>CM042905.1:7880000-10280000 GCA_023653625.1 Triadica sebifera
AAATATATTTTATACATGGTTATTTATGTAATTTGTACACATTATAATCAATATAAATATGGGGAGAATCCCCTTGAATGGGGTAAAGAATCACCCTTCTTTACCTTCAGGGTAATAATCTACAACTTGCCGACCTCGTTTTTTTCTTTTATATTTCAACATTTTGAATGGCCTATATAGAAAATGAACATCAAATAGATACTTCGGCTAAAAGGAACTTCTTATATTTGATCTTGATTTTAATTTGATGAGTCCATAAAAATCGAAAGATATCAGATATCTTATAGGCTTGGTCAAATCGATCGGCTCAAAGGATAAGGCTTTAGAGATTTAGAATTGAGACCTATAGGCTCTAAACCGAATCAATTAAGCCAAAATTGATACCTCTCCATTTGAACAATGTAAGTCGAAAAATTAAATTTGTTTTGGACAAATAAAGTCGATTCTTAATCATTGTCTAATGCATCATACTCAGATTGTAAAACTTAGATTTACTTTTTGGTTGATATGGTTTGATAATCACATCGACTTATTTAGAATGGATTGCAAACACCTTTAAATTAACTTTGGCAGCTACTTTTATGGCCATGAACAATTTTCACTTGATCACCCTTAGCTATTTATCTTCAACCGAAGATTCTTACCTCTAGGCTTAAATTTTTTTTTCCCTCTTTGGTATCTTGATAAAATAAAATCTCTTTTTGAATTGAGATCTTTTAAAAAGGCCAATCATTAAAATATTTACACCTTAATAAGTTAAACAATTTACATTTTGACTTGTCATTCTTTGGTGGCTTGTCATATTTTAGCCCCCAAGCATGAATGGTAGAGAAGAAATCATTTTTCAAGTGTATTTTGATAGACTTACTCATCTATATGTTTTATAATATGACCCTTAACATTGAAAATTATGGTTTGGGGTGGGATGCTAATTTGCATCCTATCGTTATGTATCAGCCTATTTTAGTTGATTTCTAGAATTTCTTGACATGAGAGTAAGACATTGGTTTGCTTCTCACTCTAATGAGTGATGGGCTTATTATAGCTGATTTTTTGAGCCTCCTACAAATAAATTTAATTGAATACCATCTTCAAGACTCAAGTTTTTCATCTATTTGTTGGTCATTTATCGACTCCTCATTACCATCAAATTTAGATGAAAGGTTACATATTTGTTCATCCTCATCATCAAAGTTCTTATCCAAATCCTCATATGATTCAATCGATTCATTATAGTCGATTTTTTGGGTCTCTTGGCATAAGAATAAAGTACTAATTTGTCCCATAGTATAATGATCAATTGAATCTTTGTAACCAATCTTTTGAGTCTTTTGGTATAAGGGAAAGATATTAGTTTGCTCCCAAAATAATATTGATAAATTATCAGCTCATTGTACCTAAATTTTTATCTTAATATGAGGGCAAAATATTGATTTGCCACCTAGTATAATGACCAATTGACTCATTGTAGCTGATTTTCTCATTTTGATGTAATAGAAAGTTATTGGTTTGCCCACTGGCTCATTGTAGCCGATTATTTTATTTTGATACAATGACATGATATTGGTTTGCCTCCTAATATAATGATCAATCAACTAGTTGTAGTTGATTTTTTAAGTTTCATGGCATGAGGACATAATATTTGAAGTATTAATAGTATTTACAATATAATTTGGATGCAACCAATTTTCTAATACTGCTAGTAATCGTTTTGTTGTATATTTTAGTTTCATGCATTCATTTATGAGATCTTCTTGTGCCTCTCTCAACCTATTGAGTCTTACTCAAGTAGTTGAACTAGAGTACAGAACATGGTACCATTTTTAATATTTGATGGCGTTGCAATAATTTTACTGTGGTTGCCATCTCTTGGGTTATTTGTAGGATCATCTAAAGAATCAAAATAAATATCTTGCATTATAGATAACACAAAATAACCTTATATACAGTAAACAAGAAAAGACTGTTGGGCTTGAAAGAAGCAAACAATAATGACTTTCTAGGGTTTACATAAGGAATTTACAGCAAGCAAATCTAATTCTCTTGGCCTATTATGCATAAAAACAAATAGAAATTGAATTGAGCTGTGAAAAATAAAAAACTAAAGCTAAGATAAATTGAAGGAAAATAGAGTCGATTGATTTATTAATTAAGTAGTGGTATAAATTACAAAAATCAAACTTTTAAATAAGTTGCAAATCAATAAGAAACAAAGATTTAATCTAATTCAAATACTAACAAGATAAAAATAAAATTATTTAAATCCAAATAAAATTAACTATTTTAATTTAATCATAAGAGATAATTAATGCTAAAAAATGATAATTTTGCTGGTGTAATCAAGTTTGGATAGGATATTTTTCATGGATACCATACCTATTATCATCCCTAATTGGAACAAGTAACATCAAACGTCTAAAAAGAACTTAAAGGAAAGGATAGAAGGACAAAACCTAGGGGAAGAAGAAGCATGAATCAATATAATTGTTTTAAGAATGAATTATGGATTTTACCTTAATGATTTTTTTAATACTTACATGAGCCAAATTAGGTGGAGCTTCGGGGGGCTCAAAATAAATGTTTCCTATGAAAAACTTTAATAAAAGAAAATTTTACTCTCGTTTAGAATTATAACAGACAATTTCCTATTTTCGAGTGTTTACCAAAAAAAATATTTATCGATTTAGGGTGATAATTCAAAAAAAATTCAATTTTATGATACTATGAAATCTAATTTTCATTTTAAAGTGAAAATTGCTGACATAGAAAAGACGAAGTCAGTCGGGAAGTGGAAATTGCCAGTCTGCATATTGAACAAGCAGACAATATATTATCCGCCTGTTGAACAAGCAGCTCAACAAGTGTTTTTTTTTTAAATCTTCTATTCTAAATTTTTAAAGTTGGAACATTCAATTTTGTATTTTTAGATTTTATAAGTGTTGCAAGTCAGGACTTTCATATGTAAATTATGTGAGTGAATTTGTATTTTTAAAATGTGAGCTACTTTTGTTAATTCCGAACTTGTGTCCAGTCCTCCACATGCATAGAATATTACTATGCTGCATGTGAGCTTTTAATTTCTTACATACAAAATTGTGAATTTAATTGACTTTTTCGGCATGAGTGAAATATTACTATGGTCCATGTGAGTCTTTACGTTTTTATTCTAAAAAAAATTCTTAAACCCTAAAAAAATCAATGATATTTGATTGTCATTTTTTTTTTTTACTTTTTACTTTTCCTACAAGCTTAAAAAAAGCACTGTCATGGCACTGCCATAAAAATAAATAAAAAGAAATTCTGACTCATACAAAAAAATACAATTAATGTTTTTTTTTACATTTAGTCACTTATTTGTAAATAGGTTAATTCTATGTTTCTTAGCATTTATTTTTATATAAAAAATTTTAAATTACTATTCTAAATAAAATTTTCTCATGTATGCTTTTCTATAAAAATTGTAAATTATTAATCAAAACCTTTTATTTTCTTCATTTTTTATATCTTGTCATATACTTGCATGAAACAAATATCATTTTCTACTATTTTTCTAATAAAAATAATATAAATTATCTCCATGCAAAAGGAAGATAACAAGCAAAATAATGTATGTATCCAACAAAATAAAATTTCTACCATTTTTTATTTTTTTTTAAAGAGAAACAATCTTTAATAAAAAAAAATAACAATTTTCTATATTCAATATAACGTTCGCATGCAAAAATGGCAATTTTCTATATTCAATATTCAATATGACGTTCACATGCAAAAATGGCCACGGAGGAAAGTAAAATAAATAACCTGAGCAGGAGCATGACTAAATTCACAAGAAAGACTGAGAGTATCCAGCAACGACCACCAACTAGTATAGAGAGCCTTTGAGAAAGAGAAGAAGTCTGGAAGAACCCTCACAGCAATGAAGAAATTCAACATGTGTTGCTCACTTCAAATAACCAGCAACAAGATATTTTCTTTTCTTTTCAATACCGTTTCTTGATCAACAGCAGTGTGGGTGGTTAAGGGAATGTATTCCCTTTCTCTTTTTGCAGCATCAGCAGTTAAGGCTTTCTCTCTTTTCGCAGCATCAGCAGTTGAGGGAATTTATTCCCTTTGGCCAATATTTACTCTGTCGGCCAGTTGGAACAAGCAGACATAACTGTCCCTTCTTCTATAAGCGGACAGCTTTATGGTTGACCACCACGGGGTCAAACTCACCTTATTTTAGGAATTTTGAACCAAATCGTCTTGAAGTGAGAATTATTTTGTCAAAATATTCTATTTTGAGAAAAAAAAAAAAAACCCAATCATGACGCGCTTTATTAAAATACAAATTTCATTCACTCTCATTCTACTCACATATATTATTCGTTTAGAAAAATCACATGTATTATTTTTTTAATTTTTATCAATTATTGGTATCACTATCTGAGAATAGTATAATATATATAACATTTTTTTTATATATTTTCATATTCATGGCATTTTTTTTTTAAAAGAGTTGCTCTAAATAACCTTTAAAATCCTGTTTGGTTTAATTATTGAATTTACCTGGTAGCTAATAGCTATTTATTATTTAGTAAAAATAATTGAATTATTACTGTTAGAATATAACATTACCGACATCATATATTTAATTCAAGATATGCATTTTTTATAATAAAAAATAAAATTTATAATATATTACTTATTTTAGAACTAATAATTCATGTTGTGTCTCGTATAAACTTGTCGTACCATATATGTATCGTGTTTAACGTATCGTATTACTATCTTTTTAAACATAAACATGTTGTTTAATTATTTAACATATTTGTAAATATATATGCACATAATGTATAACTATATATAACTAAAATTAATATTTCATAAATATATATTAATTTTTATTGGTATAATATAACATGTATATAACTATATCTACACACGTGTATATGCACAAAATAAAATTTATTAGTATAATAAAATTTAAGCATCTAATTATCTATGAGATTATTACCAATATAAATTATATTACTAATTTTCTAATCTTTATTCACATATATTAATATAATTAATTCTAATAGAATATATTGTAAATTTATTCATATATAAATTTATACATATATTCAAAAATATTGATATATACTTTTAATTATTAAATATGTTATATATTTTTAAATATGTTTAATCGTATTAAAACAAGTTAGGCTAGTTAAACTCGTGTTGATATATTTATGACATATATCAATTTAACTTAAACTCATATATATTTAACTCAGTGTCATGTCATATCATTTAATTGTGTCGTACTCAAAATTGTCAGCTATAACTTTTTTGATGTAATAATAATAATAATAATAATCAATGAATAGAAAATTTAAAAAATATATATCATATAAGAGTAACTAAATAAAAAATAAATTCAAAATTCAGTAATTCTTTATATATTAGGATATTTTAGTGTAAGAGTAATTTAATTTTTGTATTTAAAAATACTTCAGCTATTCAGAAAAAAAAACTCTAAAATAAAGCTTTTTAATTCATAGTTGTTTGTAACATCAAACAGTTACAAGCTACTATTTAGAAAAACCCATTATCGACCCCTAATGACCACTACTGATACAACTTTATAAACAACAGGTATACTAGTCAACAATAGCCTCTTCAGGGCACTTAAAGAGTTTGTCTCTTAGTTATTTACTTTGGTACATCAATAGTAGCATCTGGAGCCCATATAGACATTTGGTTATGATTATTTGAGAAAAGAAACTATAGTAGTATGTATAAAAAGTAATATTAAAACTGAAGAAGGAGAAAGATTTCAGAAAGACATGAATTATGAAAACAATAAGATTTTATTCCCAAGATGTTCTGCTTCCTTACATATTATGAGTTTCTTTATATAGAATGTTCATAAGATACAAACAAACTAATAAAGTAAAGATTAACAATATCTTCACTTTTTACAAAGCAAACTATAATTATTACAAAAAACACGTCGACAAATAGTGAAAAGATAATTATATAAAAAATAAGATAAGATAAACCATTCTAATTCTTATTTTGAATAGGTTCATAACTGGGAGAGAGGTTTATTTGGTCATATTCATCAGAATTATAATTGGGCAAGGTAGAGAGTCTCGTTTAATAATCATGCTCTAGTGGAGTTACTTGCTTACTTGACATTATTGTTGCATGTATCTCTTCCTCTCTTCTTAGGCTATCCATGTAGATTGATGGGAGGAGTTCTTATGGAGCATCATCTTCATATCTTGATCATATTTCTCGTGGGATATACTGATTTCTAGTTGTTATGGATCTTTGGAATTCTCTAACCTCAGTAGGACGAGTCATAGTTTCTCCAAAAGAGAATAGAAAAAAGTTCCATAAATCTCAAATGTCAAATAATGTTCATCCCAGTACATAATGATAATTGAGTGCATCTTATTGGCCTGAACTCTGACGTCCCAATTTTCTTAAAGAAGCCTGAAAAAAGTGTATTGTCAGACAACAAAAAGTTTAAACCAACCTAAAAACTTTTTAGTTTTTAGGCAATATTTTAGCAATAATAGAGTTGTACCAGTGCATTAGACAAAACTCAAAGGCCATAGTACATAACACACATATACAGTAGCATCTTTAAAGATTCTTCAGGGATTTGTCCAGAAAGAGAAATTTTAAAAACATCCATAAAAAGATAATCAAGATGAAAAGCCTTTGGTTTAATAAAGGTGTCTTCATGCTTCCTAATTGCATTCAATTAACAGTTAACAATTAGGCTTTTACTTTGATTCTTGTTCATGACCTTGATTGAGGAAGAGGGGTATATAGAAAACTAGAACCTACCCTGAGAATTAGAGGAATTGTTTCAGTTTTAGTGATCAAGCTTGATTTCTTATATGGAGGTCTGGATAAGACATCAAGAATGAGGTTTTTGTTTCTTTTTACATTCTCAACATTAAAATTTTAATTTGAAAACAAATAATTTCATCTTAATAATTGAGCATGTGACACTTGTTTCCCCTTGAAGTTCAGAATCTTTAGGAAGAATGAGCAATCCGTCAAAGCTATAAAATAATGGTCAATTAGATGAAATTCAATTTTTTTGATACCATATTTTACTGCTAATAGGCCTGATCACGAGCTGGGAATTATTATTAATAAAATAATAAAATAGAAAAACCGGCCTGTTGAACCGGCCCAAACTAGGCTAGGCCGGTTCCGGGCCCAATCCGGACTGTGGCCCGGCTGGGGAAGGGTCCAGTCTGGGCCCTTCCCCCATGAACCAGAACCAACAATTTTGATTCATGTTCTAATAGTAATATTACCGTTTTTTATATAGAATAAAAAGACAATAATACCCCTTATAACATAAAAATAATAACTGTATTTTAGGAATATTATTATAATTTAAATTTTAAAAATTTTTCTCTATAAATACCAAATTTATTTCAATATTATTTATTTCCTATTTTCCTATATAATCTTATTCTCAATTTCTCTACAATTCAATCACAATTCTCTCTACATATATTTCTAATTTCTCACTAATTACACTTTCAATTATTATTTTTCTCTAATTTCTTTCTAATTATACTTCTACATAATCTCAATTTTTCTTTAATTCTTTAATTCTCTCTAACTCTCAATTTTTACTTAATCCTACAATTCTTTTTTTATTATCTTTCTCCACATTTTTTTAATATTCTCCAATTTTTTACAAAATTTAATCATAAATAATAGTAAGTCATAGTGGAACGGGCAATTTTTCTGATGAAAATATTGTTGATTTGAATAAATTTGGATGAAAATAGAGAATTCGAAATTCCAACTGAAAAAAGCCAAAAAAATATTAGTGATGAACAACCAAGTCTGACTATGGCATCATCTGAAGTAAAAATTCAAACATCTGACATTTTTCATATTTATTTCAAAAAAATTCAAAAAAATGATGGGTTATTTGATATTGTGTGCAATTATTGGGCATAAACATACAAATTTAAAGCTGAAGGTGGTTATGACACATTTCAAAGGCACTTGCAAAACAAACATGCTACTCAATTTGGAATAGATAAAAGACAAAGTCAAATTTTCTTTTTTGAATGAACGTGTTTGTATTTATAGTGATATTTGGAGTAATCATTGACAAATGCATTTTTACATGAGTGTTACATGTCATTGGATTGATGGTGAATGACAATTACAAAAAAAATTAATTGCATTTAGAGTATTTGATGATCGGCATACCGTCGATAATATTTTTAAAATGATAAAAAATATTTTGGAAGAATATGGCTCAGTTCATAATAATTTTTTCAATTGTTTTTGATAATGTGGTGGCAAATACCTCCTTAATTCAAGACCTTTAAACATCATGTCAATCTAATATTGGAGGTAGATTTTTTCATGTTAGATGTGCATGTCATGTGTTAAATTTATGTGTTCGATATGGTTTAAAATCTTTGAATAATATAATTGCTTCAATTAAAGTAGCAATTTCATTTTTATAGTTATATCCTCAAACAATGAAATTATGAGCTTGATTTTTATCGTGAAAATAGCAAAAAATCTAAAAGACTTTCAGTAGATGTTCCTACTCGTTGGAATTCAACATACGAATTACTCAATGAATCATAAAGATATAGAGAATTATTATGCACATTTATTTCTAATAATGTGCCATAAATTAATTTATATTCACAACATCATAAAAAATTTTCAATTGTTTTTAATAATGCGGTGACAAATACCGCCTTAATTCAAGACCTTTAAGCATTATGCTAACCTAATATTGGAGGTAGATTTTTTCATGTTAGATGTACATGTCATGTGTTAAATTTATGTATTCAATATGGTTTAAAATCTTTAAATGGTATAATTGCTTCAATTAAAGTAGCAATTTCATTTTTAGGGTTACATCCTCAAACAATGAAATTATAAGCTCGATTTTTATTGTAAAAATAGCAAAAAATCTAAAAATCTAAAAGACTTTCAGTAGATGTTCCTACTCGTTGGAATTCTACATATGAATTACTCAATGAATCATAAAGATATAGAGAATTATTATGCACATTTATTTCTAATAATGTATTATAAATTAATTTATATTCACAATATTGAGATGTTTGTCAACAACTTTTAGATATTTTAAAATTTTTTAATGATACAACATATATTTTAAGTGATGTTTATTATCCAATATGTCATTTATTATTGTGTGAATGTATTAATATTGTTGATACATTTCAAGATTATTAATGATTATTGTGTGAATGTATTAATGATCCTATTTGCATTATTCTATTTGTATGATGAAAAATAAATTGTTGAATTATTTTAAATATATTATTTTGATTAATCTTGTATGTTGTATTTTTTTTATCATAAATGTAAAATAGAAGACTTATTTGATTATTTGTATCTTTATTATTCATTGTTAGATTTAGGTGGCGATATTAGTGTTAAAACTATAATTAATAATGTAAAAAAAATTAATTTGTGATTTATTTATGAAATTTAGTTTGATTTATAATATTTCCACTACTACTACTACTACTAGTGACACTGTTAGTCAAAGTTCGGGTGAATCAATAAAAATTAGAGGGGGGTGATCGTTTGATGATGCAAAAATATAAAAAACTAAAATCATCATCCGGTTCATCCGAATTTGACATTTAGCTAACAACTACATTTGAGTTTGGTGACAGTAGGACATGTAAAGATTTTCCAGTCCTTAATTGGTGGAATCGATATCAAAATACTTATCTGGTACTCTCCTAAATTGTAAAATAAATTTTTGCAAGTTCAGTCTCAACTGTTGCAGTTGAACAAGTTTGTAGTGCGGGAGGTAATATTTTGGATGAGACACGATTTAACTTAACTCCATAATCCATAAAAGCTCAAGTATGTATTGATAATTGAACCAAAATGACATTAAGATAACATGAAATAGAGAAAGATCAATTTGATCACTAATATGATTTTATCATCGAAGAAACAACTGACACATCTGACACTGGCGGTTCTAAGTAAAATGGATCAACAATTAAAATTTAAAAGATAAAAGAACTACTACTACTAGTAGTAACACTGTTAGTCAAAGTTCGGGCGAATTGATAAAAATTAGAGGGGGTGATCGTTTGATGATGCAAAAATATAAAAAATCAAGATCATCATCTGATTCATCCTAATTTGATATTTATCTAACAACTACATTTAAGTTTGGTGACAGTAGGATATGTAAAGATTTTCCAGTTCTTGATTGGTGGAATCAACATCAAAATACTTATTTGGTACTTTCCCAAATTGTAAAATAAATTTTTGCAAGTTCAATATCAATTGTTGAGGTTAAACAAGTTTGTAGTGCGGGAGGTAATATTTTGAATGAGACATGATTTAGCTTAACTCCCAAATCCATAAAAAGCTCAAGCATGTACTGATGATTGAACCAAAGCGACATTAAGATAACATGAAATAGAGAAAGAACAATTTGATGACTAATATGACTTCATCACTGAAAAAACAGTTGACACATCTGACACTGGCGATTCTGAGTAAAAAAAATGTAAAATGGATCAACAATTAAAATTTAAAAGATAAAAGAACTACGTGAGCTTTTATTCCTCTAAACCCTAAGAGGATACGTAGACGACTTAATTAATGGTAAAATAATTAAGTTCGGGCCCATTTATTAATATTATAATTTTTCAATATAAATTCAAATTTTTATAATTAAATTATTTTTTAAAATAAAAAGATTAAATTAATTAAGTTTTTAGCATAGTTATAATTTTTATAATTTATTAATTTATCAAATAAATATAATCATTTCTAAATTTCAACTTATAATTTCTCTAAATCAATTTTTTTTTGGTTATAACAATCTAATTTATTACATAAAGTTACAAATTAATATTCAATAAATTATTTTTTCTCAAAATTTTCATTTTTTATAACATATTAGTAGTACAAATTTATAATTTATACAAATTAATAATTTTAATTGCATTTATTTATTGTGTTATTAATTAAAAAAATCAGTCGAACCTTTGGTTCCGAACTGGCCTCTCTCCGATTTCGGTCCGGTCCCTATTTTTTGGACCTATTTTGGAATCGGTTGGTTCGGAACCGTGGCTGGGCCTCACTGCTAATATCTCTTTAAAAGTTGAATGATTATGACATGCTGAAACAACCACTGACATATGTATAGATTTGACATTTTTTATATTTTTTCTCTAAATGAATTGCTCTCCAATATTCATCACTAGCATTTGTTTGGAGATTTTTTTTTTCTTCTATTAGTATGTATAAATGAGGAAGATCTTTATAAGTCTTTTTCATCTATTTTACAGTTGTAGATTACTTATATAACCATGGTGGGACATTATTCTTTAATAATTTCTGAAGTGGTTGGGCTACTTTAGAGAAGTGGGGAATAAAGTCTCTAACATAATTTATAATTCCAATAAATTGTTGAATATGTTTTATCGTCAATTCTTCATCAAAGAACTTTAATAATTTCAACCCAATATGTGGACACGGTTGATATGCACCATCTTTAAATTTTATCTCCAAAAATTATATCTCTTCTTTTGCTAGGTGTAATTTCTTTTCAAAAAGCATGACTCCATATTGAGCTATCAAGTCAGCAAATTGCTTTAATAATTACTCATGACTATCAGCATCTTCTGAAAAATGCAGGATATCATCGATGTAGATTAATGTTAAAGATAAGATCATTGGTAATGATGATTAGGAATACAAAATGTTATCTTGTCATGATCTTCAGGATATATCCTTAGTTGCCAAAATCCTGATTTATGATCAAATTTTAAAAAGATCTTTGCATTATTGAAAAATGAATAAAGTGATGAAATTTTTGGTAGAGGAAATTTATCATCTTAAAGAAAGTGATTAAGAGGCTTATAATCAATCACAAGTCTTTTCTTTCCTCTCACTTGTTTAGAATGCTTATTCACATAGAATACTTAACAAGTCCAATATGTTTTAGTTGACTCAATTAGACTTTGTTGTAAAAGTTGAGAACATTTCTGAACATCCATGGATTGATCATTTGGATTCGTTCCAAGATGATTGACCTTTATAAGATTTATATCCTTATTTTGTTTGAATGACAAGGAGATATAAAATTCTTGTGTGGTCTAGAGAGGATTATGATATTTTCAAGGAATTCAACATGACTCATTCACAACTTTGATAAATAATTTGTGCTTGGATGTTACAAAACAGACAAGAAATTGAAGCCATAAATAAATTTGGAGTGGAAATGTAGAGAAAAAACCATTTTTTTATTTTAAGGCCTTGAACAATTATGAATAGTTATGGTAACTGGCTAAGAATATCAAAACCAATAAAAATATTATTTTTTTGGAAAACATAAACCTAAGATTTTGGTCCATATTACACAATTTGGAAGAAATTGTATCTTTATGGATTTTGTTGTTATCCAATCTGTTGAAAATAATTATCAATTTGTGGCCTTAGAAAATTCTTTATGGGTTTTTTTAAAAATATTGTAGAAAGAGTTTTGAGTTTGCAATAATTATATAGACTCTTGTATCAATAAAGACAATAAATTTAATGAGTTGTTCATATTTTTCTGTAAACTTATATGAAAGAGTAAGAAATAATTTTTTTTTTTAGAAATTTGGGCTATAACATGATTAGAATTTAGGTTTACCAGAAATATTATGAAAAAGACAGCTTCTATTTCTAAAAGATGCCCAAACGCCGCCGTTGTGGAAGGAAAACCCGGCCCACCCGTTTTGCCGCCTTCAATTCGCGAGCAAGTTGCTCACTGTTTAACGCATTGGGTGGCGCGTTTTGCCTCAACCATCTCTCCGTTTCTCAGCGAGTTACAGATAGTAAAAATGACGACCGCCATGGGATCTCCACCTCCTACAAACCCCAATCCCAATCCCTCCTCCTCCTCCTTTGCCACAGCCACTACCGAACCGGAACCTAAAACCCTAAGTGAACCTCACAACTCTTCAACAGAAACGAAAACTCCCATAGGCCCTCCTTCCGAACCTGATACCGTCGAGAATCCGAAATCGAACCCATTCAGTTCCAATTCAACACGGTCTTCGGTGCCTTACACCATTCCTGAATGGAGTGGTCCTCCTTGTCATAAGTTCTACTTTGAAGTTCTCAAAGATGGTTCCATCATTGATCATTTGGATATGTAAGTGTTTTGAACATTGATTTCGTTCGTTATTTTCTGGTGCTACTTATGCAATTCTCTAATTTCACCTGTTGGCACTTAATTAATATTAGTTTTCTTGTTATTAATTGAGGATATAATCAAATTCTGACTGTTGTTTCTGTTTTGACAATTGTGAAGCTTCGAGAAAGGGGCTTATATGTTTGGTCGTGTTGATCTTTGCGACTTTGTTCTCGAGCACCCGACCATCTCTCGTTTTCATGCTGGTAGTTGCTTCTTCTTCTTCTTCTTCTTTTTCTTTTTTTTTTTTTTATATATAAAAAAAAGAAATCTGTTGCTTGCATCATCATCTAGTTGATCACTGATGCATTATCATTTTTTTGTCTACGGGAAAATTCGCTGTGCATAATTAGCTGAAATTGACTTCTAAAAGTAAAATGAAAGGATGCTGTAAAATTTGCGTTTTACTACTTCCTCTCTCATTGGGTAATTTCATTTTTTTCTCTACTGTGAGCGGAAGAGTAGAAATTATCGTCAATGTGAAAATCCCAATGAATTTGCGAAGGCTTGTTGATAAATAAGAATTATTCCTTTCTTAAATAAATCAAAGGAAGCATGTGATTTTGAGGCATACATTATTCAACACTGTGTACTTTGTTCAAAACTACAATTTTTTCGTGTTCTTAGCGAAAGCTGGGACATAATGTGTGTGTTTGTATATATTGAAATGCTTGTTCCTCTAATATGTCAATGTCTAATTTGCGGATTATTGTGATCATTTTAGCTAGGAACTATTCATAATATATGCAAAGACGAACTGACATGTCCTATGCATTTTTTTCCTTGGTTGCACTTTTATAATCACCACACTGATGGTTAGTGCTTTCTACTTCCTAAAATCTAACTGAAGCACAGTAGTGGATTTAAAAAGCTCTTGCTTTTTGGAACTTCAAGCTGTACAGTTGAAAATTTGATACATGATGGGATGCTAGTCATGTGATTTACTAGTTATTCTGTTTGTCAGTTCTCCAGTTTAAAAGAAATGGAGATGCCTACCTTTATGACCTCAGCAGCTCACATGGTACTTTCATCAACAAGCATCAGGTATTGGCATGCATTTTTTTCCCACTTATCATGCATTATTTGCATTGAAATTTTAAAATTTGACTACCAAATTTCCTGTTTATAATTAACCAAAAGTCAACTCTGAAAATTTTATGTTTTGCAATGTTATTACTTCTAGTATTTTGTTATATGAATCTAATTTCATGGCTAATACAAAACCATGATTTGGTATTTATTGCTGTCCTGTGTTAGAAATTTCTCTGAAAAGGGATTTGGCTTATAAAAGGAAAAATATTTCAAAAAAAAGGCCCAAGCTTTCAGGTTTTTAGGTTTGAGCCTTCTGCTCCTCATTGGAACTTCTATTCTATTGAGCCCTCCTAGGACAATTTCTGGCAAACATTAGGCATTTGATTCCAAGTATGCATGGTATTTGTCCTAACTCTAAACTGCAAGAAATTTTTTAATTGAATGATTAGATCTGTAATCTGTTACTCCAAGAGATGACAGAATCCTACTTATAAAATGATTGAATGTTCATTTTTCTTTACTTATTTCCATATCAGAAATAAAAATCTTGTCTGAGTCCCTTTTGTGCAAATGAAGTTTCATTCGATGTATTCGGACTTTATTGTGGACCTTTAATAATGGACTCAATAGCATGAAATCAATAAGTTAGAGGGTTTAACAGCATACAGGTTTGAATGAGAGATGACCGTAATAAAACATAAGGGCTTTTTTCAAAAGAAATTATATTGGACTTGCTGTTCCAACCATCCTGTAAAAGAAATCACTAGGCCCTTGCCTTAAGTGAATAAATATAGTTGAGTTGTTTTAGTTTTAAGTTTCCTGCTAGACGGGTGCTTGTTTGTCTGCTTCATGATCTGATGATTTTTTAGTGCTTTTGCCAAATAGTTCTCGACTCCATGGTATTTTTAATTGCTTTTCTGCTTCTGTTTATCAGGTTGAGAAGCAAGTTTATGTGGAATTACATGTTGGTGATGTTATTCGGTTCGGCCAGTGAGTATCTTTTTCACCTGTTCTTCTGTCCCTTGCTTTTTTCTATTCAGTAAAAGAAATATCTCGTTGATAAAAGGCATGAAAAGGAGGTGCACCCATGCATACTTGGCTGTACACTTTAACTACCCCCTCATAAAGCTATCACAAAGTTCACAAAAGCAAAATTTGAAGACATCAGGAATATGTTACAGCTTATCTTAATGACTTGACTATACAATGAAAATTCTATCCCAGGCTTCTATAAAATAGTTACTGGAATTGCATCTCATAGCTTAATTCTGTAATGACAACCTGTCCAAGCATTAAATTGTGTCTCTGCATTTTTTGCATAGATTCCATCAAAGCCAGTACATCTTTTCATTCATTATTCAGTTTCTTGGGGTAATTTCCCGACCATCCTACATTCCTTTTTTCCAATTGTTATGCTAGTCCTCTTCTTGTGGCGGGGGTGTGGTCAATGCCCCTTTTATCTTCATATGTAATTGCTAGAAATTTGAATACTGTAACTCTGGGATAAAAAGATTAGTACATTGTTTATCAATTAAAGGTGCAAGGCATCAATTATAGGGAATTGTTTAGCTGATTATAATCTCAAAATTGACTATATTTGGAGTGTGGTTAAGATTGTATTTTGAGTGTGTTAGGATTAGCTTCATATTTTTTATCCCCATATTGCCTAATTATCCTTTTGGTCCTTTTTTTTTGGCACAGCTCATCGCGATTGTACATTTTCCAAGGACCACCTGAATTGATGCCGCAGGTACAACTGTTGTCACCAATCTTACACCTAATTATTGAGGTTCTGCATCAAGGACTTTGTTTCTTTATGTTAAAATTATTTTTATTATTTTCCTTCAAAATGTTTACAGAAATTCGAATGTTCATGAAAGGTTTGCGAAGTTATTGTAACTTAAAGAATAACAGAAGGGTGAAGATTTTCTAGTTTGTAAGATCCAACAATAAACTATAAATTCGGTTCAGAATGTCCTACTGTATGTTGTAGGTTTAGTTGTACACTTTGCGTATACTTGACAGTCTCTAGATAAAACAGTGTCTTGCTTTAATGGTTTCAATGCATCAAGTGTTGTAATCTTTCATATATATTTTTTTATGTTGTAGGAAACTGATTTGAAGCTTCTTAGAGAAGCTAAGACCCAGCAAGAGATGCTTGATCGGGAAGCTTCACTTCAACGAGCAAGAAGAGAGGCTTCTTTTGCTGATGGTATCTCGTGGGGCATGGGAGAAGATGCAATTGAAGAAGAGGAGGTTGGTGATAGATATTAACTTGAATCTAATTATGCTAGAAATATCATCATTGCATTTCGGTTATCATTGCTAACCATTTTCCACCTAGAATATAGTATTTTCTGTTGGCTGTTACGCAATAAATATAATGTATGTCTAGCTGCATACAATTGCGTACAAGAATTCAAGTAAAAGCAAGGAATTTGATGTCACTTTCCTGACTTGTTTAAGTGCTTTATTCAATAATCTTGTGTATCCATTTTACTTTTTGGAAAATCAGGAATCTAGTAATTGAATCTCTTCATATATCGAGTTTTTTCTGCATAATCAAATTTAGGTTTTTAATATGGTTTTGGCAGCTGACAAGTAATTTATTCATCTTTTTTTTTTGGGGCAATATCTAGGATGATGCCGATGAAATTACATGGCAAACTTACAAAGGACAACTTACAGAGAAGCAGGAGAAAACCCGTGATAAAATAATCAAACGAACTGAAAAGGTGAGTGATGTTTATTTTTCATTGCTTCTCCTTTAGATGGATTGAGATCACTTCAAGTTGGCTTGAACATGATAAGTCGTGTTCACTTAATCTCTACCATTATTTATTAAGGAATGGTCAGGATTAAATTCTATAAGTAAATCTTAAAAACTTATTTTAAAAATAAATAACCTCCCCTTGATTAGAGGATATAATTCTGATCATTTATAAGAATGATGGAGATTAAATGAACACGATCTATAATGTTCAAGCCAACTTGAGGGGATTCCAATCCATTTTTAATTTAGTGCTAACTTCTTATATTTATGATTTATATTTTACCTGAGGTTAATTCTAAGCTATCCTGTTAATCCCTTTGAGATATATGTTTGAGCATATTTTCACATTTTTATTTGTTATGATTTGTCAGACTCTCTTCCTCTCTTGCATCGCGTTACTCTGGAACTCAGAAGTGTCCTGTCTGAATGCCAGTCTACTTGTATACTTGATTAATAGAGAAGCAGAAATTCTCACTACATGGTTACATCCTAAAGCTATTGGGATCTATACAATGATAGAAATATGAGTTAATAAGAATGTGAATTGAGATCAGAAAGGTCCTAGGTTAACTATGTTTTGAAAGCTTGTGACTATAATTTGACTGTCAATTGTAGTATCCAGTTCATGTCAATGACTTGAATTGATTGGAGAATAATGTCTACTGCCAGAGCTCAAGGATCAAAGTCTTTAAACTGTATATGCAGGTAGAGAGTGAAATCTCCTAGAACTGGCTGAATTATTTATTTAAGGTAAAATAAGGTTTTATTAGTGGAAGACATTAGGGAAAAAAGGAACTGAATTTATGCATAGCAATACTCTCCTATGTTGATAGGGAACAGCAACAGACATCATTTATGGGATCTGATATAGTCTTTGACACATCTTTTGTTCATCGATGTTAATTTATTACTAATATTTCTTATACAACGAACATTTGGTTGTAGATTGCTCATATGAAGAAAGAAATAGATGCAATTCGTGCTAAAGACATTGCTCAAGGAGGTTTGACACAAGGACAGCAAACTCAGATTGCACGTAATGAACAAAGAATTGCAGAGGTAAAAGCTGGCCCTTTCTCTTAGATGTTGTCTGTTGGTTCTGCTTTCTCTTTTTGGAGAGGAAAACTTTTTTGATTTCTCACCACATCTGCATTTTGCTTATTCATATCTATTAACAGCTCTTGGAAGAATTGGAAAACTTGGAAGAGACATTAAATGAAAGTATCCAGGAAAGTATCGGTGCACGTGGTCGAAGGAGATCCAGCAATATGAAGGAGACAGGAGAAAATGAAGAAGATTTTGTAAGGTACTTCCTCATTTTCAGAATTTCTTTTAAACAGACAATTTTAAAAGATTCATAAAATGCTGCAATTGGATATTATGATTTCATCCTTTCATATTCTGAATTATCTACATGGTTTTTTGGTACATGATTGTTCAACTGTATAATCATTGAGTATCTACATTTCTCTTTTCAATATTTATTATGCACATTTAAATCAATAGGTAAAGCTTGTCTTTTTATTCCTTTCAGCGATGATGATGAATTCTACGATCGGACAAAGAAGACTTCAAGGCAAAAAAGTAGTGAAAATCAATCAATTGAAACTGCTGATACTCTTCTTGACAAGAGAGATACCATCATAAAAGAAATGGAAGGCAAAAAGGAGGTGCTTTTGATGGAGAGGAAAAAAGTGGAATCTGAAACTACAGGAGGAACTGAAGTTGGAGACTCGCTTGATGCCTATATGTTAGGGCTGTCTTCTCAACTAGGTTAGGAATTACTTTATTTTTTAATTATTTAAATTTCATAATTTTGAGAAGCATTTTCTCTTACATCTTTTGTTACTGATATCTTATACCTCTTGGCAGTGCTTGATACAACTGTGAAACTTGAAAAAGAGTTGTCTGCTCTCCAATCTGAACTGGATAGGATCATCTTCCTATTAAAAATTGCTGATCCATCAGGGGAAGCTGCTAAGAAAAGGGATTCAAGAGTACATGAGCTTAAACCTGATAAACTTGAAGCATCTCCTGCTGCTGCTACAACCAAAAAGCAACCTACTGTGAAACAAAAAAAGAGCATTGGGGTGGGAAAACCAATAATTGATAACTCTGAGAAGAAAGAGGGTGCTCCAGATTCAGGCGTTGCTCTATTGGAATTAGACAAAAATCTAGAAGCTGAAAAGATTGTTGCTGATACACCTGAGGCTAAACCTTCTGTATATACTGTTGTAAAGCCTCAATGGCTTGGTGCAGTCGATGATGAAGTGAAAGTTACCAGACAAGAAGTGGTATTGAATATAGATGAGGCTGACCAGTTTGTTGATTATAAAGACAGGCAAAAAATCATGCTTAATGTTGAAAGTGCACATGGGGAGGTGGACTCAGGCATTGAAAAAGCTGCTCCAGGGTTGATAATAAGGAAGCATAAGAAAACTGAGGGAGCTAGCATCAGCGATAATGACGGTGCTGACAAATCTAAAGCATCTGTTTTAGAAACCACATTAGCAGCAGAAGATGCTGTGGCATTGTTACTAAAGCATAAACGAGGGTATCATGCAGGAGATGAGGAAGAGGAGGAAAGACAAGAGAGAGGCCCAACCCAACATGGTAGTAAGGATAGTAAAAGGCCAAAAAGAGTGCTTGGCCCTGAGAAACCATCATTTATCAATAGCAATTCAGACTATGAATCTTGGGTGCCTCCTGAAGGTAATGGCTCTCGCTTTTACAGCTAAACTTGGATTTGGATTTGGCGAACACTAGCAGCTGAATGCAAAAAGTGTTTAACCTTGCTAATGTGAATGAATCGTAATTCTTTATCTAATTTTCCATGTAGGACAATCTGGTGATGGACGAACCTCCCTGAATGATCGACTTGGGTATTGAGTTGATATGCTTGGCATGTCACAATATTTGGACCCTGCTCCTAAGCGTCATCTACAGTGGGAAAATGTGTTTGACAACGGATATATTGCCACTATGCTTTGTTTGACAGATACAATAATCAGTTCAAGTTGGAAAAAATTATGCGCTTGTGTGGAACACTTGAACCAGGACCTGGCTTAACGTTGCTTGGTGTCGCTGATCTTTCGAAGAATTAACACTTCTAAGAATTTAGGTTGGAGATATTCCTCCAGGATTTACGCAAATGTGGAGGGAGGGCCGCGTTATATATGCTTAGTTGTATTTAATCTAGAATTGAGCAACGCTAAGCATTTTTATGTACTCATGTACATCATAAAAGCAATTCACTTTTTACAGATTTATAAATGGTAAGTGGCTTAGGTGAAAATGAAGTGAAAACGGGAATATGAACGGTAAGCTGAAGTCCTTTTGTCCTCTGTTTTCTTTCATGTAATCAAATACAAAATATAAACATTCCATATAGGAAAAAAATCGATCCATATATAGGCTGATCAGTAGTCTTCGTTAAGTTGGGACTCTCGGAGTACTCGCGGATTAGGGGAATACCAACACCGTGAGAAATTGAAGGATTTCTTTTGAATGTTTCATTTTTTTTTAGTTTTGGAAAAAAAAAAGATTCATCAAGGGTTCTCGGTTAACTTGTTAAAATTGTCCATTCTTTATAGCTATTGACAACATTTACTGGAAACACCAGAACTGAGAGGTCCAAATTTCTGAGATCATTCAGCTCCTATGGGGCAAAATAAGTCTAAGAAATGTTTCAATAGATTCTATTTGAAACTATATTAACCAAAACGAACTTCACAATGAACAGAAAATCAATGAGCACTGCATTGCATAGTTTGTTAGGGAAAAGTGTACTCCATAACTGCTATATCAGGTAAAAGTATATCCATAGTTCATCTTTACATTTATCAAGAATATAAAAAATTGGCGCAAATAATTATATCAATCTCGATCAAATATAAAAATCATATGATATTATACTTTTTGTGAACAGCGTTTAACATCCAAAGAACTGTAGAATCTCTAAGCATTTCACACATAATCGAAGCATGTTAAAACAAAACTATATAAGAAAAAGAAAAGACTTTAAGAAAGAAAAAGAAATCTTTTTATATCCTTTTTAAAACAATTGAAAACATGTACATATTTGATAAATATTCTTTAATATGTTAATTAATTTAATGAAATTATTGTTTAATATCATTATTGATTATTTCTAATCAATTAAACCTTTCTATGATCAAATAAAACTTGCTCAGGAGTTTTCTTCTCCAAATTAGAAGAGGAAAGTTTGGATTGCTTATAAATATTTAAGGACAAAAAAAAAAAGGCAATTAGACTTGCCTCCGTGGTACCCTACTCCTATCCCGCCTCTAACGGGGTGGTTTTTTTTATGAATTTTATCCCTTGCCCCTGCCCCGACCCCGAAATTTTTTGTAATGGGAACAGGGCGAACATCTCTCTACCTGACCCGAATATTATATATATATAATTATTTATATTTTAACATAATTAATAATTTTAAAAAATAATAAAATATAATACTCATTTAAAGTAAAAAATATTTTTTATTTAAACAATTATATAATTAACTAATTAATTAAAATAAAAAATATTTTTAATATTAAAATAAAATAAAAAATTTTAAAAAAAATTTGGCATCAGGGATCCCAGTTCATGTGTGGTACAAGGAAGAGAAAAAAAAAATCGATGGGGAATGGGGCGGTTTCTAGGTTAGGAAGCATAAACAGAGATAGAAAACTCTACTCAGAACCCGCCTCTATTGTCATTCCTAAAAAAAGAAAAGGATTAACTACTAATTGAAACCTTCGCAAAAGTGCTAAATCCTCCGAATATTACCCATGTACCATACAAGTTATTGTAATTTTGTTACCAGAATATAATAAACTAGTAGGGAAACCATAAAATTTAGACAGTAAATAGATTGTAATATAAATAGTATATATAATTGAATTTCTTAATATAGTATTAAAGTATAGGTTCAAATAATTATTTTACCGAGATAATAAAAAAAATTAATAATAAAGGATTAAAGTAAAGTTGAATAATTATTGAATTATGATAAACACAAAGTAATTAGAATAAATACATATTACAAAAAAACATGCATATTAACATAAAAAAGTTCTACATGATTTATTTATAAATATTGATAATGTTAAACTGGGCTCTAAAACGCAATAGTTAAGTGATTAATATCAATGTATGAAATATTTGAATTAAATAAACTACATAATTATATTTGTTAAACTTTGACGGGCCATACGTACAATCAATCCACCTTCTCTTTTTTTCAGTGTTCTGATTTTAAATTAAAAAAGACATATTGGATCTTAAACAATAAAAGAGTCGCATATAAAAAAAGCAGTATAAGCAGTGTGCAGTCACACAACTCATTTTTATCCACAGTGGTTTAAGCAGTTTTCCAAACAGGAATTTAAAAAATATATTTTAAAAAATAAATGAGCACAAAATGATGTATATATTTAATTTTACAAAATTGGAAAATGTATAGGAAAAAGAAAAAAAAATGTTATGAAAATATAAAAATGTAAAAAAAAATAGAAATAAAACACACAATCAATTTTGAAAAAAATGAAATAAATAGATAAAGCATATTTTAAATAATAGCAGAAAGATTAAGTAGAAAAAAATTGTAATAATATAGGAAAATTAAAATAGAATAATAAAATATATAAAAATAACTAATATTATGAATAAGTATTTAATAAAAATTTAGTATTATAAAAAAGAGAATAAATTATAGAAAATTGTACTGAAATTTAACAAATTATAACAAAATTAATTTTTTAAAAAATTAACAGTTTACTCATCTTATATTTTAATAAAAATATTATTTGAGATAACAATTAGGAAACTGAGACTTGAATGTATTAATTGCTCTACAGTTATAATTGTTGGTAACGAATATAAATTTAAATTCTTATAAAAAGTAATTAGACTGTATATAAAACCCTAAAAATTCACATAAAAATATCTCAAATATAGAAAAATTATATGCTATATTGCATGAAATTCATATAGTATTAAATGAATGAACATTATCTCAAACGACAGAAAGGCAAACTGTTGATTCTTTAAAAGTTTAATTCTTATTATAATTTATCAAAATCTCAAAAGAATTTTTTGTAATTTATTCTTAAAAAAATTTAAATCATTTCTAAAAACATAATTTTAATAAATTTTAATAATATAAAATATATATTTATTAAATAATATTAAATAAAAAAATAAATAATATATTCAACTTTTGTTGAAAAGAAGTGTGCATTTAGTATATTTTTTTTGTTTTTGACTTTTTCATACGTACAAATGTCGTCGTTTTTGGATTACTTTTTAGCTAAAGTTGAGCTAGTGAGTCCTAGGGTTTATAGCTATAATTGATGTCAAATCTGAACCCTTTGATATTTTAATTTGACAATTGTTTTTTTAAGTTTTTTTCCTCATTTGATGCACACACGTATTTTTATGTCAAATATTTTTCTTCATGCAGATTCAATATCTGAGGGAGATAGAGTCATTTTCATTTCCAGTGAAACATCCATGGCGGTTTAGGAAATCATTCTGATTCAGTTGCCTTCATTGAGTTCTCCATCCACATTAACTATCTCTATTTTTTTTTATTTTTTCTCTTCTTTTCGAGAGAAATTAAAAAATTTTTTGCTCGCTTTTTGCTCTACACAGAAAAATAAAGATTCATTTTTTACTATGAGATTGAGAGCCTCTTCGAAGCTCAAATTCAGTGTCATTTTAGTTTTATTCTTCTTCATGGTGCAGATATGCATGCTCCTTTTTTGTACAGGGGCATTTATGCAGTGTGGTAGGGCGTCATATCTATGTTGAGGTAATGGCGAAGATGGAAAGTGTAACTGCATCGTTTTCATAAGGAGTGATGGCATAAGCGAGTGGCTGCAGGGATATTGGTGAATACAGATAGCTGCAACGACGTTGCATTGTCGTGCAGTGATGGCAAAAACACTGGAAAGCTGCAAAGACGTCGTATTGTCGTAAGTGATGGCAGATGGGGTGAAAAGCTAAAGGACGATATTGTTTTGCTTTGTTGTTTTAAGCTTGAGGGCAAAGGTGGGAATGTACTGTACTAACTACAGTGTCAGTGTCCCCATTTTTAATGTATAGATAGATTATATTTGCATTTGTACTAAGGCGTTGTAAGGGAAGAAAGAAGAATGATGGAGAATGATAAAATCCCAGTTTATGCAATCAACTTCTGCAATACATGGAAATTGATAAGAGGATAAATCCATCAAATCAATGGGACATTTTTTTGAACACTGAAAGAAGATATTCATTACTATGATTGTCATAATATAACAAGCTATAGAAAGTATAAGGTGGATGTCTCAACATCTTTTGTTTTGCCAATTTGGTTAAAGCCATCAGCTGCCTTGTTGGCATTTCTGTGCACACAGCATAAGTTACTATAAGCAAAAACATTTTTTAGCTCCAGAATATCTTGCACAATCAGCTTCATTTCTCATGGATGATCAATCTTCAAAGTCACAAAATTCATGAGCTTTTGATAATCACTTTCGAATAAAAAATTATCAAAATGGAGTGCCTTGCAATGGACGACTGCCTGTCGAAGAAAATATGCCTTCGCTGATAGATGAGATTGAGCAGACACTCGTTCAGTACCACCATATCTTTGACCACAAAACCCCAACAAACTTTTGAGAGTTAGGCTCGAAGGCAGCATCAACATTGACTTTAAGCATATTGGAAGGGGGACAACTCCAGTTAGTTCTTCTAAAAGAGAAATTATTTGTCTGTTCTGCACCATCTCAGACCTGGGCCGTATTACTTTTTCTGAATCTACAAAACACTTAAATAAGAGCATACCTTAATCGGAAAACGACCAATAAGTATTGGTTTGTCAAGGTCGCATTTCAACTGAAACACACAAGATTTGAGGGTTTGAAATTTCTTCTCAAGGGACCAATCATATACGAATTTGTGCAGAGCCTGGCCATCACAACTCACTATATCAACTACAACATGGGGAAATATATTATATTTTTTATAGAAGAAATTCTTTAGTAGACTCAATTTACTATATTATATGCAAACTAATGCAATCATATAAATTGTTGTATTTGTATCAATCAATGCGTATAAAACAACAAAATGTGTGTTACTATAGATTGAATTAGTCTATAAATGATATAATAGACTGAATCTACTTAAAAAATTTTCTCATATCCTAGATGACAAAAACATAGTTTTTCATCCTCCAAAAGTAGCACAACAGACACATCATTCGTCATTATAGAATTTCTTATCAGCGTGCTATCCTTGAATATGAAAGCTTTAAAATTAAAGGAATATGGTTTTCCAAATTTCCGATCGGGCTTTGGGACAACAAAATCAATAATAAAAGACCCAATATTGGAAGAAAATTCTGAATATAATATGACAAAACATGAAAAGATATATCATATTATTCACATGAAGATGAAGTCCAATTAAATATAATTTTTGGAAAATTGAGTCTTGAGTTCGCTTCAAAGAGATTCTTCTTGTAAGTGCGACTAGCATGGGCGGTCTCCAACAAACAAGACGGTTGTGATTGGACGTCTGGATATATAAATAGTGGGATAAGCAGATCATTGTTGCGAGAAGTGGCAATCATGTGGCAGAAAGGAGATAAGTGCAAATAAACAAATGCAATAAATGATAGAATGTAAATAACAAAAAATAAATATTGTAGAAAATAAGAAATTTGGTTTATATAAATAAAAGTTTTACAGATAAGAAGACTAAAAAAGTATTTCACTTCTATGCATCCCAAAATTTTAAATAATGGTACTAAACCATTCAAACCATATTTTTGGAGACTATTTAGCTATAAAAAGATTTTTGCAGTCACATACCAACCTAGACTCCTATTGAGTAACAGAACCTAATGGTTGCGCTATATAGACTTTCATTATAGTCTCTATATAAGAAGACATTTTTAATATCCAATTATTGAATATTCCAATGGTTCGTTACAACAAAAGAAATGAGGATGCGAATAAAGGCAATTATTGCAACTAGAGAAATATGTCACCATAGTCAAGTCTAGAATTTAAGTGTACCCTTTTATAACCAAACAACCTTTTAGACAGTCTACCTTATTACCATCAAGACCAACTTTCATTGTATAGATCCAATGACAACCAGTTGTAGTTTTACCAAGTGGTAATGCAACAAATTCCTAAGTATCATTAGATGAAGATTTGTCATTTCCTCAACCGTGGCTTATTGCCATTCTAGGTAGGCGTGTATTTCACTAACAATCTTTCAAATAAGAACAATTGATAAATTGGAGACAAAAGCATAGTATGAAGGCGGCAAGCAATGATAGCTCAAAAAATTACATATAGGATACAAATTACTACAAGAATTAATACTTTCTTTGATGGCAATGTGAGGGTTAGACTTTTCTATTGAAGGCAAGACCAATGCTAGTGAAGATGGTGGTGTAAGAAATGAGTCACTTGTATTGTTAATCAGACTTGTATCTGCAACGGAAAGCCATTGAGAGTACACTTGAAGA
Source organism: Triadica sebifera (assembly GCA_023653625.1). Taxonomy (NCBI): domain Eukaryota; kingdom Viridiplantae; phylum Streptophyta; class Magnoliopsida; order Malpighiales; family Euphorbiaceae; genus Triadica; species Triadica sebifera. Next base: position 7,906,563 of record CM042905.1, read on the forward strand.
GGTTTATCATTCTAGGATGGTGTGACGTTAGAAACATGGATGATAGAGATTAGGAGAGTCTTTACAATGTTGTTTCATCTTATTGTTTGTGAAAAGAAGTATAAAGATGTCTCAAGGAGAGTTACATCTACTTAAATATGTTTGTAGTTGAATCATAATATTTGTAACCATATTCGTGATGAGAATATCCCAACAAAATGTACTTACTGGCTTTAGTTTGAAGTTTGTTCTTACCAAATATATGATTGTGAATAAAACAAATATAACCAAACACAAATAGGAAGAGAGTAAGAATATGAACCTAGGAATATAATAGAATGAGGGCTCTAATCTTGTAGAATGAAGGAAGGTATTTGACTAATTAGATAACATGCAGTTAAAATGGTATTCCTCGAAAAGCAAAGTGTATTATGATGGATGAGCCTAGTACGGATTGTCTCTACAAGATGTCAATTCTTATGCTTAGTTACCCCATTTGTTGAGGAGAATATAGATAAGAAGATTGATGAATGATCCACTAAAAAGACAAATTCCTAAAAAAGGAAAGACATATTCTCATATATTATCACTACTTATAACTTTAGTTGAAACTCTAAATTGATTTTGGATTTTAGTACAAAAGTTTTTGAAAATTGAAAATAATTTAGATATATTTTTCATGAGGAATAAACAAGTGCAAGAAAAATAGTCATTAATAAATGTAACAAAATAATGAAAATTCAAGTTTGAACTGATAATACTTGGACCCATATGTCTGGATAATCAATATTAAACATAGAGGTGGTCTTATTACCTATTTGTTTAGGGGAAGAAGTTGAGTATTTTTTTCCACGTTGATATGATTCACATTTTATGAAAGACAATCTAGAGAGATCAGAAACCATTTTTTGGAGTTTAGAAAGATTGGGATGTCCTAAACAATTATGAAGAAGATCAACAAAAATAGTAAAAGCAAGAATAGTTGGAGAAACAATAGGATAGGAGATATTATAGCCCATGTGATTCATAACCTTTGCCAATTATCTTTTCAGGTCTTATAGAGCAATAAAATGAGGATCAAATATGAATACAATTAAGTTGTTTGGTTAGTTTACTAATGGAAATAAAATTGAAGAGATATTTTGGAGTGAGTAAAACTGAAACTAGAGGAATAAAACAAAGAGGATTGATTTCTCCTTCTTTAATCACCACTTGTAATCCATTCATTAAGGTAGTAATGGAGAAAAGGGGTGGAAAAGCAAGAGTAGAGAAAATATTTTTATTATTAGAGATATGATCAAAAGCATAAGAGTCAAAGATTTAAGTTTCATTTGGTATAGACTATATTAGAAAAGCATATGAGTTACCAGATTGAGCAACATAAATCATAGATGAGGATGATTGTTGTTTCAATGTTTGATACTTTAAGTAGTTATCATAGTTCTAGTTAATGTAACAAAATTAAACACATTATCTTGGGTAATAGATAGTGAATGAATGTCATCTACTTTAGGCAGTGCCACATGAGAAAAGAAAGAAAATTTGATAAAACTTGATTTTGATGATATCTCAATAATTGCAGACTTGTTGAATGGCAAAAACACCATAATACAAAAAATGGTTGTTGTTATCAAAGAAACAAAAAGCTAGAATATAGATGACAATTAGACTCGTCCCTCACGATGCCCTGCCCCAAATCCATCTTGAACAAAGTGATTTTTCTTATTATTTTTATGTCCCGCTACAACCCCAAAATTTCTTGTGGTAGGAACAGTATATATATATAATTTTAACATAATTCATTTCTAAAAATAAAAATATGTTTTTTATTCAAAATATTATGTAATTAACTAAAATAATAAAAATAAAAAATATTTTTAATATTAAAATTAAATAAAAAATTTTAATAAAATAGGAGATCGAGAGATCTCTATCCCCGTATAGTGCTGAAACGAGATCCAATAATTTTTTCTGTCAGAAAATGGAATGGATCAGATTTTCGGAGTCGATAAACTCTACCTCGTTGCCACTCCTAGGCTATAACACCAGAACAATGTTAGAATAGCAAGTTAAAATCACTATTAGAGTCGAAATGGGATGAATAAGTCGTCTAGAAGGGTTGCGTCCAAAAACAACAGTTGGAAATGGGTTATCGCACTGGCGTGTGGTGGTTTGGCAGAAAGGCAGCAACACGTGGTCGCAAGCACAACTTTTCGGTGACAAAATTTCTTCAACAAGCTGATCGAGGTCCAACACTCTTTAAGGGAACAGGCAGTGAGAGAAAAAGATGCTCGAATGGTGATTTTTACGAACAAAATGGGGCAGAGGAGAAGAACTGACAACACTGTCACTTACCAACTAGGCTCTAATACCAGAAGATGAGATAAAAAAAAAAAAGTGGGCTGAATTTGTCAGCTTGATTATTCCCTCAAGCTAATGGGAATTTATACAAAATGAAATATACAAAACAAAATAGGAAAAATTAGTACAATTACAACCTTAATCTAAGCCTAACTCCAACTGATTTACATCATATACGGCTAGCGCAATCACTAATATCATGGCTAGAATCAAGAATATCTTAACCCTATACAATTTCATCCCAGGCTCCAGAACAATAATCAAAAGATGTGAAATCATACATAATGGAGATTCCATATATTTGAGAATATCATTATAGATATATACAGGCACTTTCACCTAGTATTTGCTACGAGGTTCTCATCAGATTGTGAACTTCCCTAATCATGACCGCATGTGGAAACAGGCTAGCAGTTACAAAAGTGGAATCCCACCTGTACAACAATTGAAGGAACCTTGCACTGGATCAGTTGAAAAAATATGGTGAATCTAACACCTCCTGCAGACTAAAGTCTCCTCGTTCAGGTAGTGGAGGAAAAGACAGAGTGGGAAAAGATTGCTGAAAGCTCTCCAACAACTGTTTACATCAAATAGCACGCAACACATGATTAGAAATTAGATAAAATGAGTCAGAAACGTGTTACCTGATAGACACTTCACACGAAAATTCAAATAAAGTTGCTAGAATTTTTTCCTCTCAATTCCAAGATAAGCTAAATTAAGACCAAGGAACGTTGTGAACCTAATAAACTTCATTCAATGTCGTTTCCTTAAAAGAGTTAACCACCTAAGTTCCATATATTCTTTTCCTTTTCTCAAAATAATCAAACATAAAGCATGCGCTTAAGGAGAGCTCATTATCGAACATGATGCGCCAATGAATAATTTCAAAGCTAGTTTATTCAACAAATTCAGAGAATATGAATAGAACTTCAATTCAGCTATCTATTGGACAACTACAACTATAATGATCTCCAGCAACAGCTGGTCTCCTATCTTTCTACAGGAAAATTCAGCTGTGCGACTTACATTCTCCAATATTGGTGTTTCATAAAGTTCAACAAACTTTTGCCTGAGTATCCTGTTCAATTCATCCACATCACATGCATGCGTCCAATAGGAATCATGAACTCCTGTGGTCAGTATAGCATTACACAATTATGAAAAAGCAGAACTAAGGAATAAGAAGGCCAATGCAAGGAAAAACTATTATAAGGACCTGCAAAGTTCAAGCCTGCCCTTTTGCAGGCAATTGCAGTCATCATCATATGAGAACCATCAAGGGAGTGAACAAAATTTGGTGGGAAAGCTGTTCTCTGTCTCTTGACTATAACCTGCAATCATGAGACACCATCCATGAGTTCAAGTCATTTCTCCCCTTCTGAATATTTCAGGCAGAGAAGAAACACAGAGAAATTAGTGAATGCAAGTAATGATTGGCCTTTGCTCATTTTCACAGATCATATTACCCTGGTGGAACAACTTCTATTTCACATTGTTTTTTGAGAATTAGTGGGGTAGGACTACAGCTTATAAAAAAAAACACATTTCTCTTCAAGAATATTGAAACACTCATATACATGCCACTGATTGCTTATCCAGGTGAGCTCCTGGTGTAAGTAGAGTGAGAGAACTGCATGTGACCAAAGATAAGCCAGATGCTCTAAGTTTACAGAACCTTACTTCAGTGTTCTGACTCCCCTCCAACCAAAACAGGGAATAAAAGGAGGGAAAAAAAGCCATTTAGCCAGAAATAAGTTCAGGTTCCTTTCAAGTCTTTATGCATTCATCCCAGCACCTTCAAAGCTTATTTGTGACTTTGCAAAACAACGTAAGTAGATTAACAGTTACAGAAGGTAAACATATTGTCGCATTGACAACCTTTTCCATTAGTTTTCAGGTTTTTATAAGATGTGGATAGTTGACAACACTAGAGGCAAACTGGCAAATGACAATAATATAAAATAAAACTTCAGCGGAAACCAAGTACAGGTTGCCTACCTTTTCTGTTTCTCGTTGTAGCGCCAAAACCTGAAGGGATGTTTGGACCTACAATTTTACAAGTAGCACTGAGATAAGTTGCAATTATCTAGTAAACCACCAGAATGTCATATTCACATAACAAAAATTAATCACTTCTCAGAGCTCTATAAATTTACAGAACTCACAAGATGCCTTCCAAGTTTTCGGTAAGGTTGTACGACTGGAAGTCCAATTGGAGTTGTCCACCTCACAGGCTCATTTTCAGATGAGATAATCTGGTTATGGTTATCAAGTCAGTAGTCATAAATGAGACTAGGAACATCAAAGAAATAGACTGTTAAAATGGAAAACAAAAATAAATAAATGAGAGAGACATGCCTTTGCACATTCACCAAGCCAATGCATGATACCCCGAGCAGCTTCAAACATTTCTTCTAAGGCAGTTAAAGTCACCTGCTCAAGCAAAAAAAAAACACAAAAGTGCAATGATGTGTTTCGCTAACTTCGTGAAGTGAGGATGAATCATTACTGATCTTCCTTTTTTCACCTTTGCAGCATAGCAAGAAGCACCAAACATATCGGAGTCATCTGATGCGAAACCACGTTCTTTCAACCTCCTCTTGATTTGATCTCTAGCACCAATATAAGTGACACCATATACAGATGTCATCACAGTCTGCTTCACCAATTTCCTATCCACCTTAAGACATCCAACCACCAGAGTTAGCTACTAGTTTTAGGCATAAGAAATTATCAACCAGGCAAACTGACGATATAAAAATAAAAGCTTGCTTTAGCCAACAAAACCAGACTAACATATGAATATTATAATCTGGAAATGATAGCTTTAAGCGAACCTCATTAATTAATATCCTCGCGTGCAATGCATTAGCAAAAACTGCAGGATCTTTCTGTGCATCCTTCCGCATGATATCCAGTACTCTACATTACAATATTGCACTTGTATCACTATACTGCCTTGCAGACAACTTCTATCACTATCATGATTAAATGTTTTCTGACACAAAAAGGAGATACTAAGTCACCTAGCAGCTATGCCCGAGTAGACATCTGCAGGCTTCTCTCCAGCAACCAGATTAACAGCAGCTGCTCCTAACTGCCAAAATGTTCCAATGATATTACAATAACTATTCAAAGCAGATTCATACAATTTCCAACCAAAAAAAATTAAAATAACCTTTAAAATGTTAACTCAAGTTATAAAAATACTAGAACTAACCCAGTGCATTTAGAATACAAGTAATTTCAAGTTCCATATATCAGGAACTATCATGAAGAAAATATAAAATTGAATAATGACTCCAGATAAGACTATCTACCTTGTCTCTTCCTAGTGCAGCATAGTGTTGTAGGCCATTGCAGGAACCATCCTACAGAGACCCATGAACCTTTCAAATCAGCAGACTTACAAAAAATTATTGCAATACCAGAAAAAATCAAATAAACAGGGTTGATGGACAATTGAGGCTTGGAGGAGACAAGGGAAAATAGTATGAAGAAAAAGTAAGTGATACAGTAGTATATATGTTCATCTACATAAATAGGCATGATATAGAAACCATATAAAATGGGGCAGATGAAAAGACAAATCCCAGTTTCCACTATAACAAAGAAACTAAATTAACTTAGCATTTTGTGTACTTCTAGTAGACTGAAGACCAATGAGATTCTAAGTCTCCTGTTCATTCTTATACTTGACCTCTCCTACACAATCCACTTTTTTACATGCTAACTACAACTTCTGCCTAATCTAGTAAGACTATTTATAATATATCAACTTAATTCGACAAGGAGTTCATGAGGACTTGATCTGACAAAAAATTTGGCAATTTTACCTGATGAATAGGAATATGTGAAATAAAAGTTTCTAGGGAGGAACTTCTAAGAGCTTCAGCGAGATCAATGCACACTGCCAAGCATTGAAATGGATCTTCTGCCTCTAACCACCAACGCTTCCCTTCAAGAGGCCTGTGTGCAGAATCAAATATATCATCCAAGTGGTTCTCAGTAAAAGCTATTCGACCATCATAGGACAACTTGTCTACACCACCAGCAAATAGATTTGCAAGGTGTATCTTCAGCCAGCACAAGCCTGACTTTCCAAGAGGACGTCCCTCAGCAAATTCCAAAATACCCCGACAGAGATCTGAACCAAGATGGTTCAAGTATGGATGCATGGGATATGCACGCCCTCGAAAGTCAAGATTGTGCGGATAATAAAAACCTTCTTCATCCTTCATTTTCCGTGCTACCTAAACCAAGGAAGAAGGTTGGCATAAACACTATACAGAAGCAGACACTGTATGGTCTCACTTAAAGAAAAAGATCTTACAGCCAATTTTAGTTCTGTATCACAGCGCTGTGAATGTCTCTCCTTATTCTCTTTTTTAACAAATCTGACTTTCCACTTCCATTTCTTCAGCAACGTTTCATCATCTGTATCTGGCTTCTCCGGCAAAGGAACCTGCAGTAGGAAATTCAATGACCAAGATTTTTAATGAACATCAACCTCTAAAAGACATGTCTTGCGAAGCACAAAGATGAAATCAAATACAGTTCAAATAATCAGAGTAAGGAAATATTTTTTTTTTGGAAAAAATATCAGTAACTCACATTACTTCGGTCCACCAAATCAGCAAGACAACCTCCACTGTTCCATATTCTATCTACAACACCAAGTATCCTCTTATTTATCCTCCATTTTGTACTTCCAAGTGTATCCAGCGCCTGGCCAATTAATTAAAAAATGACTATAGCATCCTTGCTAAAACTGTTGTAAAAAATGCTAGTGCCACAGAGAATTCAGGTCAATAAAAACAGCAAAACAAGCAAGCACAAAATCAGATATTAACTAACCTCAAAAACCAGCTGTAGTTTCTCTCGTGGGGCCCTACGTTGTTGTCTAGAGCCATGTGTGCGCATAACATAGGATGGCAAGAAAAAGTGTGCTCCTTTATCATAACTACAAAGGGCAGAGAGAAAATAGTTGATGATAGAGTTGTAGGGAAATAGAATCTGGCAGCTATTTTCACATTTCTTTAAGTAGAAAATAATTCCGAAGGACTCTATAAATGCTGGGTCCTGAGTACTATTAGTCAGTAGATGTAATCATCACAGTGGGAATTCTTTTATAACTGCTGTGTATAAATGTACAAACTATATATATGGTAAAAACTGAAACACATAAGAAAAATTCATCAGAGATGTGTAGAATATGCATATTGCATACAGAGGCATTTATCTCAAGGGTCAGGCCAGGTTGGCACAAGGCACAGCCTATGCCTAAGCTATATATAAGTTAGGCCTTAAGAAAATGTAAATCCAAATCCGGCCTGATCATTTACTAGGTCTTAGGACCAAGTTGGGTAAAGGAGAAATACCTCTGCTTCCAAAATAAAGTAGAAGACTTAAATTAGTTAGTGACCAAACAATTCCACTTTCTGTAACTTATAAGATGATATATTATAAGAGCTAAAAGCAGCATCAGCAAAAGTTCTTCCCAATAACTGGACTTTTAAATAAAACAGCTGCCTAGCCTTAAGTCTTCACAAAAACAATTGAACTCATTTAACTTTTCAGCTTCAAACCAATTAAATTAAAGTTGACAAGGATGTTCTCATCCATATTTTACCATTCTCAGAGATGATTGTAAATCTATATTAAGACTGTCTGCACCTCCCACCTCTTCTCATTACTCCTTTTATTCAAATTTGGTCTCTTTCCTGCAAATATATACCTAGGGGTTTGCTTTTAAAATCACAAAATCATCTTACATTAACCTTTCTTATCCTAGTTTTATAGCACACCCATGTAGAGGGATCTTTCCAACACTAAGCACGCTGCATCTGATCGAATCCTCGCGACCGGTCCAAGGGAAAATTTGGATTCTGAGTTGGTTCGGTATATAGGGATCTGCCTCAACAGAGACATCCACCAACTATGATAAAGAAATGCTGTTGGTTAACTAGGTTCACGATAGAGCTAGCAAGATAGGAGCTAGAACCAAGATTCACTTCCTCTCTCTGAGTCAAAGATTCTCATTCTGTTATTTCTTCAACTTATCCCTAAATAGTGTCGTCCCATTTTCCTTAAAATAAAGTTATTTTTTACCGTCTTTTCTATTTTTTTCCTATTCTATACTAAAGTTCACATCTAACTTACGCTTGTTTTCTAAATGTGTTGTTACTTCACCATCTTTTGCTATCTATCACAGGGCATTACTAATCCAATACAAATTTATAAATTCCATCAGCTTAATAAGGAAATTTTTACTAAATAGCATTGTAGCCAGGCTCCTCTACTTTAATCTCCTTTATAGCATACTTTTCCCCATTTATATGATGGAATTGAGGTGCGCAAAATGATTATAATCTTGCATATTCACTGCACTTAATCTAAGAATCCCCCTTTATGCCTACAGATGCCAGTTACAACATATATGCTCTATATTAGTTCCACTTAGCATTGAAATTTAGGACTCTAATGTGTTCTTCATCGCTCTACCTTCTCTTTTTCTTAACCCAAAATCAAAACTACATCCTCAGGAAACATTATGCACCCTCAAATATCATCAGGAAAAACTGCTTGCTTAAAGTAAAAGGACAATGAGTTAGAACTAATTCATAATGTGAACCTAAGAACCAACCACAGTAGAGAATTCCTACATTTATTTTCAAACTGCTCCATAAATGTATTCTTTCTTATAGTTACAGTATTAAAATGAAGTTCCAATTACAATGTGGTTTTTCTTAACACTATCATAAGCCTTCTCCATTTCAACAAAGACATCACTTCTTTCCATTCTCACAAATCAATATTTAAAATCTGCTAGAATTCTAATTGAAGCTAAAATTCTATATTTCCTACCTACTGCATAGTTTTGGTTCATGATACCATAAAAAAATTTCCTCAACAGTAATCAGTTTGAAGAAAAGGGAAAAAAATCAGAAATAAATGCAATGCATTATGTCAAAAATGTAACTCAAGCTAAATAGCAGAATGAGAATCTTTGAAAGCTAGGAGATTAAATCTTATGTTTAAATATTAAAACCAAATTTTTATTCATTTCGTAGAAAATAACTTGTATGTGGAAAATATTTGATGAGGAAAACATTTTTTGAGAAAATGGCCTTTTTTTACTGCTTGGTGGCAATGTTGAAAATTTTCTGACATTTGAAGTACATTAGAATATAAAACACTAATACATCAGATATAGAGTAATTTGTAAGGATTCTTATATCAACATAAACTCCTAAGCACCCTAAAAAATAGTTTAATCATTAAAATGAATAACATGATGATAAATAAAAGATAAATTATCTTAATTGATTTTCTTTTTAGAAAAAAAGGCCAAGGTATGTCTGTTATATTTTATGGACAGCATGTATTTTCTCTTATTTTCTTTTCTTTTCCCTTTTTTGGGGGGGATGGGGGTGTGTGTGTGTGCGCATTTGAAACTCATTTACTAAATGAACAAACCCTGAGCCAGTCAGCAAACAGCTCAATTCATTTGCAGCCCTACATGGGACAATAAGGTAAATCATACACCATATAGTAAATTGATTTTGTCACTAGTGACCAGCAGCAACCGCAAGTGACCAATGAGTGCTAATGTATGGTGTTCAGTCAGTATAATAAAAGATATTCGTTTATATAGAATTAATTTCTGATTCAGAAATATACAATTACTCTAATTGGATTTGGCTTAGTTGTCCTTTGACTAGAAAAAAAAAATTTCCAGTTGAACAATTTTTTTGCATGCCCTAAACATGGGATAGTGGGAAAAATGTTTTACAGCAAACAGGGGCAAAGCTTAAAATAAGACAAACAAAGAGACTATAAACATGAAAGAGAACCATACCCTGTCCACTTAACTGGTGGCACCAACATTGGCATATAAGGAATCACCATGTGCCTTGCCTGTGCAGAGAAACAATATTTTTATGGCTTCTTTTAGAAGGGAGAAAGAAAAAACTTTATCAGCTTATACACTAGGCATGCCCTATAAACTACTAGCATGTAAGTTCATTATCATTAAGATGACGAGTTACAGAATAATTTCATTAGAATAATGAAAAGGACAGGAGTACTAACAGTTCTCTCAAGGCCTTTCAGAACAAGTGAGTCACACTGAATTACACCATATCTTCTGCAGGTCTTCCTGTTCAAGGAAAGGCCAATCAGCACTAATTTGAAGTGATTAGGGTAGTATGGATGATGCAAATATAAAATAAGATTATCAAGTGATAGAAAAGAATGAATCCTCACTTTTCTAGTGTCACGGTTTTGAATGTGTGCACAAATGCAGGTCTAACATCAGGTGGAGCATCAGCAAGCTGATCAGCAGGAGGCTGAATATAAGCTGTTTGTATCAGTAATTCAATCAAACGACTCCCAACCTGCATCCCAAAGAGAAACAGATCATATTTGCCCATGACAAATTGGGTGGTTGTGGTGTTTTTTGTTGCAGGATGTTGAGCTGGAATTAGCTTTGGGCAGTGATGACATAGATGACACAAACCTTAGCCTTGGTATCCTGATTCCAGGGTTTTGAATCATCTTGCTCCTTCACTATCTTCCTTACTGTAGGCAACTTTTTTTTCTTAATCAAATCAGTAACCTTTTTCCTTAAATTCTCTTGTTCTTTTGTGACACCATTAGATTCACCTTCCTGATTTTTCTGATCCTTATCAGCCTTTTTCTTCTTTGTTTTCTCCAAGAACTTGTGTATTCTAATCTGAGCCATCAGAATAAACAGTTCAAGATCAATGCTCCTTCCAAATAACAAAAGGGAAGGTACTTCCTAAAGTTAATAGAATGAACAATACTTTGAGCTTCACAGGTTCCTATAAGGTCCAAAATAGACAAAAACTTGAAAGCTACGAAAAACAGGCAATATACAAATATCTAAAACCATTGCATCCACCAATAAGTTCAAATCATAATGCATCATTAATGCTTAAAAGTTCAGATTCCATAGGTGATCTCTGATTCTATCAGATTATACTAGCATTTCCTTCAAGTTTCATACCTGGAATAGAGATTGTTAGCGGTAATCTAAAAGAACACACTTTTCCCTCTCCCTCATCTCATGGAATTTGTACGTTATTATCATTTGCTACATTTACCTTCCCAATCAAAGGGCAACTTCACAAATTTCCTACACAGATTATTTTTCTTATATCTAAAATTTAAACTGAAATGGGTTCTAAACCAATTCAAACAGACAGCAAAGTAATAAACAAAACAAATTATATATCACAGACCTCTTGCTCAACTGCTTCACCAATTACACAAGCGGCAGCCACAACCCTTGTACTTCCATGTTCCCCACCAGTCATTACCAGCCCCATCAGCTTATGCATTGTGATAACAGCCATCATATCAGCTGGCAATTGATCAAAATATGGAGAGTAAGCCGTCTTTTTCCTCCCTGCTCTAATCATTTCTTGCTCTTCAGCAATAGCATCCCTCAAAGGCTCAAACCAACCTAGAAACAAAGACTTCATATAAGGCAAATTTGGAGCCAACTTCTGTTTACACATTTCCATCAAAAGCTCCTTATACTCCTTCGCTGCTTTTACCCATGCTTCAGTCTCAGTCTTCACTTGCCTTCTCCTCAACATCTGATACTTCCCTGACGACATTCCGCGTTGCTTACTTCTCATATGTTCTCTCTCTCTCTGATCTTCTTTTCTCATTTCATGCAATAACTCCTGCACTTCTTCAACCACGGGGACGTCCTCTTCAACATCTGTCGACGATGAAACAGCCTCAGCTACACTCACATATCCTCTCGGGCAAAACCCAGTGCACACATACCCATTGGACCCAGACATTTTAACAATATCATTATTCCTCAGGAACCAAAAACTGGGCTTTCCCATGAATTCCTCATGCATCGAAATTTCACCAAGTCGACGAAAACCCAAATGAGCATTTGAGACATCCAGGGGATTCAATTTGAATTTTTCGGGAAAAATGGGTTCCTGGGAAAGAACATGAAAGCTGTAAGTCCGTAAAACAGAACGAGAATTGTGGGTCATTGTTCGAGTTTTAGAAATGGCTTGTTTGGCTGCGTTTCTCCACATAATAGTGGAAACTTTTGGTAAGTTGTGAGAAAATATTTCCGGTTTTAAATCAAAAGGAATAAAATGGTCGAATTTTTTGGCTGAGGGTATAGAAGGGTTTATGCTGGACATCAAATTAATGTCAATTTCTTGAAGCAATTGAAGAAAACAGAGTAAAATCGAAGAGAAAAGAAAGATAATGGGCTGATGAAGAAATTACCGAAAGAAATCGAATTCATAGAGAGTGAGCGGCAGTAGAAGGATAGTGGCCGCCTTAAACCCTCCTTAAACCTTCTTTGGGGCTTTTAGCGCAATCACCATTTGTTTTGTATTTGTTTTTTTTATCCTTTTCTTTATAAGCCCCCCTTTTTTTTCAACTTTTTAGTTTGTTTTGTTAGCATTGGGATTTCAATTAATTTCTCTTTTGAATATTTAAATCTTAATTATTTTATTGAATTCTTGAATTTTTAATTTTTTAATTTTTGTGTTTTCACTATCATTGAGGTTCCATAAAAGAAAGAAAAGTGTAGTTCATGCCCTCCACTCCTGGTTTGAGGATATCTATATCTCATTTGGGTGAAATCTTTTTTTATTGTAAGATAGCTTATGCAATATTAATTTCTTTGTTAGCAAGGGCATATAATTATATAACAGAGTTTATTGTTGAGGACTATAGTCTTCAGATTTTCCGTTTACCCGCATTGATAGTAGATATTTGTGGATAATAATATTTATTGCTTTAATTTTATTTAAAAATAAATATAAATAAAACCTGAGTGCTCAATAAAATGCGATGGAGAAAAGGATACACAAAAAAATAAAATAAAAATTGAATGGCTCAATAAAGAATAAGTACTCAACGGTATAAATTCAAAAATTTAGGGGGCCAAAAAATGAAGTTATCCATTAAAAGCTCTGTTCGGTATTGCGTTTGGATAAAATATTTTTCGGAAAAAAATTATTTTTACTTTTTTTTTAGTTTTGAAAACTATTTTTAGAGATAAACAGATAAATAAATATTTTTTTCAGAAGTATGTTTGAAAAAAAAATAATTTATATATATTTAAAAAAATCAATTAATTAAATCAAAAAAATTTAAACTTATTTTTTTTGATACCCAACAACAATTTCAAACAGTTCAAGTTTATTTCATTATCTAGTTATTCTCCTCATAGAGTATTTTTATAAGTTTGAGGAACAAATTACAGAAAATTTCCTTGAGGTTTTAACAAATTACAAATAAAAATAAACTTTTAAAAAACTAACAGTTTATCCATCTCCTCCCCCATCGTTTGAAATAATGTCATTTCATTTAATATTTTATAAATTTAAAACATTGCAGTGCAATATATTACATGATTTTTTTATATTTGAAATATTTTTATTTGAATTGTTTAGGATTTCATATACAATCTAATAGCCTTTTATAAAGGTTTATAACTTATTTTCGTTATCAATGACTATAAGTGCATGACAATAATATATTCAAATCTCAATTTTTCTAATTGTTATTTTAAATAACATTTTTATTAAAAAACAGAGAGATAAACTATTAGTTTTTAAAAGTTTATTTTCAATTGTAATTTATTAAATTTCAATATGATTTACTGTAATTGTTTTAAATTTGAGATGTTTTGCGGACCTTCAATTGCAAATTTATTAATTTTTGGGTTAAATAATTTTTTTGAGACCAAACCTAGGTCAGGCCATGGGTCTGGTCCAGACCCTTCTCCTAGAAACAGCAAACCGTTGGTTCATAATTCGAAACTGTGAACTAAAAAAAAAACTAATGGTAATATTACCATTCTTCCCCCTCTCTGCCCTTGCACTCTACACACTTGCACTGCATTTTTTTAACATATTAATTAAAATTAAAATATAAATAGAATGAAAAGATAAAAATATCTCCTTATAGCAGAAAAATAATAATTATATTTCAAAGATATTATTGTAATTTAAATTTTTAAATTTTTTCTCTATAAATACCAAATTCATTTCAATATTTTTCATTTCTTATACAATCTCATTCTCAATTTCTCTACAATTCAATCTCAATTCTCTTTATATATATTCCTAATTTCTCTCTAATTACACTTTTAATTATTGTTTCTCTCTTATTTCTTTCTAATTATACTTCTATACAATCTCAATTTTTTCTTCAATTCTTTAATTCTCTCTAATTCTTAATTTTTCCTTAATCCTACAATTCTTTTTTCATTATCTTTCTCTACACTTTTTTTTTTAATATTCTCTAATTTTTTTTTACAAAATTTAATCATAAATAATGATAAGCCATAGTGGAAAAAACAATTTTTTTGATGAAAATATTGTTGATTTGAAAATTTTTATTAAAAATTTGGATGAGGAGAGGGAGCTCGAAATTCCAATTGAAGGAAGCCAAAGAAATAGAGGTGATAAACAATCGGGTTCGGGTCTGGCGGCGGCATAATCTGAAGTAAAAATTCGAACATCCAACATTTTTCAAATTCATTTAAAGAAAATTCAAAAAAATGATTGGTCATTTGATATTGTGTGTAATTATTGTGCACAAATATACAAATTTAAAGTTGGAGGTAGTTATAATACATTTTGAAGGCATTTACAAAACAAACATGCTACTCAATTTGAAATTGAGATGGTTATGACACATTTAAAGCTGAAGGTGATTATGACACATTTTGAAGACATTTGTAAAATAAACATGCTATTCAATTTGAAATAGAGAAAAAACAGTCAAATTTTTGGATACGCAACATCTTCTTGTTCTTCTCAATTATTTCAATATAATGATGAAAAAAATAAAAAAGAATTGGAAAAAATGATAAGTATGGAACATTTATCTTTTAGTTTTGGTGAAAAAGTATATTTGTTAATTATTGTCAAAATGCATTAAATCCATATGTTAAACATATATCTATAAATACTCTTAAACGTGCTTTATATAATTTATATAAGAAAAATAAAAAAGAATTGTTCAAAATATTTTTTTTCTTTGAATGAATGTGTTTGTATTTGTAGTGATATTTTGAGTGATCATTGATAAATGTATTCTTACATTGGTATTATATTTCATTAGATTGATGGTGAATGACAATTACAAAAAAAATATTAATTGCATTTAGAGTTTTTGATGATCAACATACTGTCAATAATATTTTTAAAATAATATAAAATATTTTGGAAGAATATGACTTAGTTCATAAAAATTTTTCAATTGCTTTTGATAATGTGGTGACAAATACCGTCTCAATTCAAGACTTTCAAATATTATGTCAACCTAATATCGGAGGTAAATTTTTTTATATTAAATGTACATGTCATGTGTTAAATTTATGTATTCAAGATGGTTTAAAATCTTTGAATGATATAATTGCTCCAATTTAAATAGAATTTCATTTTTATGGTCACATCCACAAACAATGAAATTATGAACTCAATTTTATCATGAAAATTACAAAAAAAAACCTAAAAGATTTTTAAGGGATATTCCTACTCATTAGAATTTAACATATGAATTACTCAATGAGTCATATGGATATAGAAAATTATTGTGCATATTTATTTCTAATAATGTGCCACAAATTAATTTATATCTATAATATTGGGATATTTGTCAACAACTTTTAGATATTTTAAAAGTTTTTAATGATGCAACATATATTTTAAGTGGTATTTATTATCCAATATGTCATTTATTATTGTATGAATGTATTAATATTGTTGATACATTTCAAGATTATATTAATGATCTTATTTTACATGATTCTATTTGTATGATAAAAAATAAATGGTTGATTTATTTTAAATTTATTTCTTTGATTAATCTTGTATGTTGTGTTTTTTATTTTCGATGTAAAATAGAATGTTTATTTGATTATTTGAATCTTTATTATTCATTATTAAGTTTAGCCGATATCAGTGTTGAAACTATAATTAATAATGTAAAAAAATTAACTTATTATTTATTTAACTCAATTTTATCATGAAAATGACAAAAAAAAAACCTAAAAGATTTTCAAGAGATATTCCTACTCATTAGAATTTAACATATGAATTACTCAATGAGTCATATGGATATAGAAAATTATTGTGCATATTTATTTCTAATAATGTGCCACAAATTAATTTATATCTATAATATTGGGATATTTGTCAACAAATTTTAGATATTTTAAAAGTTTTTAATGATACAACATATATTTTAAGTGGTATTTATTATCCAATATGTCATTTATTATTGTATGAATGTATTAATATTGTTGATACATTTCAAGATTATATTAATGATCTTATTTTACATGATTCTATTTGTATAATAAAAAATAAATGGTTGATTTATTTTAAATTTATTTCTTTGATTAATCTTGTATGTTGTGTTTTTTATTTTCGATGTAAAATAGAATGTTTATTTGATTATTTGAATCTTTATTATTCATTATTAAGTTTAGCCGATATCAGTGTTGAAACTATAATTAATAATGTAAAAAAATTAACTTATTATTTATTTATGAAATTTAGTTTGATTTATAATATTCCTACTACTACTATTATTACTAGTAGTAGCACTGCTAGTCAAGGTTTGGGTGAATTGATAAAAATTAGAGGAGGTGATCGTTTGATGATGCAAAAACATAAAAAAACTAAGATCATCATCCGGTCCACCCAAACTTGACATTTATCTAATAACTACATTTTAGTTTAGTGACAGTAGGACAAGTAAAGATTTTCCAGTTTTTAATTGGTGGAATCGACATTAAAATATTTATCTAGTACTGTACCAAATTGCAAAATAAATTTTTTCAAGTTCAGTTTCAACTATTGCAGTATAACAAATTTTTGGTGCGGGATATAATATTTTGGATGAGACGCGATATACCTTAACTTCTGAATCCTTAGAAGCTCAAGCATGTATTGATGATTAGACTAAAACAACATTAAGACAATAATAAATAGAGAAAGATTAATTTGATGACCAATATAACTTCACCAGTGAATGAATGATTGACACATTCGGCACTGACGGTTCCGAGTAAAAAAAAAGTAAAAGGGGTCAACAATTAAAATTAAAAAGGTAAGATAACTATGTGAATTTTAATTCCTTTAGATCCTAAGAGAATAAGTAGACAACTTAATTAATGATAAAAAAATTAAGTTTAAGCCCAATTATTAATATTATAATTTTTTTCAATATAAATTCAAACTTTTATAATTAAATTATTTTTTAAAATAAAAAGATTAAATTAATTAGATTTTTAGCATTTTTATAATTTATTAATTTATCAAATAAAAATAATTATTTATAAATTTCAACTTATAATTTCTCTAAATAAAATTCTTTTTTTTTTGTTATAACAATCTAACATATTTCACAAAATCACAAATTAATATTCAATAAGTTATTTTTTTTTCAAAGTTTTCATTTTTTTTATAACTTATTAGTTGTACAAATTTATAATTTACACAAATTAATATTTTATAAATTAATATCTTTTTACTCAAAATTCTTATTCTTTCTAACTAATTTATTTCCCAATTTTGTTTACTTATTTATAACTTAATATTTTTT
Source organism: Triadica sebifera (assembly GCA_023653625.1). NCBI lineage: Eukaryota > Viridiplantae > Streptophyta > Magnoliopsida > Malpighiales > Euphorbiaceae > Triadica > Triadica sebifera. The sequence continues at coordinate 7,924,542 of CM042905.1, forward strand.
TTGCTTCATTTATAAACAAATTGATAAATTAAATTATATTTTTTTGCTTCAAATTCACCCACCAATTAATTTTAATTTCTAAACTTTAAAGTTTAATAATTTTAATTATATTTATTTATTCTGTTAATTATAATTTTAACAAAAAAAGAACCGACCGAACCGCCAGTTCATGAGTCGAAACCAGCTCCTCTCTAGTTCCGGTTTTGTCTCTTTTTTTTGAGACCGCTCAGAACCATGGCCGGGCTTAACTGAACTAGCTGGGTGAGTCCCGATAATTCAAGCCAAATGTCCTAGTAAAAAATATGCAAATAAACGCTGAATTTTTTTTATCCAATTGAATATCAACCTATCGTTAACTAATCAATATATGTGAAAAGTGGAGGCCATTGAATATGCTAAGAATGATATATGCAAATATTGTTTTGAGTTTGCTAAGCAATAAGGGGCTGTTGCCTCAATTGAATCATAAAATTATTATGAATAATGTTAGAAATGTGGGGCAATTGAAGTCTGTTGGCTTGTGCATAATCTTTTTTTTTTGGGTACAACATTATAGCCAAAACATATAACTTTCCAATTACAAGCTTATTATATACTATTTTTATTTCTAAATAGATGTCATTTAAAGTTGAAAAAAAGAACTTTAAATAAGAATAAAATAGATAAAAAGTAATTACTATTTATAGATAACCGAAAAAATCAAATATTTTGAAATAAAAATTCTAATCCAAAATGACATACAGAGGGAGTATCATTTATTATCTTGTAAAATCCAAAATAATTTTATAGAAGGGAGGCTCATTTCTGATTCTGTCATTGTAGCTTGTTTCACATCTCTAATTTTTGGTGGGTTCAAAATTGGGTTTCTTGAGAGGAAAAAACTACACCCTTTACGCTTGGCTTGGACTTTAACCTTGCTACCTCAAAAGAGATGTGAGATGGTTGGTGGGCAAATGGGATCTAGTAAATTGTAAAATATATGCTTGGTTTCCAAATTATATTCTTTTGAATCTGTCGAAAAAGAAATAGCAAATCCTTATATCCAACTTATGTCCTATTTGATTAATCAGGAGAGAAGAACTTGGAATGAGGAGGTCATCAATCAAAAACTTTCATCAAGAGGACAGACAAATAATAGATTTCCTGTTATTATGTATGATGAAGATAGAATTTTTTTTTTTTGCCAAAATTAAAGAAGATAGATTAATTTGGCATCATACTCAAAATGGAAACTATAATGAAAAACTAGGTTACCATGTGGTTAGGGAATCATTGAACTGTGGTGAAATATCTGAAATTTTATAGTGCTTAATAACATAAAACTCTTGACTTAATATATGTGTAGTATCTTATACTTATCACAGCTTGTTATTTTGCCTTCTACAATCATTTGTATTGCAAAGTGTCATACATATCTATTTTTTCTATTACCACCAGCTCATCAATTATTTATTTTAGAAGTCAATTAATCTCATTAATCTATCCTGTTAAAAGCGTGAATACCATTTTAGGCTCATGAAATCACGTCGCATCAAATTAATAAGATTATTAAATTAAAAGAAAAAAATTAAAAAGCTGAGGTAACAAAAAAATATAAATGGCAATTTATTCCAAAAATATCCATGAAAAACATGCCAAGTATAAGGTACAAATACATTAGGCCAAAACTCTTCCTAGTGCCTACTAAACCAAAACTCTCCTAAACTCTTCTTATGGACAATTCTTCGCAATAGCCAATAGGCTTCTAGTGGGACAAAAGCTTATTGCTAGATTTCCTGATGCTAATGGGAATCACAAATTTGTGTGAGCAACAATCTATTATGCCTACTCTCTTTCTTTATATTCTCTTTCTTTGTAACTCTGCTAGGGAATGGGAATATGGTCAACCAATTTCTATATGGAATTATTGGAATCTTTGCAAGCATATCTTAATTGTAAGAAAAATATGGTATTGAATTAAAAATGTGTCACGGTATTTTTCTTTATTATTTTCTCTATTACTTTTTTTTATCATTTGAGTCATATGTATCCTTTATTTATTTCTCATATGAATCTTATAACATTAAAAATGGAAGTAATTGTCATCCAAATAACAAAGAAGGATAACATAAAAATAATATGAAGAAGTTATTTCACATTTTTCTTTGATTAAGTTTTAACTTGCTATAAAAAATAGAAAAATTAATTAACTGGCAATGGACTATGTAACGTCCACTAATTAAAGTCTAATTAGAATAAGTATGTGGTATACATAGGAAGCACATAATAAACAATAGAGATTAAAAAAAATGGAATAAATGACTAAATTAAAAATTAAAATGAATTAAATCGATTGACATGATAAATTTGATTAAATTATACCATATAATTAAATTATATTTTTAGTAAAAAAAATTAAAGATACTATATATAAGTAAATAATAATAATAATAATAATAATAATAATAATAATAATAATAATAATAATAATAATAATAATAATAATAAGAGGAAAAAAAAAGAAAATAAGATTAAAACGGGAGAAAGGATGGGGAGGGGAAAGTCAATCAAGACTTTGCCCCATTTTATCTTAACTTCTACACTCTTCTTCTTAGCATCATCATCTCTTTCTTTCCTCCATATAATAACCCCAATTCTTCATTCTCTCCTTCATGATTTCCAAGAAATTCACTCTAAATAAATATGTTCTTGGTAAGTAATCTCTTTTCCATAGTTATTGTGTTATTAGAGCTTTTAAGGTTGTGTTTCTGCAATGTATTTTACTCTATTTTTTATTATCCTATGGACCGAATTTGGAGAAGTATCAAACATAAAAGTTGTTCATATATGTGTTACTTATATGTCTGTCAAATTTTATGAAATTATTTTGGGTATATAAATAGATAAACTTGTTTGAGTGAAACTGGTTCAGGGAGACGTGTCAACAGAATAACCTACAATTTTTACTTAATTTGATCATCTTAATGGCTGAATATAGTGTTTTATAAAACATAAAAGTTGCAGATATATGTGTTATTTAGGTCTCTGTCAAATTTTGTATAAATATCTCTTGTGTAGGTTGATTTATAGTAAAATGAACTATAATTATTCCTTGATTGAGCTGGTTTCACATACCTATGCAACTCCGGTAAATTCGTGTTCCTTTTTGAGCTTCTTAAAGGTCGAATTAGCCAAAGTTCAAAACATGAAAGTTTTATTTCTATGTCTTATCTAAGTTTATGTGAAAGTCTTACCTTAAAATGTCATTTATTTGGTGAGTTATGGGCTAAAAAATTGAACTGGTCGGATTGGTACTCTATGCTAAACCAGTTATAGATTGTCTAGTATTTGAGGACTTTAGAAACAGAATTTGGAAAATTGGTAAATATAAAAAATGTTCTAAATTACTTGTTTTAAATTTTTAAAAAGTTTAGTAATAAACAAAGCTATACATTGAATGATATGACTTTTTAAATATGGTACCCTGAAACTGCCTAAGGAGCAACAAACAGAGTAATATTTAAAAATTGCACTAAAAATTATGTAATGATTCAAAAATTCTGAAATTTTAGTATGTTTTAGTCTTACATGTTAAATTTAATTAAGATTAAGAATCATATAAATTGGATAAATGTAGAAAAAGTTATAAATCCAACAATCCTAAGAGATCCTATTCCAGCTTAAAAGAAATTGTAGTTATTTATTTAAACTATATTAAGAATAAATATTTTATCAATTTATTAATTATTTATATTTTTGAATTAGGATATCAACAAGAAGAAGAACAACAAAAGTGAACAAGTTCTGAGTTTATATTTTAGAAAAGAAAAACACTATCGAGGTTTATACATATATGTATTTTGGTTTGCTCTTGTGCATGATTGTGTGTGCATGACATAAATTATATGTCACAATGATAAAATTATATATTATGGCATGTTTTAAAATTATAGAAATGTTATTAACTATGAACTTAACATTATGCTAATATTTGATAAAATATCATGCTATTACATGGTTTTGAAATAAATTGTGAGTATATTATTATGTTAATATGAAATGAGTATTGGTTATAAAAATAAGTAATTAATGGTTTTTAATTGCCCATTTCTCTACCTGATGACTGACATAGGATAGATGATGCACCATTAAGGGGAAGTTTCGGTACCGATATTGATATGATTTAAGGACATGGTGGCTATAGCTCTGAGAGCGCCCCTGATCCTAATTATATACAGATAAATGATTATACTAGGTCAAGGTGGCTAAAGCTCCGCGAGCGCCCTTGACTTGAGATTATAGTGAGTAGGGTGGCTTAAGTTCTGCGAGCACCTCTATTTCACACCCCATATCCGGACAGTCTGGAAATGAGATTTTTGGGCTAATAAATCATAGAATGGAATATAAAAATTTATTAATTGATGTAAGTAACAAAATATAAAATGCTTACATGAGGTGGTGCAAATTTAATTATTGAATAAGGTTATTATGTTATCCTTTTATGTTATGTATTTATTTATTTTATATGACAAATATGTAATAAAATTTGATGTATCATGATTTTATTTGAGACATGCATTTGTGTGACTGCCTGGGAAAAACTTTAATGTTTATATGTACCACTAAGCTAGAGATAATTTAGCGTGGGTTTTTCTCATGCAGGAATTGGAGCTGTAGCTAGTAGATAGTGAGGTTGATCAAGAAGAAATCAAAGTCCATATCAGCAAAGACAAAAACGACGTGGTTAGAGGGTTGGTTAACTATTATGTTTTTTTTGTTTGACCATGCATATGGTTTGTGGTAGACATTTCTCATTTATTAATATTGTATATGTAAATAATTATATAATATAATCGGGTGCCATATGTGTATACAACATAATGATAAATATATATTATTAATTAGAACGACTTGCTTAAACCAATATAAATAAATAGATTAAGTTATTTAATATGAAAAAGTTTTAATTCAAACAAATTTATTGAGTTAAGTTTGTGGCATCCTTCTTATATATATGGGATTATCCCTAATATATAAGTGGGGCGTCACATTTAGTGGTATCAGAGCAAGTTTAGGCATTTCTAGGCCTAGGTGGGAAAAGGGATATTAGGCATAAATATACATGTGTCTCATATAATTATGATATGGGTTTTCTTCTTGGCAACTTGTAGGATTGTAGGAAGATGTCTTTGAATAAAAGGGATATGGCTGAGAGTACTGACTCTTCTGATACTGAGACTTCTCATCAGCCTAGTGCAGCAAGCTTGCAAGGGCAAAATTCTGCTCCAAATCCCCCACAGCAGAAAGCAGAACAAATTGATCATGGTCAAAATCCATTTATACAATCGATGACTGGATTATTCCAACAGATGGTACGAGCCATTCCTCAGCCTTCCCTAGTGCCACCACCTAAACCAAAAGTAACAATTGATAAGCTTCATAAGTATGGGGCTTCGGATTTCTATGGTAAGAAAGATGAGGATCCAGCTGTAGTTGAGTATTGGTTGTAAAAAACTGAAAGAATTTTTAAAGAGTTACAAATGGAAGCAGATGACAAAGCTAGATTTGCTACTTCTCTACTCCAAGAGGAGGCATATAATTGGTGGAAATCAGTTCTTACTAAGCTAGATGTGGTGGAACCGGTCTCATTGGATTCCTTTCTCTCTGAATTCAAAGAGCAATATATCCTATTGATTTATATTGATGAGAAAAAGAAAGAGTTCATGAATCTCAAGCAAGGTAAAATGTCAGTGACTGAGTATCAGCGGAATTTTACCTAACTGAGCAAGTATGCCCTTGAATTAGTTGCAAATGAAAGAGATAAATGCAGAAGATTTGAAGATGGCCTTAATGAAGAGGTTGGAGATATTGTGACTGCTCTTCAACATAACAATTTTTCTTAGTTAGTTTCTACAGCACTCAGCCTTGAAAAAAGGAAAAAGAGAAAAATAGAAGAACCTTTTAAAAAGTCAGTTACTCCTGAGACTCAATTCACCGGGAAGAAGAGTCATTTCTTTACTAGCCGTTCATATAATAGAGGACAAGGAAAGGGTCTTAGCTATTCACAAACAGGGTTTATAAGGAGGGGACCGCCCTCTAAGGCATCTTCTGCTACAGCAAGTTCACAACCTCATATTGGCAAGGAAGCTATACTGGCATGTAGCATTTGCAATAGGAGCCATCAAAGGGAAAGTTGGCATGTCACATGTGTTTGCTTTAGATGTGGGTCTAAGGAGCACATACGGAAGGATTGCCCACTTTTGACAGGTATTACTCCTATTTATACAGCTAGATCAGCTCCGACTCAGCCTGGAGTTCAGTTCAGAGAAGGACTAGGTTGACCGAGGTAGGCTGTTTCAGAGACTGTGAATAGACCTGGATCCAGCAGAGCTCCAGCCATAGCTTATGCCATAAAAGCTAAGGAAGATCAGGCGGCAATAGATGTTATTACCAGTATGTTTTCATTATATGATTCTGACATTTGTGCACTTATAGATCCGGGTTCCACACATTCCTATATTTGCACTAGTACACCTAGTCAACATAATATGATTAAAGAAAACCTAGAATATGAAATTGAAGTTAAGAATCCTTTGGGGCACAGTGTAATAGTGAATAAAATATTCAGGAATTGTCCTTTAGTTGTACATGGGAAGGAGTTTTGCGCAGATTTGATTGAGATGCCTTTCCATGAGTATGATGCCATTTTAGGCATGGATTGGCTCTCACGTCACAGAGCAGTGGTGGATTGCAAGTTTAAATTTGTGGTACTTAAGATAGAAACTCAGGAAGAAATTATTGTGAAAGATGAATTATTCTCACATCTTCGAATCATATCCATAATGAAAGCTCAGAGATTGATGAGAAAAGAGTGTGAAGCTTATTTGGCCTATGTGATTGACACCAAAAATGGAGGTTCAAATCTTAAAGATATTCCAGTGGTAAATAAGTTCCCAAATATGTTTCTTGATGACTTACCTAGGCTACCTCCAAAGAGAGAGGTAGAGTTTGCTATTGATCTTGTTCCAGGAACTATGCCTATATCAAAGACGCCGTACAGAATGGCTCCATCAGAAATGAAAAAACTTAAGACACAATTGCAAGAACTCCTTGCTAAGGGTTTTATTAGACCAAGTACATCCCCATGGGGTGTGCCAGTATTGTTTGTGAAAAAGAAGGATGAATTTTTGAGGCTATGTATTGATTATCGACAGTTGAATAAGGTAACCATCAAGAACAAATACCTATTGCCACGGATTTATGATCTCTTTGACCAACTTAAAGGTGCAGGAGTATTTTCCAAGATAGACTTGAGATCTGGTTATCATCAATTAAGGGTGAAGATGGAGGATATAGCTAAAACTGCATTTAGAACCAGATATGGTCATTATGAGTTTTTGGTTATGCCATTTGGGCTGACCAATGCTTCAGCAACATTTATGGATCTTATGAATAGGATCTTCAGGCCGCATCTTGATCAATCTGTGGTCGCTTTCATTGATGATATTTTGGTATATTCTAGAGATTTTGAAGAATATGAAACACATTTGAGAATAGTGTTACAGACTCTTAGAGAATATAAGCTTTACGCCAAACTCTCAAAATGTGAGTTTTGGTTGAAGAAGGTGACATTTCTAGGACATATTATCTCTGTAGAAGGCATTAAAGTGGATTCTAGCAAGGTTGAGGCAATTGTGAGTTGGAAGCCCCCATGAAATGTGACCGAGGTCAGAAGTTTCTTGGATTTAGCCGGATATTATCAGAGGTTTGTTAAGGGTTTTTCAATGATTGCTTCTCCTTTAACAAGACTATTGAGAAAGGATATTAAATTTGAATGGACAGATAAATGTCAAGCTAGTTTTGATAAGCTTAAGAGTTTGCTCACTAAGGCCCTTGTTTTGACACAACCGATTCCTAATAAGGAGTATGTCATTTATAGTGATGCTTCTCATAATGGATTGGGTTGTGTATTGATGCAAAATGGAAAGGTGGTTGCTTATGCTTCTAGGCAGTTAAAGCCATATGAGAAGAATTATCCTACCCATGATCTAGAGTTGGTAGCTATAGTTTTTGTATTGAAGATTTGGCACCATTATTTATATAGGGAGAAGTGATTCATTTACACAAATCACAAGAGTTTGAAATATCTTTCCTCACAGAAAGAATTGAATTTGAGCCAGAGAAAATTGCTAGAGCTAATAAAAGATTATAATTGTGTGATTGACTACCATTCAGGCAAAACTAATGTATTAGCAGATGCTTTAAGCAGAAAGATTGTGGTAGAGTTGCACCTTCAACCCACTCTTACGTAGGAAATCAAGGATGCACAAAGACAGGATAAAAAACTGATTGAATTAGTTGAGTTGATCTCTAAGGGGGAGAGACCTAGATTCACTATGGACTTAGATGGTGGATTGTTCTATCAAGACAGATTATATGTGCCCGATGTAGAAGATCTTAGATAGAGGATTCTTAAAGAGGCCCATGAAAGCAAATATGTTATGCACCTAAGGAGTAACAAGATGTATCAAGAGTTGAAGAGCAGATACTGGTGGGCAGGTATGAAAAAGGACATCTTGGAATACACTTCAAAATGTTTGACTTGTCAACAGGTCAATGCTGAACATCAAATACCTTCGGGATTGCTACATCCAATTTTTATTCCAGAATGGAAGTGGGAATGAATCACTATGGATTTTGTGACTAGATTTCCTTTGACTCCAAAGAAACATGATACTGTATGGGTCATAGTGGACAGATTTACAAAGTCAGCACATTTCTTACCTTCAGGAAGGACTACCCACTGAATAAATTGGCATAAATTTATATGAATGAAGTAGTACGACTTCATGGAGTGCCTGTTTCTATTGTGTCTGACAGAGATCCCCATTTCATATTTCAATTTTGGGGTAGTCTACAGTGAGCTCTGGATACTAAGCTCAATTTCTGCATGGCTTTTCATCCGCAAACAGATGGACAATCAAAAAGAGTCATTCAGATTCTAGAAGATATGATGAGAAGTTGTGTCATCGAATTTGAAAGTAGCTGGGACAAATATCTTCCTTTAATGAATTTCGCCTATAATAACAGTTATCAATCTAGTATCTAAATGGCTCCATATGAGGCACTTTATGGTAAAAAGTGTCGAACACCTTTATGTTGGATAGAGCTCAGCAAGAGGAAGCTTGTGGGACCATACCTAGTGCAAGAGACAGAAGAAAAAGTGAGAGTCATTCGCGAAAGACTTAAGGTAGCTATAGATAGGTAGAAATTGTATGTTGATCTTAAGAGACGAGACATTGATTATGCAATGGGTGATAAAGTTTTTCTTAAAGTTTCTCTATGGAAAAAAATTATGAGATTTGGAAAGAAAGGCAAGTTAAGTCCAAGATTCATCGGACCTTATGAAATATTAGAAAAAGTTGGACCTGTTGAGTCTGATACATAATGTTTTCCATGTCTCAATGTTAAGACGATATAGATCAAATCCTAATCACATCATACCTGCTGAAAGCATTCAAGTGAGACAAGATTTGACATATAAAGAAGAACTAGTCCAAATTTTAGCAAGAGAAATTAAGGAGCTGAGGAACAAGCGAGCACCATTAGTGAAAGTACTATGGAGGAATCATGCAATCGAAGAAGCAATATGGGAAAACGAGGAGGTGATGAAAGCACAATACCCTCACCTGTTCAGTAACGATGCATTAGATATGTTTCGAGGATGAAACATCTTAAGGGGGAGAGAATTGTAACGTCCACTAATTAGAGTCTAATTAGAATAAGTATGTGGTATACATAGGAAACACATGATAGACAATAGAGATTAAAATAGATGTAATAAATGACTAAATTAGAAATTAAAATGAATTAAATTGATTGACATGATAAATTTGATTAAATTATACCACATAATTAAATTGTATTTTTGGTAAAAAAAAATTAAAGATACTATATATAAGTAAATATGTGAAGATAATAATAATAATAATAATAATAATAAAATAAAAAAAGAGGAAAAAAAAAGAGAGAAAAGTGAACAGTAAAAAAGGGGCACAACCGAAAAAAAAAAGAAGATTAAAACGGGAGAAAGGAAGGGGAGGGGAAAGTCAATTAAGACTTTGCCCCATTTTATCCTAACTTTTACACTATTCTTCTTTGCATCATCATCCCTTTCCTTTCTCTATATAACAACCCCAATTCTTCATCCTCTCCTTCATGATTTGCAAGAAACTCATTCCAAGTAAATCTGTTCTTGGTAAGTAAACTCTTTTCCATAGTTATTGTGTTATTAGAGTTTTTAGGGTTGTGTTTCTGCAGTGTAGTTCACTCTATTTTTTATTATCCTATGGACCAAATTTGGAGAAGTATTAAACATAAAAGTTGTTCATATATGTGTTGTTTATATGTCTATCAAATTTTATGAAATTATTTTTGGTATATAAAGAGATAAACTTATTTGAGTGAGACTGGTTTAGGGAGACATATCAATAGAATAACCTACAGTTTTTTCTTAATTTGATCATTTTAATAGCTGAATCTAAGGTTTTGTAAAACATAAACGTTACAGAATATGTGTTATTTAGGTCTCTATCAAATTTAATATAAATATCTCTCTTGTAAGTTGATTTATAGTGAAATGAACTATAATTGTTCATTGATTGAGCTAGTTTCATATACCTGTACAGCTCCGGTAAATTCGTGTTCCTTTTTTAGCTTCTTAAAGGTCGAATTAGCCAAAGTTCAAAAAATGAAAGTTTTATTTCTTTGTCTTATCTAAGTTCCTGTGAAAGTTCACCTTAAAAGGTCATTTATTTGGTGAGTTATGAGCTGAACAATTGAACTGGTCAGGTTGGTATTCTATGCTGAACCAGTTATAGATTATTTAGTGTTTGAGGACCTTAGAAATAGAATTTGGAAAACTGGTAAACATGAAAAATGTTACAAATTACTTGTTTTAAATGTGTAAAATTTTTAGTAATAAACAAAGCTACACGTTGAATGATATGACTTTTTAAATATGGTACCCAAAATTGCCTAAGGAGCAGCAAACAAAGCAATATTTAAAAATTGTACTAAAAATTATGTAATTATTCAAAAATTTTGAAATTTTAGTATGTTTTATTCTTACATGATTTAATTAGGATTAAGAATCATATAAATTTGATAAGTGTAGAAAAAGTTATAGATCCAATAGTCCTAAGAGGTCTTGTTCCAGCTTAAAAGAAACTGTAGTTATTTATTTAATCTATATTAAGAATAAATATTTTCTCAATGTATTAATTATTTATATTTTCGAATTAGGATCTCAATAAGAAGAACAACAATAAAAGTGAACAAGTTCTGAATTTATATTTTGGAAAAGAAAAACACTATCGAAGTTTATACATATATATATTTTGGTTTGCCCTTTTGCATGATTGTGTGTGCATGACATAAATTATATGTCACAATGATGAAATTATATATTATGGCATGTAAAATTATAGAAGGGCAAATATTTGATAAAATATCATGCTATTACATGGTTTTGAAATAAATTATGAGTATATTATTATATTAATATGAAATGAGTATTGGTTATAGAAACAAGTAATTAATGGTTTTTAATTGCCTATTTCTCTACCTGAGGACTGACATAGGATAGATGATGCACCATTAGGGGGAAGTTTCGGTACCGATATTGATATGATTTAAGGACAGAGTGGCTATAGCTCCGAGAGTGCCCCTGATCCTAATTACATACAGATAAATGATTATACTAGGTCAAGGTGGGTAAAGCTCCGCGAGTGCCCTTGACTTGAGATTATAATGAGTAGGGTGGCTTAAGCTCCGTGAGCGCCCCTATTTCACACCCTGTATCCGGACAGTCCAGAAATGAGATTTTTGGGCTAATAAATCATAGAATGAAATATAAAAATTTATTAATTGATGTAAGTAACAAAGTATAAAATGCTTACATGAGGTGGTGCAAATTTAATTATTGAATAAAGTTATTATGTTATTCTTTTATGTTATGTATTTATTTATTTTATATGACAAATATGTAATAAAATTTGATGTACCATGATTTTATTTGAGACATGCATTTGTGTGACTGCCTGGGGAAAAATTTAATGCTTATATATACCACTAAGCTAGAGATAGCTTAACGTGGGTTTTTCTCACGCAGGAACTGGACTGTAGCTAGCAGATAGTGAGGTTGATCAAGAAGAAATCGAAGCCCATATTAACGGAGACAAAAGATGTAGCTAGAGGGTTGGTTACTTATTATGTTTTTTTTGTTTGACCATGCATATGGTTTGTGGTAGACATGTATCATATGTTAATATTGTATATGTAAATAATTATGTAATATAATCGGGTGCCATATGTGTATACAATATAATGATAAATATATATTGTTAATTAGAACAACTTGCCTAAACTAATATAAATAAATAGATTAAGTTATTTAAAATGAAAAAGTTTTAATTCAAACAAATTTATGAAGTTAAGTTTGTAGCATCCTTCTTATATATGTGGGATTATCCCTAATATATAAGTGAGGCATCACAGACTCTCTCTTCGATGTAACCCTAGTCGACCACGACATGTCGAATGAGCTTTGGAAGCTTCCACCATCGTCACCTCCAAATGAACGAACTTAGAAAAAAGCATGTACTTCACGTTCTATGCTTGATGAGTAGGAAAAGACATGGTTGTATAGTTCTAAATTAGTCTACTTTTGTCAAGTTTACTAGTTTAGCCACTGACCGATATATGTGTTTTGCGATCAGATGCACTGGACCGACAGAATACCAAGTGCATTCACGATTGGAACGGAGCCACTATGACCGGAGTCTAAATTTAGATCATTGTAAGAAAAAAAATTGATTTTGAATAAGTAACATTGAATTTTTCACAAAAATCAAGAAAAATTAGGTCCAACTGTAAAATATGTGATTTTTGCACTATCAGTGAATCGTGAATGGAGAGTACTATGACGTAGAGAATATTGAAATAAACTTATCAGTATAATTTCATGTTAAAACTCTAATATTTAGAGCACAAAATCAAAGAAATAAAATTTGATGTGTGATTCCATGAAAATATCGAAAAACACAATTTTTGCTCTGGTATTCCATTCACAAAACTGAAAGGACTAGTGTGTAGAGTAAATTATTTTGTAAATTTTGATATATTTAATTGTAAGAGATTAAACTATTTCGGGCTTAAAAATTTAAGAATTTCATAATTGTGTGTGGAATAAATTAAAAGAATAAAATAAAATAAATGAAAAATGATATTTGATGTTGATAGAAAAAGGTATGGCCGACCTTATCTCCCTTTTCCTTCCCAAGGTGAGCCATCCACTCCTAAATCATTTGTCACTTTTACTTCTTCTATACTCTGCTCTCCTCCTTTCACATCTTTATCTTCTTTCTCTCTTATTTAAGCTTTAAGTTTTATGGTTTTTTATCTCTTTATCCTCCATGACCGAGCCATGTTTCTCTTCTTCTTTTTCAATCTTGTTCTCTTTTCCCTTAGCTTTCTACCATTCAAACATCTATCTTAAGTTTATAAATGAAAATTTTAAGAAAAGAGATTTGTTTTCCTTTTTAAACCTCTCGGCCAAAGCTTGTTATGAGGAACAGAAAAAGTTTTGAGTTGGCTAAAGAGATAAAAAGTGTCTAGAGGTCTTGCATGCAGGGCAAAGAAAGAAATGACAAAAAAGAAAACTTGTAAATAGCTAAAGCAAAAAGAAGACTAAAGTGGGATTTTGCAAGTCACGGGTTTAAAGTGATTAAAAGGCATAAAAGGAAATTTAAATTTTCTTCTTGAATTCTTTTGGAACCCGAGAGCTCAAGCTCTCCTATTCTTTTGTAGTTCCTATTTTTGTGCATAAGCATAAAGGTTTATTTATATCTATTTACTGAAAATATTTTATGCCTATTTTTGTACATAAGCATAAAAATTTATTTATGATCTTATTCATGAAAAAGAACTTCATTGATTTTCAATTTTATATGTTCTTGCCAAAATGACTTACTATAAGTTATTGCACCATTGAGGTAAAATTCAAAGAGAGTTTTTTTCTTCTCGCGCAGGTATCATGACAAAGACCGAGAGCAGCGAGTTAGCTGAGAGAGTCACTAGACCAGTGGGCCCTACTTATGAAGCAGAGCAGCAGTAGTAGCCACCCAGGTAGGGTTAATTTCTTTTTGTATCACTTATATATGTGTATATAAATAGTCTATAAAAAATGCATACTTTTTGGTACAAATTATCGTAAATATTTTTATGACCCGTTTGGTCATATAAAGTTCTATAAAAATATAAATATGTAAATTGAAATTTTACTTTGTGCATATATGGGATTTGTATATACTATATTAAACAGGGAACTATGATTAGAGATGGGAATATATGTATTTACATGTATATTTAATGATATTATACAGGTGTGATATAACAGGTTAACAATGATATCAACTTACTTGACTATTTTATAGGAGAGTAAATGGGTGTTACAACTTTATATAAAGATGTGCTTGCCAAACCACTGAACCTTAGAGGTTTGAGTATGATAGATGTAGATTCTGATCATCACGATATAATGTTAGATGTAGACAAGCCTCAACATTAGGATGGAGAGGATAAGGATGAGGACCAAGCCATCACCTTTGAGGATGAAGATTATGAATCTATTATAATCCTTTGAATCACTCATTGCTAAACCTTTGAAGAAAACAATTGTGGTCAAACTATTTGGATGGGATATTCATTATGAAAAATTATGTTATAATATCGATATGTTATGGAAACCTTATGATGGCTATAAGATTATTGACCTTGAACGAAATTTCTACCTAGTGCAATTTGATGAGGATGAGGATGAGGATGATGATTATAACCACATACTTTGGGATACCCTATGGATGACTATTATTAGAGACCTTATTGTACATCTCTAGTACCCATAATTTTCAATAAAAGAATGGTCGCATAACAAAAGTGGTGTCTTAGGTGTGATTTCTGGGACTACTAATACATTTGTACCACGAGAAAGTTTTAAGGGCTATCGACAACAAGTTGGGAAGATTGGTAAAAATTGATTATAATACCTTTGTCTCTAATAGGGGTAAATTTGCTTGAATTATCGTGGAACTGGATTTCACAAAATCATTGAAGCCTTTCTTTGAATTTAAAGGTTGAATATAGGCGATTCAATACAAAGGGCTCATGCAAATATGTTTTCAATGTGATCTGATTAGACACACTGAAAGGATTTGCAAAAATAGTAGTGAAACTATGAGCATCGATAAGGACCATATTGAAAAATGTACTTTGTTATGCAGATAGAAATATAGGATGGAGAAAGAAGAACCTTCAGATGAACAAGTCTTTAGCTCATGGATGATGGTACAAAAGTGGGTTCGATATGCCTCTAGTAAAGAAAAAAAAAAGCCAATACGATGAAGGGAAAATTTTTTGTTAATGTAGGTAAGGTTTCCTCAAAAGGAAAAGTTTCTTAATCTCATTTTGTAGTTTTGTAGAAGGAGGAGGATAATATGGAAGCAGTTAATAACCTTTTTTCAATGCTAATGACGACAAGATTTTTGACAGAGATTTTCCTGTGAAGAATCATGAGAGCAATAATGCTGCTGAGGATGGGATTTCATTTATTGCACATAAAAACAACATAAAAAGAAATAATGTTAAGTGTTAGGCACAATTGATAAAATAACACAATAAACAATAAATGCAAAATAAAACGATCAGCAAAAAATCAATGTCAGATATTTGATGTGATTCACCCTTTTAGTTTGGGTTCATCCATGAGATAAATTCCGAATAGTTTTCTTCACTAATTAAATTAATGAGTAGAAAAAGAGAAAATATTCCTTAGACAAAGACTATAATCAATGTCAGATATTTGATGTGATTCACCCTTTTGGTTTGGGTTCGTCCACGAGACAAATTCCGAATAGTTTTCTTCATTAATAAAATTAATGAGTACAAAAAGAGAAAATATTCCTTAGACAAAGACCAGAAGTAATACAATAAGTTGAGATAAACCCAAAATAATAACAACACACGAGTATTTTCCAAAAATACTCCAAATATATTTCTCACTATTTGTGTCACTCTCAGTTTTGGAAAAATTCCCGCCTTTCACAATTAATTCTCTGAATTTGCTTGAGATTGTCGTATCATTTGAAGGCAAATGCAATTTCAGTGCAAATGAAAAATTTTGACTTTTTATAATTAAATATAAATAATGGTGGGACCCATATATCGGAGGGACTCACTCACTAATTATCAAAAATTGATTGTCGACTAACACTAAAAAAATATACCTCCAAAGAGAGGTGAATGATGGAAATGTCATTATTTCTCAAAGTTTAGAGATGGTTCAAAATGATGACATTGTCTATACAGAGGAAGTTAATGTTCAAAAGGAGAAAAAGATCGTTGATGTCAATATGGTAGCAAACTTCGAACAATAATTGGATTCCCAGGAAAACAATGATCATAATTTTATGGTCAATGAAATTGAGTCTTCTCAATTGGTACTTCTCAAGCCATCTTCTTTTTCTCAAAATATTAATTTAGTTTCAAATATTTTGGACTCCTTCCACCATTCCACAGTTAAGGTTTCTTGACCTTCTAGACATTCTATCTCGACTCTTTCCATATATATCCGGGATAAAATGATTTCTAAAGGAGAAAAATTCGTGATTAACAAGATTAGTGGGGGTAAGCCTCTATATGGAAAAATTAGAAGATCCAGAAATTTATCTGGCATTTCGGCACGCCCAAAAATTGCTAAGAAATTGGGAAAATAGCTTATTAAGGATGAAGGATTATCAGCCGAGATTTTGAACAAGATTGTTATGATGAAGGCATAAGGGATATCCCTCAGGCTATTTGAGCATGTTTTTTGTGGTTTTTTTTGTCTCTTTCCTATATATTTTTATGATGTCAGATAAATTATAGTTTGAAATTGCCAAAGGACACTATCTAGGAAAACAATGGCTTATATAGGGATCTTGTTAAAGAATATAAATTGTGTTATGTCGTGTATTTGAGATTAGGATCAGTGGTGTATCAACTAACCATGTTGTCAAAAAGCTTGGGTTCAATAATTCTTTCCGAGTTGAAGCATATGGCTTTTCGGATCGCATTTATAAGGTCTTTTGGAAAGATGGGGTGTCAGTCAAAATTTTGTCTTTCAATTATCAGCTGGTTAATATGCAAATTGGCTTTACGGGTGTGCCTAATTTTACTTTCATAGCAGTATATGCAGATCCCTCCTTTTCTCTTTGTAAAACTTTTTAGTAGTACGTTTCACAGCTAGCAAATTCTATTTCTAGTGCATGGTGCTTAATGGTAGACTTTAACTCTTTTTTATTTTCTCATGAGAAAATTGGTGGTTCAGATAGGGGAAATTGTCCTTGTTATATGTTACAAAATTGCATGAATGGTTGTAATTTGGTAAATTTAGGCTATCAAGGGTTGATGGCTATTTGTCAGAGAGGAAATGTTCGAAAGCGCTGCATATGGTAATTTGCAACTTAGAATAATGTCTTAAATTTACAAAGTTATTGTTCATCACTTGACTAGATTTGCTTCAGATCATTGCCCCATTATGCTTGATTTGCATTTGAGTAAAAATTACTCTAGTAAGGTTTTTTTTTTGTTTCTTGGCTCAATGGTTGCTGCATGATAATTTTAATTATTTTGTCAAGTGTTGTAATATCTCTTCACATAGCTAGGAACTCTCTCAATTATTTTAAAGAATATTACAATGTATGAGATCCAAAAATCAATAAATTTAAAATCCATTTGTGCACCATGCCCATGATGACTTAAATACAACATAAAAGATAACAATCATAAAATTAAAATTTACATTTATATAAATAGGGCTAACATTTGTCCAAAAGTTTACAAAAAAATATAGAAAATAATTAGTTACAAGACTATATGTCCTTACAAATGGAAGCATGTACACTAGTAATTATTCTCATTCCCAACAAAACAATCAAAAAGTGTTATATCACTAACCCTTAAAGTATTTGTCCTTTGTTCTTCCTCTTGGGCATCTTCTCCATCCCTTCAAAGCACGACTCCAATTACGTGTGAGAGACAGAACACTCATATGCTAAACTTACCTCACTTAGTGGTACATAACAATATATTAAATATAATAACAAGTGTATGTATAACCATTTATTTCCATATGCCAATATGTATGCATGAACATGTGAATTTATCACATACATTAGACATATATCTCATCGTATATATCATGTCACAATTTCCAAATAATTTCTCATATAATTAATAAGTTTCATAATCACTTACCATTCTCATCATTGCCCACTAAATCTAGACATGACTAAAATAGATACAGGCATACAACGGCTCACTCCAGAGCCACTCAAGACACCTGTCTGAGGAAAAACAATAAATGTTCATACATATCTCCAAGGGAGCTACTATGAGTCTTACCCTTAATTCACAAGTTTTGTTCTTGTATTAGTTAATCCTAGGCCTTTTGGTACCATAACACTCTCAATGGCATGCCATCTCTTCTACCTCTAGTCCTAGCCCAAGTTTTGGATATAAATTCTCATTTTAAACATTACATTCTCAACCTCATATGTGGCACATACACATTAAGCATATCAATTTGCATTCTCTTGCAATTATAGTTCAAATGCACATTATTCTCATTAAAATATTCCATAATCTATTTAATAAAATTTTGAAAATTTACATACAGGTGGTTCACAGTATAAAATACCCATTTACACTCTTGAAACTCCTTCTTCACGACTTGACTTGTAACACCCCTTATCCTTCCGGTTATGCTATCGTACACCGGACAGATAAGTAGTGTTACGGTTTTCAAATCTGATTTTAAAATATTTATATCGTAAGGTGAATATATATATATATATATATATATATAAGAAAGAGAAATATAAAATAATGAAATATCATTATAGATACATTCCCTAATCACACCCATTTATGTACATAAATATATCACACCCAAAATGAGTATTTAGCTTTTATTTACATCAAATATATTATAGTAACAAAAACATTTTTTTTAAAATACCGACCCGTATGGGGTGGCTATCACTGCTGCTCAACTCCATTACTGTGGCTCACTATCGGCGACACTATATCTATAAGTCTGCCACCTTATCTTTATTTCGGACCTACATGAGAGAGAAAACAAACTCATGCGCTAAATTATACAACTCAGTGGTATAGTAATTTATAATAAAAGTCACTTATAAACAATAAGATAAACATGTAAATAATATAAATACTTCTATTAAAAACAAGTCATATAAATCCATTTCATTTCAATTATCATAACTCATAAAAATATCTAGTCATGCCCATATATTAAATCACTATAGATCAACTTAAGGGAAAATAAGGGGTACATGTCTTCTCATGATCCCAGGAAACCCATCGGATCAGAGAAAAAATAACGTAAATATATATTATATCACACGGTCCCAGGAAACCCACTGGACCAAATATATGTCACATGACCACAGGAAACCCACCAAGCCGTAAAGTATAATATGTGGCCACAGGAAACCCACCGGGCCATCAAATCCTATTGACATGTCAATAATTCCCTAGACCGTCGTCCATGCTAATATATGGACTAAAATATTAATTTCTCATTAAACGAATTTTCATATACTTATATAAGGTATTATATCATTAAATCATCAATATACGTAAAATCATGTTGTATTAAAATTTCTATCATAAAAATAAGGCATAACAAATATTCAAGCCTTTGAAAATAATTCCATGTTATCACAAATTCCACATTTATCACATAAATCAGTTTAAATCAAAACTCATTTAAAATCATATTTTAAACATTAATGACTAAAATTATAAATTACTGTACAGACCTCGACTATCGCTGGTCAGTGTTCGCCGGCTCTTTTCCTTTATCCAGCACTAACGCTGGTGTTATAGATGTGTCTGACAATATATAGGTAATTAATGCATCAGACTTCTAGGAAGATAATAATTATTTCAATAATTGATAGTCTGCTGCCCTAATTAAAAATCTAACATCTCTCTTGTCGATGGTATTTTTTAGGTTTGTATCTATATCTTGTATTTGCGACGACATGATTATATTTTATGTCCCAATCTACTTCATCTGCTTTTTTTTAATTTCACATTTTAAATGTCACTGTATCTAAATTAACTCTCTAAAATTCTTGCCCATTTATTATTATTATTATTATTATTATTATTATTATTTCCACTTCTACTGCCTCTTTTTTTTAGTTTGGTAAATTCCTGTACACATCTCCTCCTATTTTCGCCCAAAGTTAAATTATTTTAATTTAAATTTCATCTTCACTTCCACCATCACAATATCATAACCACAAACCCAACAATTACATAATAACAAAAGGCAAAAAGGATATTAAATTTTATGGATTAAAACAAGGATTAGGGGGGAATACAAAAGAATAAGAGAGCTTGAGCTCTCAAGTACCAAAAGAATTTAGGAAGAAAAATAAATTAAAATTTTCCTTTTATACCTTTTGATCACTTCAACCCGTGACTCCCTTTTTGCAATATCTTTTTCTACTCAACCTAACATGGAAGATAAGATTTGCTCTTCTCATGCCTCAAAAATCAATTTCATCTATAAAAATCCACAAATGGAGCTTTGGTCGTGCCCACCATGTACCTTTCTACCAATTATGTCTCGGCTAGCTTGAGTTTCACTAGGAGTTTACTTCTTTTCCCTTAAGATTATCACTAGCTAATCTAGAAATTATGATTGGGTGATAAAAAAAATTTCAAGAGAAAAGTGAAAGAAATAAAGGAGGTAAAAGGGATGAGTGGTTTGGACTTGGGAGGACAAGAAGTTAAAAGAAGAAAGAAAAGTGAGCCCAGCATAATTCCTTAGGAATCCAGTCAACACAATAAAACAAAAGATGGCCAAACATTCTTATTAAATATTTATATATAATCTTAGGTTTAGTTGTGTTACCCAGATAATGAACCAAGAAGGGGGGTTGAATTGGTTATTAAAAAAAATCTTAACTTTTAAGTGCGGAATAAAATTAAATAGAGTAGGGATAGAGAGATATCACACAAAAAATTTATAGAGATTCGGGTATTAACAATCCCTACTCCTCTCTCCAATCTCAATTTGGAGTTTCACTAACACACTAAGTGTGACAATAGAGTTTTACAAGCTCACTCCCAACTACGGTGTTTCTATAAATGGCAAACACCTAACCCAGAAATTTTCTTGTGTTTTAATGGCTCACACAATAAACCAATTCCTTGTGTTTTATGGCTCACACAAATAACCCTTACAAGTGTTTTACTCTTAACCCAATATACCCAAACTCACTTGAGTAATAGATTACAATGAGAAACACTCACCAACCTATAATGCTCAGAATTTATGAGCAAATAGATTTTTACAGAGAATAAGAGTTTTGTTGAAAGTAATGAATGCATAATGGCTACAACAAGATTTTAATTCGAAAGTAATTATTGTTCACTTATTTAGGATTCATAAATGACTTACATTTATACTTTCTTAGCGAATTATAGCCGTTTGGATGCATTTAATGAGAAAATAGCCGTTGAACCAACTCTTAATTTCGTGCCTGACATGTTTCTCTTTTCTCATTCACAATCGTGAATATGTGTATCATGGTCGTGAATGTTCTTCCAAGTCGTGGCTCAGGTGGTGACTCTAGCCGTGAAGCATTCTGGAAGAATTTGAAGTGTTTGATCACAGGCATGACTTTATACTTTCATGGGCGTGAATATCTTTCCAAGCTATGGTCAAGTGGTGACTTTAGTCGTGAAGCTCTCTGGAAGAATTTGACATGTTATCTCACGGGCATGACTATCTTTCACGGGCGTGATTGATTTGATCATTCACAGTTGGTATGATCCGTTATAGTCGTGAACTTTAAATATTGGAGAGTTGACGCTAAGCTATATCACGGGCGTGACATAATCAGTCACGGACGTGGACATGCTATTTCTTTATATTATGACTTTCAAAGGTAGTCTTTCATTCTTGCATCATATTTCATACCCTGTTCAACAAACTTAGAACACAAGTATTGTTAAATACATTATTGCTATTTTATTTGTTAGCATCAAAATTATGGAAATACCCTTCAAGGTTCAACAATCTTCCCCTTTTTGATGGTGATAAATAATCTAGCAATATGCGTTTTTGAGAAGTCTCCCCCTCAAAAGATGCTTAAGATAAAAAATAATAGAGTGCAAGAATTGAGCGACGTATAACATGAATATTTGCTTACTAGTTAGGTATATTCAAAGTATATCAAATTGTTTGCTTTTAACTAGTTAAGTATATGCAAAGTATATTCAAAGTATATCAAATTGTTTGCTTTTAACTAGTTAAGTATATGCAAAGTATATTCAAAGTATATCAAATTGTTTACTTTTAAATAGTTAAGTATATGCAAAGTATATTCAAAATATATCAACACATTTGCATTCATATATTTGCATATTTATATATTGTTAGGTTCTCCCCCTTTTGTCATCAACAAAAAGAAAATAAACCATAAAGCGAAAATGATGCAATTATATTAATACCAAATAGAGGAAGTACAAAGTTTGGAAAAGTAAATTAAAATCCTACACTCACAATACTAGAAACTAGTAAACAAAATAAAAAAAAACAGAACTCTAACTAGGCTTAGAACCGAACAATCCATCTCTAAGGCGTGCTATTTCCGCCTCGAGGTTATCCATGTGAGACTCTATGAAATCTTTGACGTTTTCCAACCTATCATCGATGGAAGCCTGCAATAGGTCAAAGTGAGGTGTTAAAAGATCAACCACATGCTGAGCCAAGTTAGGTGTAGAGGTCGAGGATTGACCAACCTCTTGCTCAACCTCTGGGGTCACCGTCTCGACTCGGACTCGTTTTCTTTGCTGGATTCCTTGGAGGCCAGCTTTGAATTCTTCCGAATCCTGGTCTTCCCAATTGATTTCACTAGCTGTATTGGTGAAACGGTAATAGACATTATTCTCATGAATTATTCGAACAACTGCTCCCATTTTTATAAAAGACTGGACATCTAGCCGGTCTCGATGATGTACTGGAATGAGGTTGAAATTGTACTCATCGAGCTTTAGATACCCAAGCTCAATTGCAAGGTGAGTCACATACCCGCCAATCAAGATATCTCCTGATGGATTTGTTGCAATTGAGAGAAGATAATTCGTAAACCATCGACACAGGGCCACTGTTAGACCTCTTCGTGCCATTTCCAGGAGGAAAAGCTCGCATTTACGGATTGCACCATTGTTATCCCCTCTTGTAAAGATACTATAGGTCATAAACCTATGTAAATATTTATGCACTGGAGACCGAAGATGGGTGCTTTTTGTTTTCTTCACGTCCCAGCTACAATCTAATCCAAAATGAGTCTATGCCGGATTGGTATAGAATTTCACCTCACTCTCATTAAGGATACCATCTGAGGAAAGTTTGAAGATTGCACCAAACTTCGTTGCTATGAGAGTTTCGGATGCTTGCAAAGTTGGAATTTTATTGTTCCAGTGGAAAAGACTTACAAAGTGCTAAGGAACTCGAGAGTTGGTTCCCGTAGCATTGGCTGATGAATATCTACAAACTCTTTGAGATGATAAGCTTGTAGTTGTTCCGTCATGCTTGTCTCAAGACTGAGGGTCCTGACAGCATTCCACTTGAAGGAACGTGATGAAAGCAATGGCCTTTTCTTAAGAACGACAGATCTCGGATGACAATGCTCCGGAATGATGTTGAGAAGGTAGTCCGTGTAATGTCTCAGAGCATGGGATTTCTTCCTTGTGCCTTTTGATGAGCTAGGTTCCATTGCTAAGTTTAAAATGAGTTTTTGGAGAGTGATTTTCTGAAAGGGATTTTGAGGATAACCTTGTGGTGTTGTGATTTTTGAAGAAAGAAAGGAGTTTTGAAGGTTTTTATAGATGGAAAAGGCTATGAGGGGGCCAAAATCTATGAGAAGTATTGAATGAGGGTGTTAAATGAGAGAATTTATAGAGTTTAAAATGAGAGAAAACAACAGAAACTGTTTTATAGCCGACATAGTCACGGTCGTGAATAGTAAGTCACAGGCATGAAATGTCATGGTCATGGTTTGTTAAAGTGGCGTTCTAGCCGAGATGAAGGATATGAAACAATTCACGGTCGTGACATTTAATAGCCAATGGGGTGAATTGTGAATTTTCACAGTGGTGACAAAATGAGTCACGGTCATGAAGTACAATCTTCACTACTTGTGATCGTGAGACAACATGTGAAATAAAGTGTGAACGGTTCTGTAATTATTTGGTGTTAATGTTCACGGTCGTGAAGAAGTGTCACAGTCATGAACAAAGAGTTTCACAAGAGTGAAAGAAAAGAGTTATGGTCGTGAAACATAGTCTTCACTACCTTCAGCCATGAAGTATGTCGTGAAGCAAGGCGTGAAAGCTACTGGAGCTTTTGGCGATTATGATCACGGCCGTGAATATATGTCACGGGCATGAATTGCCTTAAATCTTCAATAAATAAAACTAAGTCTAAAACAAGAATAAAAGATTTCTAAGGTACTTCTATCCCTTATAACATATATTTCCATCAAGTTAGCCACTTCATACCTTAAATGATTTGACAATAAAAAACAACATAAGAAAGAAATTAACATTCAAGGTTCGATAATTTTGACAATCATACTTAAGATAAGGTTAATCCATCAATCATACCAAGCTCTCTTCTTATGAAGTTAAATCTTTCTTCATTAAGAGACTTAGTGAATATATCTGCCAATTGATTGTCTGTATTGATAAATTCCAATACAATATCTCCATATTGAACATGATCTCTAAGAAAATGATGTCTTATGTCAATATGCTTACTTATAAAGTATTGAATGGGATTCTTAGATAGGTTTATGGCATTTGTATTATCACATCTGATAGGTATATGGTCCAAACTATGACCATAATCCTTAAGTTGTTGTTTCATCCATAGGATTTGAGTACAACAACATCCTGCTGCCACATACTCCACTTCAGCGGTAGAAAGAGCAACTGAAACTTGTTTCTTGCTGAACCAAAAAACTAAACATTCACCAATAAAGTGACAAGTGCCTGAAGTACTCTTTCTATCCAAGAGACTTCTAGCGTAATCAGCATCTGAATATCCTATGATATGAAAGGATGAATTTCTAGGATACCATAAGCCTAGATGCAATTAGTCATGTAAATATTTTAAGATTCTTTTCATAGCATTCAAATGTGATTCTTTAGGACACGATTGAAACTGAGCACATAAGCATACACTATACATTATATCGGGCCTAGAGGCAATAAGATATAAGAGTGATTTGATCATACCTCTATAGAGTTTTTCATTAATGCTCTTACCCTTTTTGTCTTTGTCCAATTTTGTTGATGTGCTCATTAGAGTCTTGGTATTTTTGCATCATTCCATTCCAAATTTCTTGATTAAGTCTTTGGCATATTTGGATTGGTTGATGAATATGCCCTCATTGCTTTGTTTTATTTGTAGACCAAGGAAGAACTTAAGCTCACCCATCATGCTCATTTCAAATTCCCTAGTCATACACTTAGCAAATTCTTGGCAAAGCAATTCATTAGTAGACCCAAATATGATGTCATCAACATAAATTTGAACAATTAGAATATCATGCTTATGCTTTTTAATAAACAAAGTAGTGTCAACATTTCTCTTTGAAAAATTATTTTCTAAAAGAAAATAACTTAGTCTTTCATACCAAGCTCTTGGAGCTTGTTTCAAACCATACAAAGCTTTTGAAAGTTTAAATACATGATTAGGCAAAATATGGCTTTCAAAACCCGATGGTTGTTCTACATAAACTTCTTCTTCTATAAAACCATTTAAGAAAGCACTTTTGACATCCATTTGAAAGAGTTTAAAATTCATATAGCATGCATATGCTAAAAGTATTCTTATGGCTTCTAATCTAGCTACCGGAGCATAGGTCTCATCATAATCTATTCCTTCTTCTTGATTACATCCCTTTTCAACTAATCTAGCCTTATTCTTAATTATTGAACCTTGTTCATCTTGTTTATTTCTAAATACCCATTTACTTCCAATGATTTGATGCTCCTTAGGTCTAGGAACTAAGGTCCATACCTTATTTCTCTCAAATTAATTGAGTTCCTCTTGCATATCAATCATCCAACTTTCATCATTAAGAGCCTCATCAATATTTTTAGGCTCAATTTGAGAGACAAAAACAAGATTAGAATCTAAAGGTTTGAGATGAGATATAGTACTTACTCCCTTAGTAGGATCACCAATAATTTGCTCATTGGGGTGATCTTTTGTCATTTTCCATTCCTTTGGGAGCTCTTACTTGTTTTCCTCTTGAGCTTGAGGTAGAGAGTCATCTTGAGCTTGAGGTAGAGAGTCATCTTGATGTGAATTTTCTTGATCATTTTCACCTTTTTCATTTTCAAGATCAAGTTTTTCCATTGTACCTACAACATCATCAAGAACACTACCTTTCACAAGATCAAGCTTACTAGATTCATCAAAAACAACATGCATAGATTTTTCAACAACTAATGACTTTTTATTAAAGACTCTATAAGCTTTGCTAGCGGTGGAGTATCCTAAAAAGATACCCTCATCAGATTTAGAGGCAAATTTTCCAAGGTTGTCATTGGTATTTAATATAAAACACTTACATCCAAATACTCTAAAGTATGATATCATAGGCTTTCTTCCATTCCATAACTCAAAAGAAGTTTTGTTTAAAAATGGTCTTCTAAAAACTCGATTTGAAATATAACATGCAGTATTGGTGGCTTTGGCCCAAAAGTAAGTTGGTAACCCATACTCATTGAGCATTGTTCGAGCCATTTCAATTAAAGTTCGATTTTTCTTTTTGACCACCCCATTTTGTTGAGGTTTCCTAGGAGATGAAATTTTTTGTAAAATGCCATGTTCTAGACAAAAATTTTCAAAGTTTTCATTTTCAAATTCTTTGCCATGATCACTTCTTATTTTTGAAATACAATATTCCTTTTTCATTTTGAACTCTCTTAGCAAAGTTTTTAAAAGATTCAAAGGCGTCACTCTTTTGAGCTAAGAAAATTACCCAAGTGAATCTAGAGTAATCATTGACAATGACAAAAAGCATAGTGTTTACCTCCTAGGCTTGCAACTTTAGTAGGTCCAAAAAGATCTAGATGCAAAAGTTGTAAAGGTTTCGAGGTACTTATAATGTTTTTGGATTTGAAGGAGGACTTGTGTTGTTTTCCTCTTTGGCAAGATTCACATATCTTGTCTTTTTCAAATTTGACTTTTGGTAGTCCCCTTACCAGCTCTCCTTTGTTGAGGCTTTGAATTAAATCCATGCTTGCATGACCAAACCTTCTATGCCACAACCAAGATTCATCACTAGTAGTCACAAGACACTTAGAGAAAAGGTTAGATATTTTGTGTAAGTCTATTATGTAGGTATTGACATCTCTACTTCCTTTAAATATCTCTTAGCCATCAAAAGAGATTACAAGACATTCGTTAGAAGTAAAGATTATTTGGTTTCCCTTATCACATAATTGACTTACACTTAACAAGTTATGTTTCAAACCATCAACAAGTAGGACATCTTCAATGAAAGTAGTATTATTAATACCAATAGAGTCAATGTCAATTACCTTACCCTTAGCATTGTTTCCAAAGGTTACTTTAACTCCATTGATACTTTTAATGTCATTGAATAGTTCTTTGTCTCCGGTCATATGCCTTGAGCATCCACTATTTACTAGCCAAGCATTTTCTTTTATTGTGGGCTTGAGGCATACCTATAAAATCACAATTCAAGTATTGTTTTTAGGTACCAAAATGAGTTTGGGTCCTTGGGGGTTAGCACATAAAGGTTCCCAATGAGCCTTTCTTATCCAATAATGTTTATTGATATGACCAAATTTCATATAATAATTACATTGTTTAGCTCTAAATATGCTTTTCGGTCTTACCATGCTTTTAACTACCATTTTCCTATTAGGTAGAGTTTGTGAGCGGTGACATACACATGCATGATGACTTGGTGCTTTCCTAGGTGCATGCTTCTTATACATAAAAGTATGATTGACCTTTTAAGTTTTCCTTCTTAGGCTTACCGACCTTTAATCATATCTTTTTTGTATAGAGGATTTAGTGTATGTTGTGCACTTAGCCCTTGGGGCTGTTACTTCTAATATGGAGATGAAAGGTTCACTTGACTTAACAAAAGTGGTCTTATGAGATGAAGATGATATCCCCTTAAATCCTAGATCATGTCTTATTAGAGGTGGTCTTTGAGACATAATGACAGTATCTAAACTCTCCTTGCCTTTATGAAATTTTGAAATTGAGTTTCTAAGTTCCTCAACTTCATTTTTCAAAACATTGTTCTCTTTAAGCAAGGATTTAGTTGAGGGTCTTGAGGAGTACTCATCTAATGATTTTTGAAGAGATTCATTAAAAGATTTAAGCTCAAGATTTTCCTTTTCTAAAACTTCCATTTTGTTTTTCAAACTTACAATGTTATTTTTATAAGTATTGAATTTACATTTATATTTTTCTAATTCTAGGTTCAATATTTCTATTAGACTTTTCTCATCATCATCTTCACTATCACTATTATTATCAGTACTATCATTATTGAATGAGTATGAATAAAGTGATCCTACCTTATCCAAGACGCAATCCTCTATAGCCATGAAGCATAGGTTGACCTCTTCACTTTCATTGTCATCTTTTTCACTTGAAGAGCTTTTGTCATCCCATGTGGCTTTGTGACCTTTCTCCCCATTGTCTTTTTAGTATTTGTTCTTGTGTTTCTTAAGCCTTGGACATTCTGGATTGATATGTCCCTTCTTCCCACACTCATAACATTTTACCTCAACTTTATTCCTTTGAGAGTCATTTGAGGAGTGTTTGAGATTTCTTTGCTTGACGTTTCGAGAGTTGCACATTCTCTTTTCAATTATTCTTTTCTGTCTTCTCGAGAGCATCGCAATATCCTCATTTGCATCATCACTCTTTACTTCATCATTTTCAACTTCTTCTTGAGATTTTGAAGTAGAGGCTCTTAGAGCTAGAGGCTTTCTTTTTTCTTGCTCGGCTTCAAGTTCTCTATCTGTCTTTACTACCATTTCATGTGTTAGAAGTTTGCCAATAAGCACATCGGTATTCATGACGCTCATGTCTTCGTTGGCTTTTTCTATACTAGCAACTCTTGAACCATAATCTTTGAGAGGAAGGCTTCTCAGAATTTTGTTGTTTACATCTTCCAAGCTTAAGTGTTTCCCAAGCTTTCTCATGCCGTTTATGATGGCTAAAAGATGGTTCGTCATATCAGTGATTGACTCATTGGATTTCATCTTGAAGAGTTTGTACTCTGAAGTACGAAGTTGAATCTTCTTGGATTTGACTTGCTTTGTTCCTTCATGATAATTTTCCAATATTTTCCACATACTATATGCGGTTGGGCAGTGTTGTATTTTGCCACATTCTTTAATGGATAGTGAGTTTGCGAGAATTGATATTGCTTTTTTGTTTTTGAAATTTGCTCTACGTTGAGGCTCTGTCCAATCATCTTTTGAAAGGATTTCTTCTTCACCATCAACTCCTCTTCTGGTTGGTGTTGTCCATTATTTTTGAATGCTATCCCAGACTTCAATTCCCTTACTATCGAGATATGTCTCCATCCAGAACTTTCAATGAGCGTAGTTTGCTCCATCAAAGTAAGGCTTGAGACTTTGGAATCCTTCATTGGCCATTTCTTAATCTTTACTAGCGCTTTTTAGGCTTTGATGCTAGACTAAGCTCTGATACCAATTGTTGCCCAGATAATGAACCAAGAAGGGGGGTTGAATTGGTTATTAAAAAAAATCTTAACTTTTAAGTGCGGAATAAAATTAAGTAGAGTAAGGATAGAGAGATATCACATAAGAAATTTATAGAGGTTCGGGTATTAACAAACCCAACTCCTCTCCCCAATCTTAATTGAGAGTTTCACTAACACACTAAGTGTTATAATGGAGTTTTACAAGCTCACTCCTAACTATAGTGTTTCTATAAATGGCTAACACCTAACCCAAAAATTCCCTTGTGTTTTAATGGCTCACACAATAAATTAATTTCTTGTGTTTTATGGCTCACACAAATAACTCTTACAAGTGTTTCACTCTTAACCCAATATACCCAAACTCACTTGAGTAATAGATTACAATGAGAAATACTCACCAACCTATAATGCTCAGAATTTATGAGCAAATAGATTTTTACAGAGAATAAGAATTTTGTTGAAAGTAATTAATGCACAATGGCTACAACAAGATTTTAATTTGAAAGTAATTGTTGTTCACTTATTTAGGATTCATAAATGACTTGCATTTATACTTCCTCAGCGAATTATAGCCATTTAGATGCATTTAATGTGAAAATAGTCGTTGAACCAACTCTTAATTTCGTGTCTGACATGTTTCTCTTTCCTCATTCACGGTCGTGAATATGTGTATCACAGTCGTGAATGTTCTTACAAGTCATGGCTCAGGTGGTGACTCTGGCCATGAAGCATTCTGGAAGAATTTGAAGTATTTGATCACGGGCGTGACTTTATACTCTGACGGGCATGAATATCTTTTCAAGCCGTAGTCCAAGTGGTGACTTTGGTCGTGAAACTCTCTGGAAGAATTTGACATGTTATCTCATGGGCTTGACTGATTTGATCATTCACGGTTGGTATGATCCTTTATAGCCATGAATTTTAAATGTTGGAGAGTTGGTGCTAAGCTATATCACGGGCGTGACATAATCAGTCACGGGCGTTAACATGCTATTTCTTTATATTATGACTTTCAAAGGCAGTCTTCCATTCTTGCATCATATTTCATACCATTTTCAACAAACTTAGAACACAAGTATTGTTAAATACATTATTGCTATTTTATTTGTTAGTATCAAAATGACGGAAATACCCCTCAAGGTTCAACAAGTTGCATGATGGACAAATGTCCCACATGCAAACCATAATTAAATTAATTAATTTCATTAGATATAATTAGTATTCATTATACTTAAACTTTAGAAATTATCACTATAAGTTCTCAAATTTTCTAATGTTTACATTTTATCCACATTTTAAATTTAATTACTTAAATTTCAAGCTCTAAATAATTTAATCTCCGGCAATTAATTATATCAATATTCATGAAATAATTTACTCTATACACTGGTACTTTCGGTTTTGCATTTGGAGCACCAGAGCAAAAATTGAATTCCCCGATATTTTTGCGGAATCGCACTTCAAATTTTATTTCTATAATTTAGTGCCCTAAACATTTGAGTTTTGACATGAAATTATAACAGTAAACTTGTCTTAATATTTTCTACATCATAGTACCCTTCGTTCACAATTCACTAATAGTGCAAAATTGCATATTTTGCAATCGAATCCCTTTTTTCTCGATTTTCATGAAAAAAAATCAATAGAATATATTAAAATTAATTTTCTCACTTGCAACAGTCCAAAATTTAGACTCCAGTCAAATTGACTTTGTTTCGATCGCAAAATGCATATATCGGTCGGAGCCTAAATTAGCAGACGTTACATGATTGGCTGTGAACCATATGGTGACACAATCCGTGAATATTTCTATCTCAAATCACCACGCTATTTATTCCATAATCTATTTAATAAAATTTTGAAAATTTACATACAGGTGGTTCACAGCCATAAATACCCATTTACATTTTTGAAACTCCTTCTTCACGACTTGACTGGCTGTGAACCATATGGTGACACAATTCATGAATATTTCTATCCCAAATCACCACACTATTCACGGTTATGAACAAATGTTCACCTTTATGAACCCTAAAAATTTTCCATAAATCATGTTTAAACACCAAAATTTCCATTTCTCCATACAATTTCCTATGGTTTACCAATGCAAAAACTCCCTATCAACATTTATACCAATAAATGTGCATTAGTTTAAAAATCAAATTTTCATTTACATGCATAAGAGGGGATTAAATCCCAACATAATGCCTTTATGCCATAAACGTCAAAGAAACTAGCATGTAAATATATTTTTCACTCCAAACACAACTTAATTTACTCAATCATATTCAAAATCAACCAAATGATATTAATTAACCTCATAATTACATCATTAACATAACCACAAGCTCACCTTCCACTAATGCAAACATTTCTCTCATTTAACCATCATGCATTGTAACAATTTAATTCATAATTGCAGTCATTACATTTAATATAAGGTTATATACAAACCTCTCATAAAATGGAGTCTCAATAACCCTTAATTTTTCCTTTCAAGCCCTTTCCCTTTCTTGAGGGAAAGCTTCATCTCCAACGATAGACCTTATCTCAAAATAACAACCAAAACATTAATAAAATCCAAAATTCCTAATGGTTCCACCTTACCCTAACCCATATGTAGCAAAAGAGAGATTTTTCATAACCTTAACCCTAGGTTAACCCTTACACACCCTCAAATCTATGAAATTAACACTATTACTGGAAGATTGAAAGGAAGAATAGATCAACTCACTCGAATCCATGAGTTATTAGGGTGGGGTCCCGAAATTCCTACTCTAAGCCCTAATTTCTTCCTCTCCAAGCTACAATCCTTACTAATGCTATTTTCACTTTGATCTCCTAACAATATCTTATGGTAACAATATCTTATGGTTTTTATTTGTTTTGGGTGTGTTTAGAACAAAGATTTGGGTAGGAATATCTCAAACCCGTGAGATATGATGGAGAATAAAGTTTGTTTTTATCAAAAATTGAGAAAACGAAGAGTGGTTGACTTTTATATCTCTCGATTCACGATTGTGGCTACTCCTTTATAGGCATGAATCGCTTTTCATGGCATAAAGTAAACCATGACTCAAAATCTATCAACTGTGAAAAACACGATTCATGGCCATGGCCATATGTTAACAGGCGTAAATCATCTGCAAATGTCTTTATTCTTGTCTCTTTTCTCTCTCTCCAAAATCTTAATCTCTCTACCCCTGAACACTTGTCAAAATCTGACTTTACATCCATAAAAATATGTAGACCCCATTCTATAGACATGACAAATGTTCTTGGGAAAATACAAGCAATATTATGGAGGGTAAAAATAATTTTGTCCATAAGATCATCTCTTGGAATAAAGAGATTTTTGGGAACATTTTCATCTGAAAAAAAAAATGATGGCATAGCTAAGAAGGGTTGAGAAAGCTCTTGAATCAAGAAATTTAGATTTTTTTCAAAGACTAAAATGTGAATTACGACTTGAATATGAAACTATTTTAAATCAGGAGGAGTTGTTGTGAAAATAGGGATAATTTCTACCAAAATTAATAATTGTGCCAAAAATTAAGACAAAAAAAAATTTCCAAGTAGTTGGTGGAGTCACAAATAGTCTTCTTTAGAAACCAACTTCCTTAGATTCTTAGAGTCTTGGTGACAGAATTTTTCTCAGATAATTTAAAGTATAATATATCACAAAAATAAATTACCCGACAATAGCTATTAAATAGACAATAAAGATAACACCAAAATTTAGCGAGATTCAGCCAATTATACCTACATCCTTGGATACTACAAAAATAATATTTTGCTATTTCAAAGAAATGTTACAAGAGAGAAAGAAAAT
The DNA here is from genome assembly GCA_023653625.1 of Triadica sebifera. Taxonomy (NCBI): domain Eukaryota; kingdom Viridiplantae; phylum Streptophyta; class Magnoliopsida; order Malpighiales; family Euphorbiaceae; genus Triadica; species Triadica sebifera. Next base: position 7,958,292 of record CM042905.1, read on the forward strand.
ACAACCAATTTTAGAAGTAAGGGATTGGTGTTTTGAGATGATTTGTTAAGAGGAGATGAAGTTTTTTTTATAAGTTAATATTTTTCTTCTTTCCTTTTCCACTTTCGATGTGGGATTGGGAGATTGCCAAAATTCAACAAATCTCCACCTTGGCAATCTCACAATCCCAAATAAATATTCTCTAAACTCTTATTTTATAAATTTTAGTAATATCTCTAAATGCGCTTCGAAACGTCGAATTTCAAATTCTAAGAACATTTATCAAGTCCAAACAATGTTGAAACTTGACACTTGTAACAACTTTCGATGTCATATCTGCAGAATTTTCAGCAATCAAAATCTTCTGAAGCAGTATCTCACCATCTTCAAGAATTTTCCATACAAAATGATATCGAACATCGATTTGTTTTGTCCTTATATGATAGACTTAATTCTTTACTAAACAAATAACACTTTGACTGTCACAAACTTTGACATGCTTCTGACCAATTTCCAAGTCATTCAGCAACCCCTGAAGCCAAATTGCCTCCTTAATAGCTTTTGTAACTCCTATGTACTCTGCCTCTATTGTAGACAAAGCAACTATTGACTGTAAGGTAGACTTTCAGCTAATCGGTACTTTTACAAGTGTGAATACATAACCAGTAGTAGATCGACATTTGTCTAAATCACCTGCATAGTTGGAATCACAATATCCAACTATATACTGACCAATTTTCTCATCTCGCTCAAACATTATACCAATATCTGCAGTATTCTGAATATACCATAGAATCCATTTCATAGCTTGCCAATATTCTTTACCAGGATCATACATGTACCTGCTCATAACTCCAATGACTTGTGAAATGTCAGGCCTCGTACACACCATTTCATACATCAAACTACCAACAACATTTGCATATGGAACATTTGACATATATTCTCGTTCTTCATCACTTTTTGGAGATAAAGATGCACTAAGCTTAAAATGAGAAACAAGTGGAGTAGTAACTGCTTTTATCTTCTCATTGATCCCAAAATGCTTTAGTACCTTTCTCATATATTGTTTCTAAGTCAAACAAAGTCTCTCTAATTTTCTATCTCTGCATATCTCTATACTGAAAATCTTCTTAGCTTCTCCTAAATCATTCATTTCAAATTATTGATTTAGTTGAGCTTTTAACTTCTGAATCTCTCCTTCATCCTTCGAAGCTATCATTATATCATCAACATAAAGGAGAAGATAGATAAATGATATATCCCGTAGCTTGCGTAAATATACACAATGATCATATTTACTTCTTGTGTACTTATGCCTTATCATAAACTTATCAAATCGTTTGTACCACTGTCTTGGAGATCGTTTCAATTCATACAACGATTTGCTTAACTTGAACACCAAATTTTCTTTTCCACTAACTTTAAATCCTTCTGGCTGAGTCATGTAGATTTCTTCTTCTAAGTCTCCATGTAAAAATGCGGTTTTTGCATCCAGCTAAACTAGTTCTAAATCTAATTGTGCTACCAAGGCCAACAGTATTCTAATGGAGGAATGTTTTACAACAGGAGAAAATACTTCATTATAATCAATTCCCTCCTTCTGAGTGTAGCCTTTAGCTACCAATTTTGCCTTGTAGCGAATATCATTCTTGTCAGGAAATCCTTCTTTCTTTGTATAAACCCATTTACAACCAATTGCTTTCTTTCCCTTTGGCAGACTTGCTAGCTTCCATGTCTAATTCTTTTCAAGGGATTGCTTCTCTTCTTCCATAGCCTTTCTCCACTTTTCTTATTCTGAGCTTTGAATAGCTTCACAATAAATGGAAGAAATATCATCATCTACTGAAGATGTATAATTAGTCATATCTTCAAGTCAAACAGGTTTTTTAATATTCTTTTTTGGCTTTTATAGTGCAATTGGCTTAAGTTGCTGAGGAGGTTCTTGTGTTTGAACCTCTGCTTCCTCATCTGATCCATTTTCTACCATTAACTCCTCTTCTACCGTAGGAGTAATTTTATTAGACTTTACAATTGTTGGGTCAACAATTCTTCTTCTATCAAACTCCACCTGTTTGGGAGTTTCTTCCACCTACTGTAGAGAACTATTTGCCTGCTCCTTTGTTACCTTTTTTAATACTGTAGACTCATCAAAAGTAACATCTTTACTAAAGATTATTTTCTTCATCTCTGAGCACCATAAACGATATCCTTTAATACCACAGGATATCCCCATAAATATAGCTTTCTCTGCCCTTGGATCTAACTTTAATTCTTTAATATGATAGTATGCAGTGGAACCAAACACATGTAAGGAATTATAATCTGTAGTAGGTTTTTCATACCACACCTCCAAAGATGTTTTGCCATTGATAGCAGTTGATAGCAAACAATTAATAAGATGACACGCGTATGTTACAGTCTCAGCCTAAAACTGTCTGCCCAACCCAATATTAGACAACATATACTGAACTTTCTCCAGTAGAGTTTAATTCATGCTTTCAGCCACTCCATTTTGTTGTTATGTATTTCTAATAGTGAAATGTCAAATAATTCTTTCATTTCTGTAAACTTTCATGAAGGGATCACTTGTATACTCTCATCGTTATCTATTCGGAGACACTTGATCTTTCTGCCTATCTGAGTTTTCACCATCTTCTTCCATATGAGAAAAACTCCCAACACTTCATCATTTTTCTTCATTGTATACACTTATACTCTTCTTAAACAATCATCAACAAAGGTAACAAGTAGTGTTTACCTCTCATTGAAGCAGTTTTGGAAGGACCTCATACATCTTAGTGAAACATAATCCAAAATACCCTTGGTATCATAGATTGCAGTGCCAAACTTCACTTTCATCTACTTCCCTTTGATGCAATACTCACAAAAGTCTAATTTACAAGTTTGTACTCCTTGCAATAATCCTTGATTTACCAGAAGTTTCAAGGATTTTTCACCTATATGCCCCAAGCGCATATGCCACAATTTGGTTGTTTCTAGCTCCTGGTCATCACTAGAAATTGTTGTTGTTGTTCCAACGACTGTATTACCTTCATAGTAATATAAGTTTTGCTCCTTTGAACTCATTTCATCACCACAAGTGCTTTAGATATAATATTAATTACTTCATTTTTAATGACTATAGTGAAACCCTTTCTCCCAAGGACTCCCATAGAAATGAGATTTTTCGTCAGACTGGGCACATATCTTATATCTGTCAGAGTTCTTATTTATCCATCACGATTCCTCAACTAGACTAAACCAATTCCAGTTGTTTTGCAAGGGCTGTCATTAACTGTATAGACAACTCCACTTTTAATTTCTTTAAAATCGGAAATCCATTCCCGATTGGGACACATATGGTGGCTACAGCCTGAATCTAGGTTCCAAGCAGTCAAACTGCTTATTGATGTCATTAATGCTAATGAAAAGTCTGAATCATCACATTCAGCTACATTTGAATCTGCAACAGCCTTGCCTTTGCCAAATTTACTTCTCAACTCAGGACAATCTTTCTTCAAGTGCCATTTTTCTCGACAAAAGGCACATTGATCTTTGCCCACTCTGGACTTTGATATGTCTTTCTTTCCTTTATTCTTATTTTTTGAACAACCTCTTACTATCAAAGCTTCTGTTGCTCCACTGGTGCTATCCTTCTTGTCTTTTGTCCTTAATTCATAGCTATATAGTGCAACACATGCTTCACCAAGAGACACCTCAGCTTTCCTATGGAGTAGAGTAGTTTCTAGAAGCTCAAACTCCTTAGGAAGGGATCCCAACAACATTAGGGTCAGATTTTCATCTTTAAAAGTCACATCCAAATTCATCAGATCTGCTACAAGTTGATTGAAATTGGTGATGTCATTATTCATCGTGGTACCAGGAACATATGTGAATTTGAACAGTCGTTTCTTCATATGGAGCTTATTTTGACTGCACTTTTTCAAAAAAATTTCCTCCAGTGCATTCCATAATTTACTTGCAGAAGTTTCTTTACAAAAGGCATACTTCTGCTCTCTGGATAGGCACGATCGAATTGTACCACATGCCAAATGATTGATTGTCCTCCATTCCTTCTCATCTGCACCTTTTGGCTTTTCTCCCTTAATGGCAATGTCTAAATCTTGCTGAAATAAGGCGTCTAGAACTTCACCTTGCCACATGCCGAAATGACCTGTACCATAAAAAATCTCTACTGCAATTTTTCATATTTGCTACAGCAGTTTTCGTCAAAATTGATAAAGTAGAAGCTACTGTGTCCATCGTAGATTTTTGTCCGTCTCTTGCCATTTCTTCTTCAAAAAATATTTAATAGATTTCAAATATGGAATACCCAAGAATCCAAGGAAACCTTTTTGATGTGGAAGATCAACTTATGCCACAACCATAAAGCTTATAACTCAGCAACCTTCACTTTGATACCAATTGTTGTGGAAATCAGATTAGTTTCCACCAAAATGAATAATTGTACCAAAAATTAAGATCAAGAAAAATTCTCAAGTAGTTGGTAGAATCACAAATAATATTTTTTAAAAACCAACTTCCTTAGACTCTTAGAGTCTTGGTGACATAATTTTTCTCATATAATTTAAAGTACAATATATCACTAAAATAAATTACCCGACAATAGCTATTAAAAAGATAATAAAGGGAACACCAAAATTTAACGAGTTTCGACTAATTATGCATACGTTCTCAAACACTACTAAAATAATGTAACATTCTCGACTTTTCCATATGCATTTCTGCTGCATCTCAATTGGGCATATGCATTTTGCATATACATCACTTGAACACATGCATAATATGCATTTTTATTTAAATAAATTCATAGTATACACTTAGTTTATTTTCAAATATTTTACAATTGTATAGAAGTGCACATGTATGTTTTATAATATAGACGAAAATGATTTGAAATTAATATTTAAGGGAATAAAGAAACTAGATTGAATTAATTAAATTGAAGTAGAGGATTAAGTTTTATTTTTGGTATTGATTAGTATGTCTAGATACATGTAATTGTATAATAATAATAAGAATAATTAAATAAAAATAAAAAAAATAAAAGTCAGAAAATAAAAAAGGAAAAGAAAAAGAAAAAGAAAAGTCAAAAAAAAAAAAAAGGAAAAGGGGTCGGGTGAAAAAGAAAAGGAGAAAAGGAAGACAAATGTTTTTAACTTATTAGGCAAAGTCTTCTTCTTCTTCCTCCTCCTCTTCTTTCTCTTTGCTTCATTCCATTTCTTTGAAGTTCCAGCAACATCTTCTTCTCTTTTCACTCCAGCAATTACAGCAACAAGGTTAGACAAGGGTGATTATAGGTGAGTAAACAATTAATTTGTGTTAAGCTTGATTATGGTGTTTAGGGTTCATAAATAGGCAGTATTTTGTACTATAGTTTTGATGATTTTAGAGATCGAATCTGGAGAAGTGTAAAACACAAAAGTTGTTCCTTTATGTCTTAGATTTATGGATATGTAAATATTTTTGCAAGATGTGGTGTATATAATGAGATATCCTCTTCGTACTGAAACTGGTCCAGATATGAACCCTAAGTAAATTAGCCACTGTTTTAGTTAGTTTTGAACATGATAAAGCCATTATTTGAAGTATCTCAAAATATAAAAGTTGTAGATATATGTGTTTTGTATCTTTATACCAAATTTCAGGTTCATAGGTTTTATAATTTTTGAGTTATGGTTAATGGAACCATGACTGTTCCATGATTTGAATTGCCTACTGAGTGTCCTGTACAGGTCCAGAAACTTGTTTAATTATTTTGAGCTTCTTACAGATCGATTATGTAAATGATCAAAAAAGGAAAGTTATAGGTATATGTATTAGCTAAATTTTGGTACTAATTTTAGCTTGAAATGTTATGTATAGAGTAAGTTATGGCCGTTAAAAGTCATACTGTCCTGGAAACCAACTCTGTTCTATAGCAGTAAAATGTTGCCTATAATTTGAGGGCCTTAGATATATAATTGATGGAAGTTGTAAACATGAAAAATGTTCCATTTGAACCCATATAAGTGTCTGTAAAATTTAATTGCAATATGAGTTATATATCATAAGTTATGAGGAGATTAAATTGGTACCCTGAAACTGCCTAAAGGCAGAAAACAGGGCAGAAAACAGAATACGTTTAGAAAATCCACCAAAAATTGTACAATGATCCAATTGATCTGAAATTTTAATATGTTATATAATTATATGTTAATTTTATTTATGATTAAGAATCAGATTAATTGGTCAAGTAAAGAAAAAATTGTAGGCAAAACAGTCCTATAAGGTCACACTGCCTCATAGGAAAAATTTTAATTATTGATATGAATAATGCATATTAATTTATTTAAGCCACATTAAGTTTCTCTAGTCATAAATTAACCAATTATATTTCAAATATTAGGCTCAAGACAAATTGGAGATACACAAGAAGGGGGTAGACAGTAAGTTAAGGGTCGGAATCAAAGGAAATAAAAGGTGAGTCTAATTATCAATTGAATTCTTTAGTACCTATGAATGTTGTTTGCTACGTGATTTATATGATTTCTGTGATTTGTCATGGATGTTAGGATGATGGATAATTTGTGATATTTGTGGTACATATAAGTGGTAAACTTGTGGTATATTTGAGGTATATGTTGACATATGTGATGTATATACATGGTATATGTATTGTATATGCAAGGTATATATACGGTATATGTGTGGTATATGTGATAATATACGATGATTGATGAATGCTTAAATACAAGTGCATATGCATATGGACTTAAAAGGCGTTGTGACTGGTTAATTGGTATTGCAAAGCAAAAGAAGAGGCCTATGGCCCAACAAATGTGCAAATGAAACAAATGATCAAGCTAGCTAGCAAATGCAAATGCAAATGTTCATATGGCAAATGTTCACATGGAAACCCGGGGCAATATCCATTTAACTTGGTCACAACAAAATCAAATGAACAAAGCATGAGCATAAGTAAAAGATAGTGATTATGTTTTTAAAGTTCATTTGTGATTATATGATAAAGGTGAGTGGAATGGAATATATAGGGTATGTATTGGATTTATGATTTGTTACTATGAGTTGCTTGGCACTTTAGAGCTCAATTGATGATTATTCTCACTGAGCCGCAACTCATTAGTTTGCATCATTTTTCAGGTAGAGAAGAGTAGTAGTTCATATTGAGGTGCATATAAAAAGACATGGATCAAAGGTTACCGACCGAGCCTCCTCACTCTCTCTCCTTGCATTCCCCCACCAGCATAAGAGCATATCATTTATATTTGGGGTTTGAATACTTGCATATGTATAATTTCACTGAATATGTATTAGGATATATAAACGAATTCAACTTGTAAAATTACTAACTTTTAAACGTAATGTTTAAATTATTAATATATGTGATGTTATAGGTTATGATTAAAGTTTCTGTATAGACTGTGAAATTATTGTTGATAATATGATATGAGTTAGAAGAAAAAAAAAATTACTCTCGCTTTAAACATTAATTTTATTTTAATCTTGTTCCATACGTGATATCTGAATATAAAAATAGCATATGCGATATATAGATGTATAAGGTGTTAGGTGTTACAAATAATATTTCATTATTTCAAAAAAATATTACAAGAGATAAAGAAAATAAAACCAATTTTAAAAGTAAGGGATTGATGTTTTGGGATGATTTGTTAAGAAGGGATTGATGATTTGTTAAAAGTAAGCCTTTTTTATAAGCTAATATTTTTCTTCCTCTCTTTTCCACTTCCAATAGGGGATTGGGAGATTACCAAAATTCAACAGTTGTTCTAGAAACAAAAAACCAAATTTGAATGGATTATAGCTGGGGATTGTAATATCTTTTACTTTCATGTGAAACATAAAATGGGTTGGAGAAAGATAAGAATTGCTTGGTTACAATTATCTGATGGAGAGTGGTGTTTGGATGACAACATTCTTCAACAATATGTGGTTAATTTTTTCAATAATTTGTATAAAGAAGATTTGGTTTGTGCCCCTCCTTACTGTTGAATTTTGGCAATCTCCCAATCTCACATCGGAAGTGGGAGAATGAGGCAGAAAAATATTGGCTTATAAAAAAAAGATTCATCCCCTCTTAACAAATCATCCCAAAAACACTAATCCCTTACTTCTAAAATTGGTTGTATTTTCTCTCTCTTATAATATTTCACTTTGTAATATTTTTTTGAAATAGTGGAATATTATTTTAGTAGTGTCCAAGGACGTAGGCATAATTGGCCGAACCTCATTAAATTTTGGCGTTCCTTTTATTGTCTATTTAATAGCTATTGTCGGGTAATTTATTTTAGTGATATATTATGCTTTAAATTATCTGAGAAAAATTTTGTCACCAAGACTCTAAAGTCTAAAGAAGTTAGTTTTTAAGGGAGACAATTTATGACTCCACCAACTACTTGGAAAATTTTCTTTGTCTTATTTTTTGGCATAATTATTCATTTTGGTGGAAACTAACCCGATTTCCACAACAATTGATATCAGAGCCAAGGTTACTGAGTTATATGCTTTGTGGTTGCGGCGTAAGCTAATCTTCCACATCAGAAAGGTTTCCTTAGATTCTTGGGTATTCTGCATTTGAAAGCTATTAAATATTTTTGAAGAAGAAATGGCAAGAGATGGACAAAAATCCATGATGGACACAATAACTTCTACTTCATCAATTTTGACGAGAACCGCTGTGGAAAATACGAGAATTGTAATGGAGATTTTTGATAGTACAGGCCATTTCAGCATGTGGCAAGGTGAAGTTCTAGAATCCTTATTTCAGCAAGGTTTAGACATTGCTATTAAGGGAGAAAAGCCAAAAGGTGCAGATGAAAAGGAATGGAGGACAATCAATTATTCGGCATGTGGTACAATTCGATCATGCCTGTCCAAAGAGTAGAAGTATACCTTTTGTAAAGAAACTTTTGCAAGTAAATTGTGGAAAGCACTGAAGGAAAAATTCTTGAAAAAGAGCAGTCAAAATAAGCTTTATATGAAGAAAATGTTGTTTAGATTCATATATGTTTTTGGTACCACGATGAATGATCACATCACCAATTTCAATCAACTTGTAGCAGATCTGATGAATTTGGATGTGACTTTTAAAGATAAAGATCTGGCCCTAATGTTGTTGGGATCCCTTTCTGAGGAGTTTGAGTTTTTAGAAACTACTTTACTCTATAGGAAAGTTGAGGTGTCTCTTAGTGAAGTATGTGTTGCACTATATATTTATGAATTGAGGAGAAAAGACAAGAAGGATAGCACCAGTGGAGCAATAGAAGCTTTGATAGTAAGAGGCCATTCGAAAAATAAAAATAAAGGAAAGAAAGACAGAACAAAGTCCAGAGTGGGTAAAAATGAATGTCTTTTGTTGAGAAAAAGGGCACTGAAAGAAAGATTATCCTAAGTTGAGAAGTAAATCTGGCAAAAGCAAGGCTATTGCAGATTCAAATGTAGTTGAATGTGATGATTCAGACTTTTTATTAGCATTGATGCCATCTATAAATAGTTCGACTGCTTGGCTCCTGGATTCAAGCTGTAGCCACTATATTTGTCCCAATCGGGAATGGTTTTCCGATTTTAAAGAAATTAAAGGTGGAGTTGTCTATACAACAAATGACAGCCTTTGCAAAATAATTAGAATTGGTTTAGTCTAGTTGAGAAATCGTGATGGATCAATCAAAACTCTAACAGACGTAAAATATCTGCCTAGTCTGATGAAAAATCTCATTTCTATGGGAGTCCTTAGGAGAAAGGGTTTCACTATAGTCATTAAAAATGAAGTAATGAAGGTTATATTTGGAGCACTTGTGGTGATAAAAGGAGTTCAAAGAAGCAAAAACTTATATTACTATGAAGGTAATACAGTAATTGGAACAACAACAACAGTTTCTAGTGATGACCAGGAGCTAGAAACAACCAGATTGTGGCATATGTGCTTGGGGTATGCAGGTGAAAAATTCTTATAACTTCTGGCGAATCAAGGATTATTGCAAGGAGTACGAACCTGCAAATTAGACTTCTGTGAGCATTGCATCAAAGGGAAGCAAACAAAAGTGAAATTTGGCACTACAATTTATGATACCAAGGGTATACTGGATTATGTTCACTCAGGTGTATGGATCCTTCCAAAATTGCTTCAATAGGAGGTAAACACTACTATGTTACCTTTATTGATGATTGTTCAAGAAGAGTATGAGTGTGTACAATGAAGATGAAAGATGAAGTGTTGGGAGCTTTTCTCATCTGGAAGAAGATGGTGGAAACTCAAATGGGCAGAAAGATCAAATGTCTTCGAACAGACAATGGCGAAGAGTACATAAGTGATCCATTCATTGAAGTTTTCAAAAATGAAGGAATTGTTTGACATTTCACTATCAAAAATACACCACAATAGAATGGGGTGACTGAACGCATGAACCAAACTCTACTAGAGAAATTTCGGTGTATGTTGTCTAATGCTGGGTTGGGCAGACAGTTTTAGGCTGAGCTTATAACATACACGTGTCATCATATTAATCGTTTGCCATCAACTACTATCAATGGAAAAACACCTTTGGAGGTGTGGTATGGAAAACCTGCTACAGATTATAATTCATTACATGTGTTTGGTTCCACTACATACTATCATGTTAAGGAATCGAAGTTAGATCCAAAGGCAAAAAAAGCTATCTTTATGGGGATATCCTCTGGTATCAAAGGATACCGTTTATGGTGCCTAGAGGAGAAGAAAATAATCTTTAGTAGAGATGTTACCTTTGATAAGTCTACCATGTTAAAAAAGGTAATAGAGGAGCAGACAGATGGTTTTCCACGGCAAGCGGAGGAAACTCCCAAATAGGTAGAGTTTGATAGAAGAAGAATTGTTAACCTAGAAACTGTAAAGTCTAATAAAATTACTCCTACGACAGAAGAGGAGAGTTGATAGTAGAAAATGGATCAGATGAGGAACCAGAGGTTCCAACACGAGAACCTCCTCAGCAACTTGAGCTAATTGCATTACGAAAGCCGAAAAGAAATATTAAGAAACCTGCTCGACTTAAAGATATGACTAATTATACATCTTCGGTAGATGATGAGATTCCTTTCACTTATTGTGAAGCTATTCAAAGCTCAGAAGAAGAAAAGTGGAGAAAGGCTATAGAAGAAGATATGCAATCCCTTGAAAAGAATCAGACATGGAAACTAGTAAGTCTACTAAAGGGAAAGAAAACAATTGGTTGTAAATGAGTTTATGCAAAGAAAGAAGAATTTCCTGACAAGGATGATATCCGCTACAAGGCAAGATTGGTAGCCAAAGGCTATGCTCAGAAAGAGGGAATTGATTATAATGAAATGTTATCTCTAGTTGTAAAACATTCCTCCATTAGAATATTGTTGCCCTTAGTAGCACAATTGGATCTGGAACTAGTTCAACTTGATGTAAAAATTGCATTTTTACATGGAGACTTAGAAGAAGAAATCTACATGACTCAGCCAAAATGATTTAAAGTTGTTGAAAAAGAAAATTTGGTATGTAAGTTGAGCAAATCGTTGTATAGATTGAAGCAATCTCCATGACAATGGTACAAACGATTTGATAAGTATATGATAAGACAGAAATATACAAGAAGTAAATATGATCATTGTGTATATTTTTGCGCAAGCTACGGGATGGATCATTTATCTATCTTCTCATTTATATTGATGATATGCTGATAGCTTCGAAGGATGAATGAGAGATTCAGAAGTTAAAAGTTCAACTAAATTAGGAATTTGAAATGAAGGATTTAGGAGAAGCTAATAAGATTCTCGGTATGGAGATATACAAAGATAGAAAATTGGGGAGACTTTGTTTGACTCAGAAACAATATATGAAAAATGTACTAAAGCGTTTTGGGATCAATGAGAAGACAAAACCAGTTAGTACTCCACTTGCTCCTCATTTTAAGCTCAGTGCATCTTTATCTCTGAAAAGTGATGAAGAACGAGAATATATGTCAAAGGTTCTATATGCAAATGTTGTTGGTAGCTTGATATATGCAATGGTGTGTACAAGGTCTAACATTTCACAAGCAGTTGGTGTTGTGAACAGCTATATGCATGATGCTGGTAAAGGACATTGGCAAGCTGTGAAATGGATTCTGCAGTATATTTAGAATACTTCAGATGTTGGTATAATATTTGAGTGGGATGAGAAAATTGGTCAGTATATAGTTGGATATTGTGATTCCAACTATGCAGCTGATTTAGACAAACGTTGATCTACTACCAGTTATGTGTTTACACTTGCAAAAGTACCGATTAGTTGGAAGTCTACTTTACAGTCAACAGTTGCTTTGTCTACAACAGAGGTAGAGTATATGACAATTTCAGAAGCTGTTAATGAGGCAATTTAGCTTCAGTAGTTGCTGAATAACTTGGAAATTGGTCATAAGCATGTCAAAGTGTATTGTGACAGTCAAAGTGTTATTTGTTTAGCAAAGAATCAAGTTTATCATATAAGGACGAAGCACATTGATGTTCGATATCATTTTATACAGGAAATTCTTGAAGATGGTGAGATATTACTTCATAATATTTTGACTGCTGAAAATCCCGCATATATGGCAATAAAAGTTGTGATAGGTGTCAAATTCCAAAATTATTTGAACTTGATAAATGTTCTTAGAATTTGAAATTGGACACTTCAAAACATATTTGGAGACATTACTAAAATTTGTAAAATAAAAGTTTAGAGAATATTTGTTTGGGATTATGAGATTGCCAAGGTGGAGATTTGTTGAATTTTGGCAATCTTCCAATCTTATATCGGAAGTGGGAGAATAAGGCAGAAAAATATTAACTTATAAAAAAAGATTTCATCCCCTCTTAACAAATCATTCCAAAAACACAAATGTCTTACTTCTAAGATTAGTTTTATTTTCTCTCTCTTTTGTAATATTTCACTTTGTAATATTTCTTTGAAATAATAGAATATTAATAGTGTCCGAGGATGTAGGTGTAATTGGCCGAACCTCGTTAAATTTTAGTGTTCCTTTTATTATCTATTTAACATCTATTGTCGGATAATTTATTTTAGTGATATATTGTGATTTAAATTATTTGAGAAAAATTTTGTCACAAAAAATCTAAGGGTTTGTTTGGCGTTGAGTTTGGGAAAAACGGTTTTGGAGATAAACAGGTAAATAGATGTTTTTTCCAAAAACAAGTTTGAGAAAAACAGTTTATAAAAAATTAAAAAAATTACTTAATTAAATTAAAAAAAATTAACATGTTTTTAGACACCTAACAACAATCCCAAACACTTCTTAAGAGTCTAAGTAAGTTGGTTTTTAAGGGAGATCATTTGTGACTCCACCAACTACCTATGAATTTTTTTTGTCTTAATTTTTGACATAATTATTAATTTTGGTAGAAACTAATCCGATTTCTACAATATTTACCCTATCCATGGCAAGTTCTCTCCTTTATCCTTTGATTTTGTAGCTAATCTTACGAGCAGTGTCAAAGAAGTGTTAAAATGTCTCTTTTTGATATGAAGTTGTTCAAAGCTCCAGGATATGATGCTTTGAGCGCTGGTTTTTTCCAATATAGCTGGGAAACTGTGAAATTTTCACTCATCAATTTTGTTCATGATTGCTTTATTGGGAGGAGATAGATGGGGATCTGTGTAAAGCCATTATTACTCTTATTCCCAGGAAAAACAGTCTTAGCTATGTCATTGATCTTCGACCTATAAGTCTACTCCCTGTGGTGCTCAAAATGTAAGATATTTTATTTTAATATCTTATATTTATGGGCTTTTAATTGAGATATCAGGACAAATTACAAATAAAGGGCCTTAAGAATTTGATCAATTCTTTATTTAGGCATGACTTCATTTATTAATTAAGTGTGGGAGAATTAATGTGGGCTCAGATAATAATATGGGTATGATGGATAGCCCATGATTATTATATACCGGTGAGCTAAGTCTCTCTTGTTGCTGACCCTAATGATTAAGCTCCTCTATATAAAGGTGGATAGAGGATAAGGAAAAGAAAAGAATTCCATCATTCTGGGGTTAGAAAACGAGAGAAGATCTTGGTGCAAAACTTCTCGGATCGTTTCTAAGACGATGGATTCGGCCAAATCAGGTACACATCTTCCTCTTACTCAATTAAACTCATGTGTTTTGTGTTCTAAACAGCATGTATGGGATCCTGGAGGAGAGATCTGCCAGATTTCCGCTATAGATCTCTCCATCAAGTGGTATCAGAGACTAAATACATGTTTTTAGAACCATATTTGAGTTTTTCTCATCAGGATCTATAGAAAAACTGAGTTTAATTAAGTTTTTGAGGAATTTTTGATTTGGTTAATCACATGCTTGATTCTCTGATTTTATTGCTTTTCGGTAAATTTTGCTTAATAAAATCAGAATAATATGTTGTTGCATGTTGATTTAAAGCAAAAATTTGAAGAAATTTCGGGTTTTGGAGTAAATTGAATTTTTTGGGAAAATTTTCGAAGAAAAATTGCAGAATCGGGAGGAAGACGCTGGCGCGTGTGCTACACGCGCCAGAGGCGCGAGTGTCGCGCGGTGGAGACTGGGAAGGATCAGTCTGGCGCGTGCGTTACACGCGCCAGAGGCGCGCGTTGGCGCGTAAGGGAGAAATTTTGAGGGGCTGTCGGGCGCGTGTTGTACACGCGCCAGACGACAGCTGCAAGCGCGTGTATGACACGCGCTGGCGCGTCAGGCGCGTGTATTGCACGCGCGCGCCGCTTCTCCCTCTTTCCAGTTTTCCGAATTTGACCCCTGAACTTTCTGATTTTTTCAATTAAGTCCCTAATTCATGATTTTTCACTCCATAAGGCTATTTTTGACCCGATTTCTTCTGGAATTAATTTAGATTTTCTAAATTAATTTTTAAAAGCCATAATTGAGAAAAATTGTGACATTTTTGGAGATAAATGGTTATCTCATTATTTGTTTTATTTATGCATTGGCATAAAATGTCACATATGGAATTAATTTTTCTCGGATAAAATTGACGATGTAATTTTATTTTGTGATCATAATTTTTCGAGACATTTAAGCCCCATGTCCATAAGGAATGAAAAATTATATTTTGCAAGACAATAAATAAGGTGTATCCCGATATAAGTATTTCTTTTAAAATTGGCTAAAATGTAGTTGCCAAAGTGACCTTTTTAGCTGAGATTTTAAGAAATATACAGACTTATATGGTTTAGGGATGTCTCAGATTTGGTTTATAATTATTCAGCCCAAAGGTGTTTATTATAAATTCAAATTTTGAGATGTTAATATAAGACATTTGATTGGGAATGAACTGGTCTGAGTGATTTATTCTGCCCAAAGGTGTTTAAATTTACAAAGACTGTGTAAATTTCTAGATCGTTCTTATATTGAAGAATTATCTATTGCATGTTATATTTTCTGCCCAAAGGTGATTATATAATGATGTGCTGAGATTCTTCGGATTAATACTCTTTTATGGCTTTGAGTATTATTATTGTCTTGAACTAAAGTATTACATTGTTGATTTTTCAGTCACCTTCTCAATCAATAACTGCACTGTTACAGTTCAGATATTATCAGCTTCTAATTTTAAGGAGTGGAAAAGAGATGTTGAAATGGCTATGGAGTTGGCAGATATTGATCTTGCCATGATTACTCCTAAACCAGCTGACTTGACTCCTGAGAGTACTGATGTGGAAAAAGAGTTATACTCAACCTGGTATAAGATGAACCGCATGTGCTATTTGACCCTTAAAAGGTCAATTCCAGAGCATCTGTTGAGCGGTCTTCCTGAAACTCATATAGCAAAAGAGTTTCTTACAGCTTTGTCTCAGCGTTATAAAGTGTCAATCAATGCTGAGATTGGTACCCTTCTGAAACAGTTATACTCCATGAAGTATAACGGACTTGGAGGTGTTAGGGAGTACATTTTAAAGATGGTCCACATACAGAATGAGTTAAAGGGTTTTGACATTATTCTCCCTGATGCTTGTATTGAGCATCAAGCTCTCAATACTCTGCCTCCTGAGTTTGAGATGCTTATTACGGCTTACAACTCAAGGGAGGATCCTTGGACTGTCAATGCTTTCATTGCTGTTTGCGTAGCTGAGGAAGAGAAGCTAAAGGCGAGACAATCCAGTGTCGCGCTTCTTGTATCCGGACCTCAGCATAAAGGTAAACTGAAAGGTAAGAAAGCTAAGACTAATGCTTCTTCTTCTGTTCAGGGATATGAGTCTTCCCGATCTAGTGCTGTGGGTGATCTTAAAGGCATAGAGAAAAAGAAATTTAAATGTTTCTTTTGCAAAAAGAAAGGTCATAAAAAGGCGGATTGTCTTAAATATAAAGCTTGGTTAGAAAAGCGTGAGCCTACATGTAACTCTTTTGGTTTTGTTATTTGTGAATCTAATTTGGCTGATGCCACATCCAGTTCCTGGTGGCTTGATAGTGGAGCGACTAAACATGTTGCCTTCACATTACAGGGATTCACAAACATGAGGAAGCCAAATAAAGAAGAGTTAATGCTCACAGTTGGCAATAATACTACAGTTGATGTTCAACTAGTTGGAAATGTTTATTTGAACTTAGATAGTGGTTATGAACTATTTTTATCTAATGTATTGTTCATACCAACTTTTAGACGGAACTTGGTATCTGTATCTGAATTAGACAAAATTGGCTATGCTTTTGTATTTAAAGATGGAGTTATTAATATAACTCTTAATTCAAAGGCAGTTGGCCGGTGTATTTTGTCATATGGTTTGTATCAAGTTTCTTTAAGTTCAAATGAAATATATTCTACATCATGTAATGTTGAACATATTGTTGCCAAAAGACCCTTAATAAAGGAAAAGTCATCCATGTTGTGGCATAAAAGACTTGGCCACATTTCTAGGGAAAGGGTAGATAGGCTAATTAAAGACAATATTTTGCCTGCCCTTGATTTCAGTGACCTAGAAACATGTGTTGACTGTTGTAGGGGTAAGCTAACCAAAATTAAGAAAAAGGGATCTATCAGGAGTTCAGATCTCTTAGAGATAATCCATACAGATATATGCGGACCTTATTCACCCACAATATGCAATAATAAATATTTTATAACATTTATTGATGATTTTTCCCGATATGGCTACCTGTACTTGATTAAGGAAAAGTCTGAATCTCTTGAGAAATTCAAGATTTTTAAGACTGAAGTCGAGAAACAGCAGGGAAAAGTTATCAAGATTGTTAGGTCTGATCGGGGTGGTGAGTATTATGGCAAATACGGTATAGCAGGACAATTAAAAAGTCCTTTTGCCAAATACTTGGAGGACTGTTGGAATAGTAGCTCAGTTTACTATGCCAGGAAGTCCTGAACAGAATGGTGTGGCTGAAAGGCGGAATCGCACCTTAAATGAAATGGTTAGAAGCATGATGTCAAGATCTAATCTCCCAGACTTTTTATGGGGTGAGGCTATTAAAACGGCATTATATATCCTCAATAGAGTACCCAGTAAGTCTGTGGCTAAAACGCCGTTTGAACTGTGGACTAATAGGAAACCTAGCTTGAGTCACCTCCGTGTTTGGGGTTGTCCTTCAGAAGTACGCCTTTATAATCCTACTGAAGGTAAATTGCAATCTAGATCTACTCGTTGCTATTTTATAGGATACCCAGATCATTCTAAAGGCTACAAATTTTATTGTAGAGAAGGGGGTTCTAGAATTGTAGAATCACAGACAGCTAAATTTTTAGAATTTGATATAGCTGATCAGTATGAACACTCTGAGATCACTAGTAAGGAACAGCAGACTAAGGTTATACATATACCTGTTCCCAAGCAACCTGCAATGTTGGATCCTACACCTGTGATTAATCCAGTATTAAGGGATGAGCCTATACAGTTTAATGAGGCTTCATCATCATAGGGTGCAGTTGCACAGATTCCTCTCAGGAGGTCTACTAGGGAAAGGAAATCTGTTGTTTCATCTGATTATGTGGTCTATTTAGGAGAGAGTGATTATGACATTGGTCATGTTTCTGATCCTATATCATTTGAGGAAGCTGTTTCTAGTACCCAATCAGATCTGTGGTGGAAAGCAATGAGAGATGAAATGCAATCTATGGATTGTAATGACGTGTGGGAGCTTGTTGAATTACCTGAAGGTTGTAGACCTATTGGTTGTAAATGGGTCTATAAGACCAAGAAAGACTCCAAAGGGAAGATTGAGAGGTTTAAAGCCAGATTAGTTGCCAAAGGTTTTACTCAGAGAGGAGGAATTGATTACAGTGAAACATTTTCTCCTGTATCCTCTAAGGATACATTTAGAGTAATCATGGCACTAGTAGCTCATTTTGATTTAGAGCTACATCAGATGGATGTTAAAACCGCATTCCTGAATGGAGAATTAAACGAGCAGGTCTATATGGAACAACCTAAGGGTTTTCATGAAGATGGTAAAGACCATCTTGTCTGTAGACTTAAAAAGTCTATTTATGGTTTGAAACAAGCCTCACGACAGTGGTACTTAAAGTTTGATGATGTAATCACTTCTTTAGGCTTTGTTGAAAGCAAAGTTGATAGATGCATATATCTCAAGATCAGTGGGAGCAAATATATCTTTCTGATATTATATGTAGATGATATTTTGCTTGCATGTAATGATTTAGGTACACTGCATGAGGTTAAGCAGTTGTTATCTAAATATTTTGATATGAAAGATCTTGGAGAAGCATCTTTTGTCCTGGGAATTGAAATCTTAAGGGATAGATCTCAAAACCTTTTAGGTCTCTCTCAGAAGGCATACATAAAGAGGATATTGAAGAAATTCAATATGCATGAATGTAAATCTTGGGATGTGCCAATTGCTAAAGGTGATAAATTAAGCTTGGCACAGTGTCCTAAGAATGAGGTTGAGAGAGAATCAATGAAAGCAGTGCCATATGCTAGTGTAGTAGGAAGCTTGATGTATGCTCAAGTCTGCACTAGGCCGGACATTGCATTTGCAGTTGGTATTCTGGGTAGATATCAATCTAATCCTGGAATGGACCATTGGACTGCGGCTAAAAGAGTTTTGAGATACCTTAAGGGGACTAGTGATTATATCTTAACATACAGAAAGGTTGAGCATCTGGAGTTAACTGGCTATACAGATTCAGATTTTGCTGGTTGCTCAGATGATAGAAAATCCACATCAGGTTATGTTTTTATGCTGGCTGGTGGGGCTGTATCTTGGAAAAGTGTTAAACAGTCCTTAATCTCTTCTTCCACGATGCAGGCTGAGTTTGTAGCATGTTATGGTGCAGCCACACAGGCTGTATGGCTACGAAATCTCATTGCAGGAATGTCAATTGTTGATTCCATTAACAGGCCCATAAAGTTGTATTGTGATAATCTTCCAGCTGTGTTGTTTGCTAAAAACAACAAGAATATCACAGGGTCTAAGCATATGGAAGTCAAATATTTGACATTGAAAGAGCTGATAAAGAAAGGTGACGTTGAGGTGGATCATATCAATACAGAAGATATGATAGCAGATCCTCTTACCAAGGGACTTCGGCCCATTATTTATGTGAGACATGTCATCAGTATGGGTCTAAAGTCTGGTTTTGATCCCTTGGATTAGTGGGAGGATTTTATATTACTTTATGTAATGTTTGTTCGTACTTTATACATTGGTATAAATGTACATTATTGTAATTCTGATGGTTATCAATACATTGTTATATTTTCATTGGAAAATATTATGTGATATATCAGATTAAATGTTTGAAAGTCTTAAGATTAGTGTCATCTTAAGCGAAGGCTTGGGGCATTGCTGTTTATAGCCTTGGTGTATGTCTTGTGACACATAAAGTATCTCGAGATATAAAGTTTAAGACATACAGACTTCAATTTGAAGTAATAAAGGATTTCTTATGAAGTAACTGTGTTACATAAAGATAAGAAATCTGGATGATAAGAAAATCAACACATAAAGTTTTGATCATAAAGTTAGTGTTGAATAATTCTTACCACATTACCACACTGATGCTCATTATGATTGATAGGGTTATTGGCATGTGTGACTATGGAAGGTGCCATGTTCTTGATTATGTGGTTTCCGCCATGATCCTATGTTGATAATCTTATTGAATCGAGCGGGAATGTGAAGTCTTTTGTAATACGTTCTCAATTAATACGCCCAAGTGGGAGAATGTAAGATATTTTATTTTAATATCTTATATTTATGGGCTTTTAATTGAGATATCAGGACAAATTACAAATAAAGGGCCTTAAGAATTTGATCAATTCTTTATTTAGGCATGACTTCATTTATTAATTAAGTGTGGGAGAATTAATGTGGGCTCAGATAATAATATGGGTATGATGGATAGCCCATGATTATTATATACCGGTGAGCTAAGTCTCTCTTGTTGCTGACCCTAATGATTAAGCTCCTCTATATAAAGGTGGATAGAGGATAAGGAAAAGAAAAGAATTCCATCATTCTGGGGTTAGAAAACGAGAGAAGATCTTGGTGCAAAACTTCTCGGATCGTTTCTAAGACGATGGATTCGGCCAAATCAGGTACACATCTTCCTCTTACTCAATTAAACTCATGTGTTTTGTGTTCTAAACAGCATGTATGGGATCCTGGAGGAGAGATCTGCCAGATTTCCGCTATAGATCTCTCCATCACAAAATTCTCATGAATGTCATTACTAATCGTATCAAATCTTGTTTGAATGATTTAGTGGATTCTACTCAGTCTAGCTTCGTCCCTGACAACAAATTACTGACAATATCGTAATAGTACAAGAGGAGCTCATTTCATACGCTGGGTTACGATTAATATAGGTTTTGAGAAAACTTACGAGACTTCGATGGGAATTCATCTATGATACTCTTATCGAAGTGGGTTTCCATGTACAACTTGTTAATATTCTTTATCGAAGCTGTATGGCTAGCTATACCAGTGTTATTTGGAATGGGTCTTTGTCTGAAAGCTTTAAACCTTCTAGAGATGTTAAACAAGGAGACCTATTGTCTCCTTACGTATTTGTTTTATGCATGGAAAGGCTTTCGTATGGGATCAAGAAGGTGTTGACTGATGGTATATGGAAGCCCATTCATTTGAAGAAAAATGGTTGCCCACTCACTTATTTATTTTTTGCGGACGATTTGATTTTCTTTGTTGAGGCATCGGTGGATCAAATTAAAGTGGTTCAAGATGTGTTGGAATTGCATGTGTGTCAGGCCAAAATGTGAATGCAACTAAGACATCCTTTTGTGTGTCTAATAATGTAGGTCAGGAAATGATAAACAATATTTCAGTAGCCTCGAGTTTCCGTTTTACAGAAGAGCTGGGTTGTTATTTGAGAGTGACTATCCTCCAAGGTCGTTCGGGTCGTATATATTATAGTTATCTAGAGGAGAAAATCAAAAATCAATTGAGCAATTGGAAAGCCAAAACACTTTTTATGGCTGGGCGGATAACTATAGTTAATTTTGTGACCATGTCTCTACCAGCTTATGCCATGCAATCGACGATCATTCCTAGCTCGGTTTGTGACAAAATTAATTCTTTATGTCAGAAATTAATTTGGGACGCTGATGGTTCGGATAAGATCATACATTTGGTTAATTGGGAAAAAGTGTGTCAGCCAAAAGAGAATGGCGAACTTGGGATAAAGAATCTTAAATTGTTTAACCAAGCTTATATTGCAAAATGTGGCGGTTTTTTAATGAATCCAATTCTCTTTGGATAGCTATTATTCGAGGAAAGTATTGTCAAAATAATACTAGCAATTTCCCTCCTATGCCGAAAATCTATGATGCTTCTTTATGGAAAGGAATGCTTAAGCTCTGGGAGTTTGTTGAAGAGAATTTGAGCTGGGTAATTGGAAATGGTGGCACTGCTTTCTTTTAGTTTGATAAGTGGATAGGGGAAAAGGCTTTGATTTATGATGCCACTCGACCGATTCTTGTTTGTTCTACTAATTGGAGAGTCAAAGATGTTATGTGCAATTCTTGGAACAGGTATTTTCTTGAGGATTTAATTCCCTCCTACACTTTGAACAAGATGGACATGAATTGTATTCCGCATGAAGAGTTGGGTAAGGATATCAGGGTGTGGACTTTATCTGCTAGCGGGCACTTCTCCATTTCTTCAGCTTACAATTCTCTTACAGCAATGGAAGATAATGAAGAAAGAAATATATGGAGTCTAAACTGGAAATGGCATGGACCACAACGTATTAGAACTTTCCTTTGACTTTGCTATCACAGAAAATTGCTCACCAACACGAAAAGGGCACGTAGACATTTCTCCCATGATATTCAACGTCTTATCTCTTGCAACAGTGCCGAGAACACAAATCATGTTTTACAAGATTGTCTTGTTGCTCAGGCTGTGTGGAAGAAGTTGTTAACGCCTAGTGATCATAATTCCTTCTTTTCAATGAATTTTAGCGAGTGGATGTGGGCAAATCTAAGGAGTATGTTTAAAGTTAGAGATGGTACAAATTGGAGTGTGGTTTATCGGTATACTTGCTGGTATTTGTGGAAATGGAGAAATGAATTTATCTTCTCTAATTCTCGAGTTCCTGGCAATCTGATGTCAAGTATTATCACTCATGACGCTCAAGCCTAAATTTCAGCTTTTGATTCTTTATCCAAAGTTGGTGAAGCTAGTTCCTTACGAACAAAGGGTTTGATAAACTGCACAACCACTCCTAATGGTGTCATAGCTTTGAATATCGATATAGCTTATAAAAAAGCATCCATTACAGAACGACAGGTGGAGCCCTTCATTGTGCTAATGGCGTCTGGCAGGATGGCTTCACTGCGAGATTGGGACATTGTGAGCTCTAGAGTCTCCTCACGTATTTGTAGCAGTCTTGGGACAAAGGCCGGTATAAAGTCCAGGTCCAAGTGGATAACCGTAGTATTGCAAGGTTTTCACTTCCAGATCAGTGGCGTCTGTTTATTGATGATCTTGTATCCAGAATCCGTTTGCTCCTTCAACAGAACTGGGAGGTGTGTATCACCTATGTTTACAAAAAGTAATATGGCTGTTGATTTTCTTGCGAACTTTGCATTTCATCAAGTAGACACATCCTGTAGGCATGTTGTTCCTCCTATGAAAGCTGGCTTGCTGCTTGTCGGGGATATCAATGGAGTGGCACAGAGCAGGATGATTTTGTAGTTTTATAGTTTTAGTTGTTTTTTTTCTATTTATATGTTCTGGTCAGTTATGCAAGGTCAAGAACATTTTGGTTTTCAACAGCAAACCAAACTCCTTAGATGAAATATGGCAAACGGATCATTGCACAAGAATGTAATTTTATTAGCCCTTTCATCCTCGAGGCCTTTCCAGGATGCTGTAAACCAGGCTACTGAATTACCATTTCCCAGTTCTATTAATGGTCTAATTACGGACATTAAACTCCTATCTTTTAGTCATAATTATAATTTTTTTTTGTGCACGGGCAAAAAAAATTGAGGAATTGCTTTAAACTAAAGCATATAGAAACTGTCAACATCTATTATGATACAACAAAGTCAGTTTTCCCTGATGAATTTGAATGCATTCAAACTGAAAGTGCCAAGATATATTCCTATCCCATATAAATTTGAATGCATTCAAACAATATGCACAATGAACCTAGAGACAACGTGGTGCACAAATAATTTCCTGGCTAACTTAATTTCCTATTTTCTTCTGTGGAAAAATTCGCTATCACTAAAACAACAACACCATCAACTAATCAAATAATTGAATTAAAATACAACCTTAATCCTTGGACCGACTCTTCTTTTTTCTTCAGATAGCTGTGGCAGTGGGCCTGAAACAATCAATATTGCATAATCTGACCGATCTTATCATGTTCCCAAAGCTGCCAAAACAGTCAACAGTCAACAACAAAACCAAAAATTGTAGCTTGTGCCACCACATTGGGCACAAACAAGAAAACATAGAAAAGCATGAATTGAAAAGAGGAAAACAAAAAAAAGTCAGCCAATTTACCGATCAATGCTGTTCCTTGCTTTCTCATGATGGTCTGAGCTAGGATTGTCTTTCTCAGGCTGATCCACACTTTTTCTTGATTTTTCTCTCTTTTCAGTGCTGGTTCTTGATTTTTCTCTTTGATCCGTGCTTAACCTAGGCTTTTCATTTTGCTCAATAATCTGTCTAAATTTTTCTCTCTGATCCATGCTTGGTCTAGAAGCCTCTCTCAAATCCGTGCTCTGCCGGGGATTCTCTACTTGATCCCTGATTGGCACAGATCCATTTCTAAGATGTGATCTCTCAATGGCTGATATGAACTTCTTGAGATGCTTGATGTATTGCGGATAAAGCTCCAAGTCACAATGATTTCCACCTTTCACCCATAATGGTTCATATTTTTCTTTACACAGGTCCCAAAGCTGCTTACCATGGGTCCAATCCACAACATCATCAGAAGTTCCCTGTAAGAGTGAGGCAAACATAGAGCAAAACAGTCCAGAGATAGATTATAATGTTTAATGCTTGTAAATTATTATGCTTAAAATAACAAGCTGTTCATATGAAAGCTCAATGCCTGTCATGGCAACAAATATCAATAGATTCTAAAGCTAATACAAGCGACTATCCCATAAGCCATAAACATTTAAACCTAATCAAAAGATAATTGCACAAATGAGAAATGCTAGATGCATGAAGCCTATTAAGTAAAAGATCCATGGGACACAGGTATCATCCATTGCTTAAATGACAAGAGGGTGACTCTGTGGACAAATATTTTTTAGCAATAATAATGTCTATCTCAAATGTTTAGTCTGCTAGAAATTGGGGAGCAACCTTGATTCACCCTAATGCTGCATTAGATACTCTACGAAAATTCAATATTGCAAATTACACATTTTTGAAAGTTAGCTGGCAACTAATGTTTGAAAGCTCAAAATAAAGGTCAATTACAATTTGCATTTAGATTTACAAGCAGAATAAGTTTTGCTAAAGAGTTTAGGTGAATCTAATAGCTATACTACCAAGTTATAACATAACTTAGCATTATCACAATTTAAAAAGTTCCTTTTTAGACGGCAATAATCTGGCCAACTGGATATGCAATATTCAGAAAGGTATGGAAAGGACATTGTCCACGAATTCAGGATTTACTATTTTAGCATACAAGGGATGTCTCAAATTATAGCTTATCACAGAGACATGCCAATTTCACTGTATGACGTCATGTTCAGATGCCTCAATAAAGCAAACAACCAGTGCAATACGTCAGCAAACCTAACATCTTATACTCTAGTAGTCTGCTGTAAGACAGTAAGCACTTGCCTCTGATCATACAAGTGACTGCATTGGATTCTCTTGGCTTCATCACACTCACCAATGGGCTTTTCCCATGGAATATGTGCAAGGAAACCTTGCACTAGCAAGCCCTACTAATACTATAGAAACATCTAAAAGCTTGAACATCATTCTCAAATTTAAAAACAATCAATAAATATATAAACATAAAATACTTACGTGGATGACTAATACAGGACAACTGACCAGTGGTATTTTATCAACATTCTGAAACATCGAAAAGCTTTTTATAATTAACCCATAGTGAAATTATCAAATATTGAAACAATTAAAACATCACAGCTCCGCAATTGATAACTTAATGACAAAAAATACCTTATATATGTCAAACCAATATGTTCGCTTCACCGGATACATGACGCGGAGGCCGGATGCAATAGGGCTATGTAGAACCACTGCCCTCAATTTCACTAATCGAGATGCCAAATCTAGAGTAGGCCCACTGCCAACAGATTGTCCATATAAGATGATATTTTCTTCCTTGACCCCATATCTATCTTGAAGGCATCTAAATGCAGCTTCTATGTCAGCATATGTATTCTGCTCAGATGGCTGGCCAGATAAAACGAGGAACAAACAACAGAAAATTCAGCCGCCTTCTAAATGGTTCCAATGTCAAAAAGTTAGCAAATACAAAAAACTATTACTCCTTTGGATTACATGAAATTGGGATAAAAGATCACAGAAAATCTCTTACTTGGGGAGGAAGAGAAGTTCCCATACTGAATTAAAATCTGAGAGTCATTTTAATTGCAAGGATTTAGTAATAAAACTAACATAAGTGGATATTGTTTCTATAAGGAGCAAACCAAGTATCTTAATGGATGACCATCTATGGTTCTTTACAGATTGAAAAAGTTCCAACTAATCACATAAATAAATAATTGCACTCCTACTATTTGATAAATTGCGGGGGGGTGTAATCTACAGCTCCACTTGTTGATAATGATAGACAGGACCCAAAATACGGAAACCTAAAATCTTCAAATTCATCAAACCTAACTGTTTTGGATAGAAGTGGAATCATGGAAAATTCCAAATTCCAAATTTCATTTCCTTCATTATCTTCCTTCTCCGAGTCATAAAAAAAATGGAAAAAAAAATTGCTCTCTCCCATCCATATTTTCTGATAAATCAAATAGAATTAAATTAAAAGAATAAGAAGCAAATCCTGTACCTTTCCGCTGGACTGTCCATACCCACTATAATCATACCTGCACAAATACAATAACCAACAATTTTCACAATTTAAAAAATGAGGAAAAAAACCGACACGATAATAAATTAGAAAAAAAAAAGGAAAGCGAGAGCGAGAGCGGAGATTGACCCCATTAAGTTGACCCGTAGATGCAAGCTGAGTTCATGAAACAAATCATACATCTGTCCCAGATCGGCGGCGTTGCCATGGGAATAAAGCAGGGTCAAGGTAGCCGCAGGATTCTTAAAATACACAGCCACCACACGATTACCTCTCTTGGTGTCCAGCTTCAATACATCGACATTTTCTCTCGTCCCCAATCCCACCATCATCAGCTTCCCACTCGCCTCGTCCATCGCCACCTGATAAGACGGCGGACTAGGCGGAAAGAACGCGAACTTAGCCGCCATCGATGACGTCACCGCCCCCATCCCCAAATTCACAAAAAAAAGAAGGAAAAACAGCAACTCGAATCGAAGATTAATCCCAAAGAAAATCCCACTTCAAAAAACTAAAATAATTCAAACATAACGGAAAACTAATAAATAAAACAACATGATTGCAGCTCAAAATCAGAAGGAGAGACGGAAATAGGTGTAGTGTTTTTTTGGAAGGAAAGAAAAATGAAGGAAAACTGGAAGAGGAAGGAAAACCGGAAGGCGAGCAATTCCGGCTACGAAAAGGAAGGGAGCACGTGCGACATCAAAGTATAACGAAAGAAAAAATAAAAATAAAAATAAAAATAAAAATAAAGGTTTTTATTATTTGCATTGTAAGAGAAGAGGGTGTGTGACACGTGTCCAAGTGGGGTGGGGGTTTGTTTTAACTTTTTAGACAGTAAATAAAGAGAAAACTGATGAATGTAATGATTTTTGGTGGATTAGATTTAGTGTGAATTTTTGCTCTAATGGTGGAATGATAATTGCTGGATTATGGCTGTGATTATTAGATTTACAGCGAAAAAAAAGGGAAAATTATCATGGAAAAATCCGCCATGGATAAGATTATGCGGAGGAGGACACTTAGTTTAGTGGGTGCTGTTTTCAAGGTGGAATATCTAAGGCAAAATCTTGTCATTGGGTTACATTACTCATATTTTGTGCCTCACTTTTTGGCATTCACATCTCGGATTCACATTGTTTGGCATCATTCAATTTCAATCCTTTTATCATCCTAATAATATTAATGTTCTTTACCCTTAAAAATAGGTATTAGAAAATCAAATTTAACATGAAAAAATTAGCCATATTAAAATGATAACTTAATGATATTCATGAGTTCAAATTTAGCATATATTTATTAGTGCATTGATAATATATTAATATTCTAATAATAATATTATTAAGATAACAGAATATGAAGTCCCTAAAAGAGATTAATTAAGATTAACTCAATTGGTATATCTATTATAAAATAGTCTTTTTTCTCAATAGGATAGATTAAATAGAATCAAATCAAAAATTATTTTCTATTCGATCTGGCTGAATATTTTTAAGGAATAAACTTTATTATTTTTAATCCACTTTAGATGGAGTTTGTAAATATCTTTTATAATTTCTTTGCTATTTGACATAAATTTAGTTGATTAAAATTAAAAATTTTTAATTTTCTAATAGATTCAAATAACTCTAAGAGATAAAAGTTGGATTTTTGATTGCTTGTTGGAGTGTCAATCCGAGCCGACAGATGCAATTTTTCCAATTCAATGGGACAAAAAGAAAGAAAAACGACAAGTAAATGGTAAAAAATGCACGATAGTAATGGGCATAAAGTGGAACATGATAGTCCTTGATCTGGACAAGGATGATTTTTATCCTGATCAGTGCGAAGAGACAAAGACACTTTGTTGTTTTATTTTTGTTATTATTTTTTAATTGTGGGGCCCCTCCACGAATATAGAAACGTTTTTCTACTTTCTACCATTAGTCAAGCTAATGATAAATGTTCTGTTAGTTACCTCACCTCTTATCCTAGGTTAGAAAAAAAGAAAAAAAAATTAAAATAAGCCATTAGATCACTATTTAAATTTTAATTGATTACTTATTTTATCTATAATTATTTAAAAATTTATCAATCAAGTCGGGGAAGAATTGGAAGAGATTTTGATTTCGAGTCTCCTCACTACAGTCTATTAATACTAGAAAGAATTTAACATATTTTATAATATTTGTAAAAAAATAATTATCTGTAATATACAGTTCATCAGACCTTCTAATAAATCAAAAATAATTATTTCAAAATTTTAAAATCAAATGACTCTGAATCAAATAATATTTATTTCTTTTAAATTATTGTTTGGATTGAATTAAAAATTGCTAGCTTTGATTGAAATAAAATACGTATTATATTGCTATATGTGCAAAGACTATAAGAAGTTAAGCATATATTTGCCAGTTTACAATATTATTATGATTCTTCAAGATAATGAATTATTACTTATCAATACTAAATATTCTTTTACCCTATTCTAATTTATGTTAGATAACCAAAAAACTATTTTTATAAAAGTTTGTTTCATATTTATAAATATAAAAAAGAGTCAAAATATAATGAAATTAAATCAAAGGTAATGTCAAATGAAAATAAAAAAGGCCAACATGTATGCCTGGCCCTAGTGTTTTATAATCTCACATTACTTCCAATAGTTCAAGATGATTTTCGACTATTAATATACATGTAAGTAGGTGATGCTTACAAATATTAAATTTTATTTCTTCAAATACTAAAATAGTAATTAAAAAAAAGAGTTTGGAATGCCAATTTTGTTCATAAATTGATTACAATTTTACAATCCCATCCCAAATTATTTTGTAAAACCAAACTTGAATTTCCCATCGGCTACAAGTCATTTTCCAAAGCAAAACATGAAAACCTATGCACATGCTTGACCTTATCAAGGCAAATAGAATTTTATAAAATTTCAAAATGAATATATGAATTTTGGGGTCAGGTGGGAGGGGAAAATGGACACACTTTCTTCATAATTGCAATTAAGTTTTTTTCCATATATTTGCAATTTTCGATTGAATTAAGCACTTCTTTTTAATAAAATTTGGACACTTAGTGATAAATCTGAAAATTTCTTAATGCAAAGGGTTCCACATATGAATCATATATAAAATGATGGTTGTATATCTTTTTCATTAGCTTTCATGAGCCACATTGACATTCTTCAAAGAAAACCCATCATTAGATTCTGATTTTATTATATATATATATATATATATATATATATATATATATATTCTTCCATTAAGCAACTTTTTAATTTTTTTTTCATCTCATTTTAAGTATTGAGTATTAATTTTTTTTTTTCCATTTTTACTCTTGTTTCTTAATATATTCATTGGATTGATATATTTCTCATCAATTCCTCCTTAATAAAAGATAAAAAAATAATTTAATTAATATGAGTATCTTTTTCAAAATTGATGTTTAATATTTTTTTTTAATTAGTGTACATTACCAAAATATTCAGAGATCCATTCCAATTTGAATCCGAGTTTGTGTAAATGATCTATGTAACTTGTTTATCATCTAAAGCTTCCCTCTAAGAAAAAAGAACTCTAAAACTGTGATCATCTATGAATTATGATACTGAACTTAGCTAACTGTTCCTTCTTCTTCCGGTGCCACCTACCTTCTTATGAGGAACCAAGAATGGAAAAATAAATAATACAATAAAACTCGAGGTGTGATGATAATTTGGTAAATAATTCAATATTTAAGCAACAGTTCTGTTGAAAATTAAATTGTTTCTTAGAAGTACAATATGGGAAAGGTCAATCCCCAGATTTATTCTATGAATGGTTGCAGCCTTGCAGGTGCTTTTTCATATTTACAACCAACAATGAAAGCTTGAATCATAGACACCAAAAAAAAAAGGACGGGGGAAAAATTGACATCAATAATAGCAGTGAAAAGTCAGAAACAATTCATGGAATGTCAGCTTCCAGTTCCTATAGTTGTATATTGATTGATTGCAGATAACCAAGACCTCCGCCGCTCAGTGTCATTATTTGAAGCTGATCGTCCAAGTCTTGATCTTGAACATCTGACCAAATGTTCGCGCAGATTTCGGTTGATACTGCGAGGAACTAAAGAAGGGCTAGTATCTGGAGTTCCCATGCAACCTCTAGCATTGAATTTCATTGATGGGAACTTCTGGCAACTTAAACAGCGGAAAGAATGTGAAAGCGGGGAAATTCTGGTACACCCAATATCAGGCTTGCAAAGTGGAGTCTTCATGGAAGTCGGATCCAGCTCCTCACTGGAACATGAACAGAATGATAGAGACAAACTCGTTCTAGCACTTGCCTTTGTCATTGGCCTCGTACCAGGGAGCCTCACGAAAGAAACTATGCCATAACGGCAAAGCGGACAGACAACTGAGCCTGGGGGACCATTGGCAGCAGTTGAGGTGGAAAAAGTAGAACAGAGATATAACGGACACCATGTGCAGAATTCATGACCACATCCTGCATCAATGGACATCAAATCCTTTACTTTGGAAGTCCACGGAATTTATTCATATAAGATTCACTTTATGATTCACTCAACAGTAGCAGAAAAGGGGTAGAATGCTGATAGGCGAAGCAATAGTTTCAAATACTATTTGGTGGCACACAAAGTTCACAACTTCATAAATTCATCAAATGCCACAGACATTTAGTAGATGCCCTTGCTAGAAAATGAGAAAATAATTTTAGAAGGATTTGTAAAATACGCTAATATATCAATGGAAAACATCATGTAAAACTTCCTGGATTATGAAATGATGATGAAAGAACATGCATAATACACATGTTCTCCCAAAACAGGGAAGGTTTCCTAACCTTCAGCAACTGTCTACATGAAGCGGTTACTCTTGGGCGCAAACATACAACCCAATTATCCCCTATCAAGATCTTTACCATTGCAATAGACAATGGCCATAATCAGATATACATCCCAGGATATAAGTTGAAATAATCTTTTCTTTTCGCATACATGTGCTTTAATGCAGTTTGATGACATAATGTGTTCTCACAAACAAAATGGAACGTTAGACATAATCTTACCATCTGCAGCAACTGTGCATTTCCTTTCCAAACAAACAACACATGTATCCTGGCAAGTGGGTGGCAAATCCACGTCTCTCCATCCACATTCCCTGGACATGACCCCAAAAGGGATATCATTTTAATATTTAGGCATTATGTTCCACATCCCGGTTTTACAGCAAAGTAGAATAAGCTTACTATATGAGACACCCACTCAATCAAAATCTTACAACAAAAGAAAACTGAAGTCTACATCTCTTAAATTTCTTTACCACTTTATTATGGAGTATCAAGTTCTGTACAAAATTGTAGCACATGAACTCAACGGCATTTTTTCTTGTACCATGGCCATGTATTTCATTCCAGGGAAATTGCATTAAATGACAAACGACAAAAATATGTCACTTTCTCTAATCTTCTATTTCTGTTCTCTATTCGTCTTGTTTCTTATTGCTCTTCTTCTATCGATTTCCTCCATTCTCATTGGCATTCTCTTGTTCATCAAATTGAAACCCTTTTATATTATCTTTTCTTATTTCGTGTTTAGAGATCTGTGGGTTTAATGACACGGGTTTCTCAAAGACATGGTTGATGGCCATGGGAATTGGAAAACTGATGGGATTATTGCTATTTATTGTGTCTGGGTCTGGTCTTTTTTTCTTTCACTTTTTCCCCCTTTTTATCAGAATTTTGTGAGAAATTGATGGGTTGCTACAAGGTTTTGGAATCATCAGAGTTTGATTTTGGATAAACTTAAAATAATGGTGTGAGTAACAATGGCATCATAGTGATTTCATATAGGTGATGGGATGAGTATGAAAGAATTAAAATAACCAAGGGAGAAAAAGTGAAATGGTTTTTTCAAAATCTAAAAACAGGAAATAGAATTAGATTTCTTTCTTTTTGTTAAACTGATAACAAGGGAATCAAAGTGTTATGGAACGAGCACAAAAATTACGTAGTTCAAAGTGAGATAGAAAAGAACAAGGTTCATAACTAGCAGATTATATAGCATACTATAGATTGGTGGGTTAAACTTATAGTATGATATGACTAATCATACACACCTGGCAATTCTGACAATGCTCTCAAGGGGCAGAGATAGATATGGTGAAGGGCACATTTGTGGCTGGCTTTCTGACTGTGTGCTAAGCATTTCCTCAAGTTCATTTCTATGCCACGAACGAGCAACCATCAAAGGAGTCCATCTATAGTCAAAAGAAAAAAAAAAGGCATGAAGAAAATTATCCTTCAATTGACAAAAATAACAAGATGAAGATAATATGCCTAATACCAAACAGGATAAAATATAGCTGAACAGTCTCCATGATGCACATGTACTAATAGGTTTGGATGTCCAACAGTCAATGGCTTTCATTTCCAACTTCTGGGGTACAGATCTTTCCCCAAGATTTAATGAAGCTAAAATAAAACCATCCTCCAAACATCTGGACAAAAGCCAATTATGTTGCAGAATTTTTGTGATTTCTCATTTTACTTCAGCAAAATCAACTAATCAAGTTCTAACAAGCAGAGTGCATATCATTCTGATTTTACAGGTAACATCATCTTTGTTACGATAAAATCAAACTTCTACATTCCGACTCCAAGGAAAGTAGGATTATGAGGTCAATTCGTGAGTAAAAATTTCTTACTAAAGGATAGTTAGTATGACAAACAGGAAATGATTACAGAATTAGAATTTGCATCCAGCAGGCTGCTGCCCATTGGATAATGAGTACATTTTTTTCAATCAATTTTAGAATTTACAAGGCTGTTTGTTATTGTAAAGATGAAACTTCTGGATAAAAGTTCACATCTTATTCATAGCAGAGGAGCCATTTATATACATCCAAAGGGCTACAAAATAGGAAAGAGAAGTAATTCCTATGATTACACAATGATTATGCTAATCCCTATAATTTTGCTAAAGAATATCAAAATATTCACATTTCTATCTGTAAATATATACATTCCTATAATTTAACAGTTACTCAAGTGAAAATATAAATTATAATACATAAAACAAATTAAAAACTAAGTAACATCAACACCTACAAAAAGAAAACTAATGAAGCTACGAAAAAGTAGTAAAAAACTTGTCAGTAATTTATCATTAACATGAATTAATTTGGCCATTGTTGCTTAGCCTTTTATTGTACGGCTTTCCTTTTCAACAATAACTGTTTCTTTTTCTCCCAAATCATGTCTTGAATCCAAAAGACGCTGCTGAAACGCACCATCTGTCACCCACCCCCCCCCCCCCCTATTTCTGCCTATACATTATTAATTGACCAATAAATGTAAACTTTGAGGGAGCATTGGGAAATTATAATAGGAATAAGTACACAAAACTACCCAATGGTTTAGGCTTTTGCAAAGTTTGTGGTTTGATAAGTTAATGTACAATTGTATTCCTTCTTTAGATACCAATTAATGCCTTAGATTTAGACATGATTATAGGCATAATATTTGACATGATTATAGGCATGATTATTGTTGTAAATATTTGACTTATTTCCCATTTTGTATTACACATTCAATATAAATACCCATTAAACTTGAAGGAATAATCAAGCTGATAATTTCAAACATCTCTACACCTTGTATTTTTCTCTAATTTGGTATTAGAGTTGTGGTAAAAATAATTTTCTGTCGTTATCTCTCTGAAAACATTTTCATATCTTCTTATTCATCATGGCTGAGAAAATAGATGGTACTATTCCCGACAGCAATCATCAATGTTGATTGTTCATGATACTTATTTTCCACCAATTTTTATAAAGTTGGATGGTACAAATTATCGTGCTTGATCTCAAATTATGGAACGCATATTGCTGGTACGAGAAAGAGGTGATATAAGGCTGCAGCTGCAGAAAACAATCCAAGCTATGATGAATGGGTGGCTAAAGACACACTGGTCAAATCTTGGCTTATTAATTCCATGACCGAGAAGCTGATGACACATTTTATACAGTATGGAACAACTAATGAGGTCTGGAATGCAGTCAGGTGGAGCTATCTTGATGTCTCAGACTCTTCTCAAGTATATGAATTGATAAAAAATCATTCCAATTAAAGCAGGGAGGTCGTCCTTTAGCAGATTACTACAATGAACTGAACTTCATTACCCAATGATATGAAATGTCCAACTGATATTGAGAAATTGAAGAGATTTACTGGTAAGAATTGTGTTTATATATCTCTTGCGGGTCTTGATCACAACCTAGATCAAGTGAGTGCTCGAGTTTGGCTACTTCTATACCAAGTCTAGAATAAGTATATTCACAAGTTCGCCGTAAAGCATAAAGACAGGCTACTATGGGGTTAGAAGATCACCCTTAAGCTTCGGCAATGGCTGACCAGAAGTACAATACAAAGCCAATACTTTTTTGCACTCATTGCAATAGCACCAAACACACTGTAGATGTTTGCTAGAAGAAGCATATCCAAAGTGATTCAAACTAAAGCAAACTAAAAGAAAGAACAAAAAATCAGTCAGGTTGATCAAATGACACTCCTTTATCTATTACTATTTCTACTTATTAGGTTTCTCGTGTATCTCCTCAAGAAGGTAATTTTGGTTCATTTTTTGTTTCTGCTATTTCTAACAATTGGATTATTGATTTAGGGGTCACTGATCATATGACTAATAACCTTTTTTTACTTAACACTCTAGTGTCTTCTAATGTTAAGTTTGTTCAGATTGCTAATAAGGATCATATGCTTATTTTAGGGGTTGAGAATATTTCTTTCTCCCCTACACTCTCAATGTCTTCGGTCTTACTTGCACCTAATCTCTTAAATAATTTTTTTCCATTAGTAAAATTAATAAACATCTAAATTATTTTGTAACCTTCCATTCTACACGTGTATTTTAGGACAATCTTACAAAGATGACAATTGGCACTAGTAAGGAGAGGAGGTCTCTACTACTTGGAGAGGATGGGAGTTGTAATCTGAATCTGACCATATTCTTCAAGTAACAAGAGAAATACCTAATACAGACAAAATTATTTTATGACTGTAGGTTAGGTCATCCATCTTTTTCTTATCTAGAACGTTTATTTCCTAAGTTGTTTCAAAATGTTTTAGTTTCTAGTCAACAATGCATTTATACTAAGAATCGTCGTGTATCCTTTAACATAAGTCACAATAAAAGTCAGATTCTTTTTACTCGAATTTTTACAGATGTATGGGGTCCTTTCTCTGCTCCATCCGCTTTGGGTTATAGATATTTTGTCTTTTATTGATAATTGAACCTGTGAGTTGGGTTTACATGATGAAAACTAAAAGTAATAAAAATCATTCCTCAATTTTCAAAAATGATTGTTACACAATTTCACACACAGGTTAAGGTTTTTCGTTCTAACAATGGTCATAAGTTTGTTAATCAAACCATTGCTGAATTTTTCAAAGAAAATGACGTCCTTCACTAGAAAACTTATTCATATACACCCTAATAAAATGGCACAACATAACATAAAAATTGTTACATTTTTGAAGTGGCACTTTATGTTTTACTATGCATGTTTCTAAAATTTTCTACTCTGATGTGAAATTAGAGAAAAACATAAGATGTTAGATATGTTTAAAATTATTAGCTTGATTATTCCCTCAAACTTAATAGATATTTATATTGAATGTGTTGACTATTTACAAGAATAAACATGTCTAATAATACTCCTAAATCTAAGGCATTAATTGATATGTAAATAAGGAATATAGTTGTACATTAATTATTAGGTGAGCGAATAAAGTACCATAACAATTATTAAAAAAATTAAAAGTCAAAAATCAAAAAGTAACCAAAATTTGTTTGTAATATTGTCACCGTCCTTTGAAATTTGTAGTCAACATTTATTGACTTTTAGCCACCCAAATGTGCCTATAAAAGGCACTACAAGATTGAGAATTGAGTACTGCAAACTCAAGCAATAGAGAGCAATCCGTGTGAGAGAGTTAGCTTTTGGAAAATTTTCCAAAATAGAGTGAGTGACAAAAATAGTGAGAAAATATTTTTGGAGCATTTTTAGAAAATACTTGTATGTCATTTTTATTTTTTATTTATCTCAAATTATTGTATTACACTTAGTCTTTTTCTAGAGAAGACTGTTTTTGTATTCATTAATTTTAATTAGTAGAAGAAAATTATTAAGAGTTTATCTCGTGGACGTAATCCAAATCAAAAGGTGAACCACGTTAAAATTTTAGTGTCAATTTTTGCTGATTATTTTATTCCAAATTTACTGTGTTGTTTTATCCGTTGTGCTTAACAACACTTGTTGAAACAAATTAGGACAAGATAGAGTAGGGTCGCAGCTAATAAAATGAGAAAATAAAGAAAAAATGGAATACACAAATTTTACATAGAAAACTCCCAAACAAATCAAAGTAAAAATCATGGACAATGATAGATGAATTTCATTATGAAAGAAAATTGGAAATTACAACTTATTTCTAAAATTTAAGGAGATAATATTTACACTCTCTTATAATTAGGAGAATAACAAAAAATTTTAATTTCTCTAATGCCCTTTAAGGCCAAAATAACAAGTTGCAAAACTTACCAAGTCGATACATGAATAAAACTTGGTAGCAAATAATGGTTTTGTCAATGTCAGTTGAATTTTCTGAAGTATAAATCTTTTTTACCGCAATCTCGCCTTCACTTATAATATCCCGAATAAAATGATAGCGGACATCAATAACATTTATCCTTTTATGAAACATCTGATCTTTAGTTAAGTAAATAACACTTTGACTGTCACAATGAACTTGAATCACTTCTTTTGATAACGTAAGTTCACATAAGAGATTTTTTAACCGGATAGTTTTTTTGAAAGCTTCTACTAATGTCATGTATTCCGCTTTGTAGGTCATAGACAAACTCTCCAATAGTAGAACCAAAAGTGAATGCATAACTTGTCAAAAATCTTCTATCAAGATCTTTTACATAGTCAGAATCACAATTACTATCTCACTAGAAGATTTACCATATTGCAAGCAGTAAGTTGAAGTTCTATGGAAATATCTGAATATTCATTTTACCGCCTCCTATGTTATTCGGACACTTCAAAAATTAAGAATTACCCATAAGATACTTATAACATGGATATGAGTATGAGATCCTTACTAGATACTTTACTTTAAGAGTGGGTAATTCCCAGTAGAAAAGCATGTTACTTGAGCTTTAAAAATGAGTCATTACTAGTTTGTTTAATACTAATTTATTTAATTTTTTGAATTATGTGATATCATTTTGTTGTTTGTGTTTATGGTTTGGACTTTGGACT
Source organism: Triadica sebifera (assembly GCA_023653625.1). Taxonomy (NCBI): domain Eukaryota; kingdom Viridiplantae; phylum Streptophyta; class Magnoliopsida; order Malpighiales; family Euphorbiaceae; genus Triadica; species Triadica sebifera. The sequence continues at coordinate 7,996,164 of CM042905.1, forward strand.
TTTAAATTTGTACTTTGAAATATTTTATCTTAAAGTGAAATGGAGTATTGTAATTTTATTTTATTTAGCAATTTAAATGTTATAATTTGATATATCTTTTAACTTAAATTATTATATTTAAAAATTAAAATATTTACTTTTTATATATATAGACGTATTATTATACTCGTATCCTAATTTTGAACTTTTTAGCCATACACATGTATCCTAAATTTTTAAAAATAAAAGTCGGACTTCTAGATATGTACACATATCGGATACCCGTACTCAAGTCCAAACAAGATAGACCGCCTCCCAATAAGTTTTACTAGGAAATGACGTATACTGACTGACCACACTTAAAGTTTAAGCAAGGTCAGGACGTGTACAAACCTTTGCATGCATCAAACTACCTACGATACTTGAGTAGGGGACTTTTGCCATGTAGCTTTCTTTCTCGTCTGGCTGTAGTGATTGACGGTTTGAGAGTCTAAAATGAGCCGCCAACAGTGTAGAGACTTTTTGCATCTTTCATGCCAAATCGATTAAGGATATTCTCAGCATACCTTTCTTGACTAAAGTATAATACATTAGCACCACAATCTCTACTAATCTCCATATCCAAAATTCTCTTAGCACCACCTAAATATTTCATCTCAAACTCACCATTCAACAAATTCTTTAGCTTACAAATTTTAGACTTATTTTTGCAAGCAATCAACATATCATCGATATACAACAATAAATAAATGAAGAAATCAACATTAACATTTTTCAGATACACACAATTGTCAAATGTTGATCGAGAATAACTATCACAATTTTCAGGTACACAACTGTTAAATGCTGAAAAAGAATAACTATGAGAAGTCATAAATGTATCAAACTTCTTGTACCATTGTCATAGAGACAGTTTAAATCCATACAAAGACTTCTCCAACAAACACACATGATTATTCTTCTCTTCTTCTTCAAACCCCCCAGGTTGCTGCATGTAAATCTGCTATTCCAAATCACCAAGTAGAAAAACAATCTTGACATCTAGTTGCACCAATTCCATATTTTCAATAGCAACTAGAGTTAACAAAATGCAAATAGTTGTGTGTTTTACCACATGTGAGAAAACATCATGAAAATTGATTGTAGCAACTTGATTGAACCTCTATGCCACAATCCTCCCTAATAACGAACTTCAATTCCTGGAATGCCCTCATTTTTCTTGAACACTCATTTGTAGCCAACTATCTTTTTGCCTTTAGGTGGAATTACCAACTTCCACGTACCATTCTTATGTAGGATTCAATTTCTTTTTGCATAGCTACCAACCATTTATCCACGTCAACTGAACTAACAACTTCATTATAGGAGCTTGGATCACATTTGGACTTCACTTCACTTTCAATACTCAAAGCATATGCAACTGTATTTTCAAACCTGACTAGTGGACAAATTCGTCTCCTTGGTCTATTCCTTGCAAGAGAATAGGATTTTTGTTGCACTTGAGACTATAATCCATCTTAAATTGGTTCATCAAAGTGTAGCTCCTGTAATGTTGGTGTGCTGGACGATGCATCTAGAGATGAGGGAACAACTTCTAACTCCACTTGTTTGTTAATTCTACTAGAAGTATCTGTATCCACATCTACAATATTTTTCCCTTTTGGGTGTAACATAACTAATTCATCAAATTTAACATCCCTACTTACTATTATTTTCAAGAATTGAACATCATAACTATATCCCTCAACTCCATAACTATACACAATGAAACCATATTTTTTTGCTCTAGGTTTTAATTTACCATCATAACATACATATATGTTAGGTGGCCAAATACTCTAAGTATTGAATAATCTGATGGTTTACCAAACCAAACATCTTTAGGCATTTTGAGTTGAAGGGATGAGTGGAGAGATCAGTTTACCAAGTAATTAGTTGTGGAAACGGCTTCTACCCAAAGATCTTTCCGTAAACCCAAATTAGAGAGTTTGCATCAAGTTCGTTCTATGATGATCATGTTCATTCTCTCAGCCACTTCATTCTGTTGCGATCTATTAACACAAGTGTGATGCATCAAAATGTCTTCATTTTTGTAGAAGTCATTAAACTCACCTTCCACGAACTCTAAACCATTATCCATGCGGAGACATTTGATTTGCCTCCCAGTTTGTTTTTCAATCAAGGTCTTCCATTACTTAAACACATCAAACACATCATTTTTATGCTTAAGCAAGAAAATTCATACATTTCTAGAGTAATCATCAAAGAAGGCAAGCATGTATCTGACACCACCAATTGAAGGAACTCTGGAGAGATCTCATAAATCGGAATGAATGTAATCAAGTACACCCTTTGTAGATTGTGTTTCTTCGCTAAAACTAACCCGCTTGTGTTTTGTGTTCCTTCACCAAAACTAACCAGCTTGCGTTTGCCAAAAACACAGTGTTCATAGAACTGAAGATATAAATTCATTTGGTCTCCTAAAAGACCCCTTTTGCATAATTCAATCATGCATTTTTCACTCTTGTGTCCAAGTCTCATATGCCATAACTTTGATGCATCTTGATTGGACATAAAGGATGAAATCACAGCTGACTCTGTCACTGTTCTACCCTACCAAATATACAATGAACCAACCTTTATGGCTCTCATCAGAGTTAGGGCACTAAAAGTAACCTTTAATACACCATTTTGTGCATTAAACCTACACCCATTCTGATTAAGTGTACTAAGGGAAATTAAATTCTTCCTCAAATCTGGAATGTACCGAACATCAGTGAGAGTTCTCACAATACTGTCAAACATACAGATTTTAACTGTACTAATAAGGCCTTCTGATCCAGTTCTTCCCATTGTGAATCTATCATGGAATCCAGTTTCTTGCTCTTCTCAAGCAAAGCTTTCTCTCATCCATTTTGAATTAGGATGACACACATCTTGAGTTGTCAAATGCCAAAATTAGCAGTCCTATCAAACTTTGTTGAAGACATCATCGAATAGCTCTAATACCACTTGTTGGGCACAGCGAGTAAAACATGTAAATGCAGAATAAAATAATCAGCAAAAATTAATACTAGAAATTTAATGTAGTTCACCCTTTAATTTGGGTTACGTCCAAGGGACAAACTCCAAATAATTTTCTTCCACTAATAAAATTAATAAATACAAAGAGAGTTTTTCCTAGACAAAGACTAGAGGTAATATAATAATTGAGATAAACCCAAAAAATATTTTATTGTTTTTGTCATTCCCCCCTTTTGAAAAAATTTCCAAAAGCCAACTCCTCCACACAAATTGCTCTCTATTGCTTGAGTGTGCAGTTGCTTCTTCGTCTTGTTCTTATTCTGCTTCCAACTCCGACTCCGATCCTAACCCCAACCTGACCCGCTCCATTCCAGCTCTAACTCCCCTGCTAGTAACAATGACCACTCATTCCCTGCTCCTAAATTTCCATTGGGTGGGTCCAAGTATGATGTTTGGATCTTTGAACCAACTTGTAAGTCAATGTCGCCAATGTTTACTCCATCAAATGGGTCATTCTAGAATCTCTACATAAGAATGGTACCTGGAAGTTGGTAATTTCACCCAAAAGCAAAAAGATGGTTGCAAATGGGTGTTCAAGAAAAATGAGGCATTCCATAAAATAAAGAAGCTCGTTATAGAGTAAGGTTTGTGTCACAGAGGTCCAATCAAGTTGCTGGAATTAATTTTCATGATGTTTTCTCACATGTGGTAAAACACACAACTATCCGCATTTTGTTAGCTCTAGTTGCTATTAAAAATATGGCATTAGAGCAGCTAGATGTCAAAACTGTTTTTCTACACGATGACTTGGAAGAGCGGATTTATATGCAGTAACCTAGGGGGTTTGAAGAAGAAAGCAAGAAAAATCATGTGTTTGTTGAAGAAATCTTTGTATGGACTTAAACAGTCTCCACGACAATAGTACAAAAAGTTTGATGCCTTTATAACTTCTCATAGTTATTCTTTATCAGAATTTGACAATTATGTGTACCTAAAAAATGTTAATGTTGATTCCTTCATTTATTTATTGTTGTATGCCGATGATATGTTGATTGCTTTTAAAGATAAATCTGAAATTTGTAAACTAAAAAATTTGTTGAGTAGTGAGTTTGAGATGAAAGATTTAGGTAAAGCCAAAAGAATTTTGGGTATGGAGATTAGTAGGAATCGTGATGTTGTCGTGTTATACCTTAGTCAAAAAAGGAATGTTGATAAAATCCTTAATCGGTTTGGCATGGAAGATGCAAAAAATCTCTACACCATTAACGACTCATTTTAGATTCTCAAACCGTCAATAACCATAGTTAGACGAGGAAGAAAGCTACTTAGAAAAAGTCCCCTACTAAAGTATCATAGGTAGTTTGATGTATGTAATGCTTTGTACACATTTCGACCATGTTCAAGTTGTTAGTGTGGTTAGTCAGCATTTGTCATGTCTAGGTAAAACTCATTGGGAGGTTGTAAAGTGGATATTCAGATATTTTCGTGGAATTTCAAATTACTCATTACAGTTTGGTAAATCTTCTGGTGAAGTAGTTGATTATTGTGATTCCGACTATGCATGAGATCTTGATAAAAGTTATTCGATGGTTTATGTATTCACTTTTGGTTCTACTGCTATCAGTTGGAGAGCTTGTCTGCAACCTACAGTTGCATTATCCACTCCAGAAGTGGAATACAACATTAACATAAGCTATCTGATTAAAGAATCTTTTAAGCGAGTTTACATTATCAAAAGAAGTGAATCAAATTCACTGTGATAGTCAAAATGCTATTTACTTAACTAAAAATCAGATGTTTCATAAGAGGACAAAACATATTGATATCTGCTATCATTTTGTTAAGTGAAGACGAGATTGTGGTAAAGAAGATTCAAACTACAAAAAATCTAGCAAACATGTAGACAAAACCATTATTTGCTACAAAGTTTGATTCATGAGGTCTTGCAGTTTGTTGATTTGGCCCAAATGGGCATTAGAGAGGATGTGAATGGATGATCATTTGGGGGGGAGGCTCAATGGTACTTTGTTCGAAGGGATGATTGTTAGTTGGATGAACAAAGTCCCACCACAATTATTAAAAAAATATTAAGTCAAAAATCAAAAAACAACTGAAATTTGCTTTGAAATATTGTCACCGTCATTTGAAATTTGCAGCCAACATTTGTTCACCTTTAGCCACCGAAATGTGCCTATAAGCACTGCAAGATTGAGAATTGAGTATTGCAAACTATAAACTCAAGCAATAGAGAGCAGTCCATGTGAGAGAGTTGGCTTTTGAAAAATTTTCCAAAAGAGGGGAGTGACAAAAATAGTGAGAAAATATATCACTTGTTTTACACAGTGGGTAAATGCAAAATAAAATAATTAGCAAAAATTGATACTAGAAACTTAACATGGTCCCTTTTGTTTGGGTTACGTCAATGGGACAAATTTCGAATAATTTTCTTCTACTAATAAAAATTAATGGATACAAAGAGAGAGTATTCCCTAGACAAATGCTAAAGGTAATACAATAATTTGATATAAGCTCAAAAAAAGTGGCATACAAGTGTTTTCCAAAAACACCCCAAAAATATTTTCACTATTTTTGTCACTCCCCCTTTTGAAAAAATTTACAAAAGACAACTCTTTATTGCTTGAGTTTGCAGTTGTTTGCAATACTCAATTCTTAATCTTGTTGTGCCTTTTATAGACACATTTGAGTGGCCAAAGGTCAACAAATGTTAGCTGCAAATTTCAAAGGACGGTGACAATATTTCAAAGCAAATTCAGTTGCTTTTTGATTTTTGACTTTTAATTTTTTTTATAATTGTGGTGGGACTTTGTTTGCCCACCTAACAATCCTCCACTTGAATAAAGTACCACTGAGCCTCCCCTATAATGGTCATTTATTCATGTCCTCTCTAATGCCCTTTAGGGCCAAATCAACTAGCTGCAAAACCTATCAAGTCAAATACATGATAGTCACAGGTAATAATTTCAATAAGTTAGATGAGTTTTGAAACTACTTGTCTAAAGAGTTTGAGACAAAAGACTTGGGAGCTCTAAAATATTTCTTAGACATCGAAGTATCTTTATCTAAACATGGTCTCTTCATCTCTCAACGCAAGTATGTATTATATCTCCTAGCTAAAACTGGGAACTCAACTTGTTGATACACCTATTGAGCTAAATCATGGCTTAAGTATAAATCCATATCAAATTCCAACAAACAAGGAGAGATATCAGAGGCTAGTGAGAAAATTGATTTATCTTACACATATTAGACCTGATTTGTCTTATGCATCGTGTTGCGAGTCAATTCATGCACAACCCAAGTGATCGACACATGGGTACAGTGAATTGCATTTTAGCTTAAGTCCTCTCCAGGAAAAGATATTATGTTCACAAAACATGGTCATCTGGATATTGTAGGTTATAGACATATGATTTTGTCGAAACTAAATTGGATAGAAAATCTACATCATGTATCATTCATTGGGAGCAATCTAGTGTCATGAAAAGCAAGAAGCAAAATGTGATGTCATTTTCTAATGTAGAAACTGAATATCATGCTTATTAAAGGATAAGGATAAAGTTCCTTAACAACTTTCAGTTGGATATCTTTATCTATATTTGTTGTTGTATCTCTACCTATATAACCTCAGTTATGTATCGTATTAAATTAATGAAATTCACAAAGCGTTATTCAACCTCCTTTAGTTTTCTCTTTGACTTGGTATCAAAGCCTATTGAGAATGGCAACTTCTGCCTCTGTTTCTTCTTCCTCTTCAATGGCCATTACTAACATGGTCCCTTCCTTTTCAACTCTTTTATCTTCTAACTCAATCACAACACCTACCTATATTCAACAAACTTTCTCCATCAAATTAACCTTTAAAAACTACAGTCCTTGGAAGTTACAATTCACACCCCTCTTAAACTTTGACAACCTCCATGGCATTCTCAATGGCACCGAAAAACCACCATTAAAAGAAATTCTTAACCTAGCAACAAATCAACTAGAAATTAATCCAAATTTTGTTACTTGGTTCAACAATGATCAGCTTCTATTCTCTTGGTTGCTCTCTTCTATTACCGAAGAAGTTTATCCACAACTCATTTGATTGAATTCATCTATACAAGTTTGGCAAGATTTAGAATCAGCGTATGGTGTTGTTGGCCATGCACAACGCACTCAACTTCACATTGAACTCCACAATCTCTCAAAGGATAACAAACCAATTTCTCAATATTTATACCAAGCGAAAGCTATTGCTGATTCTTTGGCTTTGGCAAGATAACCAATCTCATCTTCTGAATTTAACGCCATTGTGTTCAGAAAACTTGGCTCATAATATAATGGAATCATTGGTGCTTTGCAACGGACTGATCTCATTTCCTTCAGTGATTTACAAGGCCACCTAGTGACCTATGAACTTCTTCAATCTCAACAGCCCCACCTACCTATGGCCAACATTATTCAATGTACAAATCGTTCCAACTCCTCACAAAACTTCAACCACAGACGACAAGGCAACCATGAAGGTAGGAGAGGTTATTTCACTGCACATCAAAATAATAACTCCCCATGTTAGATTTGTGGCCATACCAATCATATTGCCTTTGATTACCGAAAAAGATTTGATTCAAATTTCATGACATGTACCAACTCTAATGGCAATTTTTAGTCTAAAAGCTTCCATGGTCACTAACCGACTTCAAGCAAATGCAAATCTTTTTGTTTTACTGTCTTTATCATCTGTTGTTCTATCTTCTACCTCTTCTGCACCTCAACATTTACATTGGTATCCTGATACATGTGCAATTCATCATGTCACACCAGATTTATCATCTCTAAGTATTTCAGATGAGTATAAGGGTAAGGAGCACTTGCTTGTTTGTAATGGCACCAGGTTGCCTATTAATCATATTGGTAATAGCACTATTTCTTCTTCTACAAAATTATTTGCCTTGAGTGATGTGTTACATGTTTTTGCCATTACTAAACCTCTCTTGTCTATTCAAAAATTTTGTTACGATAATAATTGTTATTTTGAATTTCACCCTACCCATTGTCTTATTAAAGATCAGAATACCAAGAGGACACTACTATGATGCACGAGTGAGCTGGGTCTTTACAAGTTGTATGGTGTTCTACATTAGAAAAATCTGCCAAATGTCATAGCATATTTAGCTAGCTTGGAGGATTGGCATGCGCGACTTGGCCATCCAAATTATCAAATAGTTCATCGTTTAGTTCAAGATTTTCGATTAGCTTGTTCTTCTACTAAAATCAAATCCAATAAATGTGAAGCATGTTGTTTAGGAAAACTTCAAAGACAATCATTATATTTGACAAATAATCGTAGCTCTACTCCTTTACAATTGATTCATTCAGATGTCTAGGGTCCTACGCCCTTAATTTCTTCTTCTGGCTTTAAATATTTTTTTATTTTATTGATGATTTCTCATTATTCACTTGGATGTCTCCGATAAAATGCAAGAGTGAGGTTCCTCGACAAGGGGTTTTCTGATCTTTCTCGGTCAAAACTTGATTGCTTGGAACTCTCGCAAGCAACATACCGTAGCTTGGTCTTCAACTGAGTCTGAATTTAAGGTCGTAGCAAATGTTTGCGTGGAATTGAAATGGCTTGTTAAATTATTTTCAGAACTTGGTGTAATATTCACTCATCCTCCTCATATCTGGTGTGACAACGTTGGAGCTGTGTTTTTATCCTCAAATTCGGTGTTCCAAGCCTGCACCCGTCATGTGAAGGTAGATTTTCACTTTGTTTGCCATCTTGTGTTACAAAAGGAAATCTCCATCAGCTCCATTTCCTCTGCAGATCAGCTTGTTGATGTTCTCACTAAGCTGCTCTCCACAGGTAAATTTCATCATTTCTTAAAGAAGCTTCGGTTGTTGTCCCATCCACCTTCAGCTTGTGGGGCATATTAAAGGATAAGGATAAAGTTCCTTAACAGCTTTCATTTGGATATCTTTATCTATATTTGTTGTTGTATCTATACCTATATGTATCGTATTAAATTAATGAAATTCACAAAACGTTATTCAGCCTCTTTTAGTTTTCTCTTTGACTGTGCTCTACATCACGCAACCATAGAGCTCTCCTAGTTAAAAATACTTCTTAACGAGCTCTCCTAGTTAAAAATCCTTATTTAGATATCAATTAATGTCTTAGATTTAGGCATGATCATAGACCTAATCTTAGACATGATTATTATTGTAAATATTTGACTTATTATTGCTGTAAATATTTGACTTATTTCTCATTTTGTATTACACATTCAATATAAATACCCACTAAACTTGAGAGAATAATCAAGTTGACAATTTCAAACATCTCTACACCTTGTGTTTTTCTCTAATTTCATATATAGCAAATTTGTGACTATGTTTCTATTTTGTGAGAATAACTAATTGACATTGAGATTAAAGTCTTCCATCATCAAATTAGTTTGCCCTGGAATCTCTAACATGTATATAGATGTTCCACCACTTGGATTTATTCATCGGAGATAGTTTCATCCAAAACCAATTGGCAAAATCTTAAATAATGCATCACACAATCTCAACACGGATAAAAAAGCTAACTAAAATCATCAAAAAAATTTGCATTGGCTAGCTTTTCTATGGCACAGTAGAATAACAAATAGAGATCACTACCAAAGGAAGCAAAAGGATGCCAGATGTAAGTTACTACATGAAAAATATGCATTGTGACTTATGAATAGTAGGCATAGAGATGCTTACCCATTTGCATTTTCAGCAGTCAGACTGGCATCCCCAGCAATCAGCACCTTAACCATGAAAGGTGAGAAGATTGTAAAGCACCAGCATAATTGCAAGACCATGTTTGAATTCATATTTCCCTTAATTAATTAAAAACATACTTGACAACATTGTGCATTACCACCACATGCAGCATAATGAAGAGCTGTGCTTCCAGCACCTGAAAGTAACAACAGATAGTTGTTCATTTGTTATAATGCTATGAAGATGTAATTGCAATTAACAACATTACAAAAGGTGTAACTGCAATTTGCGACAATTCAGTCTAGATTGATGGCAGGCTTTATGTATTAACTTCCTGCATGCATCTTTAACAACACTATGAAGGTAGCTGTTCTCCTGTCAAATAGGTGTTGGCTATATGATTTCAAGAAAGCCTGTTCTATCATAAAGTAGGTTTTAAACTGATATTAGTTCAGTAATTTAGAATTAGACATGCTGCAACTACGTGGATGATATATTTCTAAAGATGGCATGAAGGAAAATATCCAACGAATTCTTAAACATATTTTCATCCAAATATATCATTTGCTAAATATCAACTAAGGCAACCTAAAGTCCATTCCATGCATTAATAGTTGCAAATAATGAGTATAAATGAATTTTCTCGATCACATCCCAATTAAAACCTCTACCTGCCAAAAAAGGAAAAAAAATGCAATAAACACTAATTTTATGAAGTTTTTTAATCTCTGACAAAAGTCAGAGAAGGAAGCCAATTTCAAAGTTGATGCAGGAGCATCAAAGTTAAATTAGCATTTCAGTTTTTTATTTTTCCTTCTTTATTTAGGATTTCTATTTTGAAAAATTTTACTTAATTAATTACAAATAGCTTTCGGTCTAGAATTAGGATATTTCATAACCAGTATATATAGGGTAACAGTAGTCAGTTTATGTGGTGTATTTTTCTCTCTTGATTCAGAAATTCTGTTCTAAGGTTTTCTTTAGACCTCATTATCTTCTATAGTTCCAACCACAATCATTCTATTCTAGTCATAATTGTTGAAGCCTAATTGCTCCAAACTCTTATGATACATTAAGTGGTATCAGAGCGCGAAAAATCCTAAATGACTCTAGGATTTTTTCTCTATTTCCAAACTATGATTGTTAGAAGCAGAGGTCAAGGTAGAGGCAAGCAACTAAGTGTACTACCTATTAGATCAATTGTAGTTCCATCTTCCACAGTAACCTCAGAAACAGAAGCTCCTAAGTCCAAGAGTAATTGCACAGTATCAAGATGCCCATTCAGTGCTGCCATATGTAGAGCAGTGATACCTCCATCAGCAGGTCTATTGATTACCTCATGGAGAGCACTGGAGCATGCAAAATGGCACAAAAGGGCAAATCAAGAAAGCATAATGGGAAAAAAAGAAATATTACGGAAGGGAGAAATTAGAGTTAAGAATACCCTCGGTCAAACTCTGATATTGATTGGTTGTTCAATCTCTTTGTCAATATATTCCAACAATCAGGGATACTAGGTATATAATCTGCAAGGAGAAGGCGTATGCATCGCGAATGACCATTCAAAGCAGCCAAGTGTAGTGCAGTACCCCCATTAAGATAATCTGATCTGTGAATCTAAAGTCCATGATTCCACAAATTTGTTAGAACCTCAGTTTTAAAATCTTTCAAACCACTGATGATCAATATGATAACAATGACTGAGTTGAAATTGAAATACTTACATTGGCTTTAAATAGCATCAGAATTAACACAACTTCCCAGTGACCATGTTGACAAGCTTGCATCAAAGCAGTCTGTTTTACCAACCAAAGGCTCAATGTTTTATTACAGATTGCAAAACTTATTTTCTCAAAGCTACTAAAAGCTAGATTAATGATCACTAAAAGTGAAGGAGAAAGAATGCTGCAAAGTGAGACAACAACCTTCACATTACCTGGCCACGATAATTCCTCAGATTAATATCCACTCCAGACTCAATCAAGAGAGAAACTATCTAAAGAAACAAGAAAAAAAAAAGTCAAAAAGAATTAACTGTAACATGTAAAGCATAAACCATTATCAACCTTGAATAGCCAACTGAAATGAAACTATCAAATACCTCATGGTGACCTTGGGCTGCAGAATAATGTAAGGGTGAATTTCGAACGCCAAATGTTGAGTACCTTGCAAGCCTAGGATTGCATTCCAACAAGGCCTTTGCTTCTTGAAGATCTCCATCTCTTGCTGCAGAAACTAAACGCTCCCCAGAAGCAGAACAGCCAAAAGAATTGCCCATGATACTTAGAAATTTCATGATTTTTAGAAAAACAACTGTCTTTCTTTCTCTACAGAAAATCTCTTGATCAAGTCAGGTAAAATGGAAGAAAAGAATCTCTGTTTCTCTATCTTTAAACCATTTAGAAGCTTGAAAAGGCAAACATTATCCAGATAAAAAAAATAACTGGAATCCACCAAACCAACAACTACCCAATTTCACTTGCTTATGAAAGAACTAGTCGGGCACCATACTCAGCGTGGCTGTGAAGAATCAAAGAAATTAAGAAAAGTGATAATAAAAGGGTTAGACACTCAATAGAGGAATTAAAGATTTCATTAATTTTGCACACAAATGAAATGACCAATTCATTGAAGAACTTCTATTCTTTAAAGTAAAAATCAATGAAATAATCACATCAAAAAAATGGACAATCAAGTAAGTGAAAACCTTTGAAGCACAAACACCTGCGGAGGACATGATTGTAGAGTTTGTAATGACACAGTAAAAAGGTTGGGGTATTTGTCAGCAATGAATGTATATAAATTTTACAACAAATAAAGAAATTACAATGCATCATGTGATGTACCAAATCATAAAATAAATCCATCCAAACATGACAACTGAAACTCAGTGGGAAACAACAATCTTAGAACTTTAACAAGTTGAAGAAATAATTAAAGTTAAAGAAGACATAAACAATTCAATAAAATATATCTAAAAAATCCTGCAAAACACTTCTTATGAAAATAAAACCAAATGACATCCATTATATTCCAATCTTGCCTGTAAACATGTTGATTGTTAGAAGAAGAGATTGCAATTAAAAAGCAAAGAGCTTAGGTAATATATATATATATATATATATATATATATATATATATATATATTTAACAAAATGTATGCACTGATTTATAAAATAATAAAAATATTGTTTATCCATAACTTTTGAACTTTTTGTGCCAAGCCTTTGGACATAATAGGTTCTGAAAAATTCCATCAATAGCATGTGAGAGGAGGTAAAGTAATTAAAACTATGAAAATTCTTTGAATAGAAATTCTCTTCAGCTTGACACTTCTTTCTCCAGATGTCTAATTCCATGCATGCCCAGATTCTACTGAAGACAAAAAGAATTAAAGAACTTCTTATCTTGTATCCAAAATAAATTCTGATTCAATATGAACCTATGTGAAAAAACACATATATTATGTATAATTAATAATAACAAAAACAAAGTTCAGCTAGTCACCAACTCCAACAAATAAAACAATCTTTTTAATATATATATATATATATATATATATATATATTGCGGGAATTCAACGCTAGACCAAATCAGAATTGGTCATTTGAGATGCTTAAGTGATTTATTTTTATATTAATTTAGGCAGCATAAGTGCTACCAAATACCAACATTTTCATGAACCTTTAATGCTGGTTTTAGAGGTTTTTTATCTGGCTTTTACAACCTGCAGCAAGAAATCAACCATCCAGTTTCTGAAGTTAACTGAGCGAATGCAGAGTTTCTTGATACAACTGTTCATACAAAGGTGTCCTGTTTATTCAAGTCATTTTTCAACAACTTGTAACGCTGAATGCTGATCCCTGCAATCTAGAACTTTGGTTCTTCAATATTGGGGTCCCAATGATGATTGATTCCTTTAAAATTTATGGAAAGAACCTGAACAAATTTATTGCAATAAAAGGAATTGTCATTTTCTGGATTTCTCTTCATTAGCCTTCTCTCCTTTCAATGATACAATAATCTACAACATATGCCATTGTAGTCATTGTCCATCATATATTATCTCCCCCAAGAATAATTTTTCTGGATATAACACTATATTTAAATGGTAACACACAACAAAATTATATTGGCAGAAATTCTCTCTCAATATCATCACAATAGTACACATTACATTCACAACTTTATATCTATGGTACATTGATGATTTTCAAGAAAATATGTCCCTAAGGATGGAAAGAGAAGAACTTGAATTTGATATCCACTGACAATGATATAGATTACTTTCTCCAATCATTATATACAGCTATTTTTCAATTTTTTTTATAGATTTGAATTTTAAGAAATCCTGTTATAGAGAGCTGAAAAATATGCGTTCAATCATTGCTTTCATTTTTTTTAATATATAGGGTCAAGAATAGAAAATCAACTCTTCTCACTTCAGGTTATCTTTACAACTAAGAAAATTTTAAACTTTTATCCTTCACCTTTTCTTCTAACTTTTTTTTTTCTTTAATACTTTGGCTTCTTGTTATTGTTAGTACTAAGTCGAGTCTTTCTTCAAATTGTTGTACCTTTGTTAAAATAATAATGTGTAACAATCAGAACTCAGTTTGCAGAAGAAACCGCAAGCAATCCAGGTTTTTAATAAAAATCAGACATGATAAACAACTGAAAACAAAGTGGTGAGAGAATATTACATAAATTAACAGTAAAGCAAAACATAGTGAAAATTTAAAATTAATAACTCACAATCTCTTTAAGTTTGGAATCTGGGTTAAGGTTGCAGCATAGGACCAGTAAGCTGATTGCTCTTCTTATTCCTGCATTCTAAAAGATTAAATGCCCATCACAAGCATTGAATGAAGCATCAATCCTACAAGGACCAAAGGCAATGGCACCCCATGAAAAATCAATCACATGTTCATCTATAACTAAAGAAAGCAAGCAAAAGATTTCAAATAACTTGTGATGAAACCCAACTATCACATACACAGAAAATAAAAAATTGTAACATGGTTAGACTGCAACCACCTGATCCTTCAACATGTTTGGACCAGCAGGTTTCATATATTGAGTATATGAAGAAAAAAAAAAAAAAGGCACCAGTGGTTTCTATAATTCAATAGCAATAAGCATTGTCAACACACTAAGTTAATCTTTTATTTAATACATGGAAATTGAGATAAATCGAAAATCCTCCCAGCTGTATTGAGCAGGAAGATGATCTAAGAAGTGCCTATATTTCAATAGCAATAAGCCTTATTAACACACTAACCGAATCTTTATCTAATACATAAAAATTGAGATAAACCGTAAATCCTCCCAGCTGTACTGGGCAGGAAGATGATCTAAGTATTGCCAATGGAGCACACCAGGTAAGCATCAAATATAATATTCACATTCCGAGAAATAAGCATACATAATTGCACATCACGCAAAGCAACAAACGAACAACCCAAAGAAAATTGTCAAAGAACAATAAAAAAAAATTACAAATTGCACATTGCCCACACGAAGATAAATTCAGAATTTCCATGATCCTCTACTTTCTCCCTAACCATATAACAATCACTATAATCAAAGCGAAAACTAAGAATTTCTTGCCGCCATAAATAACCCAAATCACAAAAAGAACTTTTGATCGTTTGAAATTCTTCAAATTCTGGGCATATGCTAACAAATGGTGACACAAACACCACTAAATTAACAAACAAAGTTAATACATAACAGAGGCATACATTTTCTCTTTTCTTGTTTATACTTTTCTTTAATCCATGTTTAAAGAACTCAAAGAAAAAATCGGTTTCTTAATCAATCAAGAACTGGGGAATGGATCATACATGGTGTTAGATGAGGCTGAGTCTGTGGCAAATTGCAGCGGTGGGAGGTCTCGACAGAGAAGTTGATCGTGGCTAACACAACTGGCGAGGATTCTGAACTGAGAGATAGAGTGAAAAACGGAAAGGGATTATGATGTGTATATATATATATATATATATATATATATATATATATATATATATATATAGATGAGGAGGAGGAGGATTGGTTGCAACGGTCAGAATCTCACTGACTCTGTTGATTCCTAAGGTAAGTTGAAAGAGGAAGAAAGAGAGACTCCTGTTGACATCCAGATGAAACGACAAAGTAGGAGACTCTCCCTAACTACTCAACGAAAAAGAGAGTTAAAAAAATTACAATCTAAACGAGACCATTTAAACTTTCGTTAATTTATCTCGTGAACTTCAACAAACCCAACAAACATTACCATACAAAAATGAAATCCAAATCAATTTTCAACACCTTCCCATTTACTCTTTCACCAAAATCAATCAATACAAAAAGAAAAAAACAATTTCCCCCCTTAAAAAATGACAATCTCCGGATATCCCAACCAAACAATAAAATCAAAATCTGCAAAAACCCAGTTTCCTAATTTGCTAAGAGTATCAGTGAATTAGAAAAGATCAAAAATAAAAGAAATTCTCCAGCACCCAATTATAAATTTGGAATAAAGAAACACAATTTCCAATACCCATATCCAAAAATTCCTCAAAAATCAAAACTTGTAAAAATCCAGAACAAGCATCTCCATTTCACGTAGCAAGGAGTTTCCGATAGAAAATTCACAAAAAAGGCACCAAACAGAAAAATAAGTTGCAACGGAACAAAATTAAAATGTATGGAGTCTATGAACTAAATGTGGAAAAAGCTTCGATATATTGGCGTAGAGGTTAAAAATTCTTAAAAATGATACAATTGGAATATATTAAAAAAAAATAAAGAAGCAGAAGAAGGGGTGGATGAAAAACGTGTTCATCTCTGTTGTTTTTATTTTTCCCTTTTGGTTATCAGTTTTGGTTGAGGAGGGAAATGATAAAATAAAATAATTATAAAAGAAGTCAGTTTTTTTTTATTCGCATATTAGAAAAAGTCAATATACTTTTTTCAATTTTTTTATATAAAATTAAAATTTTATAATGTCAACTTATTATAAAGTAAGTATAAAAAAAAAGTGTTAAAAATAAATTATTAATAGCATTTTTTTTAATAGTAAATGTTGCAATTGAGCTCATATTGTTTTTAGAGCATTTTCAAATATGTTGTTTATTTTAAATACCATTTTTAGTAGAATAAAGAGTATAAATATAGAGATTAAAAATTATTTATAAGTCCAATAAACTATTTATTTAATTTTATATAAGCTAATATTTATTAAAAAAAATAAATAATTTTATTATAACAAAAAAGAAAAATATATTTAGAAAAATATACTAATAAAAATATAGAATATGCATGTAAAGTAGAGATATATTAATTATAATAAAAATAAAAAGTGAAATTTAACTCTTTAGATATATAGAGTTAAACTCATTTTTTACTCTAAATTTTAAATATAAATAGTCAATAAAATTTTTTTTTTATGAAACGATTCTTTAAAATAAAAAATATAATTTAAACAAAAAGTCTTAATATATCAAAATTGAGTGAATATGGCTCTTTCATATTTGATTTTTTTAATAAGAAAAATGCATACGGATTATATTAAAATTCACAAGCGTAAAGCCTAAATAAATTAACTAAACTATAAAATAGATAATATGTTAAAAGCAAATCAAAAAGGCGAAAAGCTTCAATTCCAAAGGCCATCTACACAACAAGAAGAAGATGAAGAATAACACTCAAAAATCATGCTTTGGTTTGGTTGTCATTTACGTGTTTCACAAAGATAAGTTTTTGGGTACAGTAAAATAATAAAATAATTAAAATATCTTAACAACAATCCAAAATGAATTAATTAAATAAGCTTCAATATCAAGGTTTTTGATGCTTAATCGTATTTTCTGAGTTTTTTTTTGTCTAAATTATATTCACAAATATTTTATGGATCAATATAATCACAGTTCGTTATATAAATAAAAATACAATTAATTGCCAAGAGCTTCTGCTGTAGTAGTATATGGTATTTTGCCCCAGATGAAGGATTTCGGTTCGTGATCAAATCCTACCTGCACTAAGTAAAAATGACTCTTCCTATATTAAAAATTAAATAAATAAATAAAATTATAATTAATTAATTAAATAGATGATAGATTATAATTGAATTAATTTAAATTTATTTTCATAAATCTAATTCAAATAAGTATATATTATATTTATGTTAAGTGATTTTTTTAACTAGTGCTTTAGAATAAGGAGTAAATATTAGAGCAATTGATTTTATAAAAAAAAAATTAAATGTTAGCGATGATTTAATTTGTAATGATAATAAAACCGATTTTTTAATCAATTTCATAATAAATTAATCAATCAGCTCAGTGAATAATAAATTTAAAAAAAAAACTAAATTCGATCACCACTATGTGTAACAACAAAAATTAAATAATGTCATTATTAAGATAAATAAATGAATAATATGTCCAACCAATAAGTTTTTGTTTTAGGTAGGGATGTCAATGAGGCGGGTTCGAGGCGGAGTTTTCCATCTCCGACCCCTCTCTCTCTCCAAACCCTGACGGAAAATTTTTTTGAATCTCCGTCTCTACACCATACGGGGAAGGAGATTTTCGATTCCCGAATTTTATTAAATTTTTTTTATTTTTTTAATGTTAAATTTATTTTTTATTTTTAATTAATTAATTAATTATATAATTTTTTTAAATAAAAAAATATTTTTTTACTTAAAATAAGTGTTATATTTTTATTTTATTATTATTTTTAAAATATTAATTATATTAAAATATAAATAATTATTATATATAATTATATAAATAAATTTTTCGGAGCGGAATCAGGCGAGAAATATATATAACGTCTCCGCTCGATTTTCAGTAAAAAAAAATTCAAAACAAAAAAAAAATTAAAAATCGGCCCGTTTAAAACAGAATGGGAGCAAAATATCGCAGGAGAAAATTGTCATTCCCAGTTTTATGTACAAAACATGTTTTAGCAAACAGAGTAAGTACTGAGTTGGATGTGTGGAGATTGGAGACAGGAAATGGGACCTACTCAGTAATCATATTTGTAAAAGAGAATTTCTAATTAATCATAATCTTTCTGAGGATAATGTGCTAACCACTTGCATTGCAATAATATTGTAGCCCCACAATTCAACATGCACTTGTATGCTAAACAAATAATCATATTACTATTTCTATTTCTTTGTTGAAAATTAAATTTTTGCCATAATTTATTAATTTAAAGCTAACTCAACGTAATACTAAAAAAAATGTTAATTATGATTAAATATCAATGGTCATATTGTTTAATACTGTAAGATTAATTACTTTTGATATTATGTTAATATTGAGTTTTGGATCATATTTATTTTATTTTTTTAAAATTTGATAAATGAAAAGGAACATTAATATATATGAATAATTCAATAGTATAAGATTGATGACTCTGATATCATATTGAAAATGCACACTCACATTAAAAATTAAACTTAAAAAATGAAAAATTATTCAATCCATTATAAAAAGACACTTATATCACATAACCAATTAATGTAAAATCTTAATACTTTGCGATTAGTTATTATGAGTTGCGATAGAAGCTTAATGTTTTATATTTTTTTTGATTATTTGTGTAGTTTTCTCATATTACTATCAAGTGTTTAAATTTGGTTCACTAACATTTTAATATATTATATGGCATGATCTAATATTATTAATCAAACATTTTTTTTTGCATCATATCCTCAATATGTGATAACAATAGTCTTCTTGAAATAACCAAAATATTTGAAAATTTATTTTCTTAAATTTATCATTTATACATGTTAATTGTAATTCAAAAAATTTAGAACGATTAAAGGATATAAAAATTACTAAAGTAGCATATAAATAATTTTTAATAATCTTCCATTAATATGTCTCGACTTCGAACTTCTCATTGAACTCTTTGTAATAATTAAGAATATTAGGAAGAGATGATAAATTTAGACCACATGGAATGGAATAAAGATCATTTATGAGAGGAGAATAACTATGATTGTGGAGAAAATAATATTCAAAGATTTTTTTTCCTCAGTCATCCAGCATCTTATAGCTCAGAGTTGCTCACTGAATTCATACTATACATGACTACTAAAGAGATAAAATGTTTTATTTCAAGTTTTTAAAGGTATTTTTCAACTTGATGCCAGGGCAAATAGTGTCAAAATTTGATTGAATTTTTAATTAAATTATATAATAATGAATAAGATAATTCTAACATTATGCAAGAAAAATTATAAACTAATGACAAGCAACAACATCTAAGTCTAAGCTAACTAAATGTTGAATTAGACACACAAAAAAAACACTTTTTTATTTGGAGAACGAGGCCATTCACAATCTAAAAAGCCATTCTTGATAAGACACAAAAAAAAAAAATTCTGAAAAGCCATTCATTAGAGGAAAATGAGAGAGCAAACATAGCCCATAGTCTGAGATGGATTTAGAAGAATTTATGGTTTTTAAAATGGCAAAATTTGGGCTTTGATTGAAGTTTTGTTAGGGTGATTCGTAGTTGGCCTTAGTTTTAGACTTTTGTAAAATAAATAAATAAAAAGACTAAAAAAGATCTCTAATCGATGCTAATTTTACATATAAAAGTGAATTTGATTGCAAAGTTCACTACATCTTTGGTAAGAGATCTAAGCGAGGGACAATCTCCCGCCATTTTCATAGAAACTACTGCACCAATCAATCTACAGGCTGACTGGCGCATTTATTTCCTTGCAATATTTGATGGATTCTGAATGTGAGCGAGCGATATCAGAAGCAGACGATGCATTTTAGCGACGAATATATCCGTCACTAAATTTAAGAATTCTGTCGCTAAATTATATTAGCGACAGAATTGCGATGAATTTAATCCATCTCAAAAAAGCTCATCGCAAGTCCAATAGAGACGGATTGTAATTATGTTGCTAAATTTAGCGATGGAATTAATGACGAAATATCTGTCACTGAAGTATATTCGCAGGAATTGTGATGGCGACAAAATCAATGAGGAATTTTGCGACGAAAAAGTTGTCGCTATGTTGCTACAGACATTGTCCGTCACTATGTAGCTACAAATATTTTCTGTTACTAAATTTTGTAGTGCATTTACTCCATACAATTTGCGACTAATTTTCAGTGAGGACCGCATTCCGTCGCAAATCTATTTTTTATATATTAATTTTTTTTAATTTAATTATTTTTGTAATTTTAAAATTCAAATAAATGAAAAACAAATATTTTTTAACAGGATTCATTAAACAAATATTAAAATTTTTTTAGTCCAACATAAAAAAATATTCAATAATTGAAAATACTACAATATTGTTAATATATAGTCCTACATTGAAAATACTACAATGTTGTCGTCTACCATTAGTTGACTCAGCGACTGATGCTTCAGATTGTAAATGTAAGGCTGAAGCAACTAGAGAAGATGATGTAGTAGATTGTGATATGGGAGATGCTGATGTTGAACCTCCTAAGATGGACATAGTTGCTGACGGATGAGCTGATGATAATGGTTGTGGTTGTGGTGGTGGTGTTGATTGTTGTGGTTGTGCCAATGACTATAGCATTTCCGGGTGACTGCCTGCAAATTCTATGAATTGTCTAATACCAGTCATGAACTATGGGTTCAAAAGTCCATCTTTCAAC
This sequence comes from Triadica sebifera, assembly GCA_023653625.1. Taxonomy (NCBI): domain Eukaryota; kingdom Viridiplantae; phylum Streptophyta; class Magnoliopsida; order Malpighiales; family Euphorbiaceae; genus Triadica; species Triadica sebifera. Next base: position 8,017,580 of record CM042905.1, read on the forward strand.
CGTTTATACATCCATTGACGATCTGATCTCATTTTTTATTACCTCTATTAAATCAAGGAAAATATTAAAATCAATTTGAAGTATGAAATTGTAATTGATAAATCATAATTAAATCAAACTTAGCTATTCTTTCAAGTGAACGATAATTTCATGAATGTACTAATATTATGTAAGTACATGTACTAATCAAAGTTAGTAACTAAACTTAACTATTTTATTGAACTTAATTATTTTATAATTTTTTGCCTAAATTATCTATATTATGTTATAGCTTTATATTAAACTTAGTAATTAAACTATTTTATTAAACTTATTTTATTAAACTTAGTAAATAAACTTTATAATTTTATAATTTTAATAAAATTTAATAGCTATTTTATTAAACTTAGTAAATAAACTTATCTATTTTATAATTTTTTGCTTAAATTATGTATATTATGTTCTAGCTTTATATTAAACTATTTCATTCAACTTATTTTATTCAACTTAGTAAATAAACTTAGCTATTTTATAATTTTAATCAAATTTAACAGCTAAATAGCTATTTTATTAAAGTTGGTAACTAAAATTAACTATTTTATTAAACTTAATTATTTTATAATTTTTTGCCTAAATTATCTATATTATGTTCTAGATTTATATTAAACTTAGTAATTAAACTATTTTATTAAACTTATTTTATTAAACATAGTAAATAAACTTTATAATTTTATAATTTTAATCAAACTTAATAGCTTAATAGCTATTTTATTAAACTTAGTAATTAAACTTAACTATTTTATTATTGCTAACTATTTTATAATTTTTTGCTTAAATTATCTATATTATGTTCTAGGTTTATATTAAACTTAGTAATTAAACCATTTTATTAAACTTATTTTATTCAACTTAGTAAATAAACTTAGATATTTTATAATTTTAATAAAACTTAATAGGTAAATATCTATTTTATTAAAATTAGTAACTCAACTTATCTATTTTATTAAATTTAACTATTTTATAATTTTTTGCCTCAATTATCTATATTATGTTCTAACTTTATATTATTTACATAAATATGTATATAACTTATGCATATAATTAATTAATAATAAGTCATATAATATGTTACCACATATCAAAATTAAATTAATAAAAAAATAAAAACAAGTAAAATAACAAAATATGCAAAAAAAAAACAAACAAACAGCAACTACCTTTCGCTGGGAGGTGACCGGCGCTGGAAGGGAGGGACCAGAGCAGAGGAAGACCGGGCTGGGACGCTACGCCGGCTAGGATGCGACCGGAGCTCGGAGACAACAATAGAGAACCAGATCCAGTGGGAGATAGCAGTAGAGGACCAGAGCAGAAGAGAGAGAAGACCGAAACAAATGAGGGAGAGGACCAGAGAAGAGGAGAGAGAAGACCGAAGCAGAAGAAAACCATGGCTGGAGCAGAGGAAGGAGATATCAGAGCTGGAAATTTGGGTAGCAGGGAGAGGGAAAAATGTCGGCTGGGGGAGAAAAATGAGAATTTTTTTTTTTTGGGTTGCAGGGTTATAACATACCCAGTAAAAACAATGTCGTTTCATGAGAAAGAAACGGAGCTGTTTTTCTTTCATTTTTAGCAACGGAATTTTCCGTCGCTATTGTGTCGTCGCTATAAATTGTGACGACAAAGTCGTCGTCGCTATTTTAGCGATGGAAAGTAACTGTCGCTAAACTAGCAATGGAAAGTAACCATAGCTATTTTAGCGACGACATTTTCCGTTGCTATCAATTGCGACATAACATTCCGTCGCTATAAATTGCCACGATGACTTTTTCATCGCAATTTATAGCGACCCAAAATTCCGTCGCTAAATTTTGATTAAACTCACCTAATGCTTTAGCGATGACATTTTTCGTAGCAACCTTTGCGATAGACGTAATTTCGTCGCTGTTATGTCAATTTTGCGATGGTTTATATCTGCGCTAATTGGCTCTCGCAAATTCGTCTCTAAACCGTCGCAATTTTCTGGCGGCATATTTTTCCGCCATATTAGCTACAATATTTAGGTACGATCTTAATCTGTAGCAAATTTTCCTCGCTAATCTGTCGCTATTTTTGACGCTATTTTTCTCAAATATTTTTGTTAATTTTAGTTATTGATCCGTCACTGATCCGAAACTAACTGCTACGGATGTCAATCTATCGCTAAATTTTATCGCTATTTAATTCTTTTCTTGTAGTGTATGTAGCAGTGCAAGAACAAAAGGAGTAACAGTGGCATCTCGGCAAGTCATTGGCCTTGGTTTAAGAAGATGGAGGAAATCGTAGGCAATTCGCTACCCAAGAAGGTCGCCACTGACGAGTACAAAGGCACTTTTATGACTGCAGTGAAGCAATACAAGAGGTTTATTGTTCAGTTCTATTGTTTTGTATAGGGCTGTAAACTTCACGAATATTGTTAAGTTCGAATTTGATTATTTAAATTTATCACATATTTGAGCTCGGTTTGAGCTTTTATATTTAAACTCGAGCTTAACTCGTTTTAAAATTATTAAGATCGCAAATAGCTCAAGCTCAGTTAAAAAAATTCATTTATTATACTTAGTTCGAGTTTAATTTGTTAACTAATAATGACAAAAGTTTGAGTTTTAGCTAATAACAAAATATAATAAAAAATAAGTATTAAACGAATATATTTGTGAGCTTTTAAACGAATATGTTTGCGAATTTTTAAACGAATACGTTCGTGAGCTTTTAAACGAATACATTGACAAATTTTTAAATGAACACGTTTACGAACTTTTAAATGAATATACTTGCAAACTCGTAATAGAATATATTTACAAACTAACGAGTCAAACAATATTAAATTTGAACTCGAATTCAATAAGTTTTTCGAATTTGAATTTGAGCGCGAGTTCAATTCGTTAACAGTAACAAACGATTTTAAACGAGTTTTTTCTGAACCGAGACTCAAATAACTCACAAGTGGATTGATTTATTTACGGTCATAGTTATATATATATATATATATATATATATATATATATCCTCAACTATTGTCCATTTTAATTTCTCTAATTCAACTTAAAGAAAATATCCGACTTCTGCATATTAATGGTTTGCCCAGAAATATTCTCATAATTAGCAAAAATAGCTTTTATGATGTTGCATTCGTTAATAGAAGTTTGGAAAAACAGAAGACTATTATCTGCAAAAAAATAGGTGAGAAACATAAGAAGCACCTCTCCTAACCTGACAACCATGCAACTCATCATTATCTTCAGCATGTTTAATCGAAGCAGATAAATCACCTGCACAAATAATAAACAAATAAGGAGATAAAGGATCTCCCTGCCAAACGCCTCTGTTAGGAATAATTTGCCCCACTTCTTCACCATTCACAGCTGCATTACAACTAACTGATGCGACACATTACATGACCCATTATACCAACAAGAGCTAAAGCCCATTCAAACCAAAACAGCTCTCAAATGAGACCATTTAATTTGATCATAAGTTTCACTAATGTCTATTTCGAAAGTCATATCTCCTTGCTTGCCTTTAATTTTCCTCCTCAATTAATGAATAATTTCTAAAGCCACAGCCACATTATCTAAAATGGACCTTCCCGTTACAAAAGCTGCCTGTTTAGGGGAAGTGATATGATGGAGAATATTTTTCAATTTATTATCTTGAACTTTTTCAGTTTATTATCCTGAACTTTTTCAACTTGTTATCCCGGTACAAAAGCATAGAGTGGTTTTTTCATCCATGTAGATGGTTTTTTTTAATCAAGTTCAGGGTGATCAATTAAAAAACAATATCATAATAAAACATATACAAATTAATGTGGTTCAATTAATTTCTTGATTATATTTAGGGGTTTTTTTTGTTTAAATATCTTAAGCTTTTGACTTTTTTTTATATAATATACATGCATTTTTTTACAACTTGAATCAATAAAATATTCTCAAATTCTATTTTTTTAAATTATTCTATAAACTCTAATGGACAAACCTTAACAATAAGACATGTGATCAATTTTTATAATTTAATATATTTATTATCTTCTTAATAAAAAATATATTTAAGAAATTAAATTAACCATATATTTATTATTCACCCCTGAAGTGCGAAATTACGATTAGTTTAAATATAAAAAAAAAAACATTTTTTTTTCTAAAAGAAAAAGAAGTTGGTAACTATTTGTAGTTTCAAAATTAGAAAGAGCTTCTTTTTTTTTTTTTTTTTTTTTTTTTTTTTTTTTTTTACTTTTGGAAAAAGCCTTTTGGCGTACAAAACATGCAAAAACTTTCTTTGTTAGTTTATATTTTGACTTAACCATTGAATGAGAAGGGTGGTAGGTTGAAAGTCCAATTGAACTTGAAGGTGCATCTTTGGTAGACCATATATATATATATATATATATATATATATATATATATATATATATATATATATATATATAATCTTTTTTTAATATATAATTATGTCTGTATCTTTTTTTATTATTTTTATTAAATTTCAACGACCATTAGACACATTAGTGGAGCCCTATTATGGAATCAACAATACATAGTGGAGCCCATTAACAATAAAACCAAAAAATTTCTAAGGAAATTTAAGGATAAGAAGACTAATTAAATCTAAGGAAAGAGAACATTAATTCCTAAAACAACACAAAAAGAAAAAAGAAAAAGAAAAACCCAAAAGCAGATAAAACATTTTTCAAAATTATAAGAACATAATAGTAGAAATTCAAATGATGATGAATATGTTATCCTAATTTCATTGAATTTAAATAATTTATTTTGGAACTCAATATTTTTTTTAGGTTTGATCTTGGAATTTAAATATTATTTACAATATTAACCCTAAACCTACTTTCAAATTATAAAATTTTGGACAAATTACAAAAAAAATTAAGGAATTCTGAATTCCAAAATATAAGATCCAATAGTTTATTCATATTAAATTTAATGCTGAAATTTATGAAAATTTTAAGAAAGGCATTGAATAGGAACAACCTTGAAAATAATGATCCAAATTAATTAAAAAAAAGATTTTAATTGCAAAAAATATTTAAATGATTGAATTCTTTTTGTAAAATCTCCTAACTTTTTATTTAATTCACACTTACCAATCAATCCTGAATAATCCACGGATGATCAAATTCAAACCTACATTGGTGGCCACAGTGCCTCTTTTTGGCTTAAATCTATGGATCATACTCCTATCTTATTTCTAACATATGATCATGAAAAAATAATGCATGATTTTTTTTTTCAAATAGAATATACATTAAGAAAAACCTATCAATTGATATTATAAATATATTTATCATAAAATAATAAAAAATTACGAATAAGAAAAATAATAGTATAATACTCCTATATTATTTCTAACATATGATTATGAAAAATAATACATGATTTTTTTCCAAATCGAATTAAGGAAAAACTATCAATTGATATAAAAATAGTCATAAATATAAAAAAAATGAAAAGTTAGGAATAAGAAAAATAATAGTATAATACTTGATGGAATGTATATCAGATATTACTTTATTGATATCACACAATAAAAAAAATGATATGTTTAGCAATTCGTTTAGAAAGAATAATTTTTTTTAAAAGAATTATTTTAAAATTTTGTATATTTTTGAAAATTATATTTGAAGAGATGTAGTTAAATATTTTTAAAAAATAGTTTATAAAAAATTAAATCAAACATCCAATACTATTAATTTTTAAATTTTAATATATAATTTATTACCAAATAGTGACAAAATAAATCAAGCACAATTACTCAAGCTTAAAGGGCTCTTTGAGGTTAGGTTCTTTGTGCCCATTTCTATGCCAGAATTTTTACTTGTTCGAGCTCTGACAAGGTTTTCCTCGCCAACCAAAATTGATAATTCTTTAGCCCAAAAGGTAATCAATTTCTTAGTTAATAAAGCTTCCGTCTTTATGTACTCACATTGATTTCTGCTCAAAAATTGCATCTTTTATTTGAATTAATTTCATCGTCTGTAAAATTGTTGTCGTCTTGGATCTGACTGCATGTTGGGGTTTTTGATTTGAAATTTAATCTTAGCTCGGGGGGATTTATGTTAAAGTTGTTGTGTTTTGGATTAATGGGTATTCTTAATTGCTGCCTCTAGTTATCATTTGGGCTTGCATTTTTCTTCTTTTGCTGCGTATACAATGAAGTAGAGATTGCATTTCGAATTTTCGGTATGACTTCTCATGAGAAATTTAGGTTTTTAAGATTGTATTGCCATTGAGTCTATTAGGATTTTGAGAATTTATCGTGCTATGGATGGTGTTGGAGAGTCATCTGAATCTGGGGCTGTTGTATCTAGTCAAGACTTGGCAAAAAGTGAGAGTTTACGTGATGATAATGGTTGTCCTAGGCAAGTTTCGCCTAGGAGGGTTGGTGGGTCGAGGAATACAAGCCCGTTGGGACGTGTTGGGTCAAGGAATACTAGTCCTTCTAGGCAGAAAGCAATCAAGACCAAACCACGGGGCTTAGATGAGGAAACAGCTGCTACATTTGGTAAAGCTGTTCACCCTGATGTTCAAATGGAGGATAACATATGGGCAATGTTGCCGGAAGATCTATTAAATGAGATTTTAGCTAGGGTTCCTCCTTTTATGATATTTCGTCTTCGTTCAGTTTGTAGAAGGTGGAATTCTATTATTCAAGACACTAGTTTTCTTAAATTTCATGCACAAGTGCCATCTCATGGTCCATGTCTTTTGACATTCTGGAAGAACTCACAAACACCACAATGCTCAGTTTTTAGCTTGCCATTGAAATCTTGGTATAGAATTCCTTTCACATTTTTGCCTCAGTGGGCATTTTGGTTGGTTGGTTCTTCAGGGGGCCTTGTTTGTTTTTCGGGGCTTGATGGGCTTACTTTCAAAACTTTAGTTTGTAATCCCCTCACTCAAACTTGGAGAACATTGCCTGGCATGCATTATAATCAGCAAAGGCAGCTGATATTGGCTGTTGATAGAATGGATCGATCATTTAAAGTCATAGCCACCAGTGATATTTACGGTGATAAGTCATTTCCAACTGAAGTGTATGATTCAAAACTCAACAGATGGTCACTCCACCAAATAATGCCCGCAGTTAATCTTTGCTCCTCAAAGATGGCATATTGTGACTCCAGATTGTATCTAGAAACTCTTTCACCGCTTGGGCTGATGATGTATAGGCTTGACACAGGTTACTGGGAACATATTCCGGCTAAGTTCCCACGTTCTTTGTTGGATGGATATTTGGTTGCAGGAACTCAGAAACGTCTTTTTTTAGTTGGAAGAATTGGTCTTTATAGCACTCTTCAGAGCATGAGAATTTGGGAATTGGATCATGCAAAGATTATGTGGGTGGAGATCAGTAGAATGCCACCAAAGTATTTTCGAGCTCTGTTGAGGTTATCAGCTGAGAGATTTGAGTGCTTTGGACAGGATAACTTAATTTGCTTCACATCTTGGAACCAAGGAAAGGGCCTTCTATATGATGTAGATAAGAAGGTGTGGTCCTGGATTGCTGGATGCGCTCTTCAGTCATATAACAGTCAGGTATGTTTCTATGAGCCAAGATTTGATTCTTCCATCTACTAAGCTAACAAGTGACATTTTTACTTTTGCGGGTTCTGTCATTATGATGTGATTCTGAGGACAATGAAGGAGTTGAGGCATCATACATGTTTTTGTGCTTTTTACTCTTTCCATTTGTTCCTCTTCTCCCTATTATGAAGTTTGTAAGGGTTCAGTTCACTTGCATGATTCAAGTTCCTATAGATTTGCACTCTAGATTGGCATTTTTGGTCAACACTAGGGGGCAGCTCATTTCTTCAAAGTTTTTCTACTGTGCTGTCAATGATATCATCATCCTATACAAGGCTGTGTCCTGCATATGGATCGAGCATGAACTGGTACCAGGAATCTGTGATGCTATGGACTAACCCCTGTTGCACTGAAATCACTTTGTGAGGAATGGGCTTGTTAAAGAGTGGACAATGGCATATTGGGGGAATTTGTAAGAAAATCTTTCCTCCTTTCCTGCTCTTGTACATTTTTTTACAAATTTTTATCTCATGAAATTTGTACATCAGTAACTTTATGATATATATTACTTGGACACTTCAAAAATGAAGAAGTATCTGTGTCAGATACTTATGACATGGGTATGAGTATGAGATCTTTACTGGATACTTTACTTTAAGAGTGGATACTTCCCGACATAAAAACATGTTGCAGGAACTTTAAAATGAGTTATTACTAGTTTGTTTAATGCTAATTTATTTAATTTCTTGAATTATTTGATATCATTTTATTGTTTGTCTTTGTGGTTTAGACTTTTGAGTTTGTAGTTTGAAATATTTTATTTTAAAGTGAAATGAAGTATTGCAATTTTATTTTATTTAACAATTTAAATGTTATAATTTGATTTATCTTTTAACTTAAATTATTATATATAAAAAATTAAAATATTTTCATTTATATATATATAGACGTATTCATGTACCTTTATCCTAACTTTTGATACTTTTTAGCTGTACCCACATATTCTAAATTTTTAAAGGAAAGAAGTCGGGTTTCTAAATATATACTTTTGTCGGATACCCGTACTTAAGTCCAAGCAAGATAGTTTATGATATCCTTGCTTATCAATTTATTATCACAAACTGCTGCTTAATTTGAAGTTTGATCCAGTATGCATGATGTAGTTGTTTTACTTGTTTCATTGTTGATATTTGATGTTTTCTCTCATAAACTAATTTACTACTGTGTGATTTTTACAACTATTGAGATTCCTTCATTTTGGGAGTTGATGTTTGCCCAGATGTCTTTCAAATCATGTGGCACTGTTGCGGTCATGTGCATGATTTCTTAAAAATGGGAAGATGAAATGCTATATGCATATGGGACATGGATTATTTTTTCTGTGCTGGACCATACTCTTGTGTGCAAACTCTAGGATTGTGTTATCTTGAAGAATGGTTACATAGTTACAATCATATTTAAACATTTTTGTCCCTTCAATTCTCATTTCCGAGAACTGCTTGAAAACTTCGCCGTGTTAAATTATCTTTCCTTGCAACGGTCGTGTATGTATGGCTTGGTGCAGCTAAATTTGTTAGGTTATATTGTGGAATTATCTCATTCAGTGTTTTAGTCTCATGCCTTGCACACAAATTTCAACTAACCTAAGAAAGAAAGAAAGGATATGGGCAAATCCTTGTGATTTACTAGCATACATTAAATTGAGAATTCATTTGCAGTGGCACCTTCCTTTTCTTCAGTCTATTAGTCTCCTGCTTCCTCTATTTTTGAACATGAGGTATCCTTAGTGTAATCTCACTTTGAATTTTATGTTGACAGAGAGGGTCTAGGAAAACCCCTGAAATTGATGACAAAGAGGTGGTTTTGAATTTTGTCATTTGCTGTAGACACAGTTGCTATGTTTAATAGATTGATTAGGATCTTAACTTTTATCCTATAAATGCCAAGTATATTTTGCTTGGTTCATCTAGTGATATAGAGATTTTGCTTTGTCTTGCTTAAAATCAAATATAAAAGCACACAAGTATTCACAACAGATCACAACTGATTTTCAGAATATATTAACTGCTGTTGTATTTATGGTAGCTTAGCGTAGCTTAACCTGTAGGTAGATTGTTAGTGATGTGTCATCATCTCACTGGACAGCTTGTTGTTTGTGAAATATTCTTACTGTTATTCAGTTTTGAGTTCATTTTCTGCATCTTTCTATTTCTTGCGTATCTGTGTTTACCCCTTACTATTAGCTTACAGAGTCATAAACGTAGACAAATCAAATAATTAGTGAATGAGTACACACTATCGATTTAATTTTGTAATTGGACATTTATCATAAGTGACTTTATTCTTATTAATTACAATTATAATGATACGAGGATGTTTTTAATTAATCACGTTTTAGCATTATGATTGAGTTACCTATGTTTCAAAATTGATCAATGATTTGTCAATTGTCAATTTGTCATCCTCAATCAAAACTTCTCTCTCTCTCTCTCTCTCTCTCTATATATATATATATATACACAACTGCAAAACAATATATACCAGCAATCCCATATCCATTGTCATAGAAAAGAATCCATTGCCACAAGTAACAGAAGTGAGAACTTATTGATGAAGTGAGTTATCAGATTTTCTTAATTGGATGGGTTATTATAACCCATTGTGTGACCCAATTTATAAATTATGGGTCATATAGCCAATTGTAACCCAATCAAAACTTAGCTAATGGGATTAGATTGGGATGGATTGGATGGATTTATATGCCAATTCTGAACAACCTTAACCTATGTGATACATAACTTTCTCGTAAGGTAGGGGGGCAATTGGTAGGATATCTTAACTTCGTTTATAATTAATTTCATTTTATCTGTACCCATCTTAAATTCAATTAACACTACTTGTATACTCCTCATACTTGCAAAACTATCCATTTAACACTGTTTTTACTTGAAAATATTAAAAAATAAAGAGATATAAATATAAATTTAAGATTTAAACGTCAAATTATAATTACATCAGAAAAAATGTAAAAAACAAAAATTATGAGATCTTAACGCATTTATGATTTATCAATGAGAAAATTACATAATATGTGCCTTTTTACATTATTTTATAAAATAATATTCACCTAATTTTACAAATTTCATTTTTACACTTTTTTTCTCTTTTAAAAGTATATCATGAGGCTGTGTCACGCCCGCGACATACATATTTCCAGAAATTCGTCTCTTGAGTTTTTGATGTACAAGAGTTACAAAAATTAAATAAGTATAAATTTGAAGTTACAAAAGACTTAATTGACAACCTTAATGAGATTAAATTCTCATTATTTTCCTTTCTCTTTCATTCTATTATAAATAGAAGCATTTGACATCTATTTTTAAAAAATTGATTCTATAATTTTTTTTTCTTCTTCTTCTTTTCCCTTCTCTTCCGTGATAAAGTAATAATACTTTCAGTTCATTGTGGGCATAAGTTGTGGTATTCAACTTTTGCTATTTAATCTGTAGTATCTTGGGAGACAAACGTTATTAACCTTAAACACCAATGGTAGAGAGCGAATTTGGCTTAAGGACACTGTGTTGAATACATACCTCAGATTCTTTCTTCTTTTGTCCAATTCCTAATACTGAATTAACAATATCACCTTAAATTTTGACTTGTTAATCACAGTTTTTGGCTTTGCCGAAATTCTAATATTTATATTGTTCTGTTTTCAGAAATGGAGAATACAGTAATTGCTACTAATGTTCAGGATGGTTCCCAAGGATCATCAGCTACTGTTGCATGAGTTGTCTCTCCTGTTGTATCTGTCACGGTGCCTGTGAATCATGGGGAGAAATCAAAAAAATTCAATAGTTTGAATTTTAAGAGGTGACAACAAAAGATATTGTTTTATTTGACCACTTTGAACCTTGCATGGTTCTTAATTGATGATGCTCCTACTCTAAATAAGGACGAGCAAGATGTCTAAGTAAGGATGACTCATGATAGTTGACATCATTCTAATTTTTTTGGGCAGGGCAATGAATGGCTTGCATGATTTGCTATACAATGTGTATAATGGGATCAAGATTGCAAAACAGTTATGAAAATCTTTGGACTAAAAATACAAATATGAAGATGTTGGTGCCAAAAAGTTTATAGTTTAATATTTTCTTGACTATAAATGGTGGATTCCAAAACTATGGTGAGTCAAGTGTAAGAACTTCAAATTATCCTTCATGATATTCATACAGAAAGGATAAACTTAAGTGAGACCTTTTAAGTGGCTGCTATTATTGAAAAATTACCCTCTAGTTGAAAGGATTTTAAAAACTACCTTAAGTATAAACGAAAGAAAATTAATATTGAAGAGCTAATTGTTAGACTTTGAATTGAATAAGACAATAAAAGCTTTAAAAGAGATAAAAGGGGGTTGAATTCTTTCGAGGAAAATGCGAACATTATCGAAAATGGACACAGTTCCAAGAGGAAGAAAACTATAGAGTCCAAGATGGGACCCAAAGGTGGAGTTTCTAAAAAGAAATTCCAAGGCAAATGCTTCAATTATGTTAATATGGGTCACAAAGCTACTGATTGCAGTCTCCCTAAGAAAAAGAAAAGTAATGAAGTTAATCTCTTGCAAAATATTACTCAAGAGGTATCTGATATCAATATTGTTGTTATCATATCAGAGGTGAACCTAATTAAGTCTAACCTAAAGGAATGATGAATTGATACTGGTGCCATAAGGCACATTTGCTCAGAATGTGAGATATTTTTTGCCTTTAAACTAAAGAGCAGAAAAAGCTGTATATGAGAAATTTTGCCACATTTGAAGTTCTTGTTAAAGGATAAGTGGTAAAGATGACTTCTAGAAATTAGCTAACTCTGAATAATGTCTTGTTTTGTTTGTGCCTGATATTCACAAGAACTTGGTATCAGGTTTACTGCTAAACAAGTATGAATTTTGAATGGTTTTTGAGTCAAACAAAGTTGTTTTGTACAAGGGTGGAATGTATGTGGGAAGATAATATGCTTTTGATGGGCTTTTTAAGCTTAATGTAATTATTGTGAAACATATGAATGAAAGTACCTTTTCTGCTTATTTCTTTAAGTCTTCCAATTTATGGCATGGTAGACTAGGACATATTAATTATAATACTTTGAGAAGACTAATTAACTTAGAACACATATCTAATTTCTATATAGATTCAAAACATAAATGTGAAATGTGCATCGAGGCAAACTTAATATGGTCATATTTCCAAACAGTTGAAAAAAAAACTGAACCACTTGATCTAATACATAGTGATGTATGTGATTTAAAATTTATTCAAATAAGAGGTAGTAACAAATATTTTATCACATTTATTAATTATTACACAAAATATTGTTATGTGTATTTGCTTAAAGCAAAGATGAGGCTATAGATAAATTTAAATGCTATAAAATTGAAATTGAGAATCAACTCAATAGGAAAATCAATGTATTGAGAAATGATCGTGGTGGTGAGTATGAAGCACAATTTGGAGAATTTTGTGCACAACATAAAATTATACACGAAACTACAACATCTTATTCTCCTCAGTTAAATGGTGTAGTTGAAAAGAAGAATCGTATCTTGAAAGAAATGATAAATGCAATACTGATAAGTTTTGGAATTCTTTAGAACATGTGGGATAAGTTGTTTTTTCAGCTAATTACCTTTTAAATAAGGTGTCACATAGTAAGTAAGATAAAACCCCCTTACAAATTATAGAAAGGTAGAAAACCTTTTTTTAAATATTTGCGAGTGTGGGGGTGTTTTGCTAAAATGGTTGTTCCATTACGAAAGAAAGTAAAAATAGGCCCAAAATCAGTTGATTGAATTTTCATTGGTTATGCACATAACAATAGTATTTATCAATTTTTTGTGCATAAATCGAAAAATTTTGACATACACTAGAACACGATAATAGAATCAAGAAATGTGTCATTTTGGAACATATATTTTCTTATAAAGCTTTAGAATAGTCAAATATATCCAAATGAGCTCTTGAGACTATTACTGAAAATAGTTAAGATCAAGATCACATTCAAGAAGAATAACTTGATTTTGAAGTTGATCCAGCTAAAATAGAGCTTCAACGTAGTAAAAAAGCAAGGTTAGAAAAATCTTTTGGTCTAAATTTTTTAACTTACATGCTAGAGACAGAACCTCAAACTTACAAAGAGGCTGTAAACTATTCAGAAGGTCTTATGTGGAAAAAGGCCATTAAAAGTGAGGTAGACTTTATAATGCAAAATCATATTTGGAAATTAGTAGATTTGGAAATTAGTAGATTTACTTCCAGGATGTAAACCACTAAAATCTAAGTGGATCTTCAAAAAGAAGATGAAGACAAATAGTTCAATTGATAAATATAAAGTTAGGCTTGTGATTAAAAGTTACAAATAAAGACAAGACCTAGATTATTTTGATACATATTCTCCTGTAACTAGAATCAAGTCTATTAGAATAATTATTGCGATTTTTGTATTGCATAATCTTGAAATATGTCAAATGGATATATAGACAACTTTTCGAAATGAAGATTTAGATGAATAATTCTACATGATACAATCTGAAGGCTTTATTGTTCCAGGATAAGAAAAGAAAGTTTGTAGATTGGTTAAATTTCTATATGGTTTGAAACAAACGCCCAAGTAGTGATATGAAAAGTTTGATAGTGCAATACTGTGTAATAACTTTAAAATCAATGAGTGTGATAAATATGTTTATGTCAAAAATACTAATGATGATTATGTCATTTTGTTTCTGTAAATTGATAACATGCTCATTATTGGTAGTATTAACAAAATGGTCAAGTCTACTAAAGATATGTTAAACTCAAGGTTTGATATGAAATTTATAGGTGTCACGTCCATCAATTTAGGACACGGTCGACGTGGGTGTTTCGTGACCGGACGCGCCGGTCTTACCGGAAATAGTGCGCGTGCGGACCAGAATTGTGCCGATATGATCGAAGTCTAAATTGGGACCGAGAATAAATGAGAGATTTTATTTTAATCACGTAAGACTGAAATTTTCATAAAAATCGACGAAAATGATGTCAGGACTGTAAAATATGCGATTTTTGTAATGTCATAAAATTATGAACGGAGTATACCGTGACATAAAGAATATTAAGGCGGACTCCTAGGTACAATTTAGTGTCAAAACTCAATTGTTTAGGGCACCAAATTAAAGAGATAAAATTTAACTTGCGGTACCGTAAAAATACCCAGAAAAATGCGATTTTTGTTTCAGTACTCCGATTTTGAAACCGAATATACCGAAATGTAGAAAAAATTAATTCATAAATAATGTTATAATTAATTGTTGAAAATTTATTTATTTCGGGCTTGGAATTAATGGATTTAACAATTGTGGAAAAAATGAATTAAAATAATAATAATATAATAATAATATAATAATAATAATAATAACAAAAAAAAAGAAGTGGAATTCGGCCATAAGGCCATGAAAAGAAGAGATGAAAGACATCTCTCCATTAAAAAAATAATGTCACATGTAGATGTTCCCTATGTGTACAAATTAATTAATTAAAAAAAATGTCCTTCTTGAATTAAATGAAGGATGTGGTCGGCCATGTCCCCCATTCTCTCTCACTCTTCTAAATTTTCTTCATCGAAACAAATCCTAACCATCCCTCACATCCCAAGTTACTTCTTCTTCCTTATCTCTTTGCTTCTTCTCTCCCTTCTTTCATTTTTCTCCTTTTCTCTTCCCAAAACCGAAACATCTATTTCAATTTCTTCATTTCTTTTACTCCTTCTTAAGATTTCTATCATCTAATCAAAAATTTTAGTTTAGTAAGTGATAAATTTAGGAGAAAGGAAATAATTTTCTTATGAATCTCAACCTAACCGAGACCTTTTAATGAAGAAAGAGGAAAATTTTGGCTCAGTCAAAATTTAGAATGGTAGTTTGAGTCTTCCATGTTGGGTTTTAGGTGAAGAAAAGACCAAAAGAAGCAAGGAGGTCACTGATTGGAGGAGTTCTAGGTAATAAATAAATAAATAAATAAATATTTCCATCTTTGTTGATTCTTCTTTCCTTGTAACTGAGAGCATTAAACTCTCTATTTATCATTTTCATGTGTTTCTTTTGGATTCTATCATTTTCATATCCTATGTTAGAATTTGTGAGTTATTCTTTTGTTTATATTTTTGACCGTGAACTATGAGTAGGGAAACTTTTGTTTATCATCTCCATATTCCATTGTAAGCTAAGGAAATCCATGTTTAAAGAAAGTTTTGCATGTTATGGGAGAAAATTTTATGATGGCCGAAGGAAGAATGATGGGTAGAAATTTGGAATTGTGGAAAATTTAACTTGTCTTGGACGAGAATCCTAAGGAAGGATGGATTAATTAATTTGTAGTTAAATAAGCCAAGATTAATGAATGAAATTAAGCTAAAAAAATGTTGGAATAAAATTAAAAAAAAAAGTTAACCGAAAAAAAAAATATATATTTATGAAGTTAATTAGTATAATTAAGTTAATGAAGTTTAAGTTAAATAAAAATAAAAATAAATACATAAATAAATAAAAATTGGACCAAAACTTAAGGAATAGAATTGAGACAATATTATGAGTTAGTAATAATAAAATAAAAATTAATTAATTAAATTAAACCAATTAGTGAATTAAGTGAAAAATGTAATTAAAACAAGGAAACAAAATAGTTGAGTTAAATTTTAGAAATAAATAGATTTTCGCTATTTGAAAGAATATTACACTTCTAAATATTTGACAGTTAAATATAATTTTATTAGGCGTACATTCGACACAAGCGCCGACATCGGGTAAAGGAAAAGAGATTGCAGACGCGACAAGACGATAAATTAGGTTTGTGCAATTATTTATAATACTGATCATTTATAAATGAATTTAATTTTATAATATATAAAATGGAAATAAATGAGTTTAAGAATAGTTTTGTGTAATATATATATGTAAGTTTTAATTATTTATTTTATGGAAGTTAATATATTTTGGCTCACGTATTAGCCTAGACTTGACTCAAGGATTTGTTGGCATGCCAATAGGGTAGCAACTCCATGGCCTGTGGTTATCTTGGTCATGAGAGGTATTGACTGATCCTGTGGTTATCTTGGATCAGCTGTGGGGTTATGATTTAATCCTGGTCCTGTGATTATCTTGGACCAAACATGTTATATAAATATATATTCTGATCCTGTGGTTATCTTGGATTGAGACTGATCTTATGGTTATCTTAGATCAGCTGAGGGGTTATGATTTGACCCCGGTCCTGTGAGTTCTTATACCTTAACTTTTCCGTCGATTGAGGGTACCTCGTATTTTTCTATGATTGGGTCTAAGACGTCTTAATATATGGGCTTACAAAAGTTTTATTTTAATAAATAGATGTAGTATTGAGTTTTAAGTACGTGCTTATAATTTGACATATGAACAAAATTATATTTTAAATTTTTTTTTACTGTTACTTCTATTTATTGAAAATGTTTATGCCAGTTTATTTATACAAGTATAATTATTGTTAAAGGTATTGTTTTATGGAAAAAGGATTTCAATGATTTTCAGTTATATATATATATATATATATATATATATATATATATATATAGTCATTTAAAATGATGATTATTATTATATATTATTGCACCACTGAGTTTAAAACTCAGCGCGGGAGTTTTTTTTTCTCTCGCGCAATTATCAGGACGAGGGTTAAGAGCGGCGAGTTATCTGAGTGTGCCGTTAGTCCAGTGAGTCTCACAAATGGAGCAGAGTAGCAGTGGTAGCCATGCGGACATGGTTGGTTCCTTTTTGTAACCACTTATATATATGCATATAATCAGTCTGTAGATATTTATGACCAGTTGTGGTCATATGGATTATATGTATAAAAATAAATATGTAAATTAAAGTTTTATTTTTTATGCATATATGAGATGTGAATATAAGATGATATATATATATATATATATATATATATATACACAGAATTATTTATACAGGCAGTCGGTGACATCACCTTACCTGACTGTGACGTAGAAGGGTAAGGGGGTGTTACATTTAGTGGTATCAGAGCACGGTTTAGGCAGTTTTAGGACAGATGTGGGATAGAATTAAGAAAATGCATGTACATGCATATACATTGATTTTAAATGTTTTATATGCTTAAGTTATTACTGTTGCTGCTTTCTAATGTGGGCCACTATTCTAAATTTTAGGGTGAATGAACGTTGAGATTGCCGCTAGCAAGAGACGAGATTCTTGATTTAAATGAGCTATTTAGTACAGATTCATCATATCGTCCCTCACAACAACAGGCAACTAGGGGTAGTACATCATTCATTCGACAAGACAGGCAGGTATCACCTACAGGGCAAGATAGAGAGAGATTGCTTGAGGATATGGCAGAGATTCTACGAAGAACAACCAGACCTGCTATTACAGAGTTAAGGTTTGACAAACTCCGCAAATTAGGAGCCACTGATTTTTTTTGGGCGAAAAGAGGATGATGCTACGACAACAGAATATTGGCTTGAGAGGACTGAGCAAGTGTTTGAGGATATGAATTGCACCACAGAGCAGAAGTATAGATATGTAGTGTCTCTGTTACAGGAAGGGGCACAGGATTGGTGGAGGACAGTAAAAAGAAGGCCCCAGACCCCAGTTACTCCCACTTGAGACTTTTTCTTAATGCAATTTAAAGAAAAATATATTCCCAAAGAGTATTTAGATCTGAAGGAGCAAGAGTTTTTAGACCTGAGGCAAAATAACATGACAGTGAGTGAATATGAGAAGGAGTATAGTCGACTTAGCAAATATGCAGAAGGGATTATTAAAGATGAGATTGACTTGTGTCGACGATTTGAGAGAGGACTCAGGGCACATATTAGAGGTAGAGTAGTTGCATCTCGGATTGAGGATTTCACTAGATTGGTGAGAGCTGCAGAAAGTGTAGACAAAGCTGATGCAGATGAAAGGAAGACAGTGGCTCAGAGCTATGACAAGAGATCTTTTTTCCCACCTGCCACAAGATTATCATTGGGTAAGAAAGCTAAATCCTTCGAAGGCAGATTTCAAACTGGGACTCAGGAGCAGAGTGCTTTTAGTAGACGAGGTCAACCCGGAGGCTCGTCGCCCTCACATGTTAGTGCTCCAGCTTCAATAGGAGCCAGATTTACCACATATCCCTTATGCCAATACTGTGGTAAGCATCATACTGGAGAGTGCTGGATGGCATCTAGAGTCTGCTACCAGTGTGGAGCGATAAGGCATATGAGGAAGGATTGTCCATTCCGTAGTCGGGGTATAGAGTCAGTCGGGACGAGTCCAGTATTGACTCAGAGGTCTGCACCAGTTAGAGGTAGAGGTCGGAGACAGTTCAGAGGGGGCCGTATAGGGCCGAATCAGATTACCACAGAGACAGTAAATCAAGCTGGGAGTAGTAGAGCAGCGCCAGCCAGGGCATATGTTATGAAAGCTAGAGAAGAGCTGGATACTCCAGACGTCATAATAGGTAAATTTTCTCTCTTTGACTCAGATTTATATGCTCTAATTGATCCCGGGTCTACACATTCTTATATTTGCACAACACCATCGAATGAGGGTAAAATACAAATAGAGACATTGGGATATGATATAATGGTAACAAATCTTTTAGGCCATAATGTAAAAGTGAACAGAGTATATAAACAATTGCCTCTAGTGATTATGAGTGAGCAGTTCCCAGCGGACCTTATTGAACTTCCCTTCCATGAATATGATGCCATTTTGGGCATAGACTGGTTGGCCCGACACGGTGCAGTGGTGGATTGCCAGGGCAGAAAGGTAGTCTTTAGAAGGTCGGGACATGATGACATGGAAATACATGATGATAGATAGAGATGATCAACTAATGTAATTTCTGCTATGAAGGCACAACGACTAATCAGAAAGGGGTATGAGGCGTATCTGGCACATGTGGTGGATACGAAAAGGGAGAGTCCGAAACTTCAGGATATCCCTACATTATGTGAATTTTCAAATATTTTTCCTGAGGACTTGCTGGGTTTACCACCAGATTGAGAAGTAGAGTTTGCAATAGATCTGTTACCTGGCACAACTCCTATATTTATCACTCCTTACAGAATGGCTCCAGTCGAGCTAAAAGAATTGAAAGTTCAGTTGCAAGAATTACTTGATAAGGGATTCATCCGACCTAGTGTATCCCCCTGGGGTGCACCAGTATTGTTTGTGAAGAAGAAAGATGGAACCCTACGACTGTGTATAGATTACAAGCAGCTAAATAAAATGACAATAAAGAAAAGGTACCCCTTACCCAGAATCGATGATTTATTTGATCAGTTGAAGGATGCAGGGGTATTTTCTAAAATTGATCTTAGGACAGGATACCATCAGCTGATGATTAAGGAGAGTGATGTATTTAAAACGACTTTTAGGACTCGTTACGACCATTATGAGTTCTTGGTTATGCCGTTTGACTTGACAAATGCGCCAGCAGCTTTCATGGACATGATGAATAGGATATTCAGACCATACTTGGATCAGTTTATGGTAGTCTTCATTGATGATATTCTAGTCTACTTCAGGGCACGAGAGGAGCATGATCATCATTTGAGAATTGTGCTTCAGATTCTCAGAGAAAAACAATTGTATGCCAAATTGTCAAAATGTGAATTTTGGCTACAAGAAGTGGGCTTCTTAGGCCATGTTGTATGAGCTGAAGGTATAAGAGTTGATCCTAGTAAGATATAAGCTATTATGGATTGGAAGCCACCTCAGAATGTGACAGAGGTTAGAAGTTTTCTGGGATTAGCAGGCTATTATAGAAGGTTTGTGAAGGAATTTTCTTCTATAGCTACACCCATAACACGATTGCTTCGAAAAGATGTTAAGTTTGAGTGGTAGGAAAAATGTCAAGATAGTTTTGACTCGTTGAAGGCTTTGTTGACAGAGGCACAAGTTCTGACGCAACCCATTTCAGGGAAGGACTTTGTGGTATACAGTGACGCCTCACGAAATGGTTTAGGCTGTGTACTAATGCAAGAAGGCAAAGTGATTGCATATGCCTCTAGACAACTAAAGCCTCATGAATTTAATTATCCCACGCAGGATCTGGAATTGGTAGCTATTGTGTTTGCTTTAAAGATTTGGTGACACCATCTGTATGGAGAGAAAAGTTATATTTATACAAACCACAAGAGTTTAAAGTATTTACCTTCACAGAGAGAGCTTAATCTCATAAAAAGACGGTGGTTAGAATTGATAAAAGATTATGATTGTGTGATAGACTATCACCCAGGGAAGGCGAATGCAGTGGCCGATGCTTTGAGTCGAAAGACCCTAGCAGAATTGCGGATTTAACCTACTTTGCTTTAGAAAATTAAAAAAGCTCAAAGGCAGGACCCCAAACTGTGTGAAATAATTACAGCTGTACATAAAAGAGATAGACCTGATTATTCTGTAGAATCTGATGGCAGTGTGTATTTTAAAAGCAGATTATGTGTACTTGATAAGGCAGAACTGAAGCAGGAGGTATTAAAGGAGACACACAAATCAGTTTGTTCTATGCACTCAGGTAGTAATAAGATGTACTAAGATTTGAAAGTATGTTATTGGTGGCCTGGTATGAAGGAAGACATCACTAAATTTACTACCAGATGTTTGACTTGTCAGCAAGTGAAAGTAGAACATCAATTACCTTCAGGACTGTTACAACCTATCTCTATACCAGAGTGGAAGTGGGAAAGAGTCACAATGGAATTTTTATCCAGCTTACCACTGACCCAGAGTAAACATAATGTTGTATGGGTAATTGTGGATAGATTGACCAAATCAACACATTTTCTACCTATACGGATGAACTATTCTTTAAGCAAGTTAGCAGAATTATACGTGCATGAGATAGTTCGACTCCATGGTGTGCCAATGTCTATCATTTCCGATAGAGATCCCAGATTCACCTCTTAGTTTTGGAAGAGCTTTCAGGAAGAATTAGGCACTCGACTCAATTTTAGCACAGCTTTTCATCCCCAAACGGATGGTCAATCAGAGAGGGTGATCCAGATACTAAAAGACATGCTACGAAGCTGTGTGATAGAGTTTGAAGGTAGCTGGGACAAATACTTGCCTTTGATGGAATTTACTTATAATAACAGTCATCAAAGTAGTATCGACATGGCTCCCTATGAAGCTCTATATGGACGGAAATGTCGAACTCCAATTTGTTGGACAGAACTCAGTGAACGGAAGATGGTAGGACTAGAGTTGATCCAACAGGCTGAGGAAAAGGTCAGAATCATCAGGGACAGGCTTAAGACAACTAGTGACAGACAAAAATCCTATGCAGACTTGAAGCGAAAAGATATAGAGTTTGCAGTAGGTGACAATATGTTCTTGAAGGTGTCCCCTTGGAAGAAAGTGCTACGTTTTGGCAAAAAGGGCAAGCTGAGTCCCAGGTTCATAGGCCCTTATGAAGTATTTGAACGAGTGGGACCAGTGGCATATAGATTAGCCTTACCTCCAGAATTGGATATAATTCATAATGTGTTTCACGTATCTATGCTCAGGAGGTATAGGTCTGATCCATTTCATGTCATTCCTGTGGAAAGTATAGAGGTACAACCAGATTTAACATATGAAAAAAAACAAGTAGCCATATTGGCAAGAAAAGTGAAGCAACTCAGGAACAAACAGGTACCTCTAGTGAAAATCCTTTGGCGTAGTCACACCGTCGAGGAGGCAACGTGGGAAAGCAAGGAAATCATGCAAAGCCAATATCCACAACTTTTCTATGATGACCAATCAGGTACGATTTCATGGACGAAATATTTTAAGGGGGAGAGAATTGTCACGTCCATCAATTTAGGACACGATCGACGCGGGTGTTTCGCGACCGGAGGCACTGGTCTTACCGGAAATCGTGCGCGTGCGGATCAGAATTGAGCCGATATGACCGAAGTCTAAATTGAGACTGAGAATAAATGAGAGATTTTATTTTAATCACGTAACACTGAAATTTTTACGAAAATCGATGAAAATGATGTTAGGACTGTAAAATATGCGATTTTTGCACTGTCATAAAATCATGAACGGAGCATATTGTGATGTAAAGAATATTAAGACAGACTCCCAGGTAAAATTTAGTATCAAAACTCAATTTTTTAGGACACCAAATTAAAGAGATAAAATTTAACTTGCGGTACCGTAAAAATACCCGAAAAATGCGATTTTTGCTCTGGTACTCCGATTTTGAAACCGAACATACTGAAATGTAGAGAAAATTAATTCATGAATAATGATATAATTAATTGTTGAAAATTTATTTATTTCGGGCTTGGAATTAATGGATTTAACAATTGTGGAGAAAATGAATTAAAATAATAATATAATAATAATAACAAAAAAAAAAGAAGTGGAATTCGGCTATAAGGCCATGAAAAGAAGAGATGAAAGACATCTCTCCATTAAAAAAACAATGTTACATGTAGATGTTCCCCATGTGTACAAATTAATTAATAAAAAAAATGACCTTCTTGAATTAAATGAAGGAAGTGGTCGGCCATGTCCCCCATTCTCTCTCACTCTTCTAAATTTTCTTCATCTAAACAAATTTTAACCATCCCTCACATCCCAAGTTACTTCTTCTTCCTTATCTCTTTGCTTCTTCTCTCCCTTCTTTCATTTTTCTCCTTTTCTCTTCCCAAAACCGAAACATCTATTTCAATTTCTTCATTTCTTTTACTCATTCTTAAGATTTCTATCATCTAATCAAAAATTTTAGTTTAGTAAGTGATAAATTTAGGAGAAATGAAATAATTTTCTTATGAATTTCAACCTAACCGAAACCTCTTAGTGAAGAAAGAGAAAAATTTTGGCTCGTTCAAAGTTTAGAATGGTAGTTTGAGTCTTCCATGTTGGGTTTGAGGTGAAGAAAAGACCAAAAGAAGCAAGAAGACCACAGATTGGAAGAGTTCTAGGTAAAAATAAATAAATAAATATTTCCATCATTGTTGATTCTTCTTTCCTTGTAACCGAAAGCATTAAACTCTCTATTTATCATTTTCATGTGTTTCTTTTGGATTCTATCATTTTCGTATCCTATGTTAGAATTTGTGAGTTATTCTTTTGTTTATATTTTTGACCGTGAACTATGAGTAGGGAAACTTTTGTTTATCATCTCCATATTCCATTGTAAGCTAATGAAATCCATGTTTAAAGAAAGTTTTGCATGTTATGGGAGAAAATTTTATGATGGCCGAAGGAAGAATGATGGGTAGAAATTTGGAATTGTGGAAAATTTAACTTGTCTTGGACGAGAATCCTAAGGAAGGATGGATTAATTAATTTGTAGTTAAATAAGCCAAGATTAATGAATGAAATTAAGCTAAAAAAATGTTGGAATAAAATTAAAAAAAAAAGTTAACCGAAAATATATATATATATATATATATATATATATATTTATGAAGTTAATTAGTATAATTAAGTTAATGAAGTTTAAGTTAAATAAAAATAAAAATAAATACATAAATAAATAAAAATTGGACCAAAACTTAAGGAATAGAATTGAGACAATATTATGAGTTAGTAATAATAAAATAAAAATTAATTAATTAAATTAAACCAATTAGTGAATTAAGTGAAAAATGTAATTAAAACAAGGAAACAAAATAGTTGAGTTAAATTTTAGAAATAAATATATTTTCACTATTTGAAAGAATATTACACTTCTAAATATTTGACAGTTAAATATAATTTTATTAGGCGTACATTCGACACAAGCGCCGACATCGGGTAAAGGAAAAGAGATTGCAGACGCGACAAGACGATAAATTAGGTTTATGCAATTATTTATAATACTGATCATTTATAAATGAATTTAATTTTATAATATATGAAATAGAAATAAATGAGTTTGAGAATAGTTTTGTGTAATATATATATATATATGTAATTTTTAATTATTTATTTTATGGAAGTTAATATATTTTGGCTCACGTATTAGCCTAAACTTGGCTGAGGGATTTGTTGGCATGCCAATAGGGTAGCAACTCCATGACCTATGGTTATCTTGGTCATGAGAGGTATTGAATGATCCTGTGGTTATCTTGGATCAGCTGTGGGGTTATGATTTAACCCTGGTCCTGTGATTATCTTAGACCAAACATGTTATATAAATATATATTCTGATCCTGTAGTTATCTTGGATCGAGACTGATCTTGTGGTTATCTTAGATCAGCTGAGGGGTTATGATTTGACCCCAGTCCTGTGAGTTTCTTAGACCTTAACTTTTCTGTCGATTGATGGTACCCCGTATTTTTCTATGATTGGGTCTACGACATCTTAATATATGGGTTTACAAAAGTTTTATTTTAATAAATAGATGTAGTATTGCGTTTTAAGTACGTGCTTATAATTTGGCATATGAACAAAATTATATTCTAAAAAAAATGTTTTACTGTTACTTCTATTTATTGAAAATGTTTATACCAGTGTATTTATATAAGTATAATTGTTGTTAAAGGTATTGTTTTATGGAAAAAGGATTTCAATGATTTTCAGTTATATATATATTTATAGTCATTTAAAATAATAATAATTATTATATATCATTGCACCACTGAGTTTAAAACTTAGTGCGGGAGTTTATTTTTCTCTCGCGCAAGTATCAGGACGAGGGTTAAGAGCGGCGAGTTATCTGAGTGTGTCGTTAGTCCAGTGAGTCCCACAAATGGAGCAGAGTAGCAGTGGTAGCCATGCAGACAAGGTTGGTTCCTTTTTTGTAACCACTTATATATATGCATATAAACAGTCTGTAGATATTTATGACCAGTTGTGGTCATATGGATTATATGCATAAAAAAATAAAACTTTAATTATGAGATGTGTAAATTAAAGTTTAATTATATGCATAAAAAATAAATATGTAAATTAAAGTTTTATTTTTTATGCATATATGAGATGTGAATATAAGATGATACATATATATATATATATATATATATATATACAAAATTATTTATACAGGCAGTCGGTGACATCACCTTACCTGACTGTGACGTATGAGGGTTTACGTAACGGCTGGGTCTCATCCACAGCATTGGCCCTACCCGAAGTCCACAGGACTGAGCCCACCCGCCGTCTCACTGAGACCAACGAGCTGCTGGGGTCCATGGCCCAATACCTCTAACCCATCTCCTGGATCCAGCCCTTACACTGAATTCCAGTTAGGTTGTTAAAGGCAATAGTCGAACCCTTGACCTCCCTTTAGCCTCAGTAAGAGACTACCAATTGTCCATGGTACAATTAGTAGTCTCTTACTGAGGCTAAAGGGAGGTCAAGGGTTCGACTCTTGCCTTCAACAACCTAACTGGAATTCAGTGTAAGGGCTGGATCCAGGAGATGGGTTGAAGGTATTGGGCCATGGACCCCGGCAGCCCGTTGGTCTCAGTGAGACGGAGGGTGGGCTCAGTCCTGTGGACTTCGGGTAGGGCCGATATTGTGGATGAGACCTAACTGTTACAATAGGACTAGCAGATGTGATTTTGGAAATAAAAATCTCAAAAAATCAATTGGAATTACATTGAATCAAATGCATTATATGGATAAAATACTTGATAAATTTAATAAGAATAATACAAGTATTGCTAGAACCTCATTAGACTTGAGTCTCAATCTATCTAAGAATAAAGGAGAAAGTGTTTCTTAAGTAGAATATGAACGTGTAATTGACATTCTGATATACTTAATGCATTGTACAATACCAGATATTGCCTATGCAATAAGCAAATTGAGTCGATATACAAATAATCCAGAAACTGATCATTGAAAATGAATTGTGAAAGTATTGAGATACTTGAGGTATATTCGTGATTATGGATTGCATTATACCAGATATTTAGTTGTCATAGAAGGATATAGTGATGCAAATTGGATTTCTGATATAAAATATTCGAAATCTACAGGTGGCTATGTGTTCATATAAGCAAGTGCAGCAGTGGCTTGAAAATCTTTTAAACAAACTATTATAATTAGATTCATAATAGAATATGAGTTTATTGTATTAGATAAATGCGCTGAAAAAGCTGAATGGTTATGTCATTTCTTAAAAGATATTTCGAAAAAGAAGAGTTTCGTGCCTCTAGTTTGCATAATTATAATTGTCAATCTAAAATTGGAAGGACACAAAGTAATATGTATAATATTAAGTCTAGACAAAATTTTCGTAGACATAATAGCATAAGGCAAAATCTAGGTTAAATGGGACATAACAGATTATGTAAAATCAAAGGAAAACATAGCAAATTCGCTAACCAAAAGGTTAAATAGAGAGTTAGTTGATAAATCTTTAAGAGGGATGAAACCTAAACTAGTAAGATAGTAATAAGTTAATACAAAGAAAAACTCATTCTAGTTGACCAAAGATGCCAAAATCTAGGTTAAATGGGACAACCTAGTTGTAAATATGTGGTAAGATCACTGTGGGGGTTAAATCAGTGATATTCTTAAAGTATGATTAAGCTATACTTTTAGTGATATTTATGAGTAAGACATCAACTATGTGAGAGAGAAGTGAGACGACTTCAAAGGAGAATTATGCGAAACTCAATTCTTTAAAACTCTCACAGAACCAGACGGATACTCAGGACCAAAATAAATATACCAATGAGAATTAAATTGTGTTAAGAGAAATGTCTGTATGGAGTATATTATTATTTACTCAAGTAGTTGAATAGTTCAACCACATCATGTCAATTGGTTAACGAGTAAAAAAATATATTTTCATAAGGGAAGGTTCAAAGTGTAACACCTGTCTATCATATGCAAGTTTCGATTGCCAAACTCTATCACATAAGTCTTACTTTTCGTCTAATTTTTATTCATGCGGGAGGATTGATGGAAAAATTGTGGTTAGTAAACAATTTTGAGAGTGATATTCAGATGCATCCCATAACTTGGTTTTGAGAGGATAATCTGAATATGTATTCTCTAATATGAGGATTATTAATTTATGATTTTTATATGCTCAAAATGGTAAATGTATGAATAAGAAATTGAATCTCAAAGTAAATTCCTTACAAAGCAGAAAGAGAAAAGTGAGTTATCCTTCATAAGAAAAATGTTAAAGTTGTGAAAAAAATTTATATAAAAAAACCCATCCTTACAACGTTAAGAGAATAAAGTAAAAGACTTTTTTTTATAAGTACAAGGAGGGGTGCAAATCTATAGATCGAACCAATTCTAATACATAGGCGTGTGACATATGCATCTGAATACCAAGCCTAAATATCATAGTCCTAGCTCAGTCCAATTTTTTTTTATTATTTCTAAACGAGCACATTGCTGGATTGTCACACCTGCGACAATGGGCTGCGAAGTATTGTTGTGCGCACGTCATTGTGGCGTGCCTGCGACAGTAATGCAACCAACACGAGTTGTTGTGCTTGTGACGCTGTGTCACTCGCGCGACATATATATTTCCAAAAATTTGTCTCTTGAACTTCTATTATACAAGAGTTACAAAAATTAAATAAGTATAAATTTAAAATTATAAAAGGCTTAATTGACAACCTTAATGAGATTAAATTCTCATTATTTTTCTCACTGCTCTATTCTACTATAAATAGAGACACTTGACATCTATTTAAAAAAATCCGATTTCAGAATTTCTTTTTTTTTTTTCCCTTATCTTCCGTGATAGAATGACAATACTTTCAGTTTATTGTGGGCATAAGTTGTGGTGTTCAACATTCGCTCTTTTATCTGTTATATTTTGAAGATAAATGTTATTGATTTTAAATACTAGTGGTAGAGTGTGAATTTGTTTTAAGGAAAATATGTTAAACATAAATCTCAAATTTTTTCTTTTTCTATCTGATTTATAATACTGGATTAACAATATTTTTTTATTAACAATAACAGATTTCAAATTTATTATGATAAAATGATTAAATACCATGTGAACATGTCACTCAAAAGCTAAACAAACAAACTTTTGTTATAACCAGAAAATCAAACATTGAAATGCAGCAAAGCAGTGGCCTTTATATAAAACTCAGTAGCCCTACCCTTCCTTATATATCAAAACTTAATTTATAATGAATCTCTAATCTTAAAAAGCTCTGTTTCCGTACGCAAGAAGCCATTAATATATATATATATATATATATATATATATATATATATATATATATATATATATATATATATATATATATATATATATATATATCCAATGGCAACATTTCAGCCTCAAACTTATCAAAAAACATAAACCTAAAACCTTTTTGACCCTACCCCATTCATTAATCAACTACCTGTACCATCAAAGTTTAAAAACACCACTTAGGTAAATGAAACCATACTCGTGTACATCTGTCCAAGTTTGCTTTGTTATATATATATATATATATATGAAATTTGAAGATAAACTTGATCTTCATCATTATCATCAAAAACGAAAAGACATTCATTAGAAAATTGCAAATTGCTTGCTTTCGGCTATATATGGCCTTTCTATGCAACCAAAAAAATTGAATTAGTACAAAGAGAATATGAATTAATCAATCACATTCCTGGAAGGTTCTAAAACCTATTTTCTCTACTGTAGCCAACAACAAGAATAAAAAAGTAAAGCAGCTGATGATTTTATATATGTGGAATGAGTTTTAATTCATAGTTTTATTATTTAATTAAGAAAATTATTTTTTTCGAAAATAGATAAGAATGTATGAAACCTTTAGATTAATTTGATCACTAGAGAACTTTTAATTTTGGACAAATATATATAATCAAATTAAACAACCGACTAAGCTAACCGCACACTTCTCAAGGGAAAACCACAAGGATGAAGTTGGACTTGAACACAATGCCCTCACCTCGTGCTTTACACTTTTTTTTTACTAATTAATTAAATGGCTTGTAATTTATATTAATCTCTACTTAATAATTCTCAGGCTCAAACATTGTTAAAACTTCTAAAGATTATATGATTTAGAAAATTCATGTACTCATCGGTTGCCCATGTTCTTCAAGCTCTTAATTTCATGCTGTGCATGCCTTGTTATAAGCTTTTCAATCTATAAATTTACTTTTGCTTTTCTTTTCTAACTGAAAATTGATGGGATAAATTATTAAATTTCTTTTCAATCTATAAAATTTTTCATTTGTAAGTAAAAATTGACTTTTGCTTTCTTAATTACTTCAATGGAGTTCTTCTCCCCTCTTGTCTCGTGTTTTTGTTTCTTTTAAAAATTTTAATTCATATATATATATATATATATATATATATATATATATATATATATATATAATTCTTGAAAATAAAATTTCAATAAGGAACACATGAATTCTTAACTTTTTAACTTAAATTTCATAGAGAATATACAAAGAGAGATGTATATTTAGATGTGTAATATTAAATTTATTTCTCTTATTTTTTCAACAATGGATAATATCAATATTTAATCAAAGATATCTGATTAACTCACCTTTAAAATCCAAGAAAACTTGAACGATAATATCTGTACTTAGTTTTGAATGATTAAGATTTAAGATTGTTTAATTAAAAGAAGAAAAAGAAATCTTACATGATGACATGATGTATTGGTTGGCCTACGCAAGTGCATGTTATTGTGGAGCTTTATCCCGAGGCTAGTACAAAAATAGTGTAGAGGATTTTGCTTAATTTTTCAAATATATTCTGCCAAAACCAAATCGAACAATTAAAGAAAAATTCCACAAAGGAACTATCCCTAATTTTTTTGAAAAAAATGTAACAAAAAAAAATCTAAAATAACAGATCTGAAGATTATTGATTAGCAATGAGGATGTAGTATTTTTACATAGGTCTAAATGACTGCTAATTTGAAGATAATGATATAGCCCTTTGTTACAACTCAACTTCAATAATATTAATAAAAATCATATGTTTATTTTTTATTTTAAATTTTAAAATTTTAATGTTAAAAATTTTAGAAAATTAAAATTTATGAATACTGATATTTGATTGGTTAGAAGTTTATTTTAATTTTTAATTAGATTATGATTATTTTTGAAGATAATAATATACAATCTTTTATTTTAAATTAAACTGCTATTTGTGATAATATGATATTTGATTGGTTGGAATTTAATTATCTATTTAATATTCTAGAAAATTAGTATTTCGAAATCTAGCAATTTGTTTAGTTGGAACACTTCCTCTCTGCTTCAGCTTTTATATTTTGTATATATATATAATGTACCATTCAATCAATCAAATCCTACATTTTGTTTGTGGCCAAAAAAAAGCACATGGGTAGGGCAAGGAATTAAGAAATTACACAATTATATAAGATTTGACATATCCTTTGGATGTGATGAGAATCAAATTTGGTGACAATAACCTAATTTCCCCTGTGCATCAACCATCTATTGGCTATACTAGTAGCTGCTAAAGAGAGAAAGTTATCTCTACTGTATGAACATGGGAATGATATGCTAGGTCTTTCAAAATGGAAAGATTCCTATGCCCTAATGCAAAAGGAAAAAAATGTGCATTTTCTATGCTAAGGGAAACCAAATGTACCTATTGTCCTACACCTATAGGGTATCCTAGGGAAAATAGATTCCATCTGTTTTCTTAATTACATTACCTTTTTTTGCTAAATTCTGTGTGATTAGGTCATGATTTGACTCACATCCTCTCTCTCTCTCTCTCTATATATATACGTAATAAAATTTAGGATGACATCTGCTTTCCCCCCAAAAAAATTAGAAGTTCCCTTTTATAATAAATAATAAATAATGCATATATGTAAAGTTGATCCTCAAGTCTCAAAGCCAAATATATTTCTCAGTTAAAATAAAAGGTTGAAACAAATCAAATCAATATATATTTTATTAAAATTCCACTATTTTCCCCCTTTCTTCTAATTTTCCCATTAAATAATGGTTCCCTTTTCCCCTCTCTATCTTCTGCTTTCCCTGTTTTTCCCTTATTCTCGCTGCTAGTTTTCCTTGTCTCTCTGGCTTTTTCAATTGGAACAGCTGCATAGTGGATACAATGTTCAATTTATTAGTATTTCAATTAGATCCTAAGTATCAATTATATATATTTCTAATGATTTTATTTTACTAATTTCAATTCATAATATAGTCATCTTTAGTTTATAATTTAAATGTTTGTATTGTGATTAATTTTATTTATTGTCATATTCTACTAACTCTATTTAATTATAATTGATTCAGTAAATATGAAAGATTTTTTATTTATGAATTTTTTTCATGATTGATTAGATTGTAGTATTTAATAGTTGAATCTACTTTTATTCTATTTTTTAAGGAAACTAATAAGAAACTTAATTCAATATGTCAATTATAATTGAGGATATCAAAAGTTATTTTATTAAGATAGTAAAAAAAAATATATCTAGTTCTTTACTTAGTCCAAGTTTATCGCTAATTTTTTTATAATTTTTTTATTTTATAAATTTTCCATCCATTAAAAAAATTCTAAATCTGTCACTGCACATAAATCTGGTTACCAGATAATACTATTAAACTAATATTTATATATATATATATAAAGAAAACATAACATATATGTATAATTTCTTTTCATTTTTTTTAGCCTATTTACATGTGCTGAAGTTATACCGAGGATATGTGTCTTTTTGTCCAACAAAGATATGATATATCATTCAAACCAATGAGTACATCCACCTGACCAGCTATCACTTAAAGTTTCATTAGAAAATAGCTGGCCATGGATAATATTTTTTTTTTTAAAAAAAAACCCCTCAATTTGTAGCATTTGTTATGGTCCTCCAAAAAATCTTTATTTTTTTTTGTTTTGTTCACTGCATATGTTGTTCTGAAAATTCTAGGCCATTCTGTATTGTTCTTTAGATTTAAGAATTAATTCCCGATAATCAGTGAGCTTTAGTTTACTGATCTTGAATTTAAATTTTTAATGAAATCCCTTATAATAATATCTAAAAGAAACAAAAATAATTCCCTATCGAAATTGATTTATTAGAAAGGCACAGTAGCATTTTCACCTTTACTATCCTCCAACAAATATAGCAATTAAACAATAAATTTAAAATATATCACCGTAGTTTGCTACTAATTCTGATTAATATCATGCTGTTCGAAATTAATTGTTTTGATTCTAAAAACTCTAGTTTAATTTTTTCCTTTCATCATGAGGCTAAAATGGCTATAGAGTTTGTGGCATAATTAAAATTATTTTATCTCTTTCATAATTTTTATCATAAAAATGATAATTTTATCCTATGACGATCATAAAAATTCAAACTCAAAATTGATAAATTTTAATTTAATAATTATAGAGTTGATTCCAAAATTTCAAATTTATAAATTAATTTGAACTCTAATTTGAAATTTTTAAATAATATTTTTTTTGATTTTTTGAGACATGGAAAGGAAATGCAATTTCAACCTCAACAATTCATCTACCTTTTCTTGCATGCATGTATAGTCAATAGAAACATAAGACCACGTTCAAACTTTTTGAAATCGACGTTCTTAATTAAATATAATTAATTTCTTATAATATATATATATATATATATATAATAAATTAAAATTTTGAGTTTTCCTAGTTCTGCATGTAGTCAGGAGTAATAATATTAATTTTTATGTAGAGGTGGGCAGGTGTCGGAACCCCTAGCTTTGAACACACTCTATAAAACCCACTTTTCAGTTGTCCAAATTTCCTCTCTTTTAATTGATGAAAACCACAATATCATAACCAAGAAAATAAAGATTGAAGATTCACAAACATGGTGGTGCACATAACTTCACTACTATGGCTTCTTTTTGTCTTGAATGCCCTCCAACACTTCTCTTTTGCACAAGCTCATCATCAAGGTAATGCAAATCTTTCTTTCTATTAATTAGTTTATTAACATTAAATTAAGCATAATTGATTTGATCTTTAATTAATTTTTCCTCATTAAGTAGATAATAAGTTTATGGTGGCTCAAGGCAGTGTTGTGTCTGCTCAAAAGGTAATCTTAATTTCTACTCTTTTTTCATCAATTAGTATTAAGATTGAACCTTTAATGAATATAAATGTTGTTTATTATGACAGAAAGTTGTTGATAGGTTCATCACTACAAGGAAATATGGGTTTGGAGGAAGAAAAATGATAGTTGATGAAGTGGTGATGGGGAAAGAAAATGATGAGAAGGAGCTAAAAGATTTGACAGAAGGGACTTCAAAGAAAATTTCAGGTGCAAATTGGTTTGATGTGAAATGTAATTATGAAGTAAAGGGGAGTTTTAGTGTAAAATGTAAAATTAGAAAGAAATTTGTAGCTTTGGGGGATGATTATCATGGACATAAACACCATACTCCTAAACATAACTGAGTTATGATTAGTTAGGTTTTAAGATTCCTTTTGTCTGCCTTCATCCTAATAATGATCATGTGTAGATATTCTACTTGTATTTTTTCTTTTAATGTACTGCCAATTTTTTGCAAGCTTCAGGGAATCTAATCCAAGATCTTTGTTCTTTTCACTTGTATGTGCTTTTCTTTTAAGTTTTCTAATACCAAATTATAGGGTGTGTGACTTGTAAGAATTTGAATTTATTGGTATTTTGGATATTTTAATTATCTAAATGTATATGCAGGAAAGGAGGAGAATAATGCCCTGGTGAAGCCTCTTCAAGGATCAAAAGGCCAATATTTGAATTATCATCAGGTCTCTCACTCTCTCTCTCTCTCTCTCACAAGCAGTCACACACAAATTAATTAAGTGCACTTAAGTAGAAATTAATTAACTTAATTAATTATTGGGGTAAAAAAATCTAAGCTAATAATTACTCAAATTGTTTGTGATTTCAGTTATTACTGTGGCTTTGAAAATTTTTATTTATTTTTAAATAATGGAAGTTATTAAACTCTTGAAATAAGACAAACAGTCAATGATTAATTAGGTTATCATTCATCAACCGTTGATTAGTTGTTTTATGATAACTATTTGAACCGAGCATTTATTTTTCAAAAAAAAAAAATTGTTTTATATGCAGAAGAATATGAACAATTTGAAGGCAAAGACACAGAAGTCTGCCAGTTTGGGAAATCCAAGAAGGGAGAGAGTCCATAATTCAAACAAAAACCCTAATCAAGATTCCAAGAAATTGCCAACCAAAGCCAGATGGGATACTCTTTCAACATCTGACACTACTCTGATCTCTCCTCCTCCTCATGATCAATTTGAAGCACAAAGGCTAGTTGAAGCAACTAAGGAGATTGTCAACCTAATGAACAAAGATTACAAGGGCATGGATAGGCCTCGCCGTAAACCCCCAATCAACAATAATGCCCCACTTCACTGAGTAGTTAATTATATGATAATATATATTAAACTCTAGTTAGTGAATTAGATGGGTTTTTGGCTCACAATTTTGCAATACCCTCCATAGTGAAGTCCCTTAACCCACGCTAGGAACTTAATTAGGATATATAATTACTTAATTAGGTTTTTGGTTTAATTTTGAGAATGGCATGCATAGGAAAGGGATATGCAGTTTGTTTGTTTTCTTTCTCTAATATAACACTTAGATGTAGAAAACATATAAGTTATGTACATTAAAATGAACTTTATTATAAAGCCGTGTCTCTTTAATTTGTGATGTTGGACTGATTTCTGAGCATGAATTATACACATATTTACATCAAGTGTTGTTTATTAAAAAGCTATGCCTCTCTCGTTTAATTTTATTTGGGTTAGTATTATTAATATATAGAGCAATCTGTATTTCCCATATCGTTAAATAAAAAAAAAAAAGAAGCCATTTGCACACTTTTTTTTAAAAAAAAAATTACGATATTTTTACTTATTTTGTTTTTTTAATTTTTTTTTAATTTACATGATGTGTGACACAATTATAATTCTTATAACTCACGTTTCTCATCAAATCAGTAGCAAAATATACTAATTTAGGTGTCTATATGATTTTTTTTTAATATTAGAAGTGAGTAATTAAATGATTTTTTTTACAAATAAAAAATTCGTAAATATATTAAATTAGATGCCTTTCAGTATATATACAAAACAAAGCTCAAAGAACTCAAACAGAAGAGAAGATTACTCGGTGAAAAAACAGATGGAAGAAAAAAAATTAAATAATATAAAAAAGAGTTCACGTAAGAATTCTCCCTAGATAGGAACATTTATTCCCCCTTAAGGACCTAGGGAATATTAGATGATGACATAAACATTAATGAAATAAAATTTCTGTGTGCAGATGGCATAAAACACCTTAAATTCTGGCATATTGGTGGAATGGAAAAACAAGTAGCCGCTCGCACTCTTTTTGCACTTGAGGTCAATCACTGCAAATTTAGAGATTAGAGCCAGAAATTCCACCAGCAGAGATGAATCCTACAGGATAGATAATTTCATTATGTCACTTTCATTTTACAAAGTAGTAATAATGATAGGGTAAAGCAAGAAGAAGAATGACATTTCCTTTTCCTCCAGATGTAGGAAGGAAGGGGGGAACCAAAATTAAAATAATATAGATGGAGTTTTGTTATAGCTGTCGTTAGTGTCGTGTCTAATCGTGTATATGATATAGTTAAACTAAATATAAATACCATATGATTAATTAATCGTATTAAAAAATAAAATACAGACACAACATAATTAAATTTTATATTGACGCGATACGACACAATTAATTAAATATGTTTAAATGTATACATGTTACACGACACGATAAAATTAAACACAATTAACTAAAAGTATTTAAACATATACATATTACATGATACGAGATACAATTATACATAAATAAATACAAAAATTATACTAAAAATATAATACAATATGCAAATAAAATCCACACACCTTTACATATCTAAAATTATTACTCAAATAAACTATATAGATTATTAAAAAAACTAAAAATTGAAATTTATAATGATTTAACAAATATTATATTCACGCATGTAGGTATTAGGATAATAAGAGCACTTATATTAGGGCACAAATTTCGAAAAATGCTTACTATCATTAGATACACAAAATTAATTTTGTTAATAATTTTTTTAGAAAATAAAGAAATAAATATTAATTCATTTAAATATAAATTAGTAAATATATTAGTATAATATTAATATAATATAAGTTAATAAATAATAACTATACAATTAATTTATTAATATTTATTCATATACAAACTTATATTTTATATATATATATATATATATATATATATATATATATATATATATATTTAAAAATATTATAATATATTTGAATACTTTATATAGCACTAAAATTATTAAATATTTTACATATTTTTAAATGTGTCTAAATAAAATATGCAAGTAAAATTCATTTATAATACCGTTTTTTTTCGTGTCGTAAATATTTTGACACGGTTATGACATATATTTGTTTAACTTAAACTCATAAATAGTTAAATTCATATCATTTATTTGTGTCGTGTCAACAATTATAAATTTGAAGATTTGTTTTGTTTTGTTTGTATTTTTTTTTTTTTTACTTCTTTACACTACATAAAACAACTTCTAATTCAATCTACTAAGTTATATTTATTGAAAGAAGTAGATGCAGAATCTCCAGCAGCAGAGGTGAATCCTATAGGAGAGATGAATGGCATAATAATGTCAATTAATTTTCTAAAGCAGTAAATATGGTAACAAAAAGAAGATTGACATTTTCTTTTGTTTTACACAGCATGAGAGAGCTTCTAATTTGATCCATTAATTTACCTTCATTAAGAGCAGTAGCCTTCAACCTATAAAGTTCCACAAATACTCGTTGGTTAGAGTCTTCACCTTTAGAAGGTATAGAATCATACAGTTTAGCTTGAAATGTTTTCGTTGCACCATTAACAATAAACTTATCCTTGGCATTGAAGGTGATAAAGTAATTGACACATTGAACAACTTGAGTATTAACCTTTTCAATCTTCACAAGCTCAAAATTTGCATTCTAGAGAACAACATAACAATATTTCGGTTAAAAACTCAACTTGTTTCTCATGCTCAAGCCACACTTCCAGAGGCATGTCTTCATACACGTCGAACTCTGGGGATGGATGGTCAGCGGTAGCCAAAATTCACAATAAAAAAAAAAACAATAATAAATTTAGATCTCGTTAAAATTTGGTGTTATATTTATACTCTCTTTGGGCTAAAATTAAATACCAAAAAATTCAAGGTTTTGAAGCACATGCATAAACCCATATGGGAATAGAACAAATCCCACGATTAAACATAACAACTACCAAATATTTTCAAAAAATAAAGAAACTAAGACTTTTTCTTCAAATTCATAACCGAAAACTGAAAAATTAGATCAGCTCCAAATTCCTGCAGCTGCAGTTGATTTCTCATGTTCTCCATGTCTCCAAACACAGGACAATTTTCAAATTTGGAAAGTATGATATCTTCTGCACCATTCACCCAATGGTGTAGATTTGTATTAAAATAGAGAAATATACTATATATTTTATTGGGTCAGACCAATAAAATTGAACCATAAGCCCACCCTAATCTAAATGTGGGCCTGGTTTGACATAATTAGGAAGCAAAATCCTCTTTTCCAAATTGGATTGTGCTAGTCGATTAGCATAAACCCACATTCATTAGAAGATAGCACGTTAATTAATTAACCATTAGAACCTGTCAATTTATATTCCAAAACGAGACACATTTAGTGATAATGTATATAATCAAAGTTTCCACGAAATTAATCTGTCTACAGTTAATTGTTGATCAAAAGATCCTTCTAATGAATTGTGATTCTTAATTAATTATATTATTAATGAACACATTTATCGTTTTTGCAACAAATCCACATTTATCGTTGATACAATGTGATGCTATAACAGAACATACATTTTCACTAATGTGAACATTATAAATATTAAAATATGTTTGTTTGGATTAGGACATATTTCGGGTTTGAATTGTTGGGTTCGATTTGGGTTGAACTGAATTTTATTTTTGAGTGTTAATTTTCTAATTATCATATTTCTTTGAATTTGGAAAATTAATTTAAAAGAAGAGAGCGAGAAGTATATATACCATTTATAGAAGGCTTCATATATAATGGCATAACAGCCTAGCCCAATAGGAGACTAACTGTGGTTTGATTCCTCAAACATCAAACTGGCCCAATTTCAAACATCAAAATCTTCCTAACCCATAAATTACATCTCTCTTCAACTATAATTCTAATTCATATGCAAATGTTTAAAGATCTGTAATAGGAATACAAGCAAGCTCGTGGGACATATATACTCAGTTGATCTTCATTTGAATTGCGTGCAAGGTAAACTAATTAATCTGTCTATCAATCAAGTTTGATTCAAGTGATGTTTAGTAAAATTGAAATTTGTAAAATTTGACATGATGGAAATTTAGGAGTTAATTTCAAGTGTTAAATTGGTTGAATGATCTTGATTATCTATGGATAAGCAGTTGCTTTTATCAGTATATTCTCATGATAAGCATTCAATCATTGCATTAAGTTTCAATTCAAACTAATGGTCCTGTTATGTACTGAACAAATTTCCATCAATTGGACTACCAATATATAATTTTTCATTCTAAAAATTGTCAGTTTAACAACACAGAATATGTACAGTTCAACGAAAAATATCAAAACCCTTTGGGGTATGATAGTGGCCCTATTAACATTATACAACCGAAACGAACATTCGATCATCATACCACTAATACAAAGTAACTTCACCTATAAATTTTATCTTCTAAGTCCCTTTAAAAACAAACATATCAGAATTTTGTAAGGAATTCACCTTGGACCAGAAAGCTCCATTGCTTGGACTAGTAATGAAGAGTCTTCAGTGAGATCAGAATATCGATCCGAAGAAGAGAGTTCATGGGGTTTGGACTTGGTCGCTTCTACTCTTTGAGAAGCTTCCCATCTTTCTGCAAGTCCATCACCTTCAAGCATTTTTACTACTTCAGACATTTTTGGTCTATGGCTTGGAAGGAACTGAGTGCAGAGAAGAGCTACTTGTACCATCTCTTCAAGCTCAAATCTATCATAGTTACCTTTTAGGTCCTTATCTACGAGAA
This sequence comes from Triadica sebifera, assembly GCA_023653625.1. Lineage (NCBI taxonomy): Eukaryota > Viridiplantae > Streptophyta > Magnoliopsida > Malpighiales > Euphorbiaceae > Triadica > Triadica sebifera. The sequence continues at coordinate 8,057,256 of CM042905.1, forward strand.
TTTCAAGCTTTTTCTCCTGATGAATTTTCTTTACCTGCAATGGAAATCAATTCAGTTGGAGTACTGAAGTGAAAATTTCTGAAAAGCTTACAAGAAGAAGGCTGTGCTGACCCAGTCTAGCATGACTCCTTTCTGATTAGCTGCCTTGCCAAATTCTAATGCTCTTTGGCCTGTGATCAATTCAAGAAGCAGGATGCCAAAGCCAAAAACATCTGTTTTCTCAGAGGATTGGCCTGTGGAAAGATATTCAGGTGCGATGTGCCCAACTGTGCCTCTCACAGCAGTGGTGACATGAGAATCTTGGTGATCCAACAGCTTTGCCAACCCGAAATCGCCTACTACAGCTTCACAATAGTCATCAAGCAATATATTTGCTGCCTTAACATCCCTATGAATTATCTTTGGATCACACTGCTCATGAAGGTATAAGAGTCCCCTTGCAGCTCCTAAGGCAATTCTCTTCCTTGTACCCCAATCCAAGGCCGGTTTGCCTGCCAAAGACAATGAAGGATTAGCACATCTGCTGAAAGTGTCATTCTATCTTTGATTTTGAAAGGCAGAAATGTATTACCTTTGAGACGGGAAGCCACACTGCCATTAGACATGTAGGGGTAGACCAAAAGCCTTTCTGTTGGTGTGATGCAAAATCCATATAGCCTGAGAAGATTTCGGTGCACTGCTAGGCTGATCATCTCGACTTCAGTTTGGAATTGAATCTCTCCACCCGCAGCATTACCATCTTTAAGCCTCTTAACAGCAACAACACTTCCATCATGGAGATTCCCCTTGTACACATTGCCAAACCCTCCTTTTCCAAGTATGTTCTTGTTGCTGAAGTTGTTTGTTGCTGCCTGAAGTTCCCTAAATTGAAATCTCCTCAAGTTTCCAAGTGAAACTTCCTCATGGTGTCGGTCTGATGTTTCAGAAAAAAAAAAGGATTGATCAGAGGGATATTTTATGTTAACCTATTGTGAAACTATAACAATTTATTGCGCACCCTTGACATCGAAAAATGTTGGTTGATTGTGCCTTTGTCTCCACCATAGAAGAATCCCAAGTAAAAGAATGATGACTGAGACAGAACCAACACCAGAGGCTATTGCAAGGGCCATTCTGTGATTCCTTGGCAGACCAGCTTAAAATGCAAAGGGATATTAGGTCAGAATCAACACAATAGCAAATCAAATCTTTCAAACAAAAAATTATGGAGAAAAAGAAAAGGTTTTGTCCTGTATCCTTACTAAATGTGCTATTCAAGTTCATGGACATAGGCATTAGCGATGTCCCAAAGCATTCTGGTTCAGACCCAGTTGGGCAAATTTGAGGGTTTCCAACAATGCTGTAGCAGTAGAAGTTTCAACATTTAGTGTCCAATTCACTATCTAGAAAATGAGAGAGGAAGGAAGAAAAAATTTTACTTGAATGTTTTAGCAGGAAATCTGGGTACTGGGCCACTCAGATTGTTATAAGACAAGTCACTGAAATCCACAAATAAAACATTCTTTCATTGCAAACTTGACTCAGAATATAAACCATGGATGCAAAAGAATGGTTCTATAGACTTACAGAAATGCGAGCAGGGTCATGTTACCCAATGACATTGGGAATGCTCCAGAGAGACTGTTATTATTTAGCCTCCTACATCAGATTCAAACCGTCCAAGTAAAAAACTTACGTCACAGAAGAGGGACATTCCTAAACATACAACATACGAAGATAGTTTTCGAGCTTCATGTTTTAGTTCAGAAAATTGTGCTTACAAGTACTGGAGACTCTTCAGGTAGCCCAGAGAAGAAGGAACTTCCCCTGTGAAGAAGTTGTTAGAAAGATCAAGTGTTTGAAGCTTTGTTAACTTCCCTAGCTCTGCAGGAATTGGTCCTGTAATATTATTATTTTGTAAGAGCCTGCACAAACATACAGAACAACCAGAAATTTTAATACCAATAACTTGAAAAGCAATGAAAAGAAAAGAAAAATTATCTATTTTGAACTGCGCATAAGCTTGTGGGTACTTACACAATTTGAAGATTTGTTAAGTTGCCAATGCTTGGAGAAAGAGTACCAGATAAATTCTGACTTGGAGCTCCTCTGCAATGAGACCATTTACAGAAAATTCAGAACTGTTTATCATTTGTGGCCTATTTTCTTGTGAATTTCATTTGAGTTATCAAGCATGAGTTCTATGTTTTTGAAATTTTAATCCTGTGAAATATGAGATTACAAGGCTTACAGGCCAATGACAAGACTTTCTGCAGAGCAAGTGACCATAGTCCAGCTACAGGGATCAACAGCATCCCCATCCCAATTATCAAGAACCCCATGAGGATCATGTAGAGAAGCTTTTATACCCATCAAAGCTTGAACTGAAATAAAATCACCTATATCAGAAAGCTTCGATTTTTCCCGCTTTTTGAAGCAAATAAGCACAGCAGTATTCAGATTTCAAAAGAACAGAGGAAAATAAATTTCCATATACCTTCAAAGTTTACACCTTTAGAGGATAGCAACCCATTTGCAGCACTCACAAACCATAAGAAATTAACAAAAAAGGAGGCAACTTCTCTTCTTCTCATGGCTATTGAAATGGATTGTGCAAGAAACAGAACAAAATGCTCAAATTCTACTAATGCTCAAATCTGTGTATCTCCATCAAAGAAACCAACTTTCAAAAAATATGTCACTTTGTTTATGGTAAGTCATTAGATATGAACCCATTTCTTGCTTTCCAGGCCAGGACCAGGAATCCATTCACCAAAATCTTTTGTCAGACTAAGACACAAGAAAAGAACCAGTTTTTTTGGTTGTATAAAGGGACCTAGCATGCCTGTCACTGAGTCAGTAGCTTAAAGAAATGAAAACATATATTACATTTACATATATAAAGTAATATTATATATTGGCCATAATCTTAAAAGAACCAAAGTTACAAAATCTAGAAAAATATTCTTAAAGCAAGGAGAGGAAAGGAAATTCGCTCTGCTGAGTTAATCATGCATTGCCCTTGAAAGGATAAGCATCTGAAATTTGTATATTATTTATTACTGTAATTTTATAAACAAAAAAGCAACTGGGCTGGAAAAATTGACACTTCTTACTTAAATTGTATGCATATAGTGAAACCAAAATTCTTTCTGGGTTAGTGAGTCATTAGTCCTTCTGTTGCCTAGAGATGAGATTTGGGTCTCACAAATATGACTGTACTTTTGTACCAAGGAAAAATGACAAATATATTACAATGAATGAGTATTGTTCATGTCTGTGTGAACTATTGGATTGTGTTTGGTTAATAGGCAAATGAGCAGATGAAGAAAAGGGTGTTCTCTTTCAAGTTTCAAGTTCCAAGTAATAGTTGTAGGATAAAAATTGTAATGTAATTACATAAAACATTGAAGAATCAAACATTCCCTGAGTTTGGCCATACAGTAAAAGTCTGAAACACCCAAAAACCATTAATTTCTTCTTATTTCAAAATTTTATTTTTTAAAAATCTTTTTTGAAAGAATGTGTGAATCTCGAGGCACAAAATGGGGGCTCGAGATTTGATGATGGGTGGATTTAGTCACCCTCCATCCATCATCCATATAGGACCGTAAGCCTGAGTTTCTTTGTTTATGGATAAGAGTTTTTATTTCTAATTTCTTTAACAATATATTTCTAAAATAAATCTATTTTTTAGATGAATAATAAGCTTTAATTTACCAGATGTAAGCTTTGAAACTTAGACTCTAAAAGGACCCTTATATTTAAAACTTTTACTCTCTTTTTTGGCTGTGGAATGACTGTCTCCTGCACTAAGAAAAATAAATCAAATAAACTCATGGTGCTTTGCCCATATGGAATCTACCAAAGCAACATTTACATCTTTATATATATATATATATATATATATATATATATATATATATATATATATATATATATATATAAAGATGTAAATGTTGCTTTGGTAGATTCCATATGGGCAAAGCACCATGAGTTTATTTGATTTATTTTTCTTAGTGCAGGAGACAGTCATTCCACAGCCAAAAAAGAGAGTAAAAGTTTTAAAAGCAAAAGCTGCCATCTTTAAGGAATTTTACCTTCCAAAAACACTTATATCAATAACGGTATTATTGTGTGCCTGTGGTGCCTTTGCCTTTGCCATTGGCATGCTCTTCTTGATATTGATAGCTACTTCATACATAAAGTTTCGTGTTTGAATTAATAATTTGAGATTCCAATTCATAATTAATTAAAATCTTACAATTTTCAAATGTCAAATCAAATTTTATTTTAAAAAAAATAGTTTTTATAAAATGGTTTGAGATATTGTGAGATCTTATAATAGACGTGATTTTAGGCATTTTTGTTTCTTTCTCTTTACAATAATAATATGCAATTAAATTAAATATCATCATATATACAATTATTCTTTTTGTTTTGCATTCTCAAACTAAAATCTCTAATGCAAACAACGTGTTCTTCCTCTCATCTTAGAGAGCCAGCTGATTTGTATGATGAGAAATATTTTATAGTATTATTTTATTATATGTCTCTATTTTTTAATTTAATAAGATCCATTTAAAAAATAAAATAGAAGGTAATATATGGAATCCTCTTCATATGATTTAATGTTTGTTTGCACCAATAATTTGATTGTGACATTAGTATATGCTAGACTTGTCCCCTTATTAAAAAAAATAAGGGAATCCTTAAATTAGATTTCATTTTTAAAATAATATATTAATTTAATAATTTTTTAATATTTCTGTTTTTAATGTATGTTACAATTAATAAATATGAATTATAAATTTGTAATTTTTTAATATATAATTAATAAAAATATATACTAAAATTAAGAAATATTTATATTTCTAACTATATAGTTTTTTTAACATGTACAAAATAAAAATAAATATAATTTTATGGATATGGGAAGGATTCTATCAATCAATGAGAGAAGTGTAATTGTCAAAGGTTGTAGGTAATTTCAAAGATTCTGGTGTCTATGAAAGGATTGAGTTTGTGTTTCCTTGAAGTACAATCAACAATAGTATATGTTAATGAATAAAACCTTGAATTGGGAATTTCTAAATAAAATCTCATGAATAATAATATTTTTATTACTAAAATAAATAGTATAGATTTCTTAGTATATTCATAATAAATTTAGAAAGAAAAAAAAATAATTAGCATGCTTGAATGAATTGAATTATAATGTCATGCTTAGGTAGTAATAATAACAATTTAAAATAGCAATTTTTTTTTGAAAACATTTTAAATAGGAAATATTAAATAAAATATAGAGGGAATGGGATAAGGATATGAGAGTGAGACCCCATTGTAACCTAGTGGACAATCATGCCCCCAACCCCAAACAAAAAAAAATTTAGAAAATTGACCAAACACAAGAAAAGAACATAGCACTTTAATACTCTATAAAATGACAAATATGTCCAGAGATTAAGGACCAAAAGGCCGGGTAACAGCTTGGCATAATTGTCCCTTTCTCCCCATCATATCATATTAAAATAAAAAAATAAATAAATAAGAGCCATTCTTACAACTATATATAAGCTTAGATTTTCAATCCCATATATAATTCAATAGTTTAACTCTTTATTTTGTCTTAATTGCATTGTCTTTTCCCTCCTTTTTCTTTTAATAATTTCTTTTGTCCTATGTAAAATTTAACATTTTCATAGTAAAAACCTCACATGTTAATGGAAAAATAATTGAAATTCAATTGGGGCATAAATTATCCTGTGATATCACATTAATTCAACACTACTGTAGTTACCTTTTTAGAAAAAAAAATTATATAATAAACTTATATAAACTACGGATCCACATATGCAAATTTTTACCCATTTTTTTTGGATGCAATGGAATTATAATTATTTGAAGAAATACATTTTTTAAATATTAATGTAATTATTATTTTTTAATTCCATACAATACTAGTCTCAGCTTGTGCTCAATAGTCATTAATGATATTGTCCATACAATGGTGGACCAAAAGCGTTTTTTCTTTTTACTATGCCTCAAATAGTAGTTGGTTGTCTGGCTTTGCAAAATCGAATCCAAATTAAAAATCGAATGAGTAGAACATAATTTGGCATATTATTGATTTAATTTGTTGGATTTGAAATTTTTATATTATTCGATTTAATAAATTGAATAGAATTTATCATTAATATATATAAAAAAAAGAACTTAAACCGAACAAATAAGAATTTAAAATTGACTGAATCAAATCGAATTAAATATTTTGATTTGGTATGACTTCGATTTAATTTGGTTCTATTTGAATATATATACACTTAAAAATTGAACCGAAAAAACAGAATGCACATCTCTTGGGGTGATCATCCTGAATAGAGGGGAAAAGAAAAGAGACATTAATTTCCGCTTTTGAAATTGAACAATTAATAAAGTAGAGGTCCACATGATATTTTTGGTTGGGACGAATATGTGGCAATGCAGGTTAATAAAAGGCAGTTCACACTACTATTTCAACCCAAATTTAGACATCCTGTCCCCATTTTTCACCAAACACCCCCCTCTCTCTCTCTCTCCTCTATTTTTTCCTTTTTTTTTAAATCATTCAATATGATACAATCTACTAAATTATAGATTAATCTAAATTTATAGGAATAAATTTTATAAAATATCTCTCAATTTAATACTAATATACTATAATATCTCTTATATTTAATTTGCAATACTAATATATTTCTGCTTTATTTAATGTAACATAAATATCATTCTTTATCTATTTTTACATATTTGAAGATTTTCCTTAATAAGTAAACAATATATATTCGTATATGAACATATTTAATATTGTTATTTAATTCTACTGATTCCGAAAGGTTAAAAGCATAAGTTCTAACGATAGAATTACATTTTTTGTTTGGTAAACCAATTTCTAAACTGGCATGAGACAAATAAAAAAAAACTTTATGTATTTGGTTAAAAATTGATGCTGAAAGTGCTTTTAAGTGTAAATAATAAAAATGGACATAAATAAAAATATAATTATTTGTTACTATTTTTATATTAAAAATTATCATGTGATTATAATAAAATTAATATTAAATCTAATAAATATTAATTCTATACCAATTTATTTTTTTTAAAAAAATTATTTTAAATAGTAAAGAGAATTAAAAAAAGGGTATCCAAGAATTTGCCAAGCACCTTGATATAGCAGGAATTAATGATTTTATTTTCAGAGTTAGTCTGCAAAGTTTATGTTAGTGGAAAATTTTATTGTATTGTTTGATTAACGCATATTTTTGCTAAGCACCCTAATGACTTAATAAAAAATAAATTGTATTCTTATTTCGTAGCTGCTTCCGAAAAAAAAAAGATGTGGGTTGTTGAGTTTAGAGCAAGGATTAAGAGGAGAGAGTTTTTATGTATATTAAACCGAGACCTTGGTAAAACAATTTTGGCATATTTAAGTTAATTAACCTTTGGTTAAGTCTAAAAATCTTACATGCAAACAAGCCACAAGTCCAACATGCACAATACACACTTTACTAAGTTTTCGTACAAATGGCACAAAGTGATATTTACATATTCATTTCACAAAATTTGGACCCATTCTTTAATTTCTCACAAAAATTCATCTTCTACCTTTAGTTACACTGTAACCCGTCCCTCCTCCCTCATCTTTCCACCATTTTCTTACATCTCCTTCTCGGCTAAATGATCATTCAAGCTACAAGATTAAGAAGCTAATTTATGTTATTGCCATAAGCCTTTGAAGATTGATCTATTCATCTCCATTCCAAATTGACCGAAGCAATATTTAAGAGATGAATGGTGTGGTGGTCTCGGCCTTGGCAAGGAAAAAAATGAAGGTTGTGCATATGTGAAAGTTAAAGCAAACAGGAGGGGAGAACAAAACTAGGATATCACAATTTTGAGCTTATATTTTAAAATAGTTAACCGTAAAGGGGAGAGTTTGCCATTTCTTCTTTATATTCGAATCAAGTTTGCATGTGTTAAAATTGGAGTTGTCCATGAGGTAAGGTCTCCCTTATCTTGAATTTCTTTGTTCATTACGTGAGAAAAAAATAATTGGGTGATAATTAACAACTGCATTTAATTGCTTCTTGAACTTGGCTTTCTTCAAAGTAAGCATAATTACCTAAACACAGAGATGTTGTTGAAATCGGGTTAGTTTCCACCAAAGTGAATAATTGTGCCAAAAAATTAAGACAAAAAAAAATTCTCAGGTAGTTGGTGGAGTCACAAATGATCTTTCTTAAAAACCAACTTCCTTAGACTCTTAGAGTCTTGGTGACAGAATTTTTTTTCGATAATTTAAAGCACAATATATCACAAAGTAAAAGATCCGACAATAGCTATTAAATAGAAATAAAAGGAACACCAGAATTTAACAAGGTTCGACCAATTATACCTACGTTCTCGGACACTACTAAAATAATATTTCATCATTTCAAAGAAATATTACAAAGTGAAATATTACAAGAGAGACAGAAAAATACAACCAATCTTAGAAGTAGAGGGATTGATGTTTTTGGGATGAATTGTTAAGAGGGGGATGAAGCCCTTTTATAGGTTAATGCTATGGTGGAAAAATGAAATCTTTCCGATGTGGGATTGCCACATTTCAACAAATCTCCACCTTGGCGATCTCACAATTCCAAACAAATATTCTCTTTACAAATTTCAGTAATGTCTCCAAATGCGCTTCAAAGTACCCAATTTCAAATTCTGAGGACATTTATCAAGTCCAAGTAATGTTAGAACTTGATATCTGTCACAACTTTTGTTGTCATATCTGCGGGATTTTCAGCAGTCAGAATCTTCTGAAGTAGTATCCCACCATCTTCAAGAATTTCCCGTACAAAATGATATCGAACATCGATATGCTTCGTCCTTGTATGATAAACTTGATTCTTTGCTAAACAAATAACACTTTGACTGTCACAATGCACTTTGACATGCTTCTGACCAATTTCCAAGTCATTCAACAACCCCTGAAGCCAAATTGTCTCCTTAACAGCTTCTGAAACTGCCATGTACTCTACCTCTGTTGTAAACAAAGTAACTGTTGACTACAAGGTGAACTTCCAACTAACCGGTGCCTTTGCAAGTGTGAACACATAACCGGTAGTAGATCGACGTTTGTCCAAATCACCTGCATAGTCGGAATCACAATATCCAACTATATATTGACCACTTTTCTCATCCCACTTAAATATTATACCAACATCTACAGTATTCTGAATATACCGTAGAATCCATTTCACAGCTTGCCAATGTCCTTTGCCAGGATCATGCATGTACCTGCTCACAACTCCAACTGCTTGTGAAATGTCAGGCCTCGTACACACCATTGCATACATTAAGCTACCAACAACATTTGCATATGGAACCTTTGACATATATTTTCGTTCTTCATCACTTTTCGGAGATAAAGATGCACTGAGCTTAAAATGAGGAGCAAGTGGAGTACTAACTGGTTTTGTCTTTTCATTTATCCCAAAACGCTTTAGTACTTTTCTCAGATATTGTTTCTGAGTCAAACAAAGTCTCCCCAATTTTCTGTCTCTGCATATCTCCATACCGAGAATCTTCTTAGCTTCCCCTAAATCCTTCATTTCAAATTCTTGATTTAGTTGAGCTTTAACTTCTGAATCTCTCCTTCATCTTTTGAAGCTATCAACATATCATCAACATAAAGGCGAAGATAGATAAAGGAACCATCCCGTAGCTTGCGCAAATATACACATTGATCATATTTGCTTCTTATGTATTTTTGTCTTATCATAAACTTGTCAAATCGTTTGTATCACTGTCTTGGAGATTGCTTCAATCCATATAATGATTTGCTCAATTTGCACACTAAATTTTCTTTTCAGCAACTTTAAATCCTTCTGGCTGAGTCATGTAGATTTTTTCTTCTAAGTCTCCATGTAAAAATGCAGTTTTTACATCCAGCTGAACTAGTTCCAGATCAAATTGTGCTACCATCACAATAAGTGTAAGGAATCTCATCATCTACTGAAGATGTATAATTAGTCATATCTTCAAGTCGAGCAGGTTTCTTAATATTCCTTTTCGGCTTTCGCAGTGCAATTGGCTCAAGTTGCTGAGGAGGTTCTTGTGCTGAAACCTCTGCTTCCTCATCTAATCCATTTTCTACCATTATCTCCTTTTCTGCCGTAGGAGTAATTTTATCAGACTTTACAATTTTTGGATCAACAATTATTCTTCTATCAAACTCCACCTGTTTAGGAGTTTCCTCCACCTGCTGTGGAGAACCATCTGTCTGCTTTTTTGTTACCTTTAACATGGTAGACTCATCAAAGCTAACATCTCTACTAAAGATTATTTTCTTCGTATCTGGACACCATAGTCGATATCCTTTGATACCAGAGGATATCCCCATAAAGATAGTTTTCTTTGCCCTTGGATCTAACGTCGATTCCTTAACATGATAGTATGCAGTGGAACCAAACACATGTAAGGAATTATAATCTATAACAGGTTTTCCATACCAAACCTCTAAAGGTATTTTGCCATTGATAGCAGTTGATGGTAAACGATTAATGAGATGACATGCGTATATTAAAGTCTCAGCCCAAAACTGTCTGCCTAATCCAGCATTAGACAACATACACCGAACTTTCTCCAGTATAATTCGGTTCATGCGTTCAGCCACCCCATTCTGTTGTGGTGTATTTCTGACAGTGAAATGTCAAATAATTCCTTCATTTCTGCAAACTTTCATGAAGGGATCACTTGTGTACTCTCTGCCATTGTCTGTTTGAAGACACTTGATCTTTCTATCCGTCTGAGTTTCTACCATCTTCTTCCAGATGAGAAAAACTCTCAACACTTCATCCTTTGTCTTCATTGTATACACCAATACTATTCTTGAACAATCATCAACAAAGGTAACATAGTAGTGTTTACCTCCCATTGAAGCAGTTTTGGAAGGACCTCATACATCTGAGTGAACATAATCTAGAATACCCTTGGTATCATGGATTGCAGTGCCACACTTCACTCTCGTCTGCTTCCCTTTGATGCAATGCTCACAGAAGTATAATTTGCAGGTTCGCACTCCTTGCAATAATCCCTGATTCGCCAGAAGTTTCAAGGATTTTTAGCCTGCATGTCCCAAGCGCATATTCCACAATCTGGTTGTTTCTAGCTCTTGGTCATCACTAGAAATTGTTGTTGTTGTTGTTCCAACAACTGTATTGCCTTCATAGTAATATAAGTTGTTGCTCCTTTGAACTCCTTTAATCACCACAAGTGCTCCAGATATAACCTTCATTACTTCATTTTTAATGATTATAGTGAAACCCTTTCTCCCAAGGATTCCCATAAAAATGAGATTTTTCGTCAGACTGGGCATATATCTTACATCTGTCAGAGTTCTGATTGATCCATCACGATTTTTCAATTGGATTGAACCAATTCCAGTTGTTTTGCAAGGGCTGTCATTTGCTGTATAGACAACTCCACTTTCAATTTCTTTAAAATCGAAAAACCATTCCCGATTGGGACACATATGCTGGCTACAGTCTGAATCTAGGATCCAAGCAGTCGAACTGCTTATTGATGGCATCAATGCTAATGAAAAATCTGAATCATCACATTCAGCTACATTTGAATCTGCAACAACCTTATCTTTGCCAGATTTGCTTCTCAACTTAGGACAATCTAGGACAATCTTTCTTCTAGTGCCCCTTTTCTCGACAAAAGGCACATTCATTTTTGCCCACTCTGAATTTTGATCTGTCTTTCTTTCCCCTGTTCTTATTTTTCGAATGGCCTCTTACTATCAAAGCTTCTGCTGCTCTACTGGTGCTATCCTTCTTGTATTTTCTCCTCAATTCATAGCTGTATAGTGCAACACATACTTCACTAAGAGACACCTTAGTTTTCCCATGGAGTAGAGTAGTTTCTAGAAACTTAAACTCCTCAGAAGAGATCCCAACAGCATTAGGGCTAAATCTTCATCTTCAAATGTCACATCCAAGTTCATCAGATCTGCTACAAGTTGATTGAAATTGGTGATGTGATCATTCATCGTGGTACCAGGAACATATGTGAATCTGAACAACCTTTTCTTCATATGAAGCTTATTTTGACTGCTCTTTTTCAAGAATTTTTCCTCCAGTGCCTTCCACAATTTACTTGCAGAAGTTTCTTTACAAAAGGCATATTCTACTCTCTGGACAGACACGATCGAATTGTACCACATGCCAAATGATTGATTGTTTTCCATTCCTTCTCATTTGCATCTTTTGGCTTTTCTCCCTCAATGGCAATGTCTAAGCCTTGCTAAAATAAGGCATCTAGAACTTCACCTTGCCACATGCCGAAATGGCCTGTACCATCAAAAATCTCCACTGCAATTCTCGTATTTGCCACAGCAGTTCTCGCCAAAATTGATGAAGTAGAAGATGTTGTGTCCATTGTGGATTTTTGTCTGTTTCTTGCCATTTCTTCTTTAAGACTATTTAATAGCTTTCAAATGCGGAATATCCAAGAATCCAAGGAAACCTTTCTGATGTGGAAGATCAGCTTATGCCGCAACCACGGAGCTTATAACTCAGTAACCTTGGCTCTGATACCAATTTTTGTGGAAATCGGGTTAGTTTCCACCAAAGTGAATAATTGTGCCAAAAATTTAAGACAAAAAAAAATTCTCAGGTAGTTGGTGGAGTCACAAATGGTCTCCCTTAAAAACCAACTTCCTTAGACTCTTAGAGTCTTGGTGACAGAATTTTTCTCAGATAATTTAAAGCACAATATATCACAAAGTAAAAGACCCGACAATAACTATTAAATATAAATAAAAGGAACACCAGAATTTAACGAGGTTCAGTCAATTATGCCTACGTCCTCGGACACTACTAAAATAATATTTCACTATTTCAAAGAAATATTACAAAGTGAAATATTACAAGAGAGAGAGAAAAATACAACCAATCTTAAAAGTAGAGGGATTGATGTTTTTGGGATGAATTGTTAAGAGGTGGATGAAGCCCTTTTATAGGCTAATGCTATGGTGGAAAAATGAAATCTTTCCGAAGTGGGATTGCCACATTTCAACAAGATACATTTCTTATTCATGGTAATTAATATCTACATTACTATTTGTATCAATTAAAATAAAGATATTTCTTATTTTCCCAAATAGAAACTCAAAAAGCAGCTCAATTTTACAAGATTTCATATTAATCAGAGAGTTGAGTAGGCATAATCTGAAATTTTAAAGTTTAAGAACCATAACACACAAGCAAACAAACAATGAACTATTATATAATGAAGCTTAAATTCTCCTTAATTGAACAACAAACATACAAAATCGGTATAAATACAACAAAAATTTCAAAGATAATTAGACTCGGTGAGAGAGATAAAAAGTTGAGGATTTTTTCCTTCGTGAGTTTGAGACTTGAGTGAGAAACTCAGAATTGGTGGAAGTGGAAAATCGAAGGGCAAAGCAAGAGGAAGACTGATTGAAGGGTGGGGAGGTGTGAAGCAAGTGGAAGCCCGATCAAAGGGTGCAGAGGTGCGAAGCAAGTGGAAGACTGGTTGAAGGGTGTTGTGCAAAGCAATTGGAAGACATAAGGGTGTTGTGGTGCAAAGCAATTGGAAGACGTAAGGGTGCCGTGGTGCAAGGCAACTGGAAAACAAAAAGGTGCGATGAAGCAGCCACCGATTTGCCGGAGTAGTTTAATATAAGAGTGGATGCTAGAATCGATAGATGGGAGCTGGGAGGGGAGCCGCGGAGGTGCAAAGCAAGTGGAAGATTGATCAAAGGGTGCAGTGGTGAAAATCAAGTGGAAGACAGAATTGGTCGGAGTAGTTCAAGATCAGAGTATGAATGTTTGAATCAGCTGATGGGAGTATGGATGCTTGAATCAGCAGATGGGAGCTAGGAAGGGAGGGTCTATTTTAGAACTGTAAATGAATCAAACCATTTGTTAGCTATTCGGATATCGTTTCTAAAAAATTTATTTGAAATTGTTTATTACTGTTAATGAGACGAATTCAATTTCAAATATGAGGTCAAGTTTAATACTATTTAATACTATTTAGTTCGTTATTTTGCGAACATACTCGTTTACGATATTACAAACACGTTCATAAATGTGTTCATTTAAAAATTCGCAAATGTATTCGTTTAGGGTTCGTTTATGTTATATTTTGTTATCAAGGTTAAATTCTTTTATAATTATTAGTTAATGAGCTAAACTCGAATTTTTGTCATTATTAGTTAACGAGCCGAACTCAGGTTAAATTTATTAAGCATAATAAATGAATTTTTTATGAGTTGAACTCAAGCTACTCGTGAACTTAATAATTTTCAAATGAGCTGAGTTCAAATTTAAATATAAAAAGCTTAAATTGTGCTTGAGTCAAGCTCAAGTGTGTGACAAATTTAAACTAACCAAATTTGAATTCTCTAATATTCAGCTCAATTTGGTTCGTTTACAATCCTAGATCTATTGCCTAGGGTTTGGGAGATAAGAAAAGAAATGTTTTATATAAGAGTAAATAAGACTAACTCATTAAGGGCATTTTTAAATTTTAATAATTTTGAAATCTACTTCCCGTGTTTTGGTAAAATTCAGATTTTAGTGAAGCATAAAAAATGCTGCTTTTTTGAAACACAGGTTGGGTCAGTCAAAACTTCGATTTTGGCTTTTAACCAAACACATGTCTAATTGGCTTTTCATTCAAAATCATAGTTTTGAGATGACCAATTTAATGCCAAACATGATTACATGGAATGTACTTAATAATTAAGTGTTGCATCACCATCTATATAAAATATACAATTTTTTAATTAATTGTATTTAAATAAATTTTTTTTGTACTAATAAAATTATGCTTAGATGAATTTTTTTGTTTTAAATTTACGATATTGTATAATTATCATAGTATTACCCTATCAAAATCACTGAAATATAAAAAAAATTCCATTTAAATACAATTTTTTTGGAAATATTGTGTATTAATTCATATAGCAATAATGTGTTATCTAGTTATAAAAAAATAACATACATAAGATGATATTTTTGTTATATGAATTAAAGTCGTGAGATATTAGTATTATAAGTTAAAATTAAGAAACATTACTGGTAAGTTGCAGAATGATATGTAAAATTTACCTAAATTCATAGTAGGCAGACCAAGAAGTGGACAAAATATATTTTCTTAAATTTTAAAGATGCTCGATATATATATATATTGCATATATTTTATTCATGCCCTCTAATACAATACATAATTAATGGCAAATTAAACTATTCATGCTGGAATTAATAGATTTGTGAATGTTATTATTATAGTTAAATTGTCTCACTTCACTTGTTTTACTTCACTTTTTTTTTTGTTTCACTTTGCTTGTGATTTTTTACTACTTAATTTATGTACATTAAACACTTCTTTAATTTATAAAATACGTTTTTTTTATTTTTTTTAGAAGTTCCCTTTTTTAATAAATATGCAATTTTTCAAATGTTATAACAATCTAACCTTCAATACCCCGTTAGGAGCAACATATCCGTCATTAATTGGCAACTATATCCTAAGTTATATATAAGCATCAGTAATTATATGTCTCATCAGTCTAGCCAAGTAATTAATTACTTGATTAACAACATTTGAAAGAGTCAATAAATTGATAACTAAGGCTTCTAAAGATTTTCTTATACCAAGCTAATATCCATTTAACACTAATCACTCTGACTTTCGTGCTTGCCGACTCACGTAGCTAATAGCTAATGCAACTTAGCTACTGTAGTTGCCTGCAATGTTGAGCTGTAATGCCAATACATAGGACCCCCCCTGCAGCTGCTATAATCTTCATTCCCCTTCCCCCCTAAGTTGGTGCCTGATAGCAATTTGCAAGACCTAACTTGAAGAGGAGTTTATGAAGTTGTGGGGCAGAAAGAGCCTTAGAAAAGGCATTTGTGGGTAGCTCAAAGGAAGCAACATGTTGTGTGCAAATGAATCCTTACTTCGCTTTATCTCGCACAATGTGAATCAATATTCAAGTGTTTCATGTATTCATAAAATACTGAAATTGCAGCAATGTGCATAACAACTCTATTGTCATAGTGAAGTTTGATGGGAAGGTGCAAAAGAATGTCAAAGTCTTGAAGAAAATAGGAGAGCCAATGTATCTCATAAACAGTTGAAGCCATGCTCATATATTATGTCTCAACTCATGATCTAGACAATGTTCCTTGCCTTTTAGTTTTCCAAAAAATAAGTGCCGAGTTAAGGAAAATACATAAGTCACTAACTAATCTTCAAGTAACAGAACAAGTGGCCCAATCTACATCACAATAGGCCTCAAGGTCGAATGAATTAGAGAGGGGGAAGAACAAGCCCAAAGAAGGACAACCTTTGAGATATCTCAGTACATGTAAGGCACTCTGCCAATGAGAAATTTTCGGTGTCTGCACAAATCAACTTAACTGTTGTACTGCAAAGCTGAGGTCTGATCTAGTAAAATCAAGGTATATCAGTCTACCAGTGAGTCTCCTATAAAACTGTGGTTCTTCTAATAAATCTCTTTCATCTGTTTGCAACTTGTGACCTTTTGGAAAATGAGTGGCAGCTAGTTTAGCTCTTGCAAAACCTGTATCAGTGATTAAATCCAATGCATACTTTCTTTGATTAACATAAAGCCTTTGTTTAGAACGTGTAATTTCTAATCCAAGAAAGTATTTGTCATGATGGAAATTTTTAATAGTAAAAGTGTGATATAGGTAGGATTTGACTGACCGAATTAACTCTTCTAAAGTACCAGTTAATAAAACACCATCTACATATACTAAAAGTGCTAAGAATCCCAAGTCCCTCTTATAAATGAATAAGCAATGATCATGTGGAAACTGTTGAAAGCCAAAAAATTGTAATTTTAGTGTCAACCCAAGATTCTATTGCCTAGAAGCTTGTTTCAACTCATATAGTGATATGCGTAGTTTACAAACCTGACTTGGTTTGGCCTTGGAATGACCCTATGGATGGTGCATATAAACTTTCTCATCAATATACCCATGAAGGAATGCATTACTGATATCAAGCTGATGTAGCTGTTATAACAAAGAATACCCTGACAGTAATAAGTTTTGTAACACCCTTCGATATAATTAAAAATAAACTCAATCATACTAAAGAATGTTATGATGCATATGATTTAAAACGTCATAAATTTAAAACTTTGATGTACCATGGTCATATAAGTCATATATCATATCCATAACATTTCTAAATATCAATATTAATCATTGTAACCCATAAAATATCTCAAATATATTATTTTAGTATATTTAACCTTAAAGTAATATAACCCAAAAATATTTCATTTATCACCCCAATGACTACTCACAGTATGCATTAAAAGCAAATAACACAAGATCACACAACTTAAGACTTTAAATGTGGCTATATATAAACCTTACACCTAAGATGGAGCTTAGTCAACACTTGAATTCTTCAAACTTGTCCTCTCCCTTGAGGACTTCCAGCTGCTGAAACAACAAAAATGTCTCTCTTAGCCTAATAGAACTAGAACCGAACTTAAAGACACCCTAAATCGAGCTCCTCTCTCACGAGTTCTCTTTCTCACTCATCTCTCTCACTTTCCTCAAGTGAAAATTGTTATTTGAATCTCCAAAAAAGGAGGTCTTTGATGATAAAAAGGAGATGAAGGTGGTGTATTTGGTGGGTTATATAGGCATGGGAATGGATTTAAAGGAGATGACTACTGAAAAAATCGCGATTGTCTCACTTGTTTTGTTTGCCAAGATTCACAGTTGTGACTCATCTTTTACGGGCATGAACCACTTATTCACAATCGTGATTAATCTTCACGGTTTGTTAACTGAAAATCTAACATTCACAGTCATGACATCACTTGTCACAGGCGTGAAACCTTCAATTCTCTTATCCTCTCATCTATTTAAAACTCTACTAACTTTCAACTCTCACTAACCTCCAATGTAACTTATAAACCATATTTTATGAGTGTTACATTTCTTCCCCCCTAAAAAATTTTCGTTAATGAAATTTACTAGGTTATTCAAGTCGAATAATTAGGATTAAGTAACCATGAAAAAAATGTACCATCATAAGCATTTATAGGCCCTTGATGTTTTATGGCTTTCATGGTGTAGGCTCTTACCAATGCCCTTCACCATCTTGATCCAACTTTGTCAAAATGGGTTTGATCTTATCCCCTATCCTGAGTTGGCATTAAACTCTGAGATTGAGTGGGAGCCTCCATTGTCTACAAAGGATAATCTCTCCTATAGTGGTCTTGAGATCTACACCTGTAGTAAGTCCCTGAGGGTCCCAAGCATTCCCCTCTGTGTTTATGACCACATGATGCACATTTTGGTGCTGCCTCTCTCCATATCTGTGTCTGACTACTGACAATTGTAGAAATGGCTCTAGATGATGGTGCATGTCCAATAAACCCTAACTGAATTTGACTCTGGCCCTACCCACTGGACTAGAAGTGATTAAAACTGGTATGAGCTTTATTGCTCGAAGTTTGTGCAGCATTGAAAGATGGTCCCCTAAAGTCCCTCTTGGATGACTCATTTGATCTATTCAAATTTATCCTCTTTTCTATAGTAATAGCATCAGATACCAACTTCGCAAAATCCTCAAGCTGTTGTGAAATCACGTGGAACTCAATCTCATCTCTCATACCATCCTCAAACTGGTGACATTTGTCCATCTTATCTCTAATAATATCGGTCGTATACTTGTTTAACAGGGTAAAATCTCTCTCAGACACTCTCACAGTAATCTTATTTCTTCTTATCTTTATATGCCCTCGACACATACTATTTTTTAAACTCAGTTGTGAAGAAATCCCAGATATGCGACTCTGAAATCTGAGGCTTTTGTAAAACTGACTTCCACTAATCGTAGGCATACTCTTGGAGGAGTGATACAACATACCTAGCCCTGTGCTTCTCAGACTTCTCCAACCAAAACTCTGCAGCTGCGGAGTCATCTTCAATCTTGTCTGTGAAGTTTGTGGCTCCATACTTCTTCAGCCTATCAATTTGAACCCCAGGCATTGGTGGTGAAAGAGGAGGATGGAGGAGGTGACATAGTTTATACCAAATGATATAATAGAACAACTAGATTCTACATCAGAACATCCTAAGTTTGATCCTCCTAACCAGCCATAGGTTGTTGTGGAAGAGGACCAACATTGGGCCCGCAAACACTAGTCCGAGGTGGACTATTTTTCTCAGCCACATTATGCGGTTCAATCTCCATACCTGCTCTCTAACATACACATTAACAGAGAATAGTCCATATCATATTTATATAGGATAACACCCGCACACATGATACAACCCTTCCAACATAGGTTCAGAATTGCCTAAACCTAAGCTCTGATACCATTATATGTAACACCCTTTGATATAATTAAAAAAACTCAGTTATACTAAAAAATGTTATGATGCATATGATTTAAAATACCATAAATTTAAAACTTTGATGCACCATGGCCATGATGAATTATTAAAAAATATATAAAATATTATACATCCTTAAAATACTTGATAAAATTTAAAAGATTAAATATAATATTTGTACTGGCATACATCAACCCAAAGTTTTTCAAAACAAGTAGTTATAAAACTATATGTCTCTGAGAATAAAAACATATAAATATATAACTACCCAAACCCAACAAAACTAAAAATATAACAATTGTATCACCAACCTCAAGTATGTATTCTTGACTTTGATCTTTGGGCATCCTCTTTAGTTGTTGCTCTCCTAAGCTCTAAACATACACATGAAAAGTCTATATACTAAGAAAAATAATGTTTAGTGGTACATAAAAACATACAAGATACATCATATAGCATATACAACATGCATTATGTTCTTTCCACGTTACTGTAACAACTTACCATAAAGTCTACATATGCATTAACCCATAATCTACATGACATACCATAATGCTCGTATATTTAGTATACATATTGGGCATGGCATATCAAGATATATAATATTAATCATATAAGTGTATATCACACTTGGCAAATTATTTAAATCAATCTATTGCTTGTTTTACTCATAATCGAAATAAATTGGATAGAAAAATCTACGACTTTCACCCGAGCTATCAGGACACCTGCTTGAGCATTCCAGAACACATATTTGAGAAAAAGATGGTGCACATATCAATAACCAAGGGAAGCACACTTGGTTTAAATCCTAGGCCTTCAAGGAATCTCGTATGTGACCAACCTAGGTCACCTGGTACTGGTCTCCCTTCAATGACATGTTATCTATCCTAACTCTAGTTCTAGTCAGAGTATTGAGCTTAACTATTTATCCAACATTTACTATTTTCATATTGTAATTTAATTCATATTCCATGATTTTCATAAATCATAACCATAATATGCATTCTCATACCATGTTATAACCATGAAACAAAGGCATACCACCTCAAAATGAATCAACCTTGTTTTGCATGAAAAAACACAAAAAAATGCAATATTACAAGTTTATGCTCATGAACCCATCACGGTGTGAAGAACTTTCTTGGGCAGTTTACCTATGAACGACACCGTGATTCAACGTCTAAATCAACTACAGTTTCAAAACCATGATCACCCCTTTACAGGCGTGAACCAAACCGTGAGTCTAACCGTCTAGTTGCCCATGAATAAGTTTGTTTTAGCAACAAAACATCAATTCACTACATGCAGGTCTGTGAATCTTTAGTTCACAACCTTGAATCTGGAAATATTTTTAGAAAACAGAACAAGCCATTTTATACCATTTCAACATGTAATAATCTTTATGGTTGACCAATGTTAGTCATCCTATCAACACTTCAACATGCATATAAGACATATATTATATCCATAACATATCTAAATATCAACATTACTTAATTAACCTATAAAACGTCTAAAATCTATCATTTTAGCATAGTTAACCTCAATGCAATATAACCAAAAAATATGTCATTTATCACCCCAATGACCAGTCACAACATGCATTAAAGGAAAATAACATAATAACATGCAACTTAAGACTTTGAATGTGGTTATGTCACATCTGTGAGTTAAACCTTGACCGTATACGTGTACTGCGGTCGTTTATACTGCAGTATAAAGGCGTACGATCGGAGTCTAAATACAGATAAATACATAAGAATTTAAGTATATTAATATGATAAAATAAATAAGAATTTTATCAAATGGAACAATGCAATTTCGTGTTATGCACACAAATCGAGACCACAGCCCGGGCCGAAATTTGAGTTTTTTGCTCGGTAGTGAAATTATAATTTGAGCATACCAAAATATGAAAAATATTATTTTTAAGGTTATAGGTGGAGTTATAAGGTAAAATTTTAAGGTTAAGGGTTTGAATTGTGGAAATATGATCTTTAGTACAAGGTTAACGTCTGATATTTTAGATCAGGAGCAAAAGAATTGCGATCACGATCATAATGGAGTTGATGTGATCGAAATTTAATTTTAAGATTTTAAAAACTGATAAATTAGAAATCATATTACGAATGAATTTTTATGGGTCAAATTAAGAAAAATAATTAACCTGTAAAAACTCGATTTTTGTACCGGTGGTCATTTTGGAAAATCGAAGAGACCGTTTCGAAGAGAAATTTTTTTTTATAATTTTTGGAATATTTAATTTGATGAAATTGAGTTGTTTAGAGGTTGAATTTTGGAGAATTAAAATTAATTATGAAGAAAAATGAAGAAAATTTTTGATTGGTTGGAAAATTTTTAAGTCAAAATTAATGGAAATGTGATTGGGCCATGTGTCAATATTATGGGATAATTAATTATATTATTTCCCAATGAGGAGGTTGATTAAAGAATTAAGTAGGATTAATTAATTTAATTAGAGTATATATATAGGAAATTAATTAAAAATTCTCCAAAATAACAAATTCTCATCTTCTTCTTTGCTCTACTCCATGGCCGAACCACCAAGCTTCCAATCCCAGATTTTTTTTTCAATTTTTCCTCTTCAAAGCATATTATTCAACCAATTAAAAGGATAAAAATAAGATTGGTGTGGAGAAAAAGAGATAAAGGGTGGAATTTTGGCAAAAAAATAAATCAAAGAATTTCTTGATACCCATTTGAAGAAGGTGAGATTTTGTTGGTTTAATTATTGCCATAATTATTTATTTAATTGTGGTGTGATTTTGTGATATTTGGTTTATGGAAAAATTAGGGTTTATGGCAAAAATATTGAAAAATTAGAGAAAAATAGGAAATGAAGAGAATAAGGCTTGAGGATGATGGATTGAGTGAAGAATTGATAAAAATAAATTTTAGGAATTTTTGTGGAATTTTTAGAGAATTTCCCTAATTATGGTTAAATTTTGAAAAAATTATTTTGGAGAAATTTTGCCTTAAATTGAAGATAATAGAGTTAATTGGAGTGTATGGAAGTGGAAAATAAATTTTGGGATGAAAGAAAAATTTAATAGGATTTTTGGGGATTTTTTAGATTTTTAGCCAAATTATGGAAAAATTTATTGGCAGTTGTGGAATATTATTTTGGTAAAATTGATGATGGAAAATGAAATAAATTGAGTTAGAGTGATGATAAAAATTTATTTAGAATTTTTAGAGTATTTATTGAATTAATGAAAATTCTTGAATTAGAAATTGACACTAGAAGAATAAAAGAAGTAAATGGAGAAAAATAGTTTTGGAGGCAGAAAAATAAATAAAATAAATTATTATAAAAAAATTAATATTTAAATTTTTGATCGCATCGGAAAGCGTAATGACGAACAAAACAAGAATTTATGCATTAAACATGCATAATAAGAAAATTTTAAATTATAGGATCTTGATATTCGTAAAAGCGAAAAATTTAAATTTTGTTAGATTTTATGTCATAAAGGATTCAATAGCTAATCGAAAATTTTTATCTCTAGGCACGACGTTGGACCAGGCGCCAACCCGAGATAAAAGGAAAGATCCGCGGATACCGGCAAAGCGTAAAAAGGTTAGTGTAACTACCCTTATAATATTAATCATATAAATATAATTTATTTGAAAATTGAAATTTTTGCAATTATTGAGTTATATATATTTTTGTATTCTAGAAAATTTAAATGTTAAAAAATTATTTATGATGATAATTATTTTGGTTTTGAAAAAATATTTATTCATTATCTGAAAAATGAAGTGAATTATGATTTTGAAAATTTTTCTCACATGTTAGCCTAGACGTAAACTAGGGTATTGTTGGCATGCTAATATGGTAGAAATTATGGTCCTGTGCATTTCTGTGGACTAATAAAATATTGTGATCCTGTGCATTTCTGTGGATCACCTTATACAATTGTCAGTCCTGTGCATTTTTGTGGGCTGAGTCATATTACATTTGGATCTTGTGCACTTTTATGGATCATAAGTTGAGATGTAATATGATACTCCTTTAATTCCCTAGGAGCAAATCTATGATGTTATAATATGTGGGTATATGAAAAATATATTATTAAGAACTCAACGATATTTTGAATTATAAAAATATTGTATTATGGTATTTATAGAAAAAGAAGTAAATTTTGAATTGATTTCATTTTAAATGTATATTTTATTTTAATGATTATTATTATAAGAGTTTTTGCACCACTGAGTTATATACTCAGCGCGGGAGTTCGTTTTTTCTCGCGTAGGTTACCAGAGTAGCAGAAAGCGTTCTGACTTGTAGATAGAGACGCTGATTGGAGACCCGCATTATGGAGCACAGCAGTAGCAGTGGTTGCCACCCAGAGCGGGTTGGTCTTTTTATTATATTTTGATATGTATATATACAAGTTTTTAAATTTCATTACAACATGTATATAAATAAAATAAAAAAATGTATAAGTATAATATTTTAGTATATATTTTAAATTTCTTATATTAAATATGTTTAAAATTAAAGAAGTATTTTTGGAAATTTTTATTTTCTGTAGCACCTCTTATCCGTTTGGTATACAGATGGGTGTACGAAAGGGTAAGGGGTGTTACAGGTTATATACAAACCTTATACCTAAGATGGAGCTTAGTCAATACTTGAACTCTTCAAGCTTGTCCTTTCTCTTGAGAAGGATTTTCAGCTCCTCTGTCAACTCTTAAAACAAAACATCTCCCTTAGCCTACTGAACAGGAACTGAACTCAAAGATATCTTAAATTGAGCTCCTCTCTTACAAGCTCACAACCTCTCTTTCTCACTCATATCTCTCATTTTTCTTTAGTGAAACTTGTTTTTTAAATCTCTAAAAATGGAGAAAGAAGAACTCTGATGATAAAAGGGAGATGAAAAGAGGGTTTTTTTTAGGGTTATAGAGGCGTATGGGTGGATTTAAAGGGGGTGACAATAGAGAAAATCACAGTTGTGTCACCTGCTCTGTCTACCCAGAATTCATGGTCGTGAATCACTCATTCACAGTCGTGATTAACTTTCATGGTTTGTTTACTAAAAACTCGACATTGACGGCCTTGACACCACTTGTCTTGGGCATGAAACTTCTGATTTTTTTACACTCATCTATTTAAAACTTTAATAACTCTCAATTCTCACTAATCTCCAATGTAACTTATAGACCCTATTTTATAGGCATTACAAGTTTGTCCACTAGAAAAAATCTATATGTGAAGTCAATGTCGTCTATTTGTTTATACCCATTTGCTACCAATCTTGCCTTAAATATTTCTATAGATCCATCAAGCTATAGTTTAAGTTTATAAACCCATTTTGACCCTATGGCTTATTGCCTTTAGGCAGCTCTATAAGCACCCAAGTATTGTTGTTCTTTAAGGCCTGCAACTCAGCCTCTATGGCTACTACCCATTCTGGTTTAGCCTTTGCCTACAAAAAAGTAAATGGCTTCTACATGGCAAATACATTTGCTTCAAATGGTAAGTGTGCTTGTGTGAAATGTGTTGTGTGACATAAGGATATATGGGAGTGTATGTTTATCTAAGATAGTAGCAATTGGTGGAAGTATAAAGTGTATAAAAGAGCAAATAAAACCAAAAAGCCAAACTGATGGTCTGCTAATTCTTGAACTGTGTCTAACAAAATGATTTTTAGAGAAAAAGTTTCGAATGGAAGTAGGAGATTAATCTTATTTTGGCATTACTGGCTTAGTTGTTGAAGAAGTAAACAGTGTGGGTGCATGAGTTTTGTCAATGTCTAATTCACTTGTATAAGGTACAATAGGTAAAAGGGTAAATTCATATGGGTTTGCTAAGGTTTGATTTTTATGAGGGAAAATAGTTTCAAAGAAGATGACATCTCTTGAGATAATGACTTTGTGTGTGTCCAAATTATACAACTTATAGCCTTTTTTTCCCTAGTAAATGATCTAGAAAAATACACTTGTGGGCTCTAGAGGAATGTTTATCATTGTGGGGTGAAACATCAGTAGAAAAACACTAACAACCAAAGACTTTCAAATTATTATATTCTGTTTGTTTTCCGTACAATAGATAATAAGGTGTCTATTAAGAAAGAATTATACTTGGAAAATTGTTAATAAGAAAGGTGGCATGAAGAAGAGTTTTCTCCCATAAAGTTTTAGGTAAGCCTGATTGGAAAAATAATGCTCTAGTGATTTGGATTAAATGTCTATGTTTTCTCTCAACTCTCTCATTTTGTTGAAGAGTATAAGAACAAGTCTTCTGATGAATTATGCCATATTGAGCAAAGATAGTTTGATAGGTTTGGCTTAAGAATTCAGTTCCATTGTCAATTCTAATTTTCTTAACTGATTTCTGGATTTGAGTTTTAATTATGTTAAGATAGGTTGTCAATATACTTGGTACTTGAGTTTTGGTCTACAAAAGATGATAAGTCCAAGTACTTCTACTGTAATCATCCACTAGGATCATAAAGTAATGTGCACTAGATTTTGATGTTATATGATAAGGACCTCATAAGTCAATATGCACAAGTTAAAAAATACAGGCAAATGTTATTTCACTATTCGAGAAAGACAATCGTGTTTGTTTTGCCAAATGGCATACTTCACATATTTCAGTAGGCTTGGATTTTAAATCATCTAAGAAACTCAAGTGGTTAAAACCATACTAGAAGAATGTCCTAACCTTTGATGCCATATAGAACAATTAGCATTAGTCCCTTTAGTTACATTGTATGCTAATACATAATTGGTTTTGGGTTTGTAAAGATCACTTATTTTGGAAGCTAAGCTTGTAAAAGAACTAGAACTCGGTAAGTAAAGGTTTTCAGCAACCTTGCCAATAGCCAGAATCTTCTCAATCTTCTAGTCCTGCAATACACAATAATTGAGATAAAAAGTAAGCTTGTAGAGCTATTGTAGGTCAATTTGCGTACTGACAACAAATTATGTTTAAAAGAAGGAATGTACAACACATCTTATAGAATAAGATTGACATGCAACTTAATAGTTCCTACATATGTCGCTATTTTGGTCGTAGCATCTGGCAAGTGAACAACTACTTGTTTAATAGGGTATAGATCCACAAACACATTTCTAGAAGTACAAATATGGTTAGATGCTTCGGTATCTATAATCCAAAAGTCATCTAACTTGTTTTTGCCTTTGTTATTCTATAAAACAACACTACACGCAAATTCCTTGACTTGAGTAAGGTGCACTTGCTCCTCCATTTGTCTTGAATTCTCTTTCATG
This sequence comes from Triadica sebifera, assembly GCA_023653625.1. Classification (NCBI taxonomy): domain Eukaryota; kingdom Viridiplantae; phylum Streptophyta; class Magnoliopsida; order Malpighiales; family Euphorbiaceae; genus Triadica; species Triadica sebifera. The sequence continues at coordinate 8,083,970 of CM042905.1, forward strand.
TACTTAGAGCATTTCTTGTCTAAACACTTCAGAAAAAGAAAAGCCCCAAGTTTTGCAGTTTCTATTATCAATTCTTCATCCAATGGAGTGTGAACCAAATTAGCTTGTCCTTTCCCACCATTCTTGTCTTTCTGCTTCATTTGAGCATACTTCTCAAGGTATCCATGAAGTTTGAAACATGTCTCTCTAGTATGGACTTTTTTTTTTGCAATAAGTGCAATAATTATCATCTTTATTTTCCTTTTCTTTTCTCTTAGGATTTCTTTTGTTCGTCCAACCATTTTGGCTAAAAACTCCCTTTGCCATCATGACATTAACCTCAACACCTTCAACAAAGTTCTTATGCACTATTCTCTATTTTTCCACTCTCAAAATCATGGAATATGCCTTGCTAATACTTGGTAAAGGTTCAAATACCAATATTTGATTCTTGATATTGTCATAAGAATCATTAAGCCCCATTAACTATATGAGCCAATTCTGAGATTTTATTTCCATCAAATTTTGAACTACTCCACATATGCATTGTCTAGCAGCACCACAAATACATTGTGGTATTTGTTGCAAAACATTTAACTCATCTCACAATTTCTTCATTTTGTTATAGTACATGGTCACAAACATATTACCTTGTGCTATTGAAGCCAATTCTTTCTAAATCTGATAAATTTGTTTATTTTCACCAAATTGCTCTTCTAATTACTCCCACAATTGCCTTGCACTTAATGCATAAATGAAGGACTCTGTAATTTCTTTACTCATTGAATTTAAAATCCAAGATATAACCATAAAATCATCTCTTTTCCATTTGTCATAGTCAACGTCATCTTCACCAAGTTCTACCATTCTTCCATTAACAAAATCTAATTTCTTTTTAGCTCCAAGGGCAATGCGAATGGATCTGCTCCATGTTAAGAAATTAGAATATGTGAGAGGAGTTGTTATGAGTACCATTCATGGATGATATGAGCCTTGTGGAAACAACAAATCATCAAGATTTTGGTTTCTTCCAAAACCGTTCTCATTTCTCTATTCATTTTCCATTGATAATCTTCACAACTTTCTCGAAGCAAAAAACACAATTAAAAAAACAATTGTGATCTCTGATACCATGAACAAAAACTGCTTGCAGTAAAGCAGTAAAAAAAAAAAGAAGCAAAATGAAGGAAACCTTCGCTTTCATCAATGGAGGAACAATAAAAAACCATCTTACATTACTCTCCCCTTCTATTGTATAGCTACACAATTTATATGACAGGAAAAAAAAAATAATCGCTCCTCAGTTGAGCTAAAGCTACCTAGAAAATAATAAATTGCACTACAATTGCTACTCTAACAATGACATGTGGAAACAAGAAGCTACTGAGTTTAACTAATCACTCTGACTTTCATGCTTGCTAACTAACGTAGCTAATGCAACTTAGCTGTTGTTGTTGCTTGCAATGTTAAGCTGTAATGCCAATACATAGGACCACTATGCAACTCTTATAATCTTCAGATTGACAAAAATGTGAAAGTGATTAAAATGTTCATAAGATAAAAAACGGTAATGATAATGAAATTGGATTTAGAAAGGAACATATGGGTCCCACTTTATTTTTTCAATTTTCACCTATGGTCTATTTAGTTTAGTAGTTCTGGTAAGTTGTCAGTGGACAAGGTAAAAATTAGATGTTAGTTGGCTAATGGTTTAGTAGGTAACAGTAGTATTCAATAATTTATAATTAATTTTAAAATATTTTTATAGTTAAAAATTAATTATAATTTATAATATAATTATTTATAATTATATTATGTTATTAATGTATATATAGCACAAAATTTTATTTATTCATATATTAAATATCTAGTTTTGATATAAAAAAAACTAAAAATTTTTGTTTTTCATAAAAAATAGCTTTTAGTATAAATTTTGATTGAAACTTATAATTGTTGGCTTTCGTTTTTATTTTACTAAACATTCAATTTAACTTTTAATTTATTAGACCACTAAAAATTGAATTAACCAAACACTCAATTTAATTTTTATTTTTATTTTGTTATACTATTAAAAAGTGAGAAACAAAAATTCAACTAAACCGACACTTAAAATGGATATGATTTTTTTAAAACAAGATTGGGATTTGATATTGATTGATAGATGTTTAACATCTTTAGAAATTTTATATTTTGTTTTTATTTTTAAATTTATATAATTAAATTTAATCAATTAACTCTTTAACTATCAAATTTGAATTAATTTAGTGGAAATTTTACCTAAATAACTAGATATTTTATAGATAGAGAATAAATGTAAATTTGTTTAGTGATTCTCTCAACTATTAATTTTTTAACTAATTTAAGTCTTATTTATAAACCTCTTAATAGTTATTAGTTAATGTTTAATTAATTTAATTCTTATTTATTAACCACTTAATAGTTATTAATTAATTAATGGCAGTTAAAGAAATTAGTTAAATAAACTTAATAAGTAAGAAACTAAAATAATTTAATTAAATAAATTTTTGGATAAGAAATTGGTTAATTGGTGAAAAGTAACACTTTTGTCCCCTCGCTACACTCCTACTACCAAATTATTTGGTTCCATGGCCCATGCATGCATGCTGTCCTTTTTCATCACCATGTTGGCATGCTCTCCCTTTTCTTCTCTTCCCCCACTATCTGCTTTTTTTAGCCTATATAACAATTATAGCATTCGCTTTTTGACCATTTTCCCTTTTGCTGTGAAATAAATTTTAAGGAATAGCCTATTAAATTTATAAGGAAAACTTTTAAGAAAAAAATACATCGCAAATGAATATTATAAGCCAATGCTACTTGCAGTTAAAGTAGGGATAATATTTAAAAAAATACACTAAATATTGAAAGAAGGGGTTCTCTTCAGTCTTCTCTATGAAAAAGTCCCGTTGGCCATATATATATATATAATATCATTTATTATATAATGCTGGTTATTTTTTGTGGTATTTCTTTTATTCTTGGAATATAATATCATTTTTTTTTTGTATTTGGTTTAATTTGCTTTACTAAAATAACAATTGATCAGTGAATTCATGCTTAATTTCTGTAACATAATAAAAAATGGCGTCAATTCTTAATTAGTCATTAAAGGCATGGCATATTAGAAACTTCAGGCTGAAGCAACAAATTTATATCATCCAGAGAGTTGATAATTTGGTGCATTCGGTACAAAACAAGAAAAATACTAAAATAATATATGAAAAGAAAAGAAAAAGTCTTTATGGTGCTTTATATTAAATTATTAATGGGTTTGGATTTTTGGGTTGAATTTGTTAAGAAAATAAAATTGTTTCTTATTGACATAGATATAATCAAGTGTTCAAGAATATACAAAATTAGCTTATTAATGGAGAAATTATAAGTAGCCACAAACCCACCTCAACAGTATTTCACTCTATATTTTCCTCTTGCAGCTTATAAAATACACTAAAAAAGTATATAAAAATTCCTAGTTATATATAAAAAAAATTACCCATTTTAAAATAGGAAAATTTTGAGTTACAATTTTATTCACAACCACGAGCTCGTTTTACAATGATGGATTATTTTAATGTTAATTGCAAACAATAAAAAAAAAAAGGAAAAAGGAATATGTGACTAAAGTATAAATTAAAATATACAATGAAAACTATTATTTTTGGAGTGAGAATTATCAAAGAGAAAAAGGTTTTTCTTGTGTAGCCTAATTCGGTCTTCAGATTTTCCAAGGAATAAAAAAAATATGACCTTGTCCTTCAAGAAGTTCAAACTTGAATTGTTCATAGGCAACTTTTAGAAAACTAAATTGGGATCACTATTAATGGAGGAAATTAGGTTTTGATACTAAACTTGTCACATAATCCGATAACTTATTAATCCCAAATCATCTTTAAATTAAATTCCCTCAAACCCCAAATCATGTAAAAGCCTGCACAACCGGAAATGTATGCAAATAGATTTTTGAAGGTATGAGATTATATATATATATATATATATATATATATATATATATATATATATATATATATATATCTAATGTAAAACTCAATTCAATTTCAATTCAATTGGTACCTATATTAAAATTTTGGTCCATTTGATATCCTAGTGCTAAAATTTATGTTCATTTGATCCTTCATCGGCCATTTAATTTTAGGCCATTTTGCAAAATTTTAGCATAAGAGGCCATTTGGATCAAACTTTTGATATGGGTAAAATTGTATTGAATTTTTCCATAAATAAAAATATGTTTTTTGATTTACACCTTAAGAGCCTATTTACACCTTTAACTGCTAAAAAAAATTATATCCAAGATTCCATCTTGTCATTTCTAATCTTGTTTTTGTTAAAGGAGACAAAAACAAAGTAAAATAATTTCTAAACAATTTATTTTAAAATATTATTGACAATTTTTTAATATAAATAAAAAAATAGAGTAATGAATTTCAATAAATAAGAGTAAAATAAAAAAATGCATTAAATACTTCATTAATTTCTAAAACGAAAATTTATTTTAGATAACAAGCTCAATAGAGGCTTACATGCACCCTAAACTATTTTTTTTTGGTTAAAACACAAGTATTATCAATCAGTTAACTAAAATTATACACTGAAACTAATCTTTAACGGCTGCAAAATATATCCTTATAAAATTTAAGATAGTTATATATTAAAAACTCGAACTCAATACCTTTAATTAAGTTGGAAGTAACTTACGTCATCTTATTTATATACTCATTGATACACATCAAGTTATTGACTGAATGATAAGTTATTGACTGAATGATAGAGCGCACTCTTAATATATATAATTGCATTATTGTGAAATTAAAAAAAATAAAAAAATAAATCCCTCCACTAAAAAACATTTAAATTTGAGAAGACAAATGCATTATTGAATCAAAACCCTTGCTTCCACGTAATATAGCAGTAGTCTATACATATTTGTCAGAACAGTATATGTATATATATGCATCTAAATCTTGAGATTTCAGAAGTATGTATATAGACACTGTGATACCAACCCATATATTGTGCTATCAAACAAGTTATATTATTGGGACTCCCACATAAACCCTAAATAGCATCCAATCTTCTGTTTTTTTAGGTTTCCCCCCCTCCCTAAGGCCACAGTTCGTTATACTTTCAATACGTGTGCCTATTTCTGAATATAATCAATTATTATACGTACAAATATCACATAATTTTCTTTTTTTGATTATTCAAATCAATTTAGACGCATTTGCTATTAATTTTTCATCCTTCTCACTGGTTAATTAGAGATGTACAATCGATTTAATTTTTAAATATTTAAAATTAAACAAATTGGATTTCATCAGCAATCTAATTAAAATACAAAACTGAGCCCAATTGAAATATTTTTATTCTATTTTGAACACACAAAAAAAATTATAAAGATTAAATTGGGTGCTTTTTCAATTTAAATTTGTTTTTTTTATCGGTTTGAATCTTAATCTTTTACTTTTTTTTTTTGTTATGAAAATTTAATCTGAACATAGTGCAAACGTCCATATTTTAGAACCTCTTTGTCTTTCTATACTTCTGATCTTTTTTCACCTTCATCTCTTTCATTTTCGCCTTTTTTTTTTTCCTTATGAAGTATAGGTCCCCAGTAATATGTTAATGACAGAAGGTGAGAAAGTGGGTCAGGGAGAAAGAGGCTCTATAATATGGGTTTCTTAACATGTTAACCATCTAAAAATGGACAAAAAGTTAACAAAAGAGTTTGATTGAAAGGAATTGTAAAGATCAGAATTTCAATTGATAAGAAAAAATCAGTATATATATTACGATGAAGCACAACTAAAAATGAACGAGATTTTGTCCAAATAAGCGATCAGTACAAGTTGATTCCAAATGATATAGTAATAGAGGTCATACGTTTGAGCAATGAGACAATTAGACATTTAACTAAGCCAAAACAGATATATAAAATAAATAAATAACAAAACAAGAATAAAATAATGGAGAATATAAGAAAACTAACTTATCAAAATAGAACGGTTATAAATACAAAATAACCAATGTAAAGTTGTCAAAAAATGAAAAAAAAAAAAAAAAGTTCCTTAATTAATAAATGCAACCTTATTTATTGGATCATATGGGCAACACACATAACCAAATACAGCCTGGAATTACTTTCTTAACCAATCAAAATAAGGGTGAATACAAAATTTGTCTAAGAATGCCTAATTACCAAAATATCATCATGTCTTTTAAGAGTGGAGAACTTGTATTTTAGCTACAAGCAGCCCAATATAAGTTGGTTCTAAATCTAGGTGAGAGTAGTGGGCCTACACTCTTGTTGGACTCTTAGATATAGGAGCTAATCAATCATGAAGAGATGATGGCAAATTTTGTCACCACTAGCTAGGTGTAAGAACATAGGTTGTCTTTTGGTCTTATATGGAGGCTGCAGTATCCAAAAAACTCATCACAATCACAAGAAGTGGAAGACAGTGAACAAGAAAACAAAGCTCTAAGAAGAACCTTCCACTGTCAAGTTACCCTTTCTAATTAATTTTCAATCTTACGGACACACAGAATACTGCAAACCAAAATTCAGTCATTTGTTTTGTCACTCTCATCACGTTTTGCTCATCGATTAGTCTTATTCCATCCGACTTTTAATTTCATTTTTCTGTGGTAGTGCTAACAATTAGGATTTGGATTGGAGAAGGGGATAGGAAGGAGAAGGGAAAAGTTGATATATCCTTTTCTATGTCTAACTTGTACTCTTCAATTGAATACCAAGACCCTAGAATTGTTCATGTTAAAGATCTAGCTAATTAATACCAATAATTCAATTCCCTAATCATAATTTATCAACTTATAAGTCTGAGATTAACAACAAATTATTAACTGATTGATTGCTTTAGGGTTTAGTTAAAATTATACTCTCAGATCAATCATGTTTATGTAGAGATAGGTAGGTAAGGTGTTCTCTCCTACTCTAATATTTTAATAATACAAATTTGTAAAATTCAATTCAAAAATTAAATTAGAAATCAAATTGGTTCTTACATAGTTGAGATCAAATGCCTATTTGCTTTAGTGTGGGATTACTTTCTCAGCAGAAGACTGATTAATTACTAGGAGTAGTAGTGGATGAATCTTTGGTATTTTAACTTGAAAGTGTAGATTAGATTCCACACTTAGCTTTGAATCAAAGCAAGACATGTACCTACCCAACACAAAAGGTTATAGATTGCAAGAAATAAGTGAAATTTTGTCACCAAGCTCTCAATTTCTAGCCAATTTGGCATATGCACCGAATATAATACCACCCGTGCTATACAAAATTTAGCTACTATACTCAAGGAAACAGTAAAAATAAAATTCACCTCCCAGAAAAGCAAAGGGAATAAAAGGCTTGCATCAAATTATGCACATTCATGATCAATGAAACGGAGCATGAACGATGAAGTAAACAATGGCCTGAACAACAGTAAACACAAGCGAAAAACATCGTATATCTGCTCCTGACTCCAAGTCCTCGGTAATAATTTCATTCCCACTTGTTGGATTGACAAAAATTTCTTTGTTATTTTGTCATATCTAACCAATTTTCTTGCAAAAAGTTCAGTTTGATTTGAACCAAATACTAGCCCCTTGTTCCTACACATTAGTCAAAATAAAAAAGATAATGAAAAAAATGAACAAGAAAAAAAAAATCTTCCCCTACCTTATTAATAAAAGAGAACCAATTTCGCTCCTAAAGTTCAATAAATATCCAAATTCTTTAAAAGCTCGGTAATTTCCTTTATAAGGAGATGGCAGATGACAAACAATGACAACCCATCTTTAATACAGGTAAAAAAACTGCAAATTTATCAGTCTATAGCGTAAAAAAAGTACGGGTGACACAATCTACAGACTATGAAATGAAATGCACAGTTCAAGTGTTGCAGTTCAGATTGAATAAATAAATAAATAAATAAAATCGAGAAAATTAAAAGACAAATTTAAGTAGGAATACATAGTATCCAAACAATTTCAAAAAATTTGGTCATCTCAAACAACATTAATCATATCTAAGATTGTAACTTCTACCCTCTCTTCCCAAACTTCAAAAAAGAAATCTCAGTCTGCCCCTGCTCTAAACAATATCTATCATCTAAAGAATGATCTGACAAGGAGTTGATTTTAAGAATGACTCTTCAGCATGCTGCAGATATATTCAAGCTCACTCCATAAACTTGTGCCAAACAGTAGGTACTGTATTAAGATTGCCAATCAGCACGAAAGCATTAAATATGGAAAAAAATATATAAAAATGATTCATTATTCTCAAGATAATAACTGACTGGATAAACTTCATAAAAGAAGATTATAGAGATCAGCCCTAAATATCTTCAGCTACACAAGCAAGCAAACTTCTTCGAAGAATACTTTCAACTCAACAACCGCAAGGCTGCTAGAAAAGCTAATAAAATTTCAAGAAAAGTAATTGTACCATAACTTCGCATGCATCTTGTAAACTAACAGAAAATACATATTCCAATAGCAAAATGACAAGTAGTTCAGTGCTAACAAAAGCATATTTAAATCTCAAGGAGAAAAGTAGAGAAGTAATTGTACCATAACTTCACATGCATCATGTAAACCAACAGAAAATACATATTCCAATAGCAAAATGACAAGAAGTTCAGTGCTAATTAAAGCAGATTTAAATTTTAAGGACCTAACTGTTATAATCAGAACTTCAAATGCGTGAAAAAACGAAACCAAACAATTCATCAAAAAAGAGAATGAAACCAAAAAGTACCAAAAAAAAAAGAGCAAATTTTCCTTAATAAAAGCAAACTTTTAAGAAACTTGAACGAATGGGATTTATTTCTGGTAAATAAAGCTGATTATACTCCAAAAGGCAAAAGTTCAAATGTCAAAAATTTTCATACCAAAACTTATGAACAAATGCCCCAATACATCATCCTCGCAGAGTATGTTGTCCATTCCAAGAAACTAGACAGCCAGAGCAGCAGCAGCAGGATCATTATCAGCTTTCATTGTGTAGAAGAGATTCAAAACATCAGCATGGTTGCGGATATAACGTGGGCATTTGGACAGGAAATCTTGTGCTGCAGAATGCCTCCCAGCCTTGAAAAAGGCTTCAAATAAGCGAAGAGCAACAGATGTAGAGGGAAACTTCTTGGTAGTCATAGCCCTCATGAAAGCAATAGCATCATCACCTGTCCCTTGTCTTGATACATGCTTAATAAATGGGTCCAAGAAGGGTGGGAAACCGTGATTTCTCATCAAATCCAATAAACTCAAAGCATCTGTAAATCCACCTTGAATCAATAATTTCTTTATCAATGCTTTGTAGGTAGTATGCCAAGGCTTTAACTGCTTTTGACTGACATAATCATGCAGAAGTTTGCTAGCATCAATTGCTCGGTCCTTGCAACAATATGCATTTATCAAAGATTCAAATGCATAACCAGTATTAGAAACTCCCCCTTTCTCAATCATATTCTGGAAACAATCAGATGCTTTTTCAAGATCCCCAGATGAACAATACCCTTGAATTAAAGATGCCCAGGCCTTGTAATCCACATTACCGCCAGATTCTTCCACATTATCCACAAATTCACTCACTTCATCCTTGTTACCAGCACTGCTAAGCCTGAATGCAATCTTAATCTGCATATTACCACGAGGTACAAACCCACCTTCCTTCATTGCTTTCAAAACCTTGTTGCACTCTCCAAATCTACCTGCACTAGATAGAGATTTAAGAAGTGCATCAAGTGTAGAATCTGTCAACACATTATCATGGCCAACAAAGACTCTTACAACCCTTGAAAACAAATCCATATCCAACTCTTTACCAACCACTATCTTCTTTAACAAAAAGGTACAGCATTGCACAGAAGGCTTATTAGTACCACTCATTGCAAACTCATAGAGGTCCACAGCCTCCCGAATCATTTTCCTCTTTACAAACTGTCCCAAAACCTTACCATATGTCTCCACCTCCAGTTCATATCCATTACTCTTCATCTCATCAACAACATTCCAAAACCTGTCAATGCAATCTTCCCTTCCCAAAATCCTAGCCATCGCATTATAAGTTTTTCCATCATGCTTATACAGCCCACTCTCCTCAATCCACCTAAAAAATATCATAGCTTTTGTCGGTTCCATAGCTAAATTTTCCAACACAATCTTCACTAAATCACTCGAAAATGCAGCATTCAAATCCTTAATCTGCCTTTCAACATCGTCTCTCCAAACTTGATTTCTGACAATCCTACTCATCCTCAATCCAATCTTTTCAATGGAATTATCCACAGATCCTGATGCAAAAACCCCTTTTAGTTTCTCTAAGTCTTTCTTCAAACCTTCTTCGTCAAATTTCTCCACTACTTTATCCCGTGTACCCCTCGACACACCATAACCTTTTTTCTTCATAGTTTCAACTAAATCCCAAAATTCCTCTATAGACCCATTGACACCCAGAATTCCTAACATCAAATTATAAGCCTTCGAGCTCAATCTCTCACTATCCCTCTCTAAAACCCAATGGAAAAACCTTCGAGCCACATCGGGGCTGGACTCGAGCGGCTTTAACACTTTCAACACAATATCATGAGTAATAACAACACCATTCAACTCCAGTTCTCTGTTAATATCATCGAAATCACTAAATTTAGTGAAAACATCAGTTACAAGGAGACAGTGATCCGTGACCTTTGTGGGATCAACTAATGGCTCGGACGAGAAACTAAAAGCAATTGGGTTTTTCGAATTAATAAAGTTTTTATTAGGGCGAGAGACATGAGGAGCCTGACCTGAAAATGTGTGAAGCGAATAGAGAGAACGAAGGGTGGAGAGATAAGAAGAGGAAGAGTGTACCTGAGAAATATGACGAGAGAAGTAACCGGGGCTTCTGAGAGACGAGCGAGTGCAATTTCGGAAGAGAAGCAATCGCCATGAATGTCTCATTTCTCTGGTAACGGAACTTAGGGTTCTTTGGAGAGAGGTGTAGAGAGAGAAAACTTGCTTACACAGTGTGTTGTGTCTTTAGGGTTTTAGCAGGGTTTCGATTTGGGTCAGGTCGGGGGCAGAATTCGTACGGATAAATGCGTATTTTGGTATCTGAACTTCGTGTTTTTAGGGTTTTAGATTGTTTTTCTCAAGGATTATGATTTCTTTCTTTCAATCCTCTTTTTCCGTAGAACCGAAAGTCATTTCCAGCTTATCTTTGATACCTCTGAGCCGAGTTTAAACTTCAAAATCGGAATGGAAATTAGAATTGAAATCGTTATTCATTTATTCTGTTTGATTCAGAACAAATTAATAATGTGATTTCTTTTGAAATCAAAAAGAGGAATTAAAAGGAAGATGGACTTAAAAAAAAACTAAATTACATTTTTTCTGGGTCTAGTGATAAAAAAATTTTAAATTTACATTTTTTTTAAATTCGTTGTTTTCTTATCTAAAATTTTAATATAATGTATAATCTTATAGCAATTTTAATCAATTTAAATAGTAAATTTATATTTTTTAGTAAATAAAAAATATATGATTCATTATTAGAAAAATCTTATAATATTTCTTCAATTATGAATAATTAACGGAAATATCTTTTTATAAAAGAAAACAAAAAGCATATTGTAGATAGTAGCGTAGAAAATAGGAAAAAATATTTTTTTTTCAAACAAAAAAGCTGCAAGTTTTATTTTGATTCTGATTTGGGATAAAATTGATTGACAAATGAAAGCGGAGGTGGGAAATAACGAATGAGAATTCCATTGCGGGTATTTTTTTTGAACAATTCAACAAGAAGAAAGACAACAACTCAATCCCATTATAATCAAAAAAACCTTGCTGCTATCCTGAATCTCTTAAGTTGATATATCTATGAAAATTCTCAACACGAACCCATTTTGCATGGTATTTCAAATTAACATACACTAATAATAGCCCTTGTCTCTCTCTAGACTTTCACTCTTTGCTCAGTGAGATTTGCTTCTATACAAATACTTGATGAGAACAACGATAATAGAGGCATCTATATATGTGTATGCTTCAAGGAGAGATATGCAATTAAGGAAATATAATAAATCAATCCATAGGCAATTACCAGTCAATAGATTACTTTAACACCTGACAATAGAAAAATGTTTAAGTCTAAAAATTTAAGATAAATTAAAGTCTAGCAAAACTTGAACAAAAGCAAATGATAATACAAATTGAGAATCAAATAAAAAAAATACAGAACTATCATATGTAATAAAAGTTAGGAAAAAAAATCAGTAATTACGTATTACATCAGATACAAAGGTTGCAGCAGCTCTTAATTAATCCTTGTTCAAATGATCCAAGACTACCAGTTTTTGCACCAGTAATATTCTCTAAGAATTTATATATTGTAGCTTTTTCTAGTGTGGGCATGGTTTTCCAAAATTAATGCATAACAACACAATATTAGCAAACAAGAGATTATAAATTAAGGATTGAGTCCGTGCCATTAAATTTAAACATCATTTCACCTACATACAAGATATACAAAAGAGTGGGAAACCTATCATGTATTAATTTGTTCCTTTTCCAGAAAGTTGCTTCTTGAGGTTGAGGACCTCTGTTGCATAAAAAGTCAACTTCTCCTTCAGTATTCCTGTGGCCTCTGTATACTCCTTGTTCATAACATCCAACTTATTGATTTGTTCCTTGTATCTAAACCGAATGGCATCTAACTTGGCTTGCATTCCTCGAAGCCTCATTCGTAGTTTTGCTTTTTCCTTGCTGTTGCTGACTTCATCCTGTTTTGACATATTAAGAAACCATGATATATTTTTAACATACATGTTTCCCTCGTTCAAGGATAGCAATTCTTGAAGGTGCACCAATATAATTTATAGCAGAAGATTAGACATTAAACTGGAGCCCCAATTACTGATCAAGACAATCCATTGTAATATTTGAGGGGTTCTTTGGGCAAACACAGCTAATGTTGCCAATGGAAACCCAACTATTGTGTCTCAGTGAAAAAAAAAATGCATTTCCTGTCCTGCTATTTAGAATAGTTCAATAAAATAAAAAGCCTTGGACTCCTGACATTCTGCAAGGAGACGGGTACTGTGAGACAAAAGTCACAAGACCTTTGGCGCATTCTTATGGCAGATGATAAAATTATTTTAAGATTTAGGGAAAAACCTGATATTCGCAACTTAATAAAGATAACTGATACTTGCATAGCAGATATGCTTAGCTAACAACGTGCAAAGGAAAATAAACTGGACCAGTCTTACTGCATACAATTTAAAAATCTTAGACCAATCTCTTAAAGCTTGTAAATGGCCCAACTGACCTAAGCTAATGCAAGCAAAACAAAGATTTGGCATGCAGTGACTGGATAGTTCCTCCAGAATGCACAAAGATTCCGTGATTCAAACGACTCTTACAATGAGAGCTTGCATTAGCTTGAAAGAGAGATGATTTCAGCAAGTAAAAACTTACGTTCTGTATCTTGGCTTCAATGGTGAAAATTCTTGCATTCAGCTCCTCAATCTCTAGAGACTTCTCCATACTGGAATGACAGAAACAGGAGCACAAAAGTTTGATTTTTCAAATAATTTTTATTTCATTCTTAGCATTGAAAGTGAAATGCTGACCTCCCCCCCCCCCCCTCTCTCTCTCTATATATATATAGTAATATCATGCTTATTTGTTCCTTGTTTGGACAAGTAAAACGGTACTCATTTTTTCCTGAGACAATTTTGGCTACATCTCCAAAACTACACCATCTAATTTAATATTCTACAATGTTTTGTTAAGAATTAGAAGGCCTAAAGAAATATCTGACCTCCTATACTTGACACGAATTGCTATTATTGGACCTCAAGACACCTATACTTGAATTTTTCGCATAATTGAACACACTGACATTTCGGAAATGGCAACTAAAGGTTTCAATTATTATAAATAAAATAAAATAACCCAAGCACAGATGTCTATTAGGTCCAAAAATGAGTATAAGGGGGCAAACTAGCAAATGCAAATTGTGCCAAATACAAAGAGCTGGATATAGTTTAAGTTAAATTAAAATAAATAAGCAGATTTGTAAAGTTACTGTGCCAAACTTTGTCTTCTTTCGTTGAACTCTTGAACCTAATAATGCAATACCTAAAACTATGCACACCCACAGTAGCCTAGATTGTTTAAAATTAATCTCAAGATTATACAACCAACCGAATCCTTGTGCTTTAGCTAATAGTTGTCTCATTTGCCACTAGAAAAATAAACTAAACCATGTAAAAGTTTGGTTTGCACTTCAGGCCTCTCAAAGCTTTTATTTCTTTTTTCCTTTCTCATTTTTAATTATTTTTTCCAACAACTCTGTGTGAGAAATATTGCAATGCAAACCCGGGTATAAATCAAGCTGCAATCACATAAATATTAAATGATGTTAAAATTAAAAATATCTAAATAGATTATTTGATAAAAAATAAAATTTAAATGATTATGCAAGTTATATGTGTTTCTTAAGTTAAAATTATGCCAAAACAAACCTGCATTTCACACTTTCCTCATAGCATGAGAATTTATCTTTGAAGACATTGCATTCTTCCCTACAAGACTCTAGCTCACTTCTTACCTGACATTTTACCACTTTTCACAATTAGATGGCAATATATACTACTACAGAATAAGAAATCAGTCTATACTTTGGTTCCTTTAAAATGCAAGTTTTTCTATCAATTATGTCAAGGATAGATGCAAAAATAAATGCCTACATGTGTGTTTGAGTTTGTTCGTGCACATTTGTCCATATTATCTTCTTGAACTGAACAATTTTGTTTAGTTGCAAAAAATAGTTACTGCTCTAAAAAACCTAATAAAATTGTAGATAATTTACACCTTATTGTCACAAAAAAAAAACTATAAATACTGAAAATGGATCACCATCATAAGACATAATCTGAATAAAAAAAAAGCACAATATAATATTAACAAGGAAATGAGTCTGCAGCAAGAGCTAACACTAGAACCCAATTTGAGCAAGATAGAAATATAATAACTCTTTCAAGGCTTATTACTGGGATGATATTTATCATCTGCAGTTCTGTAACGATGGCTTGCATGCTAAACAAGACGTTGCAAATTGTTAAAACATGCTTGGACAGGAATAGGCAAATGATGACAGGTGAAGACAAAATAAGTTAGAATAATACCATTAAAAAAGTTTTATAAAAAATTCATCATAGAAATAAAATATAACATTTCAAAGTACATAGGCTAACCATGCAAAATTTCTTCATGAACAAAATATTGAACTCACTTCCAACAATGCTTTAGACAATGATGTAATCTCCGCATTGTATAATTTTGCCTTCTCTTCTATGGCTTCAACAGAAACTTTCTCCTTGGCAACCCATATTGCCTTTTCCTCTTCCATTTCCAAGAGGGAGTTAGTAAGTTGCTGCAAAGTCACAACAATTCTGCTCATAAAATAAGAAACATAAGAAATGGAGTATTCGTTTGACAACTAGTTTCAAAACACTATCTTACCATTGCTAACTCTTCCTTTTCTTCCACCAACAATCTGATAGAACTTTCCATCTTTTGTTTGTTTATCGTGGTTTCTTCCAATCTTTGTCTCTGAATCAAGAGACAAGAATAAGGTGAACAAAAACACACATTCTTCAGTCCAAATTTTATACAAATAATCAATTTGGAAAAGGTCTGAATATTTTTTTTCCACTATTAGGACAAAGATAAATGATACCAAGGACATCTAGAGAGAAGAATGCAGAAAAATTCACGAGGCCCAAAACCTCCTCCTGCAACATATTCAATTCCGCATTTGATATATCCAACTTTTCAGACAGGGCTTCCAACTCTGAAGTCAGGCTGTTATTTGTAGATAGAACCTCTTCCTTTTCCTTGTGAGCAGCTGTGACTTCCTCCTCCAGGGAAGCAATGGTTGCTTCCATTTCAAAAGCAAGTACTTCCAACTTTCTGTAATCTTCCTAAGCAAAGAAATGACAAGGGAAAAAGGAGAAAGGATCAAAACTGATGTCGTTCACGTGTTCAAAATAATTTCTCTTCTTAAACATGGAGCAAGGACTTGCAAATGGATGGAGTAACTTTTCCTTAGCAAAAAAACTGAAAACATAATCTAAAGTATCAAGTGCTTGTAGCAGTGCATGGCATTGCTTGAATAAATAGTGGGACTTCTGAGTATATCCGGTGTTAATAATAAGTACAAAGATTTCTGATACAATTTCAGTCTCAAAATGATTTAGAAACAGTACATAGCACAGTTGAAAACCAATCACCACACACAATGCCAAAACTTAAGGTTGATGGTCACATAGCAACAGAAAATAGAAGGTTTGGTCTCATAGATAATAGCTAAATCAAAGAAAAACAGTAACACACAGAGTCATACCACAGTAAACAAGTACACCAAAGAAAAATGGACAAGAAATATAAAACATAAATAAATGATTATTGAGGCAAGAACATAATCCATAAAACAATTGATTATGATAATGAGATCCCAAACAACAAAGCATACATGAGGCAAATGAAACAGACATGGATACCCCACCTGCATTCTCATTTCTGATGAAACTTGAAGACCCTTTGACCTTTTTGGATCAAACACCTTTGAACCCTCAACAACTGAATCCCGCCTAGCAAGTGAGTCACGTTTGTTGATATCCCGCTCCAAACGAGTATTTTGACCATGCAATCGTTTGACTTCCCTTTCAGCAAATGCTTTCTCACCCTACAAATGTGAAATATCCTAGTGATTGATGACAAAATAACTTGGAAAGTTAAATGAAAGCTGGAAAGTTAGAGCATTTGCTGGAAAACCTCAAGTTTTGTTTTCTCCTGAATGGCACTCTTTAGCTTGAACTCAGTCTCCTTTAACTTAACTTTCGTTTTCTCAAGATCTTTTCTCAGATTTTCCTTTTCCTTAGCCAAGGAACTCGAAGATATTTCCTTCTCAAGACTTTGAATTTCATACAATAATTTTTCTTTTTCCAGATCCTGTTGCTGAGAAAGTGCCTGCAGCAAATAAATAAGTCAAACATGGACATTAACCAACACTGGATGCATGATTGGAAAAATAAAATAAAATAAAGGCTTACTCTCAAGGTCTCTTCATAATTTTGTGCATCATGTCCCAGTTCCACTATTTGTTTCTGGAGATCAACAGATTGGTTGTACAAAAGAAGCTGCATTGTAAAATATGAGGTGAACAATGTTTCTAGGCAATGTTCTCAGCCTTCATATCAAATATAGAAATTATCATACCTTCTCATTTTCCACTTCAGCGATTTTTTGCATCATGCAACTGCGTAATTTGTTATAATTAATTACAATCAATTTTTGCTCCTGAGAGCTTTGACACATCAAAGCCTTGAAATCCTGGGTCACAGTGGAAAATAATTAAACCCTTGTAAGGACATAGGACTCATCTATCTATGCTCTACACACAGGAGGGCCACTATAGAACCAATAAAAACAAACAGCTCATGGCAGATGAGAATAAATACTCCAATGCAATGCAGTTGCAAAAAAAAACACAATTAGGAGATAATGCAAACTACTCACATTGAACGCATTACATATGGCAGAATAACTTTGAAAAACTTCATCCAAAAGCGATGAAACACTCTCCAAAACTTTATTAGAGTTATTAACTTCAGACGCTACATCCTCAATTTCCATTGAAAGCTTTATGTCAGAGTCAGCAGCCACCTCCAAAACACAGTTGAAATTAGATGGTTAGATTGGACCAAAAATTATAAATATGACAAAAACAATTTAGATAATTATTATAAGCAAATGAGGAAGGATATAAGGAACAAGGACTAAGTGAGAATCCTAATAGAGATAACAAAAGCGGAAAAGACACATACAGGAATTAATCTTGCAGATTCCATGGAAGAAAGCTGTTTAAGAGCAACCTTAGCCTCTTCCCGTGCATTTTGTAGCTCTTCATGGAGCTGAGAATTTGTGAAGCATACTTCTTTCACGAAATAACAAACAAAAAGCTTTCCAAAAGTGCAAAATTGTGAAGCCAAAAGAAAAGGGAAGAAAGCTTTGTTTGCAAGCATATCCAAGAAAATACAAATCCAATAGCAACCTTCCATTTAGTGATAGCCGAACAAAAAATAAAGAAAACTAACATCAAAATATATACGACAATCTATTCATTTTATCAAGACCTTCACTTGCCATTACTAGGCATCTTTTATGAGCTAGATATGACAGTTTTGTAGCCCAAATATAATTGTCCAAATATGCCTTCTCCCTAACCATGAATTGCAAAAACAAACAAGGTATCTAGAAACAAAATCTTAGGGAGAAAAAACTAAAAAGAAAAGGCCTAGAAGAAGTGAATGCAATTTACAAATCTTAGCAAATCAGCAGATGTTATGTGCTAACGAAAACGAAAAATTAGGCCAAATAGTTCTTTGGGCATCTAGAAAGCAAACTCTATGAAGGAGAATAATCAGCATGAGATACTCCATTTCATCATAGAGAAACTATATATATGCCAAAAAACATAATGGACTGCCCCATGGAGACAAATTATGCTGCAATTTTTCATTTTTGTTCCCTTGATAAGTTACTAGCAAGCCAAAGGCTTGCAGCAGCTAATTCCAAGAATGGAAAGTCAATCTTGGATTACCTCTTCAAACTTCTCCCTGGCACACATACTTTGCTCTGTTGCTAGCTCAACTACACTATCTAGATTTTGCTGACTTGAGGACTTCTCCATTTCTAAGGTCACAATCTGAAAGATGAAAAATAAATTGTAAAAAATATTTCAAATCAGTGTCAATCCAAATATAAAAAAAATCCTAACAAATACGAACTCGAATACAAATGGAAAATATATATTATAGAAAAGCTAGAAGACAGAGCAAATTAAAAGAAACCTTTTCTTGAAGTTGTTTGATCACATGAATTGCCTCTGACTCCCTCAGACTAACAGTTTTATCCATTTGATTGGAACTTCTATAGCCATGGCTGGTGGAAAAGCAATTGCATTTAGCAGTGCTATGAAAATCAGCTTCAACGAGCTGTCTTGTTAAGCATTCTATCTGTATCTCACTCATAGTTCTCTACATAGAAAAAATGAATAATGATAATAATAGTAATTATTACAGTACAGTAATAATAATATGAAGAACAATTATAATTACAAATAAATATCTCAGACTAGCTGAAGTCTCAAGGAAAGACATTAACCTCAGCTTCAAATTTCATAAGCAAGTCCTCGTATTCTGCTTGTATATCTACCAATTCATGGTCCTCCTGATAAGAGAATACATATTAGAGAAGGACAAAAATGTGAAATCAAATCAGTGAACGGCACTAACAAACCTCAAGGTAACTTTTCTTTCTTGGTAGCACCTTTCTTCTATTTGTTACATGCAGTAAAGCACATGGATCGGGAAAACTATAGTCTTCCAATTGATTACTGTTACAATCTTTAAGTTGCTGACAGAAGTTGCCCTCGCCTTCATTTTCATTAACCAATTCATCAAAAAAAACAAGTGGGCCAGTATCACGATTGACTCTCATAGGTTTTATAGAAGAAGCCCTTGATTGGATATCAGAATCCACCTAAATAAAAAAGAATACTATCAGCTTGTATTCACATAAAATTGAAATACCTCAAACCTCATTGTCATGAAAATAGAAAAAGATTAAGAGAAACCTCAATTTGACTCAATGCCATCATAATAAAGTAAATCTCCTTATCTTCAAGGAGGAGAAATCTAAATAAGATATGGTAACATCAGATGAATTCCCTATACCCAAACTACCAGCCTTCTTGGCCTATCCAACACAACCAAATTGAAAAAAAAAAAAAAAATCAGAATCACATAAGCACCAAAAAATCCAAAATCTAAGAACTAAATTTTTGGATATGAAGAACCCGAAGGTGGAAGTAATTTTCAAGATGTGAGCAACAGATTATTTGAACTCTTAAAGGCCACTAGACGTCTACTCAAGGAAGAAGAAGAAAAAACCTTTCCCTATGCATATTCATGAGTTGAAACTAGGTACTGATTCCGTACCTTCACTGATAGAGAATAGCTAGTGAATATTCTAGAAATAAAAATAGTGGACACGTGGAAGGGCTAGGTTTTAGAATTCTGTTAAATAGGTAGTGGAGCAGAGAAAATGGGGAGGAGGAATTTGTGGGAATCTTTTGGGTCTTCAAGTTGCTTGGAGAAGGGGAATTTGTTCCCTGGGCTGTGCTTGCACATATATCCTTCTTTATTGTTTCTGCTGTTAATTTTCATTTGTTATTTGGAGAAGTTTAATCAATAGAAGTTCTTTTTCTTTTGCTTTCTTTGAGTGCCATTGCTGTGATAATATCTTTTCCTCTGAGAATATTTGTACAGTTCGTATCATTCACCACGACATGCACCCAACATCCAATATCTCATTATGTTTCATTTCAAAAACTAACCCCATAAGAAGTGTTTATGGAGTCGTCATCTAGGTTTTATGGAAATTTTGGTCATACTATGGTGTCGTTTGAAGGACTTATACAGCTTAAACAATCTCCTAGAGCTCAGTTTGGTACATTCACAGAGGTTATGAAAGACATGGATTATAAACAACATCAAGGAGATCATACATTGTTTATAGAAATTCTACTGCAGTAAAATAACAATATTGCTTCTGTACATAATGATCATTGTAACACGAAATGAGTTCATAACATTGTTCAGAGAACTTAGGCAAATAAAGTACTTCTTGGGCATTGAAGTGACATATTCTATTGACCTCAGTAGGAAAATTGATCTCTCTCTCTCTCTCTCTCTCTCTCTCTCTCTCTCACGAGACTGGACATATATGCACTGAGTTTGAGAAGTCAATGCATGCATTAGGTAAAGGAGAAACATGTGCAAGCAGTTCATAGAATTCTACAGTACCTCTATGCTGGGAAAATAAATTTTATTCAAGAAAAATGAAGGTCCAAAATTAGAAGCCTCAATTAATACAACTTATGCAGGCTCCTTGGAGGTAGAAGGTCCACATCAGATTGCCTAACCATTTATCCTACCCTCAACTTGAATCAAGCAATTTAAAATGCTCTTCTATTTATAAATAAGGCCAAAAAGATCAAGAACACTATGAGCAACTAAAGTTGCAGGTGAACAAGAAATGGCTTGTTAATTTGAATTAAATTCTAAATATAAAGCATCAGGAAAAGCAAATACATAGGTCTAGACAATGGTGACACAACCATAGAAAGTACTGGTGAGTTTTCTGTTTTCACTCTCTTTCTGGAAAACAAATGAGCATTACATCAATCATGTAATTAAATTATAGAGAATCAAAACAAACCTTTTTGCTTTAGATACTTTTCTCAATAGTCAAATGACTTTAACGAAAGAAAAATCATGTAGTCAGCCCAAAAGTTCGAAACTCTAGCTAAGTTGAATTGAGCCCCAGCAAAATTCTTTTACACACTTGCATATTCAAAATTCCAAAATTACGTCTCCCATTTGATTACGAATTTGAAAAAATCTATTCCATTTTTTACATCCTCTGCAATATTCCATCAGTTTCCTCAAGTTATAGTGATAGTAAACTCCACCAGCACAACTTAAAAAAAAAAAAAAAAGGCCAATGACGTTATCTACTTCCTGTGAAAGCAAATCCTAAGAATTCTAGATACAAGAAATAAAGGAAATCCTTAGAGATTGTAGTCACTGGTCAATTTTAATTATGTTGTGAATCATAAGCACATTGGTCGAGAAAGCATCCATGCCTATATTACATAACAGCTAGTGACATACAATTATATTAATTCAATAACATAATAATATGGCCCACCTATGCCTGCATGCTTTGCTTCCAAAAGATGAGAAACTTCAATAATACATGCACATTTTTCTTTAATAAAATAATGTGTTACTAAACAATGTTCCTTTGTTAAAGGATACCCTAAATTTTGACAATCAATTATGCTTAACTTTCTGAATTACAAACTACTATAATTATGCACAAAGTTGAAGGATATGTCTATGTCAAAACAGGATGTGCTTTAATCTACCCATCAAATCCCCAAAAAGACCAAAACAAAGCTTTCGGCATCATTAATTATCACAAGTAAAACTCACTCCATAACACATAGACATAAAGAATAAACCTGTCATGTTATCTAGCAAAGAAATATCTACTTTGCAAAAGGAAGAGATAAAATGGATGTGTTTTAAGCAATGCTATAGATAGTACCTCCTGAATATTTTGCCACGAAACTTTACTCGGACACCATGTATCACGTCTCTTCCCCTGCAGAATTGGATAATAAACTCAGAACTATAACATGAGGGATATTTTCTTACTTTTTCCTCTTTTTCTCGTTTTTTTTCCTATCGCAGCTTTAATAATTATACGAAACGAGGAGAGTATAGAATGGTGTTGTGAGAGTTGGCATTTTGTTGGAATGGACACACAACTAAGTCATACAATGGTTAGCATTGTGAATAAATTTGCAGCTTTTGAGTTTTCTAAATTATGGGATCCTTATCTTTAATGAGAGTACACTTATGATTAGCAATCAATAAAAAGAAAACAAAAATTGTGTCCTTGTAAGAAAAAAATAAAAGAAAAGGAAAGGAAAAAAAGGAATATAAAGCCATGCAGTTTTGGGATGCCATGCTAGATTAATAAGGATCTTGGCTCTTTTTGAGTATCTAACTTAGAAATACTCCCTTCATCCAGAAAAAAAGGCTCACAATTTTCACACAGATTAGGAAAATTTTAGTTACAAGGTTGAAACGATACATTTTTTCCTAATATAAACCTACATTTATTTGGGGCGTATTGGATAACTGAGAAATGATAATTCATATTTATTTATAACAAGGCAAATATAATAGGGACATACTAGAAAATTAATATTTTCAAAAAGGGGAAGTAGCCATAATTTGACCCAATCTTTTGGGGACAGAAGAATACTAATTTATGCACTCAATTCTGATTTTGAAGGTCTAATTAGCAGTTAAGAATTGTTTCCCTTTAGCAATATATTTTGGAATCTTCAGACCAACTTATCTATCAACTTCTTAGTTTTGTTGTAGGTTAATGGTGAAGTAACTTATACTCCCCAACGATCGAGATCACTCGTTTGACTCCTCCAAAGCTTTTGCATTAATATTAAGGAAACAAAAAGAGGGAAATGCATTGAAACTTTTTGAAAATGCTTCTCTAAAAAACTACATTACAACAAGTTGCAAGCAAAACAAACCCTTTTTTGCTGAGCACGGCTTTCATCCCTATTGCAGTGTAGTACAAGCGAGCTCAAATTTTTTATTTTCTTCTCTTGCTCTTGCAATGCCTTCTTGTGTTCGGCTTGGGCTCTCTTTTCCTCCTCCAACTCCAAAGCTATCCGTTCCCTCTCCAATTCAGACTATAAAACATTTTTAAACTTCTAGAATATGTAAGCACATTCTTCTAAAATATTAAACATGGAATCATAATTACAAACCTGTAACAATGTGTTTCGAAGGTTAAGAATTTCCTCTTCCAAATGTTCAGAGTGAGAACCCTACTTAAAACAAAAGATGATTAACAGGTAAATACTTTCCAGAAACAAATTTAAAAGGGAGCAGTACAAAATGTTTCCATTTAAATGATTACATCCAAAATGCGGGATTTCCCAACCTGCAATTTTGCACGAAGCTCCTCAATTTCTTTCTTTTGACGCTTCAGCAAGGCAGCATCTGTCAAAATCTGGCATGCAAAAGAAAAGAAAAGAAAAAAAAAAAAGCAATCGCACCTCAAGCAAAGTAAAAATGGCACGGTCAAAATTAAAAGACATAATCTACATTCCAAATACTGGTATCATTTCTGACACAACCTGAAAGATAATTCAAAAATGGCTACAACAAAAATTACAAAGTGAGAGAATGGAAAAAGCAAGATAAATTAGAGCAGAACCTCATTGACATGTGCACAATTTGTAACACGTAATGCTCTACTTGCAAATTGAAGACTGCTTTTTGTCTCATCTGTATGAATCTACCATCAAAACCAAGGTCATAAGAAATATAGTAAACCCAATAAATTAAAAGGAATAAAAAAAGTAAGCAGTGCAAACTTTTTTTGCAAATTGGACTAGATTCTTTATTACTCGTTCAAATGAAATATTAAACTTAAATTATTTTAACAATTTGAAAAATGAAATAGCGGATTAATATTCTATTTGAATTGGCCATAAAAGATATTCTTGCCAACTTTAAAAAGTAAGCAGTGCAAACTTTTTTTGCAAATTGGAGTAGATTCTTTATTACTCGTTCAAATGAAATATTAAACTCAAATTCTTTTAACAATTTGAAAAATGAAATAGCGATTAATATTCTATTTGAATTGGCCATAAAAGATATTCTTGCCAACTTTAATCACATTGCTAAAATAGATACAAAGGTCAAAAGTAAAAGTGTAATATTGATAAAATTTTATACATACATGCATATATATAGCTGTCTTTTCAAACTTCAAATATTTACCTCGACTGAAACTTCTTGTGATCAAATTGAGTGTTCAAATTCCAGTTCCATTCCTTAACTGTTGTATTTAGTCACTTAAAAGTAAAACCAAAAGAATCATGCTTGAGAATGCATGAATGTGTGATTCATGTGCACGTGAGAAAACAAAAAATTATGTATTCATAGTCACTATTCAATTCCCCCAAAGAAATTGTTTTGCAAACATTAATATATTCAATTAATAATTAGAAGGACGCATATTCTGAACAGCTCGAAAGACTTATACCTGTGCTAGTGTAATATTGCATATAATAGCTGTATTCGCATTTCCACCTAGTGCAGGTTGCAAAATTCGCGTAAGCTTACTGTCTCTATATGGAACATGACCCCTGTACCAAATCTCAGAAACTAAATAAATTCAATCACCAGAAAAATCGTTGCCCCAATTTTTTGATAGTTCTAAAAGAAGCAAGAATTTCCTAAACTATTCTAGAACCTACCCTTGGCTTTCAACACCTTCACTCAATTTTTTAATTACAGTTCCAAGTGTCATTAGGCTTTTATTAATGTGGGAACCCTCTTTCAGTCGAACACCTTCTGCACCAGTTTTAGCAGCACGTTCAGAACCAGCAAGGTCCACCAAATTCTGGAAAAAAAGGATAAAACATAGCGAAGCTAGTAATAACAAAATGAAGAAATTTAACAAGGATATTTTCTCTTCAGGGGAAAGTGGAGGACAGGCGGGACGGAATTTTTTTTAATGACAATGTTAGATTTGAAAAGAACTGGAAATTTATAAATCATGCAATAAAAAAACGAGGTATGCAATCTAGATTGACAGTTTTTCTGAGAACATACCAATACTGATACACGGACAGCATCACAGGAGTTTCCAATATCCTCATCCTCAGTTCTATCCCGACTCTCAATTATCTATTCAACTTAAACATAAGGCAGTGGATGTATAGAACAATATAACTGTTATGACTAGGAGTACCAAAATTACCATGCGGAAGATAGTGTGGGACCTGCTGCTATAAACGTTCATATTTGTCTCTCCAATGTGTCTATGAGCTGAATTTCAGCAAAAGACAACAAAATATATTAACCATCCAAAAACTAACATATGAGACATACAATAATCAATGAGAGAGAGAAAGAGAGAAAACGAGGATGATTTTTAACGACAATTTTGATTCATAATCAGTATACTCAAGAAGATGCAAAAAACTATAAATAATAAAAGTTCAAAAAAAATCAATATTTAACTAATTCTTTTGTAAATTAAAAAACCACTTCCAACGTTTAACTAAACATTTTTTTCAAATAAATAAGGACTAAAGGGTTGAAAGTTCAAAAAATATTGGGATGAAAGTATAATTAAATGACTAAAACTAGTATACTGAAAAGTGAATGACTATATGATTCACTTTAAAAAGAGCACGGACCCGAGATCATATTTGTTAAATGTATAATTTAACTTACATTTTTTCTTTTACAATAGTTTCATAGGTATGCTTTAAGATGTCAGTATTCCAATGAAACTATCTCGAATGAGTAGGCCTGATGTGCAATATCTACGGAGAGCATAAATTGAATAAAAAAAAATCAAATGAGGAATTGTACAAATTAATTACATTCTCCAAACTGCATCAGATCAAGAACTTGCTGAGGAGAGGCAACAATTTCTTCCCGTAAACCAGCAACATAAATTCCCCTCTGCATATGGCAAGCAAAATAAATTGTTATTCAAAAATAAAATATAGCTAATAAAAATTATGCCAAGGAGGTATTTTTTGCACCTCTAGACTTTCATGAATCTGAAGCTTTCGATGCTCAGGAACCAATAAATCATTTATATCCTCATTATAGATCTCCATATATGACATTCGCAAAAGAAACTCTCGATCAGCATCCTGAAATGCAAAGAAATGTCTATCAACTAATAGTAATGTAAGGATTCAGACGAAAGTCAGACTTCACTATCGGTAGTTGCATAATCATAGGAAACCCTAGTGTAACTGGAACACCTCCAGACGTCTCCATGACATAAAAGAAGGTACAACTTCATCATCTAAGCAGGATATCTTGATCCTTAACCTCTACAACCTCTAGTTTACATGCAACAAATCAAAATCCAGCAGTAATCACAAACTCTTTCATCATTTCTTTTTAGCAGCACAGCTCCGTACTAGTTAAATCCAAAATGATTTTCATATATCATAATGAATGAAAAGTATTAAATGATAATCAACTTTGAATAGAAATAATATGGTTCCAAAAATCAATATATAATGCGAATGAGAAATTAAATGGAAATAGGCATCTGGTGAGTATACATAAGTCGTCTGCCATGTGCATTTTTTATACTTCATTCTATCCTTTCAGTGCATGCTTCTTTGTTATAGTGTTTCTTTCATCAGGTTTAGGAGATACCCTAAAGAAGACAAAGGAAAATAGGAACATCTTTACCTTGCACCAATGGCTCGAGATATTAGAATTTTATGGAGTTTATAAAGCAGGTGATTGGAGATAAGGCAAATAATAAGCTATGCCGAGAAATTAGCGTACGAATATTAACACGTCAATGCCAAGTAATGTTTAAAACAAGACTCCAGATTGTCTTCAACTAAGTACCAAAAAGAAACATGCTTGAACCCAACCTTCATTATTCCAATATCAGGCAGGAACTAATGCAACAGCCTATACAATAAGATCTAACTTAATATACTAAGGATTACCACTAAAATTCACTAGCCATTGTAAATGATTTAAGTATTTGAGATAGGGAGAGAGAGAGAGTTACGAAATGAAATTATAACAAAAATAAAGGCCTTGCTAAAAATTTAGCTAAAAAACATTATGTCTAAATTCAGCAACTGTTTTTAACACCAAACCTACTACATTTTTAACCAATAAAACATTATAAAGAATATAAACAAAACCGATAAAAGTTTTGAAATGCACAACAATAAGTACCACCATCTCAAAGTATTAGTCATTCTTTACCCCGTATTATGTTGTCTTTTGCATTCATGACTGAACTATACTTCTCACCCGCTGAAGAAAATATATTATGATCTCCCACATTCTATGCTTTCCCAATTGCATTGACCCCACCATAAAATGCACCAAGGTAATCAGAATTTCTTATCTGGGACAAAGACGTGAAAGATGAAGTAGGAGAAAATAGCCACTACCTGTTGTATCATATCAAACAAATCATGAACTGCCAGAGGGATGACCCCAGGTTCAGTAGCTGAGCCTCGCATAGTATGTGTCTTTCCACTGTTTGTTTGTCCATAAGCGAATACAGTGCCTATATTATAAACAAAAATAAAATGAAAGAACTGCTACTATTTAAACATAAAATAAATAAATAAATAAAGATTTCTAATAAAAAACAAAACGCATATTGAGTATCCTGCTTACTATACGCATACAGTAATAGAACTCATAACAAAACCAAAAGTAAATAGAAAATCATCTAAAAAATATACCATTAAAGCCACGGACTGCTGCAGCAACAATTTCTTTGGTTCGGGCTCTATATATCTCTTCTGTCTTCCACTCCTCTCCAAAAACCCGATCTAACAGTACCAATTTTTTTGTTAAAAAAAAAAAGCAAAATTGAATTCAAATTAAATGCACGCACACACACACAAAATATGTACCGAAATCGAATTTGTTGGAGAAATTAGGGAGGAAAATGGAGTTGCCGGAGATTCTCCAGGGGCTATTCTTGGCATCCTCCGGTGAAAGTGGCCGCGCTCTGACAGTTACGTGGATTCTGTCCATATCGAAGCTTGAAATAATAGACGGAGGAGAGAATCGCTACACAGTTTCAGGCCACCTACAAATCCTAAACTAAAGAATGGAATATCTTTTGATTTCATTTCAAACAGAGCTCCCCCGCTTATATTTTAAAATTACCAATTCGAGCGGGAAAATTTTTTTATGGTTTTAATTTTAATAAATTGCAAAAAAGTAAAAAAATCATATTAAAATAAAGAGATAATTTTTAAAAAAAAAACTAAGGTATTTGTGCATCAATACCTTTTAAATATTATTAATGGAATTGATTTTTAAATATCTGCAAAAAAAACTAAATATTAAAATCTATTTTTTGGTTAATAACCAAGTTGTATTTAGAGCAAAACACCAAAATAAGAAAACTTAACCGGAGACATTACTAAGTTATATATTGGACCGTTTGATATTGAATTTAATAAAAGCATTTTTGGAGAAAAAAATTTTATTTTTAAATTTTTTTAATTTTAAAAACTATTTTTAGAAAGAATCAGCTAAATATATATTTTTTCCAGAATCATATTTAAAAAAAACAGTTTATAAAAAATTAAAAAAATCAAACAATTAAATCAAAAAAATTATAAATCTGTTTTATTTTACAAAGAACCGCAATTTTAAACACCTTCACAAACTTTATATATTGATGAAGTTGGTTCGAGAGAATAATTCAACGCAATGAAAGTGGGAAAACAAGCTGCAATGGTGGACTGGATGCAGCAGTCCAGCCCAACAAACCTACCGACTTATGCTTCTGTCCAATCTGGTGCTTCTCTTGCTGCCCAGCATTAGGTTAACGGGTTTTTTTTTTCTTTTTGTTTTATAAAAAAATTGGAAAACTCTGGCACCACTAACGTTCAAATTGTCTACATTTGTTATTTTACGGAACAAGCCGTTTAGTTTCTAGAGTTTTGTCCAGCTGTCCACGTTCTCTCTCTCTCTCTCTACCTGTCCGCGCTTTCTTTCACTCTATATTCAAGAAAATCAACAATCTCTACTTCCCTCTTCTTCTTCTTCTTCTTCTCCTGGTTCTTTAATTATTCCAAGATTCATAATGGCAATTGCTGCTGCTTCATTCAAGTCTTTGGTTGTTGTTTTCTTGGTAGCAGTGGTTGCTTCTGCTGTTTCAGCTCAAGATTTGGGAAATTTGGCACCAGCTCCATCTCCATCCATGGATAAAGGAGCTTCGTATTCTTTGGGGATTTCTGCTTCTCTCATCTGCTCTTCTCTTTTCTTGTCTACGCTTGCTCTCTTCAAACACTAATTAAAAACCACAGATCTCACTTCGCTAATTAATAGATGTTTCCCACACTACATATAAGATACAAAATCTATGGATTATAAAGAGAGGGATTTCTTTTTTCTTTATTATTATTAAAATTTTTTTTGGTGGGATGGATTGAGTTTAGGTGATATTGTTATTTAATTTATTTGTTTAATTATAGAGTGGAATAAAGGATTCATATGGGACGTATTGATTGGTTATATATATATATTGGATTTGGATTTTATGGATGTGTACTAATTTGATTCTTTATTGGATAATATATGAATGATCCATTTTTTTTTTCAATCACTGATTTTTGGTATCAAATATTTTGTTTAATTTATTATTTGTTGCTTGTAGCAAATTAATTCACAAAATTAATAGTACACAATCAATCTTGGAATGAAATCTAATTATGCAAATAGATTAATAAAAGAAAATAAATAATTGATTAGATAATGAAAATAATTTTGAAACTAGAAATTTAATTTTAATTGTCTCACATAAAAAAATGAAACCTCTGTTTTAGTTTCAATTTTTTGAATTAATGAGTTATAACACTACAAAAAAAACAAAATAGTGACTACAATTAGTGACCACAAAAATATAATCACTAAATAGAAATCAATTTATAATTACATTGTGACAAAAAAATCAATATTTATTCATTAAAATAAAAATCACATAGTAACCACTTTAGTACCATATTATGATCACATACAGTGACCACGAATTTTGTTAACTAATCATGGCGTCAAATTTTACAATAGATAATTCAGCGATTACATATAATGTGGTCTCTATTTAGTGACCACAATCATTTGTTGTCTGTATTTAGTGACCACAATCATTTGTTGTCTGTATTTAGTGATCATATTTATTTACGGTCTCTATTTAGTAACCATATTTATTTGTGGTTGCTAAAATTGCGATTAAATTGTTCATGGTCAATATTTTTTTATTGTCGTTTAGCGACCACATATTATGTGGTAATTATTTAGTAACAACATCTTTGAGTGGTCTGTATTTAGTAACCATATTTTTGTGTGGTCACAATTTAGGAAACAAATTTATTTGTGATCTTTAAATTAATACTTCGTTTACCATTATGTTAATAAAATAATTAATGTATCAAATTTAATATATTAAAATTCAATTGAAGTTTTAAATTAATATTGAACTATTAAAATTATAAATAAAAATCATAAATATTTTGATTATAACATATTATTATATCATAAATGTGTTATGTATGAGAAAAATGTGTGAAATTTTAGTTGTAAATTAGTATAATAATTGTATCTTAATCACTTAACATATGAACCATTTTATTATATTGGTCGAATGTGGTAACTAAAAGTACTCAATTATGATGATTGTTTATTTTTTCTTTTTAAATTCTTGTGTATTTTATTAAGTTGATTTATTTGTTATAATTAATTATTAATCTCACACAATATTCACTGGTCATTTTTATTCTTAATATTTTTATGCAAACCATGTATAGATTAGATACTAAATTATAGGTTATGTTAATTAGCAATTTTAACATATCTTTTTAATTGTAATCAATAACCAAACTCTTTCTTCTTCTGTTCAAATTTAAAAAAAAAATTAATTTCTTAATGAAAAGCAATCACATAAAAGGGATTAGGGGTTAGCAAATTTGGATTTAATCGATTGAATTGATAAAAAATTAATAAATCAATTTGTATATAGTTAATTTAATTTGATTATTAGTTTGAAGCGATTCAACTAATTTAGCAAACAAAATTGAAAAAATTTAATTAATTTAATTTTCTTCATTTAAATTTATTTTATATTTTTAATTTTCATCTCTAATTTTTTTCATTTAAATTATTTTGTTTTTTTTTTCAACTTCCTTCTTTAAATTTTTTCCACTCGACTCGTTTTATTTATTTCTTTTTCAATTTATTCTATTAAATTTATTTTTTTTCAATTACCTTCTTTAATTAATTTTATTAAGTAAAATTTATTTCTTTTTTTAATTTATTCTTTAATATATTTTTAATTAACTCTCTTTCTTTTTTTTTTAAACTTCAATCTTTAATCCTTTCTTTTTTCAATTTAATATTTAAAATTAAATTCCTTTTCAATTTTTAATTTTCTTCTTTAATTTATCTTTAGCTAAATTGCTTTATTTTTTTTCAATTTTTTGAATTAAATCTCTTTCCTTTATTTTTCAATTAGTCTTCGCCTTTAATTAAAAATTAAACCAATTTTTTTCAATTTAATCAATTTGATTGACATATAAGATCAATTACAGTGTAAGTATTTTTTTTACTAATTTTATTTTTCAAATTTGGTGTAGGTTTTTTCAACTAAAAAGACTAATTAAAAATTAAGATTACTATTAGAAAAACATTAATGAGATATTTAAACATTAATTTGCATTTAAAAAATATTATAAAAAAATCGAAAAGAAATTGGCTCGAACCCTTAGATTATAATATTAATTAGTAATAGAGCTCTCTATCTCTTATTATTATTATTATTATTATTATTATTATTATTATTATTATTATTATTATTATTATTATTATTATTATTATTATTTCTTTAGTTAAATGGGGACAATTGAATTGATTTTGATTCCTTGCTTATGTCTAGAGGAACAACAAATGCCCTAACAATAATCCAAAATGGATTATGAAAGGAACATAAATGGGAAGGGTGAACCTAACTATTCAATGTTTATTTTTATCATCTCAAATGGACCCCCATCGATGGGCTAGACAATCAGAAATGAGTTTTCTCCACGTGCCACCTTGTTGATCCAGTTAGGGATTTGGCAGTGTCCAGATGGACCCCCAATATTTAGAGTACCCATTCTTATAACTTTATTATTATTATTATTATTATTATTATTATTATTATTATTATTATTTTATGTGTTAATTATTTTCAATGAGAAAACCGAAAAAAGGGAAAAATATATAAGATGATTTTATAAAATAAATTAATAATCAAAAATAGTTTTGTTATCTAAATATAGCAATAAGATTGACAAATGGTTTTTATCTACTAAATTGAATTTATAAATTTATCGACATATTAAATATAATAAACCCATTTTACTTCATGTATAAAATGTAAAATATTATTTTTTATATAATAATTTATTGATGGAGTTTATTAATTTTAAATATTTCTTTGATTCATAAATACACAGTTTTAATTTGTTTATTCAAATCTGATCTTTCAAGATCTTATCTATATAGTTATTGTTGTGTTGATACATGATTGAATTCATCTAAATATTTTTCTGGATTTTTTTTGGGTGTAATCCTAGTTTTTATAAATAGAAATAACTATATATAATTTGTGGTATATGCAAATTAACGGCACTGCAATGTCCATTTTCTGAAAATTGACCTGCCATAAAATTGAGAAGTGGAACGAATAAAAAAGAAGAGACAAAGGAGGAAATTGAGGAAAAGGAAAATATGAAATTCGCGTGACCCACTTTGTAGTACTATCTCTCCTCTTAGGAGAATGAAGAAATAAGAATATAAATAATTAAAAAAATTCAGTTTTTTCCTTTATTTTTCCGGGTTCCTCCTAATTTTTATCCTAATGCCTTACTTGGCCTATGGGCAGAAACTTCCTGCTCCAAATATTCATTCTTGATTGATTTGCACTTCACTATTAATTTTCCAGCAATTCAACTTCTATCCATAATTATGCCTCTAAAAATGTTAATGTTAGAGCAATTCTTATATAAATTACGATTCTTATTTTATTTATATAGACCAAATTGTTCATAGAAAATTAAATTAAAAAATAATTGATATCACTTTTTTATCTGATATTTTTAATTTTAGTTGATGTATAAAAATACAAATCAAATTAATAATGCAATTAGTAATAAAATGCATTATTAATATGTGAAGCAAACTAAGTCTTCTCAATATGCAGACACATAGCATATATGAATAGGATATGAAATTTTAAAATTAAGACGGTAGAAAATTTCAAAAATAAAATTTGTTTGTGCTTTCTCTCTAATTTTGAAGTTTTAACCTTTTGACTATAAGACATTAACTCCACAGTTAAATTTGATGAAAAATATCATGTATGAGTATGAATTTAGTACTTATTATGTTGAAATACAGAAAATTAACGATTAATATGTCTTTCAACTTTCTTAACTTTGGAAAACTATTTTGTCATTGCAATATTGAGCCATACAAAAAGCACAAAAAATTTAAGTTTGTGGTATTGATATTGATACCATGATTATAAGGTTGAAGTTTGAATTTACAGCTCTATCTCAATATGCTTACTTTTATTTTCATACATATTAAGATTATAATTTAGTTGAATAAAACTAGAATCATTATTGGTATAGAATTATATTTGCTAAATATTATCTTTCAAGCACAATTCATTGAATAGCATATATTATAAGTATGCAGTGATTGTCTCTCAGTTCAACATTTAAAAGATGATTGTCTCTCAGTTTATACATTATGAGTTTGTTGAGAAGAGAAGTCACATATTAAAGACGTAAAAAATCACAAGTATTAGAATTAATGAGGTTGTCTGCAAATTTTCACTTGAAAATATAAGTGTATATTATAAGTATGCAGTTGTATTATATCCCTAATGTTATGAATCATTATTGCAATTGTCAATAATGACTGAGGATAGAAAATGAATGTACCAAAGATTGATAAATGGTTTTCTTAATCCGGAGTTTTGTTTTTGGAGTTGATAAGTTCATAGAATTTGCAAAAAATTATCCAGAATGGCTAGGCAGAGAAAAAATAAAGTGTTCTTGTCCTAGAAATAAGTGTCAGAATCGTCAGTTCTTTGATGTAGAGACAGTAAAATACCATCTGCTGAGATATGGTTTCAAACCAGGATATTTTATGTGGAACAAACATAGGGAAATAGATCAAGTAATACATGAGCAACATGGTATGAATTCAGTGGGTCTTTCCAATGTAGTGAACGATTACCATACAATGGTTATGGATGCCTCTCATCCTTACTTCGATCAAAATTTTGAGTATGAGGAGAATTCTAATCCAACGACCAAACAATTTTATAATATGTTAAATGTTGTTAATAATTTGTTGTGGTTTGGATGTGAAAATCATTCACAGTTATCGCTGGTTACTAGAATGTTGAATATTAAGGTCGAGCACCATCTATCTGAGCGTACATTCGATGAAATTTCTCAACTGATCAAAGAGGTTGTGTCGAAAGAAAATCTTATTGCTGAAAGCTTTTATGAAACAAAATGTCCGGAGTTTGGGTTTACCTATGGATAAAATACATTGTTGTCCTAAAGGATGCATGATTTTTTGGGGATAAGATATGAACATAACTTTGTGTAAGTTTTGTAACCATCCACGTTACAAGGGAAGTTGCAATACTGATGGAAGAGGGAGAAGGAAAAACAATTTTCCTTTCAAGAAAATTTATTACTTCCCGTTGACGTCGTGTCTCCTTCGATTATATGCTTCTAAAGCCACTACTAATGATATGAGGTGGCATGCAGAACATGAGGCTAACGATGGTGTAATGCAGCATCCTTCCGATTCAATAGCTTGGAAGCATTTCAATGATGTTCACCCTGATTTTGCAATGAAAATTAGAAATGTTCGTCTCGGCCTATGCACGGATGGTTTTCAACCTTTCGGTCAATCTGGGAAACAATACTCTTGTTGGCCGATTATTGTGACTGTGTATAATCTACCCCATGAATTTGTATGAAAGAGACATCCATGTTCTTAACTGTCATTGTTCTAGGGCCTCGAAATCCTAAAAATAAGCTAGATGTGTACTTGCAGTCGTTGATACATTAGTTGAAGCTATTGTGGGATTATGGGGTTGAAGCATATGACATATCTCTCAATCAAAATTTTCAGCTATGAGCAACATTAATGTGGACTATCAATGACTTCCCTGCTTATGCAATGT
The DNA here is from genome assembly GCA_023653625.1 of Triadica sebifera. Classification (NCBI taxonomy): domain Eukaryota; kingdom Viridiplantae; phylum Streptophyta; class Magnoliopsida; order Malpighiales; family Euphorbiaceae; genus Triadica; species Triadica sebifera. The sequence goes on from CM042905.1 coordinate 8,119,505, forward strand.
TGTCTGGATGGTCAACAGAAGGACGGTTGGTTTGTCCTTATTGCATGGATGACTCTGATGCCTTCAGACTAAGTAGGAGCAGTAAACAATCCCAGTTTGACAATCATAGAAAGTTCTTAGAGCTTAATCATCCATTTAAACGTAATAAGAATGCATTTTTGAAAAAAAAAATTGTAACAAATGGCGCACCTCCAAATATATCAGGTTCAGAGATATTAAGCAGAATTGAACATCTGGGTTTGAAGAAAGTAACAGAAGTAAATGCCGCTGAGATTAACGGAATGGTTAGTCAATCAAGTGGGTGGAGAAAACGTAGCATATTTTGGGATTTGCCTTATTGGAGCTTTAATCTGATTCGACACAACCTTGATGTCATGCACATTGAGAAAAGTGTATTCGATAATTTATTCAATACGATGTTGAATATCCCTGGCAAAACAAAGGACACTCTTAAGTCAAGGCAATAGCTTAATGCGTATTGTCGGAGGCTAGAACTTGATAAGTTGGATTCAAATGATAAATACTCAAAACCTTGTTACACCCTAGACAGTAAAGCTAAGAAAGTCTTATTTGAATGGGTATCAAATTTGAAATTTTCTGATGGGTACGTGTTAAATATGGGAAAATGTGTGGATAAACAAAGATTGAGACTATTTGGCATGAAAATTCATGACTGTCATGTCTTCATGAAGAGATTGTTGCCTATTGCATTTCAGGAACTACTACCTGCTAATGTGTGGAATGTTATCACCGAACTTAGCTTGTTCTTTAAAAGTCTAACTGCAACAGTAATTACAAATGAAGACATGGCCAGACTTGAATCAGACATCCCAATTATTTTATGTAAGTTATAGAGAATATTCCCTCCAAGTTTTTTTGATTCTATGGAATATCTTCCAGTCCACTTGCCTCATGAGGCACGCATTGTTGGGCCGGTACAGTTCCAATGGATGTATCCATTTGAAAGGTTAGTAAAATCTACCTTCTAAGTCATCATTTGAAGTCATAATATTTCATTAGTGCGTATATCTTATTCAGCCTATCACTGTAAAGGTATCTTCGAAAATTGAAGCTCAATGTCAAGAACAAGACACATGTAGAAAGCTCAATATGCAATGCATATCTATTTGAGGAAGCATCAACATTTTGTTCATACTATTTTGAGGATCACGTGCAAACAAAAAAAAGACCATGCCTCGAAATTATGAAGGTGGTGGGGATTATATTCCCTCGAAAAATCCTTTAAACCTATCCATTTTCAAATACAGTGGTAGGCCACTTGGACATTCCAAAAATAGACATATGACTTCTCAAGAATACAAGGCTGCTCATTCCTATGTTTTGCTTAACTGTCAAGAAGTTGAACCATATGTAAGGTTAGTATTCTTTTGAGTCAAATGTCTCCTCTATATGATACTATTAACAACTCAATATATTATATATTAATTAGTTTATTCACAACTCGATGAAATGGTAGGATTTACACTGATATGTTACAACACCTCAATCCGAATATTACTAACGCAGAAGTCGATGCTAAACTTAAGGTGGACTTTGTTATATGCTTCAAAGCCTATGTGAGTCTTTCTTTCTCATACATGTCATTTAATATTCATATTTTTAAAATGGGTAAACACAATATGATATTGTTTCAGGCACATGATCCAAATTCTGGTATTCATAATGACTTCCTCAAAGATCTCGTAAAAGGTCCATTAGGAACTGTTACAACATACAATGGCTATTTTGTCAATGGATATAAGTTTCACACAATCGAGCGTGGTACAAGCACAATGTCAATGAACAGTTGGGTTTGCATAAAGGGTCATAACTATAGCCATAATGCAAATGATTGGTACGATCAGTTAAAGGAAATAGTGCAGCTAGAATATCCTAACTGGCCAATTAAGCTAACAGTTTTATTCATGTGCAATTGGTTTGATCCAACTCCTAACGTGGGTACCAAGGTTCACGAGCATTACAACATTATTAAGGTCAACCATAGAAGATGATACGACAAGTATGAACCCTTTGTCTTAGCAATGCAAACATCTCAAGTATATTATTGTTCGTATCCAAGCTTACAAGGGACAAAAGTGACTGGTGGGTCATTTCAAAAATCAAACCAAAAGGAGTTGTTGAGATGCCAAAAAGCTATTCCCAAAGAACACATATCCAAAAACCTTCTCCATTTCAAAAGGAGACAATTGACATCCATAATGTTGAAATTATTGAAGAGGATCAACACAAGACATTGAATTATCCAATGGGTGACCCAGAATATATTGTCGATGATGATGATGATGAAGAAAATGATGAATATGAAGAACCATACTTATTAACAAAAAGTTCATATGATTCAGATGATGATGACATAAATGATATGACAGAAAATGATAGTGAATAGAGGTTGTTCTAGTGAGTCCCATGAGTAAATTGTGGTATATCTGTTAACTGTTATTAACATGATTCAACTTTTTGTTTTAATTTAGTATATAAAGGGTTGAGGTCGTGCTAGACATGGCCCTACAAGCCATTACTAGGGGTCATATTTCATCCACATTTATTGCTTCTACATCATCACCATCTGGAGCCACCTCTGCAGTAGCTAGCATAGAGACATTTGACACCTCCACATTAGTTGGCATTGACCCATTCATATCAGTTGGCACAAACCCATCCACATCAGCTGACCCACATTCATCGGGTCCATCCAGCTCTCGGGTACCATCCACAGGGGTACCTTATACATCTTTGCGAGTAGGGATTGACTCGTAGCCGCATACCCCTAACACACTCGGTTTAGACACCATTGTAGGGAGCAGTTACTTGGGCATTCGTAAGAGACTACAATTACATGATGGGAGGTGCGACATTTCATACTTGTTTGTTTTATATATTAATTACTCTTTTTGTTGGTCTCTAATTCTTGTGCATTTATATAACTGCAGGTTTGTTGAGTCGCATGATATGTCTACTCGAATCTCTCACATCTTTCAGGAGAGACTAGATTTAGAGGGATAAAGGTGGAAAACAGTGCCACGAGATGTGCAAGATCTGTATTGGGGTGAATTTCAAGTAAATAAATCTTAAGGTTGATGAAATTTTTATGTTTAAATTATTGTAAAAGTTCAATTAAAAGTGAAATTGTATCATAGTTGTATTTAAAACTGCTTGAATGTTGATATGATTGAGAATGAGAGACAATTTCAAATTAATGTTTGGAAAATGTTTTGTAAGTTGTACAAATTGAGAAATTTCAAATAATGTGACTGTGAGTTGATGAGAATTAGTATAATTAATTGAAAATTGTGAATGCATATTGAAATGTCTTGCAAGAAATTTTTGGATTATCCACTTTTTAGGGGGGACTCCGTCAATTTTTTTTTATTTTTTTTTATATATTTTCACTAACTTTTGTTGTCTACATTTTTTTTGTAGAAATACTATAAATGGGAGGATGGTTGGAATGAAGTGGTTAAGGCGTTATGGGAGCAACTCGCAGGTAAAAGATACTTAGATATGCTCTACCGCTGGAGAGTTGGAGGAAAACCACCAATTTGTATCAGATGAAGTGTGACATAGTTGGCAACATAAGTGGACTGATGCCTCATTCCAGTCGATGAGAGAGCGTCAGTCAAGAAATCGTCAGAGTGAGACTGGCGGTATCAGATCGAGGCCATCACGACACACATGTGGGTCTATATCGATAGCTGAGCATGCTAGACGGATTGTAAGGATCTTTACTTTTTTATGTTAATAAATTATCACAATTTTTGCATATCTAATATCTAATTTGTTAATTTCAGGAGATGAAGGAGGGTGCCCCACCTAGTAAGGTTCGACTTTTCAATGAAACCCATATGAGGAGAGCTCCAGACGGGTTGGAGGAGTACATTGATCAGCGTGCAAGACAAGTTGGGGTAAGTTATCGAAAAACCTAACTTATGTTTTTAATTAAGATAACTGCTTATTTGGTGCGACTTTTGTTTCAGGAGCGAATTCAAGAGCTCATTTCTATAGCATCCCAAGATGAATCTGGAAATCAAATTGATCTGACACAGGACGATGAGGATCGAATATTCTTATAAGCGATTGAGGCTTCATCGCAGAGCAGTTACATGTATGGAACAGGCCGAAATAAATTATCCAGCTCTACATCTGAAGCCTCTACATCCTCTACACCCCTCATTGAGGTAGTTCATCAACATATTAAGGAGATTGAGGAATCACACTCTCAATTACAAGTTGAGGTACATTATATATGTAATACTATTCATAGCTCTAATGAGATGATGCGCCACATGGCATTGCAGATGCAGATGTTAGAGGAGAGAGAGATGATTCGCGACAATCATCCGCTACCAGATGGTCCAAGCGGGGATCGCACTCAGTCGCCACCAAATCCTCATTCTTGATATTCTATTTTATATTTATTATTTTTATGACAGACATGCATATAATATATTTTAAATATTTTATTGTATTTGCATTTTTAATATTTTAATGGATTGTAGATTTTACATTTAAATAATAATTACTTAATTATTTATTAATAATTATAAATTTGTTGATTACTAATTTAAATTAATAATAATAATAATATTATTATTATTAATTAATTAATTAATTAAATAGTAACCACTTTGTGATCACATATATTAATTGGTCACTATTCAGAGACCACATAAGTGGTCGCTAAATTTATGTGGTCGCTAATTTGTGACTACATGAGTGGTCTCTATTTTATGATCCCTTAATCTGTGACCATAATAGTGGTCGCTAAATTATGACCACAATAGTGGTCGTTATCTTGTGATCGCAAACAGTGGTATCTATTCTGAAAGTTCCTAATATGTGACCACAAGCGTGATCACCAAACTGTGATCACAAGAAGTGGCTTTTAAACTGAGACCACAGAAGTGGTTATTAAATTGCGATTACAATTTAAATTGTGATCACATTAGTGACCACTTTTTAGAGACCAAATTAAGTGGTCAATAAGTGGTCTCTATTTAGTCCATTGTGGTCTTTTCTTTTTACTATTACCGACCACAAGAAGATAATTTTATGACCAATAATGTGGTCACAAAATAGATATCGAAGTTGTGGTAGCTAATTTTAACGACCACAATATATTGTGGTCGCAAGTTGTAACCACACTTTTAATGTGGTCGCTAAAATAGGTTAGTGACGAAGTTTTTTGAAACCATATTTTGTGGTTGCTAATTGGTCAGTAAATTGTTTTAGTGACCACTTACTTACCATATTTGATGTTCGCTATTTTTGTATTTTTTTTGTAGTGAATTAATTTGTTGATTTTGTAAAAATGATATAAATTTTCAATTTCTTTTCAACTCTACTTTTTTGTTTTTCACTTTAATTGATAAAATTTTAAATTCTATTAATTTTAAAGGGTATTATAATTAATTACTTATTTATTAATAATTTTTTAATTTTAATACAATATAAAAAATAAATAAACTTATTAAGTAGAAAAGAATATGATTCAGTTTTTTTTCAAAAAAAAAAGAGAGAGAAGAGAATATGTTTTAGTTATTATGAATAGATTTCTCTCAAAACAATATCATTAAATAGATTTTTCAGTCATGAGATTTTGACTTAAGACATCTAAACACATTTAAACTAAAAATTTAATTAGACATTTGAAGTCGAAAAAGTTTGTCAAGCGATAAACGCTTTTCTATTGACGCGTACAATAAATATTTGAATTGCAACTTTGAGACAAAAGCGCATGAGAATTAAGATTTTTCCGAGAAAATAAAACAAAAAATGCTTTCACTTTCATAAATAGAGGCGGTGTTTCTATGAGACATTTGAACGAACAGGTGGCGTACATTTTGTAAACAAACTAGCCTGAAAGATAAAAATTGAGAGGAAAGAAAAGAAAATTTTACAGTTGTCATAATGAAAGATGCATAGCCAAATCAATTAGGTGAAGCAAATGGAAGGCGGCATTAAGCGGCCAAATCCACGATTGCTACGGCAAAGTATTAGTCTTTTTTTTTTTTAAAACATTCAAAGTATTTGTCTCTTGAAAGACTCGTACAGAGGTAATTTTCATCTCACCACTTTTTCGTTAATTCCCTAATATCTCTTTGCTAAAAACACCCATGAATTTCCTTTGAAAAAAAAAAGAAAAAGAAAAAACACCCATGAATTTGTAATTATATGCATACTGTCAGCAAATTAATTCTTCAATCTAGGAACATTTTTTTTAATTTTTATTAGACATTTACTTTATATAATTGGTCCATATATTAATAAATTTTAATTTTAATAATATAGACTAATTATAAAATAAATATTAAAAAATTATTTAAAATAAAGTATTACTAGCATTTATCTTCTCCAATATCGAGAGAAAATCTTAATTTCTAATGTCTTGATTTTACTTGCATTCGTTTGGGAAAAAAAAATTATTTTACCAATATATTAAAAAAATGAAAGAAAAGAAACACAAATGAGCAAAGGCATACGCCCAATCTAGGATCCAAGCTCGACTCCAAACTAGCAAGAAAGCAAATCAATTTCAAGAATATAATTAAATATATTATTAATTAATAAAAAAAGTGATTTAATATTTTAAAATAAATAACAAAATAAACTAATTTTAATTTGTAGGATGGGCAGAGTAATATATTTCACGTCCTTAATTAGAAAAGACCACTAATAAATCTGAAATAAAAGTGTAAGAATTGTATCGAAAAGTAAAAATTAAGATAAGCAAAAATGACATGAAAAATTTAAAAATTAAATTAATTATATATTTTGACTAATAAAAACTAATCTCAAATATTATCTTACATACTTACATTATGATTTACCAAAAAAAACCAAATAATTTACAGAAGAAACATGGAAATTGTGAAGATACCACAGTTTGCAATAATCTCATATACAATCCCTTACGTACAACTTCCAATTGAACAATGTTCATATTTTAATTTTATACACTTAACAAAGAATAATAACCGGATTTATATATTTACTATTATTATTATTATTATTATTAGGCTAAGCAAAGTTTTTTTTTCCTGTTCTGATAAAATTAAAAGGGAAAATTATAGAAAAAAATTCAATATTGGGTGCTTTTTTACTTAAAAAATTTCTTTTTAATTTAGATTTTTCTTCAAATATAATTTGGCTGACTTCAAAATTTTGGTATTGTATTTTCAAATACCTGGGGCAGAGGTTATGAACCCAAAAACAAATTGATATGGTGATTAATTAATTAAAGAATAAAAAATTGTTTGATTAATATTTTTATTTGTGAGAATTGAAAAAAATTTATGAGTTCAAATGTTCTCGCCATCATCCACCAATATTAGTAGAAATTTATCATCTATCCACCAATATTGGCGGTATCTGTATAGTGAATATAAAGGAATGACTGCCCATATGATGTATTATACAACCTATTAAGCCTCTCAATGAAAAAACAATATATGACAAACAACTAAACAGGATAATTGGCAAATTATGAACCCAGAAACAATTTGACACTGTCATTATTCCCTTTTTTTTAGATTGTTGAATATGAGATTATTAATTAATTAATTAACTATCTAAGCATAGAATTTTTCAATGAAAAACATTGTCCTAATATTCAATGTCCACTTTTACAACTTCTATGACGCGTTAAGATCCTTAATGTTGAAGAAGCTCAACTAACACAAGCCCATGTGGCCACCCACCCATATGAAACTTCCCTTTACTTGCTGAAATCAAACTGCTCCCTTCTGTCAACACCGCACATCTGTTTGAATCCACAACACTCTTTCACATTAAAATAAACAACAAAAGCAACCTATAAATACCCTTCAAAGCCCAATACCTTTTCATCAAATCATACAAACCCGAATCACTCTCTATATTTAATATTTGAAGCATCTAAGATCTTCTCTTTTTCTTGGCTCAAATGGCACAAATGAACACATTCAAGGCAATTGCTTCATTGATCTTGGTTTTGGCATTATATTTTGCAGGTGTTGATGCTCAAGAATTTGCACCAGCATCAGCACCAGGCCCAACTATGGACAAGGGAGCTGCTTATTCTGTGGGCATTTCTGGGGCTATGATTTGCTCTTCTCTTTTATTGTCTCTTCTTGCTTTCTTGAAGCATTAAGAGGGTTTTCATCTCTTTTGCTCATTCTTTTCTTGATTGGGTTTTTTTTCCTTTATATGTTGTCGAGGTACGGAGTTTCATTTGATGGCCTTGTATTTATTTGGTATTTTTATTATTCTTGATATATATAATCTCTGTTCATAGTTGAAAATATAACTATAGAAATGAAATAAAAGAGATTCATAGTTTATTTTTATGAAAATTACTTATCCTTAGTTACCTAATTTCTGAAGCACAAATGGCTACCTCAATTACAAATATGTTCCAATGGTTCCTTAAATTGTCAAATTTATTTGATGGATTCGCTCAACAATCAATTTTAAATTAATTTAATATTTAGCTAATGATACTTGTAAAATAAATTGAATAAATTATCAATTAGTTTCTATATATATGAAACATATATCATCTAATCAATTGAACAAAATTTCAATTGAAAGATTATTCTAATCTAAAACTAATAATTAAAAAGTCAATTCAACTTTGAAAATTTTAATTGTATAATTCGCAAAATTAGAGAGCCAAAATGTGCTTCATTCAAGTTCCAGTTCATATTTCTAAAAAAAATGACTGGTAAATTCAATAGAATTTAAGTTTGTTGCCTTAATAATTACTCCAAAATAATTAATAAGCTAGGTAATCGGATTATACATGGGTAAATGATATCAATGCCTCATGGTTTTTGATACTTGTAATATTTTGACTCTTAAATTTTAATTTATAACAGCAAACTATTTTCACTTATTATAAATATAACATCAAAATTTCTATTAGCAAGTTATAAATAAAATTGGTATGACAAATTTATTTCTCCACATCATTTTTTTTAAAAAAAAAATTCTCTCTGCTTAGACTTTTCTCTCTATTTTCATTCGATTTCAAGTCTTACCCTTGTCCTACTATTCCCCATTATTCCAATAACTCAGTTTGAATTGTGATGATATGAATTCAATTTGCATACATGCATTAATCCAATTTGAATCCATTAATAAATCTAGTTTTTAAATCTTTCAATAAGATTTTTCAATTATAAGTTTTATTTATAGAGAAATTCTAAAATTGTCATGTTGGTTTCAGATTATAATTTTAATTAATAAAACTTTTATATTACAGTTATGATAAATTTGAGTATTTTATTATTATAAACTGATATTTAAGTGTCATAATATTACATCTATTAAAATTCAAGAAGCATTGATGCAATTTATCCCATTATACGTAAAACACTTGAACTCATCGAATTGATTTGATATCTGATTTTACAATATAACAATCAAACAAAAGAAAAGATTTGAAATCTGACTGTAAGAGCACAAAGCATATAAAAGAAAATTTGTAATAGTGCGAGTTCTGTATATACCCATTCACGGGTAAAGTTTATTCAATGGCTTCATTAAATAAATAAAACACACACACACACAAAAAAAAAATCAAAATTGAATAGGATGAGATTTTAGCTTGACAAGTCATAACATAAAGGTTCGTTCGGATTCTTATGAACTCCTTAACTTTTTGCAAAAATCGAGCCATAATTAACTGAAAAGGTTAAAGCCGATTCTGTTTGCACCATAGATAAGAAGAAACGAAAATATAAAGCTGATGATATCCAAGCTTACGAAGCATGGATTGATGCCCCAAATTCATATCAATGTAATTGTGAAGTGAGTTTGTCTTTTTTTTCTTTTTTACACTGTTCATAATAGAGAACTAGAAGGACGTTCATATAATTAAAAAGGTTCATTTCCGGTACCTCTATTGCTACGGGAGCTTACTATCAGACAAAATTATTGAAGACAAGTAAAATGACTAAATTATAGGTACATGTATGGTATATATAAGGTATATATGAGGTATATATGCAATAAATGTGAGATATATGTGTGGTATGTGTATCTGTCTCTCCATTCTCTGCCTTCATCATCCTCATAATTAACATCGTCTTCTTCATCTTCATCTTCTGCTTCTCCGATATTTTCTTCAGATTAGAATGTGGAGAAATACAAATATGTTGAGACGTTAAAGCAAAAATGGAGAGAAATAAATATAGGTAGAGAGGCCGTATGATCGGAAAATTAGTAGAGGTTAAATATATATGGGTAAACAATGAAGCACACTTGATCTGAGATAAGTCCTTTAGCTAATTTAAAACATACTTGATCTGAGACAAGTCCTTAAGCACTTTGATGGGATTCTCTGCGGCGCACACACTATTGTAGGCCTTAGATAAAGTATTGTCTACGAATTTTCTGATATCCCTTTGGATTCTGGGCAAGCTCTTGCCCTTTATGCAGCATGGAGGAGGCGAGCTCTAAATTTTTCGGAGCATATTACCCGCATTTGAAGAAACAAGCATAGAAGCTAAAAAAACGCAAAAGTTTAGATTTCTTAACAAAAAAAAAGGGTAAAAAATCAAATTTTGGTTGAAATATACCTTCAAGAAGACATATGGCTAGTACCGTAAATAAGCTAAGCGAAACTGAATATTAGTGAATTCGAATTCGACTCGTTTAAATTTGTCATTGGCTTGAATTTGATTTGAATTTTTATACTTGAGCTCGAGCTCAACTCATTTAAAAATTATTAAATTCGCAAATAGCTCGAACTCGATTTATAAACAATTCGTTTATTATACTTTATGAATTTATTTTGATTTCAGTTTATTAACTAATAATAACAAATGTTTGAGTTATAGTACGAATTCGATAATGAAATATAATATAAACAAGTTCTAAATGAATATGTTAATAAATTTTTAAACAAATATATTTACAAGTTTTTAAACGAATACATTCGCGAATTAACAAAACAAACAATATTAAACTTGATTTTGACCTCAAAAAAAATTAAACTCAAATTTAGCTCGCTAACAATAATAAACAATCTTGAACGAACTTTTTTTAGAATCGAAATTCAAATAGCTCGTCAGTGATTTAGTTCATTTACAGCCCTCAAGTAGCTTGAACAAAACTTTAATTTAATAACTATCACAGAACACCATACCAAAACCATCTTTGAGGTATGGGCAAAAATAGAGGCATCAACATTGCACTTATACCTCCCTCTTGTTGATGACAACCATGTTTGAGGTTGCTACACGTTTTGGGAACTAACAGAGGTGACATCCCCTCAGTCCACTACTGTCTTGTCTGTCCATGTGGCTTCGATGGTAGCAAGCATGTGTGCTAGAGCAACAAACTTCCTTTTCTAAACCCATTGATTCCTATAATGCCACAAGCTTCACAATATGATGCAAGCTTTTGCCAATAAGAGTCATCCAACACTACAAAAATATGATAAAGAAGTAAGCACGTTAGATAATGTGAGAGCAATATCCAAAAGCTCCTAACAAGCAAGTGCTTGTGAGCAAAGAAGAAAATAGTTCTCTATTGTTTCCTCCATACCACATAAGATGCAACTCATATTTATGTTGATGCCTTTTTGAGCAAGCTTAGCTTTAGTTGGAATAATATTTTTTGTCACCCTCCAAATAAAATTCTTAATCTTTTAATCAATATCCAATTTCCAAAGTTTTTTTCTATGGGTCTGATAACACCAAAACTCCAATTTTTGAATCAGTGATCTAATAAAGTAATTATCATCCTTATTCCCTACCAATCTAAGGATCACCCCAAATCTTAATAAAGGGAGTCATTGCAACTCTCCATCTAATACCTCTCTTTAGCAAAGCAATGACTTGTAAAACACTCTTTTTAAGCAAGACAAGGATTATATCCTCCCTTAGCATCTAGGAAATTATACATAGAAAAATATTTAGTTTTGAAGATTCTACTATGAAGAGAATCCGAGTTAGAGATAAGTTGTTATCCATGCTTACTAAGCGTAGGCAAATTAAAAGTAGTGAAAATTATGAAAACTAAACCCTTTTATCAGATTTTCGAGTGCATAAAAGAAATAAGAAAGCAAGTGAAGGCTGGATCTGCTATTTCGTTTCACCCCACCAAAAAGAGTTTATCATCTTCTAAAACTCATCACAAGTGGGTATAAGAATATGAAAAACTCTCATGTAGTAAGTGGGTATAGCCTGAGCAATAGTTTTCTAAGAGAATTTCCTTCCTAGCTCTTGAAAGAAACTTCTTGTTCCAATTATTGACCATACACTGTAATGAATACCTGCTTTTTGTTCCTTCCCACAAGAGACGGTAAGGCCAAGTATTTGTCTTGATTTAAAGGCTATGAACCCCAAGTATATCCTCAATAATGTCTCAAATCAGATGACAAATTAGCACTAAAGAGGATCCTTAATTTATGAAGATTACCAGCTTGCCCAAAAGCTCTCCCATAAGCTAGAAGAATTTGGCATTCATTAACTGTAGCTCCGAAAAAGAAGAAGCAATCATCAGAAAAACACACAAATGTGAAACATTAGGGGCACGCCTACTCACCTTGCAACCATGGATAACACCCCTCCTTTCCACTTTGGCAAAAAGAATTGACAACTCTTCAACACAGAGGATAAAAGAGATAGGAAGATATAAAATGTTCTTGTCTAAGACCACGTTGGGAAGGAATAGAACCATTCAGTCTCCATACCATTAAAGTGAAATTTGAAACTTAACCATAGCCACGCAAAGCATAATCATATTATCTCGTCTCCACAGCAAAAAAATCAAACATCAAAATGTAAGATGATTATGATCAGATACTGGAAAAAATCAAATTATATAAAACATGTTCCAACGTGAACGAGAGATAATATTGAAGAAAAACTAATCAACCTACACTCTGCAATGGTATTTGAGAAACAGTGAATGAGAGATAATATTGAAGAAAATTTTACATAAATGGGAAAAAAATGCTAACAAGCTTCCAAATTTACAAACATTTAAAAATTCTTTTCACAATACCAAAATCAATTTTTTTAAAATATCAAGAGATGAGATTAAAAAAAAATAGTATTTTTAAATTCAAAAATCATAAAAACAGTAAATTTGAAAACAAATTTAGGTAAAATTGATAAAAAAAAATTGTAAGTATTTTTGAAATAAGAAGTTAAAAAAAAGGTATTGCATGAAATTTTCTCAATTTTGAAACCGTGACTACCCTATGAAAGTTGGAGATGGGCCGATTTCTCAAATTGTATATTAGATTTTTCTCCTCATATAAAGTAACCTGTACATATTTTCATTAGCATAATTTTTTTTATCACTGATGACAACAATAATCTTATTTTTCTACTTATTTTGCAAACAAAATTCCCAATTAAGGTAGTTTGCTTTGTTCTCTTTTTATAGTGAATGAATGTTGAAATTTTTTTTATTTTTTATTTTACTTTTTTTTCAAAAAGGTATTTGATTGAGGTATATATTTTATTTCGATATGAATATATTGAAGCAAGAAATTATTGATTTTGAAGATTTATAGTATGAGTGCTACTATAGATCTAATCTAAATTAGTTTATCTAGGAAGTGTTTTCAATTTGAAGATGAAATTAGTGAATTATAGATATATATATATATATATATATATATATATATATATATATTTTCAATCAAATCATTTATCTTTTTTCTCAAATTTTTTATAATTTTGAAATGGAAATAGTTAAAAAATATTTATTTGATATTATCTTTTATGTGATATTATCTTTTTTTTTTAATTAAAAGTTGAGTTTTAGTAGAATATTATCTATATATCTTTGAAGATAAATAATTATCTTTTTTTTTATCATGAATTTGACATTTTAAGAAATAAAAATTAATATATTTATATTGAAAATACATTTTTGTATTATCTGCTTTATATTATATTTTTATCTATTTATATAAAAAGATAAATGAATACCTTATACTTTATTAAAAAATATTAAATAAACAATTTGATTTTTTTATAATGAATAGTAAAGAGATCATTTCAGAAAAACATCTGAGGTAATTGTGTATGAGCGCTGTGTGAGAATGTAATATATAATTTATAAAATAAAAAATCAATTGAAATTTTTTTAAGATCATAAATTTAATTTATTATTGAATCGACATAAAAAAATATATTTAATATATTAAATAGAGGTTCCAATGGGATATTTGGATTATAAATATTCAGGTAAAATTTATATTAATACTATGCGGTTTAGTACTTGAAATACAAAAACTAATAGTATAAATTTTATATTATTATTAAATTTTTAATTTACTGAAATCATTATTGTAAAATAATTAATATTGGTCTTTTAATTTTACATTTATCAAATCAATCATTCCATCATATACTATTTGTGGGAAATTTCTTGAGTGGATTTTGTTTTTCTGTTTTAAATTCCTGGATAGTCTGTATGATTAAAAGACTAAAATGAACTTCATCTATCAGGAAAAAAAAAAGCTAAGTAATTAGAATTTAGAAACAATAATTAGTAAAATCAACTCAAAATTGCAATCAAGTGAGAGCTACACAGAGAAAGAAAAAGCTCTCTTCTTTATACAAAGGAAAGTTAAAAAAAAATGGAAAAAAAAAAGCAACAAACAAACAAAGTTTGGATGCATAGTAGCTTGTATTTCTATTTTTTCATTCATTTGTTCATCCCAGTTGCATTCTTCACTGCATCAACTGTTCCTTGTGCCTTAGCCTTCATCTGCTCACCAGCCTATAAATAATAATAATAATAATAATAATAACAACAATATTTATAATAATTGTATTTATTAGCATTATTTTTGACAAAGTTTGGATGCATAATTATGTTTTGAATATGGTACCTGACTCATTGAGTCCTTAGCAGATTGAGCAGCATTATTAGCCTTGTCCATCATGGTGCTGGCCTTCTCCTGAGCTTGGCCCTGAGCCTCACCAGCATTGTAGGCAATCTTATCGGACTTGTCTGCCATTTTTGGATTCTTGAAGAAGAAAGACTACTCAAACAACTACTATATTTATCAATAGGAACTCAAATAATTAAGAGAATTTTCTGGGGATGATGAAAACCCCATTGTAGTTGGCATATATTTATACTGTTCATAGCCACACCATTGCTTGACACGTGTTACGCTGTGGTTTGCTTTTGGACTGACATGTCCACTTGTGCTAATTTTGGGTTGAAATTTTTTGGCCCTTTGAATAGGTTTCTGTTGAGAATGCTTCAATGGGAATTTTGATTACTATTGTTTAGGGCTTCAAAATTATGTAGTATATTAGAAGCATAATATTTGCCTGAAATTTTGGGGCACAAAAGTTATGCCATTTGCATTTTAGAAGAGTGTTTTGAGAACCATGTGGCATAAATACAGGCATGGTTGGCCTCTTGTGTAGCAAGGAAATAAAAACACACCCGTAAGATTACTGGGCAGATAAAAACTTACTAGGAAAAACTTCATTGACAAATCACATGCACATGCAATTAAGAAGGACCTGGGAATTTCCCATTCAATTACATGACTTTAACATTGATTTCCTATGAAGACTTTGCTTTTCATTTTTACTTTTTTTCTTCAGTTCTTGTTGCCAATCTTCAATTTGGACGAGCTATTTAGACCACATCAATATAATATTCAACAAACCATTAGATGATTACTAATCTCTACACTTGCATTGAATCTAAACATGCCCTAATTGTTAAAATATTTAATCTTTGACAAGCAATTAGATTAATTTGGCCCAAACATGAAGTCAGAACACTAAATTCATGCATGCATTAGTTTAGCAGTTGTTTTAACCAATGTTCTTCTAACTCAACAAATCTTATACAGTACAATTAATAGAGTTGTTTCATTTTATAAGATTTTTTTTTTGTATTGATTTATGCTATTTTGAGATAAAAACAACTCAATAAAGATTTTCTTCCAGACTTTGCGTAAGAATATCTAGCCGTGAGCCTTTTTTGTTTCAAGTTTTTCAAAACGCAAACTTTACACAACATCAAAACTTCATCTTTAATATAGGAGGATTTAGAACATCTGCCTATTGGCTCAATAAACTCTCATTGGCATTATTGAATACTTTTTTCATAATGCTGAAAACAGAGTTTGTGAAATCCAACTCATTGGTGCCGTAAGTGCTCGGTTTGTAATCCTCAAAAGGTTAGCTGCAAAATGTTAATTCACTATTTCACATTCAACATCTCCAGATCATAATGCTAGTAACTCTTCAGAGAAAGGATTCGAAGATCACCCTTTGATAGTCCATCTCAAAATAACATATACTAACCTCAAAATTTGTACATCTAAAAGCTGTTTGCACATTGCCATGCACAATTTCCTTTCTGAGTTCTGGTGAGCTTATCTGCATCAGATGGTGCCTGGTGAAGTATCATTGTACATCTTTCAAAATTCTACCTGTTGAAGCCTAAAGTGTTCACTTCTTACTTCTGACAATGGTCAGCTGCGACACGTCAATTTACTGTCTCATGTTCAACAACTTGACATCACAATGCCATTAATTCTCTAGGAAAAAAACGATGTGAAGGCACCTAAATAGTCTATTCCCACATGACCAGTGATTACCAACCTTGAAAAATGATAAAGATTTCTAAGGTGTTTCCGCATTATGACAAGCAACACATTTTTCTGTTCATGTGCTGGTAAGCTTATTAACATCTGCCTGTGGTCCGGTGACTTCCATTCACAACAAGAGCTGGACCAAGAAAAGGTCGTAGAACATTATTGTGAAGACCACTGCACTATTTGAATAGCAAACTCCATACCTTCCACAGACAAATATGCTTGTGTCTGCCACAAGACAAAACTACCTGCAGGAGTTTTCCTATGAAGTTTTCAGATAGCACACAGTTATGGTTCTTTGGAACTTTAATATTCCACAATGGTAGTTGTAATCATTCATTTATCACTCAGAATCAACATTTTTCATCACTGACTGAAATGAGTTGTCTACCCTGCCTGTTATGATGGCATTAGAAATTCACTCTGCCAGATTTAGGAGAATGCAAGATTTCCTCAGAATGTTAACTTATCTGCTCTATATCTTTTAAAATATTCTCTGACATTAGACGTCTCTGAACGACATGATGCCAGAAGAGATCCAACATGCTGCTGTCCCCAGCATAAGAAGCATTAAAGCACCGATAGATTTTCAGAGTAATCATCAACCTTCTCTTGTACATTTCATCTAACAAATCTGAAGCAGCATTTGCATTCCCCAATTTCCAGTATGCAAATGCCAGACTGGTGTACACAACACTATCACCTGATATGCCCTTCTCTTGCATGAGAGCGAAAATTTTTTGAGCACAATCAACCTTTTCTCTTTTGCAGAATCTCCTTATTAGTGCCCTGTATAATGATACATTAACACAAAGTCCTCTTCCTGAAAATTCATCTGGGAGTTTGATGACTGTGTCTTCCTTGTGTTGGTTGCAGTAACCATCTACAAGCCACGAATAGGTGCAATAACTAGGAGAAAACCCTGCCTCGATCATGCTAAATAAGAGCTCTTTGGCACTATCCATCTCCTGTATTTTGCAGAATCCATGGATCAATGCTTTGTAAGTAAACTGATCCAGCCTCAAACCAGCTTCTACCATCCTGTTCTTCACTTTCAAAGCTGAATTCATATCTCCTATCTTGCAATAAGCATTAATCAATGTGTTACATGTGATGTTATCAGGTTCAACTTTTCTTTCATTCATCTCATTCAGGAGCTTATTTGCATCTCTTATCCTGCCTCCCTCACACAATTTGCGCAGAATTGAATTATAGGTAACAACTGTAGGATATAACCCCTGTGCTTCCATTACTTCTAGCAATTTCAAAGCCTCATCAAGGTCATTCACTGTACAATACCCATCAATTAAAGTAGTATAAGTAATATGGTTAGGAGTAGCATTTTTTATCTCCCTAAAAAGCCTCATAGCCTCTCTCATTCTACCTTCTCTAACAAAACCATAAATAAGTGAATTATAAGTTACAATATCAGGCTCAACTGCTCCTCTCTCCATTCTATCTTGAACAGACAAAGCTTCATAGTGCATACCCTTTTTGCAATACAATGAAATCAGTGTATTGTATGTGAAAAGATCAGGATAAACACACTTTAATTCCATTTCACTCAATAACTTCTCTGCTTTCTCCACATCTCCAGATTTACAACAAGCATGAATCAACACATTATAGATATGAATATTAGCTGCAACACCAATTCTAACCATCTTCTTATAAAGTTTCCACACGCTATCAGTCAGCCTATCTTTAACCAAAGAATTCAGTAACACAGTACAAGCATGCAAATGTGGGATAAACCCATGTACCCGCATGTGCTCAAAAACCTGAATAGCTTCCTGTTTCATCTTTGAATTAGCATAAATTATCACAAGCCAGCTAAGAACGTGAGAATTCACATCCGGATCATCATGAAGCTGAACCACTGCACTCAAAACCGATTGAGTTGCCAGGAAATCCTTATACGCAATCTTCTCGAGCAAACTCTGTGCAGTCTTGAAGTGTTTGCATTTGGTTAGAATGTGAATCATTGTCCATGAAGATTGTAAGGAGTGTTTATGGTTGGGAATTGATGACTCAATCCATTTAAAGAATGCCCAAGAAAGAGAAGGACTATGACTATACAAAGAGAGTTGCAATAGTACCTGACGAACCACTGTTGTGGTGAGATTTGACCCAATATTGGGTATCAGCAAATTGTTCCAGCTACCCTTTAGTACAGCAGCGCATATGCTTTGAACTAATTGGCTTTCGTTGATGAAAGCCAATAAAGCAGCCATTTTTATGTATACTCCTGCAATGTAGTTTGTTGATATAGTGGCGTTTTAGGGTATTGAAATTGTGGGGTCAAGATAACGAAATATGAAAACAATGGGGGCAAAGAGCAGAAATTTTAGATTTTTTAGGGGAAGGAAACTATATTCCTGAAAACATTATGCATATATTTATATGAACCGGGTTTGTTAGCAAATCAAACCGGAATTAGTAAGAGCAGGTTAAACAACAAAAATATAGTAAATTGAACCCGTCCCCCGGTGCCCGCCACTAATGGATTTTTTTTTTTTATAATTTTTCTTTTTCATTTTAATTTTGAATTTTTTTTGTGATACGATCCTTTCAAAAAAATATATTTTTATATTATATATATAATTATTATTATTTATATTTGAATATAATTAATATTTTTAAATATAATAAAATAAAAATATAATAATTATTAAAAGTAAAAATTATTTTTTATTTAAAAAATTATATAATTAACTAATTAATTAAAATAAAATAAATTTATTTTTAACATTAAAATAAAATAAATTTAATAAAAATCGGAGAAGCAATTAGAGATTTTTTTCGTTCTCATATAATGTGGAGATAAGGATCTAAAAAACATTTCTACGGGGTATTCAAGGACATGGATGGGGAACTTCGTCCGGTTGTCATTCCTCAAAAAATAGATGTGGCTAAAGCTGATAATTCGTGTCTTACACGTGTAAACATGTTGTATCACTATTCGTATCGATTTAAATGTGTCATTTTGTGAATACGTTTATAAATATATATGATAAACAACAAGCTCGTGATCCTTTTTAGGATTCTCAAAATCCATATGAATTTATGGTTCAGTCTTTTTCTCCAAATGAGATTACATCTTTTCTCTCAACTAGCCTGAAAAATCAACAACAAATTCATCAAGCTCACTTACAATTAGATTCTTCATATTTCTTTTTTGAAACTGAATCTATCAGGACAGATACAACAATTACATCCATAAAAATGGCTAGTCCAGTATAATCATCAACACAATTTGGACAAACGTAATCCAGGCTACCTAAAACAACTCATACTGTTGAAGAACTATGGAAAAACAAATGGATGAATTCTTCTATGTTCCAAAGGCTTCAAATAGTCATTGGTTTACTATGGATGATATCAGTTCAAGTCAAAGGAGAACCGGACTTCTGGAAATTAACTTTTGGTTAGAATAAAAAACTCAGGCTAGTTTTCCATTATAAGATGTTCTTCATGAATTTACTACCAGATTTGTTGGTAGTTTACAAGAATGGTGGATTATGGTATCATACTATC
The DNA here is from genome assembly GCA_023653625.1 of Triadica sebifera. Lineage (NCBI taxonomy): Eukaryota > Viridiplantae > Streptophyta > Magnoliopsida > Malpighiales > Euphorbiaceae > Triadica > Triadica sebifera. The sequence continues at coordinate 8,139,639 of CM042905.1, forward strand.
ACAAACTTCAATTTTTGTCATACTTCAACCATTGTGGCTGCCTTGACCTATATTAAAGTGGAGTTCATAGACACATCTGAATATTCTTTTAAAACAATCAGAAATGAATTCTTCCAACTAAAATGTTGTTTTTTCCAAAGGAAATATCTTGACAAACATTACATACGCATGACTGAAATGTATTACCAAATTGGTTTTGGTGATATCAATTTTAGACAACAGTTTGTCAATTCAGTCCCAATAAAACTCGAAGATGTTACTCTCGGATATTTCAAAAAGCAAGGAATGACTCTCAAAGATTATTCATTGGCGCAAATTTATCAAAAGATGATGTTAGTCCTTGAAGATTTATGTTCTAAAAGAAAGCAGATTAAAGAAGCTTTAAAGGATGACAAATGATAAAAACTTCGAACCAATCTGTTCCATACCAAATCTCATAATCAAATGTTTTGATAAGAGAAACTGTGACTGTAAACAGTGCAAGAAAGATAAACACTACAGGAAATACAAATACAAAGGTAGTCATTTTCACAAGAAATACAAAAAGTTCAAATACTTCAAGAAGAAAAATCGAAGGTTCAAATGGTATGATCGATGTTATCTCTGTGTCAAGAAAGGTTATTTTGCAAAACGATGTCCAAATAAACCAAAGCAAGTTGTTCAACTCATTCAACAATTAGAACATCAATTTGATGTTAATTTTGAAGATACTGATATTGAGTCATTATTCTCTATTGATGATAAACTCAATAAATATTCTCTCACGGAAATTGAGGTACTATCATTCTCCTCAAATTTAGAAGAAGAATGTTTTTTATTGCAAGGCTAAGCCCATATCCAATTTAGGATATTTCTACAGCCTAAAAATCTAAATTGCAAGTAGTTCCTTGTTGTCCTATTCAATTATTTACAGATAAATTTGAAAGGCTTGTTAAGGTAATAGCCTTCATAAATACGGGAGCCAATATAACCATTGCTAATTCAAAACTCTTTTCAGACTACTTCTGAAAAGCACATAAAGAGTTTTTTAAAGCAGCAGATGATGAATTATTTTCAATATATTGGATAACATCAAAGCCCATCAAAATCCAATTGCTTCCAAACTATTTTATATGGACTAAAATCTTAGGTTCATATATTCCTAGAAAAGATATTCTCATTGGTTTTGATGTTCTTAGCTAATCACCACAGTTATCAATTACTACTTAATGTCTCAAAGCAAAAAAATGGTTCTTACTCTATACATCATCCACTCTAAACTTATTCATGGTTTCATTTTTGACCCATTTTGTGATATTTTAGCCTAAATTATCAATCACAGTTGTGCAAATAATCATATAGAATTCCTTGAGAAATGTCAATGTCCTCTTTGGACTAAGCAAGAATTATATATCTCATTGTTTTTTTAAACAGAATGAATATATCAATCCCACAAAGGTAACTCATCCTGGAATGAATCCAAATTATCATTTTATGGTTATTCAGGAATGTTTCCAATTATTGCAACAAGGTCTCATTGAAACAACAAAATCAGATTAGGCATGTCAAACATTTTATGTGAATAAGAGGTCTGAACAAACTCGTGAGAAAAAAAGATTAGTTATTGATTACAAACCTCTTAATCACTTATTGAAGGATGACAAATTCTCTTTGCTAAAAATCTCTTCATTATACTCATTTCTTAATAATGCTAAGATATTTCCAAAATTTGATCTCAAATTCGGATTTTGGCAATTAGGAATATATCAAGATGATCATCATAAGACAACATTCTGTATTCCAAATCATCATTACCAATAGACGGTCATACCTTTTGGTCTCAAATTAGCACCATCACTATTCCAAAAAGCTATGATTAAGATTTATGCACCGATCTTATTTTCAACATTGATATACATTGATGATATCTTATTTTTTTCAAAAGATGCTGATAGTCATAGACAATTATTAAAACAGTTTATCGATCTAACAACTCATCATGGAATAATACTTTAAAAAATAATATGCATTTGGCAAAAGAGGAGATAGACTTTTCTGGGGATGAAATTTAAAGAAGGTTCATACTAACCATGTCCATATATTGGTCTTGAACTATTAAAGTTTTATGATAGTGAATTATCGGTAAAACAAATACAACAATTTTTTAGAATTGTTAATTATGTCAAAGACTTTATTCTCCATTATACAAAAGTAACACAACCATTGCGACAATTATTGAAAACAGATGCCCACCATGGTCATAAGCTCAATCGACAGGTGTAAAGCATATAAAAGAAATCTGCAAAGATCTTCCCACTTTGTACATCCTGACAGAGGAAAAAATAATTCTCTAGACAAACGTTAGTGATGAATACTAAAAAACAATTCTTTTGGAAGAAAAAAAGGACAATGACAAATCTATGTATATGCTAGTGGTCATTTCAAAAAATTAGAAGACTACTACCACTTGACATTCAATGAGATACTAGCAGTAAAGTATGAAATAAAAAAATTTAAATTTCATTTAATTGTCCATAAGTTTATAGTTTTGATGAATTGCTCGTCATTCCCAAAGATTTTTAACTACAAAGGGAAGCAAGTGCCACATGCACAATTATTAAGACAAAATGATTAGTTTTTGAAATACATTTTCGAAGTTGAACATATAAAAAGATATTAGAATCTCATTCCTGATTTATTATCTAGACCACCATTAAAGAAATTGAGTCTGATAACTGAAACTCAAACCATTTTGTTAATTCTTGTTGCCCAGATATTAAGCCAAGAAGAAGGGGTTGAATTGGAGTTTCAAAAATTAAACTTTAAAGTGCGAAAATAAAAATTAATTTTAGGAGGGATAGAGAAATTTGACACAAGAATTTTTATAGAGGTTCAGGTGTTAACAAACCCTACTCCTCTCCCCAATAGCAATTGGGAGTTTCACTAACACACTAAGTGTTACAATGAAGTTTTACAAGCTCACTCCCAAATATGGTATTTCTCACAATGGCTCACACTTAACCCAGAAATCTCTTATGTTTTAATGACTCGCACAATAACCAATTCCTTGTGTTTTACAGGCTCAAACAAATAACCTTTACTTTGTGTTTTTACAGGCTCACACAAACAACCTTTACTTTGTGATTTAGAGGCTCACATAACTAACCCTTACAAATGTTCAACTCTTAACCCAGAAATACCCAAAACTCACTTGAGTAATAAAATATTACAGAGAGAAACACTCACAAATCTTTATTGCTCAATAAATAAAGAGCAAAAAGATTTTTACAGAGAATAGATATTTGTTTTCAAAGTATTGAATGTACAAATAACTTGTAATAAGATTTTGATTCAAAGTATTTGCTATCCTCTTGTACTGAATGCATAAATGATTTCCATTTATACTCTCTTGTCTGATTATAGCCCTTAGGGTGCATTTAATATGAAACTAACCGTTGTACCAACCAAATAATCGCACATGACATTTTTCTCTTTCATCATTCACGGGCGTGACTATGTTTGTCACAGGCGTGACATTGCTTCCCAAGCCGTGACTGAAGTGGTGATCTTAGTTGTTTTGAAACATTATGTCACAGGCGTGACATACATCTTCACGGGCGGGACAAACTTCCCAGCCGTGATCCAAGTGGTGACTTTGGTCGTGAAGCTCTCTAGATGAAAATGTCATGATCATTCACGGGCTTGACATTTTAATTCATGGGCATGACTTAAATTTCCATTTCACGGTTTGTTATTCCTTCATGGTCGTGAACTTCAAATATTGGTTTTGGTAACAGTTAGCTCTTTCACGGGTGTGACACATAGGATCACAGGCATGAACATGCTACTTCCTTAATTTTGTCTTTCAAGGATTATTCTTCCAATCTCCATTCTTGCTATTTTATTCCATACCCTATTTAATAGACTTAGAAAACAAGTATGTTAAATACAATATTGCTATTTTATTTTTTATCATTAAAATGATGAAAATATCTCTCAAGGTTTAACAATCTGCCCTTTTTTTATGGTGATAAATAATCTAGCAATATGTGCTTTTGAGAAGTCTCCCCCTCAAAAGATACTTAGAATAAAAAATGATGAAATGCAAGAATTGTAGATAATGATGTAGCATTGAAATAAACTTACTAGTTTTTAAGTATAAGCAAGTTATATGTGAAGTATATCCAATATATACCATAATTCTTTTTAAGGCATGAAGTATATGTAAGGTATATTTAGAGTATATCATGACATGCTCATTTATGTAACTTGCATTAAGGTATATACAAAGTATACTTAAGGTATATCTAATGTGTATGAAGTTCAATTTCTCAATTTCATACTTGCATATTAATTTTGAATCAAAGTTTGAGTATTTCTAATTTCTCCTAACCTAACTCAATGTCAATGTATTTTTAGGTTCTTATTTTTGATTCAAAATTCATTTATCTTAATATATTGCTAGGTTTCTCCCCCTTTTGTCATCAATCAAAAAGAATATAAAGATACTAAAGGATAAACAAAGCAAATATATTTGATAAAAGAAAAATACACACCAAAGATAATTAAAGTTCATAAAGGAAATACAATCAAACAAAAAACAATAAAACAACAAAGTAAACAAGCAAATAAACAAATTTAGGCTACCATATAGCCTAACACCTAGCCTAATCATCTAGCTAGACATCCTATCTCGAAGTCTAGCAACCTCTGCCTCAAGACTGTCCATCTGAGACTCCATAAAGTCTTTGAGGTTTTCCAACCTCTCGTCCATCGAAGCCTGCAGCTGCTCAAAACGTGGTGCCAAGAGGTCAACCACCTGCTGCGCTAAGTTTGGTGTGGAAGCTGAGGATTGACCGATGTCCTGCTCAACCACTAGAGGTGCTTCCTCAATCCGAGCCCTTTTCTTCTGCTGGATCCCTTGAAGGCCGGCTTTGAAATCCTCCGTATCATTGTCTTCCCAAATGATCTCCCCAGCAGTGTCTGTGAAGCCATAGAAAATATTGTTCTCATGAACAATTCTGACAGTCGCTCTCATTTTGATAAAGGACTCAACATCCAATCGATCTAGAGGATGCCCTGGGATGAGATTGAAGTGATGCTCATCCAGCTTCAAATAGCCAAGTTTCAAGGCTATGTGGATGACATAACCACCAATGAGTATATCTCCTGTAGGTTTGGTGGCGATGGACAGAAGATGGTTTGCAAACCATCTAGAAAGTGTCACCGTGAGTCCTCTTCTAGCCATCTCAAATAAGAAGAGCTCTGATTTCCTGATGGTCTCATTGCTTTCTCCCTGAGCAAATATGCTATAGGTCAGGAACCTATGCAAATATTTGTGCACTGGGGATAAGAGATGAGTGCTTTTGGTCTTATTGACATCTCAGCTACAATCGGTGCCAAAATGGGTCCGAGCTCGAGTGGCTAAGAATTTTACTTCGTTGTCATTGAGTATGCCATCTGATGGTAAGTTGAATAATTCTCCAAATTCAGTGGTATTGAGGGTGTTCGGTTTGTCACAGAGTTGGAATTTCACCATTCCAGTAGGAGACACTTGTAAAGTGCTCAGAAATTCCAGTGTTGGCTCTCTCAATATTGGCTGGTGAATATCCATGAATTCCTTCAAATGATAGGCTTGGAGTTGCTCTGTCATAGTCGTTTTGAGCCCGAGAGTTCGGACAGTTTGCCATTTTAAGGACCTCGATGAAAGGAGAGGCCTTTTCTTCAAAGTGGAGTACCGGAGATGGCATTGCTCCAGAATTATGTTCATAAGGTAATCTGCATACCTCCTAGGAGCATGAGACTTCTTTCTCTTTCCCTTTGATGAGGCAGTCTCCATTGGAGTTGAAGAAGTGATTTTTGTGAGGTTTGAGAAAATGTTTGACAGAAATTTGATAAAAACCCTAAAAGAGTATGATTTTTTATGAAGAAATGGACTTTTGATGGTATTTATACGAAAATTTTATGACTTGGGGGCCGAAATCTTCTATAACTCATTTAATGTGTATAAATGAGAGCGGTTTCAAGGAGTTGAAAGGTTAAAATGAGAAAAATAACCGGTTGTTCTCTTATATGCCCGATGCATTCACGGGCGTGAAATATGTGTTCACGGGCGTGAATGGTCGTGTTCACGATTTGCTAAAGGAGTGATCTATCCGTGAATGAAGGCGTGAATATGTTCACGGTCGTGACCTTTGAATGTCACGGGCGTTAATGATGAACTGTCACGGGGTGAAATACGAGTCACGGGCGTGAAAAGTTGAATTTCACTACTTGTGCCCGTGAAGCAAAGCGTGAACGCTTCTGTGAGTTTTGGGATGTAAAGGTTCACGGGCATGAAAATTAGTCACGGTCGTGAACAGGTCTTTTCACGGGAGTGAATGAAGCCGTGAATATAAGCTTCACCACTTGAAGCCGTGAACAATGTCGTGAATGACACTGCCTATTTTGGCTATTTAAGTCACGAGCGTGAACATATGTCACGGGCGTGACTTTCCTAAAATTTTCATCAAATAAAATTAAGTCCTAAAAACAAGACTAAATCATTTCAATAAAGATTCTATTCCTTATAACATAAATTTTCATCAAAATTATTACCTTATATCTAGTGATATGATACAAAATTAAGATCATCAATTAAGATTTCATAATTTAGCAATCACAAGGTTAATCCATCAATGATACCAAGTTCTCTTCTAATGAAATTAAATTTTTTCACATTTAGAGACTTAGTAAAAATATATGTCAATTGATTTTCTGTGCTTATAAATTCTAATGCAACATCTCCATATTGAACATGATCTCTAATAAAGTGGTGTCAAATGTCAATATGCTTACTTCTCGAGTGTTGAATATGATTCTTTGAAAGATTTATAGCACTTGTGTTGTCACATTTAATAGGTATATGGTTCATTTCATGACCATAGTTCTTAAGTTGTTGTTTCATCCAAAGAATTTGAGTACAGCAACAACCAGCTGCTACATACTCTGCTTCAGCACTTGAAAGAGTAACTGAAACTTATTTCTTGCTAAACCAAGAAACTAAGCATTCTCCAATAAAGTGACAAGTACCTGAAGTACTTTTTCTATCTAAAACACTACCAGCATAGTCTGCATCTGAATATCCTATAATATAAAAGGGTGAATTTCTAGGATACCATAAACCTAGATACAAAGATCCATGTAAATATCTTAGAATCCTTTTTACTGTATTTAATTGAGATTTTTTAGGACATGATTGAAATCGTGCACACAAGTAAACACTATACATTATATTGAGTCTAAAAGCAGTAAGATATAAAAGTGATCCGATCATACCTCTATAAAGCTTTTCATTAATGCTCTTACCCTTTTCATACTTATCCAAATTTGTTGATGTGCTCATAGGAGTCTTGACATTCTTGCATCATTCCATACCAAATTTCTTAATTAAATCTGTAACATCCTTGACTTTTTTCATATGCATTTCTGTAGTATTACATTTGTGCATAGACATTTTGCACACACACACACACACACACACACACACACACACACACACACACACACATATATATATATATCACTTGAACACATGCATAATATGCATTTTTATTTAAATATATTCATGACATACAATTAGTTTATTTTTAAATATTTTACAATTGTATAGAAATGCATATGTATGTTTTATAATATAGATGAAAATGATATGAAATTAATATTTAAATGAATAAAGAGACTAGATTGAATTAATAAAAATTTGACATGATTAATTTAATTAAATTAAAATAAGTGATTAAATTATATATTTATTTATTATTGGTCAGTAAAATTGGATAAATGTATATATGTATACATGAATGTATGTATATGTATGTATGTATGATAATAAAAATAAAAATAATAACAAAAATTAAAAAAAAAAAGCATACAACAAAAAGAAAAAGTAAAAAAAAAAAAAGAAAGAAAGGTTGGACGACAAAGATGGAAAAGTAAATGAAATGGGGTAGGTGTCTTTTAACCTATCAGGTTCCATTATCTTCCTTTTCTTTTCTTATCTTCTTCTTCTTCTTTGCTTCATTTCTTCAACCTATTTTCTCTCAAGTTCCAGCTAAAACTTCTTCCTTGTTTCACTTGGTTTTTGAGGCAAATTGATCCCTTGAAATTTTGTTCTTGGTAAGTAATCAATTATTATTACTATAAGGTTGATCTGAGTTGCTAAGGTTCATTAATAGGCATTGATTTGAACTCCGATTTTGATATCCATATAAATTGATTCTGGAAAATCTTACAACACAACAGTTGTTCCTCTATGTCTTAGATTTATGGATATGTAAATAATTTTGCAAGATGTGGTGTATAGAATGAGATATCCTCTTCTTACTGAAATTAGTCCGGATGTAAACCTTAAGTAAGTTAGCTACTATGTTTATTAGTTTTGGGTATGTTCAAACCAATATTTGAAGTACCTCAAAACTTAAAGTTGTAGATATATGTGTTATGGATCTGTATACCAAATTTCAGGTTCATAGGTCTTGTAATGTTTGAGTTATGTGAATGGAACCATGACTGTTCCATGGTTTAAACTGCCTACTGAGTGCCCTGTACAGGTCTAGAAATTTATTTAATTATTTTGAGCTTTTTAAAGATCGATTCTGTAAATGATACAAACAGTAACGTTATAGGTATATGTCTTATCTAAAGTTTGGTACTAATTTCAGCTTAATATGTTATGTAAATAATAAGTATGGTCTTTGGAAGTCATACTGGTCCGGAAGCCAATTCTATTCTGGACCAGTAAAATGTTTGTTATCATTTTAAGACCTTAGAGAGATATTTGATAACAGTTGTAAACATGAAAAACGTTCCATATGAAACCTTATAGGTTTTTGTAAATTTTCATTAAAATAGGACGTACAGATTATAAGTTATGATGCACCCAAATGAGTACCCTGAAACTGCGTAAGGGCAGAAATCAGAATACGATTAGCAATTCCACCAAAATTGTAAAGTACTCCAATTGGTCTGAAATTTTAATATGTTATATATAAATATGTTAATTTTAATTAGGAATAAGAAGCCAATTAATCAGTCAAGTAAAAAAAAAATTATAGTCAAAACAGTCTCATAAGGTCATACTGCCTCATAGGAAAATTTTTAATTATTGATATGAATAATGTATATTAATTTGTTTAAGCCACATTAAGCTAGGGCTCCTGCACGTGCATTACAATCATCACATACCGAAATACCTTATGAAAACCCAGAACATGAAGTGCATGGTCCTGCAATGTATAGGGAAAGACGATATGATAAGCTAAGAAAACAGGATGCAGTTGATTTCTATGGCTCGACTGATCCAGTTGAAGCAGAAATATGGCTTAAAAGGACACAGAGGGTATTGAATATGATGAGATGCACTCCATAGGAGAAGTTTGATTATGCGGTATCTTTGCTTCAAGGCAAAGCTTATGAATGGTGGGAGACAGTTCCTGATAGTGATGCACAACCACCAGTTCTGACATGGAATGATTTCCTCCTGGAATTTCAAAAAAATTAGGCATATAAAGATGAGAAGAGAAAGGAATTCCTGAATCTAAAATAGGGAAACATGTTTGTTGCGGAGTATGAAGTACAGTTTAATAAACTTTCCCATTATGCCACCTTTATGGTCTCTACTGAAAGAGATAAATGCAGAAAGTTTGAAGAGGGCCTTAAGAATGAGGTCAGAAATAGAATCACAATTACTGATCTCAATAGTTATACCAAACTCAGAGCTGCTACAATTAGAGCTGAAAAGTTAATGAAAGAAGCTGGAGAACAACAAGTAAAAAGGGTGACACGAGTGTTTGCTGGAGAGTCTAGTAGAGGATATGGAAAGAAAGCTAGATATATGTCGAGCCAGTCTGGCAACAAAAGTGGGTACTTTAGTTCTAGAGGTCGAGGCATGACTTTCTCTTACCCAGGCAGAGGACAAAGCCAGTATACAGAACAGTGGCCTACTTGTATTCATTATGGTAGGCAACACATCGGTGAATGCAGAAGGCTCACAGGAGCTTGTTATTTATGTGGGTCCTTAGATCACATGTATAGAGATTGCCTAGAAAGAGCTAAATTAGCAGGAACCAGCAAAGGCAGAGGAATATCTGAGACTACAATTGAAACACCAAGGGTTAACACTAATAGTGGGACACATGTCAGAGGCAGAGGCAGGGGAAGAACTGGTGTAGTAAGCAGAGGAGTGACCAGATCTGAGGGACAGAGTTCTAGACCCCTTCCACTGGTCAGGGTATTTTGCTATGACTAAGCAAAAGGTAGTTGATGCTTCTGAAGTGGTTACTAGTAATATTTACATTTATGATATACTGGCATTTGCATTGATTGGCCCAAGATCCACACATTCATTTATATCATCACATATGGCATCCAAACTGCATAAAAAATACGAGTCATTGGGATTTGATATAAATGTGAGTACTCCACTGAGAGCAGTAGTAGTTGTGAATGAGATATGTCGTGACTGTTCGATATTCATTGATAAAGTTGAATTGAAAGTTGATTTGATCTTATTATCATTGCATGAATTTGATGTAATATTGGGAATGGAATGATTAACTAAACGTCATGCCATAGTGAATTGTTTTTCTAAGGAGGTAATTTTAAAGTCCTCTGATAAACAAAGGATTGTGTTTAAAGGAGAAAGGAAGTTGGTACATGCATGTTTGATTTTAGCAGTTAAAGCTTTTAAGATGGTGAAAGGAGGGTGTAAGGCTTTCTTAGCCTATGTGACAGACACAAGAACGCATGATATTATGTTAGAGAATATTCCAGTAGTGTGTGAGTTCCTAGATGTATTTCCAGAGGATTTGCCTGGATTGCCACCAGATAGAGAGATAGACTTTACTATAGATTTGATGCCAGGGGCCGCACCTATTTCTATATCTCCTTACAGGATGACACCGATTGAGTTAAAGGAACTTAAAACTCAATTGCAAGAGTTACTTGATAAGGGATACATTCGACCTAGCATATCACCTTGGGGAGCCCCAGTGTTGTTTGTAAAAAAAAAAAAGATGGAACGATGAGATTGTGTATAGACTATAGACAACTTAATAGAGTGACAGTGAAGAATAAGTATCTTTTACCTAGAATTGATGACTTATTTGATTAGTTACATAGAGCTCAAGTATTTTCTAAGATTGATATGAAATCGGGTTATTATCAGCTTAAGATAGCTAATGTAGATATTCCTAAAACTGCATTTCGTACTAGATATGACCATTATGAATTTTTAGTCATGCCATTTGGATTAACCAATGCACCGGTTGATTTTATGGCTTTGATGAATAAAGTATTTCAGCCTTATCTGGATAATTTTGTTATTGTCTTCATAGATGACATTCTGGTGTACTTTAAAAGTAAAGAGGAACATGAGATGCATTTAAGAACAGTGTTGCAGACTCTGCAGGAGAAACAATTGTATGCAAAGTTTAGTAAGTGTGAATTATGGCTTGATCATGTTGTGTTTCTTGGACATATAGTATCAGAAAAAGGCATAGAGGTTGACCCAAATAAAGTTATGGCCATAGTGAGTTGGGAAGCACCCAAGAATGTGTCAGAATTGCATAGTTTTTTGGGTTTACTCGGATACTACCGTAGATTTGTTGATGGGTTCTCATTGATTGCTAGCCCTTTGACCAAATTGTTGAGAAAGAATGTGCCTTTCAAGTGGACTCCTGAATGTCAAAGGAGTTTCGATGAACTAAAACACAGGCTAACCTCAACACTAGTGTTAACCATCCCTACAGGTACAAGTGGGTTTACAGTATATAGTGATGCTTCTCACCAAGGCTTAGGATGTGTGTTTATGCAACATGGTAAGGTGATAGCTTATGCATCTAGACAACTGAGACCACATGAGATCTCATATCCAGTGCATGATTTAGAATTGGCTGCAGTTGTATTTGCATTGAAGATTTGGAGGCATTATTTGTTTGGTGAGACATTCCAAATCTTCACAGACCATAAAAGCTTGGGTTACTTGATGACACAAAAAGAGTTAAACATGAGACAAAGACGATGGTTAGAACTGTTGAAAGATTATGATTGTACAATTGAATACCATCCAGGGAAAGCCAATGTGGTAGCAGATGCATTGAGTAGGAAGGCCAGTAGCAGTGTAGCTCACTTGCAAGCATCATCTTTTCCATATCTGATTCAATTACGATCCATGAATGTTCAATTGAATATGCATGATGGTGGATCATTAATTGCTGCTCTTCAGGTCAGACCTATATTGAAGGATAGGATCAAAGTTGCACAGAGTAAAGATCCTAAATTGTCTGAGAAATTGAATTAGTAAGGCAGGGAAATAGTAATGATTTTCAATTGCAAGACAATGCACTGATGTTAAAGTCATGCATATGTGTTCCAAATACTGAGAACTTACGTCAGGAAATAATGGAAGAGGCACATAATGCACCCTATGCAATGCACCCAGGGATGACAAAGATGTATCACAGCTTAAGACCTCATTACTGAGACATAGCAGAATATGTTTCCAAATGCTTAACATTTCAGCAGATTAAGATAGAACACCAGGCACCAGTTGGTAAACTACATCCTTTACCAGTGCCAGAATGGAAATGGGAAAAGATAACAATGGATTTTGTTTATGGATTGCCTAGAACTCCATGGAAAAATGATGCAATATGGGTAATTATTGATAGGTTAACCAAGTCAGCACATTTTCTACCAATCAGATGAGGGTGTACACTTGAGAGTTTGGCCAAATTATATGTGAATAAGATAGTCAGATTGCATGGCATTCCAGTATCCATTGTGTCTGATAGAGATCCACAGTTTACTTCACGTTTTTAGGTGAGTTTACATAATGCATTGGGAATAAAATTGAATTTCAGTATTGCATTCCACCCACAGACTGATGGACAATTAGAGAGAACTATACAGACATTAGAAGAAATACTTAGAGCATGTGCTATGGAATTCAAGGGAGCTTGGGATGAGTATATAACATTGGTGGAGTTTGCATACAATAACCAATATCATAGTAGTATTCAGATGGCTCCATATGAGGCATTGTATGACAGAAAGTGCAGAAGCCCTATCATCTGGGATGAAGAAGGTACACATGCATTAGAAGGGCCAGAGATAGTACAAGATACAATGGATAAAATTAAGGTTGTCAAGATTAAGCTAAAGGCAGCACAGGACAGACAGAAAAGTTATATTGATCAACATAGAAGGGAGATGGAATACGAGTTAGGTGAAAAGGTATTTCTACGAGTATCTCTATGGAAGGGAGTAATCCGATTTGGTAAGAAAGGTAAATTGAGCCCAAGATACATAAGGCCTTACAAAATTCTTGAGAAGGTTGGTCTACTAGCATACAGATTGACTTTACCACTAGATATGACTCAGATTCATAATGTGTTTCATGTGAGCATGCTTAGAAGATACAGGTCAGATCCTACACATGTACTCAAAGATCAAGCCATTGAGATTGCAAATGACATGAGTTATGTTGAAGAATCAGTGGAAATCATCGGATACAAGACTAAACAGTTGAGAAACTGAGAAATACCTTTAGTTAAGGTATTATGGAGAAATCATTCACGAGAAAAGGAAACATGGGAAACAGAAGAAAATATGAAAAAACAATATCCACACCTATTTCCAGGTATTAAATTTTGAGGATGAAATTTTTAAAAGGAGGGGAGAATTGTAACATCCTTGACTTTTTTCATATGCATTTCTGCAGCATCACATTTGTGCGTAGGCATTTTGCATATATATATATATATATATATATATATATATATATATATATATCACTTGAATACATGCATAATATGCATTTTTATTTAAATATATTCATGACATACAATTAGTTTATTTTCAAATATTTTACAATTGTATAAAAATGCATATGTCTGTTTTATAATATAGATGAAAATGACATGAAATTAATATTTAAGTGAATAAAGAGACTAGATTGAATTAATAAAAATTTGACATGATTAATTTAATTAAATTAAAATAAGCGATTAAATTATATATTTATTTATTATTGGTTAGTAAAATTAGGTAAATGTATATATGTATACATGAATGTATGTATATGTATGTATGTATGATGATAATAAAAATAAAAATAATAAAAAAATTAAAAAAAAGCATACAACAAAAAGAAAAAGAAAAAAGAAAGAAAGAAAGGTTGGACGACAAAGATGGAAAAGTAAAGGAAATGGGGTAGGTGGCTTTTAACCTATTAGGCTCTATTATCTTCCTTTTCTTTTCTTATCTTCTTCTTCTTCTTTGCTTCATTTCTTCAACCTATTTTCTCTCAAGTTCCAGCCACAAATTCTTTCTTGTTTCACTTGGTTTTTGAGGCAAATTGATCCCTTGAAAATTTGTTCTTGGTAAGTAATCAATTCTTATTGCTATAAGGTTGATTTGAGTTGCTAAGGTTCATTAATAGGCACTGATTTGAACTCCAATTTTGATATCCATAGAAATAAATTTTAATATGATATATATAAATACGTTAATTTTAATTAGGAACAAGAATCAGATTAATTTGTCAAGTACAAAAAAGTTATAGTTAAAACAGTCCCATAAGGTCACACTGCCTCATAGGAAAAATTTTAATTATTGATATGAATAATGTATATTAATTTGTTTAAGCCACATTAAGTTTCTTTAGTCATAAATTAACCAATTATATTTCAATATTAGGCTCAAGACAAATTGGAGATATATAAGAAGGGGGTAGACAATAAGTTAAGGGTTAGAATCAAAGGAAAAAGATGAGTCTAATTATCAATTGAATTATTTAGTGCATATGAATGTTGCTTGCTATGTGATTCATATGATTGTGATGATTTTTCCTTGAAAATATGATTATGAATAATTTGTGACATTTATGGTATATATAAGTTTGTGTACTTGTGGTATATTTGAGGTATATGTTTGACATTATATATATATACATGGTATATGTATAGTATATGCAAGGTATATGTGTTGACATATGAAATATATATGTGGTATATGTAATGTATATGTGTTGACATATGAGGTATATATGTGGTATATGTATGGTATATGTGTTGCATATGAAGTATATATGTGGTATATGTATGGTATAAGTGTTGCATATGAAGTATATATGTGGTATATGTATGGTATATGTGTTGACATATGAGGTATATATGTGGTATATGTATGGTATATGTGATAAGATACAATGATTGATGAATATGTAAGTACAAGTGCATATGCATAATGACTTAAAAGGCGTTGTGATTAGTTAATCGACATTACAAAGCAAAAGAAGAGGCCTATGACCCAACAAATGTGCAAAGCAAAAGAAGAGGCCTATGACCCAACAAATATGCAAATGAAACAAATGATCAAGCTAGCTAGCAAATGCAATTGCAAATGCAAATGTTCACATGGAAACCCGGGGCAATGTTCGTTTAATCTGGTTAAAACAAAATAAAATGTATAAGCATAAGCATAAGTAAAGAGCAATTATTGAACACTTGATTTTATCTATACTTATATGTTATTGACTGATGAAATGGAGTATAAAGTATGTATTAATTATACTTGTTATTTGCTATTATGAAATGCTTGGTGCTTTAGAACTCATTTGATGGTTATTCTCATTGAGTCGCAACTTACCAAATTGCATCATTTTTCAGGTAGAGAAGATTAGTAGTTCATATTGAGGTGCATATAAAAGTCATGAATCAAAGGTCACCGGCCGAGCCTCATCACTCTCTCTCCTTGCATTCCACATAAGCATAAGAACATATCATTTATATTTGGGGATTGAATACTTGCATATTTACAAACTTTTTAAACGTAATGTTTAAGTTATTAATATATGTGATGTTATAGGCTATAATTAAAACTTCCGCGTTGATTGTGAAATTATTGTTGATAATATGAAATGAGTAAAAAAAAAATTACTCTCGCCGTAAACATGAATTTTATTTTATTATTGTTTCATACGTGATAATTTAATATATTAAACAATATATGTGATATATGGATGTATAAGGTGTTAGGTGTTACAAAATCTTTGGCATATTTGGATTGGTTGATGAATATGCCCTCATTGCTTTGCTTTATTTGTAAACCAAGGAAATACTTAAGCTCTCCCATCATGCTCATTTCAAATTTTCTAGTCATACACTTAGCAAATTCTTGACAAAGCAACTCATTAGTAGAACCAAATATTATATCATCAACATAAATTTGAACAATTAGTATATCATGCTTATGCTTTTTAATGAATAACGTTGTGTCAATATTTCCCTTTGTAAAGCTATTTTCTTATAGAAAATAACTTAGCCTCTCATACCAAGCTCTTGGGGCTTGCTTCAAACCATATAAAGCTTTTGAAAGTTTAAAAACATGATTTGGCAAATCATAGCTTTCAAAGCCTGGTGGTTGTTCTACATACACTTATTCTTCTATATAACCATTTAGAAATGCACTTTTCACATCCATTTGAAAAAATTTGAAATTCATGTGACATGCATATGCTAAGAGTATTCTTATGGTTTCTAATCTAGCTACAGGTGCATAGGTTTCATCATAATCTATACCTTCTTCATGATTATATCCTTTTGCAACTAATATAGCTTTATTCCTAGTTATTGAACCTTGTTCATCTAGTTTATTTCTAAATACCCATTTGCTACCTATAATTTGATGATCCTTGGGTCTAGCTACTAAGGTTCATACCTTACTTCTCTCAAATTGGTTGAGTTCCTCTTGCATGGCAATTACCCAACTTTCATCATTAAGAGCCTCATCAACATTTTTAGGCTCAATTTGAGAAATAAATGCAATGTTAGTGACTAAATGTTTGAAATGAGATCTAGTAATTACTCCCATTAAGAGATCACCAATGATTTGCTCTTTTGGATGATCTTTCGTCATTCTCCATTCTTTTAGGAGTTCTTGTTCGTTTTTTTTAGTTTGAGGTAAAGAACCATTTTGATGTGAATATTCTTGATCATTTTCTTATTTCCCATTTCCAAGATCAAGTTTTTCCATGTTACCTACAACATCATCAAGAACACTACCTATCACAAGATCAAGTCTACTAGATTCATTAAAAACAACATGCATGGATTCTTCAACAGTTAATGATCTTTTGTTAAATACTTTATATGCTTTGCTAGTTGTAGAGTATCCTAAAAAGATACCTTCATCAGATTTAGAGGCAAATTTTCCAAGATTGTCCTTGGTATTTAATATGAAGCACTTGCATCCAAATACTCTAAAGTATGATATGAAGGGTTTTCTTCCATTCCATAGCTCAAATGAGGTTTTGTTTAATAGAGGTCTTTTGAAAACGCGATTTGAAATATAACATGTAGTGTTTGTGGCTTATGCCCAAAAGTAAGTTGGTAAATCATATTCATTGAGCATTGTTCTAGCCATTTCAATTAAAGTTCGATTTTTCCTTTCAACTACTCAATTTTGTTAAGGTGTCCTAGGAGATGAGAAATTATGTGAAATGCCATGTTTAAGATAAAAGCTTTCAAAGTTTTCATTTTCAAATTCTTTCCCATGATCACTTTTTATCTTTGAAATACAATACCCTTTTTCATTTTAAACTCTTTTAGCAAAGTTTCTGAAAATTTCAAAAGCATCATTCTTTTGAGCTAAGAAAATTACCCAAGTAAATCTAGAGTAATCATCTACGATGACAAATGCATAATGTTTACCTCCTAAGCTAGCAATTCTAGTAGGTCCGAATAAGTCTAAATGCAGGAGTTGAAGAGGTTTTGAGGTACTTACTATGTTTTTGGCTTTGAAGGATGACTTGTGTTGCTTTCCTCTTTGGCAATGTTCACATGTCTTGCCTTTTTCATATTTAACTCTTGGCAGTCCTTTTACTAGTTCTCCCGTGCTGAGACTTTGTATTAAGTCCATGTTAGCATGACCAAGTCTTCTATGCCACAGCCAATATTCATCACTAGTAGTCACAAGACACTTAGAGGAATGGTTAGATAGTTCATGTAAGTTTATTATGTATGTATTGACATCTCTATTTCCTTTAAATATCTCATGACCGTCAATAGTGATCACAAGACATTCATTGGAAGTAAAGATTACTTTGTTTCCTTTATCACATAATTGACTTACACTTAACAAGTTATGTTTCAAGTCATCAACAAGTAAGACATCTTTAATAAAAGAAGTGTCATTAATACCAATAGAACCAATGCCAATTACCTTACCCTTTGCATTGTTTCTAAAGGTAACTTTACCTCCATCAATACTTTTGATTTCATTCAAAAGTTCTTTGTCTCCTGTCATATGCCTTGAGCATCCACTGTCTACTAGCCAAACATTTTTGTTTATTGTGGACTTGAGGCATACCTATAGAATCACAATTCAAGTATGATTTTTAGGTACCCAAATGAGCTTGGGTCCTTGGGGGTTAGCACATGAAGGTTCCCAATGAGCCTTCCTTATCCAGCAATATTTATTTATGTGACCTATGTTCATACAATAATTACATTATTTTGGTCTAAACTTGTTTTCTGGTCTTACAATATTTTTGAATACCATTTTTCTATCAAACTTATTTTGAGAATGATGACATGCACAATTATGATTAATTGTAGATTTTCTAGATGCATGCTTCCTATATATAAAGGCATGATTATTTTGTTTATGCGTAGAAGGTTTAATATGCTTATTTCTTGGTGTTGTTCTAACAAGTGTGGAGATGTGAGGTTCACTAGACTTAACAAAGATGGTTTTGTGAGAAGATGATGATGTGTCCTTAAATCCTAGACCATGTCTAATTAAGGGTGATCTTTGAGACACAATGAGAGTATCTAAGCTCTCTTTACCTTTGTGAAATTTAGAAATGGAATTTCTAAGTTCCTTAACTTCATTTTTTAAAGTTTTATTTTCTTTTAGCAAGGAGGCAGTTGAGGGTCTTGATAAGTATTCATCTAATGACTTTTGGAGAGATTCATTAGATGATTTAAGCTTTATGTTTTCCTTTTCTAAATCTTCTATCTTATTTTTCAAATTAGAGATGTTATTTCTATAAGTAATAAATTTACTTCTATATTTCTCTAATTCTAGATTTAATTCTTCTATTAGGCTTTGCTCATCATCATCATCATTATCACTACTATCATTTTTCAAATAGTATGAGTATAGTGATCTTACCTTATTCGAGACATGATCTTCAATAGCCATGAAGCATAGGTTGACCTCTTTGCTTTCATTATCATCTTTTCACTTGAAGAGTTTTCGTCATCCCATATGGCTTTGTGACCTTTCTCCCCATTGTCTCTTTGGTATTTTCTCTTATTCTTCTTGAGCCTTGGACATTCTGGTTTGATATGTCCTTTCTTTCCACACCCATAGCACTTTACCTCTTCCTTACTTCTTTGTGCATCATTAGAAGTTTGTTTGAGGTTTATTTGCCTGAATTTTCTGGAGTTGCTCATTTTCTTCTCAATGATTCTTTTTAATCTTCTTGAAAGCATAACAATGTACTCATTTTCATCATCACTCATTTCTTCCTCATCTTCACTTTCTTCTTGAGATTTTGAAGTAAAGGCTTTGAGTGCTAAGGGCTTTCTTTTCTCTGGCTCTGCTTCAAGCTCTCTATCTTTTTTCACTGCCATTTCATGTGTGAGAAGTTTTCCAATCAGCACATCAGTATTCATGATGCTCATATCTTCATTTTCTTCTTCTATGCCAGCAACTCTTGAGCCATAGTCTTTAAGAGGAAGACTTCTCAGGATTTTGTTGTTTACATCCTCCAAACTCATATGCTTCCCAAGTTTCCTCATTCCATTTATAATGGCTAGAAGACGGTTGGTCATGTCAGTAATTGACTCATTGGAATTCATCTTGAAGAGTTCATATTCTGAGGCCAGAAGTTGAATCTTCTTGGATTTGACTTGCTTAGTTCCTTCATGATAATTTTCCAATGTCTTCCACATGTTGTATGTTGTTGGGCAGTGTTGTATTCTTCCACATTCTTCAATAGATAATGAGCTTGATAGGATTGTCATTGTCTTCTTGCTTTTAAAATTTTCTCTTTATTTGAGGCTCTGTCCAATCATCTCTTGATAGGATTTCTTCTTCACCATCAGCTCCTCTTTTTGTTGGTGGTGTCCATTCTTTTCGTATACTATTCCAAACTTCAATTCCTTCACTATCCAGATATGTCTCCATTCGAAACTTCCAATGAGCATAATTTGCTTCATCAAAGTAAGGTTTGAGACTTTGAAATCCTTCACTGGCCATATCTTAATTTTTACTAGAGCTTTTTAGGCTTTGATGCTAGACTAAGATTTGATACCAATTGTTGCCCAGATATTAAGCCAAGAAGGGGGGGTTGAATTTGAGTTTCAAAAATTAAACTTTAAAGTGCGGAAATAAAAAATTAATTTTAGGAGGGATAGAGAAATTTGACACAAGAATTTTTATAGAGTTTCGGGTGTTAACAAACCTTACTCCTCTCCCCAATCGCAATTGGGAGTTTCACTAACACACTAAGTGTTACAATGGAGTTTACAAGCTCACTCCCAACTATGGTGCTTCTCACAATGGCTCTAACCCAGAAATCCTTTGTGTTTTAATGGCTCACATAATAACCAATTCATTGTGTTTTACAGGCTCACACAAACAACCTTTACTTTTTGTTTTTACAGGCTCACACAAACGACCTTTACTTTGTGTTTTTATAGGCTCACACAAACAACCTTTACTTTGTGTTTTTACAGACTTACACAAACAACCTTTAATTTGTGTTTTAGAGGCTCACACAACTAACCCTTACAAGTGTTCAACTCTTAACCCAGAAATACCCAAAACTCATTTGAGTAATAAAAGATTACAGAGAGAAACACTCACAAATCTTTATTGCTCAATAAATAAAGAGCAAAAAGATTTTTACAGAGAATAGATATTTGTTCTCAAAGTATTGAATGTACAAATAGCTTGTAATAAGATTTTGATTCAAAGTATTTGCTATCCTCTTGTACTGAATGCATAAATGACTTCCATTTATACTCCATTGACTGATTATAGCCGTTAGGGTGCATTTAATATAAAACTAGCCATTGTACCAACCAAATAATCGGACCTGACATTTTTCTCTTTCATCATTCACTGGCGTAACTATGTTTGTCACGGGTGTGACATTGCTTCCCAAGCCGTGACTGAAGTGGTGACCTTAGTCGTGAAGCTCTCTGGAATGTTTTGAAACATTGGGTCATGGGCGTGACATACATCTTCACGGACGTGACAAACTTTCCAGCCGTGATCCAAGTGGTGACTTTGGTCGTGAAGCCATGATCATTCACGGGCGTGACTTAAATGTCCATTTCATGGTTTGTTCTTCCTTCATGGTCGTGAACTTCAAATGTTGGTTTTGGTAACGGTTAGCTCTTTCACGGGCGTGACACGTAGGGTCACGGGCGTGAACATGCTACTTCCTTAATTTTGTCTTTCAAGAATTATTCTTCCAATCTCCATTCTTGCTATTTTATTCCATACCATGTTTAATAGACTTAAAAAACAAGTATGTTAAATACAATATTGCTATTTTATTTGTTATCATCAAAATGACAGAAATACCCTTCATGGTTTAATAATTCTCATGGTTAGTTCCAGTAATTCTTTACACCTTCATTCCTTCATAAAAATGATGAATAAAGATTAGAGAAAAAGTCTAATTGTTGATAGTCAGCTCAGTGCCATAAGAAAATATGGAGATACCTTTCTTAAATAAGAAGTCTTTCATCTAGACTACCCTTTCATGGATTTTTTAAAATTCCTTTTATTAGACAATCCCCTGAAGAATCCCTTCAAATGTTATGGTATATATGTGTTATGTATCATATGACTTTTGAATTTTGTTCAGTTTACTGGTATAACTCAGTTATAGCAAGAACACTACCATAAAACTCAAAAAAAAAAAATCTTAGGATGGTTTAAAGCCATTGCAACCTAACAACATTCTTTTTTTTTTTTATCTTTTTCAATAAAATTGGGATGTGAGAGTTCAAGCTAATCAAATGCATTCCATTATCATTTTGTATTGGTATGAACACTTATCAACATTTGAAGTCTATATGACGTTTCCTTATTCTCTATGGGGAAATTATGATTCATATCCTATAGAAGTCAAAGAACTTCAGAGATCCATGGCAACAAGAGATCAATACATTCCATAAGAGATATAGCCTAAATAAAAATATGATGCTCTATGAGAGGCCATTCCATTAGCCTATGTGGAAGGACTAAGATGAAAAGAAAAATACATCAAGGAATTGTTTATGCTCAACAAGCCACTTCACCAACACATGATCATGACATGGAACCCTCAATCAATTATGACTCGAATGTTATAGAGAAATGAATCTATCTTTTAGTAATGAGCCAATTCAAGACAAAGACTAAGATCCTTTACATCTTATCATTTGTATAATTAACTTTACTATTTATCAACATCTTTTATTATGATAATTAGTTTGCTTTATTAAAGTAAAGTTTACTTTGTTAAAGTAAATAATCTTATATTTACTTTAATTATTTTTAATTTGTTTGTATTATCTAAGAGCATTTTATATAAGAAGGCTTTTTAGTTTGTAAAAGGGAAGAACTTCTTGGAAATAAAATCGTAGTATTTTCTCAACCATATTTTTCTAAATCTTTCCATTTTTTCAATCTTAAGATAATTTTAATATATACCTATTATGATTTCTTTTCTCAAATAACCATAGCAAAGTTCTTTCTGGCTTCCAGATGATGCTATTAATGTACCAAAATAGATGACTAAAAGGCAAACCGTTGAGTGTCCAAAAGAAGTTGTACTGGATAACATATCTGTTGTCTATGATGAGGCATCAATAGTGGTCATCAGGGGTCTTTATGGTATCAGAACCATAGTTATTTCTCAAAAGAAAATATGATAGGTATATGTCTAAATTATTGATAAATTGAAGAGTCTTTTATTATGGAAACAAATTATACTTCTTTAACATTTGTTTTTGCACCTATTACTCTTCCATTATCATATTTCTCTTCATCTTCTTCATCTTTCATAACCTTTACTAGTAATCGTCTAGATTTCTTGTATGAGATTCAATATATTCTCGATGAACAAAAAATCCAAATTACTGAAATTCCCTTTCTCAATCCCTATGATGCATATAATCAGTCCAAATCTTATTGGAAAACCAATATCAAATCATTGGTAAAAAGGACTTCCAAGTATGTAAATCAATCATTTTATTTTGATTATTGTACTATCAAAACTACAAGAGAAAAATAATTTATCTCACTAGAGATTTCTTCAGAATTCTTAACTATTTGGAGACGTGATGGTTACTCTCACCTCCATTTTGAAGCCATAAGGCTAGCACTCTCTTATCATGGGAGAAAAAACTTTCCTATTGCAGCTCGAGTCACCTTATTGGATACATGATATTTACAATATCAACATGTTGTTATTGATACTGTAGAAACTTTTTTAAATGCAGACACAGTGTTATTCACTTTGTTCCCCAATTTTAATATGGCACTTAATGATCCTCATTTGTTTTCAACCTTGAAAGTACAAGTTTAGATATTTGGTGCTCCTCAAGTTATGACAACAACAGCAGCGACACTTCACTATCAGCTTATTTATAGGGTTCAAAATCATGCCCTAGTCTTAGTTGTTCTTGTGTCCACTGATGCTATGTTAATTGTGACATATCCTTAAAATGTTCTTACATGTATGCATATTCCCAGACAAATATCAAGAGAAGAACTTAGCAAATTGTTACCTGAAACTTGGGTAACAAACTATGAGAAGATCCAAAGTAATACACAACATGTTCAAACACATAACTCATAATTCATTAAAAAGGCAGATGGAACTATAGAAATAAAATTCATCCACTTTGCAGAACCAACTCCAAGTACTTCTATGTTTGCTACACAATTTATGATCCAACCATGGGATCAAGAAGAAAACCTTGCAATCATTAGCTTTAAAGCAAATGGAAAGCCTATCTATTTTATGTATTAGGGAAAACATAAGATACTAGACATTGATTGCAATTGTCAAGACTGCAGACGAGATGCTTATTATGATTCATGTGATGAAAAATCAACACCTCATTGAAGAAGAAAAAAGAAAAGTTCTTCTAACAAGATCATGAAAAAACGATACAATGATTATGATCCATATGTAGAAACTCTTAGTCAACCCTCAAGAAAATATGACTACTTGATCAACTATTTTGAGCCAGAATCTTTCAGAACTAAGATGCCTACTCCATCCTTATCACAATGGGATGAACAGGATGATTCGGAGATAAAGCCACCAATATCATATCCACCAGTATCATCACCTCTTCCAATGTACAATAAAGAATTGGAATGGATAAGAAAATATGATCACCAGCTACAATAAGTTCCAAAAGCTTGTAATACTCAAGTTATGTCTCAGATCCGATCACCATATTGGATTCAATCATGTTCAGGGAATTTGTATGTTCCAACCTCAGGAACATGATTTTCCACTTTTCCAAGAAACTATTGATCCAAACATTTATGTCAAAAAGATTCCTTGAGTTAAATCTCCTAATCCAGATACACAAGGCAGACCTATAGATATTACGGTTGAAGAGTCTATTCTTAACTGACAAACAGACAATGCTTTGACACAAAATAATGCACTTGAAAAAATTAATCGAAAAGTAGACCAAGTCACACAATAGATAAATCAGTTTGAATCTAATGTTGACAGTATCAACAAACAACTTAGTTGGCAACAAGAATTCATGATTCCTCTACAAAAACAAATTTGAACTCTTCATAAAAAATTAAAGCAAATGATCCATAATCGAATTTCTTAACCTCTTTTCCAAAGGAAACAAGAAGAAATATCTCAGTTAAAACAACTAGTTCAAGTTGAAAGAGACACGTAGGTAAAGACACTTTTACTTTCTTTTTTACTGGTACTTAGAGTTCCTGATGTGCAATACACTTTCACTCAACCAAAGGTTGATTCTGTTTTTCTTGAGCATGAAAATTTTCACTAAATCTCCTTCCATCCAAAAACCTCCAAAGAAAAAACAGTTCTTTCTTTAACAACAACTGTTAATATTCCAACCCCTTTACCATCAGAAACATCATCCGAATGATACTATTAATATACTAGAATAGATGACTAAAATACAGGCCATTAAGTGCCAAAAAAAAATCGTGTTGGCTAGCATATATGTCATCTATGATGAGACATCAATAAACAACAAAATTTAATATTTTACAAGAATAAATTATTTTTATAATGTATTAATAATTTATATATGTATACATGCAAAAAAATAAAATTTATTATTATAATAAAATTTATATAATTATTACTAATATAAATTTCAGATAATTTATTAATTTTTATCTATATATATTGTTATAATTAATTTTAAATTTATTTATAAAATATTAATATATAATCGAGTAATTTAATTATTAAATATTTTACACACAAATATATATATATATATATATATATATTTTTGTGTGTAATCCTGCTATAAATAGCTTAAGCTTATTACTGTCGTGTCGTAGAACGTCCGTATCCCCAGCTAGGTGTGGCGGCCTCCTCTACCCTGTCTGCATAAGCTTCTCTTGCTGGAAGCTGTTAGGGGGAGAGAGAAGGAATTTTTTGTTTGTGTGAGAACTGATAAACATGGGACACTTAAAGAAAAAACTGGAGGAGAAGAAGAAGAAGAAGATGAAGATTATGAAGGATAAGAAGACTAGTAGGGAGCTCTTCAAAAAGGGTTTTTTTTTTTTGGTTTAAATTTCGTAGCTCTCAATAGTTTTTATCTAAAGAGCCTATCTTTGTTTTCCTTTTATGTAGTTGTCGTTCATTATTATTAATCTTTTCCATTGAAATTTCATTGATATGATTGACGGGTCTTGCTTCCAACTCTAAATTGATTCTCTCTTTTATTATTTGGTTATTTTTTTTAATCTCTTGGGTTAGCAACTATGCCGTTTTTTGCATTATTTTGAGTGCATTCACAAGTGTTTTTCTCCCTTCTTTTTTGATTGATGTTCTTATTGAGGAAAACTGGAAGAAGGAAATCAGTTGCAAAAGTACTATTGTGGAAATTAAACTTTTGCAAATATCAATTCTCAGATATCAAACGTTAATCAAATTGTGGATTAGATATTTCCGGTCAGATATCAAGCTAAGCTCATTATTTTCTCTTATTTCTCTCCATCTTCCTATTATTTCTGCAATTACCTTCAGCCCTGTAATCTCCTCCGTACAAATAAAATGCGATACTTAATGGGTTTTAACCTGGGAATTTCCGAAATGGTTTATTCCAATTCTTCAACTTTGCCTTACTGGTTCACAGCTCTGCTCATTAGAAGTGCCTTGCTTTCTGCGCTTGCAAGCAACCTATTGACTTGGAGGGAGGGGAAGATAACTTTTTGGCAAAAGGCTTGTTTTTATTATGTTTTGACTTTGCTGCTTAGTCAGAGGTTCCCAGATCCATCCTTTTCTAAATAGGACAAAAAGAAGTTCTGAAATTTAGAAGTCCATCTTTATGGTGTATTGTATCTGCCCTCACACAAAAACACTTTGCTTTGGTGGATCTATAAATGGTAACTTCTAATGCATCTTTACTGTTGTTTTATGGTGCGTGCATTAGTAACGTTATTCCATATTGTTTATTAAACTACAGCTAATGTGGTATCCTATCCTTCTTGTTGCCACTTTAATTATGGACACACTCCTTTGAATGGGTGAACACTCTGTGGCGGCAAAAACCACAGTTTTGTTCTGCAGCTTACAGAAGCAAATACTTGCATAAGATAGGCTATGTATTACCTTACCTTCAATCCTTTAAGAACAACGAAAATTTAGGCAATTCATGTAGGTTTCTGAAAAAGAGATTCAGGCACAAGAATATCCTGAGCAATGTCTTGTTTTAAAGACTTTAAGACAAGACATTAGTCATGTACCTATGGCGTCAGCTGTTCTGTCACCAATATCTACGAGTATTACACCAAGAATTGACCAGCAGAACATTAGGAGAATAAAAAATCCAAGTGGAAGAAAAAGATAGCAAAAGCTGCCCCTTCCCATGAGATGGACACCATTTCGCAGCAAAAGCTATACTTCCATTAAGATTGATTACATTTCTCCTCTGTCATGTGTTCCTGACTTGACTAACATATGCAAATTCGGTACACTTTACCAAAATGAGCAACATGTGGTAATAGAATTATGAGTAAGAACATAAATGTCGTCATTGAGACTTAATATTTTTTATCAAAGAACCAATTAGTAGATAGTTTCATCTGATTTCGGCCAAAATAAGTGAATACTGTTTGAAAATTTATGAAAATTATTGTTTTATATGTTGAAGGTATCCTTATTTTTGGCATTAATTTCTACTTTCGAATCATATATGAACTATGAAGGAGAAATGGTGCTTTTCAAATTTATTATCAGGTAATAGTGCTTAACCTTTTTCCATTTCAGCACTAATGAAAGAGGAAGAAGGGAATGAAAAAGAAGAAAAGAAAGAGAGAAAAGGGAAACAATGTTGATACTGGCAAAGTTGTTCAGATCAGTAAAGGTGAAAGTGGATGAGGCAAAGAAAATTTTCTAACTCTTAGTAGATTATATTGTTTGTCTTATTCATTGTTAATTATTGTTTTGGCAGAAAGAAATATTAAAGTGGAAGGAAAAAAGATAACGAACAAACTATATAAGAAGAAAAGAAAAGGTGAGGAAAAAAACAGTTATTTGATTGGTGAATCAGATCAACTTGGGGCTGAGGAGGATGGTGGCTTGGACGAACAACATGGTATGTTAGGAGGCTGCATTGTGTGATAAAGACTTTCACTTTGGCAAATTATAGTTTGGCTAATGTTTTATTTTATGAATGTCACCATTTATTTCAGACTTGCATGTTCATGTTTGTTCCTGGGTGCTGCCATTTCAAACTTTGATTTGGCAAAGTCTAGTTGATTTTTATATGGTTTTGTTCATGATGACTTTTTGTCCTATTAGCAGTTTGACTATGGAGCGTATATAGCTCCTCTAGCAGTTCAGCTAATTTGTTGTGCTATTTGACTATTTCCATCTTATACTAATACTACTGTTTAATTCACAGCAGTTTTCTGTACTCTAGCATATATAGCTCTTCTAGCAGACGATTGATCAAGTTTTCTTTATTCAGATAATGGAGCAGCCGATCAAAGCCTAAGTAAAGCTCAAGAAGACTTTGACAAACTCAAAGCAAAAAGTGAGGCTGTAAATGGAACAGAGACCATAACTCGTAAATACATTATCAAGTTATTTGCTTTATGTAGAATTTATCGATAAACATTATATTATGGTTATTCTTTTATGTCATCTCATGGTCTTTTATATTTATTTTATGCAAATCCAAGAAATCTAGGAAAAAGAAAAAGGAGCCCGACACAATAAAAGAATGTGAGAAACTACTAGAAAAGAAAGAAGAAGCCGTTGAGGACGGAGTTTATTATATTTCTTCAGGAGAGGAGGACTGCTCAAAAGGAATGAAAAGTACGGATCTCAAATTCGGTGATATTGTGTCCTAATGCTATAGATTTAATCTTATGTGTGCCCATCATCTGTTTTAACAAAAACAAGCTTTAGCAGCAGGGCCAGCTCCAGTTGTTAGGATATGCCCAATTTTTCTGTTGATACCCATCAGTAGGATCTGTGCATGGTTATGGATATCTACTTGCTGTGACTGAGAATTGCACAATGCGATTGATTCTTATTTGTAGCTTGCTTGGAACCTGTAACTGGGGTTTCCATACTCATTCATCCCTTATTTTTCAAAGAGGGCTGAGTGATGGAGAAAAGAGGGAAAAAAGTATAGTATAGGTGAATGTTGCTTCAATTCATTTGTTTGAAAAAGTTTAACGTATATCAACATCATTTTTATTTTTTAAGTTCCTCCTATGTTTTTTTTCACAATTGTCTATATTGTTTAATATTCGCATTTAGAACTTGCTTAACAGAGTGGCTTGTGGAATACCAACAAAGTAGACCAGGTTTGAAGGTGTTGCAACAAAGAATAGATGATTTTATAAATACACATGAGGAAAAACTCGAACAGGTATATTATCCCTCGTGCATTTCTCAACTAAATCTTAACTGAGATCCATGCTGGCACTTTTTCCTTAATAATTCTTGACTTATTAACCTCAGTAATGACATATGGAAATGCATCATTCAGCTTAGGATTCAGTAAAACTTTTTTGCTTATGCAAAAGAGATGCCTGTGCAGAGCACATTTGTCATGGTTCTTTTGTGAGACTAGCAATAATTTTAGGATGTAGCAGATGTGTTTACTTAATGTTGGCTAAATTCTGCATTTCTCTTTTCCATATGCATTTGAAATTGACGTGCATGTCTCCTTCATGAGATTGTGTGTTTGATATCATGTTTTTGTAGATCCTTGCTTTATCATTTGTCCTTTGAGGTTTTCTTCTTATTGGTGGCAAACGTGCCTGTTTAATTTCTCATTTATCCTGTTATGGCATGTTACAGGAAAGAAAAGAAAGAGAAGCTGAAGCTGCAAAAGATGGATGGACAGTTGTTGTACATCATAAAGGAAGGAAGAAGACGACAGATTCTGAAAGCGGTGTTACTGTGGGTTCTGTTGCCCCAGCTGTTGCAGAGAGCCTGTTGGCTACAAAGAAGAGCAAAGAAATTAAGCTAGACTTCTATCGGTTTCAAAAAAGAGAAGCCCAGAGGAATGGTATGAAGAATCTTCTATCATGTTCACTTCATTGTTATTACATTGCTTTTCGCAGAAATATGAAAACAACATAGTTGAACCTTGAAAATAAAAAGTCATGGGGTTACTTACTGCCATATCTATGCTCTAAAAGACATGCACGTTAGAAATTCTCATCCACTTCTCATCTAAGCACAAAACACCATGAAGTGTCAGTGCTTCAATCAGAAAAAATTGATTCTGCATTATATGATGTGACAAAGTATTAATACTTAATTTCTATGCAGAAATTTTGGCACTCCAAAACAAATTCGAGCAGGACAGAAAGCGGATTCAGCAATTGAGAGCAGCTAGAAAGTTTCGACCTTACTGAAAGCTGCAGGAGCTGTTCAAAGAATGATCCAGGCTTACGCTTCTATTGTATCAGCTTGACTTCGCAATATGGGAAAGAGGTCTGAAGTTTTAGCATTTTTTTCTCTGTCTTCCAACTATTTTTCATTTCTTAAATTTTTTGGAGAAAAAGGAACTATGTTTATAAGCCAGGGATCTACTAGTAAGAATTGTAGAATTTTTAAATGATTTTGCAGCATTGACTAATCGGTTTGAAGGATAATTTCCTGCTTGTGCTCCTTTGGCAGTGGTTCTAGTGATTTAGACAATGAATAGAAAACTGTAATTCTAGTTGTTATTAGTTACTTTTTTATCCGTTCACCTTTGTGTAAATTTAAAATTGAGCCAGAATTCAACCTCCCCCTCTCCCTCTTCTAAAACTGATGAAAAAAAAAAAATCACTTGTATTATTGGACAAATATATTGGAAGTTGAAATGTTGGGTCTGCATCTACCGAATTACATGGCTTATGTGGACAAATTATATCCATCAATATGAATTTTAGTTCAAAAATTAGTCTGCAAGAGAATCAAATTTAAAATTTTGATTTGTTCTGAACGGTCCCAATGAATCCTCGGTTGAAGAGAATTAGGCATAGCAGCATAATAGTCTTTGTCTTGCATATGTATGTGGCAAATTCTCAAGAGGAAAAATCTAACTAAAAGCAGAAAAAAAACAAAGTTGGACAGGATGAGAAGGAATCTTGCATTGGCATACAGCAAGTCGATAAGAAAGATGAATACCTTGAATGAATTTTCAATAAAATGTGAATCCGAATTTATTAGCTATAGAAGTTCAGTCTTAGCCAGCTGCCTGCAAATATTAAGAAAGGGACTGCATGATGCCAATCTTTGTCCCCTTGCGTGCCTCTATTTTCTTTCTTTTATTTTATTAGATATCTCTTATATTTATTTTAAAAAATATTTTTAGCAGAATAAAAAACTTTCTTTAAATATAAAGATTTTTTTCATGTAACACTCTTTGTTCTTTTATTCTTCATTTTAATTTATACTCCATAAATTAATATTTATTAAAAAAAATAAAATGGCTTTTATTATAAAGAAAAATAAAAGTACTTTTAGATAAATATACCAATAAAAAGATAGAACAGTGGAGATTCTAACTGAAATTAAAGATAGAAAATTTATTAGAAATCCTAATTTTAAAAATAAAAAGTCTGGAAACTCTTTTTATAAAAGAAGCATAGCTTAAATAAAGAGTCTCTCTTATTAATTGATCATTAAGTTATCAATTTGCTTATGCTTTTTTGTTAGTTTTTGTGACTTTTTACCATCTCTGCCTTCCTTTTTTTTTTTTTCCACCCTTTCCCACTTCCATGTTGTCTGTATAAAGATTTCTATTTGAGCTTAGTTTTTTACGTTAAAATTGTATTAGATTATGTCAATGGGAAAAGAATTCACTAATATTCTAAGCGATAGATGGCAGCAAAGAGATTTTGACCTGTCCATTTTGGGTAGTAATTAAACTTAATAAAATTCTCTTAAAAATGCTTTCATAAGTTTTGCACTCTTAACTCATCTACAAAAAATAAAGAAGCTTGCCAATTTTGCATTGGTAAATCCCTCTTTTTTGAAAAAAAAAAAAAAAAATTCGAAAGTCATCTGCCAATTTGAAAAGACGAGCATAGCAACTACACATTCTCGGGCACATACTGGAAAATGAACTAATTATTATTCCTTGATTTTACATGCTTACACAACATAACGAGCTTGATTCCAGGAGGAACCTTACATTCTAAGTCATACAGTAGCAAAACATGTTCGAGGCTAAATAAAAAGACAAGCATAAAACATATTAAAATTGCAACGACTAAGACACTAATATATTAAAATCCCACAAAGCTAATACAAATCTCAAATCTAAGATGCAAATCAAACCAATAATAGAAGAAACTGTAGCCACGTCTAGGGCATGACAATAACAACACTGCCCGTCATAACCTCACAGCTGACAGTAGTTTATTCAATTTAACAATAGAAACGTAAACAACATAAGGTAATTGAACTATTTCTCTTTAACTTCCTCGTCCTTCTCATCCTCGCTCCAGCAACATTTCAGGATTGATCTTGGAGATGAACAATCTCTGGTTCTCTCAAAACTGTGGTAGATGATGGATCCACCCTTACCAAGCACTTCATAGTTACTCTCTCCACAAAAATATCCCTTTACATCCTGCTGGAACTTCATTCCTAGTTCATCATTCACAACGTTAGAATGTAGTGCAATGGAGAATTCAGATGGTTCAAAGCATGCCAAGACCCTATCAAGCAGCTGACCCAAATTCACTTCTTCAAAATTGTACCCAACAGTTTCGAAACTTGCATAACTGAAACCATCTTCTGGCGTGACATGAATTGTAGAAATTGCATCCCTTTCAATAGAATTCATAGAGTAGCCACACGGGTCAAAATCAAAATCGCATATGTCAGATTGTGGAAGAATTTTCCTTATACCAGAATCCTTGGTCATCGCAACTGCTGAACTGGCGTTTGTTTTGTAGAAAACAGATGCTCTGTCCCTGTCCAGGCCCGTCATGCACATTTCCAGAGTGTAAACAGGGCTTGAACAACGCCCCACATCAACAGAAGCAGAATAAACATGCCATTTATGTGTTTTATCAGGATTACCCATCACATATGCCACGCTCACCAAACCAAGTTTGCCAAAATGACCATCAAGGACAGCCACTTCCTCAGAGAAGCTACGATGTGGGAATGACTGAGCCCCAGGAAATATGAAGCTACCACGACTATACCTCACAGAATGCACAGTGAGTGAAAGGGCATCAGCCAATTTTAGAATTGCTGGGATCGAAAGAAGCAATTTGGTGGTCCCACAAGTTTTGATGATCATTTTGTAAGGGTACACAAAGAGGCTCGATTCTGAAAGAACATAAGAATCAACATGATCATTTGAAAGTGCATCAACAATGGTGCACTCAGCAGGTTTGAGAATCTCATCTAATTGAGATTTGGACAGAGAGCGGAGGCCCATTCCTCCAGGATCAGCAAAGAAGCCAGGCTCAGAAAAGCATACTTCAAGCCTCTTTTCATAACCTTCAAATCCAATAGCCCAGACAGGCAAGGCCATCTTACCTCAAAGGAACAAAACACAGGTAACGGAGTACGAAAGAGAGAACGAGGAAAGTAGAGAAAATTGCAGATAGAAAACAAAACAAAATGGCAGTATGAAAAAACTAAAAAAACTATGTCAACACTTGGGAAATCTCAGGATGGCCTTCGCACGCACTGCACAACAAAACATGACATGAGATCAGTAAGCTAATTACATGAAAAAATGCACCAAGGCAAAACATAGTTTAAAATCAAACTCACGTTGGAGTAAGCAGCAGATCTGAACTTCTTGATTCCACCGTGGGGTCGAACGTCTTCAATGCTGTAACCGAGGGGAGCTTCGTAGAATAAGGATTTACTACTACTAGACTTCTTCTTGCCACCTTTAGACTCCATTAGATCATTCAGTCTTGCCTGCCACAACACAAAGTACAAAAATCAGCCCTACTCACCATAACATAGTCAAACATAGGAGAATAAATTGGGATCATGTAACTAAACTAAACTAATATCAAAGCGATTTTAAAAAAAACATAGTTTCCGATCAGAGTTTACATAAAATTTGTACAAACAAAAGTTCTGATCAAAGAGGCATATTATGAAAAGCTTATGTTCTCTCCTGTAAAAAATTAAACTATTTCTTAGAGATCTAAGAATGCATAAAGATTCGTTGAACCGGATAAAATAAAATTGCATTTTCTTCAAATAAAAAATTTAAAAAGAGTAAACAAATCAACAAATCAGGACAACAATGCAAAACAGGAATTCATTAGATTCACTGAGAAGGATATAAAAGAAAATAAAGAGGATACATCCATAGAGGCAAACAAAGTACTCACCGATATGAAGATATTCCGATTATAAAACCCAAGCTCTTTTATAAATATTTCTTTAGCAAAACTCCAAATTAAACCCTAAAATCCAAACACACAACATCAAATTAAAAGTTGAAGAACTCACCAATTACAACAAAAACAAAAACCCACATTGAAAAGGATTAAAGGAATATTACCGATTCAAAAACCGGAAAAGAAAGATCAAATCTTTATATTGAAGAGCCAGAAGACAGACAACCAAATTCCCGAGATCTATATGCAATTCTGCGAGCAAGCCTTTTTAAAAATTTGAGAGGCGAGGTGAGGCGAGATACAATATCAAGGAGGGAATATACAGGGGAGCGAGATGCGTGTTTGAGATTATGAAATTGCCTTGTGTTTTCTACATATTTACGGTCCTACCCTTTCGTATTAAAAATAAAATAAAAAGCAGCTTTTCCTCAAAAGGATTTCATTAGCCTTTCAATGACGATAATACCCTTATCTCAACCGGGTTATAACCACAGGGTCATGCCTGTCAGCGTGTTTATTAAGCTCAAAGGTCCGTGACGGTTTAAAACTGTGACACGTTGAAGGGGTAAATGTGGGAGTCAAGTAAATTATTTTCTTCCTCTTTCTTCTTCTTATTATTAAATAGTCCTTTCATTTTCAGAATTAACATAGAGAAAGTCTAAATAATTTTGAAATTATTGTACTTTAGGAAGAATCTATAATTGGGAAATTACTATCTTTTAATCGCTCCTGAAATTTTTCTGTCTATTTGACTGATGAATATTGCTTCCAGTTGATAGTTGCTATTGATAGTGAATAACTATTAATAATCAAAAAATTATTGGCCCATAAATATAAAAAATTTAATAAAATTTTGTTTTTTTTAAATTAGCCAACAATTTGGTATGACTTTGGATAAATTTTCACTTTTTAAAGTGCTATACACATCCAACCACAATTAAACAAATTAAATAATTAAGAGGAAAATAATCAAATTTTATATTAAATATTTATATTTATAATATTCTTAACTACCATTTATTACTTTTTAAATTTTAATCAGTTTTCCTAAAAATTAATTATGTCATGAAAGTATAAGTTGAAACAAATATAGTTTTGATATAATCTAAATTTAATAAGCATAAATTTTAATCCAAGGATGAAATCGAAACAAATTAAAATTGAAAAGCTTTGGATTAGAGTTTTCAAACTTAAGAGGTGTATTTGTGTGTGTATATATATATATATATAAATTTAATAAGCATATTTGTATTTGTTGTTTTTGTTTGATAAAAAAAGAAAGTTTTTTTCTTTTTTTTTAACATACAATATTATTTTCGTATTCTTCGATAGAAACATACGTAATTAAGTTTTCTATGTAAAATAATTTATTGATATAAAAATTGAAAATAAATTAATTAGTATCGAAACCAAATTTCTCTTAGCATCACATATATGATATTTGTTGGAGCCATGACTCCAATTACATTTTTTTTTGGCTTATAGGGATGAATGCTAGAGAAAAATGTTAGTACAATACTCATCATCCCATCCCATTAATTGATAATAAAAAATAATAAAACTAATTTTCTTAAAAAAAATACTTTAATGAATTTAACCATTTTATAAAAATAATATAACATTTTAATTATTTTTTAACTCTGCCATTTAATAAATATTTTATAATTTCATAAATTTTTCAAATTTCATAATCCATTAATAAAATTATTAATTATTTTTTTTTTATTTTCGTGCACATAAATAATTAAAGACGGAACTAATAACTTAAACAATGGATAGGTGAGAATCTCAATAAACAGAGACATAATTTTGAGAGGGAGTTAATAATTCTAGCTGGAAGCTGATAGGAATGAGAGTTCCAATTCTACCCCTAAAGTTAAAGGTAATTTTGCCTTTTAAAATTTTATTTCTAAAAAAAATTAAATCTAACAATTTTTTGAACAGAACAATTAAACAAGTCACAATTTGAATTTTTTTATGACACCATACAAATACCTTTAATTTATTTATGATATAATCAGATATATTTAAATATATATAAACTATTTAATTAAATATTTAATTAAATATTTATTTTAATTAATTATATTAATGTATATGAATAAAAAATTATTATTTATAAGAATTAAATACGTATATTTATATATTAAATTATTAATATATTTATAAAATATTAATTTTAATTGTAATAATTCAACACGTTTATATCTACTAAGTTCTTACGAGGAAAAAGAATCAGATGCTGCTGACATGATAACCGTTAAAAACGAAGTCGCCAGTGAAACTGAGAAACGCACGTGTGGACTCTTACAATAATGTTAATAATCATAACATACTGATAAGCACCAATGCAGAGCTATGGGACCCACCTGCTCACTAACCCACACGTATGTATGAGCTGCCTAATCCCTTTTGCTGTGTCTTTGCCACGCTTATCTTGCGTGGCTATTTGAGTCCCACTTCATCTTCTTGTTCTCCCTTCTTACCAAAATACCCTTCCGCTCTCCATATTCCTCATTTCAAATTGGTGGCTGTGCCCTCCGCCTGTCCCTCTTTTACTTTAAATATTCATATTAATTTTTTTATACTGATTAAAAAAAAGGTTATTCACAATTAATTTTGTACTATTTATATAAGTGATTTATTTTAATATTTTTATTTTTAAAATTATATAAAAAATGAATAATTTTAATATATATGAATAAAACAAAAAATATATTAAATATTAATTTATTTTTTAAAATTTATATTTAAAGTGAAATAAAAAAAATTAAATAAAGCGAAACAAAAGGAGCAGTGGTTATTATAAATTTATAATCAAAGAATATACAATTACTTCAATTGAAATAGCTAATTTTTTTTAATTAAAAAAATTATAATTTAGTATCACAACATCTAATTAAAATATTAAATATACTAGTTATTATTCATATTGAATCAAAATATTATTATTATAATTGTACAATAGTTAATTATTACTACTAGTTATTATTCAAATCATTACAGATATGGGCATAGAGCTGCCCTTTGAAAAGTGAAGTTAGTTGACTACTCAATCAGTGAGTTTATTTACCAGACCCTTTTGATTCAAATCTCAGAGCTTATTCCAAACAAATCTAATCAACAGAGCTGGTAAAGCACAAAGAACGTCTGCTTACTATCTTCAAAAAACCAAAAGAGAACAGTTCAACAAGCTTAAAGAACATCTACCGGCTAAAATGTGCAACAGAAACTAGTTCTTGAACTTAATTAATTACATTACAAATAAACAAGGCCTGTGTATAATTTTTTGTGAAAAAGAAAAATCGGTCTTTTCATCCCAAAATCAGGACGATATCAGCCCACTTTTTCTGGTAAAGATTCCACATTTATAACGTGGGATTTAATGGTTATTTTCAATTATGAAAACTAATTCAGAGTGGAAAGAGAATTTCATATATACATCACCTCCTAAGAAAGCTGCACTGACAAATGAATAAAAGAATCAGAATATAAAGGGTAACCAAAGGAATGTCTCCTCCAAAATAAAGAATAACCTTCAATGCAGTTGCTGTTTTTGATCCCCACTAACTTCAGGAGGTTGAACAAGCTTCTCGTTCATCTTGTCATACTCAATTTTCAGTTCTTCCAATCGCTTGGTCATCTGAATATTCATGTCAACTCATTTACATGATCTATAAATATTATGGATATGTGAATAATTCATGCACTGCAAAGCTTAGATGGACAAGAACAGTAACATTCATGTGGCCCTCAAATCAAAAGGCATAAATCAATTGTTTTAGTGACCACGATCCTATTCAAGACCTTCACACTTACCTCTAGAAACACACAAACATAGCTATCCATAAGCCAGGTAAGTAGGTCAATTACTGACCGGAGCTGGATATGGGTTTATATATTTAAAATGACATTTGAGATGATCACTACCACCCACTAACATAAGCAATGCAAGTAGGTTCATTACCAGCCAGCTCCAGGCAGTAAATATTCATATACTCAAGATGGTTGCTTAACACCCATTAAAATTTAAAATCCAAGGCAGAACCATGATGGTTGACATCAGTAGTTAATAAATTATTAGGATGCCATCCAGTATGAATGGGTGATGACGAGTCCAGAACCATAAGGGAATTGAGATGATCTTTTAAAGCCAGAAAAAAGGTGCACATGGAAGCAATTGGAGTTCATGTACTTGGTTGCTTCTCAAGTGAAGGAGGTTTCTGATAAGGGAGTTGTTTTAAGCACATAACTACAGCAATGGTTCATAGTGAATGGCAGTTTATGAAAAAGGGTATTTTGCTTACCATGAACAGTTGCATTGGAGATGGTTCAACAAAATAGCAGTTGATAGTCATAGGTAGTTTAAGTCTTCGTACGGTCTTCTAGTTGAAGATTTTATTAGTGAAGACAGAAAATAAATACAAATTGGAGAGTAACGCTTCATTTGGATTGGGGTAATGGAGGGTAAGGTAGGAGAAGATACGGTACAGGAGTTTGAATGGAAGGAGGTACAGGGATTCATATGGTTTTTTTAGCGTCAATTGAGGGGTTAAATACCCTTATTCACTTCTCAGATTTAACACCCCAATTTGGGGTGTTAAGAGGGGTTTAGCTTTACACAATTTGATCCTTATTCAAGCCTTATATATCTAAAATACCTAATATACCTACTCCTATAAGAAGGATATTTTGATAATTTTCACCTTACCATCCAACCTTCCAACCAAACAAGATAAGGTTATTAGACCAACATTTACTCTGCCCTCCTCCCAAACATAAGAAAAATTTATACCACACCTTTTATCCCAAAGCAATTTCAAGTTCAAAAAAACTTATTAATCCTCTGTACACCCCGCCAAACAAAGCACAAGATACCCTCCTATCAAGTAAACCAGAAAAGGCTCACCAAGAAAACACAAGACGTAGTAATGCCTTCCACTTGGAGTTCAGAATGTTGACTAAACACAATCCTATAAGCTACCTGAACTGGAAACTTGCAAGTTCAAAAAAACTATTTTATCCCAAAGCAATTTGAATCATTTAATCTAAAAAAGACTTCTCAATTATTTCCTAGACAAAATTGGCTAATAAGCATTAAAATTATTTTAACATGAGCAGCCTAAAGTTGTTATACAATATTGGAAACATGAGAAAAGACCTATAGCGTAAATTCCAGAATTAACATTTTTGCTATTCAATGTTGCAATCCTTATCAGAATAAAGTGCTTGCCTGTCATTACATATAAAAATAAATTAAATACACTATATTTAAATTAAAGTTGACATCAACGCAAGTAACTTATTTGTTCTACAGTGAAATATTTGATGGTTTAAACAGACTACACTATACAACACGCCTCAAACACAAGTGAGTCAGAGAGAGAAAGAGAGAGAACCGTGAATGAGTAAGCCAAAGGTAATAATGTGTCTGGATCCATTGCATCCTCTGGAAAGTTGCGTAGAGCATGTATGAGTTTCTCAAAGGGTAATTTTATCTGATAACAAAGTGAACATTGTCTATAAGCAGAACCAATAATGCTTATTTAAAATTTGGATCCAGAGCAAAGAACAGGACTGGGAATTCTCACCAAGTCATCATGGCAATGTTTTAATAGAGCCAAACCAACCTTAAAGACAATTTTGACACCCTGGCAAGAAAAATGTGGTGCATACTTATTAGCTCTCAGACCAAATAATGGTGCTTACAAAAAGAAATGATGCAATGGTTATAATCACTAACCTCGTACAAAAAGACATCCCAAATTCGAAGAGCCAAATGGAATGGGAAAGAATAAGAGAAAACAGTTATAAACCACTGACTTGCATACATGCTAGGATTTATCATTTCTTGGGTGAAATGCTCCCACAGCTTTGGCAAATGCTCCTTCACCAAGTGGTCGAACTGAAACAGGTACTGTTGTACAAGAGGCAGCCCTGCCTAAAAGACAAATACAGTCCTTAACACTAAAATATATTTTTATATTGCCCAAGAATAGTAGATGAGGCAGCAGGCTTTTTGGCTGAGCCCTACCTACAAGACAAATATAATCCTTAAAACTAAAATATATTTTTATATTGCCCAACAATAGTAGATAAGGCAGCATGATTTTTTGCTTAGCCCAATCAACTGGTAAAGTAAAAGGGCAGGACCAAGTCTCATGAAAAGTTTTACCCAAAAAAATGCAGAAAATGACAAATAAAGTTTTGTTGTAAGAATGATGTGGGCAGTTGAATGGTCTTGATGCAATTCATTTGTACATGAAAATGGTGAACATCACACGGATATAATTTTATCTGAAGGAGAAAAATCAGTTTGTACCTAGGCAAAGCTGAAAAAACAATCTTGAAAATAAAATTCTGCAAAATAATTTGTGAATTTAACCTTCTTCATGTTGCAATATCTAGGTAGTGCTCAAAGCATCTGTAAAATCCGTAAAATATTTTGTGAAACATAGAACTACATTCACTCCATCAAAAAGCCAGCTTAGGCAGGATTTCAACTTGATGATGACCCTATATTTGACTTCTATATTATTAACTTTACAAAATAGTCTAATAAATCCACAGAAACTAAAATTCTATCTAAAAGGAGCATCCACAAATGTTACTCTGTGATCCAATATGAAAAAGGGAATAACTAATAAACATTGTACTAAAATTGATAATACATCTTACAGAAAGACTCGAAATATAAACTAAAAAAAAGAAAAAAATGAAAAACCATGCAAGTTAATATAGAATAACAGGCCAGCGTTCCATTATCTGCTGACAGAATTTTGCACCAGCATTAGCATAACCAGTGGCATAAACTTGGCACAAATGCGCACACAAATATCAGAAGAACAATAATATGTTTAAAAGGCTAAAATATTGCACTTATATTTAAAAAAGTTAATATGATTACCCAAATACATTGTTCTTTTTGATTCTGGTGAGTAATGACGATAAGTGCTACCATCCAACATTAGCACAAAAATTGGCCAATGCCACCATAACTTTGAGGAAACAACAATTATATATGGAACTTGATATAAGGGATTACTTGTTATTATCTTTTTTTCCTTTAGCATTAAATGAAAAGCAATTCCAGACCCACTTAATGACATAGTGTAGGGCAGAAATTGGATATATAGTCCTGTATTTAGAACTACGTGACCAATTCTGACTACCAAGTAAGATTCAACATCAGAAGATGCCCTTTTTTTGTTCACAAGGTGCCCAAACTCAAATATAACCCAATTGCCGGAGACATTATCATGGGTTTGAGAAAGGAATAGATCAGCCTCATGGGACATTAGATATTCTTGGATATAATTTTCATCCAGTCCATATACTAATATACTTCCACCATTTATGTTTTCCTACTGAAAATTTATAAAAAAGAAGCTCCCAAATTCTCACAATGACATGCATAGAATAAAAAGAAAGGAGACAGAAGACGAAATCCCAAGCAAGATGAAAACAAGCAGGGGATTAAATTGAACAAGCTAGGATCAAGTGACAGGTATAACTCATCATGCTGATGGGATAAGCATTATTGAAGAAGTTCACAAGTAGCAGTGCTTCCTTCTGGAATTCAGACAAAAACATGCAACTTGCTTCATGTTTATGTGACATTCTGTGGTCTACTTATTTAGATTCCTCTAGAGATCTCATACCCAAATCACTCTTCTGGCATTCTTAGTCAAACACCAAACTTGCCTTGACCAAGATACTTTGAGATATAAATGCAAGTGCTGTAGCATCATCTCGCTTTATCTAACAGACTGTATTTTGTTCACATGGATTCTTTCAGAAATATTGGACTTTGATCAATTCATACTAACCTGACAGTGACTTAATTTCATTCTATTCAGGTACAATATTTGCAGAGCATAAGCAACATATGGATGATAATGTAGACTAACTATAACCCTATGACATATAATAAGGAGCTCTTTAAATAAATGAATTACCTGATATAATCCTTCCATTGGAGCATGAACAGCACCTTTCAGTAATGCAACCAGCAACCAAAATGCATCCTCTTCGCTCATGTAAAGAAGCAATAAACCTGCTAAAAAGCCCATTCCCTGCATTTGTAACAATTTGAATGGGCATTTTTCACTCAGTATTTAGAGCAAAATAAATATAGGAGCAGTGCAAGCGTGAGAAGAGAGGGTAACCTGAACATATCCCACATCTCTATCATAGACAGAGTATGCTTTCAAAACATTATAGAGGGACCTCTGACCAGGACCATGTCTCTGCTGGAAGAAAACATGTGAAGGGAAGGTGCGAGAAATATCTCTGATTATATCTAGCTCTGATGCTGATGTCTCATATAGAACTAATTGCTGAAATTGACATGCAATTATGTCAACATAATGCCAAAAAAAGCCATGTGTGTAAAAGGTTTTATTGGAATTTAAATACATAAAACTGGCTAAATACATAAAAATGGTAAAATATATAGAAACTGAAATTCCTAGGACTACTGCTCAAGATGATGCTACTGGTAGCATTTTATGCCTGAATTTCTTGAAATGTTCTTGTGGTAAGAATGACAAGTACAAAAGTCATCCCATCCACATGTGTGCGTGTGCATTTGCATATTAGAGAGAAAATGAGCAATAGAATAAAAGGGAAGGATAAACAGAAGATAAGAAAGGAAGAAG
Source organism: Triadica sebifera (assembly GCA_023653625.1). Classification (NCBI taxonomy): domain Eukaryota; kingdom Viridiplantae; phylum Streptophyta; class Magnoliopsida; order Malpighiales; family Euphorbiaceae; genus Triadica; species Triadica sebifera. The sequence continues at coordinate 8,182,415 of CM042905.1, forward strand.
TTCTACTAAACACTGATCAGCATCCAACCGAAGTTCGAACCAAGCAATCAACAGGTATGCAACTACATGCGCATTTCAAAAGATATAGAAACAGAGAATGCTATAAATGGGAATGCAACTTCTATCCAAAACTCGACCACAAACATGTTTCAATTCTGCTTGTTCTGTATCAGACAGTACATTGGTAATGTAGGAATCAATTCTAAGCATTAACAAAGTCTGCATAATTTGCCAAAGTCCATTCAAGAAATACAAAGAAATCAATCACATTTAATCATTATTTTTTGAATTACAATAATAATATTAATAATTCACTACAATAAATTATAAGAACTTGATAAAATATTATGCATGCTATGAGAGATACTAGTAGAATAATATAGAGATGAACTTTTGGTAAAATGTTCTTTTGTCAGTTCACAATGTATTAATTGGTATGCATAAGACTCAGAGAAGATATTCATGTCTTTGTATGTGAATCCAACCCAGTATAATTCCCTTGCACCTTAAATTTCATATGAAACAAACCCTCATTTCTCTAAACACAAAAGCTACTAAATTGTACAAATGTTGTAGAAGCAATTTATAATGGCCCTAAATCACAATCTCAAGACTCTCCACCATCACAAAAATTTGCATGTCTCCCCAAAAAATAAGTGGTGTAACTAACTGAACTACTTTCCCAAATATGATCATAAACTGCCATTGGTTTCATCTTTATTACGTAGAAGTTTAGTTGAGTAAGCACAACTAGACCACTCCCTCTAGTTTCTCAGATCATCTCTTGCAGAATATATCAGGGAAGAAAAATAATTGAAACGTAAATGTCACAGAAGTAGCAGATATTAGCAATTTTAAGGTTTTTCAGGAACTTATGCATAATTCAGAAACTCAGTCTATTATCCAAACCATCTACTTATATTATGTGTTTCTGGTTAATACCAGCTACGCCCAACTGCTACTGCCACCAGCAATGACTTCTCTTTTTATGAAAGCTGTCATGCTCCTCTTTCATTAGCTCAGTCAAATATCCACAAATTTGTTCAAATTAAAATTCTGAACTAAGAAAGCATCAATCAACTGGAGCTTTGATTATAAACTCTAGTCATCTCATTGCTGTGTCCTTTACCCCAAGTGTTGCTATGAAATTAAAACCAAGCAGGGGAGGAGGGATGCATTAAAGATCTGAAGATTAACCATAAATTCAGTTAAAGGTCAAAGATAAATCTAGTAGAGCTCATTGCAAATCAGAAACAACGATTCATCAGTTAAGAGGCCAGAAGAACTACCAAGGCTATCAAACAGCTTATCAAGTAAAATGAGTAAGGAAGTACCTCATAAACTCCAGGATTCATCAGCAGAAGGTCTCGACTGCCAGATATCAGCTGCCAAACAAGACCCCTTAAACAATCTGGAATTCCCTTCCTTATACGTCTCTCAACAACATGAGGTTTTCTCCTAACATAATGCTTCCAATCACTCCCTCCAACCCCAATCATCTTCCTCCATTTTCTTACCTTCCTTTCTTCCCTAAAAGTTCATAATACAGGATCAAGATTGATGTCTACTAGCATTGCAGAAACTTCAGTTCATGAAATCTTTAAATTCATTCAAACAGAAATGTTCAAAATGATTCACCAGAGAGAATATAAGAAAAATCCATACCTATCAAAGTCATGGGCTGATCTTCCCTTGGTTAAGAATTCAGGAGAACTATTAAGCTCTTGCTTCACAAAGCCAAATCTGTCAAATGATTTGGGTGAAGGTGGTGGCCCCGGTTCATAATCATCTATTCTTTTCCTCTCCATTATACCAAGTCAGAGAAACTACAGTATGCCACTAGGCGAACAATCCAAGTCTGGTTTCTGTGGCATGGTGATCTACTCACCAGTGTCAAATAACCAATACAGCAAAAATCTGAAACAGCTGAACGAAAAATCAAACAACTATATTCCAATACCTCACTAGTTACGAACCCATCCAATTTAATAAATAAAATCAGGTGAACCATTTACAGGAAAATGAAACTAATTAAGCGAGACTTTAGCAAGTATAATGTTAATGACATAATAATGCTATCAAGTACACAACAAATAATGAGATTTTTTTTTCAAGCTTAAATGTGATCGAAACACAATTCTTGATCAGATACAAAATCCCATATTCCCATAAGACAAGAATATGGTAATATCAACACCTTATCTAGAATGATGGAGAAAAAGAGCAAAGGAAGAATTGAGATGGGAATGAAACATTTGCTGAATGAACAAGAAAAAACAACGCAGAAATTTATTGTATATATATCAATGGGTACCTCCAAAATAAAGGAATTCTAGTGAGTCAGGACGAGTAAAGAAAAAAATTTCAAAAACCCAAATAGCAAAAATGGTTGAAGTGCGAAAAAACGAAGGAAACAAACCTGGGTTTTTAGGATTTCGCGCCTGGGAATAGAAACTTGCGATGATCTGACTTCAAAAGTCTCTTTTTTATTTTTACTATTGAAAGATATGAATTGGTGCTACTTATGCCCATTAAAGAGGAAAGCGTGCATCATATTGATAGCGTTTTAATAAATATCTGTATTCCTAATTTGATTGGTTTAAAAATATTATATGAGTTAAAACTTAATTTGAAATTTTTATATTTGATTTTGAATTAGCTATATTTTAAAATTATTAAATTTTTGAGCGATTTAAATTTAGTTAGTAAATAATATATTTATTATACTTAACAATATTAGTTTGAGTTTAACTCATTAACTAATAATGACAAAAATTCGAATTAGATAACAAAATAAAATAAAAACGAATTTAAACGAATATGTTCCTGAATTTTTAAATGAATACGTTGACAAACTTTTAAATGAATAAGTTTACGAATTTTTAAATGAATACATTCGTAAATTTTTAAACGAACACGTTCGTAAACTTTTAAATGAACACGTTCGCGAATTAATGAACAAAACACTATGAAACTTAAAGCTATGCTCATTAATAGTAACAAATGATCTCAACCAATTTTTTTCGAATCAATACTCGAATGACTTGTAAACGGTTTGATTCATTTATAACCCTATTTCTAAATATTTGTATTACTGAAAGAGGCAGAGAAATCAAGAAAGAGAAAAAGAGAAAAGTGAATAATTAAAGTCTTTGCAATTGTTAGTTTTGGTAAACCAACTATAAATTAACACATGTTTTTATCATCAATGCAAATATATATATATATAGCTAAATTTTTACTATGAACAATTTTTTTGTGAAGAAAATTTTAAAAAATATAATAACTTTAAATCATTAAATTTATAAACTGTAATAATAAAATCTCTTTAATATGATTTTCAGTCATTTGCTTGCTGCTGACATGATTGCCACAAGGAAAAAAGCAAGAAGTTTAAGATTTTTTGATATGGATAGAAGTTGGAGAATAAAGACTAATTACTGTCGGATAAACAGAAATCTAAATACTGAACAAGAAAGAACCTGAAAAACTAAAAAGAGATATCAAGAGAGAAGATGAAGAAGAGATAATCATACAACAAACGAAATACAAAAACAGTGGTGGAGTCACATTCACTTAAATTTTCAAAATATATGTAATAGTATGTAAATTTATATCATTTTTAACATTTGTTTCTCTTAGAAAAAAAGGAAGTGGATAGTTAAGTAATATTAAGAAAAAAATTTAGATGAGTTCTAATTAGCTAGTTGAAAAATATATATACTTAAAGAATAAATAAATATATGTTATAAGTGTTTAGAAAAAATATAAATATTTTCTTTCAAAAAATATTTTTATTTAATAATGATTAATATATTTCTAAAGAATAAGCATATTTAAGTATTATAAATATATAGATAAATAATAGTGAAAGATCTATAAATCTTAGGAAGAATGGAAAAAAACTTAACTTGCAATTTTTCTATTTGTCCAAAATAATAGATACAATTTATTTCTTTCTTCCAATCTCTCCATTTTCTTTTTTTATTTGAAATTTCTCTATTTGTCCACATCACCACCTTTGGTTCATCAACTCTTCAACTAATAATAAACAAATGAAGAAATTAATAGAGAGAAAAGAATAAGAACAAGCCAACAAAGTATAACTTTTAGAACATATTTTAATAGGAAAAAATTTAAGGTTTTTCAATTTTTTTATTCAAAATTTTCAATAAATTAAGAGTTAATAAATACTAATTTGGAGGGTAAACTACATATATAACGCTTAAACTTCTAAACGAATACGATCGCGAATTAACCAACCAAACACTACGAAGCTTAAACTCAAAAAATTTTCGGGCTCGAGCTCAGCTCAATATTAGTAACAAATGATTTCGAACAAATTTTTTTCTAAACCAATACTTGAATGACTTGTAACCGGCTTAATTTATTCATAACCCTATTTCTAAATATTTGTATTAATGAAAGAGGGAGAGAAATTAAGAAAGAGGAAAAGAAAAAAGTGAATAATTAAAGTCTTTGCGACTGTTAGTTTTAGTGAACCAACTATAGATTAACACATGTTTTTATTATCAACGGAAATATATATATATATATATATATATATATATATATATATATATATATATATATATATATATATATATATATATATATTACTATGAACAATTTTTTTGTGAAGAAATTTTTGAAAAATATAATAACTTTAAATCATTTAATTTATAAACTGTAATAATAAAATCTTTTGAAACGATTTTCAGTCATTTGCTTGCTGCTGACATAATTGCCACAAGAAAAAAAAGCAAGAAGTTAAATATTTTTTTTTTATGGATAGAAGTTGGAGAATGAAGACTAATTAGTGTCTGTGACAAATAGAAATCTAAATACTTAACAACAAAGAACCTGGAAAACTAAAAAGAGATATTAAGAGAGAAGATGAAGAAACTGATAATCATACAACAAACGAAATCAAAAAATAGTGGTGGAGCCATAATCACTTAACTTTTCAAAATATATGTAATAGTATGTAAATTTATATCATTTTTAACATTTGTTTATCTTAGAAAAAAAGGTAGCGAAAAGTTAAGTGATATTAAGAAAAAAATTTAGATGAGTTCTAATTAGTTAATTGAAATATATATATATATATATATATATATATATATATATATATATATATATATATATATATATATATATATATATATACTTAAAGAATAAATAAATATATGTTATAAGTGTTTAGAAAAAATATAAATATTTTCTTTAAAAAAATACTTTATTTAATAATGATTAATATATTTCTAAAGAATAAGCATATTTTAGTAATATAAATATATAGATAAATAATGGTGAAAGATATATAATCTTTAGAAGAATGGAAAAAAAAACTTAACTTGCAATTTTTCTATTTGTCTAAAATAATAGATACAATTTATTTATTTATTCTAATCTCCCCATTTTCTTTTTTTTTCTGAAATATGTAATAGTATGTAAATTTACTTACCTTTTCAAATATGTAATAGTATGTAAATTTATATCATTTTTAACATTTGTTTCTCTTGGAAAAAAGGTAGCGGACAATAAAGTGATATTAAGCAAAAAATTTAGATGAATTCTAATTAGTTAATTGAAAAATATATATACTTAAAGAATAAATAAATATATGTTATAAGTGTTTAGAAAAAATATAAATATTTTCTTTAAAAAAATACTTTATTTAATAATGATTAATATATTTCTAAAGAATAAGCATATTTTAGTATTATAAATATATAGATAAATAATGGTGAAAGATATATAAATCTTTAGAAGAATAGGAAAAAAAAAGTTAACTTGCAATTTTCCTATTTGTCTAAAATAATAGATACAATTTATTTCTTCCAATCTCTCCATTTTCTTTTTTTGTTTGAAATTTCTCCATTTGTCCACATCATCACCTTTAGTTCATCAACTCTTCAACTAATAATTATTGCATAACATAAACAAATGAAGAAATAGAAAGAAAAGAATAAGAACAAGCCAACAGGTATAACTTTTAGAATATATTTTAATAGGAAAAAATTTAAGGTTTTTCAATTTTTAATTTTTTATTCATATTTTTTAATAAACTAAGAGTTAATAAATACTAATTTGGAGGGTAAACTGCATTTATGACGCTTGAATTTTTGAACGAACATGACCACGAACTAACGAACCAAACAATATGAATTTTTTCGAGCTTGAGTTTAGCTCATTAATAGTAATAAATGATCTCGAACAAATTTTTTTCCAAATCGATATTCGAATGACTTGTAAAAAGCTTGATTCATTTATAACCCTATTTCTAAATATTTGTATTACTGAAAAAAGGAGAGAAATCAATAAAGAGGAAAAGAGAAAAGTGAATAATTAAAGTCTTTGCGACTATTAGTTTTGGTGAACCAGCTACAGATTAACACATGTTTTTATCATCAATGCAAATATATATATATATATATATATATATATATATATATATATATATATATATATATATATATATATATATATATATATATATATATGGCCAAAATTTTACTATGAACAATTTTTTTGTGAAGAAAATTTTGAAAAATATAATAACTTGAAATCATTAAATTTATAAGCTGTAATAATAAAATCTCTTTAATCGGGTTTTCAGTCATTTGCTTGCTGCTAACATGGCTGCCAGAAGGAAAAAAACAAGAAGTTGAAGATTTTTTTTAAGAGATAGAAGTTGGAGAATGAAGACTAATTAGTGTCGATTATAAACAGAAATCTAAATATTGAACAAAAAATAACCTGAAAAACTAAAAAGAGATATCAAGAGAGAAGATGAAGAAGATGATAATCATAAAACAAACGAAATCCAAAAACAGTGGTGGAATCACATTCACTTAATTTTTCAAAATATATGTAATAGCATGTAAATTTATATCATTTTTAACATTTGTTTCGCTTGGAAAAAAGCGAAGCGGACAGTTAAGTGATATTAAGAAAAAAATTTAGATGAGTTCTAATTAGCTAGTTGAGAAATATATATACTTAAAGAATAAATAAATATATGCTATAAGTGTTTCGAAAAATATAAATATTTTTCTTTCAAAAAATACTTTATTTAATAATGATTAATATATTTCTAAAGAACAAGCATATTTTAGTATTACAAATATATGTATAAATAATGGTGAAAGTTGTATAAATCTTTAGAAGAATGAAAAAAAAAAACTTAACTTGCAATTTTCCTATTTGTCTAAAATAATAGATACAATTTATTTCTTTCTTCCAATCTCTCCATTTTCTTTTTTTGTTTGAAATTTCTCCATTTGTTTGCATCACCACCTTTGGTTCATCAACTCTTCAACTAACAATTATTGCATAACATGAACACATGAAGAAATAGAGAGAAAAGAATAAGAACAAGCCAATAAGGTATAACTTTTAGAACATATTTTAATAGGAAAAAAATTTAAGAATTTTCAATATTTTAATTTTTTTGTTCATATTTTTCAATAAATTAAGAGTTAATAAATAGTAATTTGGAGGGTAAACTACATTTATGATGTTTGAGTTTTTAAACGAACACGTTTGCAAACTAATGAACTAAACACTACGAATGACTTGTAAACTTTAAGCTCGAAAACGAGCTCGGCTCATTAATAGTAACAAATGATGTTGAACAAGCTTTTTTCCGAACCGATACTCGAATGACTTGTAAACGACTTGCTTCAATTATAACCCTATCTCTAAATATTTGTATTACTGAAAGAGGGAAAGAAATCAAGAAAGAGGAAAAGATAAAAGTAAATAATTAAAGTTTTTGCGACTGTTAGTTTTGGTGAACCAACTATAGATTAACACATGTTTTTATCATCAATGCAAATATATATATATAGCCAAAATTTTACTACGAACAATTTTTTTATAAAGAAATTTTTGAAAAATATAATAACTTGAAATCATTAAATTTATAAACTGTAATAATAAAATCTCTTTAATCGGGTTTTTAGTCATTTGCTTGTTGCTGACATGGCTACCATAAGGAAAAAAGCAAGAAGTTGAATGTAACACCCCCTTACCCTCCTATATCACAATCAAGTAAGGTGATGTTACCAACTACCTGTATAGTCAAATCTGTGTAAATCTGTGCATATATCCATATATATATATATATATATATATATATATGTATTCATGTACAAATTTTTTTTTCAAGTGCATCTGTGCATATGACTCAATATATATGTATCATTCATGATACATATATACATAAACATAAATTCTGTAAAATTAAATATATTAGTTTATATAAATTAATATATGAGTATATTTATATATTTATCTCTACTCACAATCTCCTGTATAATACAATATATTCATATCTCATATATGCATAGAAAAAATTTTAATATACATATTTATTTTTATACATATAATTTATATGACCACAACTAGTCATAAATATTTACATATTGTTTATATGCATGTATAAGTGGTTATAAAAAGAAACCAATCCTATCCCGGTGGCTGCCACTGTTGTTTTTTTTTTCATGTGTGGGACTCACTGAACTGGCGGCACACTCAGATAATTCACCGCTCTTAACCTTCGTCTTGATACCTGCACGAGAAGAAAAATAAATTTCCGCGTTGAGTTTTGACTCAGTGGTGCAAGAACACATAATAATAATCAATTTGAAGAAATATATATACAAAACTGAAACTCATTAAAGTTTCTTTTACATAAAACAATATATTTAATAACAATTATACTTATATAAATAAATTGGCATAAACATTTTCGATAAATGGATGAAACAGTAAAACTTTTTAGAATATAATTTTATTTTTATACTATATCATAAGCATATAATTAAAACATAACACTATATCCATTTACTAAATAAAATTTTTTGTCAAACCCATATGTTAAGACGTCATAAACCTAATCCTAAGAAAAAAAAGGGTACGGTCAATCGATGGAAAAATCAGGGTTCAAAAAATTCACAGGACCGAGATCAAATCATAACCCCTCAGCTGATCCAAGATAACCACAAGATCATAGTCTCGATCCAAGATAACTACATGATCGGTAAATTTATATATATATAACATGTTTGGTCCAAGATAACCATAGAACCAGGGTTAAATCATAACCTCTCAGCTGATCCAAGATAACCACATGAGCAGTCAATACCTCTCATGATCAAGATAACCACATACCATGAAGTTTCTACCCTATTGACATGCTAATACGTAGGCAAAAATATATTGATTTTCATAAAATGAATAATTAAAACTTATATATATATATATATATATATATATATATATATATATATATATATATATATATTACACAAAACTATTCTCAAACTTATTTATTAATGATCAATATTATAAATAATTGAACAAACCTAGTTTTAATTATTGTCGCATCTGCATGTCCTTTTTTTTTCCCCGATGTTGGCGCTTGTGTCAAAGGTGCATCTAATAAAATTATATTTAACTGTTAAATACTTAGAAGTATAATACTTCTTCAAATAGCAAAAATCTATTCATTTCTAAAATTTAATTTAGCATCACTCACGTTAATTTGCGGGTATAAATTTTATATCTCTTTTGAAATATATACTAACTTATTTTTTACTTTACTCATTTGGTTTCCAAACTTTATTCCATTAATTCTATTTAATCCAATTACCATTGTAACTACTTGTTATTTTATTAATTATTTAACTTACTCAATTTATTCATTACCTTAATTTAATTAAATTTTTACTTAACCAAATAATTAGCTTAATTATCTAATAAGATTTTAACACCATTTCAAGGTCCATCAACCTCCCATTTTCGGTCAAACTAATGATTAATTTAAGTTTGCATGTTTTAATTAATCATAAGTGTCTTTGATTTTTCCTTAACTTCATTAACTTAATTACCCTAATTGACTTCATAAATATTTTTTTTCATTTATTCTCATTCTCGGTTAACTCTTCATTTCATTCAAGTAAATTTTTTTTCCATCATTAATCATTTAAATTGATTTTTTAACTTAAGTTCACTCATTAATCTTGCCTTAATTAACCACAAATAAATTAAATTCATCCCTCTTTATGGCTCTCGGCCAAACTAAGCTAACACCTTCACAATCCAAATTCATACCCACAACATTTCCTTCAACCATCATATGATTTTCTCCTATAACATGCAAAACTTTTCTTAAACATGAATTTTCTTAGTTTACAATAGAGTATTAAAATGGTAAACAAAAATTTCCCCACTTATAGCTCACGACCAAATTTGTAAATAAAAAAAATAACTCACAAATCTTAACATAGGACATGGAAATGGTAGCATCGAAAAGAAAATATAAGAAAATAATAAACAGAGAGCTTGATGCTCTCAGTTACAAAGGAAAAGAACCAACATAGAAGAAAAATAAAATTTTCCACCTAGAACTCCTTCAATCTGTGGCCTCCTTTACTTCTTTTGATCTTCTCTTCATCTCAAACTCAACATGCAAGAATCAAACAACCCTCCCCAAACTTTGACCGAGTCAAAAGTTTCCTCTTTTTTCACTAGTAGGTCTCAGCCTCTTTCGATTTCTGCATAAATTTTTCTTTTCTTTAAGACTTGTAGATATCTAGCTTGAGTTGGTATTTGATTGTGAGAAGTTGATAAGAAAATGGAGAGGAGAAGGAAGGGTTTTTTGGTTGGAAAAGAAGATAGAAAATAAGAGAAGAAAGAAAGAAGGAAATAGGAGAATAAAATAAAAGAAATGGAAGAGCTTTCTAGAATGGTTAGAAATGAATGAGATGAATACAAAGTCAACTATGGTCGACCACCCTTAGAAGATTTTGTTCAAAAATTAATTACTTAGTCACTTTTTAATTTTTTTTTACTAATTATAACTTATAAAGATGATATTGATTGATAGTTTTCACATCAATCATTCATTTATCTTTTCTTTGCTCCCTAGCCGAAATTGGTTTATTCCCCTTTTCTAATATTATTATTATTTTAGTTTATTTTTCTCATAATTTTTAAATCCATTAATTACAAGTTCGGAATAAATAAATTTTCAACAATTAATTATACCATTGTCTACGAATTAATTTTCTCTATATTCCGGTATGTTCGGTTTCACAATTAGAGTACCGAAGTAAAAATCATATTTTTTTTGGGTATTTGTTTCTCTTGGAAAAAAAGGTAGTGGACAATTAAGTGATATTAAGAAAAAAATTTAGATGAGTTCGAATTAGTTAATTGAAAAATATATATACTTAAAGAATAAATAAATATATGTTATAAGTGTTTAGAAAAAATACAAATATTTTTCTTTCAAAAAATACTTTATTTAATAATGATTAATATATTTCTAAAGAATAAACATATTTTAGTATTATAAATATATAGATAAATAATGGTGAAAGATCTATAAATCTTTAGATGAATGGAAAAGACTTAATTTGTAATTTTCCTATTTGTCTAAAATAATAGATACAATTTATTTCTTTCTTCCAATCTCTCCATTTTCATTTTTTGTTTGAAATTTCTCCATTTGTCCACATCACCACCTTTGGTTCATCCACTCTTCAACTAACAATTATTGCATAACATAAACAAATGAAGAAATAACCAGAAAAGAATAAGAACAAGCCAACAAGGTATACCTTTTAGAACATATTTTAATAGGAAAAAAATTGAAGTTTTTCAATTTTTTATTTAGATATTTTAATAAATTAAGAGTTAATAAACACTTTGGAGGGTACCTGCATATGACGCTTGAACTTTGATGCTTGTAACATTTTGACCCTTAAAAAAAATATAAACTTAGCATAAATGTAACATCAATTTTCCATCAATAGGTTACTGGTAAATTGTTACCTAAATTTGATATAAAAATTTCTATTTTCTTATATTTACATGTCAACTTTTAAGTCTATTTTCTCACTATTTTGTCTCTTATATCTAGCCAAACATTGAAAAGTAAATAAATTTTTATTATATTTTAATAAATACAAATATTTTCACACTTTATATCGACTTAAAGAGTTGAAAAATATTTAAATATTAGATTTTTATTTTAAATAACCTAAGAAATAAATATTAATAATGAAGTTAATTTACAAAAATATTTTTCTTCTTTTATTTTTTTCATTTTTTTTATTTTTCTTAATAATTTTTTTCTTTTGGTAAATTATATTGAAGTTTATAATTTGATTTTTCTTAATGCTTGAAAAAAATAGGGAGGAAAGAGAATTTTAAAAAAATAATGATATGTCAATACATGAGTAGAAAAATATATATTATATCATATTCATGTAATATTTTTTCCACTAACATGCTAATATGATTATTATGATTGGATTACTGGTTGTGATGCTAAGGATGATGAGACTTCACCAATATATTTAGGAAATCTTTATTTTTTTTATTCTAATTGGAAAATCTCTCAATAAGACACAATTACTAGGATTGTAATTGAACCGAGCCAAACCAAATATTGATGAGCTCGTACTCAGTTAGTTTAAATCTGTCATAGACTCGAGTTCGATTCAATCTTTTATATTTACGTTTGAGTTTGACCAGTTTCAAATTTATTAAGTTCGCTAGTAGCTCGAGTTTGTTTCGTAAATAACTTATTTATTATACTTAACGTGTTTAATTTGAATTCACCTCGTTAGCTAATAATGTTATAGTTTGACTCGTTAACAAATAATTACAAAAATTTGAGTTTAATAACAAAATATAATATAAACGTGACTCGTTACACTTAACAAACGATAACAAACGATTTCGAACAAATCTTTTCTGAAGCGAGACCCAAATAGTTTGGTTCATTTGCAGCAATAATCATCACCTTACTCTCCAAAAATCAAGTTGAAATAAATAGCAACATAAATAAAATGTATTCTTCCGAAGAAAAAAAATATCACGAATTAGCTAGAAAGAAAAAGGTCACTTTCGCAAATAGAAAATGCGGGTAGAAATTAAGAAATAAACAAACCTAATTAGAAATTCTTTGTTTTTTTCTCTGATTTTTAGCCAAATGGAAGTGAAATGAGAAAGGAAACAAGGAAATGGTTTGATAAAGAGATAGAAACGGTCTCATTTGGCCACCTAATTAGCATTTCAACTCTTAAAATCTTTTTACTGATGAAGGTAAGATAGTTTAGTTAATTAAGCGAATTAGCAATAATTTTAGAATCCTCATAAACATTAACTATCTTTAACAATGTATATAATTATATGATTGATGTAATTAAGTTTATTGCTATCCCACATGCTATTTATATTTTTTTTTTGGTATAAAGATTTACTGAAAATTCAAATTAGAAATCTCACAGTTTTGGTCATAGAAACAGTACCATTAAATTAAAATTTATTACTCACATATCATATATATCAATGTAATTAATATCGATTATATTCTCATTATTACAGTATACTATTGTATGATCAAAATACAAATTTATTTCATTGAAATTTGTATAACAAAACAATGCAGATAAACATTGTTTGAATAGTGGGTGGCGAGCTGAGGTCCAATATTGTGATGATTCCAGAATCAAATGCAAGTCCAACTGTGTTAGATCTTAAAAAACAAGTTGAGAGATTATTAAGAATAGAGCCAAGTCGCCAAGTCCTATATTTTAATGGTCAACAACTGCAAGATCGTGCTAAATTGTAATACTATCAAATTAGTCATCGCACAATAGTTCAGCTCCAAGTCAAATGAGGTTCAAGTCCCAACTCAAAAAGGTTTTCTTCTATCTACTTAGTATTATTATTATTATTATTAATTAAATAGTAATTGGGTTTCACTATTTGATTGCAGATATAATTAAGGGTGGTGTTAGTATGCGATGAAGATGCAGAAATCATTGTCGATGAAATAATATTTTTTAAAAATTTAGAGTAGAAAGCTTTAAGCATATAAGTAGTTTATTAATTAATATTTATATGGTATGCAGTAGTACTAATAATCTGCATTGTATTTGCAGATAATTTCATATTTTATTATGAAATTTAATAAGAATTCGTATCCCTTTCCAAAGTTTTTTTAAATGCGATGTGTTTTCTTTTTTTTTTTTTGAAAAAGAAAAACAATTACATTAGCTAATTAGATTATGTTGATTGCTTTTATGGTATGGTGCAGTTGCTTTCGATTTTTAATTTCGATGAATATCTTGAGTGATTATTTAAGATTTGTGTGGAACAATCTTTCAAATTTTATGTCAGAAGATTATTAAATATTAAAATTTAGATATAAATTTAATTTAATTTATTTTGCATTTTATGTTTCTAATCTAATTATAATAATTTTTATATTCATCTTTTTTATTTAAATTATAAAATATGTGTTTTATAAAAATAACAAATCACTTGCCAACATACACTAGTAATAATAATATCATCATTATCCATATTTAGCTATTTTCAGCAATAATGATAAATTTTTATATAGTCTCAAATATTAATTAATAAACATACTATTTTATCTTATTTTGTATTATTTTAGTTCAAATATTTGTGCCAATATAATTATTTAATTATGTAATTCACTATATACTTTTTTTTAAAAAAAGGTGAACTATCTTTTTTGGAGAAAATAAAAAAGAAAAATAAATGTATCAAATTGGGATGTGGGAAAGTATTAGAAAGTAATTAAAATTAACACCAACTTTTTGGAAATTACTTATGTTCAAGTTGATTTTAGATTTTAGATTCTTCTCATACAATTTAGATTCAAATCCCACTATCTCCTCCTCCAATATGTATTTAATTTTTTTAAAAGAAAAACTTGATTAAAAAAAACAATATATATCATAATTGGAAACAAATCTTGAAATTAAGGGTTAAAAGTAATAATGAAAATTTCAACTAACTTAAAATGAATTGGAGGCCGCAATATATTAAAAACAGTTTGTTACGTTTAAACTTCTGGTTTATCTTGAAACTTTTTAAACTTTCTATAAGAATATAGGAAATAGAAAGTAAGACTGGGGGATTATTTTCTCAGAGCCCAAACAGAAATGCGTGCTTCGCTAACACTCCTCCGGTATTCCCTCGGTATTTAG
Organism: Triadica sebifera; assembly: GCA_023653625.1. Classification (NCBI taxonomy): domain Eukaryota; kingdom Viridiplantae; phylum Streptophyta; class Magnoliopsida; order Malpighiales; family Euphorbiaceae; genus Triadica; species Triadica sebifera. Next base: position 8,197,459 of record CM042905.1, read on the forward strand.
CAACAGCTTTTGAAGTATTCCTCAATCCAACCCATCTCATTTTTTTTTTCTATTCTTTATAAATAATAAATTTTTAATAAGTAAAAATATCAAAAGAAATAAAACCCTGGCCTCTTTGGACATGGGGGGAATTATGCGATTAAGCTAGTAATTGAATCCTTGGAATTCTTACTAATAATTAATGTATACTAATTCATGGGGCTAACTCAAATTAGTATACTAACCAATTGTGATAATTTTAATTTTTGTGCATAAAAATTATATATTTTTTTCCTTTTCATGAAAAAAAAACTAATGAAAATATTTAGCTTAATTAACTATCTTTAACAATGCATATAGTTATATGATTAACATAACTTACTGCTATTCTGCATGTCATATATGTTAATATAATTAACATCAATTATATTACTATTATTAGACTATTAATTGTATGATCAAAATTATAATAATATATATATGTTATAGGAATATAATTGCAACATATTACATATTGTATTTTTATTTAAATTATATAAAACACATATTAGTATCTAAATTATACATATTTTTATGCATTAGAGGGTTATTCTGAGATTGGAATCTGATATTAAAATGGTTGTTGATGCAATATTTCATCCTAAGACGGATTAGTCTGAATTCAAGTGTGATTATTTTGAATTCTATATCTTTGATGTCTTCTGTTCGAAATGACATTCTCCATGTAAACAAAACAAAAGGGATTAGTTTGAATGAATGATAATCTGTTCATGCACTGTCAAAAAGTAATTATCTTTTTACAATACAGCCTATCATGAGCTTACACGTGTAAAATAAACAAGTTACACAATATGTACAACCTACAAGCTACAGTATGTACAAGCTATCTGTTGCACAAGCTAACTACACTAATAATCCTACATCTTCTAGTATTGATTTCAATTTTGTTAAAAGGGTAAGCTAATATATATCGATGGCTCATAATTTGGTTAGAGTTCTCCTCCTATTTACAGAAATCCTCCTCCTTTTTGGGAGGAGTCTCTTGAATTTTATGCATTACATTTGGTTTATAGTTTTTCTCAGCATATTCAATGCCAAAGAGTCCGAGTACAACTAAGAATCATGAAGACAGAAAATTGCTTTTTAACATTAACAAATGAATATAAAATAATTAAATGCATGTGTATATATTTTTGGGTTAATTTATAAAAAATGTACTAGACCGAGTATAATTAAGAATTTCTCGATTATCATACAACAAATAAAATCCAGAAAAGCTGCATCATCCTTAGAATCACAACCAGCACCCCAATCATAATATTACATAATCTTTATTCTTCTGAAAGAAAAAAAAAATCAACTAGAAAGTAAAACGTCACTTTCTCTACATTCTTCGCAAATAGAACATAAAAAAAAAAGAGGGTAGAAATTAAGAAATAAACAAACCTAATTAGGAATTCCTTATTTTTCACAGCTTTTCGGCCAAATCGAAGTGAAATGAGAAAGGGAACAAGGAAATGAATTGATAAAGAGAGCGAAAGGCCTCATTTGGCCTCCTAGTTAACATTTAACTCTTAAATTCTTTTTATTGATGAAGGTAAGGTAGTTTAGTTAATTAAGTGAATTAGTGATAATTTTAGAAAACCTCATAAACATTAACTATCTTCAACGATGTGTGTAATTATACGAATTGATGCAATTAAGTTTAATGTTATCCCACATACTATATATGCTTTTTTGGTTGGAAATTCAAACTAAGATGTTATAATTTTGGTTATAAAATCAATACTATTAAAAGTTTATTAGTCACATACCATATATGTTAATATAATTAATATCGATTATATTCCTATTATTATAGTATACTATTGTATGATCAAAATAAGAATAGATGTATATTATAGGAATATATATGTTAATAGGAATTTTTTTGGGTTTAAAATAGGAATATTTGATTGCTTTAGTATTGGAATATCATTAGTATTTACCTATTACGTTTTGGACTCTCTTGTATAAATAGGTTTCATACTTTCTTACAAACAAATAGTGTAAAATACAAATTTATTGCATTGACATTCGTGTAACAAAACAATGCAGATAAATATTGTTCGAGTAGTGGGTGGTGTGTTGAGGTCCAACATTGTGATGATTCCAGAATCAAATGCAAATCCAACTGTGTTAGATCTTAAACAACAAATTGAGGGATTATTAAGAATTGAGCCAAGTCGCCAATCCCTGTATTTTAATGGTCAACAACTGCAAGATCTTGTTAAATTGCATCACTATCAAATTGCTCATCGCTCAATAGTTCAGCTCCAAGTCAAATGAGGTCCAAGTCCCAACTCGAAAAGGTATTGTTATTATTATTATTGTTGTTGTTATTATTATTATATCTACTAATTAAATATTAATTGAGTTTCACTGTTTGATTGCAGATATAATTAAGGGTGGTGTTAGTATGCGATGAAGATGATAAAGACGTAGAAATCATTGTCGATGAAATAATACTTTTTAAAAATTTAGAGTAGAAAGTTTTAAGCATATAAATAGTTTATTAATTAATATTTATATGGTATGCAGTAGTACTAATAATCTGCATTGTATTTGCAGTTTTAGATAATTTCATATTTTATTATGAAATTTAATAAGAATTGGTATCCCTTTCCAAAGTTTTTTTAAATGCGATGTGTTTTCTTTTTTTGAAAAGAAAAACAATTACATAGCTAATTAGATTCTGTTGATTGCTTTTATGGTATGGTGCAGTTACTTTCTATTTTTAATTTCGATGAATATACAAGTTTTTTCAATTTCCTAAACAGATATTATGTTAGTTAATTATTTATATTACCGTTTATGAGCTTATGTTTCTTCCTTTTTCCTTGAGTGATTATTTAAGATCTGTGTGGGACAATCTTTGAAATTTTATGTAAGAAGATTATTAAATATTAAAATTTAGATACAAATTAAATTTTAATGCCAATAAATTTTATTTAATTTAAATTATTTTGCATTTTAAGTTTCTAATATAATTATAATAATTTTTATTTAAATTATAAAATATGTGTTTTATAATAATAATAAATCACATTAAAATATACACTAATAGTAATAATAATATCATGCATATCCATATTTCGCCATTTTCAGCAATAATGATAAATATTTATATAGTCTTAAATATTAATTAGGGAACATGGTATTTTATCTTATTTTGTATTATTTTAATTCAAATGTTCGTGGCAATATAATTATTTAAATATGTGATTCAAAATACCTTTTTACGGAGCAAATAAAAAAAGAAAAAATTAATGTATCAAATTGGGTTGTGGAAAAATATTAGAAAGTAATTAAAACACTAATTTTTGGAAATTATGATCAAGTTGTTTGAAATTTTTAATAAGGAAAAACTTCAAAAGAAGTAAAATCTTAGACTAACTCATTTGCTATACTAACTATAAGATAGTTGATAAGTTTAATTTTTTTTAACATAAAAATTATATATTTTTTATTTTTCAAGAAAAAAATAACTTATGAAAATTGAAACTAAAACCCCAACCTGTTTGTTAGACCAATATGAACAAACATTGGCCTCTGACCTTTTTTTTCCCATATATTAGCTTAATTACCTATCTTTAACAAGGTATAATTGCATATATAAAAGCATATAACAAAATTTGTTTTACATTTTTTTCCATATATTAGCTTAATTAACTATCTTTAACAATGTATATGATTATATGATTGATGTAATTAAACTTATTGCTATTCCACATGTCATATATATCTTAACATAATTAATATTGATTATATTGCTATTGTTAGTCTATTGTACGATCAAAATAAGAATATATATATTATAGGAATGTATATATGTTATAGGAATATGATTGCAATGATATTACAAATTGTATTTTTTATTTAAATTATATATAACACATATATTAGAATCTAAATTATATGTATTTTTATTTATTGAGTTATTTTTTATTTACATTAAATTCTTCTATTTTTTTATTTAAATAAAGATTAAGCACTTTTAAGCCATACCTATCAAAGCCATGGGCTGATCTTCCCTTGGTCAAGACTTCAGGAGAACTATTAAGCTCTTGCTGCACAAAGACCAATCTGTAACGTCGAATGGCTTGGGTGAAGAAGGGGGCCTCGGTTCATTATAATATATTATTTTCCTCTCTAATATACCAAGTTAGAGAAACTACTGGAAGCCAGTAGGCGAACAATCCAAGTCTGGTTTCTATGGCATGGTGATCTACTGACTAGTACAGTCAAATAATCAATACAACAAAAATCTGAAACAGCTTAACGAAAAATTAAAACAGTTATATTCAAATACCTCACTGGTTACGAACCTATATCCAATTAAATAATTAAAATCAGAAGAACTGTTTATAGGAAAATGAAACTAATTTAGCGAGACTTTAGCAAGTATAATGTTAATGACTGAATAATGCTATCAAGTAAACACCAAATAATGAGTTCTGCAACACATATTACAGATTAACGCCTGTTTTGCAACACAGAGAAGATAATATCATCAATAAAAATATAAATACAAAAATATGGCGAATATTTTACTATGAAAAAAATTCTCAAATGTAGGGTTTTATGGGTTTAGGCTGCTCATATAAATTTGACTCAGCCCAAACCTGATTTATTAAAAGGAAAACATTATTTATTAAAAAATAAATTGTTTCCCTCCATAATCAACAAAAGTTACAGAACGTAACTCTTGCTCTCTCTCACTCTGCAACTTTCTCTGAAAAATTTTTTCTTTAGAATTTCTTAGTATTCATCCAATTTTAAGAGAATTAAAAATTCATGTTGTAAAAAGACGTCTGATTATAGTAATCCAGTATACTCTTAGCATTGAAAATAAGTAAGGTTTTGCTTCCCTAAAATTCTTGTATGGATATCAAAGCCTTAATTGTATATAACTTAAAGCCATAAAATTTTAAAGGAAAAATGACAAAAGTCTCACCCCAAAATTTCTCCAAATTTTCAGTCAATAGAAACTAATTTTCACCCAAAATCAATCTTTTTAGCTTCCATAACTTGAATAATTAAAATCTTGTGAAATTGAAATGAGAAAAAAGCTTGAATGACACTCCCATGATGGTCGACCACTTGATGAAGATGGTGAGAGATTTTGTGTGATTTTTATGAAGAATTTCTAGATAATGGATGATTAATCCTTAATTATCCTCATCACTAGCCCTTTAAATGTTAATTGAAAGATAATCTTGACAAGTGACCCAATTACAATCTAAATAAATTTGACTCTCCAAATTTTCAAATACCTCACTGGTTACGAACCATATCCAATTAAATAATTAAAATCAGAAAAACTGTTTATAGAAAAATGAAACTAATTTAGCGAGACTTTAGCAAGTATAATGTTAATGACTGAATAATGCTATCAAGTAAACACCAAATAATGAGTTCTGCAACACATATTACAGATTAACACCTGTTTTGCAACACAGAGAAGATAATATCATCAATAAAAATATAAATACAAAAATATGGTGAATATTTTACTATGAAAAAAATTCTCAAATGTAGGGTTTTATGGGTTTAGGCTGCTCATGTAAATTTGACTCAGCCCAAAACAGATTTATTAAAAGGAAGACATTTATTTATTAAAAAATAAATTGTTTCCCTCCATAATCAACAAAAGTTACAGAACGTAACTCCTGCTCTCTCTCTGCAACTTTTTCTGAAAATTTTTCTCTTAAAATTTTCTTAATATTCATCCAATTTTAAGAGAATCAAGAAATTCATATTGTGAAAAGACGTCCGATTCTAGTAATCCAATATACTCAAAGCATTGAAAATACGACTTTTGATTTGACAAGTAAGCTTTTGCTGTCCTAAAATTCTTGTATTGGTATCAAAGCCTTATATATATATATATATATATATATATATATATATATATATATATATATATATATATATATATATAGACATACACACATATTTTATTTATTTATCAATCATTATGTACCAATTTGCATATTTTTCATCAAATAATACATCAAATCATTGTCAAAAATTTTTGAAAAAATATTCATTAAATAGAAAATTGAATTTTGAGCATTATCTAGCAGGAAAACTAACAAGATTACCATTTAACAAAGTCAAAAGAGCCACATTTCTTTTGCAGTTTATCCATTCTGACATTTTGTGGCCCAAAGAATGTGAGCAAAACATGGTGCTCACCATTTCATTATTTTCATATATGGTTTCACCATATATGATCACATTTATTTGATCTCCCATAAATCTGAAGCGTTGGATTGCATCATACGTTATAATAAGTTGATTGAAAATCAATTAAATATGAATATCAAAGCTTTGTGGGCTGATCGAGGGCGTACATATCTATTTTATTTATTTAAGAGTTACTTGATGATAAATATATAGATAGACAACTAATTATTTCTTTTACTCTGCAACAAAATAGTATAGCTGTTTTGTTATTCCACATGCCATTTATATGTTAATATAATTAATATTGATTATATTGCTATTGCTAGACTATTGTACGATGAAAATAAGAATATATATATATATATATATATATATATATATATATATATATATATATTATATGAATGTATATATGTTATGGGAATATAATTGCAATGATATTACATATTGTATTTTTTATTTAAATTATATATAACACATATATTAGAATCTAAATTATATGTATTTTTATTTATTGAGTTTTTTTATTTACATTAAATTCTTCTATTTTTTTTATTTTAATAAAGATTGAGCACTTTTAAGTCATACCCATCAAAGCCATGGGCTGATATTCTCTTCGTTAAGACTTCGGAAGAACTATTCAGCTCTTGTTTCACAAAGCCCAATTATTATTTTAATTTTTCTTCATTTTTTCAATTTTTTACTCAAACTTTTCCATTAATTAATCATTCCTCCGAAAATTCCACATAAATTCCTATAAGTATTTCTATCCATACTCTTTACTTTCCGACCACTAATTTTACTTAATTAAATCCAATATCCAAGAATTAATTCTTCAATCAGCCATACTTTGAAAAGTTTTCAAAAATTATTTCACACTTCCAAATATTCCAAATAATCCCAATTTCAACAAATCAAGTCATGGTTCACCCAATTTATTCATTCCAAATATCAAAAATAATTATAAACAATTCCTAAAAATTCCACAAAAATTTTTAAAAATTATTTTTACTAATTTCTCACAATTTCTCATGAATTTCATTTCTAAATTCCTCATTTTTTATTTTTATATAATTTATTTTATTATTATCTATCAAACCCTAATCCTTCTAATATATTAAATTAAACTCTAATCAAACCTCATCCCAAACAAAATCAACTTCAAACAAACATCAAGACTAACTTAAAGCCATAAAATTTTAAAGGAAAAATGACAAAAGTCTCACCCCAAAATTTCTCGAACTTTTCGGTCAATAGAAACTAATTTTCACCCAAAATCAATCTTCTTAGCTTCCATAACTTGAATAATTAAAATCTTGTGAAATTGAAATGAAAAAAAAGCTTGAATGACACTCCCATGATGGTCGGCCACTTAATGAAAAGGTGAGAGATTTTTTGTGATTTGTATGAAGAATTTTCTAGATAAATGAATAGATTTTAGCAATTTGTTTTTATCTACCTTGATTTAAATTAATTAATCATGATTAATCCTTAATTATCCTCATCACTAGCCCTTTAAATGTTAATTGAAAGATAATCTTGACAAGTGGCCCAATTACAATCTAAATAAATTTGACTCTCCAAATTTTCTACCAATCACATAATTATTTTGAATTAATTCATAATATAATATAATTCTCCAAAATTCAACCTCCGAAAAACTTAATTCCATCAAATTAAACGTACAAAAAATTATAAAATAATTTTCTTTTTGAAACGGTATCTTGATTTAGCGAAACAACATTCGGTGCAAAAATTGCATTTTTTACAGTTTAATTATTTTTCTTAATGAGACTTGTAAAAATTCACTCAACGTTCGATTTTCAAATTCCCAATTTCAAAAATTTTAGAATCTAATTGCGATCACATCGACACTGTTGCAATCGTGATCACATATCTCTAACTTCTGGTCAAAAAATTGAACTGCAAATTCGCACCACCGACTGTATCTTTGAAATTTCATAGCCCTTATTTTTAGAGTTTTTTCATCTAACTTCACCTATAGGCTTAAAATATTATTCTCATTCTCTGGTGTACTTAAATCAAAATTTATTCACCAAAAAAAAATTTGTATTTTTTTACCCAGTCATCACCTTGATTTATATGTCAAGCATAAAATCACAATAATGTGTCCTTATTTATAAGTCTTCATGCCGCAGATAACACTACTATCTTAAATTAATTTTTTCATGCCTATATGACTAGATTTAAACTCCGATAATAACTCACCTATATCGGTCAACCCTTATTGATTTAACTGTGCCGGTCACAGAGTACACCCATGAGATAGACCTAAATCGATGGTCGTGACAATTGCTATTATAAGACTATTGTATGATCAAAATAAGAATATATATTATAGGAATTTATATATGTTATAGGAATATAATTGCAATCATATTACATATTGTATTTTTATATTTAAATTATATAAAACACATATATTAATAGCTAAATTATACATATTTTTATTTGTTGAGTTTTTTACTTATTTACATTAAATTCTTCTATTTTTTTATTTTAATAAAGATTGAGCACTTTTAAGCCATACCTATCAAAGCCATGAGTTGATCTTCCCTAGGTTAAGACTTCGGAAGAACTATTAAGCTCTTGTTTCACAAAGCCTAATGTGTCTGTAGAATGGTTTCGGTGAAGGAGGTGGCCCCGATTCATAATCATCTATTATTTTCCTATGCAATATACCAAGTTAGAGAAACTATTGTATGCCACTAGGCAAACAATCCAAGTTAGGCTTCTTAACATGGTGATCTACTGACCAGTACTGTCAAATAACTAACACAACAAAAATCTGAAATAGCTAAATGAAAAATCAAAACTATTATATTCAAATACCTCACTGGTTACGAACCCATATCCAATTAAATAATTAAAGTTAGGTGAACCGTTTATAGAAAAATAAAACTAATTAACCAAGACTTTAGCAAGTATAATGTTAACGACAGAATAATGCTATCAAGTAAACACCAAATAATAAGTTTTGCAACACAAATTACAGATTAATGCCTGTTTTGCAACACAGAGAAGAGAATATCATCGATGCAAATATATATACATAATTATGGAGAATAATTTACTATGAAAAAAAAATCTCTAATGTAGTGTTCTATGGATCTAGGCCGTCTATGTAGACTTGACCCAGTTCAAATAATATTTATTAAAAGTGGGAGAATTATTTATTAAAAAAATTGTTTCCCCTATAATTAACAAAAGTTACAGAATGTAACTCCCTCTGAAAAATTTCCTCTATGGAATTTCTTAATTTTCATCCAATTTTAAGAGAATTATGGAATTCGTACTGTGAAAGAGATCCTATGAAAATCTGTATTTTTGATTTGACAAGTAAGTTTTTGTTGCCCTAAAATTCTTGCATTGGTACCAGAGCCTTAATTGTGTGTAAAATATATAAATATATTTTTCATTAAATAATATATTAAATCGTTGTCAAAAATTTCTAGAAAAATATTTATTAAATAGAAAACTGAATTTTGAGCATTGCATAGCTGGAAAAGCAAAAAGATTACCATTTGACAAAGTCAAAAGAGTCACATTTCCTTAGCAGTTTTTCCATTTTGACATTTGTGGCCTAATGAATGTGAGAGAAAGACATATTGCTCATTATTTCATCACTTTATAGATGATTTTACCAGATATGGTCACATTTATTTGATCTTCTATAAATCTGAAACATTGGATTGCTTATACGTTATAATAAGTTGGTTGAAAATCCATTAAATATGAATATTAAAGCTTTATGGACTGATCAGGAACGTGAATATCTATTTGATTTATTTAAGAGTTACTGTGATGATAAGGGTATAACTAAACAACTAACTATTTTTTCTACCCTACAACAAAACGACGTAGTAGAAAAAAATGAATAAAATCTTATTGGACATAGTAAGGTCAATGATGGTACAAGCTAATTTGCCCATTTTCTTTTGAGGAGATGCGCCAATGACTGCAACCTACATTCTTAATCATGTACCATCAAAATTTATTTCTTCCACCCCATATGAATTATGGAAAGATGAAAGGCCTATATTGAGCCGTTTTCTATGAGATTATACGACTTATATCCATAATAACACTTTCTATGAATATGAAAAACTTGGTTCAACAGGAAAGAAGTATATCTTTATAAGATACTCAAAATTCTCCTAAGGATATATATTTTTGGGGGAAGATACAAATGGAAGAGTAACAAAAATTGAGTTACAAGATGAATTTTTTTAGAAGATAACTTTCCTGAAAAAGGTGATATAAATAGAAATTTTTGATTTTATAAAATGGAAGATCCTAAGATTAGTGGGAGCACAAGAATGATTGATTTAGCTCCTATAGAGCAAGATGATATGTAATATTATGCTCCTCTTGAAGCAAGAGGGAGTGAAAAAATACTAGATTTTGTTCATATGGAGCACGATCATAAGCAATCTCAACCTTGACATAGTAATCATGAAAAAATTCTCCAATCGTCGATTTGAGATTGAGGGAAAGCTTTTATGATTGCTTTAGATGAAGAAGATCCTAAAATAGTACAACAAGCTTTCTTTAAACCTAAAGCTAAGGAATGAATTAAAGTCATAGAAGAGGAAATGGATTTGACGAAATCCAATCAAGTTTGGAATTTGGTTTATTTACCGTCAACTTATAAAGACTATTGGGAATAAGTGGGTTCTCAAAATGAAACGTAAGGAAGATGAGACAATTGAAAAATATAAAACTCGGTTAGTAGCTAAGGGCTACACACAATAAGAGGAATTTGACTATGAAGAGACATTCTCACATATGGTCAGGTTTGCATCAGTTCCCCTTATTCTGACTATTGTAGCACAAATGGACTTAGAGTTATATCAAATAGACATTAAAAATGTTTTCTTAATAGAGAACTGGATGAAGATATCTATATTAATCAACCTTTAGGTTTCGAACTTAAAGATCAAAAGCGCAAAGTTTCTAAGCTAAAAGATCCATTTACTGTCTCAAACAAGCATTATGAGAGTGGAACCTCAAATTTCAGCCAGTCATATTAATGAATAACTTTACAATGATGGAAGAAGATCATTGTGTGTATTTTAAACATTATAACAATGGTTTAATAATTCAGCCTTTATATATTGATGACATTTTAATAGCTGAAAATGATAAGAAGTTGATTGATACTACTAAGAAATGGTTATCATCGAACTTAAAAATGAAAAATATGGGTGAGGCTGCCTATGTACTTGGTGTTAAGATCTTAAAGAATCATTCCAAAAAGCTTCAAGGTTTATCCCAGAAGACTTATATCAAGAAAATATTGGAGCATTACGATATGCATGATTTCTAATCCATAAATACCCCTGTGAAACGAATCTAAGTCTCAGTCTTGATATGTGTCTCAAGACATCAGATAAAAATGAATGAATGTCCAAAGTACCATAGTTCAGTTTTACTGGTAGTCTGATGTATGCAATGATGTACAAATGCCTAAATATTTTCTACGCCGTTGGGCTTATAAGCATATTTCAATCTAATCCAGATTTGAAACACTTGATGTTAGTCAATAAAATTTTGAGATATCTGAAAGGAACTTCAGACTATGGTTTGGGCTATCAAGGCAAGAATTTATGCTTAATTGGTTATATGGATGCTGATTAGGGAGGAGATATTGATCACCACAAATCAACTTTTGGATATGTATTCCTGGTTAATGATTATGTAATTTCATAGAGTAGAAAGAAGCAATCTTGTATAACTTTTATCAACAATGGAAGCTGAATATATAAAATATTCTTCAGCTATACAAGAGTAGTTTGGTTGAAAATATTTTTGCATCACTTAGAAATTGTTAGTTCAGCATCTGAACATGTAACAATTTATTGTGATAGTATGACTGTATTAACTTATGCTAAAGATTTAAAGTACCATAGAAAGAGTAAACACATTTAGATTATATATCACTATGTTAGTGACATTATCACACAAAAGGAAGTGGTCCTAAAATACATTTTTGCAAATAAAATGGTAGCAAATCCATTTATCAAACAAATAGCTAGAGATGCATTTGTTAGAAATGTAAAATCTTTAAGCTTATGTAGAATGTAATAAATTTGTATATTATAACAAACCAATTGGTTTCACTTATGATGATATGAAGTGTATTTATCATGATTCGTTTGTTTTATGATTTTTTATTATATGAATATGTTGTAAATACCAGTTAGCACAATTTAATGAAGTGTTCGATAAACTTAGATTGATATTGTAGTGCTATAGATCGAGTAGAGATGTGAACAAAATACAAAAATATTAAGTATGTGACTAAGATGCAGTAGGATCGGTCTTAGTCACATTATTTGATAAAATATCATCTTGATAAGGATCAAGATGAAATTCTTCATATATATAAAGATTCTTCATACAATCTTTATTTTGAAGGAAGCTAAGTGTGGAACTTGTTTAACATTGTTGAATGTGTAAATAAAAATTTTAGATTTGACGCTTTTAGAGCAATAAGACTAAGACTCATATGGTGTTATTTATTTTTAAACTTAGAGCAAGACATACACTCTTTTATCTTTGTCAAGAAAAAAGATGCTCCACCATAACATGCATTTCATATTGCATGTGTTAGACAACCTATTAGGAAGCGAAAGAATGGATCTCTACTTTTTTGCTATGTGAGTCCCAAAAATGGATTTCAAATATTTTACCCTTTTTGACTTTTGATTATATCATGATGTGATAAATTAATATTGACTATCATATAATATATCTTATAATATATCCTATAGTCATAAAATGATTCGACTTAATGAAATACCCCTAGAAAAGTGAGTTAATTCAAATATAATTGATGTGAAGGCGAAAGAAATAGTAGTTTTACTTATGCACTCGCTACTTGCATTCACTAACTGAAGTTATTTCACTTAATGAAGCTTGAAGTAATTTAGAATACTAGTAATTGTAAAAGTTATTTGGGCTTGATGGATTAAATAATATTCGATCAAGTGTATTGAAAAAAAAATACTTGGGGTAAATAAGCAAATTTTCAAGAGCAATTGGATTGATGTTTTCTATATGACCTATAGTTAGGTTTCTATATTGGAGCTCTAACTATTTATGTGATTTAAGTCGCACAATCCATTAATCTCTATGAAAGATTTTTTGTTTGACTTTGGGATGAGCAAAATCCACTATAGGCGAGTGGAAGATGTAGAATTTTATGGGTCTAAATTGCTCATGTGGACTTGATCTAGCCCGAACCAAATATATTAGAGGGAGACAGTTGTTTATTACAAAAAATTAATTGCTTCCCCGCAGAATCAACATAAATTACAAAACGTAACTACCTATGCTCTTTCTCACTTTGCAACTTTCTTTGAAAAATTCTCTCTATAGAATTTCTTAATCTTCATCAAATTTCAAGAGAATCAAGATATTCGTATTGTAAAAAGATGTCCGATTCTAGTAATCTAATATACTCGAAGTATTGAAAACACACATTTTGATTTGACAAGTAAATTTTTGCTGCCTTCAAATTCTCGCATCCATGAATTTTTTTTTCGAAAATATAATAACTTGAAAAGTTAAATTAATACAAACTATGATAATAAAATCTTTTTTTTTGTATGAAGTCTCAAAACTGATACTTTTAGGGATATGCTAAGTCTATTTACTATTGGGACACATGCCCTGGACAATAATAAAATCTCTTTAATCGGGCTTTTAGTCAGTTGCTGCTTGCATGACTGCCATGTGGAAAGAAATAAGTTGAAAAATAAAGATTGTAATTTGTTTTGGTGTCAAATCGAAATCTAACTAATGAACAAGAAAGAACCCAAAAAACTGGAAAGAGAAATTCAGAGGGAAGAAGAAGATGATGATCATCATGAGAAATTCTTAGAGTCTACCACGTTATTTGTAAATTAATCTAATCCCATAATAACATGTATATGCATGTTGTATTCAAATTAATAAGTGAAAATAAAATAATTAAATGCATAAAATACTATGATTGGATTGTTGGTTGTGATATTGAGGATGATGAGGCTTTTCTAGATTTTATTTATTGTATGATTATCGAGATATTTTTAGGTTGACTTAGCTTACCATATTATCTTTAAACTATTCCAATTATACAGTGACATGCATTTAATTGTTTTATTATAATTGATTAATGTAAATATAACATGCATATATGTTACTATGTGATTTAATTAATTTAGTAATAAATGAAGAGAAATTGCCTCATTTGGCCACCTAGTTAGCATTTCAACTCTTAAATCTTTTTTATTAATGAAGGCATGGTAGTTTAGTTTAAGTGAATTAGTGATAATTTTAGAAACTTCATAAACATTAACTATCTTTAACAATGTATATAATTACATGATTGATGTAATTAAGTTTAATGCTGTCCCGCATACGATAGATATATTTTTTGGTTATATATAACTTTAGAAACTTCATAAACATTAACTATCTTTAAGAAGAAAAATTGCCAATATAATTATTTAATTATGTAATTCAGTATACTTTTTGTTTAATGCTATCACTAGACTTTATTAAAAGTTTATTGGTGTTAATATAATTAAAATCAATTATATTCCTAATATTATAGCATACTATTGTATGATCAAAATAAGAATATATATATGCTACAGGAATATATATGTCATAGGAATTTTTTTGATTGAAAATAGGAATATTTGAATACTTTAGTATTGGAATATCATTAGTATTTACCTAATGATATTGGAATATCATTACTTTAGAAATACTATTTATCATTAGTATTTACTGTCTTGTATAAATTGGTGTCATACTTTGCTTCCAAACAAATATTGTAAAATACAAATTCATTGCATTGAAATTTGTGTAACAAAACAATATAGATAAACATTGTACGAGTAGTGGGTGGTGAGCTAATATCAACATTGTGATGATTCCAGAATCAAATGAAAATCCAACTGTGTTAGATCTTAAACAGCAAGTTGAGGGATTATTAAGAATAGAGCCAAGTCGCCAAGTCCTGTATTTTAATGGCCAACAACTGCAAGATCGTACTAAATTGCAACACTATCAAATTTGTCAGCACAATAGTTCAGCTCCAAGTCAAATGAGTTTCAAGTCCCAACTCAAAAAGGTATTCTTCTATCTACTCACTATTATTATTATTATTATTATTATTATTATTATTATATCTACTAATTAAATATTAATTGGGTTTCACTATTTGATTACAGATATAATTAAGACTGGTGTTAGTATGCGATGAAGGTGATGAAGACGCAAATCATTGTCGATGAAATAATATTTTTTAAAAAATTTAGAGTAGAAAGCTTTAAGCATATAAGTAGTTTATTAATTAATATTTATATGGTATGCAATAGTACTAATTATCTGCATTGTATTTTACTACTAGAAATGAATAGAATAGCGACGAAATTTAACGATAGATTGACATCCATACCAGTTAGTTTCGGATCAGCGATAGATCAATGAGTAAAATTAAAAAAATTAATAAAAATAGCATAAAAAATATAGACAAATTAACGAGAAAAATTTGCTACAGATTATGACCGTAGCTAATATGGAGGAAAAATATGGCGCTAGAAATTTATGACAGATTAGCAACGAATTTGCGACAACCAATTAGCGACGGATAGAAACCATCGCAAAATTGATAGAATAGCATCAGAATTATATTTGTCGCAAAGGTTGCTACGGAACTGTCGTCGCTAAATCAAAAGATAGTTAAATAAATATTTAGTGACATATTAGCGACGATAAATAGCCATCACTAAAGGTCAAAAAGAATACATCCACCATCCAAAAAATTAGGGACGGAATTGTTTGTCATTGATATTTAGCGACATAAAGTAACCTTACGTTGGTGACAATATTTAGCGACAGAATTTTCCGTCGCTAAAAATTAAAGAAATGACGCTGTTTATTTCTCATGAAACGGCGTCATTTTGTCGGGGTTGGTTATAACCCTGAAATCCAAAAAAAATTTCCCCCTGCATGCTTTTTCCCCCATTCCCAGCCGACAGTTGATCCTTTCGTCCAAACTCCCACTCCCACCAGTCGCACATCGTCATCCTCTCCTCCAGCCGTGCTCCTCCTCTGCTTCGGTCCTCTATTGTCTCCCTCTTGATCCGGTCAGCTGCTGCTGCTTCTTAGCTCCGATCTCCTCCTAACAGCTATTGCCTCCCAGCCCCGATCGACTCAAGCTCCAGTCCTCTCCTTCCTCTGCTCTTGGTCTCGGTCACCTACCAGGTAGCTGCTGTGTTTTTTTATGCAAATGTTTTTATTTTACTTGTTTGTATGTTTTTATTAATTTAATTTTGTAATGTTGGAACATATTATATAACATATTATTAATTAATTATATGAATAAGTTACATACATATTTATATAAATAATATAATGCTAGGACATAATATAGATAATTTAGGCAAACAATTATAAAATAGCTAAATTTAATTACTAAGTTTAATAGTTATTTAGCTATTAAGTTTGATTAAAATTATAAAATAGCTAAAATTAATTAATAAGTTTAATAAAATTGCTATTTAGCTAATAAGTTTGATTAAAAATCATAAAATAGCTAAATTTAATTACAAAATTTAATAAAATAATTGAATAAAATAAGTTGAATAAAATAGTTTAATTACTAAGTTTAATAAAATAAATTAATTACTAAGTTTAATAAAATAGCTATTGAGCATTAAAGTTTGATTAAAATTATAAAATAATTTAATTTATTTACAAAATTGAATAAAATAAGTTGAATAAAATACTTTAATTACTAAGTTTAATAAAATAATTTAATTGCTAACTTGAATAAAATAAGTTTAATAAAATAGTTTAATTACTAAGTTTAATAAAATAATTTAATTACTAAGTTTAACAAAATAATGAATCCAGTTAAAAAAAATTTGGTTTTCATTTAATTGAATTTTAAATTGCAAAAAATATTTAAATTAAAAAATTTAATAAATAAAAAATTAATCTGCGACAAAATGTTGTCGTCACTAAAAGTTTGTTATAATTAGCAACGATCGAAAATTAGTCTCAAATTGTATGGAGTAAATGCCTAAAAAATCTTAGCGACGGACACTATCCGTAGCAACAATAGTGATGGAGGCTGTCCGTACCAAAATAGCGAAGTACAATGTTCGTCGCTCAATCTCTCGTTGCTTTTGTCGCCAATCTCTCATTGCTTTTGTCGTCATTACAATTCCTGCAATAGAATTAGTGACAAATATTTCGTCACTAATGTCGTCGCTAACGTTAGCAACAGAATAATAATTTGTCGCTATTGGACTTGCGAGGAGGTTTTCTGAGATGGATTAAATCCGTCGCAATGAATATACTAAATTAGATTAGCGACGAAATTTTTAATTTTAGTGACGGATTTGTTCGTCGCTAAAACTTTTTTTTCTTGTAGTGTTGCAGATAATTTCATATTTTATTATGAAATTTAATAAGAATTCGTATCCCTTTCCAAAGTTTTTTTAAATGCGATGTTTTTTCTTTTTTTTTTTGAAAAAGAAAAACAATTACATTAGCTAATTAGATTATGTTGATTGCTTTTATGGTATGGTTGCAGTTGCTTTCGATTTTTAATTTCGATGAATATCTTGAGTGATTATTTAAGATTTGTGTGTAACAATCTTTCAAATTTTATGTCAGAAGATTATTTAATATTAAAATTTAGATATAAATTTAATTTAATTTATTTTGCATTTTATGTTTCTAGTCTAATTATAATAATTTTTATATTCATAATTTTTATTTAAATTATAAAATATGTGTTTTATAAAAATAACAGATAACTTGCAAACATTCACTAGTAATAATAATATCATCATTATCCATATTTAGCCATTTTCAGCAATAATGATAAATGTTTATATAGTCTCAAATATTAACTAATAAACATACTATTTTATCTTATTTTGTATTATTTTAGTTCAAATATTTGTGCCAATATAATTATTTAATTATGTAATTCATTATATACTTTTTTTTAAAAAAAAGGTGAACTATCTTTTTTGGAGAAAATAAAAAAGAAAAATAAATGTATCAAATTGGGATGTGGGAAAGTATTAGAAAGTAATTAAAATTAACACCAACTTTTTGGAAATTACTTATGTCCAAGTTGATTTTAGATTTTAGATTCTTCTCATACAATTTAGATTCAAATCCCACTATCTCCTCCTCCAATATGTATTTAATTTTTTTAAAAGAAAAACTTGATTAAAAAAAACAATATATATCATAATTGGAAACAAATCTTGAAATTAAGGGTTAAAAGTAATAATGAAAATTTCAACTAACTTAAAATGAATTGGAGGCCGCAATATATTAAAAACAGTTTGTTACGTTTAAACTTCTGGTTTATCTTGAAACTTTTTAAACTTTCTATAAGAATATAGGAAATAGAAAGTAAGAATGGGGGATTATTTTCTCAGAGCCCAAACAGAAATGCGTGCTTCACTAACACTCCTCCGGTATTCCCTCGGTATTTAGCAACAGCTTTTGAAGTATTCCTCAATCCAACCCATCTCATATTTTTTTTTCTATTCTTTATAAATAAGAAATTTTTAATAAGTAAAAATATCAAAAGAAATAAAACCCTGGAATTCTTAATTACTCATAATTAAGGTACACTAATTCATGGGGCTGACTCAAATTAGTATACTAACCAATTGTGATAATTTTAATTTTTGTGCATAAAAATTATATATTTTTTCCTTTTCATGAAAAAAAATAACTAACGAAAATAGTTAGCTTAATTAACTATCTTTAACAATGCATATAGTTATATAATTGATGTAATTAACTTATTGCTATTCTACTGTCATATATGTTAATATAATTAATATCAATTATATTACTATTATTAGACTATTAATTGTATGATCAAAATTATAATAATATATATATGCTATAGGAATATAATTGAAACCATATTACATATTGCATTTTTATTTAAATTATAAAAAACACATATTAGTATCTAAATTATACATATTTTTATGTATTAGAGGGTTATTCTGAGATTGCAATCTGATATTAAAATGGTTGTTGATGCAATATTTCATCCTAAGACGGATTAGTCTGAATTCAAGTGTGATTATTTTGAATTCTATATCTTTGATGTCTTCTGTTCGAAATGACATTCTCCATGTAAACAAAACAAAAGGAATTAGTTTGAATGAATGACAATCTGTTCATGCAATGACAAAAATGTTGTGGAAATCGGGTTAGTTGGTGTTAATTTTAATTACTTTCTAATTACTTCTGAAAGGAAAAAAAGTCAACTAGAAAGTAAACATTCTTGGCAAATAGAATATAAAAAAAGTGTAGAAATTGAGAAATAAACAAACCTAATTAGGAATTCTTCATTTTTCACTGCTTTTCGGCCAAATCGAAGTGAAATGAGAAAGGGAACAAGGAAATGAATTGATAAAGAGAGAGAAAGGCCTCATTTGGCCACCTAGTTAACATTTAACTCTTAAATTCTTTTTATTGATGAAGGTAAGGTAGTTTAGTTAATTAAGTGAATTAGTGATAATTTTAGAAAACCTCATAAACATTAACTATCTTCAACGATGTGTGTAATTATACGAATTGATGCAATTAAGTTTAATGTTATCCCACATACTATATATGCTTTTTTGGTTAGAAATTCGTGTTGTGGAAATCGGGTTAGTTTCCACCAAAGTGAATAATTGTGCCAAAAATTAAGACAAAGAAAAATTCCCAGGTAGTTGGTGGAGTCACAAATGGTCTTCCTTAAAAACCAACTTTCTTAGACTCTTAAAGTCTTGGTGACAGAATTTTTTTCAGATAATTTAAAGCACAATATATTACAAAGTAAAAGACCTGACAATAGCTATTAAATAGAAATAAAAAGAATATCAGAATTTAATGAGATTCAGCCAATTATGCCTACGTCCTCGGACACTACTAAATAATATTCCACTATTTCAAAGAAATATTACAAAGTGAAATATTACAAGAGAGAGAGGAAAAATACAATCAATCTTAGAAGTAGATGGATTGATGTTTTTGGGATGAATTGTTAAGAGGGGGATGAAACCCTTTTATAGCCTAATGTTATGGTGGAAAAATGCTCTCTTTCCGATGTGTGATTGCCACATTTCAACAAATCTCCACCTTGGCAATCTCACAATTCCAAACAAACATTCTCTAAACTCTTATATTATAAATTCAGTAATGTCTCCAAATGCGCTTCGAAGTGCCCAATTTCAAATTTTGAGAACATTTATCAAGTCCAAGCAATGTTGGAACTTGATACCTGTCACAACTTTTGTTGCCATATCTGTGGGATTTTCAGCAGTCAAAATCTTCTGAAGAAGTATCCCACCATCTTCAAAAATTTCCCGTACAAAATGATATCAAACATCGATATGTTTCGTCCTTGTATGATAAACTTGATTCTTTGCCAAACAAATAGTACTTTGACTGTCACAATACATTTTGACATGCTTCTGACCAATTCCCAAGTCATTCAACAACCCCTGAAGCCAAATTGCCTGCTTAACAGCTTTTGAAACTGTCATGTACTGTGCCTCTATTGTAGACAAAGCAACTGTTGATTGTAAGGTGGACTTCCAACTAACCGGTGCCTTTGCAAGTGTGACCAAATAACCGGTAGTAGATTGACATTTGTCTAAATCACCTGCATAGTCGGAATCGCAATATCCAACTATATACTGACCATTTTTCTCATCCCCCTCAAACATTATACCAACATCTACAGTATTCTAAATATACCGCAGAATCCATTTCACAGCTTGCCAATGTCCTTTGCCAGGATCATGCATGTACCTGCTCACAACTCCAACTTATTGTAAAATATCAGGCCTCGTACACACCATTGCATACATCAAGGTACCAACAGCATTTGCATATGAAACCTTTGACATATATTCTCGTTCTTCATCACTTTTCGGAGATAAAGATGCACTGAGCTTAAAATGAGGAGCAAGTGGAGTACTAACTGGTTTCGTCTTCTCATTTATCCCAAAACGCTTTAGTATTTTTCTCAAATATTGTTTCTGAGTCAAACAAAGTCTCCCTAATTTTCTGTCTCTGCATATATCCATACTGAGAATCTTCTTTGCTTCCCCTAAATCCTTCATTTCAAATTCCTGATTTAGTTGAGCTTTTAACTTCTAAATCTCTCCTTCATCTTTCGAAGCTATCAACATATCATCAACATAAAGGAGAAGATAGATAAAGAAATCATCTTGTAGCTTGTGCAAATATACACAATGATCGTATTTATTTCTTGTGTATTTCTGTCTTATCATAAACTTGTCAAATCGTTTGTACCACTGCCTTGGAGATTGCTTCAATCCATACAACGATTTACTCAATTTGCACACCAAATTTTCTTTTCCAACAACTTTAAATCCTTCTGGCTGAGTAATGTAGATTTCTTCTTCTAAGTCTCCATGTAAAAATGCAGTTCTTACATCCAACTGAACTAGTTCCAGATCAAATTGTGCTACCAAGGCCAACAGTATTCTAATGGATGAATGTTTTACAACTGGAGAAAACACTTCATTATAATCAATTTCCTCATTCTGAGCGTAGCATTTAGCTACCAATCTTGCCTTGTAACGGATATCATTCTTATCAGAAAATCCGTCTTTCTTTGCATAAACCCATTTACAGCCAATCACTTTCTTTCCCTTTGGCAGACTTGCTAGCTTCCATGTATGATTCTTTTCAAGTGACTGCATCTTTTGTTCCATAGCCTTTCTCCACTTTTCTTCTTCTGAGCTTTGAATAGCTTCACAATAAGTGGAAGGAATCTCATCATCTACTGAAGATGTATAATTAGTCATATCTTCAAGTCGAGCAGGTTTCTTAATATTCCTTTTCGACTTTCGTAGTGCAATTGGCTCAAGTTGCTGAAGAGGTTCTTGTGCTGAAACCTCTTCTTCCTCATCTGATCCATTTTCTACCATTATCTCCTCTTCTGCCGTAGGAGTAATTTTATCAGACTTTACAATTGTTGGATCAATAATTCTTCTTCTATCAAACTCCACCTGTTTGGGAGTTTCCTCCACCTGCTGTGGAAAATCATCTGTCTGCTCATTTGTTACATTTAACATGGTACAAAGGTAACATCTCTACTAAAGATTATGTTCTTCATCTCTGAGCACCATAGTCGATATCCTTTGATACCAGAGGATATCCCCATAAAGATAGCTTTCTTTGCCCTTGGATCTAACTTCGATTCCTTAACATGATAGTATGCAGTGGAACTAAACACATGTAAGGAATTGTAATCTGTAGCAGGTTTTCCATACCACACCTTCAAAGGTGTTTTGCCATTGATAACAGTTGATGGCAAACGATTAATGAGATAACATGCGTATGTTACTGCCTCAGCCCAAAACTGTCTACCTAATCCAGCATTAGACAACATACATCGAACTTTCTCTAGTAGAGTTTAGTTCATGCGTTCAGCCACCCCATTCTGTTGTGGTGTATTTCTGACAGTGAAATGTCGAACAATTTCTTCATTTCTGCAAACTTTCATGAAGGGATCACTTGTGTACTCTCCGCCATTGTCTGTTCGAAGACACTGGATCTTTCTGCCCGTCTGAGTTTCTACCATCTTCTTCCAGATGAGAAAAACTCCCAACACTTCATCCTTTGTCTTCATTGTATACACCCATACTCTTCTTGAACAATCATCAACAAATGTAACATAGTAGTGTTTACCTCCCATTGAAGCAGTTTTGGAAGGACCACATACATCTGAGTAAACATAATCCAGAATACCCTTGGTATCATGGATTGCATTGCCAAACTTCACTCTCGTCTGTTTCCCTTTGATGCAATGCTCACAGAAGTCTAATTTGTAGGTTCGTACTCCTTGCAATAATCCTTGATTCGCCATAAGTTTCAAGGATTTTTCACCTGCATGCCCCAAGCGCATATGCCACAATCTGGTTGTTTCTAGTTCATGGTCATCACTAGAAACTGCTGCTGTAGTTCCAACAACTGTGTTGCCTTCATAGTAATACAAGTTGTTGCTCATTTGAACTCCTTTCATCACCATAAGTGCTCCAAATATAACCTTCATTACTTCATTTTTAATGATTATAGTGAAACCCTTTCTCTCAAGGATTTCCATAGAAATGAGGTTTTTCGTCAGATTGGGCACATATCTTACATCTGTCAGAGTTCTGATTGATCCATCACGATTCCTCAACTGGATTGAACCAATTCCAGTTGTTTTGCAAGGACTGTCATTTGCTGTATAGACAACTCCGCCTTCAATTTCTTTAAAATCGAAAAATCATTCCCGATTGGGACACATATGGTGGCTACAGCCTGAATCCAGGATCCAAACAGTCGAACTGCTTATTGATGGCATCAATGCTAATGAAAAATCTGAATCATCACATTCAGCTACATTTGAATCTGCAACAGCCTTGCCTTTGCGAGATTTGCTTCTCAACTTAGGACAATCTTTCTTCCAGTGCCTCTTTTCTAGACAAAAGGCTCATTCATCTTTGCCCACTCTGGACTTTGATCTGTCTTTCTTTCCCCTGTTCTTATTTTTCGAACGGCCTCTTACTATCAAAGCTTCTGCTGCTCCACTGGTGCTATCCTTCTTGTCTTTTCTCCTCAATTCATAGCTGTATAGTGCAGCATATACTTCACTAAAAGACACCTCAGCTTTTCCATGGAGTAAAGTAGTTTCTAGAAACTCAAACTCCTCAGGAAGGGATCCCAACAGCATTAGGGCCAAATCTTCATATTCAAATGTCACATCCAAGTTCATCAGATCTGCTACAACTTGATTAAAATTGGTGATGTGATCATTCATCGTGGTACCAGGAATATATGTGAATCTGAACAGCCTTTTCTTCATATGAAACTTATTTTGACTGCTCTTTTTCAAGAATTTTTCCTCAAGTGCCTTCCACAATTTACTTGCAGAAGTTTCTTTACAAAAAGCATACTTCTGCTCTCTGGACAGGCACGATCGAATTGTACCACATGCCAAACGATTGATTGTCTTCCATTCCTTCTCATCTGCACCTTCTGGCTTTTCTCCCTCAATGGCAATGTCTAAGCCTTGCTGAAATAAGGCGTCTAGAACTTCACCTTGCCACATGCCGAAATGGCCTGTACCATCAAAAATCTCAACTGCAATTCTCGTATTTGTCACAGCAGTTCTCGCCAAAATTGATGAAGTAGAAACTGCTGTGTCCATCGTGGATTTTTGTCCGTCTCTTGCCATTTCCTCTTTAAGACTATTTAATAGGTTTTAAATGCGGAATACCCAAGAATCAAAGGAAACCTTTATGATGTGGAAGATCAGCTTATGCCGCAACCACAGAGCATATAACTCAGTGACCTTGGCTCTGATACCAATTGTTGTGGAAATCGGGTTAGTTTCCACCAAAGTGAATAATTGTGCCAAAAATTAAGACAAAAAAAAATTTTCAGGTAGTTGGTGGAGTCACAAATGGTCTTCCTTAAAAACGAACTTCCTTAGACTCTTAGAGTCTTGGTGAAAGAACTTTTATCAGATAATTTAAAGCACAATATATCACAAAGTAAAAGACCCGACAATAGCTATTAAATATAAATAAAAAGAACACCAGAATTTAACGAGATTCGGCCAATTATGCCTACGTCTTTAGACACTACTAAATAATATTCCACTATTTCAAAGAAATATTACAAAGTGAAATATTACAAGAGAAAAAGAAAAAATACAACCAATCTTAAAAGTAGATGGATTGGTGTTTTTGGGATGAATTGTTAAGAGGGGGGATGAAAGTCTTTTATAGCCTAATGCTATGGTGGAAAAATGCTCTCTTTCCGATATGAGATTGCCACATTTCAACAATTCAAACTAAGATGGTATAATTTTGGTTATAAAATCAATACTATTAAAAGTTTATTAGTCACATACCATATATGTTAATATACTTAATATCGATTATATTCCTATTATTATAGTATACTATTGTATGATCAAAATAAGAATAGATGTATGTTATAGGAATATATATGTTAATAGGAATTGTTTTTGGTTTAAAATAGGAATATTTGATTGCTTTAGTATTGGAATATCATTAGTATTTACCTATTACGTTTTGGACTCTCTTGTATAAATAGGTTTCATACTTTCTTACAAACAAATTAATAGTGTAAAATACAAATTTATTGCATTGAAATTCGTGCAACAAAACAATGCAGATAAATATTGTTCGAGTAGTGGGTGGTGTATTGAGGTCCAACATTGTGATGATTCCTGAATCAAATGCAAATCCAACTGTGTTAGATCTTAAACAACAAATTGAGGGATTATTAAGAATTGAGCCAAGTCGCCAAGCCCTGTATTTTAATGGCCAACAACTGCAAGATCTTATTAAATTGCATCACTATCAAATTGCTCATCGCTCAATAGTTCAGCTCCAAGTCAAATGAGGTCCAAGTCCCAACTCGAAAAGGTATTGTTATTATTGTTATTATTATTATTGTTGTTGTTGTTATTATTATATCTACTAATTAAATATTAATTGGGTTTCACTATTTGATTGCAGATATAATTAAGGGCGGTGTTAGTATGCAATGAAGATGATGAAGACGTAGAAATCATTGTCGATGAAATAATACTTTTTAAAAATTTAGAGTAGAAAGCTTTAAGCATATAAATAGTGTATTAATTAATATTTATATGGTATGCAGTAGTACTAATAATTTGCATTGTATTTGCAGTTTTAGATAATTTCATATTTTATTATGAAATTTAATAAGAATTGGTATCCCTTTCCAAAGTTTTTTTAAATGCGATGTGTTTTCTTTTTTTGAAAAGAAAAACAATTACATAGCTAATTAGATTCTGTTGATTGCTTTTATGGTATGGCGCAGTTCCTTTCTATTTTTAATTTCGATGAATATACAAGTTTTTTCAATTTCCTAAACAGATATTATGTTAGTTAATTATTTATATTACCCTTTATGAGCTTATGTTTCTTCCTTTTTCCTTGAGTGATTATTTAAGATATGTGTGGAACAATCTTTCAAATTTTATGTAAGAAGATTATTAAATATTAAAATTTAGATACAAATTAAATTTTAATGCCAATAAATTTAATTTAATTTATTTTGCATTTTATGTTTGTAATATAATTATAAAAATTTTTATATTCATTTTTATTTAAATTATAAAATATGTGTTTTATAATAATAATAATAAATCACATTAAAATATACACTAATAGTAATAATAATATCATGCATATCCATATTTCGCCATTTTCAGCAATAATGATAAATTTTTATATAGTCTTAAATATTAATTAGGGAACATGGTATTTTATCTTATTTTGTATTATTTTAATTCAAATGTTCGTGGCAATATAATTACTTAAATATGTGATTCAAAATACCTTTTTACGGAGCAAATAAAAAAAGAAAAATTAATGCATCAAATTGGGTTGTGGAAAAATATTAGAAAGTAATTAAAACACTAATTTTTGGAAATTATGATCAAGTTGTTTGAAATTTTTAATAAGGAAAAACTTCAAAAGAAGTAAAATCTTAGACTAACTCATTTGCTATACTAACTATAAGATAGTTGATAAGTTTAATTTTTTTAACATAAAAATTATATATATTTTTTTTCAAGAAAAAAATAACTAATGAAAATAGAAATTAAAACCCCAACCTGTTTGTTAGACCAATCTAAACAAACGTTGGCCTCTGACCTTTTTCCCCCCCCATATATTAGCTTAATTACCTATCTTTAACAAGGTATAATTACAAAAAAGCCTATAACAAAATTTGTTTTACATTTTGTTTTTCACATATTAGCTAAATTAACTGTCTTTAACAATGTATATGATTATATGATTGATGTAATTAAATTTATTGCTATTCCCCATGCCATATATATGTTAATATAATTAATATTGATTATATTGCTATTGTTAGACTATTGTACGATCAAAATAAGAATATATATATATATATATATATATATATATATATATATATATATATATATATTATATGAATGTATATATGTTATAGGAATATAATTGCAATCATATTGCATATTTTTTATTTAAATTATATAAAACACATATATTAGAATCTAGATTATATGTATTTTTTTATTTACATTAAATTCTTCTTTTTTTTTATTTTAATAAAGATCGAGCACTTTTATTCCCTTGGTTAAGACTTCAGGAGAACTGTTAAGCTCTTGGTTTACAAAGCCCAATCTGTCGTGTCGAATGGTTTGGGTGAAGAAGGGGGCCGCGGTTCATAGTAATATATTATTTTCCTCTCTAATATACAAAGACAGAAACTACTGGATGCCACTAGGCGAACAATGCAAGTTTGGTTTCTATGGCATGGGGATCTCCTGACTGGTATTGTCAAATAATCAATACAACAAAAATCTGAAACAGCTGAACGAAAACTCAAAACAATTATATTCAAATACCTCACTGGTTACAAAACCTATATCCAATTAAATAATTAAAATCAGAATAACTGTTTATAGGAAAATAAAACTAATTAAGCGAGATTTTAGCAAGTATAATGTTAATGACTGAATAATGCTATCAAGTAAATACCAAATATTGAGTTTTGCAACACATATTACAGATTATCGCCTGTTTTTCAACATAGAGAAGATAATATTATCAATGAAAATATAAATACAAAAATATGGCGAATATTTTACTATGAAAAAAAATTCCCAAACGTAGGGTTTTATGGGTTTAGGTTTTTCATATAAAATTGATTCAGTCCAAATCAGATTTATTAAAAGGAAGACAATTATTTATTAAAAAAATAATTGTTTTCCCCCATAATCAATAAAAGTTACAGAACTTAACTCCTACTCTTTCTTACTTTGCAATTTTTTCTGAAAAATTTTCTCTTTAAAATTTCTTAATATTAATCCAATTTTAAGAGAATCAAGAAAAACGTCTGATTCTAGTAATCTAGTATACTCAAAGCATTGAAAATACGACTTTTGATTTGACAAGTAAACTTTTGCAGCTTTAAAATTTTTGTATTGATATCAAAGCCTTAATTTTGTGTATATATATATATACACACACATACATACACACATATTTTATTTATTTCTCAATCATTATGTACCAATTTGCATATTTTTTATCAAATAATACATCAAATCGTTGTCAAAAATTTTTGAAAAAATATTCATTAAATAGAAAATTGAATTTTGAGCATTATCTAGCAGGAAAATCAACAAGGTTACCATTTAATAAAGCCCAAAGAGCCACATTTCATTTGCAGCTTGTCTATTCTGACATTTTGTGGCCCAATGAATGTGAGCAAAATATGGTATTCACTATTTCATTACATATTGTCACATTTATTTGATCTCCCATAAATCTGAAGTGTTGGATTGCATCATACGTTATAGTAAATTGATTGAAAATCAATTAAATATAAATATCAAACCTTTGCGGGCTGATCAAATGCGTGCATATTTATCTTATTTATTTAAGAGTTACTTGATGATAAAGGTATAGCTAGATAACTAATTATTTCTTTTAGTCTACAACAAAATGACATAACTGTTTTGTTATTCCACATGCCATGTATATGTTAAAATAATTAATATTGATTATATTGCTATTGTTAGACTATTGTACGATCAAAATAAGAATATATGTATTATAGGAATGTATATATGTTATAGGACTATAATTGCAATGATATTACATATTGTATTTTTTTATTTAAATTATATATAACACATATATTAGAATCTAAATTATATGTATTTTTATTTATTGAGTTTTTTTTTATGTACATTAAATTCTTCTATTTTTTTATTTTAATAAAGATTGAGCACTTTTAAGTCATACCCATCAAAGCCATGGACTGATCTTCCCTTTGTTAAGACTTCGGAAGAACTATTCAGCTCTTATTTCACAAAGCCCAATTATTATTTTAATTTTTCTTCATTTTTTCAAATTTTTACTCAAACTTTTCCATTAATTAATCATTCCTCCGAAAATTCCACATAAATTCCTATAAGTATTTCTATCCATACTCTTTAATTTCCAACCACTAATTTTGCTTAATTAAATCCAATATCCAAGAATTAATTCTTCAATCAGCCATACTTTGAAAAATATTTCAAAAATTATTTCTTCACCCCAAAAATTATTTCACACATCCAAATATTCCAAATAATCCCAATTTCAACAAATAAAGCCATGGTTCACACAATTTATTCATTCAAAATATCAAAAATAATTATAAAAATTTCCTAAAAATCTACAAAAATTTTTAAATTTTTTTTACTGATTTCTCACAATTTATCATCAATTTCTTTTCTAAATTCCTCATTTTTTATTTTTATATAATTTACTTTATTATTATCTGTCAAACCCTAATCCATCTAACATACTAAATTAAACTCTAATCAAACCTCATCCCAAACAAAATCAACTTCAAAAACTTAATATTAAAATCAATCCTAAAGCCATAAATTTTTAAACAAAATCAACTTCAAACACATAATGTATTTTTATTTAAATTATATAAAACACATATTAGTATCTAAATTATACATATTTTTATGTATTAGAGGGTTATTCTGAGATTGGAATCTGAAATTAAAATGGTTGTTAATGCAATATTTCATCCTAAGACGGATTAGTCTGAATTCAAGTGTGATTATTTTGAATTCTATATCTTTGATGTCTTCTGTTCGAAATGACATTCTCCATGTAAACAAAACAAAAGGAATTAGTTTGAATGAATGATAATCTGTTCATGCACTGACAAAAAATAATTGTCTTTTTACAAGCTTATATACTGCTCTACAGCCTATCATGAGCTTACACGTGTAAAACAAATAAGTTACACAATGTACAAGCTACAAGCTACAGTATGTACAAGCTATCTGTTGCACAAGCTAACTACACTAATAATCCTACATCTTCTAGTATTGATTTCAATTTTGTTAAAAGGGTAAGTTAATATATATGATGGCTCATAAGTTGGTTAGAGTTCTCCTTCTATTTAGAGAAATCTTCCTTCCAAAAGGGAGGAGTCTCTTGAATTTTATGTATTACATTTGGTTTAATAATATACTCCTTTTCTTTCAAAAAAAATATACATATTT
The DNA here is from genome assembly GCA_023653625.1 of Triadica sebifera. Lineage (NCBI taxonomy): Eukaryota > Viridiplantae > Streptophyta > Magnoliopsida > Malpighiales > Euphorbiaceae > Triadica > Triadica sebifera. Next base: position 8,227,880 of record CM042905.1, read on the forward strand.
TTATTTATTTACATTTTATTCTTCTATTTTTTATTTTAAAAAAGATTGAGAATTTTTTTATTTTTTAAAATAAAAAGACTGAGTGTAAAGAGTAATACAACATTTTGGACAAAAAATAAAAAAATAAATAGGCCATAGAAAAGATATTTGTGGAAGATGAGATATTTTACTACTTAAACTGCTTTTGTATTTTGGTGATTGAGTTTCAAAATTTTAATTAATTCATTATGAGTATATAAAATTTTGTTTCAAAATAGATTTAGCTTTTCTTTGATTGAAAATTAGAGAGTTTTTCTCAGCATATTCAATGCCAAAAACTCCGAGTACGACAAAGAATCATGTAGACAGAAAATTGCTTTTTAACATTAATAAATGAATATAAAATAAATAAATGTATTTGTCTATATATTTTTGGATTAATTTATAAAAAATATGGTAGACCGAGTATAATTAAGAATTTTTTGATTATCATACAACAACTAAAATCCAGAAAAGCTTCATCATCCTTAGCATCACAGCTAGCAACCCAATAATAATATTACAAAATCTTTATTCTTCTGAAAGGAAACATTCTTCCCAAGTAGAACATAAAAAAAAAAAGGTAGAAATTGAGAAATAAACAAACCTAATTAGGAATTCTTTATTTTTCACTGCTTTTCGGCCAAATCGAAGTGAAATGAGAAAGGAACCAAGGAAATGAATTGATAAAGAGAGAGAAAGGCCTCATTTGGCCACCTAGTTAACATTTAACTCTTAAATTCTTTTTATTGATGAAGGTAAGGTAGTTTAGTTAATTAAGTGAATTAGTGATAATTTTAGAAAACCTCATAAACATTAACTATCTTCAACGATGTGTGTAATTATACGAATTGATGCAATTAAGTTTAATGTTATCCCACATACTATATATGCTTTTTTGGTTGGAAATTCAAACTAAGATGGTATAATTTTGGTTATAAAATCAATACTATTAAAAGTTTATTAGTCACATACCATATATGTTAATATACTTAATATCGATTATATTCCTATTATTATAGTATACTATTGTATGATCAAAATAAGAATAGAAGTATGTTATAGGAATATATATGTTAATAGGAATTTTTTTTGGTTTAAAATAGGAATATTTGATTGCTTTAGTATTGGAATATCATTAGTATTTTTACCTATTACGTTTTGGACTCTTTTGTATAAATAGGTTTCATACTTTCTTACAAACAAATAGTGTAAAATACAAATTTATTGCATTGAAATTCGTGCAACAAAACAATGCAGATAAATATTGTTCGAGTAGTGGGTGGTGTGTTGAGGTCCAACATTGTGATGATTCCAGAATCAAATGCAAATCCAACTGTGTTAGATCTTAAACAACAAATTGAGGGATTATTAAGAATTGAGCCAAGTCGCCAAGCCCTGTATTTTAATGGCCAACAACTGCAAGATCTTGTTAAATTGCATCACTATCAAATTGCTCATCGATCAATAGTTCAGCTCCAAGTCAAATGAGGTCCAAGTCCCAACTCGAAAAGGTATTCTTTTATCTACTTATTATTATTATTATTATTATTGTTGTTGTTGTTATTATATCTACTAATTAAATATTAATTAGGTTTCACTATTTGATTGCAGATATAATTAAGGGTGGTGTTAGTATGCGATGAAGATGATGAAGACGTAGAAATCATTGTCGATGAAATAATACTTTTTAAAAATTTAGAGTAGAAAGCTTTAAGCATATAAATAGTTTATTAATTAATATTTATATGATATGCAGTAGTACTAATAATCTGCATTGTATTTGCAGTTTTAGAAAATTTCATATTTTATTATGAAATTTAATAAGAATTGGTATCCATTTCCAAAGTTTTTTTAAATGCGATGTGTTTTCTTTTTTTGAAAAGAAAAACAATTACATAGCTAATTAGATTCTGTTGATTGCTTTTATGGTATGGCGCAGTTCCTTTCTATTTTTAATTTCGATGAATATACAAGTTTTTTCAATTTCCTAAACAGATATTATGTTAGTTAATTATTTATATTACCCTTTTATGAGCTTATGTTTCTTCCTTTTTCCTTGAGTGATTATTTAAGATATGTGTGGAACAATCTTTCAAATTTTATGTAAGAAGATTATTAAATATTAAAATTTAGATACAAATTAAATTTTAATGCCAATAAATTTAATTTAATTTATTTTGCATTTTATGTTTGTAATATAATTATAAAAATTTTTATATTCATTTTTATTTAAATTATAAAATATATGTTTCATAATGATAATAAATCACATTAAAATATACACTAATAGTAATAATAATATCATGCATATCCATATTTCGCCATTTTCAGCAATAATGATAAATTTTTATATAGTCTTAAATATTAATTAGGGAACATGGTATTTTATCTTATTTTGTATTATTTTAATTCAAATGTTCGTGGCAATATAATTATTTAAATATGTGATTCAAAATACCTTTTTACGGAGCAAATAAAAAAAGAAAAATTAATGCATCAAATTGGGTTGTGGAAAAATATTAGAAAGTAATTAAAACACTAATTTTTGGAAATTATGATCAAGTTGTTTGAAATTTTTAATAAGGAAAAACTTCAAAAGAAGTAAAATCTTAGACTAACTCATTTGCTATACTAACTATAAGATAGTTGATAAGTTTAATTTTTTTTAACATAAAAATTATATATTTTTTATTTTTCAAGAAAAAAATAACTAATGAAAATTGAAATTAAAACCCCAACCTGTTTGTTAGACCAATCTGAACAAACATTGGCCTCTGACCTTTTTTTCCCCATATATTAGCTTAATTACCTATCTTTAACAAGGTATAATTACATATATAAAAGCATATAACAAAATTTGTTTTACATTTTTTTTCCATATATTAGCTTAATTAACTATCTTTAACAATGTATATGATTATATGATTGATGTAATTAAACTTGTTGCTATTCCACATGTCATATATATCTTAACATAATTAATATTGATTATATTGCTATTGTTAGTCTATTGTACGATCAAAATAAGAATATATATATTATAGGAATGTATATATGTTATAGGAATATGATTGCAATGATATTACAAATTGTATTTTTTATTTAAATTATATATATCACATATATTAGAATCTAAATTATATGTATTTTTATTTATTGAGTTATTTTTTATTTACATTAAATTCTTCTATTTTTTTTTTATTTTAATAAAGATTAAGCACTTTTAAGCCATACCTATCAAAGCCATGGGCTGATCTTCCCTTGGTCAAGACTTCAGGAGAACTATTAAGCTCTTGCTGCACAAAGACCAATCTGTAACGTCGAATGGCTTGGGTGAAGAAGGGGGCCTCGGTTCATTATAATATATTATTTTCCTCTCTAATATACCAAGTTAGAGAAACTACTGGATGCCAGTAGGCGAACAATCCAAGTCTGGTTTCTATGGCATGGTGATCTACTGACTAGTACAGTCAAATAATCAATACAACAAAAATCTGAAACAGCTTAACGAAAAATTAAAACAGTTATATTCAAATACCTCACTGGTTACGAACCTATATCCAATTAAATAATTAAAATCAGAAGAACTGTTTATAGGAAAATGAAACTAATTAAGCGAGACTTTAGCAAGTATAATGTTAATGACTGAATAATGCTATCAAGCAAAAACACCAAATAATGAGTTCTGCAACACATATTACAGATTAACGCCTGTTTTGCAACACAGAGAAGATAATATCATCAATAAAAATATAAATACATAAATATGGCGAATATTTTACTATGAAAAAAATTCTCAAATACAGGGTTTTATGGTTTTAGGTTGCTCATGTAAATTTGACTCAGCCCAAACTTGATTTATTAAAAGAAAGACATTATTTATTAAACAATAAATTGTTTCCCTCCATAATCAACAAAAGTTACAGAACGTAACTCCTGCTCTCTCTCACTCTGCAACTTTCTCTGAAAAATTTTTTCTTTAGAATTTCTTAATATTCATACAATTTTAAGAAAATCAAGAAATTCATGTTATAAAAAGGCGTCCGATTCTAGTAATCCAGTATATTCAAAGTATTGAAAATACGAATTTTGATTTGACTAGTAAGCTTTTGCTACCTTAAAATTCTTGTATTAGTATCAAAGCCTTAATTGTATGTAATATATATCAAAGCTTTTGCTGCCTTATTAAGAATTGAGCCAAGTCGCCAAGTCCTGTATTTTAATGGCCAACAACTGCAAGATCTTGTTAAATTGCACCACTATCAAATTGGTCATCGCTCAATAGTTCAGCTCCAAGTCAAATGATGTTCAAGTCCCAACTCAAAAAGGTATTATTTTATCTACTCATTTTTATTATTATTATTATTATTATTATTATTGTTGTTGTTGTTGTTGTTGTTTTTGTTATTATTATATCTATTAATTAAATATTAATTGGAATTTACTATTTGATTGCAAATATAATTAAGGGTGGTGTTAGTATGCGATAAAGGTGATGAAGACGCAGAATTTATTGTCGATGAAATAATAATTTTTAAAAATTTAGAGTAGAATACTTTAAGCATATAAGTAGTTTATTAATTAATATATATATGGTATGCAGTAGTGCTAATAATCTGCATTGTATTTGCAGTTTTAGATAATTACATATTTTATTATGAAATTTAATAAAAATTCGTATCCCTTTCCAAAGTTTTTTTTAAATGCAATGTGTTTTCTGTTTTTGAAAAAGAAAAACAATTACATTTAGCTAATTAGATTATGTTGATTGCTTTTATGGTATGGTGCAGTTGCTTTCTATTTTTAATTTCGATGAATATACAAGTTTTTTCAATTTCCTAAACAGATATTATGTTTAGTTAATTATTTATTTTATGAGCTTATTTTTCTTTCTTTTTCTTAGAGTGATCATTTAATATTTGTGTGGAACAATCTTTCAAATTTTATCAGAAGATTATTAAAAAAATATTAAAATTTAGATATAAATTAAATTTTAATGCAAATAAATGAAATTTTAATTTATTTTGCATTTTATGTTTCTAATCTATTTGTAATAATTTTTATATTCATCTTTTTTATTTAAATTATAATCAATAAATTATAAAATATGTGTTTTATAAAAATAATAAATCACATGCAGACATATACTAGCAGTAATAATAATGTCATCATTATCCATATTTCACCATTTTTAGCAACAATGATAAATTTGTATATAGTCTCAAATATTAATTAAGGAACTTGCTATTTATCTTATTTTGTATTATTTTAATTCAAATATTTGTGGCAATATAATTATTTAATTATATGATTCATAATGCTTTTTTTTAAATGAAGAAAACTATCTTTTTTGGAGCAAATAAAAAAAGAAAAACAATTGTATCAAATTGGGAGGTGAGAAAGTATTAGAAAATAATTAAAATGGTAGTCCTAAAATACATTTCTGCAAATAAAATGATAGCAAATCCATTTATCAAACAAATAACTAGAGATGCATTTGTTAGGAATGTAAAATCTTTAGGCTTACGTAGAATGTAATAAATTTGTGTATTATAACAGACCAATTGGTTTCACTTATGATGATATGAAGCGTATTTATCATGATTCATTTGTTTTATAATTTTTTATTATATGAATATGTTGTAAATATCAATTAACAAAATTTAATGAAGTGTGTCGATAGACTTAGATTGACATCATCTTTAGTGCTATAGATCGAATAGAGATGAGATCAAAATACAAAAAATATTAAGTGAGTGACTAAGACACAGTAAGATCGGTCTTGGTTATATTATTTGATAAAATATCATCTTGATAAGGATCAAGATGAAATTCTTCATATATATAAAAATTGATATGAATGACTTTTCAACCACTCATGTGTCTATTTTGAAGGAAGCTAAATGTGGAACTTGTTGTTTAACATTGTTGAATGTGTAAATAAAAGTTTCAGGTTTAACGCTTTTAGAGCAATAAGACTAAAACTCATATGATATTATTTATTTTTAAACTTAGAGCAAGACATACACTCTTTTATCTTTATCAAGAAAAAAGATGCTCCACCACAACATGCATTTCATATTACATGTGCTAGACATCCTATTAGAAAGCGAAAAAATGAATCTCTGCTTTTTCGCTATATAAGTCCTAAAAATCCTAAAAATTGATTTCAAATATTTTACCTTTTGTAACTTTTGATTATATCATGATGTGATAAATTAATATTGACTATCTTATGATATATCCTATAGTTATGAAATGATTCGATTTAATGAAATACTCTTAGAAAAGGGAGTTAATTCAAATATAATTAATGTATAGGCGAAAGAAATAGTAGTTTTACTTATGCACTCGCTACTTATATTCACCAACTGAAGTTATTTCACTTAATGAAGCTTGAAGTAATTTAGAATACTAGTAATTGTAAAAGTTATTTGGGTATGTATTCTTGATGGATTAAATAATATTCAATCAAGTGTATTGAGAAAAAAATTAATTGGAGTAAATAAGCACATTTTCAGGAGAAAATACATTTTTGGATTGATGTTTCATATATGACCTATAATTAGGTTTGTATATTGGAGCTTCCACTGTTTATATGATTCAAGTCGCACAATCCGTTCATCTGTATGAAAAAGTTTTTGTTTAACTTTGGGATAAACAAAACCCACTATGGGCGAGTGGGAGATGTAAGATTTTATGGGTCTAAATAATCCATATGGGCTTGATCTAGCCCAAACTAGATATATTAAAAGGAGACAATTGTTTATTAAAAAAATAAATTGCTCCCCCCAGAATTACGTAAATTACAAAACGTAACTACCTATGCTCTCTCTCACTTGGCAACTTCCTCTGAAAAATTCTCTCTATAGAATTTCTTAAGCTTCATCAAATTTCGAGAGAATCAAGACATTTGTATTATGAAAAGACATCTAATTCTAGTAATCTGATATACTCGAAGTATTGAAAACACACATTTTGATTTGACAAGTAAATTTTTGCTACCCTAAAATTCTCGCATCCATGAAATTTTTCTTCAAAAATATAATAACTTGAAACATTAAATTAATACAAAATATAATAATAAATTTTTTTTTTGTTTGTAAGGAGTCTCAAAACCGAGACTTTTAGGGATATGCTAAGTCTATTTGCTATTGGAACACATGCCCTAGACAATAATAAAATCTCTTTAATCGGATTTTTAGTCATTTGCTGCTTGCATGGCTGCCATGTGGAAAGAAATAAGAAGTTGGAAAATGAAGATTGTAATTAGTTTTGGTGTCAAATAGAATTCTAATTACTGAACAAGAAAGAACCCAAAAAATTGAAAAGAGAAATTAAGAGGGAAGAAGAAGAAGATGATGATGATAAATTCTTAAAGTTTACTACGTTATTCGTAAATTAATTCAATCACATAATAAGATATATATGCATGTTGTATTCGAATTAATCAATGAAAATAAAATAATTAAATGCATAAAATACTATGATTGGATTGTTGGTTGTGATATTGAGGATGATGAGGCTTTTCTAGATTTCATTTATTGTATGATCATCGAGACATTTTTAGGTTGACTTAACTTACCACATTATTTTTAAACTAATTCAATCATATAGTGACATGCATTTAATTGTTTTATTTTAATTGATTAATATAAATATAACATGCATATATGTTACTGTATAATTGAATTAATTTAGTAATAAATGAAGATAAATTGCTTCATTTGGCCACTTAGTTAGCATTTCAACTCTTAAATCTTTTTATTAATGAAGGCATGGTAGTTTAGTTTAAGTGAATCAATGATAATTTTAGAAACTTCATAAACATTAACTATCTTTAACAATGTATATAATTATATGATTGATGTAATTAAGTTTAATGTTGTCCCGCATACTATATATATATTTTTTGGTTATATATAATTTTAGAAACTTCATAAACATTAATTATCTTTAACAAGAAAATTTGCCAATATAATTATTTAATTATGTAATTCAGTATACTTTTTGTTTAATGCTATCACTAGACTAGTACCATTAAAAGTTTATTGGTGTTAATATAATTAAAATCAATTATATTCCTAATATTATAGCATACTATTGTATGATCAAAATAAGAATATATGTATGTTACAGGAATATAAATGTCATAGGAATTTTTTTGATTGAAAATAGGAATATTTGATTACTTAAGTATTGGAATATCATTAGTATTTACCTATTACGTTTTGGACTGTCTTGTATAAATTGGTGTCATACTTTGCTTCCAAACAAATATTGTAAAATACAAATTCATTGCATTGAAATTTGTGTAACAAAACAATATAGATAAACATTGTACGAGTAGTGGGTGGTGAGCTAATATCAACATTGTGATGATTCCAGAATCAAATGAAAATCCAACTGTGTCAGATCTTAAACAGCAAGTTGAGGGATTATTAAGAATAGAGCCAAGTCGCCAAGTCCTGTATTTTAATGGCCAACAACTGCAAGATCGTACTAAATTGCAACACTATCAAATTTGTCATAGCACAATAGTTTAGCTCCAAGTCAAATGAGTTTCAAGTCCCAACTCAAAAAGGTATTCTTCTGTCTACTCGTTATTATTATTATTATTATTATTATTATTATTATTATTATTATTATTATTATTAATTGGATTTCACTATTTGATTGCAGATATAATTAAGGGTGGTGCTAAGGTGATGAAGACGCATAAATCATAGTCGACGAAATAATGGTTTTTAAAAATTTAGAGTGGAAAGCTTTAAGCATACAAGTAGTTGATTAATTAATATTTATATGGTATGCAGTAGTAATAATAATCTACACTGTATTTGTAGTTTAGATAATTTCGTATTTCATTAGGAAATGTAATAAGAATTGGCATCGCTTTCTGTTGGGTTTTATGGTAATGGGCCGCCCATGTGGGTTTGACCCAGTCCAGACTCATATCTTCTTATATATAAAGTTATAAAAAGATATAACTTTTGAGAAGAATATAAATAAATGATATAAGAAAAAAGAGATAACATTTCATCGTAAGTTTTCTCTAAAATTCGGAAAGGAATTTCCTCATATCCGTTTCATCATAAGAGAATCAATGCGTTCGTACTGTAGAACCGAGTCAAGTTCTAATAATTTGTCTCCGCCTAAAACATTGAAAGTGCACGATTCACGTTCAACAAGTAAGTATCCGCTGCCCAAGTTTTTTTACATTGGTATCAGAGCCCGTTTTGTGCGGTTTTGTGCTTAAAATCATAATTGTGATGATTTTGGAGAAATTTACTATACAAATTCGAATTTTCTTCAATTTTCATTAAATAATTCTTCAATTTCATTATTTGAATTTGATATCGTTGGAAAGCTCTTTTCACAAGCTTTCTAACGAGTATTTTTGCATAATTTTCTGATGAGTAGATGAATTTTTATGATTTTTTAAAGTTTCTGTATATATTTTTTTGAAAAATAATTATTAAAACGATTCTCACTCTCAAATTGGGCATGTGTTGTCCAAACATGGCCAAAATGATGTTGAAATGAAATAACAATGGTTCCGGTAGTTTTAAAACTGTAAAAAATGTGCAAATTTTCAAAAATCGGTGCAAAAACAACCCCAAAAGACGGTGCAGTGCACGCGCTGGCGGTTGAAGAAAACGGTTTCTGACGGTTTTTTTCCATGTGTCATGGACACGTGGCACGCTTGGCCACATGGCGTCCTCCGATTAGTCCATGTGTGCTGACGTGGCCTGTGGCACGTGCGAGCGCGTGAAAACTCGTGAAAATGTGTGGTGGCGCATGGGCAGACTTCGTTCGGCGCGTGAACGAATATTTTTTGTCAAATTTTTTTAATTCTTAAAAAAAATTTAATTTCCAATTTAATGGATATTTTTTTCAAAATTTGTTGTGACTGTTTGGTGAGAAATTTGGAGAAAAATTATGCAAATAAGAACATGTAATTGATGTTTATCTTATTTTAATGCATATATATATTATTGTTGTTATATTACATTATATGATTAATGTATTGTGGGAATATTAGATTGGTAGATTAATGAATATCATCTAATATATAATTAATTGACACATGTTTAAATTAAACAATGATAACTGGACTTTGTTAATAGGAGTTGATTGAACTGTATATACAATTTTTTTTGTTTCTACTACTTGTGTTAGGTTATTATTGATTAATTTAAACCATTGTGACTTGAAATTGATAAAGATCAATAAAGAATTGTGTTAATCCTAATTATAATCATTGTCTCTAAATAGTTGAAATGACTGCAATAAAAAATATTATTGCTGACTTAAATCAAGGAGATAAGCTGAATGATAAAAACTATAACATTTGGCATCGTAAAATTCAGTATCTCCTAGAAGAGCAAGATATGCTAGAAACAATAATACAACCAATGGATGAGCCTGAGCATGTAAACACTGCTCAACATAGGCGAGATATGGAAGCATATCAAGCCTATAAGCGCAAGGACAAAATTGCTCGCATATTGATGTTGAGCAGCATGAGAAATGACTTGATGCTACGCTTTGAAAAACAGCGCTCAGCCCAAGCAGTTTGGGATGCTGTTAAGGTTCAATTTGGTGGAACCTCAACAACAAGACTGTGTCAGTTAAATCTAAAGTTTGATGCCTATAAGAAAAATTTTAATCATACAATGAGGCAACACCTTACTGTCATGTCTAACATAATAAGTGAACTGAAAGGTGTTGGCCATGAGATGACTAACGAGCAACAAGTTCAAACTATGATTCGCTAACTGCCAAAAGCCTGGGAACACATGAGTGTCAACCTTACCCATAATGATAATATAAAATCTTTTGATGATGTTGCCCGACATGTTAAGCTAAAGGAGGATCGCATTCTCGCTGATAAGCCTGAAGGAGAGGCTTATATGACTGAGTCTAGAGGCAAAGGGGCTTCTGGCTCTGGGCAAAAGAAATGGAAAGGTAAGGTCAAATAGCAAGGCAAGGGAGAGAATAAGACAAAATTTAGTGGAAATAAGCGCAAACGTGGGAAACACAGCGGAAAGAAAGGCAAGAACATGAATTGCTTCAACTGTGGGAAACATGATCACTTTGCTCGTGATTGCACTGAGCCAAAGGTATTGTATGACCAAATTAGTCCCTCGGATTTATATATGAGTAGTTGCTTGATGTTAGCTGAAACTATTCCTTATTGGACAGTAGATTCAGTAGCAACAGACCATATAGCAAGGGACCGATCTGCCTTTGTGGAATTTCATCGAATTCCAAAGAGGAGTAGAAAAATCTATATAGAGAATAATGCTTCGGCTGACGTGCTTGGGATTGGTTCATTAATTGATGATACTAAATGGCATGCTAGATTAGGACACATTAGGCAAGATCGTTTAAAAAGATTAGCAAAAGCTTGTCTTTTAGGATCTGTTAAGAAAATAGATTTGCCTATTTGTGAGCATTGTCTAGCTGGAAAAACAACAAGATTGTCATTTGGCAAAGCCAAAAGAGCCAAATTTCCTTTACAATTTATACATTCTGACATCTGTGGCCCAATGAATATTAGAGCAAGACATGGTGCTCGTTATTTCATCACTTTCATAGATGATTTCACCAGATACGATCATATTTATTTGATCTCCTTTAAATCTGAAGCATTAGATTACTTCATACGATATAGTAAATTGGTTGATAATCAATTGAATTTGAATATAAAATCATTACAGACCGATCGAGGGCGTGAATATCTATCTGATTTATTCAAAAGTTATTGTGATGATAAGGGTATAGCTAGACAGCTAACTATTCCATCTACTCCGCAACAAAATGGCATAGCAGAAAGAAGAAATAGAACTCTATTGGACATGGTTAGGTCAATGATGGCGCAGGCTAATTTACCAATTTTCTTTTGGGGAGATGCATTAATGACTACTACCTACATTCTAAATCGTGTACCATCAAAATCTATTAATTCCACCCCATATGAATTGTGGAAAAGCGAAAAGCCTGACTTAAGCCATATGCGCCCATGGGGTTGCGCAACTTATATCCATAACACTTCCCATGAATATGGAAAACTTGGTCCGAGGGGGAAGAAATGTATCTTTATAAGATACTCAGAATTCTCCAGAGGATATGTATTTCTAGGGGAAGACACAAATGGAAGAATAACAGAAATTGAGTCACGAGATGTCATTTTCTTAGAAGAGGATTTTTTCTGAAAGATGTGAGATAAATAAGGATTTCCAATTTTATGAATTGGAAGATCATGAGACTAGTGGGAGTGCAAGAATAATTGATTTAGCATTCACAGAACAAGAATTTATTGCTCCACCTGAACCAAGTGAGAGTGAAAGAATGTCAGTTTTTGTTCCAATGGAGCAAGACGTTGAAAATCTCAACCTCGACGTAGTAATCGTGACAAGATTCCCCATCATCGATTTGAGATTGAGAGGGAAGCTTTTATGATTGCTCCAGATGAAGAAGAGCTTAAAACAGTACAACAAGCTCTTTCCGGTCCTAAAGCAAAAGAATGGATTAAAGCTATGAAAGAGAAAATGGATTCAATGATATACAATCAAGTCTGGGATTTGGTTGAGAAACCGTCTGATCGTAAGAATATTGGGAACAAATGGATTCTCAAGATAAAACATAAGGCGGATGGGACAATAGAAAGATTTAAAGCTCAATTAGTAGCTAAGGGCTATACACAAAAATAGGGAATTGACTATGAAGATATATTTTCACCTGTAGTCAGGTTTGCATCAATTCGCCTAATTCTGGCTATAATAGCACGAATGAACTTAGAATTATATCAAATGGACATTAAAACTATTTTTCTCAATGGAGAACTAGATGAAAAAATCTATATGAATCAACCTTTAAGTTTTGAACTCAAATGACAAGAACGCAAAATTTGCAAGCTCAAAAGATCCATTTATGATCTTAAGCAAGCAACAAGACAATGGAACCTCAAATTTCATCAAGCCGTATTAAAGGATGGTTTTACGATGATGGAGGAAGACCATTGCGTATATGTTAAACGTTCTAACAATGGTTTTATAATTATGTCCTTGTATGTCGATGACATTTTGAACGCTAGAAATGATAAGAAGTTGATTGATACTACCAAGATATGGTTATCATCGAACTTCGAAATGAAAGATATGGGTGAGGCTAGTTATGTACTTGGTGTTAAGATCCTGAGGGATCGCTCTAAAAGACTTCTAGGTTTATCTCAGGAGACTTATATAAAGAAAATGTTAGAGTGTTACCATATGCATGAATGTAAGCCAGTGGATACCCCTGTCGAAAGGAATCTGAGCCTTAGTCTAGATATGTGTCCCAAGACATCAGATGAAAAAGAACGAATGTCTAAAGTATCCTACTCCAATGTTGTCGATAGTCTGATGTATGCAATGATGTGCACACGTCCAGACATTTGCTATGCTATTAGGCTAGTAAGCAGATTTCAATCTAATCCAGGTCTGAAACACTGGATGACAGTCAAGAGAATATTGAGATATCTAAAAGGAACTTCAGACTATGTTCTATGTTATCAAGGGAAGGATTTGCACTTAATTGGTTATACTGATGCTGATTAGGGAGGTGATATAGATTAGCACAAATCGACCTCTGGATATGCATTCTTGCTTAATGATTGCGCAATTTCATAGAGTAGCAAGAAACAATTTTGTATAGCTTTATCGACGATGGAAGCTGAATATGTAGCATGTTCCTCAGCTATACAAGAGGAAGTTTGGTTGAAAAGATTTTTGCAGCACATAAAAATTGTCAAGTCAGCATCTGAACCTGTGACAATCTATTGTGATAGTATGGCTGCATTAGCTTATGCTAAGGATCCAAAATATCATGGAAAGACCAAACATATCCAGATTAGATATCACTATGTTAGAGACATGATTGCGGAAAAGGAAGTGATTCTGAAACACATTTCTACAAACAAAATGGTAGCAGGTCCATTTACTAAACCAATATCTAGATATGTATTTGCAAGGCACATAAAATCTCTAGGCTTATGTAGAATGTAATCAATATATGTTATGTTAGATCACTTGGTTTTTGCAAAAGATATATCATTTTAATTGATTAATGATTTTTCAATTATATGGATATATTGCAAATACCAGTTAGCACAATTTGAATATGAATGTTGATAGACTTAAATTGACTCACTCACATGAGTAATCACCTCTGGCACTATGGAGTGAGCAGAGATGAGACCATAAATGCAGAGACATTAAATGAATGACTAAGATGCAGTGGGAGCGGTATTAGTTTTTTATTCATTTTTATAAAGTCACCTTGATGAGGATCAAGATGAGATTCTTCGTATATATAAGAATCGACATGAATGACTTCTCCACCATTCATGTGTCTATATAGAGGAAGCTGAGTATGAAATTTGTTATTTAACATTGTTGAATGTATAAATAAAAATTTTAAGTTTGGCGCATTTGGAGCGACAAAACTAATACTCATATGGTGTTTATTTATTTTGAACTGAGAGCAAGACATACACTATTTTATCTTTGACAAGAAAAGAGTAGTTCCACCATAACATGCACTTCATACTGCATGTGCTATACGACCTATTAGGAAACGAAAGAATGGATCCCTACTTCTTCGCTATGTGAGTCCTAGAAATCATAAAAATGGATTTCAAACAACTTTTACCCTTTGTGACTTTTGACTATATCATGATGTGATGAATTAATGTTGGCTATCTTAGGATGTATACTATAGTCATGAAATGATTCGACTTAACAGAACACTCCTAGAAAAACGAGTTAATTCAAAGCTGATTGATATGAGGGCAAAAGAAAGAGTACTTTGCTTATGCACTCACATCTTGTGTTCACCGGCCGGTCTTATTATGCTTGATGAAGCGATAAGTAACTTAGAATACAAGTGATTGTAAGAATGATTTGAGTATAGATTCATGAGGGATTGAATGATACTCGAATTAAGTGTATTGAGAAAGATACTTGGGATAATTAAGCACATTATTGAAAATAATTACAACTTTGGGTTGATGTCTCTTATATGGCCTATAATTAGGTTTGTATTGGAGCTCCCACAATTTGTGTGCTTCAGGTCGCACGGTCCGTTCGCTTGTATAAAAGTTTTTTTGTTTAAGTTTGAAATGTGAGATGATATTTGGATTGAGCCAAACCCACTTTGGACTAGTGGGAGATGTTGGGATTTATGGTAATGGGCCGCCGATGTGGGTTTGACCCAGTCCAAATCCATATCTTCATATATATAAAGTTATGAAAAGATATAACTTTTGAGAAAAAGATAATGAAATGATATAAGAAAAAAGAGATAACCTTTCATCGTAAGTTTTCTCTGAAATTCGGAAAAGAATTTTTTCATTTTCGTTTCATCACAAGAAAATCAAGGCGTTCGTACTGTGGAACTGAGTCAAGTTCTAGTAATTTGTCTCTGCCTGAAGCATTGAAAGTGCACGATTCACGCTCAACAAGTATCCGCTGCCCGAGTATTTCTACACTTTCCAAAGTTTTTTTTTAAATGTGATGTGTTTTCTTTTTTTGAAAAAGAAAAACAATTAAATAGCTAATTAGATTTTGTTCATTGCTTTATCTAATGGTGCAGTTGCTTTAGATTTTTAATTTCGGTTAAAATACAAGGTTTTTCAATTTCCTAAACAGATATTATGTTTAGTTAATTATTTATTTTATGAGCTTATGTTTCTTTCTTTTTCTTAGAGTGATCATTTAAGATTTGTGTGGAACAATCTTTCAAATTTTATTAGAAGATTATTAAATATTAAAATTTAGATATAAATTAAAATTTAATTTATTTTGCATTTTATGTTTCTAATCTAGTCATAATAATTTTTATATTCATCTTTTTTATTTAAATTATAATCAATAATTATAAAATATGTGTTTTATAAAAATAATAAATCACATGCAAACATAAACTAGCAGTAATAATAATGTCATCATTATCCATATTTCACCATTTTTAGCAACAATGATAAATTTTTATATAGTCTCAAATATTAATTAAGGAACTTGCTATTTTATCTTATTTTGTATTATTTTAATTCAAATATTTGTGGCAATATAATTATATAATTATATGATTCATAATACTTTTTTTTTTTTGAAAAAATGAAGAAAACTATCTTTTTTGGAGCAAATAAAAAAAGAAAAACAATTGTATCAATTGAGAAAGTATTAGAAAATAATTAAAATACTAATTTTTGGAAATTACTTATGGCCAAGTTGATTGAAGATTTTAAAGTCTCCCAAACAATTTGGGTTAAAATCCCACCATCTCCTCCTCTAATATGTAATTAGTTAAAAAAAAACTTATCTATGAACTTTTATGATTTAAATAATTATTGAAATTTCATTTAATAAATGACTGATTGGAAACTAATCTTGCAATCTTGAATTAAAAAAAAAAACACTTAAAAAAAAAAAGAAACTGAGTGTAAACAGGGATACAACTTTATGGACAAAAAGACATAATTGTGGAGGATGAAATATTTTGCTACTAAAACTGCTTTGTATTTTGGTGATTGAGTTTCAAAATTCTTAATCATTAAGTCTTCAAATTTTTGTTTTCAAATAGGTTTAGCTTTTCTTTATTTGAAAATTAGAGAGTTTTTGCCAGCATATTCAATGCCAAAGAGCCGAGTACAACAAAGGATCCATGTTGTAGACAGAAAATTGTTTTTTAACATATATAAGAAGTTAATTTTATTTTAAACCAAACTCTTTAAACGTATATTTCAAATTTTATATCCTTATTTGAATTTTAAAATAAATTGTTGATGCATGAGTACTAACTTGCATTTTTTAATAGAAATTTAATTAAAAATTTAAATTCGAAATCTTACAATTCTCGTTAATGTGGTACTATTTTACATCTTTAAATATGATATATCATATACATATTTTTCTTACAATTTTCAATTTAAGACTATTTGTTATATCTCATATTAAATTGCAAGTCAAATCTTGATGGGTTTTTTTTTTTAAATAATTGTATAATTAAGCAATCCAACCGATTATATTTTATTTTATTCTTAAAATATAAAAACAAAGCCAAAGTCAAAAGGAAAACATCTAAATAATATATTTTGGATCCCAAACTTTATCAATTCATGCAATTGAATTTTTTAGTAAAAAATTATATAATTAATTTTAATTTTAAATTATTTTTTTTCTCTCAACTAAATAATTATTGAGATGACTATCATTAATTAGATACGAAATATTTTATAAGATAAATACTTATTAATTTATCCTTATAACTTTTTCTGTTGCCTTTTCTATCATTTGAATAACATGTGTTTTATATTTTTTTTCATACGAGTTCCGTAACATTAAAAGTGAGATATATGTCACTCATAAAATGATGAAAATAACAGAAACAGTAATAAAGTAGAAACTAGTAAATATTTCTCATTTCATGAATAGAAATTAACTAAAAATTTATTCCATTGATTCCCTTAATAATCATTAATTAGATGCCAACGACTAAATGTTTTATAAATATAAATTATATTAATTCAAAGTTAATAATTAAGGAAGTAAATTGAATAAATTTGATAATTGAATACAATTAATAATTAAAAGGGTTAATTAAATAAAATTTTAATTGAAGAATTTAATTGTTTTAATTTATAAAGTTTAATTGTATGCTGTTCAAAAAAACGAAAATATAGTATGTATTTTACCCCCAAAATCAATAGGAGGAATCAAACCGAAGAAACATGTGGACATCAGATATGGGCCGACAGATATTATTGTAAGCCCAATCTGCCTGTTATCTTTCTCGCTGAACTGATCTTGACTTAGCGTATCCTCCAGTAATGATATATCTCCGTTTCTTTCTCCATAATCTGATAAAATAAGGTACAGTATCCTATCTTTTTTCCACATTTTGTTATTATTTGCCCAAATTTTGTATGATTGATTGCAGAAACCCAAATGACAGAATCATTCTTTTAATGGGAATTCTTAGATTTTATTGGTAGAAATTGCTGCTGTTTTGATGCAGAGATATGGCTTCTTTTTCTGTTGTTTGTAATAATGGGTTGTTTTTTAGTAAAGTCATCAATTTAGGAGTTAATAATGGAAAAACCAATTCTTTGAGGAGAGACTCAATTGGTTGTTGCAGCTCAGTTGGAATTTACGATATTAGGAATTCCCAACATTTTTTGCTTTCCAACAACAAGTTTAGGTCAGTCTGTAATGGAAAAAATGAAGTTACTCTGCTGGAGGTTTCTGTTTGTTGTAAGTCTCAATATGGTTTATTTTGTCACAATAACGATGGAGGGAGAAGAGATGAGCAAACCCTTTTGAGAAAAAAAGTACATACTGGCGCAAAAAAGAGTTTTTCATTGAGATTGAGACCAAGATTGCGGTTGTTGACTGCAAGATTCAAGAGAGTTTCCGTGAGGTCAATGCTAAATGATTTTGGAATGTTTTTAAGAAAGAATATAAAAAGATTGACACTCGGTACTTCAATTTCTGTAGCACTGGGGTTGTGCTACTTGTTTCTGAGGTTAACTGCATTGCCATCTCCAAAGATTGTTCCATATTCAGATTTGATAACAAGCCTTCAAAGTGGTTCCGTTACGAATGTTTTACTTGAAGAGGGATCTCGCCGTATATATTACAACACAAAATCTCAGGAAAATGAAAGTACTCAAGATTCAGAAGATATAGATCTTAGAAATGAGAATGCAGCTAATGCAGTTGCAAGAGGAGGTGTTGTGAGCACTACCAGCCCAGCTTCAAAAATAGATATATTGAAGAAATTTGCAATGCCTCCAGCTTCTACTCCCCAGTGGCAGTTTTCTACAAGAAAAATAGACCATGATGAGAAATTTCTTCTTAGTGTGATGAGAGAAAAGGGAACAGTGTATGCCTCAGCTCCTCAATCAATTTTGATGTCAATAAGGAATACATTGATCACTATAATCTCTCTTTGGATTCCTTTAAGTCCTTTGATGTGGCTTCTGTATCGTCAACTTTCTGCTGCTAATAGCCCAGCAAAAAAACGGCGACCTAATAATCAGATGGTCAATTTTGATGATGTGGAGGGTGTGGATGCTGCTAAAGTAGAGCTTATGGAGGTAAGCATGGCTTCTTTTCAAGTTATATTGGATGTTAAATATTTATTCTTTATTACATAATTGAGACATTGTTCTATTAGTGGCTTAATTATGGAGTTGACGAGGAGGAGGGTTTAACATGATTTTTGTTTGTCTTATGGTTATATATCAGTCTGCATGGAAATGTAATATGCTCATCATTGGCTTCATACTCTCTGAAATAACTTATTTTATTGGACTAATAAGTATATTAACAACTATGCTATGACTATGGGTGTAGCCTTGGCCATAAACTTTGAATTTGCATATATTGTTTCCACTGGAAATTATTTTGTCAAAAGTAAATCACTCATTTAATGGAATTATATATGGAAAAGTCTAAAGGCTACAGAAGAATGCTGATCAATTAGCAGCACTTAGGAAATAATCTATATTAGTTCAGCAACTCGTGCATTGATTTTTATATCTTTCAAATAGAACTTTAGCTTTCTACCTTGCTAAGATATGTAGCTGACCGGGGAGTGTCCCTGCTCACTAGATGACACTCGGGGCTGGTCCTTCGGGATTTCACATTGGTTGTAGAGTATGTCTGAGTGTGGGATATAAGAGTTAGCATGTCTTCACAAAACTGTCATAGTTTTGAGGTGTGTCTCTTCTCCACCCCATTATTTAGATACTGTTAGAAAAAGAAAAGATATGTAGTTGACCTTGGCATATGAAGGTGAATGACACTGAGGCAATTGACTGGGTTTGGCAGTAGCTCAGGTCCACAGTCAAAAACTTGTGTAAGCTATACACCTGTTGGCATCAGTTAATATTAAAAAATTTAACATTTTAAAGGGGAAAAGGATAGAGTTTTTTAGCACTTGGGCTGTGGTTTGGTTGAGTTGGTAGAAAGGCAGAACACATTGGAATAGGTTTCATTGTTTAGACAAGAAACTCAAATTCAACAATCAAAGTTAAAAGGCGTGGTACAATTGAAGTATGAATGCATCCAGAGAATAGTTCCAATAAAAAAATATGTGAAGTCAAAATTTAGCGTTATGATGATGATTGCTAGTGCTAGTTTGATTATGTTTCCCCAGAGAAAATGACCACTTCAACTGGATGTTTAGTACAATGGTAACTTTTACATAATATCCAAGCAGTAATTCGACTTCCTTACAGTACAATGCCATGTACATTTTCTCTCTTGTCAAATTCCTGGTTATAATTGAACTAATCTTAACTCTTACCAAATTAAATCTTCATGGATCTGGAGAATAAATTTTCATTGGAATAACAGCCAAATTGGCCCCTGAACTTCTTGGCTATGTCTCTATACCATAACTTTCACTTTTTTGGCTGACTAAGCCCAATTTCAAACAGAACTTTTTATGTAAACAATACAAATTCAAAAACTTCATTTAAGTACTACAAATAATTATTTCGAATTTGCTTGAAAATTACAATTGAATTTTGTATAAATCAAGCTGATTGGTCTACTAGAATTTGGGCTTCTTTGGCAAGAAAATAAACGTTCGAACTAATTTGTCAAAATGAAAAATTTAGGGTGTTATTCAATGTTGATCAAAAGTTACGGTTGTTCTTTAGTGATCAAACAACTGACTTATAGTTTTATTTTCCTCCCATTTAATCTTTTGGGTGGCAGGATTAGGAGGATGTTTGGGATACAAAGGGGAGGTAAATGGTGATTGACCAAACTACTTTTCTTTTAATTTTTAGTCTCGTTCTTTTCTATGTAGAGGCACTGTTAATTGTTGGGAGTTACTTCCTATTAAGTAATTTTTTTTTTACCAGATTAGCTAATGATTAGGTCGACGTTCTGTATTTTATTTTATTTACTTGTTTACAGTTTTCAACAAGTAAAAACATGCAGGATGAAGAGTGAAGTCAAGATATTGGTATAAACTGTTAACAATGGTTAAAAATGTCAACTGGTGTGCAATGGCTTGTTTTTAGGTAAAATA
The DNA here is from genome assembly GCA_023653625.1 of Triadica sebifera. Taxonomy (NCBI): domain Eukaryota; kingdom Viridiplantae; phylum Streptophyta; class Magnoliopsida; order Malpighiales; family Euphorbiaceae; genus Triadica; species Triadica sebifera. The sequence continues at coordinate 8,248,994 of CM042905.1, forward strand.
GAAGGCATGAGAGGAGGTGGTGGTCAAAATTGAAAAGCCATTAATTTATTGCAAATTTTGCATTTGTTTTTTTTTTCAAAAGCAAATTTTTCTTAGGATAGTTGGCAGGTTTTGGACATGATTCCTCATTTTACTGTTACAAGTACCCAACTTATCCGTGTACCTTGCTTATGTTATAATATTGTTCGTGGAAAATTCAATTGGATGGTGAAGGAACGCATTAAGCAATCTACAAGTGGGTTTATGCTCTATCAATCCTGAGGCTCAAAAATGTGAGGAGGAGTATGGAGTTATATAGCTGGTTGACTAGTTGTACATTCCTTATTACTCCTCTTTCTGTTACTGGACATCTTCTAGATGCTGACTTAAATCAAAGTCTACCCCTAGAAAATTTATTTGAAATATGTTTATCTACTTTAGCGTCTTCATTTCCATTATCGAGGCTGGTTCTTGGTTAAATGGTAAAATTCTTGGCCTTGCTACTGCAAGTGTTCAAGTCCAAGCAATGAGCATTATCTTGAAATTGTCTCTTCCATGATCCTACTTTGGTGAAAGTGGATTATAACTTTTATATCTATCTTTTATGATTATTCATTTTTACTAATTGGGACTGAGTAATGTTTTAATTTTGTTTTTCTCTTCCATCAACCATTTTCTTAGTTAAGTTATTTGCTTTGGCAAGAATTTATGAATCTGTTAAATTTTATTTGTGTTAGTGGTGGTTTGTTATAATTTCACATCTACACAACTTATAGAGCAAAATTGAATTTTCTTAACCTATGAACCGAGTTATGCACTAGATATCTGTAATGGGTACTGTCTACTCACTTGTCTATTTGTATTGGTACAATCCTGGAGCTTCTTGTTCTGTTTTGTGGTTGTTGACAAAGAACAGTATTTTGGTTTTGGGTCTGCTTTTCTGATGTACTACTTATATTTTGTTTGGTGTCTTAGAAAATCTCTGTTTAGACAAATTCAACATTCCATTGGAAGTTCATTTACTCTTTCTTTAAAACTTCTTCCCTTAATGTTCACTAACACAATTCTGTTTGTAGATAGTTTCATGCTTGCAAGGAGCTATAAACTACCAAAAACTAGGAGCGAAGTTACCTAGAGGTGTGTTGCTTGTTGGACCCCCAGGCACAGGGAAAACATTGCTGGCTCGTGCAGTGGCTGGAGAATCAGGAGTGCCCTTTTTCAGCGTATCTGCCAGTGAATTTGTGGAGTTGTTTGTTGGAAGAGGAGCAGCTCGCATTAGAGATCTCTTCAATGTGGCTAGGAAATGTGCTCCATCAATCATATTCATTGATGAACTTGATGCGGTGGGGGGGAAACGTGGTAGAAGTTTCAATGATGAACGTGACCAAACATTAAACCAGGCAAGCTAATGATTCAACTATTATTGCATTTGTGAAATTGTATTAAACTTACTATTTGTTGTCTGGCTCCCAGATTTAATATATCTTTTACTTTAATGATATGAAATTTTATTCCAGAGAGCAACATAGAGTTAGCATGCACTAAATTATTGTTGAAATTTTTAGTCATCTTTTTAAACTTCATTGTGGCAGCAATTTTTTAACTTCAGTGTGCCCTCAAAAAACCTTTTTAATCTAGCATTTCTAAATTATTTTAAGTCGTTATGAGTTGTCACTCTTAATCCTTTACCTATGGAAAAGTGCCCTAAGTTCTTCAATGACAATAAATTTTCTTGCTCTCATCTGGTTTTTCTTTTTCCTTTCTATTTCTGCTTTTGTAGTTGCTTACAGAAATGGATGGATTTGAGTCGGACATGAAAGTGGTTGTTATTGCAGCAACTAACAGGCCAGAAGCATTGGATCCTGCCCTTTGTAGGCCTGGACGCTTCTCAAGAAAGGTACTTGTGGGAGAACCAGATGAAGAAGGAAGGAAAAAGATCTTGTCTGTACATTTGAGAGGAGTTCCTCTAGACGAAGACACAGATCTTATCTGTGATCTAGTTGCTTCTCTGACTCCAGGTTTTGTGGGTGCTGATCTTGCAAACATTGTTAATGAAGCTGCTTTGCTTGCTGCTCGGAGAGGTGATGTTCAACTCTGTTTCGTATCAAACTGCTGCCCCTTTTTCAGTGTCAATAGTAATAACTGAAAACCATTTGCAGATCACTTTTTGTAGCATTCACATCATAATTATTTGAGTAACACGTGTTATTTTCTTATCAAAATAACTTCACCTTTATTTACTTTGGTGTTTACAGGCGGTGAGACAGTGACAAGGGAAGATATAATGGAAGCTGTTGAAAGAGCAAAGTTTGGGATCGATGATAGGCAGCTGAGGCCTAGTACAATTAGCAAGGAGCTGGGGAAACTGTTTCCATGGATACCATCTTTAATGGGCAGGAATGACAACGGACCAGATGGTTTGCAAGGGCTTTTAGGTTATCAGACACTCAGCTAAAGAACCAAGTTTTGCTACTGTTTTCACTGTAATTTGCGATTACCCTTTACAAGCTTAATTTTGCTGGTTCTTTGGCCATTATATTCTTCAGTGTCAATAATCTGATTCTTTTTACCTGTAGAGTATATTTAGCTAAACTGGTGCAGGTAGTTTTTTGGTTTCCATATTTTTATTTCTGGAATTAGCGTCTGAGATATATTTTCAAATTTGGGTGAACATCATTGTGAAAGGCTATTGTCTGTGTGTCTTTTTTTGAGTGACTCCTATAGCAAGTGTTACTGAAGTCGCTGGGCTGAGAACAGCACTTATTAGGTTGATTGATCAGCGATAAGGGGAGCTAACATGATAGCTGAAAGCAGCAATGGTGCAAACTCGGTTTTCCTTAATTGGTTGATCCACTGGTTGATTGTGCTTTATTTTCTATTAATCTTATAATGATTCTGAGAGTTGCATCATGCTGATTTCTACTGCCAGAGCTAGTGCTGCGCTCAGGGAATTAGCTGAAGCATAATGATTGGGATCCATTGATTCCATTCAATTTAAGGAAAAGCAAAAATTACCATATTAATTTTGTAATTTTATTCAAATTGGCCCCACTAAATAAAAATAGTGCTTAATATTTTTTTTGAATTCATTAAATATATTGATACAATAAAATAAAAAGAAAATATTAAACTTTTATATTATAAATTTAAAAGAGAGAGAATAAAAAAGGTCAGATATTAATGGCCTTATCTTATTTACTTAGTCGTAGAGGTCTTTTAAAAGTTGAAGTGGACAGGTTTTTGAATAGCAAAGCCCTTTAATTAAGCAATAATTAAAATAAAATGATCATTTAGCTCATTTCTTTATTATTTAACTAATATTTGAAATATCACGACACCATTTTTTTAACTTTATATTTATTATATTCTTTTTTTCAGCTATTTTTATTTTTTATTTTTTCTATTCACAGATAAAAAAAATACATATACTTTAAGTTTGGTTTTAGAGAGAATTTTTTAATTTGCATATTTGATTTTATTTTTAGTATTTTTGAATATTGTAATGATTATTATTATTGTTTGTAATAAAAATATTTAATTTTAATTTTTTTGTGAAAGAAAATTGTTGAAAGTAAAAATATTTAAACTAAAAATAAGTAGTATATAAAGAAAAATTAAATTGCGGGAGGTTGAAAATGATAGATTTTGTAAAAATAATGAACTTGAAAGTAATATATTTATAAGTTATAAACGGTAAACTTATAAATTTAAAAATAATGAACCTGCAAATTCAAAATGATAAATCTGTAAATATTGAATCTGTAAAATCTAAACAATAAACATGCAGTTTTAAAAATGATGAACCTGCAAATAATACTTGAAAGTTTAAAAATAATAAATTTATAGTTTCAAAAGAATGAATATGCAAGTTCAAAACAATAAAGTTGTAAATCTGTAAATGATGAACCTGTAAAATATAAATGATAAACATGTAATTTAAAAAAAATGAACTTGTAAGTAATATTTGTAAATTTAAAAATGATGAACGTGTAGTTTCAAAAAAATAAACATGCAAATTCAAAATGATAAACTTAGAAAAAGTAAACGATGAACTTATAAATATTAAACCTATAAAATTTAAACAATGAACCTGTAATTTCAAACTATTGAACCTTCAAGTACAAAATGATGAGTTTAAAATTGTAAACGATAAATCCGTAAGTAATAAGGCAGCAAGTTGTAAATGCTAAACCTGTAAATTTTAAAGGATAAACATATACTTATAGTTTATAAACTATGAATTTGTAACTTCTAAATAATGAATTTTAAAACGATAAATTTGTAAGTTCAAAACGATAAATCTATAAGTTTAAAATGATGAACTGATAAACTTATTTTATATTCATTAGTTTACCAGAATTTATTTAAAAAAAAATGCACATTTTTGTGAAGGAAGGATATCCATTATATAACATGGACTCGGGTCTATGATCTAACAACCGAGTTAAATTATGCGATGATCATTTACCATGGGATCCAAAAGCCTCTTTTTCCACTCCTTTTTCTGTTATTAATAATCTATAATACTTTTACCAAAAAAACTAGTTGGAGTTGTACTGTTGCCTCTCTTAAATCTTTAATATTTTTATGTTTTTTTTTTGGTTTAATTTCTAAAACTAGTATGTCTTCAGTTCAGTCCGCTGTTTAATTTTACAAAATTCATAGAATTTATTTCCAATTTTTATTAAATTTAATTTGTATCTTTTTCTTGCCCATATTTTCAAAAAAGAGAAATATTTAGATGCAATTTTATATATCAAAATTTTAAAGAAAATTATAATTTATTTTTACTGTTTTTATAGAATTCATTTATATCAATCATAATCTTAATGTATACTGCATTAGGTCTAAATTTACGAGACACCTCATTTATCCGCCATTTGTTTTAAAATTATTTTAGAAAAATAGAAATGGTTCATCAGCCAAGGCACTTAGGCAGATTTTTTAGTTCATAAATCCTGAAAAAGAATGCATTAGAATTTGAATTTTGAACTATTTATCGTACGGCCAACCAATGAATAATAAGCAACTCCAATGGTTTCATGAGAATTTCGAAAGCATCAAGCCTGTTTCGTTCAATTTTATTTAGAAATTCATTTGAAACCAAATCAGTTTTTATGATAAATTTAATTTACAGATGTGGTATCATTTATACATATATGAAATTCACTTGCACCATTTAGCAAAAGCAAAAAAAAAAAAAAAGAAAAAGAAAAAAATGAGTACGACATATAATTTTTTTGAATATATATATATATATATATATATATATATATATATATATATATATATATATATATATAATTGATATATTTTGTGATGTTTTGAGCATTTTAATAATTAAAAGAGAGAGGATTTTACTTAACAGTCCAGAGAAAATGAAAATTTTTGTATTTGATTTAGCAAAAACAAAAACAGTGAAAATATACTATTATTCCATTTATTTTGCTATTTAATTATTTAAGAAAAAAAATATTTGCTAAATTATAATATTGTGTTAAAAAATGATAAATTAATAAGTTGAAAATTGGTATAAAAATAAAAGTGAAAATAAGAATTAGGCTTTTAAAAATCAGTTATTAGATTAATAAATGCAAATCAATTCAAATTGGAATCCAATCCAATTCAATGGGTTGTTAATAAATAATTCATTGGCTAATTACTTTAATTACATTAAAGAGATTGTGCACTTTCATATGGGCAGTGGCACCCAACTATTCAACCATTAGTCTGAAGTAGTTTTAGTAGTTTCTTTGATGTTGAAGCCAAATTGTAATCCTGGCCTTTCTACTTTCTATAATGGGAACCCAGATTCTGCTTTATACCTGTATTAATGGTGGTGATTTCATATGTAATAACATGAATTTCAATATTAAAGGAATCGATAATACATGTACTACGAAGAATGCTAATAACACTTTTCATTTTTCAACACTTTCCGATAATAATTTTCTGATTGGTCAGTGAGGAATATATTACTTTTTTAAACTAGTCTATTTTATTATTTTTTTAACATATTCAATCGACATCGTTGATTTTTCAAAGAGTTAAAAGAGCTGGAAATGAGTTTTTCAATTGAATGCAAATATGTACAGAAGAATGCAGCCTTTGTTTGGAGTATTGAAAATAACATGAGCATCAAAGGCAGCTGGCATTGCGGGTAGAGCCAATGGTGGAAGCCGAATCAAGAAAAGTGGAATCTTATATTTTGTTTTTGTGCATGAAAAGACTCAAGAAGATTGATAGTAACATGGTTGTCTTATTGCTGGTCATTTTCCTCGTTCGAAAATGATATGCTTTTCTACTCGGCTACCATTGTTATTTCTCTTAAGAACCGCAACTTCCAAAGTTCCCATCAAGTTGGGATTCCACCACTTGCGATGTTGGCTGTCTTGTCTTGCATGAGTCATACTCTTCTAATCTAGGGCTTTGTTTAATTGGCTAATTAATTCATGATGCAACTTGCACGCAAAGCACACTAAATTATTTCCCCATCTTTGATTTGGTTATCATTGGTTTAAACACATTAATCAGATTGCAGATATATACTGTCTCTGTTTGTTGCTTGCTGACCATACCCTTACAGGCTTACAGCTAGACCCACCTCAAGCGGCAGGATTCGTTCTTTTCTCCCCATTGAATTATTCCTGATCATTTCAGGATTAATTGTACGTTATGTTATGGGCACTAGTAAAAAAAAAAAGAAAAAAAAGGAAGTGGGTACACTCATAACAACAATATATGGGAAGTGGATCCCCATGCCATTCAATTTTGGATTTAATTATGCATTATTGGCTTAAGTTTTTAATAATTAAAGGCATAACCATAGTTTCATCCTTAAATCTTTCATTAAAATTATTTGGCATCTTATATTTTCAAGTGATTTATTTACATTCTATATCGATATTAATATTTATTTGAAATAAGTTATTAAATATTTGAATTTTTTTTAAATGATCTATATATTAGATACATGAATATAGAATTCATACTCGTTGAATATTTTGTGCCATGCATCTTTAAGTGTATAATGAGCACATTTGAAACAAATTTATCTAATTATCTAACGAGTCATCCAAAAAGTATAAAATGTTAAATGGCTGAATTAATTTTGGGAATGCATATTAAGCTTTAATATGAAAAAGAGAAATTAATTTCTCAAGATCTTGGACCGGTAAACATATTAAAAGTATTTAGGATCACGTACGGTTCCACATCACCTCCACTTCAGCTACATTAATTAACCCATCTCTTGACCACGCATAAATAAATAAATTAGTGGGACCTGACTTCCACATCATTCCAGCATCAGCTGTTACCCCTTTTTCTTAGGAATTTTACGTAAAAAACAGTTCAAACAACATGTGCATATGAAAAAAAAAAAAATTCTATACTTGCGGTTTGACGAGTAAATATCATAAAACTTACTGTAAGTATTAATTAATTGATTATGTAATTAATACATAGTGTTGCCTTAATAAATATAATGATTATTAAGTTATGAGAGGATTAAAAATCATATACAATGTGAGTCCCAAAATTGATGGTTTATTTGTTGAAATTTGTGTGAATTTATTAATTTTGTTACTTTTCCAAAAATTATAGGTTCTGAAAGCATTTTTATATAGTAGTAATTTTGATTTTTGCATCCTACCAATTGATATATTTGTATTGAAAATTTTTTAGATAGATTTAGTTTATTATATTATCTGTAAATTAATCTAATTATACAGTAATATATATATAAAATTATTAACTGTTGATTAATATGAATAAAATAATAAAATATGTGTTCATGTATGATTAAATTAGTTTACAGATGATATACTGAATCTAACTAAAAAATTAGCTTGTATTTTGGAATAAAGCCATACAAAACAATCACGTTGTTATAAAGTTTGGAATTGGTCAATTTTTATTGATTTTTTTTGTGTATTTTCTGTAAAATAGGATGTTTGTTTTAACGATTTTTGTAATACTATGATTTTAAGGGCATTTTTATAATTTTACAAATTTCAAAATGCTGTATTTTCTGTATTTTTTTTAAATTTTGTTGATTTTTTCCTAATGTCAAAATGTGTTTTGATTGATTTTTGATTATATGATTTTGTTGAATTTAGAATAATAGGATTTAATTGAAAAGTTTAGAAAGTGTAGGGCTTTATAATTGTGAAAAATTGCTATTTTTTCTGTTATTTTCTCATATTTTGTGCATGTTTTAGGAATACTTTTAAGATATTTTTGATACTTTAGAATCTACATTTTGATAGTGATGTCCTGATGAATTGGATATGCTCGAAGGAGGGAAGAGTGTATCCCACTCGCTTGAAGGCATAAATAGAAGTGTGGCAGCAAAAGCTTTTTAACACTGCATTTATTGAAATGGATCTTTCCAGTGAAAAGTTAGAATGAACATTAAGCACTGTATGCTCCCACAACAATCGTCATCTTTAATTTCCAGCTGGCAGCGCCCACCGGCCACTTCCGCTACCTTCTACTGTCATCTTCATCACCGCAGCCCCTTTTCCTTGCCTAATTTTCAGACAAAAGGTACACTTAGTCCTGTTTCAGTTTTCTATAAGAAAAATTGGTAAATTGTTACATTTTCTATAAGTAAATTTAAGAAAAATATTTTATAAAAAATAAAAAAAAAATCAGTCAATTAAATAGAAAAATATTAAATTTTGACATCATACTAATTTATCTAACTATTCAAAATTTCATACTATTTAAACTAAAATTGGCTTTTGGATTCCATCCTTATTTTCAATATTTATATAAAAAAATTTTAAATAGATTTAATCTAAGACTTTATGAACGTTATAAATTATTATTAATTAATGTAAATAAAATAATAAAATATGCGAACCTATCTAAGTATATAACTATTAACTACCATTTGTTATTTTTCTCAAGAACCGTAACTTTCTGAGTTCCCATCAAGTTGGGATTCCCCCACTTGCGATGTTGTTGGTATTGTCTTGGAATAGCATGAGTCGTACTCTTCTAGTCTAGGGGTTTGTTTAATTGGCTAATTAATTTATGATGCAACCAAGATTTTAAATATTAGTGTGACTTATCAAATCAGTATCGGTATAAATTGGATTATATTAAACTGTATTATCTGCCACTACTGTACATTTTAAGAAATAACTAATAAAATAATTCAAATTAGCAAAAAAAATTAATTTATAATATATTAAGTTAAAAAATATTTAAATGTTTTTATTTAAAAAATATATATTATATAACATTTTCAAAATAATAGCATAATTAATAAACACTATTAAATTAAACAATTTTATTATAAAATAATATTTTGATTTTTTTAATAAACAAATAGATATTTTATTAAATAAGAGAGAAAAATCAATTTTCTCAAAAAGAGAAAAATGATAAAAGCCATCCTATAAGTAAATAATATAAAATAAGAATAAAAATTATATTTATAAAAATATATATACTGTAAAATTAAATAATAACCACTAAAAAAATATCGTGCATAATCATTGATATTTTATTCAGATGAGAAAATATCAAACAATGAAGTTGCTCTATTGAATGTATAGATTTTATAATATTTAGAAGTGCTATTCATTTTAATCTCATTTGTTGTCGAAAAATTTTATTTGGGATATAATTGACTCAATGATTACGTGGATATCCATAATAAAACTGAAAAATAAGTTGATTAATATAAGGATTAACTATATGTATCGGTAGAAGTAAAACTACTTTCACCTGTATTAAACTTATAATTAAAATCTCATTATCTTGGCATAAAATCTGGTAAAGTATATAAATGTTCATGACTAGGTAATTTTAGGTGTACGTGATATTCATGACCAACTATACTAGTTGAAACATTTAAATTTTATATATTAAGTGTAAAAAATTAAGGATTCATAGGTATATATATATATATATATATAGTATTGAAGTGATTATATATGTTATAACTAATATAATTTTTCTCTATAATTTAAGAAAATAAAGAAAAATATTCATTCAACAATTTTTAAAAATTATACATTAATCCATAATTTAAATTAATAATATTTAAATAAAATTTATTTTTTTAACTGTTATATAACATTGGTATCTATTTATATTATTAGTATTGTTGTATAACGGATAATAGGACGATCAATTAAAAGAAGTACATCGATTTCGTGTAGTATTAGAACTCTAAAAAAAAAGTGTTCCCAAACATATCATAGGGTATTTAAACCCATGGATGCAACTTGCATGCAAAGCACACTAAACTACTTCCATAATATTTGATTTGGTTACCATTAATTTAGAAACATTAGGAGTGTTTGGAATTGTTGTTAGGTGTTCAAAAAACAGATTTAGAATTTTTTTAATTTAATTGACAGAATTTTTTAATTTTTTATAAATTGTTTTTCTCAAAACTGCTTTTGAAAAAAACATCTATTTACTTTTTTCTTCAAAAACAGTTTTTAAAACTAAAAAAATTTAAAAATAAAATTTTTTCCTCCAAAAATACTTTTGGCAAGCGTAATAATAAATAAGTCCTAATGAAATGGCAGATATATCCTGTCTCTGTTTCGGGTTTGCTGGCCATACCCTTACAGCTATAAAGAGGTAGGATTTGTTCTGGACCATTCATCTTTAAGTGCATAATGAACACATTTAAAATAAATTTAATTATGTAATGGGTCATCTAAAAAGTACAAGATGCTAAATGGCTGAATCAATTTTAGGAATACATATTTATATATTAAGCTTTAATTAAATATGGAAAAGAGACAAATTTCTTAAGATGTTGGACAGGTAAACAAACATGTTAAAAATATTTTGGATCATGCTTCCACATCACCTACACATCAGCTGCAATTAACCCATCTCTTTTGACCACACAATAAAATGAGTAAATTAATAGGACACCAGCACCTGACTTCCGCATCATCCCAGCATCAGCTGTTACCTCTTTTTCTTACGAATTTTATGGAAAAAACACTTCAAACAACATGCGGCAATATATATATATATATATATAATGAAAAACTAATGCTTAATTTATAACATTTATTCTATTTATATTTTAATTAATCAAAAGAATGACTTATATTTTAAATAGAAATACATGATGTGATGTATTACTGAAAATTTAATCTTACTATCTAATAATGACAACAGAACGGATTTGGAGCGGAATTTCTCATTTCCGTTCTGACTCCAAAATATATACTGTCTCTATTTTCTGCTGGAAAAAACTTGTGAAGCTTTGTTCATTCACCACATGGGGACAAAAATCTCCAATCCTAATCCGATTTTTCATTTTTATTAAAAAAAATTATTTTATTTTAATGTTAAAATTTTATAATTATATAATTAGTTAATTATATAATTGCTTAAATAATTTTTTTACTTTAAATGAATATTATATTTTAATTTATTATTTTAATTAATTATATTAAAATATAAATAATTATTATATATAAAAATAATATAATAGGGTGGGGATGTACAAACCGATCTCGTCCCATTTCTATTATAAAAAATTTTAGGATTGGGGTGGAAAAAAAAAATTTATCTTTTTGAGGCAAAGCACTACAAAAATTAATCTAATTGTCATCCCTTTGACCAATAAAAGAAAAAACAACATAAAAAGAAAAAGAAAAAGCATTATGTATAATAAGCAATAGATTAGGGAAACTGTTTTCCAATTACAAACATTTTTGCCAACCCCATTATTTTTCTAGCTTCAAATAACCGAACACTCATCATTTTTTGGTTAGCGAAAAAATATAAATTTTCTTTTCACCAACTAATAAAGTGATGAATATGTATATGTCCATATAGCCACGGAAATCATTTTAGAAGATGGCAGCTTTTAGCCTTCTGTTCAATTCCTTCCTGCGCAGGAAAAATAATATCAAATTTCACATCTTATAATTAATTATTCAAAATTCTTGGGCTATTTTATTTTATTAATTTTAATTACCTGATGAGGAGTCTATCAAGACTTGAAGTGGATAACAATCCTTTATTCTCTTCGGCCCTCCTTAGCAAATAAGGTATAACCAAATCTACAGGACCAAATGGCATATACTTACTAACTTGAAATCCAGCACTTCTTAAACCATAAGAAACTGCATCTGCCATTCCATATAGCTGTGCAAACTCAAGCCTTTGATTCCCATTTCCAATTCCCAACTCTCGTGCTTTTGTCGCTGCCAATCTCCCTGAATATATTTATTTTTGTTATTTTATTTTATTACTCAAAATAGTGAAAAAACATTTATTATTATTAATTTTTTTTTTACCTGATTCAACATTATGGGTTGCAAGAATGAGTCCATGGGAGGCATTAGAGAGAGAGTGTAGCAAGAAAGAAGCACAATCATTGTAGCAAGCATGTGTTTGTTGAATGTTATCATGGATAGGAGACTGATACCCTAAAGAGGAGGCTAATTTTGTTTCCATGGACATATAAGCACCTCTTACAAGTTTGAATCCCATAGGAATTCCCATTTTCTCAGCAGCTTTAGTAGCTAATAACAATCTCTCTTTTGCATCTTTCAAATAAGCTTGAATGGTGCCATAAACGATCGGAGTATCATGTTTGTTGTACAAGATTGCGGATGAATATGTCAAGTAATCAATGGCAGGTTGGACTGAAGTGTGTTCAGCATCTACTACTAAAGGCACATTGGCCTCCACACATTTTTCACTTAGTTGGTGGAGTCTTTGTTGGGCCAGTTTGAGTTGTTGCTCTTCTTCTAAGGTTAAGGGTTGTGGTTGATTTTGTGTGTGATATAAAGGGCTACAATCTGAGAAAATTGGGAATGAATTTTCTTTCCATGAAAGATTGAAAGAAGGATCCTTTTTTTGCCACCTTAATAAATCACTCACTCTTTCCAATAGTTTCAGTGGGCAAATTGCTGTGATCTTCACTACCACAAAGCTCACCTGTCACCAATTATAAAATAAAATTAACCAGCTGTTTCAATTTGTGCAAATTAGACTTTTGTTGTTTTATTCTATTTTGTCCATATATACTTGGGGAAAAAATAAAAACAAAATTCATGAGCTCATTCACCAGCTGTTTCATCCACCAGAGAGGAAAAGTAGCATGCAGATTGGAAGGCTATGAGAAAAATTTTGGATTAATTTTTTTTTTATCACTCTTAAATTATAATTATTTTCTAAAAACAATTTGGTTATTAATATTTTTTTTATCATGGTCCTATCTTGTTATTAATAATATTAACTTTTTAATTAGCCTTAAAGATATTATGATTAATAGATATGAAAATGAAAGTATATCTTTTATTATTTATTTATGGAAAAAGGCAGTATATAAAGGGAAGGTATATCCTTTTTATGACAAGATCAACGTATTTGACTATTCATACTAGAAATAATAATTAAGTAATTACGCAAATTAAGTAATTTTCCATTTTTAGTAGGGTCCACTAGTTTTTCTTTTTATCTAAGTTGACAAGTGATTTAGGATAGTTTATTGGTTCAGCTTTCTTCACGGCTCATATCTATACTGCAAATATTATCAAAAAAACCAAGAAAAATTACACAAGAAAACTCTTCTTCTTCCAATACAAAATTATTTTAATATGTAAATAATCTCCATTTAAAACAACATGATTTAATTAATCAATTAATTGATAATATATGGAAATTAATTAACGAATGATTTTAGTTTAAAATTTTAGATCATTAAAAAAAATTAGTAAGAGAAATTCAAGAGTCTTACTGAAGAAGGCGGGAGAGATTTGGCAGCTTCAACAGTGTTCATGAAGCCATGAAAATTCCGATCACAACCATCTTTATCAGTGACAAATTCAACTGCATAATCAAGCATTGCTCTTAAACCAGATTCGTTTACTTTCTTCACATAATTTTTTACCTTAAGATGATCTTCACCAGCAACAAATTGTTCATAAAAACTATGCCTAACAATCGCCATAATCCCATCACGAACAACCCAATCATTCTTCATTAACCCTGAATTCATAACCCAATTCCCCAAATCCACCACTGAATCCATGGCGGCCATTGAAAGAATACAATATGAATGGAAAAGCTTTTTAGTAGACAAGGAGGCGAAGAGCTTTTGATGATCGTTTAAGTCCAAGATGCAAGAAGAAAAAGTTGGGCCAGCATCTTTGATTACGGTGGCTGTTGGTGGGTTTTGAACAGGTTTTTGGGTTAAATCGAGAGAAGGGATGGCGGAGATGGCGGAGGAGGAGGTGGAGGAGCGACGGAGGTTATTAAGAAACTGCTTCGGTGGAAGGAACTTGGTGGCCATCAAAGGCGGAACACGAAGAGAATCTTTGGAAAATGTGGAATCTGTTTCTATAGTGGTGAGCATAGGGGGGAAAATTTAGTGTATATATAGAAAATTCTTCTTCAGTTTATTTATTTATTTATTATGGGAGTGGATAAATGTGGTAATAGGTTTATATTTACCGCAGTAATTAAACAAAAAAAAAGTTGTGATTAGAGTGTAACAACAATTTCTCTGTTTTTTTTTCTTGGGAAAAAAATAGGAAAAATATAATTTTCAGTCCATTGAACTTCAATAGTGTTTATTTAGATGCTTAAATAATTAATAATTATTTTAATACATATTAAGTCTAAATTTGACTAACCAAATAAAAAATAATATATAGTATTATCATAACAGACATTGTATTTTTGACTTAAGAATTTTTTTCTCTTATATATAAGCACCTAATTTTATCAATTTTGAATCTAATAATACAAATTAAATTTAAGGATTTAAGGATTTAATCATGCTCCTATTTTAAAACAGTGCGTTAAAATTCAAATGATTAAATGCAGATTAATCTAAAAAAAATTATTAACAATTGTGTTTTAATTTACTTTTTTTAGGAGAGAATTGTGTTTTAAATGTTGTTTTAATTGTAAGTAATAAATAAATTTTCACCTCAATCTATTGCACAAATTCAATGAAATATGATTTTGAATGTACAGACTAAATATGATATTCAAAGTTGACATGAACATATATACTTAATCATCAATTAAAATAAATTTGCTTCCTTTTTATCAAAAAAAAAATTCACATTTCAGGCTTTAATTTCAAACAACATTAAATTTTATAAAAGTTTTCCATTTCAATATTGTTTTTAGTCTAAATGTTTCATTTGCAAAAATTGAAGAAGAAATGGTGTTATTTAGTAAGTATATAAAAATATTTTGTAAAATAATTTTTTATTGATGTCATATGGATGTTAATCTATAAGGTACATATTCTGTCACTGAGCAAGGCAAATAAAAAAATGTTTTTTTCCTTAAGAGAATTTATATAGTATATACAAGAAAAACATAAATATATTAATTTTTATATTAGAATCTTAAAAGAAATTTCCAAATTATTCCATTAATTTTATACATTTAATTTGTACCAAATATACATATAAAATCCAATTTATAAAAGGAAAATATTTGTATATACAAAAGTTTTGAGCAGAATACATTGAATCCTATTCCTTACTGGGTAATTTTCCACTAAGGGATATCTGCTAATCTGAACCTTTTTTTTTTTTTTTTGCTTTTTTCTTTTAGATATTGGTTATCTAAATTTTTAACAATAATCTTTTTATTTTTAATTTTCTTATCAAGGACATGTTCCTTTTTTTTTATCAATAATGTCCAACTTTTCTAAATTAACTTAATCATATCCAGATTTAATGTAATAATCATGTCATCTTAATATTAAAATAATTGACATGCCAGCTTACATACGAAGATCAAAAATTAGTGACTTACCAAATCAACTACCATTTTTTTTATATAAAAAAAAAGGAAAAGAAAAACCAATTCCCCATTTTTACTTCCTCCCATATTACATGTACATCACAATTATAATATAAACACCAAGATTATTAATTATTCCAAATCCAACAAAAATGCAAAAACCCAAATCAAATAATGGAAGAATTACTACCCCACAGGCACACACTGTGAACACTTGCAATTATGCCATATACCCATGGAAAAAAATCCATATATAATATACCTAATTACAAATGCATTAACAAATTTCTAACTTTTTAAAATTTTGTGAGAATTTTTGAACCCAACAACTTAATATAGAAATATTGACATTCACTTTAGAAGAATCTCTCAAAGCGACATCAATCAATGATGAGATATCAATTCAACCAGCAAATCATATATGGTTTGGACGGGAGAATACATATAAATTAATGTTATAGTTAAGAATTTAAAATACAAAATTACACGACAAAGTCACACTAAACAGAAAGTACCAAATTACATGAATTTAGAACCTCACTTGCAATGTCTGCCTAAAATTTTTTTGCCGACTTTACTTTGTCAGCTCTAAGATGCTATATCAGAGGTCAAAATCTAAAAATTAAACAATCAAAAAGAGTAAAGCAAGTATACTAGTACTGATTTAACAGGATAGTTGCTTCGTCTTGGATCATTCATGACAAAATCAAAATGATTCTCTAACTTAGCCAGATCAATACCCATATATTCTTATCAACGCCACGCAAAGACCAGATGCAGCTTCACAGATCCTGCATAAAGGAGCACAAATAATAGAGTATCAGATTGGCATCTGAATGCTTTTTCAACATTAACGCAACTTAGGCATTGATTTAACCAAGCAGAAATACGCATAGAATAAAACAGAATAATGCATGGAAATCACTCCTTCAAAGAGACAGTGTCTCCATCAAAAGACACCCACAAATTCAATCAAAATCAAAATAACTTAAAAAAAATGAAAAGAATTAATATAGCAATCCTAAATTTGATATTTCAATGCAAGTAAAGACAACTCCAATGCGAAAAAAACAAAAATTCTAACTACAAGAAGCTATCATCAAGGAAGATTAGTATAGCTTTCTGATGACAAATACTACATCAGGAACTGCTTTAGACAATAGTCAAAGTCTTGTTTGAAAACCTGCATATTACTCCAAAAAGCTGGCCAGTATCAAAATAGGTTCTATCTAAAAATAGTAACACAATTTGTGATGACGTGGCTCCTCTTCATCAATGCGTAAACCCTCAAACAAAATGATTAAAAGATCATATACAAAACTCTCTGTACTACTGAGTTGAAGCAGAAGCACTAGTACTGCCCAATCCCATCTTCTGCCCCAGCAGTGTGAGCTGGTCAACAAACTCCACTCCAGTGAGAATTTCTGTTGTTCCATATATAATGTGTTTAACGGGCTGCTGTCGCTGAGCAAGCTCTTGCAAGCTAGCATACTCCACATAATTACCACCACCAATCATGAATGCAATAGCTTCTTTAAATGGCCCTTTGAGATGGTTGCTACCTGCTCCTGACTTAGGAGTACGGGGATCAAACACGAGGTAGGAATCAATTTCAGGATTAGGCTTCCCCTCCATCAAAGCTTCAACAGTCCTTGTTAATGCTAACTGCCTATCACTAGATAATAAATTTTTCACACCAGCTGTGACAGCACTAATTGACTGGCCATAAAGCTTTTCAGCCCAATCAACAATATTACTTCTACTTGAAGAATTTGCCGATGCCAATGAAACATTTAGGGACTTGATTTTCTTCACATATTGGAACGCACAAGTATCAACTTCTGACTCCCTGAGTGCTGCTTCCACTGCTTCAACTTCTGATTGGTTAATGCTGTCAGATGATATAAGATAAATGATTGCAAATCTCAACTTATCCATCTTGGATCCTTTCCCTCTAAGAACTCCCAAGAGTTCATTCCGATCAATACCACCTTTGACAATCATGTCATTCTCCTTTTTGGCATAGGAATCAAGTGATCTCTCCTTGATCTCACCCAATAACACGGTTGCAATGTTTGTGTGCTTATCAATCACCTGCTTTCGCTCTGTCAACTCAGGCAGGGAATTCACTGCATTCATCAAATGCTTTGTATTCCCAATCAACTCTGTTCCATCAAATTCGGCACCATCTGTTCCGGTCCTTCTATTTACCTCATCAACATCCTTTTTATACTTATTCAATTGCGTCTCAATTTCTAGTGCAACTTCAGGAAATTCTAGGGATCCATTTGCAACCCAAAATGGATCAGAACTATCCAATTCATATGACTTCATCCCACCCTTTTCGCCTAACACACTCAACCTATTCAGCCTCAATCCAAGCACATCATGAACGAGAGGGCGATATCTAAAATCATGTTGTATCCCAATTGCCAATTCAAAATTCCGATCGAATATGCACAAAATTGGCCTCTGAAAGGAGGTCGTAAAACCTCCACCTTCTGAAAACAAATTGTTCTTCGACAATAAATGATCCCTCAACCTCTGATCCAATGCTGAAGCAACCATCTCTGCTGGCCCTCCACGTGGGCACCTAATTATTGGAACAACTGCCAGCGTCGCCAGCACACAAAACAAACCACCAACAATCTTCTCAATAATGTCCTCAATTTCCCTATCCCCAGCAGATGGATCATTCAATTGAACATAGGTAGATTTCTGGGCCAATGAAAACAAATTATCCTCCAAAGTCACAAACTCCAAATACTGATCATGCACTTTTGATATCCTTTCTATTGATTCCGAATTCAAGGTCCCAGATGCAAGATCTTCAAGAAGGGGACGCGGGATAGAGGATGAAAAATTCAGATGGATGCTATCATACAGAGCACGGGAAGCATCAGCAATAATTCGAAGAATGTTGGCTTGACTAGGTTGAACAAAATACACGGCAGGAACATCATGGACAGGCTTCCGATCCTTGTCAATAAGGAAATACAAGGTCACCCCATGCTTGCGAAGATCCTTGACATGGATCAATGGGGATAAGATATTTTGGCAAAATTTATCATAAATCAAGATCTTGTAGACCTCTTCATTAGCAGTAACAGTGGCATTTACAGGTTGATTCAGGTTTAGCATCCGAATTACACATTCTGTATACAAAATCATAGATCAAGCTCAATAAACAACATAAACCACATCAGGACAATAAAATTCCTTCTAATTTCTAATCCTCTACTACTCAATTTGGTTCTTCCACCAATTACTTTGTGTAAGAATCAAAAGTCCGTAATTATATTCATGAAACTGGCGAAATGAAGTGGGACAGGAGAATTTGAACGCTATCATCATCCAATTAGATAAATAATATCAAAAACATGAAATTTCAGCAGAACAAGAGATCCAGAGAAAAGAAACTTTACCGGTTTGTTTCTGACGGAGATTGAGAGCCATGGCGGTGAAAACTCTGATTACAAAAAACAAAAGAAAAAAAATTGAGCGAAATTGCCGGTCCCCGGTCCAAGCTCTTGCTTTCAAAGCTCGCTCACTGCAAACGGAGAGGTGTTTGCTGCTGTTGCGAATAGACGGAGATTGGAGAGGAGAGATCCAGTGAGAGTCCGAGATAGGCTTAAAACGAACTTTTTTCATTTGGGTGGGGGTTGTTCGGGTCTCGTCTTAAAACGAACTTGTTTCTTTTTTTTGGGCGGGGTTTTGGGGGTACTATTTAGAATTAGAACAATTTAAGTTATTTTTTCTTTAAAAAAAAGATAAATTATCCTTCCAGAAAAATAAAATACAAAAATTAGTTTATATTTTTAAAATATTTTAAATTCAATTTTATTTTTAAAATATAATTAATATATTTAATACTCTATTATATTTTTATTTAATATTATCAATAAATATAAATTATTATTTATTACGAGAATGTATTAAAAAAATGTTTTTTTATATTATTGACTAATTATAAAAATGTATTATTTTTATAAATCATAAAACAATAGGGATAGATTTAGGCAATGTTTATCAAACTAGATTATAATCTAAATTTAAAAATGACAACAGGGCGAGTTCGGATGAAATTATCTGTCTTCGACCTGAAATCATGTCCCATCCTCCGATTTTGCATCATTCTCCACAGAAAAAAATTTAGATTCTCCGTCCTTGTACCGCATTGGACGGAAATCTCCAACCCTACCTAGTTAACTTATTATTATTATTATTTTATTTTATTTTAATATTACAAATATTTTTTATTTTAATTAATTAGTTAAATATATAATTTTTAAGTAAAAAAATATTTTTTACTTTAAATGAGTATTATATTTTTATTTTATTAATTTTAAAAAAATATTAATTATATTAAAATATAAATAATTATTGTATATATATAAATATTATATATAAAAAATATAATAATCGGGGCATGAAAAAATTCATCCCGTTCGAGGCAGAATCAGGTTGGGGCACAACGAGGTGTGTCCAAATAGTCATTTCTATCTAGATTATAATTTAGTTTAATTTAGTTTAATTATAAAAATAATTTAGTTTGACAAATAATTTGTATTTTGTAAAGTAGCCTATTTGGAAAAAAATTATATTATAATTTTCAAAATAAAACACTAGTAGAACTAACTTTTTTTATAAATTGATATATTATTATTTTTCTTTTATTTTTTACTCTTATTTTTTTATCATTTTATAATAATAATTATTAAATTATATATAATATAATTATAAAATTATTTAATAATAATAGTAATAATAATATATGATAAAGATAGTCATATTTATTATATTTGGATGAAATATTTAATATAATTTTTATATTATTTAATATGCATATATATAATATAATTTTTTTTGTATTATATATTTAAATAGACTTTTATAATATTTTTGAATAATATAAACATATTATTTTATATTATTTTATATTTTTCAACTAGTTTTACTAAATACTTTTAATTGAATATGCTAAATTATCAGTTACTAGATTTTAAATGACTAGATTATTAGTTATAATTAGATTATCAGATTGAAACTAAATTATCAATTATAAGCTTTTACTAAATAAAAAAATGCATTGCAAAAATTTGTACCTTATATAAAAATGGACTCCCTTAATTAAAAACAAATGGTAATTTTGTGGTTTATTCTCTGCATCTCAATAAATTTGTTTATTTTAGTAGAGAAAAAATTTATCTTATTAAGTTTGTCCATTTTATGAAATAATATAATTTTTAATTTTTTTCAACTCTATTTTTTACTTTAATAAATATTTCACAATTCTCAACTCTATAAAATATCAAACTGTATTAATTTAAAAAGTATTATAGTTAATTATTTAAATTATTAATATTTTCTAATTAATTGTTGTGCAACAAAAAAAAAGAATAACTTTATTGAAATGGATGAAGTAATTATTATAATTTTTAGGTTAGGAGTTCAATTGAAAAATGCCTAAAATGTTGATTTTTTTTTAGAAAAAAAATTATCCCTTAATAGAATCATATCATTTTTTTTCATTCATTTCTTCATACAACAAGGGTTAACTCTGCAAATACTTTTCCTCCAATTAAATTTTAATCTTTTTTGAGATAAAATTTTGAAATTCAACTATTTTTCTATCCCCTTAAACTAATGTTTTTAAAATTCAATGAGATATCGAATCAGATGATTGGTTGAGTCATTATTCAATATAACTTTTTTAATTATTTATATAAAAAAATAAAATTAGAAAATCATTACCTTATGGATTAAAATCAAAAGAGAAGGGCACATTAAGTTAACCATAGAAAAGAGGTTAAAGCACTGTATATGACAATTAGACTCCAACCCATTTGGTGCTCCATTTTGCCCCGCCTTATTTGGGGTGGTTCTTTTATAATTTTTATACCCCGTTTCTATTTCTAATTTTTTTTTTATCGTGAACTGTATATATATTTTCCACCCAAATATTACATCATAATAATAATAATAATAATAATAATAATAATAATAAAATTTTATATTTTACATAATTAATATTTTTAAAAACTAATAAAATAAAAATATAACACGTAAAATTTTTTACTTAAACAATTATATAATTAACTAATTAATTAAAATAAAAAATAAAAAAATATTTTTAACATTAAAATAAAGTAAATTTTTTAATAAAAATCGGAGATCAGATCGAATTTGAGGATCTCCATTTCAGTGTGATGTGGAGATGAAAATTCAAAATTTTTTTCAACAAAAAATGGGATAGGTCGGAAAACGAAGCGGAGTGTTGAAATCGGAAAACTTCATCCTAAATCTATACCGTTGTCATTACCATAGAGATTAAATATGACATTTGCAGTTTCTTAATTAATAATCATTGAGACAGAGTCATTAAGTTGCTTAATTTCTATGTTATTGAAAAGGTGGTAGATTAATGGAAGCCATGCATAGTCAACAAACAAGAATCTCAAAGAGTCACCATATGTCATTCATTAAGTTTGGCCTAAAATGTCACTTGTACTGACTCTTGTCCAACATGCATTAAAATATTTATATTTTATTAATTTATTTATTTATATTATTCAATATTTTAATGAAATTTGGATAAGTTGGTACAAAAATGTTGTCAAAAATAACATTACTCTTAAGTAAATAGAAGCTAATACTAACTATTAAGTACCATTAGAACCATGGTGATCTCACTGCTTGGAGTTAAAGTTCATTTATTTATTTATTTCTCTGAACGAGAGTCTCAAGTTAAGATCAAGTTCGTAAAGATATTTCGTTCAAATCTCAATTTTTTTCCTTCTAAACAGTAATTTTCTTGTCATTGAAATTTTAAAGCTAAAATTACATGATTTATACTTTTTTAAATTGCTTTACCATAAATGTTTTCCTAATTTTAAAAAATTCATTACCACACTTTTTATCTTTAAAAAATGCCTCTTTTTTATATTTTATATTTTAAAAATGCAATTTTGTTCTAGCAACTCAAAATGGTGTATTTTTTAAATAGAAAATTTTAAAAAATATATTTTTAAAAGAAATTAAATAAAAAAACATATTTGTATACAGTTCATTTTTTTGGGTAATATTTATCTACAAATCCCAAATTTAAAAGCTTTGTGAAAAGTTCAAATGAGAGAAGCCCAATCCAAACACAACATAAGCCCATACTACCCAATACATGAAAGAAATCCCTTTTTATTATTATTATTTTTTAATTTTGAACAAAAGAAATATTAGTTTGCACTTCAAACATTTTCACAATTATACCATCAAACATTTTAATAATAAAAATACACAATTTTAAAATAATATTTTTACTTACATAGATACCATTTTTTTTAAAATTGAGTCAATGGATCACTACTGAGTCAATACTCTCCCATATAAACGCACAGTTTTACTTTTAGAATATTTACTAAAAAAACAAAAATAAAATAAAAACCCATCTTTGCCTTCTTCTTCTTCTTCCCAGGGAAGAAGGAAGACACCTAGCAAAGAAAGAGACCAAAATTCCAGTAGCAGAAAAGCAGGTAGAAGCGTGAGTTGGTCCAAATCAGAAAATAACTCAACTCCAAATTACAATGGGGCTGAGATTGCTACTAAGATTTTCCGTTTCCCATCTCTTCCTCTCTCTTTCCTTTTTTTTTTTTTTTTTTCTCTCTCCGTTACCCTTCTCTCTCCATCCATAAAATGCTATTTGGATTTGTTATTATGAAAATTAATTTTATTTTAAATGAAATTTCGGTTGTTGTTTAATTGCAATTTAATTAAAAAAGCCAATAAAAATTAAAACCGTCAAATGAAAATGAGCATGGGTAGAATAAATTTTTAAGGATTTATTGCTACTCTTATGAAATTGCCAGAATAATCTTCAAAAAAAAGAAGAAGGAAGCTTCAACCTTGGTTAGAAATTGAAGAAAGAGTAAATGTTGGTGGATCATGGTGAGTTGACGAGAGGGAGAGAGAGAGAGAGAGAGAGAGAGAGAGGTCTCAAAGATGGTTATTAGAGTTTGAATAAAACTTTTCTTCCTGGTTATTGGAGCATAAGAGAAGATGTGGATGACGTTGATGGGAGGAGAAGAGATTGAAGAAACAATTTTCTCTCCTTTTTTTTTTTATCATTTTATCATTTGCAAGGAAATGAATAAGGAGGAGAGAGAGTGAATGAAAGAAGTTAGGAATTTTTTTTTTAAAATAATTATGAAAAAGGGTTAAGATTCGGGTTTTTTCAAATAATTTAGCCTTTAATTTATAAGAAAAACTCTATAAATTAAATCAATTATATCCTATTATTATATATGTAAAATAATAATAATTCGCACAAACATTTTCTAAAATTAAGAAATACTTTTGTCGGATGCTTACCTCTCAAGTTGAACTTTAATAAATTAGAATGGTATACTTTTAGTCATTTAGAGCCTTTAGAATATGTTTTTAACTACGAAAAATGTGAAAAAGGAGGGGGCAATAAAGCAAGGCCGAAAAGATTGACAATTAGAAATTAAAAAACGAAAATTAAACAACTTGTAAGCATTTGCCTGAACTAAAGTTCCTATGTTAATCATGTTATATCTTCACGTGCTTAAATTAATTAATTATCATTTTCAAAAAAAAATAGTTTATTAGGACAAAAGGGAGACTATAAGTTGGTAGCATGTGAAGTACTTTGTGAGATAGCTTTATTAATTTGAGACCGTATGATGAACATGAGACAGACACACTTTGTCTTTATTGGCATAATCATCTTACTTTGGGATTAATTTTCATTAAAAGAGGACACTCATATATGAAAAATGTTACCAAATTAATTATACCTTATTGGGTAAGATCAAAAGTTGAAATAGAGGAACGGTCCACCTGCCCTTAAAAATGTATTTTGTCAATTAAAAAAAAACACTATGATTTTGAAATTCAGAAATCCTTTTGTTTTCGTTACACAAACCATGCCCCAAATTCAACTCTTAGGCAATGTTTGGCTCATGGAATAGAGCAAATATGGAATAGAATATCAATATCTAAGGAATAAAATATGTAGAGATAAAATAACTATTCCTAAATAA
Source organism: Triadica sebifera (assembly GCA_023653625.1). NCBI lineage: Eukaryota > Viridiplantae > Streptophyta > Magnoliopsida > Malpighiales > Euphorbiaceae > Triadica > Triadica sebifera. The sequence continues at coordinate 8,273,803 of CM042905.1, forward strand.
TTTTTATTCTATATTTTGTTTCATGAGTTTAGATTATTGCAGTTAATGTAGTATTAATTATGTTACTGAACAGGATAACTATTTTTGTTTCTATATTTGGTATATTTTTTGCTAAAATTACGGTTTTATGATATTTTTAGAAAGTATTTATGAGTTTAAGGTATTTTTACTGAATTGACAAAGGTAGAAATTTGTGTATCAGTTGGATTAGCGTACAGAGATTCTGTGTCACTTAAAGTGGCACATTGATACTGTACGCTGGTTGAAGTGACACATTTAATATATATTTTTAATATTTTTGTATAATTTTTACTTTTTATAAATTACTCGTCATGCTAAGAAGGAAATTTATTATCTTACTTCACAAATATGAAACCCATTATAAAAATTATATATGACATCTGATGGTTTAGATTGGTCAATGAAAAATATGTGTATAGACCGAATCTAAGAAGAATTTTATATGTTAAAAAAGAGGTGATAATAGTGATAATTATTATTGGTTTCAGGATGTTGTAAGTCTTTCGCTTGCAGTCGAGCAATTTGCATTCTTATAGCTATAGGTGGTGTCTCAAGTGTCATTATACGCTAACCGGGCTCCTCAAATGGAATTCTGAGACATGAGGTATTATTATTATTTAACTCCTCTTGAATGAAATTATGGTTAAGGTTTATTTTTTTAATTAATAAAACTCAACAAAAATTTAATTGTTAATTACTAGTTAATCAATAATCAATAATTAAAAATTAAATTAAATTATGATTTGATAGTTAATCAATTTAATTATTAATTACTAGTTAATCAATTATTAATTAAATTTAATTAATATTTGATAGACAAAATAATTAATAAAATAACTACAACATAAATTTAATTGTCATTTTTATCAATATTTTTCACGCTTTTGTTTTTTGGTTTTTTCTAATAAAATTATAATATATGTTAATACATTTACTTTTTATAGTACATATAAAATTTTTTATGACCTATTAATAAATTAACACAATAATTTAATAAATTAATACAGTAACCTATTAATGAACATATAAATTAATACAATAACTCTACAACTTAATAAATTAATTAACCTATTAATAATTAACACAATAACCAATGTTATAAATTAATTCTATAAAAAATGCTCTTATTTTTTTATATAATTAAAGACTATAATTAACGGATTTTTTTTAGGATATAGTTAAGAGATATTAAATAAAAATTTTATGTTTTAATAAATTAATACAATAATATAAATTTAATTGTTATTTTAATAGATAATCAATAAGTAAAATTTAAAAGTTAATTATGAGAATAGATAATTATTATTTCAATAATAGATCATTATGACAATAGATAATTATTATTTTAACTATGATGCTAATTAAAAATAAATGCATTCTATGATTTTTTTTAAATTAATTTAACTTATTGAATAAACATAGATATTTATCTTATTGATTAAGAGTTGTTATATAAAATTCATAAATTAATTCATAAAATCCATGGTGATATACGATATCATATGCTAATAGGGGTGGTAACTGGTAGGGTACCCGCGAAAATTGTCTTACCCGAACCCGAATATTTATATACATACCAAAATCTGTCCCGAACCCCGTTTAAAATTATAATATTAATACCCGTATCCGTCCCAAATCCGATTAATATTACCCGATTAATACCCGAATCCGAATAATTACTCGTTTATTATTAAAAAATTTAAAATAAAATAAAATTCAAACTAATTAAATAATTAAAAATCTATAAATATAAAAATAATCTACCATAAATCACTATAAAATTAAATAAAACATAAAATTTAATTCAACACATTCAAATTAAAATAATTTATCAAATTGTTCAAAAATAACAATAAAATTAAATATTGTTCATTATGACAGAAAAATTATATTTCACATTTTAAACTTCTATTACATTTGTAATTCATCAATCTATAAAAATATATGAAAAAATAATTATATCATTATATTCAATAAATTAAAATAGAACAAATTACATAATATATATATATATAATTGGATTTATCGGGTAGCGGGTACTCGAAGGCCTCTACCCGTATCCTACCCAAACCTGTGACGGGTTTAAATATTGCTATCAAAACCCGTCCCAAAACCCTAATAGAGTTATCCATTAGGGTTTAAACGGGTTCGGATTGACGCGGGTACCCGCAAAACCCGTACCCGTTGCCACCCCTATATGCTAATGGCCATTTGGATCGAGGGATTTTTTCTAACAAAGCAAATGAATTAGGGTCTCTCACTTTAATTCTTTTCATAATCCTCTTGAATTTTCACTTTTTGATGCATTTTGCTTAGTAATATCACATTAAATTATGTTAAACATATAAGTGTACACATGTATCACTATATTCAACACTAATTATTAAAACAAATGATTTATACAAAATTACATACTAGCTTTCACCATCAATTTTTTCATAACTTGATTTTTGAATTTGGTGTTGTAGTTGTTGGCAATATGGTGAATGCAATATATGTAATACTCACAAATTAGGGCCTAGAAAGTATAAGTTAAAAAGGGTATATTAAGAGTATATGAGAGGTACATAGGGGTAAAGGGTTGTGATAACTTGAAAATAATGAAAAAGATAAGAAAAAGTGAAGTTTCCAGTATTCACGCCCGTGATAGAGGTAATCACGACTGTGAATGTCAATAAATTTATATTCTAAAGTTGAGGAGATTCACGCTCGTAATACTATTTCACGGCCGTGAAGACCTGCAGGTTTAAATATAGCAGTTTTATATTTCGATATAAAAAATCAAGTAATTTCAATCAAAATCCTAGCCACCAATCATCTGAAATCCCAAAAATAGTTCTTCATCAAATCCTTTCGATTTTTGTTGATCAAGTCCAAATCCCCACCATAAAAAAAAGTGATTAAATAGATGAAAAGCTTAGGTTTTTGCCATAGATATCAATATTGGAATCAAAGAGCGTAAGAACACGATTTTTAATTTCAGAATGCATCTGTTTTCATGTAACAGAGGTAAGATGTCACGTTCCCCTATGTCCTTTAATATGTTTCAATTTGGTTTAATGGGGGGATTGAGATTATAGACATTAAATCAATATTAAGATAAGGTTTATATTAGTTATGGCACAAATAGTTTAATTTTAGTATTATAATGGTAATATAGTCTCTAATTTCTTATTAGAGATTGAGGTTAAAGATAAAGATACCCACTAGAGACAGTAGACATAAGAGGATCGAGTGTTAGGGCTCAATTATTAAGGTTTGCACATATACACATTTTTATTCGATTATAATGTATTTGTGATGTGAATTACGAATTATGAAGTGTTAAGTGACAAGAAATATTACATGCTGAAATTGAGGTAATGGATTTGGAAATCCGTATGGAATGATTTTGATTGAGTTATGAAACTTGAAGGTATAGATTTATTGTTAATGTTGGGTTGGATTTAGCTTGAATGATTTTAAATGTTGAATGATATATTTTAACTTAATATTAAATGTTGGAAATATTATAAAATATTGATAGGTGTGACTAACATTAGTTAGCTTTAGTCATATGCATGTTGTGTGTAAATTTTACTGAAATCAATGCTAGAATATCATTTCTTCCTAAAATGTCATGCTCGTGAAGTCAAGCTTCACACCCATGAATGAATGTATGCCACGCTCATAAACCAATATTCATACTCGTGAATGATCATGTTTGAGTCACAGGTAGACAACTCGTGATAAAAAGTTTCACACCTATGAATGCCCTATATCCAGAAGTGTGCAAATGAATTTATATGTTGAAACAATTGAGTATGATATACACACATACTTGGCATGATTAAATGTGATTATATACAACATAATGACATGATTATGGAACATGGTTTCACACTAGGTGTTAAGAATTACATGATATGATGTGATGATTATATGAAACATTGGAATATGACATAAATAATGTAAATATCCAGAAAGTAAAAATATATGCCCATTCTCTATATGAGAACTAGCTATGATAGGTGGTTTGTCATTGATGAGGTTACGGTACCATATAATATTTATACATGCAGATTTTATATTTACTTATTAGGGTGGTTTAAGCTCGAGTAAGAGCGCTTTTGATTTGAGATGCAAAATTTGCATATATGCATGCAATTATTATATTTACTCATCGGGTGACTTAAGCTCGGGTAAGAACGCTTCTGATTTAAGATGCAGAATTTGCAATATAGACAGATACAGATAGTGAGCAAGGTGATTTAAGCTCGAGTAAGAGCGCTCATGTTTTAGAACCCACATTCGGTAGTATGGTCCTAAAGTTGGGCTAAGAAACCAAAAAATTGCAATACAGTACACAAAAAATTATAATACAAGAATTTGCAATATAGTTGATAGAAATAAGTAAATTATATATATATAATCAATAATAGTATACTTGCAATATATGATAAAATTCATTGTGACTATGATGATATAGAATTATGATAGACGACATGTATTGTTACTACGATGATAAAATTATTTGTATAATGTATGTTATGACTGTATTGAAATTAATTCAGTATGAATGAATTTTTCATGTATATTTATATATATGAAGATATGATCAAACATTCAGGTATGTTTATGAATATAAAATGTGATATTTAATATATGAATGCATGCTAGAATTTAAATGCTTATATGCAAAACTAAACTTTCGGTAGCCTAACATGTGAGTTTTCTTGCATGCATGTTTGGAACCAATAGACTGTTGAGTTGATTTGAAGAAAAGACAGAGTCAATCAAAGTTGACTCATGGGGTCTGTTCATTTATTTTATTCATCTCATTTGTTATGCCACATCTTCTGGGATAAAAACAGATAATTGAGTTGACCCGTGTGGGTTTGCTCATTTATTTTATTCATCTCATTTGTTATACCACATCTTCTGGGATAAAAACAGATAATTGAATTATGTTTTAAGTAAGGTTGATTTTTGTAATAAGGTCTAATATTGCCCAAACTAGATTGCAGTCAGAATATGATTTTATTATGAGATCAATTCAGATATAGATGTGATTTTAAATTGCTTGTTATAATATTTAATTGATATTATTACAGAAATAAGTTAGAAAAAGTTTTACAATAGATATAGTCATGTGCCATCCGTTTGTTACAGTGAGGTTTACCTTGGCTAAATAGTGGTATCAGAGCTTAGGTTTAGGCAGTTCTAGACCTAAATGGATTACAGAGTTATCATGTATACGTACATATGTCTTGTCTGACTCTGATTTGAGCTACTTCTTTGTCAACTTGTAGGATTAGAGTGAGATGACATCAAAATTAAACGATATGGTTGAGAGCCAAAGATCTCCAAATGATGGGGCACTAAACTAGTCCAATGTAGCTAGTATTCAGGGTTCAAGTGTAATATCAGTTCCTGACCCATAGGCTTTTGAATTTGCTAATTAGGACCAGACTCCATTAATGCAGCAGATGGTAGGATTTCTGCAACAGATAGCTAGAGATGTACCACCAACACCAGCACCAGCTCTTCAACCTCCACCACCAAGACTAAGGGTATAGTTTGACAAGCTCCGTAAGTTTGGAGCTACTGATTTTTTAGGAACAAAGAAAGATGATCTTGTTGCTGCAGAGATTAGATTGAAAAGATAGAGAGGGTCCGTGATGAATTTGAGGTGGCCACCGATAAAAAGGCTAAGTATGTTATATCTTTGTTATAGGAAAATGCTTATGACTGGTGGAAAACAGTGTTGATAAAATTAGAGATTCCCTAGCCAATGATATGGGTTTTCTTCATAACTGAGTTCAATGAGCAATATGTTCCTCCAATTTATATAAATGAGAAGAAGAGAGAGTTTTTAAGCCTCAAGCATGGCAAGATGACAGTGATTGAGTACTAAAAAGTGTTTACTCAACTGAGTAAATATGCCTTAAACATAATCACCAGTGAGAGAGACAAGTGCAGGAGGTTCGAGTATGGCCTCAATGTAGAGATAGATAATTTTATCAATGCACTTCAGCATGATAGCTTCACCAAGCCGATTCCAGCTGTAGTTAGTGTGGAGCAAAGAAAGAGGAAGAGAGCTGAGGAAGCATCTAGATAGACAGTGACCCTAGTGACCTAGTCTTCAGGTAAAAAGGGTCGGTTCTATTCAGGATAGTTTCATGGTAGGAGTCAGGTACAAAGTAGGGGTTACACACAGGGTGGACCATATAGGAGGGCACAAACCTCTAGAACTACATCTACAGTTGGCAGCACGCAGACACATGCTATCCAAGATAACATTCTAGTGTGCAAAAATTGCCATAAAAGTCACAGAGGAGAGTGCTCGAGAAATACAGGTGCTTGCTATAGATGAGGGTCTAAATATCATATGAAAAAGGGATTTCCCTTTGATGACAGGAAGTACACCTACCCAAACTACACGGTCCACTCTAGCTCAGGCTAGTCAATAGACTAAGGATCGTACATGACTTACTCAGATAGTTTCTGAGACTGTTAAAAAACCAAAAATAGGCTGATCTCCAGCTAGAGCCTACATTAGGAGGGCTAGAAAGGACCAGGAAGCTACTGATGTGATTGTTGGTATGTTTTCTCTTTATGACTTTGATATTTATCCATTAATTGATCCAATTTCAACACACTCACATATATGCACAAACACTCTTAGGAAAACATAATATGAGTAGTGAGAATATTGAATATGAAATTGAGATTACAAACCCTTTAAGGCATAATATGATAGTGAATACGGTATATAGAGGCCGTCCTTTGATTGTACATAGAAAATAATTCCCAACAGACTTGAAAAAATTGCTTTTTTGGAAATTTGATGCCATTTTGGGCATAAATTGGCTTGCACAATAGAGGCAGTTGTAGAATGTAAGAAGAAGTTTGTGATGCTTAAAACTTCAGAGTAGAGAGATGTAAAAGTGGAAGGTGAGTTATTCCTACAACTTTCGTGAGTTATTTCAATGATGAAGGTAGAAAAAATGATAAGAAATGGATGCGAAACCTTTTTAGCTCATATTGTTGACACAAGAAAGGGAGGCCCAGAACTTCAGGATATCCCTATAGTGAATAAATTTCTAGATGTGTTTTTTAAAGATATACTGGGGTTACCACCTATCAGGGAGGTTGAGTTCTCTATAGAGCTTACCTCAGGCATAATACCTATATCAACAACGCCATATGGAATGGCACCATTCGAGTTGAAAGAGCTAAAGGCTCAACTATACGAATTATTAGAGAAGAGATATATCAGGCCGAGTGTATCTCCATAAGGTGCATCAATGTTATTTATAAAAAAAAAGATGGGTATATGAAACTATGCATAAACTGTAGATAGTTGAACAAGGTGACAATTAAGAATAAATATTCGTTACCACGAATTGATGACCTGTTTAATTAGTCGAAGGGTGCATGTGTGTGTTTTAAAGATTGATTTGAGATTGGGGTATCACTAGCTGAGAGTTAAGGTAGAAAATATAGCCAAGACAATGTTCAGAACCATATATTGACTTGATGAACATGGTGTTTTGATGCTACTTAGACCAGTGTGCTATGACCTTTATTGATGATATTCTAGTGTATTTTAAGACACCTGATGAGCATGATCAACATCTGAGAATAGTTTATAGATACTTAGAGAGAAGAAATTTTATGACAAGTTCTCAAAATGTGAATTTTGGCTTGATGAGGTATCTTTTCTGAGACACATTTGTGTCGACAGATGGTATACAGGTTGATCCTAGTAAGGTAGAAACTGTCACAAGTTGGAAGCCTTCCTGCAATATGACAGAGATCAAAAGCTTTCTTGGGTTTGCTGGTTACTACAGAACATTTGTTAAATGATTTTTTATGATTGATTATTCTTTAACTAAACTACTGAGAAAAGATGTGAAATATGAGTGGACTGAGAAATGCCAGGAAAATTTTGATAGTTTAAAGAAGATGCTAACAGAAGCTCAAATTTTGACATAGTCAGTTCCTGATAAGAAGTATATCATCTAAAGTGATATTTCTCATAATGAATTGGGGTGTGTACTTATGCAAAAAGGCAAGGTAGTAGTATATGCTTCCAGGCAGCTGAAGTTGCATAAAAGAATTACCCCACATATGACTTAGAATTGGTGGGTCTTTGCATTGAACATTTGGCGTCTGTAACACCTAACACCTTATACATCTATATACCGCATATATTGATTTTATATTGTTATCCCGTATGGAATAAAATTAAATAAATTTCAAGTTTACAGCGATAGTAATTTTTTTTAACTCATCTCATATTATCAACAATAATTTAACAATCAATACGGAAGCTTTAATTATAGCTTATAACATGACATATATTAATAACTTAAACATTACGTTTAAAAAGTTAGTAAATATGCAAGTATTCAATCCCCAAATATAAATGATATGTTCTTATGCTTATGTGGAATGCAAGGAGAGAGAGTGATGAGGCTCGGCCGGTGACCTTTGATTCATGACTTTTATATGCACCTCAATATGAACTACTAATCTTCTCTACCTGAAAAATGATGCAATTTGGTGAGTTGCGACTCAGTGAGAATAACCATCAAATGAGTTCTAAAGCACCAAGCATTTCATAATAGCAAATAACAAGTATAATTAATACATACTTTATACTTCATTTCATTAGTCAATAATATATAAATACAGATAAAATCAAGTATTCAATAATTGTTCTTTACTTATGCTCATGCTTATTCATTTTATTTTGTTGTGACCAGGTTAAACGAACATTGCCCCGAGTTTCCATGTGAACATTTGCATTTACAATTGCATTTGCTAGCTAGCTTGATCATTTGTTTCATTTGCACATTTGTTGGGCTATAAGCCTCTTCTTTGGCTTTGCACATTTGTTGGGCCATAGGCCTTTTCTTTTGCTTTGCAATGTCAATTAACTAGTCACAACGCCTTTTAAGTCATTATGCATATGCACTTGTACTTACATATTCATCAACCATTGTATCTTATCACATATACCATACATATACCACATATATACCTCATATGTCAACACATATACTATACATATACCACATATATACTTCATATGCAATACATATACCATACATATACCACATACACATATACCATACATGCAATACACATATATATACCATACACATATACCATACATATACCACATATATACCTTATATGTCAACACATATACCTTGCATATACTATACATATACCATGTATATATATTATGTCAAACATATACCTCAAATATACCAAATACACAAACTTATATGTACCACAAATGTCACAAATTATTCATCATCATATTTGCAAGGAAAAATCATCACAATCACATAGCAAGCAACATTCATATGCATTAAAGAATTCAATTCATAATTAGACTCACATTTTTCCTTTGATTCCAACCCTTAACTTATTGTCTACCCCCTTCTTGTATATCTCCAATTTGTCTTGAGCCTAATATTGAAATATAATTGGTTAATTTATGATTAGAGAAACTTAATGTGGCTTAAATAAATTAATATACATTATTCATATCAATAATTAAAATTTTTCCTATGAGGCAGTGTGACCTTATGAAACTGTTTTGACTATAACTTTTTCTTTACTTGACCAATTACTTTGATTTTTGTTCCTAATTAACATTAACATATTTACATATAACATATTCAAATTTCAAACCAATTGGATTACTGCGCGATGTTTGGTGGAATTTTTAATCGTGTTCTGATTTCTGCCCTGTTTTCTGCCCTTAGGCAGTTTCAGGGTACTTATTTGGGTTCCTCATAACTTATAATATGTACGTCCTATTTTAATAAAAATTTAAAGAACCTTATATGGGTTCATATGGAACATTTTTCATGTTTAAAAATTTTATAAATTATGTCTCTAAGGTCTTCAAATTATAATAAATATTTTACTGGTCTAGAATAGAATTGGCTTCCAGACCAGTATTACTTCCAAAGGCCATAACTTATTCTTTACATAACATATTAAGCTTAAATTAGTACCAAAATTTCGCTAAGACATATACCTATAACTGTAATATTTTGAGCATTTATAGAATCGATCTGTAAGAAGCTCAAAATAATTAAACAAGTTGTGAGACCTGTACAAGGCACTTAGTAGGCAGTTCAAATCATGGAACAGTCATGGTTACATTCACCATAACTCACAAATTACAAGCCCTATGAACCTGAAATTGTGTATACAGATCCATAATACATATATCTATAACTTTTATGTTTTTAGGTACTTCCAATATTGATTTTAATATACCCAAAACTAATAAACACAGTAGCTAACTTACTTAAGATTCCCATCCGGACCAGTTTCAGTACGAAGAGGATATCTCATTCTATACATCACATATTTCAAAAATATTTACATATACATAAATCTAAGACATAAAGGAACAATATTTGCGTTTTAAGATTTTCCAGAATCAATTTCTATGGATATCAAAATCTGAGTTCAAATCAGTGTCTATTAATGAACCTTAACAACTCAAATCAACCTTATAACAATAAGAATTGATTACTTACCAAGAACAAACTTTCAAATGATCAATTTGCCTCAAAAACCAAGTGAAAAAAGGAATAATTTGTGGCTGGAACTTGAGAGAAAATAGGTTGAAGAAATGAAGCAAAGAGGAAGAAGAAGATAAGAAATGAAAATGAAGATAATGAAGCCTAATAGGTTAAAAGCCACCTACCCCATTTTCTTTATTTTTCCATCTTTGCCGTCCAACCTTTCTTTCTTTTCTTTTTTTTTTCTTTTTCTTTTTTTTGCTGTATGCTTTCTTTTTTTTTTTAAATTTTTTTATTATTTTTATTTTTATTATCATCATACATACATATATATACATTCATGTATACATACATACATTCATGTATACATATATACATTTACCCAATTTTACTAACCAATAATAAATAAATATATAATTTAATCACTTATTTTTATTTAATTAAATTAATCATGTCAAATTTTTATTAATTCAATCTAGTCTCAAATATTAATTTCATGTCATTTTCATCTACATTATAAAACTGACATATGCATTTCTATACAATTGTAAAATATTTGAAAATAAACTATGTCATAAATGTATTTAAATAAAAATGCATATTATGCACGTGTTCAAGTGATATGTATATATATATGCAAAATGTATATGTGCAAATGAGATGCTGTAGAAATGCATATGTGAAAAGTCAATGATGTTACAACATCACTATTTTTATGGGGAGAAATATTTCATTTATACATATCATAAGAGTCTGAAGTATTTTACTACACATAGAGATCTTAATTTGAGGTAGGTGCAGTGGTTAAAGCTGATAAATGACTATAATTGTGTGATTTACTATCACCTAGATAAAGTCAATGTATTCGCAGATGCTTTTAGTAGGAAGATGGTGGTTGAGTTGCACATTCGGCCTACACTCTATCAGGAGATTGTAGATGCACAGAGGCAGGATAATCAGGTTATTCAGATAGCTGAGGTGATCTCTAAGCGGGAGAGATCAGATTATACAATTGAGTTTGATGGTGGAACATACTATCAGGGCCGTTTATGCTTGTCCAATGCTATTGAGCTGAGATAGAGGATATCACAGAAAGTACATGAGACAGATATACTATTCACAATGGAAGCACGAAGATATATAACAACTTGAAGAGTAACTACTAGTGGAAATATATTAAAAAAGATATCACATAGTATACTACCAAATGCCTGACTTATCAGCAGGTTAAGGCAGAATATCAGGTACCATCAGGATTATTACAGGCTATCATAGTACCAAAATGGAAATAGGAGTTGATTACTATAGACTTCGTGATTGGATTGCTAGTGACTTCTCGAAAATATGATGTTGTACGAGTTCAATTCGTCTGCTCGCTTTTCGTCAGCTCACTTCTTGCCTATCATGAGGGATTTTTTTTTGAATATGCTAGTAGAGCTTTATATTAATGAAATAGTGCGACTATATGGAGTGCTAGTCTCCATTGTTTCAGATAAGGACCCCAGGTCTACTTTTCAGATTTGGGGTAGTTTGCATAGAGCTTTGGATACTAAGCTCAATTTCAATACAACTTTTCATCCTTAGACAGATGGACAATCAGAGAGGGTCATACATATCCTCAACCGTATGATGAGGAGTTGTGTGATTGAATTCAAGGTTAGATGGGATAAATATATTTATAATAACAGCTATCAGTCTAATATCAAGATGGCTCCTTATGAAGTATTATATGGTAGGAAGTACCGAACACCTTTGTATTGGATAAAGCTCAGTGAAAGAAAGCTAGTGGAGCTAGATTTGGTACAAGAGACTGAGAAAAAAGTACGGGTTATCCAGAACATATTAAAGGCAACATCTGATAAACATAATTCATATACAAATATCAAGAGAAAAGATGTTGAGTATGCAGTAGGAGACAAGATTTTTCTTAAAGTCTCTCCATAGAAGAAGGTTATAAGATTCAAAAAGGCAAATTAACCCGAGATTCATTAGGCCTTATGAGATACTAGGAAAGTGGGACTAGTTGCTTACAGGCTTACTCTACCACTAGAGTTGAGCAAAATTCATGACATGTTCCACATCTCTATGTTGAGGAGGTACATATCAAATCCTTCTCATATTGTTTCAATTGAGGATATTGAGGTGAGACCAAATTTGACATATGAGGAAGAACCAGTTCATATTCTAGCTAGAGAAATCAATGAACTCAGGAATAAGCGAGTACCATTAGTCAAGATCGTATGGAGAGATCATTCAACAGAAGAGGCTACTTGGAAAAGTGAAGAAGTGATGAAAGTACAATATCCATAGTTGTTCAGAGACAGTACATTAGGTAATTTAGAGGAAAAAATTCTTTAAAGGGGAAAGAAATGTAACACCCACAAGTTAGAGCCTAGAAAGTATATGTTAAAAAGTGTGTATTGAGAGTATATGAGAGGTATATAGGGGTAAAGGGTTGTGATAATTTGAAAATATAAGAAAAAGTAAAGTTCATAGTGTTTACGCCCGTAACATAGGTAATCACAACTATGAATATCGTGAAATTCAGATTCTGAAGTTAAAGAGCTTTACGCCGTGATACCATGGTTCATGTCCATGAAGACCTGCATGTTTAAATATAGCAGTTTCATATTTCGACAGAAAACTCACGTAATTTCAATCAAAACCCTATCCACCAATCCTTTGAAAATCCAAAAATAATTTTTCATTAAATTCTTTCGATTTTTGTTGATCAGGTCCATATTTCTACCATAAAAAAAAAGATTAAACTAATTAAAAAACTAAGATTTTCGCCATAGATATCAATATTGGAATTAATAAGCATAAGAACACGATTTTCAATTTCAAAATGCATCTATTTTCACATAACAGAGGTAAGAGGTCACGTTCCCCTGTGTCATTTGATATATTTTGATTTCGGTTAATAGGGAGGGATTGAGATTATAGGCATTAAATCAATATTAAAATAAGGTTTTTATTAGTTATGGCATAAATAGTTTAATTTTAATATTAGAATGATAATATAGTCTCTGATTTTGTATTAGGCACTGAGGTTAAAGATGGAAACACCCACCAGAGGCAGTAGATGTGAGATGATCGAGTTTTAGGGCTCCATTATTAAGGTTTGTACATATACATATTTTTGTTTGATTATAATGTGCTTGTGCTATGAATTATGAATTTTGATGTGTAAAGCGATAATAATTATCGATATGGTACATGCTGTAATTGAGGTAATAGATTTGGAAGTCTGTATGGAATGATTTTGATTGAGTTATGAGACTTGAAGGTATTGTGCTATTGTTAATATTGTCAGATTTAGCTTGAATGATTTGGAATGTTGAGTTGTATATTTTAACTTGATATTGAAAGCTAGAAATATAGTAAAATATTGATAGGTGTGACTAACATTGGTTAGCTTTAGTCCATATGCATGTTGTGTGTGAATTTTATCGAAATCAATGCAGGAATATCGTTTGTCTGAAGTGTCACACTCATGAAGCCAAGCTTCATGTCCTTGAATGAATGTATGTCATGCCCGTGAACTAATGTTCATGCCCGTAAATAATCACAGAGCTAGTGACGGCTGAGTCATGAGTAGATAACCCATAACAGAAGGTTTCATGCTTATGAATGCCTCGGATCTAAAAATGTGCAAATGGATTTATATGATGAAACTATTTGAGTATGATATACACACACATTTGGCATGATTAAATGAGATTATATACAATATAATGACATGATTATGAAATATATATAAATTACAGGATATGATGTGATGATTATGTAAAATATTGGAATATGACATAAGTGATATAAATATCCAGAAAGTAAAAATATATGCCCATTCTCTATACGATGACTAGCTAGGATAAGTGATATGTCATTGAGGGGGTTACGGTACCATAGAATATTTATGCATGCAAATTTTATATTTACTCATCAGGATGACTTAAGCTTGGCTTATTATATTTACTCATCAAGGTGGCTTAAACTTGGGTAAGAGCGCTCCTAATTTGAGATGCAAAATTTGCAATACAAACAGATACAAATAATGAGCAGAGTAGCTTAAGCTCGGATAAAAATACTCATGTTTCACAACCCGCATCTGAATTGATGTAATACAAGAATTTGCAATATAGTAGATAGAAATAAGTAATACAGGAATTTGCAATATAGTAGATAGAAATAAGTAAATCAAAAATCAAATATATATATATATATATGGAATCAATAATGGTATATTTGCAATGTATGATGAAATTCACTGTTACTATGATGATAAAATTACTTGTATAGTGTATGTTATGACTGTATTGAAATTAATTCAGTATGAATGAATTTGTACTTGTATATTTATATATATGAAGACATGATCAAACACTCATGTATGTTTATGAATATAAAATATGATATTTAATATGTGAATACATGCTAGAATTTAAATGCTTATATGTAAAACTAAATTTTCGGTAGCTTAGCGTGTGAGTTTTCTTACACGCATGTTTGGAACCAATAAACTGTTGAGTTGATTTGAAGAGAAGACAGAGCTAGTCAGAGTTGACCCGTGTGGGTTTGCTCATTTATTTTATTCATCTCATTTGTTATGCCACATCTAGAATAGAAACAAATAATTGAATTATGTTTTAAGTAAGGTTAATTTTTGTAATAAGGTCTAAATTGCCCAAACTAGATTGCAGTCAGAACATAATTTTAATATGAGATCAATTCAGATATATATGATTTTAAATTGCTTATTATAAGATTTAATTAATATTGTTACAGAAATAAGTTAGAAAAAGTTTTATTTCAAAAAGGTTTAAACAGATATAATCGTGTGACATTCGTTTGTTATAGTGAGATTTGCCCTGCTATATGGGAGAGTGTTACAATATATGTGTGGATTTTCATGCCATAAGTCCTGATTCATTGCATACTTAATTCCTATATGATGATCGAAAATAATGCACACTTTATTGTGGCCATCACGAACCGTGTAATGAAGTAAAGTCATGAAACATTTTCAGTTCTCTTTATTTTCCTTCTACACAAGAGTAAATACAATTGGTAATATTCTATTATTATCATCTACATCTTGAGCTATAAGCATGACACCTTTATACTTTTTATATAAAAAAGTTCCATCAACATAACTAACTGGTTTGTAATGCTTGAAACCTTTAGTGCATAGTTTGTATGCTTAGAACATATGTTTAAATCTACGTACCCATTCAACAAGACTACCATTGAATATGTGGACCTCACCTTAAACATTCCAAACATAACCTATATTTCTAAAACATGCATTATGCATGAAGTCACATAGGTGTGTATAGGAACCATCTCAATCTCTAAACATTTGTCAAATTGCTATTTGTTTTGCATATCACACTTTTTTGTATGAAGGAGTTGTATTAAATTTATCCCTCATATCTTCAATAAGAGCCTTCACCATAATATCAGGTTGCTCCCACAATAAGTTCCTAAGATAGCTTGAAATCAATGTCGAGTCAAAATTTTTGTGGTCTTATGATTCTCTAGAAACATTACAAGTGTGAGCAAAAACCTTTTTTTTTCCTTTTGTGTGGCTCGCAATCTCTAATTGCATCATTTTCCAATAGTGCAACCAATGGTGAAAGTATTTGGTTTTGTTTCACAATTTTTAAACTGTCGTTTGACATTTATTGAATACACTTTCGTCACAAACTTTACATCATCTCTTGAATTGAACACCATTCCTATGTGAAACTCTTTTATAGAATCCCAAATTATACATACCTCAGATTGATTTCTATTTATTCCCATCTCACCAAAGTCGCACCTGGTCAAACGTGCCCAATGATCCTTATTAAACACATATTCAACTCTTTGATTACTTTCAGCAACTGATCGTATTTATTTTTTTGTTCATCTTCATCTTCATCCTCCTTGTAATAATTTTCTTCATCATCCTCATCAATATCAGTGTTATCCTCCCATTTTCAATCTCATCAATGTCTTGCTCATCATCATAATTCTTAGAAATCATCAACTTGTATATATTCCATTGCAATATTTATATCACATTAATTGTCACCACCTTCATGATAACTAAATCCACGCATCTCAAAAAAACTTCCTCCATATTACGTTGTTCGATGGCCACAATAGAATAATACTCAACAAACAATTTAGTAAATTGCAAGCTAGAAATTTGGCTAACCATTTGATGCATCAATGCAATTTTATTTTCTCCCTATATTTGAATAAGTGAAAAAAATAAATTACCCTATTGATTATATATTGGGACTCTAATAACTACATTACTATCTATTTACAATGTAGTTTTAATCCTATATAATAAAACTTCTATGTACAATTCTTCATCTAGAGTAATGGTTTTTGTATTTCCATTCACAAAAGTAGCACTAACTTGAATGATCTCGCCACTCCAATGAATACTCATACACGATATTAAAGGCATTGTACATTTGATGCATCAATGCAATTTCATTCTCCCTATATTTGAATAAGTGAAAAAAATAAATTATCTCATTGATTATACATTGGGACTTTAAACAAAATTTTTATAATAACTCCATCACTATGTATTTCCAATGTCGTTTTAATCCTGTATAACAAAACTTCCATGTACAATTCTTCATCTACAGTAATGGTTTTTGTATTTTTATTCACAAAAGTAGCACTAACTTGAATGATCTCGCCACCCCAATGAATAATCATACATGATATTAAAGGCATTGTACTATTTGCATTGTTTACAAAATTAAATTTCACCATATATTATTTAATGTATATCAATTTTACAACCATACAAACTCAACTAATTAACTAAAATAAGTAAGCATATATGATATATTAAATCATCTTCATTATTATTATTATTATTATTATTATTATTATTATTATTATTATTATTATTATTATATTTTATTTAATCAAATAATCATAATAAAAATTAAATAATTACCGCCACTACTACTACATACTATTTTTACTACTACCACATTCATAATAATAATTAATTAATTTTATTTTATCATTTTAATTTTTTTATCCGAATATCATAAGAAATAAATTATTTTTATTTATACATTATCACTATTACTATAACTACTAATCATTATTAATTAATTTTATTTTATATTTTTGATTTATATATGTCAAGATTAATAATATTAAATTATTATTATTATTATTATTATTTTCTAATTACATTCAATTTAATTAAATAATCATAGTAAAAATTAATTATTTACTACAACTACATACTATTTATTTAATTAAATATTTAATACTAATAGTATTTATATTTTTTAAATTAAATATTTACTACTACCTCTTACTAATTATTATTTATTAATTTTTTTAATATTTGTCTAAATATACATAATAAATAATTAATTATCAAATCTAATGGCATAGTAAATATTATTTATTTTATTGTATAAATTATGCCTTAATCTCGTGCCTAAATCACTATCTGTTTTCCCTTATATATTTAAAGTGTATTATAGTAAATTTAGAATTCGAATTACCTATTTCAGTTACATAGAGGTTTGAGAATTGAGCTATGCAGTAAATCAAAATGAATATTATTAGTCTACATAAATTTCTAATTCGTTGCCACCAAACATGGATAAATAACATAGTTAAAACTTTTAAAGGCATTTTTGCATGTCAACATGACTGGTGGTGATTTTAAATTTCAATTCTCTCCATAGATATGATTAAATTTGAAGAAACTATTATTTGTTAAAAAAATTGTACAAAATGTACGATGGCATAAATTAAATTAATCTTAATTAAAATTATCCAATATAATTATCCTACAAAATAATTATTGAGAATGGTTTTTTTTAACCATCCATTTTAGACAAATTGATCATTTTGGCAAAAGTTTTATAATAATATAACTTAATATTTATTTTTCTAGCCGAATTTCAAAATAATTATAAGAAAAAAACGTACCTATTAAAATGTACCTAATAATTTCCATAGTTGGATTTAATATTGTACTATTTTTGGTGTGACAAACACACAAATAATTTTATATATCCATATCCACAAATAAAGAAAATTATGCGTTAATTTATTAGTCTAACTTGCAAATTTTATTCCACACATCATACTAGCATCAAATTGACACAAAAATGTAACTAAATTTATTATTAAATATTTTACAAAAATTGAACTAGAATTTCACAACTACTAAGTTTAATCACCACAACAAATATTATGTTCATGAAATTATCAAATAACAATTTATAATAACTATCATGCTAAAAATATACAATTAATATCACTAACCTTTATTGCTAAAATTCTTTTCTTTTTCAACCTTTCTCCCACAATCACAAAACAATGTCCTACACAAATAATCTGATATAAGAAAAGAATTTTAGCAATATATTATTATTTATTCAAATATATAATCATTTTTCAATAGAAATTTATTTTCTCATTTTCATAATAAATATATAATATTTGATGATTTTCATAATGGACATATAAATTAGTATCTCTCTTATTATCTCATTTTCATAATAAACATATAATAAATTAATATTATCTTTATTATTGTTATTATTGATGCTACTTAAATATTATACTACATAAATATTTTAAATTATTAAGCTACGTAGTATAATATATGCTACATAAACATTTTAAATTATTAAGGTACGTAGTATAATAATGTTCTCATATTTATAAATATTTTCACTTAAAATATAATAAAGCTACAAAAACTTTTATCTAACAATACTACCTCATTTCCATACTAATTTTACATCATTATTTAGTACCATTTAATACTAAAATTTTGTCTACCTACTAATTTATTTTTTAAAACTTTTTACCTTATACAAATGTCTTTTTTACTAATACTAACTCTTTTCAATATTAATTTTAGAATATTATTCACCAATATTTTCATTAACATATATCCTAAAATTTATATTTACCAATTTTCAAGCTAAATATTTCCAACAACATTTAATATAAACTTTTTTAAAATAAATAACAATTTTTAATAAACAAAATTAAAAAATAGAAAATACTAACCTCTTGTATAATTTTCTCTTTTAATATTATTAACCAAATTTAAAAAATATAAATGGAGGCTTCCCAATTGGTTTTTCACAATAAAGTGAGGTTGCTAGAAAGAAAGAAATAAAGAATTGTTTTTAGGCTTGCAAGGTAAGGATCTCGGGTAAGGTTGCTCGAGCAAGATAAAAGAAAAAAAAAAAAGGAAATGATGACAGAAAAGTAGAGTTTGCCGGGTAGAGGATGAGCTAATCTTAAACTGTTGGGCAAAATATAAATGAAGGCTTCAATGCACTAGAAATTATATCACGTGAAAGCTGCTTATTTTTTGTCAAAGGTTCATAATAAAGCTTTCATTCTGCTAAGGCTGGGGGCCTATTTTAGAAGCAAAGTGCCATTTGAATTGGTGCACGTGCACTGCTTCTGAAACACATTCATCCAGTCAAATACTACTCTAAGCTTGAAAATTGTTAAAAATCTACCCTAAAACTGTAAATATTTTTTCAACCTATAATAAAGTAAGAAATACCCTTTCAATGATAATGGTTGTGTGGGTGATAATTAGTGGTAATAAATAGGTGGTGGTGACCGGATTGATAAGAATGTGAACTCATAATTTTGCTCAAAAAAACATGCTCAAATGGGAAGGTTTGAATCCAGTTTTATAAATCAGTTCAGGAATTTTTCCGCAACCGATATGAGACGTATTATTTCTACCCTCTTAAGACCCTGACTATCTCAGTCGGTGATCTGTCGTAACCCGAAAGAATACCAATGTATAGGGTTGGCTCTGATACCATATGATAAAAATGTGGACTCCTAATTTCGCCCTAAAAACGCTCTCAAAATGAAAGATTTGAATTCAGCATTATAAACCAGTTCAGGAGTTCCTCCACAACCGATATAGAACACATCACGGGTAGTGATTATAGGTGCGAGGGTGGTGGATGGTAAAAGTGGTGGTGGTGGGGGCTGCTGGGGAAGGCGGTGGCAGCAACAGTGATGGTGAGTGGCGGCGGCGGCAGTATAATAAGAGGTGAGATGGTAGTAGAATATATTATTCTATAAGTTGCAAAATAACTATTTTTAATTTTTTAATGGAATTTGTATTTTACAAAATTAAGAAATAACAATTCCATAAAATTATTTCTTGTCAAAATTTGAACCAAATTTCAGAATTATTATTTTATATGGAATAACTATTATATTTTATGCCAATTTCATCAACCAAACATAGCCTTAGACTACCACCATATTGGTTAGGCTCAGAATTGCCAACTAATAATTTTTGTTTCTTAATTAATCTTTGATTAATATTCACAAGTTGGCCTAATTATAAGTAATAGTCACTGATTTTCTATTTTTTTTATATATATCCTTTACATGTTTTATTAGATGTCATTACTTTTACAATACAATTTTTAATATAGAAATTGAGTTTTTAAGATTTCATTTCTCAATAAGTGTATTTTTTTTTTAAATATTGTTGCATGACCATATATTGAAATCTGAATTTTTCATGAATATTTCATGTGATTGGTGTAAAAGAAAATATATCCCTCAAAGCCACACAAGTTCACAAAAAGAAGAAAATGAATTGAAAATGGTATAGGAGGCAGGTAGGTTAGTGGGTTTGTTTTTTTCAAGAATGTCAGGTGAACTCAATATTGAATGAAGATCCACATCATTAAAAATAGACAACATCGTACTTTGATGTATTAATTAAACATAGGACTAAAAATAGGCACAAAATACATATGGATCCTATGGAAACAGTGATTCTCAAATTAGGGACACTTGCCATTATTTTAAAATATAAAGTCTGCAAGTTTCCTAAACCCTATATGTCCACTTGCATCATCCCTTCAAACCAGTTTTCCAATTGGAATTTTTCACTCTATCTTCTTTAATTGCTCGCCATTCTTGAATCTTCATTGACTTCAGGCTTTCACCCTTTAGTCAATTTTCTTGGGCTCTATTTTTCACACTTTGGTCTAAAATTATTTTCTGCTACAAAATTAAAAATGGGTTCAAATTGGACAGCAGAAGAGAACAAATTGTTCGAAAATGCTTTAGCAATATACGATAAGGAAACCCCAGATCGCTGGAGAAATATAGCCAAGATTGTTGGAGGCAAAACTGAGGAGGAAGTGAAGAAGCAGTATGAGATTCTTGAATATGATGTCAACAGCATTGAATCAGACAGAGTCCCACTTCCTAGTTACAAGAATGAAACATGGAGAAGCAAAGAAAGCAACATAAGTGATGAACAGCGAAGGTAATTGATTAAATTAATTTTACATTATTTTATCTAATCTTTATTTAATTTCATATTTCTTTAATGGGTAGATCGGAATTTGGTATATAGTTCTTTTTTCTTCTACTACAGGATGGAGAAGCTTAGGCTGTAATTTGGATTTCTTTGCTTCATCAAGAACTGATGAAAAATTAATCAAAGCAGAAGAGATAAATTTTTGCCAGATAATTCCTAACTCTCTTTTTATTTTTATTTTTACTTGTTCGATTCGGTGCAATAAATATAATTGACTCTCTCTGCTAGTTTTGTGTTTTTGTTTAATTATCCAGGAATTAGTTCCTTTTGCTAGTTAATAAATCTGTCATCAAGTTTAGAGATCTTTTATCAAATAAAGAAATTAAATTAAGCAAATTGTATCATAATAAAAAACTGTATTAAAAATTAAAATTAAAAGAATTCATATTGAAACAGTCCTATATTAAGTTTGATGCTTATATCATATGATTCCTAATTATTACATTCGTCCATAGAATAATTTTTGGATTAGAGATTAATTTGCCAACTAAAAGAGGATCCTACTTAGCGGGAAGAGAGCTTTCAATCCTGATTGGGATTAGGGCTCCTATCTCCCAACTTGTTGAGCTTATCGTATGCCTGTTTTGAAGCAAATTAAACAAACCATATATCAGTTTAATTAATTAAAATTCATGCAAAAAACTTAGAAAAAGAAAAGAAAAAACCTTGTGAAAAGTTGTCCTGAAGCAGGTCTTGTGATCATCCAGAGAAGAATGAAAATAAATCTTTAATCCAGACATAAAACTGCCATTCTCAGATTTTCCCTTTTGACAGGAAGACTGGGTTGAAGTTGGGGTAGATGGTTGTGTTGATTCATCAGGGTTTTTAACATCAGTACAATCCATAATTTCTAGCATATAATTAGAGAAAAAAATTAGTAAAAAATAATCACAATTTCCATAATTCCATGTATACTCTACTAGATATTCCTTATTTCAAGACTTCCCATCTTATTTTTATTTCATCTCTAATTTAATATAATATTAATCACATTTTGAGAATTGCATGGAAAACCACTAATAACTAGTAGAAAGAGTAGTAGATCATAAGTACGAGAAAATTGTTATGGAACTTAATATATGCATGAGAAAATATTAATTCTTACGCAAGAAAATTTAGTAAATTAAAGATAAAAAAATTTGTAAGATATATAAGCTCTAATCAAAACAGAGATTAAAGAAAGAAAGAATAAAAACCTACATTAATAAACCAGCAAAAATATATAAATACCCTTGATTAATTAGTTAATTAGTAAAGATGATTAGAGAAGATGCAGTATTATTTTATTACTGTGAGTGTGGTAAGATAGTCACTTGGCCAACAAGATATATATATCTATGGTGACCAATACGCTCTTAATTTGCTAAAAAAAAATAGTTAATTGATATTCTCCTATGTTTTTTAAAACTAATTATTAATATATAATATAAATTATTATCACCAACTCCCAAAAATAAAAATATGTGAAAATTTTGAATTTATAGTATTAAATCCTCTACTGAGGATATAGCATTTCGGCTGTGGGTGCAAATGAGTCTCTAAATTAGGAACAAATCCTCATTCTTATTTTTGTTCAATTGAATTAATCTAAATTTCTCATGTGTTTTGAAACATTTGTTGATTCACTTAACCAAAAAACAAATTGATGATTTATGTGTGCATTATTTTATTCTAATTTGAGGATCGATTTGAATCCCTATTTTACTATTTACCCAATATATATATATATATATATATATATATATATATATATATTGTAAAAAAACGTTCTGACATTAAATCCCATTATCATAGAATGAAAAATAGTCTTTCCTCTTTACAGTTTGGACTAAAAACATTCTGAATGGTTGCTTTCTTAATAATTAAATTTGTTTTTGGACGAAAATCAAAATACAACTAAAATATATTTCACAAAATCATAGATATGAACTAAAACTAAATATTGCACATAGAAAATCAATTAAAGCCATCACAATTCATTAAATCGACATAATTATTTACCAATTTTCTAAATGAATTTAAAAAATTATATAGAAGTTCTAAATAAATTAGAATCACAAAAAAAAACGAAAAAATTAGTTAAAAGGTATAAATTAAACTCTAAATCACACTTGCAATATTATAATTTTAATTTTTAAACGAATGCCAATCATATAAAATAAAATCAAAATGATATTTTTGGAAAAATACGTATATTCTCCCTTTCTCAGCGATATTATGGGCTGGATTAGAGCTTTGGAGCCCATTATTAGTCAATTAAATTGTTTGTTGTGCAAGAGCCCAGAGCTCCTAAAGCCCATTAAGGGCCCACAAAGTTTTACGGTGAATCCATTGATTCCCTTTATCAAAACAAAAAAAAAAAGAAACAAAGTAATTCAGCATAAGAATGTGGGAATGGGACCCGCTTATAGATCCAGTCTGGCCAATATGGGACACGTGTCAAACATCTGTCAGTCGAGGGCCCACATTTATTTTTCAAATCCAACCAAAATTAGCCTGGTTCCATATGAAAACTGCACGTTATAATATTGGATAAAATTGGAACGACTGAAAGAAGATTTGTCCCATTAATTCTCTTTCTACTTTAATTAGTTATAATATTTCATAAAAGTATGGCTCATTATCTGGTCCAATTAGTTATAGGAATCAAACTAAATTAAACAACATATGAGAGAACTTGATTTCTATTTTTCTATTTTTATATATACTTTTTAGGCAGCCCATGAATAAAACTTGTGATTTATTTAGTTTTCATTAAGAGAACAATAATGAAATTTGCATTATTCTCTTGAAAAGGAAAAAAAAATTAGAAACAAATATGCTAATTAAACAGGCTGCTCCTGTTGTTGGGGTTGATGAGCTGCTGCTGCTGCTACTTCTGGTTCTGCTGCTTCTTTATCTTTTTCTGCTTTTCTCTTCTTCCACCCATTGTACAGTGCCCATATTATAAAGAATAACAATATGGCAAATATACATCCTATTATAACTGCTAAAGAGGGACTTTCTTCCATTTTATTTATTCTTTAATGCTCAAGTTTAAACAGCTGGTTTAATTATTTTTTTTTAAAAAAAACAATTTAACTATACATTATTTAGTAGAAAAAAAAGAAGATAAATAAGAGTAGTCTAATGAGAATTAAATAAAATATAGTAAGTATATATAACTAATATTTTCTGGCCTATCAAAATATTTATCCACTCAAATAAAGTAAACTTGCTAGTTTAGAAAGGTAAGGCAATTAATTAGGTAAAAAATAAAAAAAAAAGAAAAATTTCAAACTAATCTGAGAGAGAGAGTGAGAGAGTGCTTACAAGATTCTATATCTATAAAGAGAAGAATATCTATGTTGAGTGGGGTGCATAGTGAAAGAATATAATGAAATTTATATAGGGGAGGCTAATAAATGTGGATAGAGATTAAAAGGATTTAATGTGCATATCATATATGCATGCCAATGGGATCACTTTCGATTTTTCATATATATATATATATATATATATATATATATATATATATATATATATATATATATATATATATATATATATATATATATATATATATATATATATATATATGTTTTTGACAGAGAAATGAGACAAACCAATTAAACTCATTTAAAATTATAAATATGTTTTTGACTAAGTTATTCATGTTTTGAATTCGGGTCAATTTATTTTTAATTTTATCCAAATCGAATTTTAATAATTTTTTTTAAAAATAGATTTCAAGTATGATAAAAAAAAAATTGCTGGCTCCATTTATTAATTTGTACTCAATAACCAAAAATGGTAAATAATATTTGAACAAAAATGGACCATGACTTGATTAACCAAAGAAGCCCAAATTAATATAATTTTTAAGTCAAACAATTTGTTTACAAATTATGAAAGGTGAACATATTTATCAACTATCATCTCCGAACTCACCTGACCATTAATCTAACCCATTATGTTAATTCTAATCAACTGGATCCATTAACTATATAAAGCAAGAGACTAGAACAAATTACCCTATAAAATAGTAATTAACCTTCATTTGAATGATGAATCTTGTCAAAAGCTGCCCTGGTTCAAAGGCTAAAACTTCTGCTTCAACGATCCATAAATATTTTTGTTGATTAGGTGTTACACGTGTCAAGCAGGGGTAGGTTAGAGACAAGTATAAATCTGCTTCAGAGCCTAAGGATTGCATTCACACAACTGAAGCAGAACTCAATAGCTGACCCAAAAAGTATTAGTATTTGCTTGTGCTAAGAGAGAAACAACAAGATGAACAGTTCTCAGGATACTAGCTTCCAGGCTGGGCAGGCCAAGGGCCAAGCTCAGGTGAATCTGCCCTCTCTCTCTTTCTCTCACAAGTTTTGTTTTTAGACTCGGATCATGACTTCATTTTTATGTCCGAACCAATGATAGAATGAAATATAAGCATAGCATTATTAATTTGCTTACATGGGGAGATATGTTTATATGGTTTCAGGAGAAATCCAGCCAAATGATGGACAAAGCTAGCAATGCAGCCCAATCAGCCAAGGAATCGTGCCAAGAGGTTCAATGCATTTACATTTTTTAATTTTTACTATGTTTATAACATATATTTTTTTTAAAATAATTATATATATATAACAAAAATATCGAACTGACTGATTTCACAACTATAACTACTCAGACATAATATGTCTACTAATATATTAAAATCTCAAGCTCTTGAGGAAAAAAAGGAAAAAAAGATTGCATAAAATTTGAATCATATTGAAAGTATTTGGGGGTAGCGTTATGAGAAATGGAAATTGAAATGCAGGCTGGTCAGCAAGTGAAGGCAAAAGCACAGGACGCTACTGAAGCTGTTAAGGACAAAGTTGGAGCAAACAAATGAAGGAAATAATAATAATTTCTTTTATTTGCTTTTATTTTTGCAGTTGTTTTTGCATTTTCTTTTGGTATTTTCCCATTGTTCATGCTCTTATGAAGGGCTGCTAGTTGATCTTTCCTCCAAACTAAGAAGAAAACTTTCTCTACTTTATTAATTTGTTTTAATTGTCCCAATTTTTTTTTTATTCTTTACTTCTGGCACCATTTTGTTTTTCGTAAAAAAATGGAAATTATTCTAGCAATAGGCCAATAGCAAACTCTTAAACTAATAATGTAAGACCCGGGTGAGAAAAACTGGGTTAGTAAACGAATTAACCGACCGAAAATTAGCTGATTATACGTTTGGTGCAGTTAACAGTTAATGGTTTTGGTGATATTTTAGTTCCATTAACCAAAGGGTTCTGTATGGTTAACCAATCAATTAAATTTTAAATAAACTATATTATTTTTATAAATTAAAAATTCAATTTGGCTGTTTTATTTCATACTAATTGTAGTTTATCTATGTAATTAATAATCTTATGTGATTTTTGTTGGGCATAATAATGCAAATAATCAGAAAAAATAACACTAGCAATTTAACGTGTTTCACTTTTTAATTTGACTTATTCCACAGTACAAATCCGAATATTTTATCTTTCACTAATGAAATTAATTGGTACAAAAAGAGAAAGTTTTCCATATACACAGACTAGAGGTTATACAATAATTTTGAGATAAACTCAAAAAATAGTGACACACAAGTATTTCCCAAAAATATCAAAAAATATTTTTCTCACTATATTTGTCACTTCACAATTTTTGAAAAAATTCTAAAAGACTAACTCTCACACACACTTGGAGAAAACTTTTTCCTGACTTTCTTAGACTGCTATCAATTTACTAAACTCTTTTAATTTGTTATGAGATTTTTGCAGTACATGTGAAGTGAAGAACATCTACCTATTTATAGGCAGAGAGAGTTTTTGTCAAATTTTTTTGCTTCACTTTCAATGGAGGTTATAGAAAAATTTGACCTTTTTTTTTTTCAATTTAAATAGTGATAAATCTCATATGTTGGAAGGACCTATTACTAAATTTTCAAACTCATGTTGCCGGCACAATAAATCTCTCCTTCTCGATAACATGGGGATTTCACAATTCCAATAGTTAATTGACGGAATTCAAAATTTGATCTAGGTAAAATTTTCGTTAACATGTCTAATTCATTTTTTCATTGTATGAATCTTCTCAAGTTGTAATAGTTTTTTTTTTCTATCACATCTCAGATCCAATGATATCTCATATTAATATGTTTTGATATTGAGTGAAATAAGACATTCTTTCGAAGATGAATAACACTCTGATTATTACAAAATACCTGATATCTGTTTTGCTGCAACCCAAGTTCTTTCAAGAACTTTTTCATCCATAACAACTATTTACATGATTCTATTGTTGCAATAAACTATGCTTCAGTAGTGAACAGTGTAACACACTTCTATAATTTTGACTATCATGACATAACTCTTCCTGCAAAAGTAATCAGGTATCCTGATGTAGACTTTCTGGAGTCTACATCGCTAGTCATATCCGCATTTGTGTATCCAATCGACACAGGTTCGATATCTCTAAAATATAATCATATTTTGGAAGTATCCCGAAGATACCCGAAAATTCACTTTACTGCTGCCCAATGTTCTTTTCTAGAATTTGAAAGGAATCTGCTCACTACTCCAGCTGCATGAATGATATCTGGTTGTGTGCACACCATGACATACATCAAACTTTCCATTGCTGAAGCATATGAACATTTGTCCATCTCATCATTCTCTTTATTTGTAGAAGAGCTCTGTTTAGAACTCAGCTTAAAGTGATTAGCAAGAGGACAACTAATCGCTTTAGCTTGGTCCATTTTAAATCTCTAAAGTACTTTCTTAATATACTTCTTTTGTGACAACCATAATTTATATACTTCTTTTGTGACAACCATAATTTCTTGGCGCTTCTATCCCTGATCATCTTCATGGTAATAATTTGATTTGTTGGCCCTAAGTCTTTAATGGAAAAATACTTGCTCAACTGTTTTTTCAAGTTGTTAATTCTGGAACATTTCGGCCAACAATCAGCATGTCATCTACATATAGCAAAAGGATAATAAAATTTTCATCAGAGAATTTCTGCACAAAAATACAATTGTTTAAAGTAGTCTTCTTGTATACTTGCTCCCTCATAATATATTCAAACTTCTTGTACTATTGTCTTGGTGCCTACTTTAAGCTATATATACTTTTCTTCAATCTACAAACATATTCATCTTTTTCTTTATGTTTGAAACTAGTTGCTCCATGTAAATCTTCTTTTCCAAATCACCATGTAGGAAGGTAATTTTGACATCTATTTGCTTAACCTCTAGGTCAAGACTTGCTGCTAACCCTAACACTGTACATATAGATGTCATTTTTACAACTGGTGAGAAAATCTCATCAAATTAAATCCTTTTTTTTATTGAACCCCTTAACAACCAGTCTAACTTTGAATCTTGGATGGGAACTGTTCTCTTCATGTTTGATTTTGAACACCCATATATTCTTCAAAGCTTTCTTGCCTTTGGGTAGCGTCACTAGCTCAAATGTCTTATTCTCATGCAAGGATTTCATTCCATCTTACATGGCTTCAACCCATTTCTGATTATGTTCATTAGCCATAACTTTTTCAAAGCTTTCTGGTTCTCCCCCGTTAGTGAGTAACACATACTCATTTTCTGGATACCTTGTAGAAGATTGTTTTTCTCTACTGCTCCTTCTCAAAATAACTGGAGAGGGCATATGTGTTGGTTGATGATGAACATCATCATATTCAACATCATTTTTTGGGTTATCGATAAGAGTATAATTTTCTTCAGAAAGATCAATATGATCTTTATCACTAACCTGTCTTGGCATTGGTGTTGGAAGAATTGATTCTGAATCTATTGAGTCATCATCGGAATTAAGAGCATCCTTATTTGTCCTAACAGTATCTTCAATGGTCTCATTCTCAATGAAAATAGCATAACGACTTCTAATAAGTTTCTTCTCCACTATATCATAAAATCTATAGCCAAGTTGATATTTGTGATAACTAATAAATACACATTGTTATGTTTTGATATCTAGCTTGGGCCTTTCTTCTTTTGGAATATGCAAAAAAGTCTTGCAGCCAAATACCCGAAAATGATCATAGGAAACATGTTTTTTGACCATACTTTATTTGGAACATCTAGCTTTAGAGGGATAAAGGGTGAAAGATTTAACACGTATACAACCGTCAGTAAAGCTTCACCCCAAAATGTTTTAGGTAACTTTGCATGTGAGAGCAAACATCTGACTCTCTCCATCAAAGTCTTGTTCATCCTCTCAGCCAAACCATTCAATTGTGGTATTTATGGAGGTATTGTTTGATGCCGAATATCGTGCTCTTTACAGTAGGTATCAAATGGTTTAATGTATTCTCTACCGCTATCTGTCCGGATGCATTTCAATTTCTTCCAAGTCTGTCTCTCAACTGAGACATGAAATTCTTTAAAGACTTTTAGCATCTGATATACACTCATGTCTTCCTTAAATGGTCATCAATAAAAGTCACAAAGTACTGAGCACCACCCAGTGACTTTGGCATTAGCCCACATAAATCTGAATGAACTAAATCCAACACATTCATCATTCTAGAAGGAGGAGAACTCTTGAAAGCAACTCTTTTTTTCTTTTCTGCTAAACAATCAACTCATTTCTCCAATTGCATTTCATTCATTTCGGGTAATATTTTCTTCCTGACCAAGGTGATCATCCCTTTTTCACTCATGTACCCTAGTTTCTTATGCCATAATTCCATAACACTGTCTTTCTCCATAGCACTTACAGTATCGCTGAAGAGATTTGCATACATCACATATAAGGTAGCATGTCTTGTACTGTTAAACCTTAAGGGGTATTTCTGTCATTTTGATGATAACAAATAAAATAGCAATATTGTATTTAACATACTTGTCTTCTAAGTTTTTATATAGGACATGGATCAAAATAGCAAGAATGGAGAATTGGAAGAATAATCCTTGAAAGACAAAATTCAAGTAGTAGCATGTTCACTGCCGTGACTCTATGAGTCATTCCTGTGAAAGAAGCTAACCATTACCAAAACCAACTTTTGAAGTTCACAGCCATGAAGGAAAAACAAACCGTGAAGTAAGAATTTCAGTCACCCCCGTGAATAAAGGTGTCACCCCCGTGAAGATTCATGCAATTTCATCCAGAGAGCTTCACGACTAGAGTCACCACTTGGATCACGGCTGGGAAGATTATCACGTCTGTGAATGAGTATGTCACGCCCGTGATTATATATGTCAAAACATTCCAGAGAGCTTCACGACCAAGGTCACCACCTCAGTCACGGCTTGGGAAGAACTGTCACGCCCGTGAACAATGAAAGAGAAAAATGTTAGGTGCAATTTTTTGGTTGGTACAACGGTTAGTTTCTTACTTAATGCACCCCAACGGCTATATTCAGCCATGTGAGTATAAATGGAAGTCATTTATACATTAAGGAAGAAGATAATGATAAGAAAAACATAAGAATAGCATATACTTCGAATTTAATTCTTATTACAAGCTATTTGTACTTTGATACTTTGAGAACAAATCTATTCTCTGTAAAAATCTTTTTGCTCCTCATATTTGAGCAATAAAGATTTATAAGTGGTTCTCTCTGTAATCTTTACTCAAGTGAGCTTTGGGTATTTCTGGGTTAAGAGTAGAACACTTGTAAGGGTTAGTTGTGTGAGCCTCCAAAACACAAATTAAAAGGTTGTTTGTGTGTGCCTATAAAACACAAAGTGAAGGTTATTTGTGTGATCCTGTAAAACACAAGGAAGGTTGTTTGTGTGAGCCTGTAAAACATAAGGAATTGGTTATTGTGTGAGCCATTAAAACACAAGGGATTTCTAGGTTAGGTGTGAGCCATTGTGAGAAACACCATAGCAGGATACAACACTGTTCAACTGCATATAGCATGTGGAAAACATTAGAAAACTATCATGAAGGCCACAAAGCCACATGGGATGACGAAAGCTCTTCAAGTGAGAAAGATGATAATGAAAGTGAAGAGGTCAACCTATGCTTCATGGCTATTGAGGATCACGTCTCGGACAAAGTAAGATCACTACACTCATACTCTTTCAATAATGATAGTAGTGATAATGATAGTAATAGTGATAGTGATGATGATGATGATGAGCAAAGCCTTATAGAAGAATTAAATATAGAATTAGAGAAATATAGAACTAAATTTAGTACCTATAAAAATAATATCTCTAATTTGAAAAATAAGATAGATGGATTAGAAAAGGAGAACATAAAGCTTAAATCATATAATGAATATATTCAAAAGTCATTAGATGAATACTCATCAAGACCCTCAACAGTTTCGTTGTTAAAAGAAAATAATACTTTGAAAAATGAAGTTGAGGAACTTAGAAATTCCATTTCTAAATTTCACAAAAGTAAAGAAAGCTTAGATACTCTTATTGTGTCTCAAAGACCACCCTTAATTAGACATGGTCTAGGATTTAAGAACACATCATCATCTTCTCACAAAACTATATTTGTTAAATCTAAAGAATCTCACATCTCCACACCTGTTAGAATTGCATCAAGAAATAAGAATGTTAAACCTTCTATACAGAAAAAGAATAATCATGCCTTTATGTATAAGAAACATGCATATAGAAAAACGCAAATTAATCATGAATGTGCATGTCATTGTTCTCAAAATCAGTCTAATAAAATTATGGCATTTAAACACAGTGTAAGACCAAAAAACAAGTTTAGACATAAACAATGTAATTATTGTATGAAAATGGGTCACATAAATAAACATGGCTGGATAAGGAAGGCTCATTGGAAACCTTCATGTGCTAACCCCCAAGGACCCAAACTCATTTGGGTACCTAAAAATCATACTTGATTTGTGATTCTATAGGTATGCCTCAAGTCCACAATAAACAAAAATGCTTGGCTAGTAGACAGTGGATGCTCAAGGCATATGACAAGAGACAAAGAACTTTTCAATGAAATCAAAAGTATTGATGGAGGTAAAGTTACCTTTGGAAACAATGCTAAAGGTAAGGTAATTGGCATTGGTTCTATTGGTGTTAATGATACTACTTTTATTAAGGATGTCTTACTTGTTGATGGCTTGAAACATAACCTGTTAAGTGTAAGTCAATTATGTGATGAAGGAAACAAAGTAATCTTTACTTCAAATGAATGTCTTGTAATCTCTATCGATGGTCAAGAAATATTTAAAGGAAATAGAGATATCAATACGTACATAATAAACTTACATGAACTATCTAACCATTCTTCTAAGTGTCTTGTGACTACTAGTGATGAATCTTGGCTGTGGCATAGAAGACTTGGTCATGCTAACATGGGCTTAATACAAAGTCTCAGCACAGGAGAACTAGTAAAAGGATTACCAAAAGTTAAATATGAAAAAGGCAAGACATGTGATCCCTGTCAAAGAGGAAAGCAACACAAGTCATCTTTCAAAGCCAAAAACATAGTAAGTACTTCAAAACCTCTTCAACTCCTGCATTTATACTTGTTTGGACCTACTAGAATTGCTAGCTTAGGAGGAAAACATTATGCATTTGTCATCGTAGATGATTACTCTAGATTTACTTAGGTAATTTTCTTAGCTCAAAAGAGTGATGCTTTTGAAAATTTCAAAAACTTTGCTAAAAAAGTTCAAAATAAAAAAGGGTACTGCATTTCAAAAATAAGAAGTGATCATGGGAAAGAATTTGAAAATGAAAACTTTGAAAGCTTTTGTCTTGAACATGACATTTCACATAATTTCTCATCTCCTAGGACACCTCAACAAAATGGGGTAGTTGAAAGGAAAAATCGAACATTAATTGAAATGGCTAGAACAATGCTTAATGAATATGAATTACCAACTTATTTTTGGGCAGAAGCCACAAACACTGCATGTTATATTTCAAATCGAGTTTTCAAAAGACCTCTTTTAAACAAAACCTCATTTGAGCTATGGAATGGAAGAAAACCCTTGATATCATACTTTAGAGTATTTGGATGCAAGTGTTTTATATTGAACACCAAGGACAATCTTGGAAAATTTGCCTCTAAGTCTGATGAAGGTATCTTTTTAAGATACTCTACAACCAGCAAAGCATATAGAGTATTTAATAAAAGATCATTAATGGTTGAAGAATCCATGCATGTTGTTTTTAATAAATCTAGTAAACTTGATCTTGTGAAAGGTAGTGCTCTTGATGATGTTGTAGGTAATATGGAAAAACTTGATATTGAAAATGGAAAAGAAGAAAATGATCAAGAAAATTTACTTCCTCAAAATCAAGAACAAATGGAACAAGAACTTCCAAAAGAATGGAGAATGACGAAAGATCATCCAAAAGAGCAAATAATTGGTGATCTATCAAGGGGAGTAAGTACTAAATCTCATTTCAAGCATTTAGTCACTGACATTGCTTTTATTTCACAAATTGAGCCTAAAAATATTGATGAGGCTCTTAATGATGAAAGTTGAGTAATTGCCATGCAAGAGGAACTCAACCAATTTGAGAGAAATAAAGTATGGAACCTAGTACCTAGACCCAAGGATCATCAAATCATAGGTAGCAAATGGGTATTTAGAAATAAATTAGATGAACAAGGGTTAATAACCAGGAATAAAGCAAGACTAGTTGCAAAAGGATATAATCAGGAAGAAGGTATAGATTATGATGAAACATATGCACCTGTAGTTAGATTAAAAGCTATAAGAATACTCTTAGCATATGCATGTCACATAAATTTCAAACTTTTTCAAATGGATGTGAAAAGTGCATTTCTAAATGGTTATATAGATGAAGAAGTGTATGTAGAACAACCACCAGGTTTTGAAATTTATGATTTGCCAAATCATGTTTTTAAACTTTCAAAAGCTTTGTATGGTTTAAAATAGGCTCCAAGAGCTTGGTATGATAGACTAAGTTCTTTTTTATTAGAAAATAACTTTACAAAGGGAAATGTTGACACTACACTATTCATCAAAAAGCATAAGCATGATATACTAATTGTTCAAATTTATGTTGATGATATAATATTTGGCTCTACTAATGAGTTGCTTTGTCAAGAATTTGCTAAGTGCATGACTAGGGAATTTGAAATGAGCATGATGGGAGAACTTAAGTATTTCCTTGGTCTACAAATAAAGCAAAGCAATGAGGGCATATTCATCAACCAATCCAAATATGTAAAAGATTTAATCAAGAAATTCGGTATGGAAGGATGCAAAAATGCCAAGACTCCTATGAGCACATCAACGAAATTGGATAAAGATGAAAAGGGTAAGAGCATTATTGAAAAACTTTATAGAGGTATGATCGGATCACTTTTATATCTCACTGCCTCTAGACTCGATATTATGTATAGTGTTTGCTTATGTGCACGATTTCAATCATGTCCTAAAGAATCTCATTTAAATGCTGTAAAAAGGATTTTAAGATATTTACATGGATCATTGCATCTAGGTTTATGGTATCCTAGGAATTCATCTTTTTATATTATAGGATATTCAGATGCAAATTATGCTGGTAGTCTTTTGGGTAGGAAAAGTACTTCAGGTACTTGTCATTTCATTGGAGAATGTATGGTTTCTTGGTTCAGCAAGAAACAAGTTTCAGTTTCTCTCTCAACT
The DNA here is from genome assembly GCA_023653625.1 of Triadica sebifera. Lineage (NCBI taxonomy): Eukaryota > Viridiplantae > Streptophyta > Magnoliopsida > Malpighiales > Euphorbiaceae > Triadica > Triadica sebifera. The sequence goes on from CM042905.1 coordinate 8,309,359, forward strand.
GCTGAAGCTGAATATGTAGCAGTTGGATGTTGTTGTACATAAATTTTTTGGATGAAACAACAACTTAAGGACTATGGTCATGAGATGAACCATATACCTATAAAATGTGACAGCACTAGTGCTATAAATCTTTCAAAGAATCCTATTCAACACTCAAGAAGCAAACATATTGACATTAAACACCACTTTATTAGAGATCATGTTCAATATGGAGATGTTGCATTAGAATTTATAAGCACAGAAAATCAATTAGCAGATATTTTTACTAAGTCTCTAAATGAGGAAAGATTTAATTTCATTAGAAGAGAACTAGGTATGATTGATGGATTAACCTTGTGATTGCAAGAATATGAAATTTTAATTGTTGATCTTAAATCATATCACAAGTTATAAGATAGAAATTTTGATGAGAATTCATGTTTTAAGAAGTAGAATTTTTGTTGAAATGATTCAGTTTTGTTGTAGAACTTAAATTGATGAAAATTCTAGGGAAGTCACGCCCGTGACATATATTCACGCCCGTGACTTAAGAGGCCCAAAGAGGCAGTGTCGTTCACAACTTTGGTTCACGACATGGTTCACAACTTCAAGTGGTGAAACTTAGTTTCACGGCTTGAGTCACACCCGTGAAAATGGACTTTCACGTCCGTGAAAAATTTTTACTCCCGTGAACAATTACACCCCAAAAACTCATAGAAGCTTTCACGCCTTGAATCACGGCTTGCTTCACGGGCATAAGTAGTGAACTTCAACAGTTCACGCCCGTGACCATTTATTCACCACCGTGATCGATGATCATTCACGCCCGTGATGTTTAAACATCACGCCCGTGAACATATTCACGCCTTTATTCACGGTTGAAACACTCCTTCACCAAATCGTGAACACGATCATTCACGCCCGTGAAACCATAATTCACGCCCGTGAATGTATTGAATATATAAGAAAACAGCCGGTTACAACCTTCATTTCAACTTCTCATCTCCCAAAACCGCTCTCATTTACTCTCATTCATTGAGACATTGAAGATTCCGACCCCAAAGACTTGAAATTTCACTATAAATACCACCAAAAATTTGAATCTTCATCAGAAATCATACATTTCTAGGGTTTTACATCAAATTTTCTATCAAAATCATTTTCAACTCCATCAACAACAAATTTCTTCAAAAATGGAGTCTGCTTCATCCAAGGGAAAGAGAAAGAAGTTCCATGCACCTAAGAGGTATGTAGATTACCTAATGAACCACATTTCGGAGAATTGCCATCCTCGGTATGCAACTTTGAAGAAGAGACCTCTTTTATCATAAAGGTCCTTCGATTGGCAGACAATCCGTAGTCTCGGGCTTGTGATGGCTATGACAGAGCAACTACAAGCCTGTCATCTCAAAGAGTTTGTTGAAATTCATCAGCCGACTCTGAGGGAGCCAACGCTGGAATTTCTCAGCACCTTGCAGGTTTCACCTACTGGAGTGGTGAAATTCCAACTATACAATAATCCTAACACTCTCAGCGCCATCGCATTTGGAGAATTGTTCAACCTACCATCTGATGGCATTCTAAATGAGACTGAGGTAGAATTCTCTGCCCCTCTAGCCTGGACACATTTTGGATATAATTATAGCTGGGACGTGAATAAGACAAAGAGCACTCATCTTGTGGCCCCAGTACACAGGTATTTGCATAGGTTCCTAACCTATATCATTTTTGCTAGGGGAGAAAGTAATGGAACTATTAGGAAGTCAGAACTCTTCCTCCTTAAGATGGCTCACAGGGGAGTCACAGTGGCACTTTCCAGATGGTTTGCTAACCATCTTCTCTCCATTGCCACCAAGCCCACATGAGATATTTTGATTGGGGCATATGTCACCCATATCGCAGTGAAGCTCAACTATTTGAAGTTGGATGCCCATCATTTCAACATCATTCCTGCACATCCTCGAGATCGCCTGGATGTCGAGTCGTCCATCAAGATGAGAGCGGTTGTCAGGATCGTTTTCCAGAACGATATCTTCTACCGCTTCATTGACACTGCTGGGGAGATTATCTGGGAAGATAATGACACAGAGGATTTTAAAGCAGGCCTCTATGGAGTCCAGTAGAAGAAGAGGGCTCGGGTTGAAGAAACACCTCCAGCAGCCGAGCAGGATGTCGGACAGTCCTCAGCTTCCACACCATCCTTAGCACAACAGGTGGTTGACCTCTTGGCACCACGTTTTGAGCAGTAGCAGACTTCAATGGATGAGAGGTTGGAAAACCTCAAAGACTTCATGGAGTCTCGAATGGACAGCCTTGAGGCTGAAGTGGCTAGGCTTCGTGATAGGATGTCTGGCTAGGAGATAGGCTAGAGAGTAGCCTAAATTTGATTGTGTTTTTTGCTTGTTTGTTATTTTTTATGTTTGCTTGTGTGTAGGAAATTTTTAAATTTCCTTTCTGAACATTTTAACTCAGTTTGTATCCTTTCCTTTATGTTATATATATTTGCTTGTGTTTACTTCAATCTTCATATCCTTTTTGATTGATGACAAAAGGGGGAGAAAACTAGCAATATATAATAGGCAATCTATGATAGGGAGAATGGTATCAAACTAGCAACATAAGATCAAACTAGCAATATATATTAAGGTAAATGATTTTTGAATCAAATAATCAAAATTGAATTGACTTTGAAATGGATGACAAATCTTGATTCAACATTTCATATGCAAATATATAATTGGAAAATTAAGCTTTATATACTTTAGATATACCTTAAGTATACTTTGCATATACCTTAAAGCAAGTTACAAATATAAATATGTCATGATATACCTTAAATATATCTTATATATACTTCATGTCTTAAAAAGGAGTTATGGTATATATTGGATATACTTCTCATATAACTTGCATACACTTAAATCTAGTTGAGTTTATTTCAATGCTACATCATTATCTACTATTCTTGCACATTATAAATTTTTATCCTAAGTATATTTTGAGGGGGAGACTTCTCAAAATCACATATTGCTAGATTATTTGTCACCATCAAAAAGGGGAAGATTGTTAAACCTTAAGGGGTATTTCTGTCATTTTGATGATAACAAATAAAATAGCAATATTGTATTTAACATACTTGTCTTCTAAGTCTTTTATACAAGACATGGATCAAAACAGCAAGAATGGAGAATTGGAAGAATAATCCTTGAAAGACAAAATTCAAGTAGTAGCATGTTCACTGCCGTGACTCTATGAGTCACTCCCGTGAAAGAAGCTAACCATTACCAAAACCAACTTTTGAAGTTCACAGTCATGAAGGAAAAACAAACAGTAAAGTAAGCATTTCAGTCACCCCCGTGAATAAAGGTGTCACCCTCGTGAAGATTCATGCAATTTCATCCAGAGCTTCACGACTAGAGTCACCACTTGGATCATGGCTGGGAAGATTGTCACGCCCGTGAATGAGTATGTCACGCCCGTGATTATATATGTCAAAACATTCTAGAGAGCTTCACGACCAAGGTCACCACCTCAGTCACGGCTTGGGAAGAACTGTCACGCCCGTGACAAGCATAATCATGCCCATGAATAATGAAAGAGAAAAATGTCAGGCCCGATTTTTTGATTGGTACAACGACTAGTTTCTTACTTAATGCACCCCAACGGCTATATTCAGCCATGTGAGTATAAATGGAAGTCATTTATACATTAAGGAAGAAGAAAATGATAAGAAAAACATAAGAATAGCATATACTTCGAATTTAATTCTTATTACAAGCTATTTGTACTTTGATACTTTGAGAATAAATCTATTCTCTGTAAAAATCTTTTTGCTCCTCATATTTGAGCAATAAAGATTTATAAGTGGTTCTCTCTGTAATATTTACGCAAGTGAGCTTTGGGTATTTCCGGGTTAAGAGTAGAACACTTGTAAGGGTTAGTTGTGTGAGCCTCCAAAACACAAATTAAAAGGTTGTTTGTGTGTGCCTGTAAAACACAAAGTGAAGGTTATTTGTGTGATCCTGTAAAACACAAGGAAGGTTGTTTGTGTGAGCCTGTAAAACACAAGGAATTGGTTATTGTGTGAGCCATTAAAACACAAGGGATTTCTAGGTTAGGTGTGAGCCATTGTGAGAAACACCATAGTTGGGAGTGAGCTTGCAAAACTCCATTGTAACACTTAGTGTGTTAGTGAAACTCCCAATTGCGATTGAGAAGAGGAGTAGAGTTTGTTAATACCCGAACCTCTATAAATCTGTGTGTCAAATTTTCTCTATCCCTCCTAAAATTAATTGTTTATTTCCGCACCTTAAAGTTTAATTTTTAAAACTCCAATTCAACCCCCCTTCTTAGCTTAATATCTGGGCAACATGTACCTTCAGCCACTACCAAGAAACCTTTGTGAGCTTTCATTGATTATTGAAAAAGGTACTGCATAAACCTGCATCATCCAGTCTTCCTGCAGAGATCAAGTTTAGGTGAATATTTGAAATATGTCTGACATCTCTTAGGACTAATCTAGTATAATTCCCACTCTCTAGACAAATATCTCCTCTGCTAATAACTTTTGACAAATTATTATTTTCATCTTTACAGTGCCAAAATCTCCTGTTGTTCAAGATGAGAAAATTCCTTTCGAGACATGACATGAATGGTAGTGCCACTATTAATTACCCGATTGGTCTCGTGAGATGTGAAATTGATAGTATCATCATAAACGATATTGAATTCATTCATGGTATTTGTCACTTCATCATCACTGTTGTCATCTCGCTTCACTTTTTTGCCTTTTTGTTCTTTCTTGAACTTTTGAAAGTATTTCTTGACATAACCTTTATTTTTATAATAGTTGCATTCAACATTGGCATATCTGTTTTACTTGCCTCTACTATTTCCTCTAAATATCTATTGTATAGACTGATTCCTTCCTGTGTAATCTGTTATCAAAACATCTGGTTGTGATAAAGAAAATGAGTTATGTGATCTCATTCTCATTTTTTCATTCAGGATACTACTTTTTATGGACTCCATATTGACTACACCATTAGGTGTAGTATTAGTGATTGCAATCTTCAAAGTCTCCCATGACTCTAGCAAGGAGCCCAATACTAGCAGAACGAAAACTTCATCATCCATTTTTATACTCATTCTGGATAGCTGGTCCATGATCCCTTGCATCTCATTCATATGATCTGTTATGGAAGTCCCCTTTTTGTATCTCGACTGCGTCAATTTTTTCAAATAAAATAATTTATTGTTGTCAGTTTTTGGTGCATAAAGTTGTTCAACCTTATTCCATAGCATCTGGACATAAGTCTCATTGCAGATGTGGTTGTACACATTGTCTTCGATGAATTGTCAGATATAACTGCACACATGCTCCTGCTCAAACTCTCATTCCTCATCTATTTTGGCTTTGGATTTAGTTGTAGTAAACACCGATAGATGCATTTCATCACAAATAGGAGATCCTTCATTTTGCTTCTCCATATGTGGTAATTTGTATCATTTAAGCTAATCATTTTAGTGTCCTTAGTCTCCATTAAAAAAAATTTGAAACTCCTTCAGCTAACAGTAATCAAATAAAATTTTTTCTAATGTGGAAGATCAGTCAATACTGCGACCACATATCATACTAGGAATTTTATAAGATTGACAGGCTGGCTCTGATACCACTTATTGAGCACAATGGGTAAAATAACATAAATAAATATGAACAAAATAATCAGCAAAAATAACATTAACAATTTAATGTTGTTCATCCTTTAATTTGGGCTAGTCTATGGGACAAATTCTGAATATTTTATCTTCCACTAATGTAATTAATGGGTATAAAGAGAGAGAAACTTCCCTAAATACATGCTAGAGGGTTATACAATAATTTTGAGATAAATCCATAAAATAGTAGCACACAAGTATTTTCCAAAAATACCTCAAAATTATTTTCTCACTATTTTTGTCACTCTCCAATTTTTGGAAAAAATCCAAAAGCCTAACTCCCTCACACACTCAGAGAAATTTTTTTCTAACTTTCCTAGACTGCTCTTAATTTACTAAACTCTCTTAATTTGTTATGAGATTTTTGTAGTGCATATGAAGTGAAGAACATCTACCTATTTATAAGCAGAGGGATATTTTTGTCAAAATATTTTGTTTCACTTTTGGTGGAGGTCGCAAAAAAAAGATTTTTTTAAAATTTAAATAGTAGTGGATTCCATATATTAGAGGGACCCACTGCTAAAATTTCAAACTCATGCTATCGACACAACAATTTCGTAGTTTATCACTTATTTTGTAATGTAATATATTAAAATTTTTAACATTTTCGCTTTATATTATATTATATTTTAATTTTTAAAAATAATTTGTTGAATATGAATTTTATTTTATTTTCTATATTTTTAGGTTGTTAAGTATTAATTTTATATTGTGTTGAAATATTTTAAATGGTTTAACTTAAATTTTCAATTGAAATTGAAATTGAATGATTGTTAAATGTAGAATTATGGTATACATTTTTTATGTTATAAAATTTCATTAATTGGATAGATTAACCTAATCGATAAAAAAATCTATGTGGTTAACTATTAAAATATTTATATTAATTTTGGTTCAATCAATTAACTGAATCGACAAAATGCTCATCATATGTGAGTAATGTTGGTCAAACTTACATGCACTAAAAGGTACAATAAATGACAATAAAATAAAATGGCAAAGAGTGGTTGTCAAGCTAACAACCCAAGAAAATTAAAATGGACGATGCATCATTTTGTTGAAAAAGAAGGAAAACCAATTAAAAATTAGTTGGCAAAATATGTAGGAGGGGGTCTTTTTCGTCTATAAATAAAGCACCAAATAGTTGCTTAGTATTAATCCAAGCGAGAGAAAAAAATAAAAGTTTAAAGAAAAAAAGTTTTAATAAGAAAGAATTGGGAGCAAAATTTCTAGGTTTAATTGGGTTGTGAGTTATGAGTGTTTGTAAAAATATTGTAAATTTTTTTTCTTTTAGTAAAAGATCTGCAACAGTCTGGAGACATAGATATAATTAATTGAACTCCATCATCAATTTTATATCTTATTATTCTGCATTTATTTTGCTTTCTTACAAATTTGATTATATAAACTTGTATCAAAGCATTGGTTGTTTTTTTTTTCTATTTTTTGAAGTGATTACTATTTATATGAATAGTAAAATTTGGTCGGTTGTACCGATTTGTCCACAGAGGTATTCTAATACACTGTGGTTCACAGGAATTGTGAGAAATGATTCAGAGAAAGTCAGATTCGAGTGGGAGCGATGACCACAGATGAAGAAAATGTGAAAATTGAGAACTTTGATGGTACAGACTTTGACTTTTGAAAAATGCAGATAGAGAATTATCTATATCAAAAAAGTCTATATTAATCTCTATCAGGGAAGAAGCTAGAGGCTATGAAGGAAGAAGACTAGAATTTTCTTGATAGACAAGCCATCAAGTTATCCAATTGATGTTATCCTGTAATGTTCTTTTCAACATAGCAAACAAAAAGACCATAACGACTTTTATGGTAGCTTTCTCCAGTATGTATATGAGAAGCAATTAGCCTCAAACAAAGTGCACCCGATGAGGTGTTTGTTCAATTTGCAAATGATGGAATGTGCATTGGTAGCTCAATATCTCAATGAACTTAACACAGTCACAATCCAATTAAGTTCGGTGTTAAATTTGATGAAGAAGTACGAACATTGATACTTTTGTTTTCTCTACCATAAGACTAAAATGCTATTGTCACTAATGTGAGTAACTCATTGGGAAGTAATAAGTTGAAATTTGATGATATTCATGATTTGGTTCTCAGTGAAGAGATCCAATAGAAAAAGTTGGGTGAATCATCAACCTCTTCAATTTTGCATATAGAGTTAAAAGGAAGAAATTCAACTAGAGGAAATAGATATGGCAAATAAAACTACCGAGTTAGATCAAAGGACATGAGGTACACATCTTGAAATCCCAGTAATTTCCATAACTTGAAGATTGTCGAATGTTGGAATTGTGGAAAGAATGGACACTACAAAAATCAGTGCAAGAGTGCACCAAATGACCAAGAAACAAAGGCAAAGAAAAATGTTACTTCCACCTCATGAAGGAATGATGTGTTGATATGCTCTTTAGAGAACAAATAGGAGTCTTGGGTGTTAGACTTTGGAGCATCATTCCATATTACTTCAATGAAAATATTCTTTAAGAGGTATGTCCCCAGAAACCTTGGAAAGGTATATCTTGGTGATGATCTACCTTGTGCTATTATTAGGAAAGGTGTAGTGAAGATTAAGTTGAACGAATATGTTTGGAAACTCAAGGATGTCACATATATTCTCGACTTGAAACAAAACTTAATCTCAGTAGGACAGTTGACTAATAAAGTCTACACTACAATCTTCCATGGTATGATTGAAAGATTTCAAATGGAGCAATGATAGTTGCTTGAGGCAAGAAGAGTGACACTCATTACATGATAGCAGAAACACATTGTTCGACCATAGTTACAGTTGACAATGAAAATCCCAATTTATGGCACCAGAGACTAAGCCATATGAGTGAAAAGAGGATAAAGATTATGCATTCCAAGGAAAAACTTTTAGGTTTACAATTAGTGGAGATAGACATGTGCGAAGATTGCATACTTGGAAAACATAAAAGGGTAAGCTTTTAGACAAGTGGTAGACCTTTAAAGAAAGAAAAGCTAGAGTTTGTTCATTCTGATGTTTAGGACTAACAACTATCTTATCTATTAGTGGAAACTACTATTTTGTGACTTTCATCGATGATCACTTTTGGAAGATATGGATTTAGTTTTTAAAGCATAAGTCTAAAGTGTTTAGGGCTTTTAAGAGATGAAAAGATATGGTTGAAAAAGAGACAGGTTTAAAGATCAAAAAGCTCAGAATCTACAATGGTGGTGAATATGAAAACATTAGATTCAATAAGTTCTATTATAAGCACGATATCAGAATGGAGAGAATTGTGCTAGACACTCCTTAACACAATGATGGAGGCATATAAAATAAAAGTTGACAGAAAAAGCTAAAAACATTCATATACAGTCAAGTCTATTGAAATAATTCTGGGAAGAAATATTCAATACAACAACTTACTTAATCAATCGAGGACCATAAGTTTCATTGAAGAAAAAAATATGAAAGGAGGTATGGAGCCAAAAAAAGATAAAACTATTACATCTAAAAGTTTTTGGTTATACAACATATGTGCATATCAGTGATCAATGAAGTAATAAGTTTGATCCCAAATCCAAGAAATCCACCCTCATTGACTATGGCGAGGATGAGTTTGGCTATCATATTTGGGATAACGAAAACAATAAGGTGATCTATAGCATAAATGTGATTTTCGACGAAAGGGTGATGTACAAAGAAATGGATAAAACAATCGCCAATAACTTAGAACAGAATAAACCAGCATTTGCAAATGCAAATGATATCCTAAATAGTTCTGTGACTGAACCGATTATAGCAAGTTCTCAGCTAGAAGAACTCATTAGACAAAGCAATGTGCAATAGGAAGGTCTTTTCTTAGCCTCATGTGCTTAATAGGAGATCCATGAATTATCTATTGTTGATTGATGGAGGGGAGCCTAAATGCTATGATGAGGCTTGTTAGACTGCGGATGCTAATAAGTGGGAGCTTATTATGAAGGAAAAATGAAGCCTCTAATCTCTAACTGGACATGGGAACTAGCTGAGTTATGGGGAATAAGGCACTTCATAAGAAATGGGTGTACTAGGTAAAATAGGAGCATGATAATTTCAAGAGATACAAAGCTCAACCAGTTGTCAAAGGATTCCAGCAAAAGGAATGAGTTGACTACACTGAAATTTTTCTCCCATTGTGAAGCTTAATACTATTATATCAATGTTGAGTATTGTGGCTATTGGAGATCTTTATCTTGATCAATTTGACATGAAGATTGTTTTTCTTCACAAAGACTTAGATGAGGATATATATATGCACCAGCTAGAAGGTTGCTTAGAAAAAGGGAAGAAAAACATGGTGTGCAAACTTAAGAAGAATTTGTATTGTTAGAAAAATGCTCTAAAGACAATCACCTTTATCACTTATTGTACAAATTTATTAGATTAATAAAAATAATTTTCATTAATTTGATATTTATTAATATATGAATTGATAGTGATCTTAAATCAATTAATGAAATCTTTGATACATAACATAACATAACATGAAAAAATCATGATAAGATCATGATATTGAGATTCTTATATGTGAATTAACTTAGTATCTAAATTATCCCTAGTTATAGGATTAATGAGATGGGACACTATTAATTCGGATAGATTAGCACATGTTATACTCCTTGATTGTATCATGATTGGATTAAGTAATATATCTCATAATCTGTAAACATGAGATATTTAGAGTTAACATGTGGATGCCTACTAAGTATAGCTAAGTACATTGGATGACCTACTATGAGACAATTATATGCATAATCGATTCAAATGTCAATGATAGTCTCGTCATAGCAGTGGTGCACATATCCTAAGACTTGAGGTACTCAAGGATATCTTGGATACTGATTCTGCATTTTGACACTATTCCTTGTTGCCTCAGGGAGGTTGCTTATAAGGTACTGATTAAGTGCAGCTTGAGGTATTATAAGGTAATTGGATAACCAATAAAGGATTCACCATTCTTGATAGAAGGAATGCATACGTATGGCCTTTTGTCTGGGTCATTAATCGACAATTTTTGACCGAATTAGAAATATCATGAAAATAGTTTTCAATGACATATCTAACATAGTAATGAGCCTTAAGAACTAACATTGTTTAGGCTAGATGTGATTTAGTCAATCTAGTGGGAGTTGTCGATACTCTGAACCAAGTGGGAGATAGAATAGTGAAATGAATAATTGTACAAGAATTATCTCTAGAAAGGGTTGTAGGCAAACCATTGACTTTTCAGATAATTGAGGTCATAATTTGTTGCTAGATACTGCTCATGACTTGCTTAAATTAATTGTTAATTTAAGTGACTAAAATAACCAAGAAGTTAATGGGTCACACAAATTGGAGATATAGAGAATGAGTAAAATGGTTTTAGATAGAATCCAAAAAAATGAGAGAATTATTTTGAATCGGATCACAATAACATTGAGGAAAAAATCACTCAGGATGGGTCACAGCACAGTGCGCTAATGCACCCCGTTGGCCAACGACCATTTTTGGTTTTAATTAGACAAATTATGGTCAATTATTATTCATTGAGTTTATCTTTCTCTATTTTTGGTTTTAATTAGACAAATTATGACCAATTACTATTCATTGAGTTTACCTTTCTCCATTTTTGGCTTTCAATTTTTTTGAATATGATTCAAATTGAAAAGATATTAAATGACAGGGAAAAGACATAAAAATCATTTTTAGGGAAAAATAATTTTTGAGACACAAAATTCTCTCAAGAACAAATTCAAAACTAACATTTTGAATTTTATTAAAATCATTCATCTTGTTAGTTTCTTCTTCATTTTTCATGTGGATTATCATTAGAGACATTATAATGTGGATTTTTGTGATTTTCTATAACCCAACAAGGTAAAAATTTGAATAGGAAATCAAGAAATTATAAAATATAATTTCTAATCTATATGATTTAATGAATTATTTTTAAAGACACAAACAATATTCTTCTCTCGGATTTTAAAATTTATTTTTCGATGCGTTTTATGAATGAGATTTGCTTTCAAAAACTAACAGAAGTATCAGAGCCCCCCTTGTGTCCATTAAAATTAATCTTAATTGAAAGTGCAATGAGATTGTGCGGTTTTGATAATTTTGGATCAATTGGATTTAAAAATTAAAATTAATTCGTAAAATTTCTTTAACACATTTTTCTTTCTCTAATATAATCGTGTGATGATTAAGGAGGATTATTTTTATTGAAAAATAGTTTGAATGCGATTCAAATAATTAATTTTAGATTTATTTCAAAAAATGGTGAAAATTACTTTATTTTATAACATGTGTTGTTATTTTGGTTAATTGATGGAACTGTTTATATTTTTCTTATAATTTGATTATAGAAAAATTATTCATACATATTGAGAATGTGTTTAACCCTCTCAAAGTATCGAATAATTAATTAAAAATTATTTTTATTTAATTTTCAAATGAACACAAAAGGTGAACTATTTTAGCATATCCGGCGGGGACTATTTTGTTTGATTTTTTTTGTATATGATTATTTTATTTTAAGCACTTTGAAATAATTTTTTATGTGATTAAAATATGTTATTTTGATGTTATATACATGCCAAAATTAGTTTTCTTGAATTTCAAATTTTTAAAAAATTCTAGATATCGAATAAGTAGTTTTGAGCGTCTAAGTGTGTTGGTTCGTTTATCTTAGTAATTTTTTCTTATTTTAAAAATATTTTGATGAACTTGAGTTGACCTAAAGATGTTTAGAATGATGATTTGAGGTTATAAATTTTTTTTAAAATTTTTTAAAATTAATTTTGAATTAATTTAAGTTGAACAATGGTAATTCTAGTATGACTAGAAATTGGTATGTATATTAAAATTAAATTGTTTAATTTTGATATTATAATAATTTAATTTTAAAGGTGAATTATTTTTGAATTAATTATAAAAATATTAAATTTAATTTAATTTGATTAAATATTAAATTTCACATTAAAATGACATACAAAATTAAATTAACCGAAACAACACAAGTAGACAATTTCGGTTCAAACGTTGAATCGATTTTTAAATTGAATTCCAAAATTGCAATTATTTAATTTTATTTTATGCAATGGACAATGCATGTTAGGAGTATATGGAATGACATGATGGATGATTATAGATTTAGGTCAAATGTGATTGAGTATGCATGAATTTATTTTGTTTTATAGTAAATAGAGTCTGCGTCTCCCTACCTCTCTATCTTTCTCATGTATTTTTTTTTCTTATCTTACTCCCCTCAAATATAAATTTATATTTTCTATACTTTGATATATGTAATTAGATTACTTATGATTAAGATAGAATGATGATACAAAGGAGCAAGAAGCGAAAGAGGTGGTGCCATAAAAAAAATGACTTAGAAATATAAGTTTGATTTCTATTTTGGTTTGTAAATTTATGCATATACCTAGGTAAGATCTAGTCAATCTCTTTTTGGCTCAAGAGATTGACTTTAGTATGTCCATAATCATGTCATATAGTTAATGTAACTATCTTTATATATTCATATGATGAATGTATGATATATAAAAATATGCAATAATAACATGACGAGGCATAATAAAGAAATCTCTCGCTAAATAAATAATTAAGTCTTACACCTTTTATTAAAATGGGGAGAACCAATGTTCTTCTAGAGTTAGGATTGTTGAGTTTCCTCAAGCTCACTTTATAAGAATATATTCAAATAATTGAAATTAGATTTCATGATTAATAGGTTGGACTTAACCAATATCATTAACTTGTTGGATTTGAGCCAAGGTTAATATGTACTGGAGGCAAAGTTGGGTTTGTGTACATGAGATGTATACATATCAAGAGTTGATAGCCTAATATATGTGCACACATCAATTATTGATAGCACAAGATTTGATAATTGCATGAATAATGCAATTGGTATGTATTAGATAACTACCAACCAAACTAAGGATGACTTGTTGAGTTGCCTCAAGGTTATTCTTAGCTAGTGGATATCGACTCACTAAGAGAACTTCCATATAGGTTCTCTCAAATTCATTGTGAGGGTTATGGATTCACAACAAAAATAGTGGAAGTCATAATGCAATTTATTAAAGACCTAATAAATATGCATTCTCATGTATATTATAATATGCTCTATTTTGCTAGAATCATCATCATATCGGCGAGTGTGAATTTGTATCACTAATGGAGTCAAATAAATTAACTAGACCTAACATTTTGGATTGGCTATGGAATTTGAGAATAGTTCTCAAATCTGAAAAGATTGGCTATGTTCTAGATGAGGTACTTCCCAATCTCCCTGCTGCTAATGCTTCTAAAGATGTTTAGAAGGCATATCAAAAACATCTCGATGATAGTGAGATGACAAGCTGCATTATGCTTGCCACTATGTCAGCTGAGTTGTAAAAGCAACATGAGGCTATGGATGTTAATTCCATTGTCTACCATCTAAGGGAGCTTTTTGATGAGCAAACATGTTCTGAAAGGTTCGAAACTTCAAGGTTGCTCTTCCGCACTAAGATGGTTAATGAGACATCTGTAGTGCAATATGCACTGAAAATGAATGACTATATTGAGAGGTTGGCCACCTTGGGTTTTGTGATGGATCATAAATTAAGTATTGACTTAATTCTACCTGGTTTGTTTAATAGTTTTCACATTTTGTGCTTAATTATAGAACGAACTAAATCTCCATCATTATTCTTGAGCTGATCAATAAGCTCAAGACAGCTGAGTCATCTATCAAGAAGGACACCAAGACCGTGATGTTGGTGGAGTCTTTTGGTTCTAAGAAGAAAAACCTTAAGAAGAAAAAGAAGTCCATAAAACCTAAGAGAGGTTTGGCTAAGAAAAAGGCCAAAGAGACTACTCCAAAGGGAACATGCTTCCATTATGGCAAGGATGACTATTGGAAAAGAAACTACAAGGCCTACTTAGAGTCCTTGAAGAAAAAGGCGTGTGATACTCCATCTACTTCAGGTATTTTTCCCATTAAAATTAATATTATTTCCGATAATAATATATGGGTATTAGATACCGGTTGTGGCTCACACATATGCATTAATGTGCAAGGTCTCAGGAATAATAGGCAGCTCAATAAGAGAGAGTCGAACCTACATATTGGAGATGCAGTAAGAGTTGTTGCATTAGCTATATAAACTTATGTATTGAACCTCCTTAGTGAGCTTATATTAAATTTGGATAATTGTTATTATGTACCTGTTTTGACTAAACATATTATTTCTATTTTTAGTTTAAATAAAGATGGTTTTCATTTTGCTTTTAGAAACAATTGTTGTTCTATTATGTTGAATGGCATTCGTTATGCTAGTAGTATATTATGCAATAGAATATACATATTAGATATGTCAAATCCAATTTTAAACATCAATGATAATAAAAGGAAAAACAAGATATGTTGAAATTATCTTACTTATGGCATTGTTGTCTTGGCCATATAAGTGAGAAACGCATGGCTAAGCTACACAAGAGTGGTAACTTAGGGTCATTTGATTATGAATCATATGACATATGTGAATCTTGCTTATTAGGCAAGATGACTAAATTACCCTTTAAGGGAAAGGGTGAACATGCTAATGGATTTTTAGACTTAATACATTCGGATGTATGTGGTATAATGTCCACACGTGCCAGAGGTGGTTTCATCTACTTCATTACTTTTATCGATGAGTACTTACGATATGAGTACGTGTATCTTATGAGATATAAATCTAAAGCCTTTGAAAAGTTCAAAGAATTTATAAATGAAGTAGAGAAACAACTTGACAAAAATATCAAAACACTTCTATCAGATTGAGGAGGTGAATATTTGAGCCAAGAGTTTTTAGATTATCTTAAGAATATTGGGATATTATCTCAATGGACTCCACCTTACACACCACAACACAATGGTATGGTTGAAAGGAGAAATTAAACCCTGTTAGACATGGTAACGTCTATGATGAGATTTGCAGAACTCCTTAAATCCTTTTAAGGTTATGCACTAGAGATTGCCATTTATATATTAAATGGAGTCCTTTCAAAGTCAGTTGAAGTTACTCCATATGAGATGTGGAATAACAAGAAGCCCACACTTTGTTACATGAGAGTTTGGGGTTGTCCTGCTTATGTGAAGCGGATAATGTCAGATAAGATGAAATATAAATCTGACTGATGTCTGTTTGTGAGATATCCTAAAGCATCATATGGATATCAATTATACCACCTATTGGAACAAAATGTGTTTGATTCAAGACATTATATCTTTTTATAAAGAGAATTTCTTCTAAAAAGAGATAGTGGGAGAAAAATTGAACTTGAGGAAGTTCAAGATGCTCAAGCATATGCTAATCAACTGCCTGAACTCAAGCCTATTATTCATACAAATGATATAGCAGCTCAACCTTTTAAAGCACAAGATTTTTGTAAGTCAAGCAGGATACGTATTGTTCTAGAGAGATATCGATTTTTCATTAGTAAACAGAATAATGTATTACTTATAGAAAATGATGAGCCTACGACATTGAAGAAGTTCTTAATATTTTAGAATCTGACAAATGGCTTCTAGCCATGAAGTCAGAAATGGATTCCATATATGAAAACCAAGTATGGACTTTAGTTGACCCACCCAAAGGGATAAAGCTTATAGGGTGCAAATGAGTTTTCAAGAAGAAAACTGATATGGATGTTAATGTGGTTACCTATAAAGCTAGACTTGTAGCTAAAGGTTATCGTCAAAGACAAGAAATTAACTATGATAAAACTTTTAGCCCAATAGCTATGTTTAAATCCATAAGGATACTTATAGCTATTGTTGCCCATTATGATTATAAGATATGACAAATGGATAAGAAAACAACTTTCCTTAATAGAAATCTAATCGAGGATGTGTACATGACAAAACCAGAAGGCTTTATATCCAAAGATGGAAAAAATATGCAAGCTTCAAATATCCATTTATGGATTAAAGCAAGCATCTAGGAGTTGAAATATTCGGTTTGATGAGACAATCAAACAGTTTGGTTTCTTACAAAATTCGGATGAACCTTGTGTATATAAGAAAGTTAGTGAGAGTGCAATTATGTTCCTTTTGTTGTATGTAGATGGAATACTACTAATGAAAAATGATATCTCAGCCTTACAACCAGTCAAAATTTGGTTATCCAAGAATTTCTCTATGAAATTTTTTGGAGAAGCAATATATATTTTAGGAATAAAGATTTATAGAGATGGATCAAAAAGATTGCTTTGTCTTTCACAGTCTACATACATAAACAAGATACTAAAGAGGTTTAGCATGGAGCAGTTCAAGAGAGGATATATTCCCATGACCCATGGGATTACTCTCTTAAAGACTATATATACAAAGACACGTGATGAGAGGACATGAATGAGTTTGATTCCATATGCTTCAGCTATAGGATTAACCATGTATGTTATGTTATGTACAAGATGTAATGCCCGTAATTAAGACCTATAAGTTAGGTTATTGGTTAGTAGGAAATGAAGGATTAAGTGGAGTTTTGACATATTGAGAGTGACTGAAATATGATATTTCACACCCGTGACAATGGGTGTCACAACCATGAAGTCTGGGCAGACAAAGTTAGTGTGACAACCACATTTTCCTCTATGTCATTTCCTTTAAATCCACTCCTCACTCCTTGTTAACAACAAAACACACAAACTTTATATTCTTCTTCCTTCAAACTCCATTTTCTTCCATTAGAGAAGCTTGGAAGATCAATATTTCATGAGAAAAAAATGAGAAAAAAGATAGAGAAGAAGGAGGTTGAAAGTTTAGAGAAAAGTTTAGTTTTTCTTTTTTTGGTGTTAGTCATTTTCTAGAAGCTAAGAGAACATTTCTCCATTTTACTAAAACCTGAAAAGAGTGTTGGAAGTCCATCTTAAGGGGGAGGACAAGGTTGAAGGGATTAAGATTTAGCCAATTCCCATCATAGGTATAAGGTTTGTATATAACAACACTTAAAGCCATTATTTTGTATTTCTGTGTTCTTTAATTTATAGGAATATTTTAGATGATAAATGAGTAGATAAATAGTGAAATGTGGAATTAATATGCATGATGAGAAGTCTTATGAACATGGTTAGATTGACATATTTGTGGAACAATTTTGATTATTATTGATGATCAGAGATGATATAGTCATGATAGATAGCTTGAATGCATATTGGAATGTTGATAGGGTGGCTGACATTGGTCAACTGTGGTGAGTATCACATGTGGAATTGATATGATTTGTAATGCTATATTTTTTTGGAAAAATTTCCAGATTCATGGCTGTGAAAGGTGGGTTCACGGGCATGAATGTCGTGAGATGCATTCTTGTTACTGAAGGAAACCCATTCATGGGCAGCTTCATAGTTGGGTTCACGTCCGTGAAGGGGTGATCATGGATATGAACTTGTGCGGATTCACGAGTTGAATCACGACTTATATCATGGAGGGGGACTACCTGTGAAGTGGTGATTCACGACCATGTATGGTTATTTATGGGCATGAAATTGTTTATGATAAAAAATTTATATGTTTAGTTTTAAATTGAATTTGATTCGTTGGGAGGTAGTAGGCCTCGGATGCATTATGGAAATATATGAATATGAAAATCATGAGATTTATATAAAATATGGTAATGAATAATATGAATATGCATATGATAACATTATAAGCCCAATACTCTAATTAGGGCTAGAGCTAGGATAGATGACATGTCATTGAGGGAAGAGTTTGGTACCGAGTGACCTATGTTGGTCACATATTGTGTGTCACATCCGTGAGTTAGACCCTGACCATATGCGTGTACTGCAGTCGTTTATACTGCAGTATAGAGGTGTATGATCGGAGTCTAAATACGGATAAATACATAAAAATTTAATTATATTAATATGATAAAATGAATAGGAATTTTATCAAATGAAACAATGCAATTTCGTATTATGCAAACAAATCGAAACGACAACCCATGCCGAAATTTGAGTTTTTTGATCGGTAGTGAAATTATAATTTAAGCATACCAAAATATAAAAAATATTATTTTAAGGTTATAGGTGGAGTTATAAGGTAAATTTTAAGGTTAAAAGTTTAAATTGTGGAAATATGATCCTTAGTATATGATTATAGTCTGATATTTCAAATTAGGAGATAGAGAAATGCGATCACGATCACAATAGATTCGATGTGATCAAAATTTAATTGTAAGATTTTTAAAACTAATAAATTAGAAATCGGACGACGGATGAATTTTTACGGGTCAAATTAAGAAAAATGATTAACCCGTAAAAACTCGATTTTTGCACCGGTTGTCATTTTGCAAAATCGAAGAAACCGTTTCGAAGAGAAAATTATTTTATAATTTTTGGAATATTTAATTTGATGAAATTAAGTTGTTTGGAGGTTGAATTTTGGAGAATTAAAATTTAATTATGAATACAAATGAAGAAAAATTGTGATTGGTTGGAAACTTTTTAAGTCAAATTAATTAAAATGTGATTGGTCCATGTGTCAATATTATGGGATAATTAATTGTGCTATTGGCCAATGAGGAGATGGATTAAGAAATTAATTAAGATTAATTAATTTAATTGAGTATAAATAGGACAAAAATCTACAAAATATCAAATCCATTTCTTCTTCTTCTTCTTGTGTGGTCGTCCACCATGAGAGCTGGATTAAGCTTTTCCTTCACTTTAATTTCACAAGATTACTAATAATCAAGTATTTGGAGCAAGAAAAATTAATTGGTGGGTGAAGAAAATAAAGGAAAATTGGAGGAAAATTATTTATTTGGCCAAAAATTTCAAGAAAAATTGGAGGTAAATTTTTATTCACTTTTCCTTCAAATTTATATGGATTTATGTTGGATTTGATGGTTGTTTAAATTAGAAATTGAAGTTGTGGTGTGTTGTTTGTTGAAATTGCTTGATTGAAAAATTAGGGTTTATGGAAAAAATCTTGAAAAATTAGAGAAAAATAGGAAATGAAGAGAATAAGGCTTGAGGATGATGGATTGAGTGAAGAATTGATGAAAATAAATTTTAGGAATTTTTGTGGAATTTTTAGAGAATTTCCATAATTATGGTTAAATTTTGGAAAAATTATTTTGGAGGAATTTTGCCTTAAATTGAAGATAATTGAGTTAATTGGAGTGTATGGAAGTGGAAAATAAATTTTGGAATGAAAGAAAATTTTAATAGGATTTTTGGGGAATTTTTAGATTTTTAGCCAGATTATGAAAAAATTTATTGGGAGTTGTGGAATATTATTTTGGTGAAATTGATGATGAAAAATGAAAGAAAATGAGTTAGAGTGATGATATGAATTTATTTGGAATTGTTAGAGTATTTATTTAATTAATGAAAATTCTTGAATTGGAAATTGATACTAGAAGAATAAAAGAAATAAATGGAGAAAAATAGTTTTGGAGGCAGAAAAATAAAGAAAATAAAATATTATAATAGAAAATTTATATTTGAATTTTTTATCGCACCGGAAAGCGTGATAACGCCAAAATCGGAATTTATACATTAAACATGCATAATAAGAAAGTTTTAAATTATAAGATCTCGATATTCGTGAGAGCGAAAAATTTAAATTTTGCTAAATTTTATGTCGTAAGGGGTCCAATAGCTAATCGAAAATTTTCTATCTCTAGGCACGACGTTGGACCAGACGCCAACCCGAGATAAAGGGAAAGAGTCGGCCGATACCGGCAGAGCGTAAAGAGGTTAGTGTAACTACTTTTATAATAGTAGTCATATAAATATATTTTATGTGAAAATTGGAATTTTTGCAATTATTGTATTGAAAATATATTTTTGTATTCCAGAAAATTTAAATGTTAAAAATTCTCTATGATGATAATTATTTTGGTATTCAAAGAATATTTATTAATTTTATGAAAAATGAAGTGAACTATGAATATGAGAATTTTTCCCACATGTTAGCCTAAACATGAATTAGAGTATTATTGGCATGTCAATATGGTAGAAATTATGGTCCTGTGTATTTCTGTATACCAATGAAATATTGTGATCCTGTGCATTTCTGTGGATCACCTGATACAATTGTCAATCCTGTGCATTTCTGTGGGTTGAGTCATATTACATTTGGATCCTATGCATTTTTGTGGATCCTAAGTTGGGATGTAATATGATACCTCTTTAATTCCGTAGGAGCAAGTCTATGATGTTATAATATGTGGGTATATGAAAAATATATTATTAAGAACTCAACGATATTTGAATTATAAAAATATTGTATTGTGGTATTTACAAAAAAAGACGTAAATTTTGAATTGATTTCATTTTAAATATATGTTTTATTTTAATTATTATTATTATAAGAGTTTTTGAACCACTGAGTTATATACTCAGCGCAAGAGTTTGTTTTCTCTCGCGTAGGTTACCAAAGTAGCAGAGAGCATCCTGATTTGTAGATAGAGACACTGATTGGAGACCACATTATGGAGCACAACAGTAGCAGTGGTAGTCACCCAAAGCGGATTGGTCTTTTATTATATTTTGAATGTATATATATAAGTTTTTAAATTTCATTACATGTATATAAATAAAATAAAAAAGGTGTTTATGTATAATAATTTAGTATATTTTTTTAAAATTTCTTATTTTAAATATGTTTAAAATTAAAGAAGTATTTTTGGAGAATTTTATTTTCTGTAGCACCACTTATCCGTTCGGTATACGGATGAGTATACGGAAGGTTAAGGGGTGTTACATTGTGAATGCCCAAAGGTTAGCAGATCAGAGTACCTCGGTGGGTTATATATTTGAAAGCCTAGAGGTTAGTGGACCAGAACATCTTGGTGGGTTATATATTTAAAGGTACAGAGGTTAGTGGACCAGAGTGCATCAGTGAGTTATATATTTGAAGGTCTAAAGGTTAACGGACCAAAGTGTCTCGATGGGTTATATATTTGAAGGCTTAGAGGTTAGCAGTTCAAAACATCACAGTGGGTTATATATTTTATAGCCTAGAGGTTAATGGACCAAAGCACATCGGGGGGGCTGAGTTACCCATATCCATTTTAGTCTAGTTATGAGTAGGAGAGAAAAGGTAAGATAATTAATAAATTATTATGTGTGATAAATATGTGTATGACATTGAGAGATTGCTTGAGATGTCATATAGTGTTGTTCATTATATATATAATTTTAATGGCATGTCATGTAGTATACGAGTTGGTTCATGTGCGAACTTTGAGGTAAATCATTATAATAGCTCAGTGAGTATATCATACATATTATGTATATGTTTTTGTATGCCTTGCACATTGTTATGTACCACTAGGCATGAGTTGCTTATCGTATGAATTTTTCATGCGCAAGTTTGAAGCTTATAACAGGGCCGACAGAGGAGGATGCCCAGTGATAAAAGTTGAGGATATACAATTGAGGTGAGTGATATACTGTTGTATCTTATATTTTGTTGTTGTGCTATGGGCTGGGTTATTATAGCTTTATATGTTGTATTATCGGAGACATGTAGTTTTATAACTATCAATTTTGTAAAATTTTGGGCTCGCATATGCCCATATGATTTCTATTAAACTTTTATTTTTTGAGCTTGATTTCATGATTTAAGAATGTTTTTATTTTATTAAATCATCATTGCCATGGTGCATGAAATTTTTTAAAAATTTTGACTTTTTAATTCATATGCAATGTAACATCTATTATTGGATTTAGTCTTAATTATATTGAAGGGTGTTACACAAGACCCGATGTATCATATACTCTGAGTGTCACGAGCATATACCAATCATACCCTAGTGAGGGTCATTGGGTGGCTATCTATAATATACTTAAGTACTTGAGAAAGACTAAGGATGATGTATTCTTGATATATGAAAATGAAGATCTTATTGTGAGCGGGTATACCAATGCTAGCTTCCAATCTGACAGGGATGACTCAAAATCCCAGTTAGGTTATATATTCACATTAAATGGTTGAAAAGTCAGTTGAAAGATTTCCAAACAGGAAATAACTGTTGATTCCACAATTGAAAAAAAGTACAATACAGCTTCTGGGGGTGTTTGGGATTGTTGTTGGGAGTCCAAAAAGCAGGTTTAGAATTTTTTTGATTTAATTGATTGAATTTTTTAATTTTTTATAGACTGCTTTTCTCAAACCTGCTTCTGAAAAAAATATCTATGTATCTGCTTCTCTTCAAAAGCAGTTTTCAAAACTCAAAAAATTTAAAAATAAAATTTTTTTCTCCAAAAGTGCTTTTGGCAAACGCAATGCCAAACGGAGCCTCTGAAGTAGCAAAGAAAGCAGTTTAGATAAAGAAATTCATCATGAAACTTAGAGTTGTTTCTAGTATTATTGATCCAATACAACTGTATTGTAACAAATAGTGGAGTCATTACACAAGCAATGAAGCCGCGATCTCATAAGATATCCAAGCATGTACTCAAAAAATACTATTTGATTAGAGAAATCATTGGTAGAAATAATGTAAAGATAGAAAGAGTGCCCACTGATCAAAATATTGTTGATCTTTTAACTAAGCCACTTCTCCAAAAGAAATATGATTCTTATGTACTCGCCTATAGAATTAAATACAAAAGCGATTGGTTTTAGTTCAAGTAGGAGGTTGTTAAAGAAGTCCTCTAAAGACAATTGCTTTTAGTACTTATTATACAAATTTATTTGATTAATAAAAGACATTTTTATTAATTTGATATTCATTTAATATGTGAATTGATAGTGGTCTTAAATCAATGAATAAAGTCTCTGATACAAAACATAACATGAAGAATATCATGAAAATCATGATGAAATCATGATATGGAGATTCTTATCATATATAATTAAGTTAATATCTAAATTATCCCTAGTCATAGGATTAATGAGATGAGATATTGTTAATCGAGATAGGCTAACATATGTTGTACTCATTGATTAGATCAAGCAGTAGATCTTATAATCTGTAAACATGAGATATTTAGAATTAACATGTGAATGCTTTCTAAGTGTAGCTAAGTACATTGGATGACCTACTATGAGACAATCATATGGATAATCTATTCAAATGTCAATGATAGTCTCGTTATAGCAATGATGCAAGTATTCTTAGATTTGAGGTACTCAAGGATATATTGGATACTGATTTTGCATTTTAACACTATTCCTTGTTGCATCAAAGAGGTTGCTCATAGAGTGGTGATTGGGTGCAACCTGAGGTATTCAATAGTAATTAGGTAACCAACAAAGGATTCACCATTATTGATAGAAGGAGTATATACCCATGGCCTCGTGTCAAGGTCATTACTCGGGAATCTCTGGCCAGAGTGAAAATATCATGAAGATAGTCTTCAATGACATATCTAACATAATAACGAGCCTCAAGGACAAGAACTAACATTACTTAGGCTAGATGTGACTTAGTCAGTCTAGTGGAAGTTGTTCATACTCTGAACCAAGTGGGGTATAGAATGGTGAAAGGAATAATTGCATGAAAATTATCTATGGAAAGGTTCACAGTCAAACCATTGTCTTGTACTGTCAAGTAGGGGTTATGATGTGTTGCTAGATATTGCTCATGACTTGTTTAAATTAATTGTTAATTTAAATAGTCAACATAACTGAGAACTTAATGGATCACATGCATTGGAGATATGAAGAATGAGTAAAATGGTCGTGGAAATGATCCAAAAATATGAGAGAATTATTTCGGATCAAATCATGATTATCGCGGAAAAAATCACTTGGAATGGGTCATAACACAACATGCTAATGCACCCTGTTGCCCAACAACCATTTTTTTGCCTTAATTAGGCCAATTCTGACCAATTACTATTCATTAAGTTTCCCTTTCTCCATTTTTTGCTTTTAATTTTTTTTTTAATATGATTCAAATTGAAAAGATATCAAATGACATAAAAGAGACATAAAAATTATTTTTAGTCAAATATAATATAATTTTTAAGACACAAAAATTCTCTCTAGAACAAATTCAAAGCTTTAATTTTTTCTTCACTCTTCACGGGATTATCATTAGAGACATTCTAGTGTAGATTGTTGTAGTTTACTACAACCCAATAAGGTAAAAATTTGAAGAACAAATCAAGAAATTATAAGGTATCATTTCTAATCTATATGATTTAATGAATTAGTTTTAATGACACAAGCAAGATTTTTCTCTCGAGTTTTGAAATTTTATTTTTTGTTACATTTTATGAATGAGATTGGTCTTTAAAACCCAACATGTATAGCCTAAAACAATTCTCAAGACAATGGTATAGAAATTTTGATGACTTCATGTACAAGAAAATTTTCCAGTGGTGCAATTTCGACCACTATTGCTATTTCAAGAGATATAATTCCTGTTCTATCATTTTATTGCTTTATGTTGATGATATGTTAGTAACAAGTTTAGATATGGATGTTATCAGAAGGTTGAAACAACAATTGTCAAAGGAGTTTGACATGAAATACTTGGTTCCAGCAAAGAATATTATTAGAATACAAATCACAAGAGATAAGCAGAGAGGATTCTTACAATTATCTCAGGCGGAGTTCGTCAATCTTGTTTTGAAGATATTCAACATGGGTGATGCCAAACCAGTCAACATACCCTTGGCTAATCACTTTCGCCTATCCAAAGATTAATCCCTTTAAAAGGAGAAAGGGAGAGAATTTCTGGCCAAGGTCTCTTATGCCTCAACTATTGGGAGTTTGATGTACGCTATAGTATATAGAGACCAAACATTGGCCATGCAGTGGGAGTTATTAGTATGTTTATGTCAAATCCAGAGAAAACTAATTGGAAAGTAGTTAAGTGGATTTTGAAGTATCTACGAGACACCACAGAGAAGTGTTTGTACTTTGATAAAGGAGAGTGAAAAGTACAAGGCTACATAGACATATACTTTGGAGGTAAAATCGATCACCAAAAAAGTACCACTAGTTATATATTTACTGTTAGAACTATAGTTGTTAGTTAGATGTCACAGATATAGAAGATTGACATTCTATCCACTATAGAGGCTGAGTATGAAGCAGTGACTGAAACTAGTGAAGAGATAATATGACTTCAAGATTTGTTAACTGAGTTGGGATTCAAATAGGAGAAAAATGTTTGCATAGTGATAGTCAGAGTGTGATACACTTGATAAATAATTCAATATTTTATTCTAGAACCAAACATATTGGATTTTGTTATTGCTTCATCAAATCTCTATTGGAAGATAATGTGTTAGTACTAGAGAAGATCAAAGGAAAAAAAATCCAATAGGTATATTGACAAATATAGTGACTATCGACAAGTTAAAGTTGTATTCAACTTCAGTTGACTCGCTAAAGTAACAAGACCAAAAAGGTTATTGCATTGATTAAGTTATGAAAATAGACTGAAATCAGTCTTCAAGTAAGAGATTGTTGGTCAAACTTGCATGCACCAAAAGGTGTAATAAATGACAATAAAATAAAATGAAAGATTGGTTGTCAAGCCAACAACCTAAGAAAATTAAGATGGACAATGCATCATTTTGTTGAAAAATAAGATGAACGATGAATCCTTTTGTTAAAAAAATAGACGGTACATCATTTTGTTGAAAAAGAAGGAAAACCAATTAAGATTTCTTGGCAAAATATGTAGAAGAGAGGCTTCTGCATCTATAAATAGAGCATCAATAGGTGTTTAGCATTAATCCAAACGAGAGAAAAAAAAGCTTAGAGAAAAAAAAACTTTAGTGAGAGAAAATTGATAACAAATTTTCATGATCTAATTGGGTTGTGAATTGTGAGTGTTTGTAAAAACTTTGTAAATTTTTCTTCTTTCAATAAAAGATCTACAGCAGTCCGAAAATTTATACATAATTGACCAAATTTTGTTATTATTTTTATGTGTCTTATTATTCTACATTTATTTTGTTTTCTTACAAATATGATTATAGAAAATTTTGTGTAATTTTCCAACAAGTAATAAGCTCATTTTCCTTTTTTTTTCGAATTTTATCTTAAGTTTTAATTCCACAAAAGTAAATTAGATAAAAATGTAGGAATTGTTGAGCCACTTAGCTCTTATTATGTCAATATATATCAATATATGATCTATGAATAAATGTATGCATGCTAATATTATCTTATATTTTTTTTTGTGAAAGGCAACACTGACATATATACTTAAGCCCATGAAAATAAAAATCTAAAGTTTATAAAACATATTGTTAAAAAAAATACGAATATACTCATAATTTGGACGAAATTGAAGATAAAAGGAGAAAAGTATTTATTGTTAGGATAAGACATACCCGACCCTCTACATTTGTCCCATTTTGCCTCTTTTTTTTTTTTTTGTCTATTTTACCTCAAACTATGTTTTTTTTTTTGTTCACCTTGCCATTTAATAATTTGAAGAAATGTAACATTTCGTCATCGTAAATACAAAGCATACCGAAAAAATAAGTGAGTACATATATGCACACGATGATATCAACAAAAAATCCATTGTACCCCTCACCTAAAGTCTATTACCTTATCTATTAAGAATATATACTGTTTGGTTGAAGGCAAAATCAAGTAAATCCATGTTTAATTGTTTGTGATCAAATCAAAGTTGTGGGGAAGTTGTTGTGCTTGAAGTATTTAAGAATCAAATCCTTAGCAAAATCAATAGTTATCAGGACAATAAAAGTTATGCCATAACTCATCCAAGAACGCCATCGAAAGTGATCATCAACAGCTGATCCAAGAACAATGCCAGAACTAATATGTTCATCTGTTCTCGATTTACCCTTCATCAATCCCATCCACCGATCTAATTAAAAACCCATATAATAATCTAGAAAATTAAAATATGGCAAAAACAAAGTAAAAAAAAAAAACAGAAATAGACCCAAAAATATTCCAATCAGAAACTAAAAGAAGGTTGTTTGGATTTTTTCAAAATAAAGAAAAAAGCAAAGTATAGAGATGAAATTTTTTGAGAAAGAGGGATGAAAAGAGAGAAAAGAGGAAGAGGAAAACTCTGTCTTTGGTATTGAATATTTAGGATTTTTTTTATAACTTTTTTATAATTAAAAAAGTAAGGTAAAGACACAAGAGACCTTTTTATGTGTAAGGAAATTATTTGAATTTACTTTTTCTATGCCGCATCACTAGTAAGTGGTTAGTTGTTATTTTTTAAAAAATTATAAGTGTCAACGGTAATCAAATTCTTGAAAGAAATTTCAAAAAAAAAAATTGAAACACCAGCAATTGCATACACATTTAAATCAGTTGCCATCTGTTTAAAAGTATATAAAATACAAATAATAGAAAAGAAAACATTTTAGAAACAACAAAATATTTTTAAGGAAATAAATTTTTTTAAAGAAAGAAAGAGAGAATATCGAGAGCTCATAGTATACAATGATGCAAAGGAAAGCAGTTGAAATAATTGAAAATCAAATTTTAAAAAGCAAAGATTAAGATTACCTGCTTGAGAAATTCTTTATGCCAATTCTTTAGTGTTTCAAAAGATTTAAGAACATTAACATAAAAAAAACAACACAGTAATTTGCCCCTCTGTAAAACGCAGCAGCTAAGTCCTGTTGTATCCTATATCTGCCATTAACATTCATTTACTTATATTAAACCTTAGCTTTGAATGATAATTCTTAATTAATTAATAGCTCACCTGCAAGGTGACGAACTTACCATGAACGTGTAATTCCTTGGTGACAAAATCAGCACCAATTGTAGCTTTATAAATGGAAAACAGAGCATAAATAATAGAAATAGAGACAGATAAAGAAAGTTGTACCGAGAGGGAGAGATATGAAGTTGATCTTTCACTGAAAAAGGGATCAAATCATTCATCTTAGTGCTGCCATCAACCGCCATTCTTTGTTCCTGAACAAATCCTCTGTTTTTAATAGAATGTACTATAAAACAGAGAGAGCTCTCTCTACGAGAAGAGCAATAAAAGGAGGGAAGGAATGCGTTTTTACAAGAGAATAAGTTATGTCTGCTGATATGCTTCAAAGCTGCTCCCCTTCTTCATTGCTATTTCTATATAATTGGCATTTCCTTTTCAAAACCCTAATTTTCCATCATCAGGTCCTCTGAGCTCTTTGTTTTCTAGCAATTTTTTTTTATTTTTTAAATAATTATTTTATTACATTATCCCAAGTGTCTAATTATTATTGGATCCCTAAATTATATCAGCGCGTTTGAATTTCGCACGGACCAAGGTCTAATTTGATATGTTTATTGGTTTATGAACAAAATATATCATCTTGTATTAAATTATTATACAAAAAGAAATTATTAATCTTAGTCTACATAAAACTCTTAAAAACTTTTCCAATCAATTTTAATACGTAAAAGCCTAACAAAAAGACAAAAAAAAAAATCTTCTTCTACAAATTATTATTCACAAATAACTACTTAAAGAGTTATTTTATGTGCGGTAAAAACATCTAACTTTGCTGAATTTTCACAAAAATTGGAGAATACATAATTTGTTCAAAAAAAAGAATCTTACATTGCAATATGTTATTTTATTTGCTCAAATAATATAAATTTAAACCGCCATGTTTAGTTAATTTAAACTGAATGCATTTTGGGATATGTATACTTTGAGTGAGATGAAATTTACCTCGTAATTCTAGCAGGGTACCGTTGAATCCATTATTACTTCAATCCAGCGTTTCCAACTTTTTCAACTTTGCTAAATCTGAAACATGTAAAATTGAGTTAAAAAAAAAGGTGGGGAAAAATGGGTGAGTGAGACTAATGGGATACTCACTATTACAAAATGAATGTAAAAAAAAAAAAAAATGGAAACATACCTTTAGTAGGAATGAAACCTTCCATTTCATTGCTATTAAGTAATAAAGCCCTAAGAGATGTGAGAACAGCCACGGATGATAAACTTTTATAATCCAGACAATTATGACTAAGATTTAACGTCTCTAACTTGTTCAATCTCTCAAAACCTGCATATATATACATATATAAATTTATCATACATATATAATATATCAAATTTTAATTTGTAAAGAAAAAGTATTCCAACTTCGCATAAATATAATATTAAATTTCTTTAACAAATTATAGGTAAAATTGAATATAATATTCTAATTTTTTAGCTTTTTTTTTTCAAATTCTCTCGTCTCTCTATTTTTTCATTTCACCGCATTAAGAAGAAACATATAATTATTAATCCTTAAGGAACATATAATTATAGGCTCATTTGAACTCATTTACTTTTATAAGTAGCAGCGGGTTATGATCCAATTCTTAATCATTTTAGTAGGAAAATCATGTTTCATTAAATTCCAAAAGTACAAAAAATGTTGAAAATAATCACATAATTAGGCAAAAAATTAATTTTTTAGGAATTGTATGCAGAAATTGATATTTATATCACCCCAATGCAGGGATAAATTAATTATGACTAATTATTATTGTTTTTTTATTTATTTGTTTAAACTTCTATACAAGTTTTCTAAGTCCTTAAGTTGAAGATTCTTTTTCTAAGTCCTCAGCCCCACAAACCAAGTTGATGTTTCCTTAGCCCATATGCCAAGTTGAAGTTAGGGGTGAACTCTAAAATAATCTTAAAATATTTTTATTCAAATAATCTTATAAATATCAAATAATAAATTGAATGTTGTTGGTAGAGTATGGAAGGAAGCTCATTTTCTTATCAACTGTACTATTTTTAAAAGTAATGTAATTATATATAAATATATATATTGAACACATAACTACTTTGTATTTAAAAATCACAAAAATCAACCAAAACAATTAAGACTGCCAGAACATTATATAGAAGTTATAAATAAATTAGAATCATAAATGGAAATTAGAAAAAAATAGTTCAAAGATATAAATCAAACGCCAATTTTGTTGAAATATAAATTAAGACTTGTAATCTCTTCAAATTGCATAAATATAGAGAAATTTAGAGACCATTTCGTTTTATAGTTGTCACAATCATATTCAAACTCATCAGAAATTGGGTCATAATATGATTGTATTCGACTGATGTTGTAGAGGGAGAGGTGAATAACACGAGATGTGGTGGAATTCCAAGTGACTCCCTCCCATTCACAATAATCACTATTTGGGTCATCTACCCATGATGATAGATACTCTTCTCCATCAATGTTATTCTCCTGACCTGTTGGAATTGATGCTTTCATTTTTAACAGACTCATTCTCTCTTCCTCGATCCAGCCTTTGCTTCCATAGCTTTGAGCTTGTAAGCTCATGAAATTACCAAACAATAACCACTTTACAAACACCGATTCCATTAGCAATTTGGATGCCACCCTCTCTGCCGCAGCCCCAACTTATTTATACTCTTACCTGCATGGTTTCTTTTTACATTTGCTTTTTGCATTTTTAATAAATATTTTTTAGTAATTAAAATATAATTTGGTCTAAAATATACTTTGTTCTCTTTGACCAAAATAAAATATATATGCCTTATAAAATGGTCGTTGTACCTAAAAATTAAGAAAATGAAAAATTCCTGCATTTATTTTTTTTAATAAAATTATATTTGTATATTTGAATTTATCACATTAAATATGAGTAAATTTTATTAATCATATGTGAACTTAATTTACATATTTGTAACATTTTAGCCCAATAAATTTCAATTTGTGAAAACAAAAATACTCAATTTATATGTAAAATTCAAATAATTATTCATATGCAATCTGTTAATGAAACTTTTAAAAAATTTTATGTTACTTTTAAGACAAATTTGGATAATTTTTTTTTGCTATGAACTGAAAATCAAAAATAAATTCAAGGGATGGATGCAATTTATCTCGCACATATTGTTTTTAATTGACTGTTCAGATAATTGGAATAATTATAATTAACTACAATATTTTTCCTAAACATTATATCAAATTATAAATATTAGATCAAATTACAAATGAGAATTTTTTTTATCTAAATCGGATTTATAAAAACTAAGTAAATTAGAAAATATCATTAAGTAATTTATATCATTGTATGAATTGATTCTATATTTAAAACAAAAAAAAAAGCAAATAACCAAGTCATTTACAATATGGTTTTTATTGGCTCCGAGTCTTCAAATTATCTATCAAAGTGACAAATCAAAAGCTTTCATATAAAAGTCCAAGTCATTTTAGTCATTTATTTGTAATTAATTGAGAGTATAAATGAATCTACAATGACATCTACAATATTTTTATAAATTTCACTAATAACAATTGTTTAAAATATTGAAGAAAAACAAAATCTAATTGCAATTGCTGATTCACAAATCAAAGTGAGAAAGACCCAGGTCTTTCTTTCTTTAACAATTGTTCTTGTGAAAGTCTTTTGGACATTAAAGACATGATATTTTTTGCAATTCTTGAAGAGAGTTCCACACTAGGAGTTTAAAGAATAAAAAAATAATTTAATTATAATTATGACGTAACTAACTTTAGATTTTATAATTTTTTTAATCTAAATCGGATTTATAAAAACTAAGTCAATTAGAAAATATCATTAAGTAATTTATATCATTAAGTAAGAACTGATTCTATATTTAAAACAAAAAAAAAAAACAAATGACCAAGTCAAGTACAGTATGGTTTTTATTGGCTCCGAGTCTTCAGATTATCTATCAAAGTGACAAATCAAAAAACTTTCATATAAAAGTCCAAGTCGCTTTAGTCAGTTATTTGTAATTAATTGAGAGTGTAAATGAATCTACAATGACATCTACAATATTTTTACAAATTTCACTAATAACAACTATTTCTTTTGTTGTTAAAAATATCGAGGAACAACAAAATCTAATTGCAATTTCTAATTCACAAATCAAAGTGAGAAAGACCTGGCAAGAGATGTCCCTTCTTTAACAATTGTTCTTGTGAAAGTCTTTTGGACATTAAAGAGAATTTTTTTGCGATTCTTGAAGAGAGTTCCACACTATTAAAGAATAGAAAAAAAATTCAATTATAATTATGATGTGAATAACTTTAAAATGACTTAAATTATTTTAAAGTAATGATGAATTAACCATTATCAAACTTAACTATATTGGTATAATTAATTCTAATATAATATCAGAGTTATGAGTGGACTAACTGTTAAATGTTTATGAACTCTGCGGATAAAATACGAGGCACAAAGAGTGGAAATACTCAAATCAAATGTTAAGTAAACATGTGGCTCAAAAAAGAAGAAAAAGATCAAGCATATAAAAATGGTGAATTGAACAAGTGACAACTGGGTAAAAATCAATTGTACTTAAAGGGAAATGTTACATAAAATCTTACATAGGAAGTTTAATAAATAGAAAAAAAATTTATAATTATGGTGTAACTAATTTTAAATTGACTTAAGTTATTTTTGAAATAGTGATAAATCCACAATTATCAAACTCAACTGTTTAGACATATTCAATTCTAATAGTACTTTGGAATTTTAAATCTTTTTGAACTCTCTACTTTGTTAAATTTGTTTAAAATAAAAGGTTGAAATATCTTTTATTTTTAAAACAATATAAAAATTCATTTACTTTTTGATGTTGATCCATTGGCTAAAATTAAGAGAGTGAATAGGGAGGAGAAAGAATTTTAAAAATAAAATTGATATGCAAATTCAAGTAACAATATTTCATGTATCCTGCTAATAAAATTTCAATGTTACATTTATATTAAATTCAAATATTTTTTCGTTAAAAAATATAATTTGAAGTTGAAAATATATGAACATCAAAAATCAAGGGTCACATGTGTATTTTATCTGCAGTGTGAATGCATCTAAAATATTCTCCATTAATTTTATTTTGTAGTTATTTTCCAAAACAATAACCAATAAAGGGGAATTGAAGTGGTTGACAAATAAAATTTTGCTTGAAAGAATATGTTAAATAATAAATTGAGAAAGGAATAAGGATATTATGCACACAAGATTTATAGAGGTTCGGGAATTAACAAATCTTACTCCTCTCCTCAATCTCGATTGAATGTTTCACTAACACTTGAAGTATTACAATGATGTTTTTTTCTAACTCACTCTCAATTATGGTGTTCTCTTTTGGCTAACACCTAACCCAGAAAAATCTTTATGTTTTAATGGCTAACACAACAACTAAATCTTTGTATTTTTATGGTTCACAGAATAAACTCTTACAATTTTTTTACTCACAATCCAACTCACTTAAACTCACTTTTGAGTAATTGATTACAAATATAAAATACTTACAAACCAAAATGTTCAGCAATTATGATTTTACAATCAAATAATGAAAGTTTGTTGAATCAAAGTAAATGCACAAGGCTACACAAGATTAAAGATTGAATGATTGTATTTCTTACATTTGGAAGTCATAAACATGTTGTATTTATACTTTTAGACCAAATATAGCTGTTTTTGGGTGCATTAAATGCGAAAATAGTCGTTCAACTGTTTTTCCATTTGCGCCAGATAAGTTTCTCTTTCTAGGGTCACAGGTGTGACTGATTCTTCACAAACAAGACTGTTCTTCATAGCCATGAATGAAAGTCGTGACTTTGGCCATGACTCATTATGTCTAAAAATGAATGGTCATTCACGGGCGTGACTTGATCAATCTTCACAGTTGAGCCAGTGTTTCACCGATGTGAACATTTGAATGAACAATCTTGACACTTGTTTTACAATTGTGATTTGGTATTCACGGGTGTGAAGAGCTATTTTCACGGGGGTGGTGATCTTTCACCACGGGTATGACATTTTGCATTTTATCAATATCTTGATCTTTAATTCTTTTTTTTTTCAACATGCTTCAAGGTTTTAGGAATGCATAACCTGTCTAACACAGTTAGAGCATACGATGTGATTAAATTCCTTATTGCCTAATTATTTGTTATCATCAAAATGACAGAAATATCCCTAAAGGTTCAACAATCTTCATTTTTTTATGATGACAAATAATTAAGTAATATAGGGGTCTAAAGAGAAAATAAAATTTCTCCCTCTCAATTGGTGTTAAACATGAATCATAAGAAGTACAAGATACTTCAAAAGATATTGAAATAAACAATAGACATAACATTCGTATCAAGATAAACAAAGTATTCGTGTCAAATATATGAAGGTTATATTGCAAGTTGATTAGGCCAAGTCATATTTGCATTAACATTTTGATTTGCTTATTTATTCTCCCCTTTTGTCACAATCAAAAAGGAGATAAGTCAATAGAGAATAAAATAAAATATATATCATTGCATAAACAAAAGATTTACAAGTCACATGAGTTGTAAAAAAAAATAAATAAAAGAGACTTACCTAAACATAAAAAAGTACTATGATAACATGATCCTAAGGATCCTAAAACATAAAAAGTAAAAAAGAGATAATGACAATCATGGTTCGAAGCCAGACATTTGCTCATGAAGACGAGCTACCTCCTCTTCGAGACTATCAATCCTGGACTCTACAAAGTCCTTGATTTTCTCCAACTTTGCATCAACTGACTCTTGAAAAGTGTTCATGCTTTCCTGAATCATGTCAAAATAAAGAGTCAAAAGTGTGGCAATCTACTATGCCAAGTCTGGCGGAGGTACCGAAGAGGTCTCGGTGGTAAGAGAAGCATCTATAACATCTGGAAGTGGAGTCTCAACACGGTCTCTCGTCTTCTGTTAGAGCCCTTGAAGTCCCACTTTGAATTCCTCGGAGTCTTCAGGCTCCCATGCCATCTTTCATACTGGGGTGATAAAGTGGTAAGATACTTCATCCTTATAGTGGACTCTCATTACTTCTCCCATCTTGATAAATGACTCAATGTCATGTCATTCTCATGGAGAAGTTGGAACGATATTGTAAACATAATTATTGAGGTCCAAAAATCCCAGCTCTACTGCCAAATGAGTCATATAACCTCCAATAAGAATGTCTCTTGAAGGCTTAGAGGCAATGGACTGTATGTGAGAAGCAAACCACTAAGATAATGCCACAGGCTCACTCTTTCAAGTCATATCAAACAGAAGAAATTTGGACTTTTCAAATTGAGCCATTGCTATCTCCCCGAGCAAAGATGTTGTAAGTTAAAAACTGGTGAATGTAGTGAAGCACTAGTGATTTCAAGTGTGTGTTCTTCATCTTCTTAAAGTCCCAGCTACAGTCATTGCCAAAATAGGACCAAACATCATGAGGATAAAATCTAGCCTCATTGTCATGGATTAATCCCTCATAAGAGTGCTTAAAAATCTTTCTAAATTCAATGGCGGTTAAGGTTTTCTCCTGCTTGCAGAGTTGAAAATAGACTATGCCAATATGAAGACCTATAATGTGCAATGAAATTCCAAACTTGGCTCTCCAAAGGTGGTTTAATAGATGTCAATAAACTCCAGCTAGCTGCGCTTGCATAACCAAACTTCATGTCAAAGGTAATGCCCAAACTCTTGACACACCCCCAATCGAAGGTCCTTATTGATAGAGAGACCGTTTTTTGAGACTAGCATATTTTTCATGGCAATATCGGGGTATGACATTGAGTAAATAATCTGTGTGTATCTTTGGTGTTGTACTCTTTTTTTTTCCTTTGGATTGG
Organism: Triadica sebifera; assembly: GCA_023653625.1. Lineage (NCBI taxonomy): Eukaryota > Viridiplantae > Streptophyta > Magnoliopsida > Malpighiales > Euphorbiaceae > Triadica > Triadica sebifera. The sequence goes on from CM042905.1 coordinate 8,345,635, forward strand.
CCAGAACCAAAAGCCATTTTATGAAATGAAAGCTTTGAGAAAGAAAGGGCAATCGAACATAGGGTTGGAAATTTCACCAAAATTTGATGAAAAAGCTTGAAATCAAATGAAGGATGTGTTTTGTGAATAATTTTGGCAAAGACTGATGGTAAAATAGTGATTTGAAGGTTCAAATTCGGTCGAAGAAGGTGAGAGGATGAATTGGTTGGACGATTGAAAAGAGAGAAAATGATAGAAAATAATAATTTTTAGGCTTTATTTCGATCAATTCACGGTCGTGAATGAATGTTCACAGGCATGAACAATCATGTTCATGGTTAGCCAGGTAGGAACTTAAATTGTGACTCAAGACGTGAATGATACTGCATAAAAATTAAGACATTTTCATGGTCATGACACTGGACAGTCACAGGCGTGAAAAAATCCTATCACGGGATCAAATCGTGATCCAAGGCGTGACGCAAACTATAATCAAATCAGTTGGTTTTGGCTACCATTTTCATGGCCGTGAAGATTTATTCACGGACGTTAATGCCTAAAATTTTTCAAAAAAAATAAAACTAAATCTTATTCAAAAGCATGTGATATCTAAAGGATTTCTAAACATTTTAAACATGTTTTCAATAAAATTAAACACTCTATCACACAATTTGATCATGTAAAACATCAAATAATCAAAAATATCACTCAAGGTTCACAATTAATCAAGATATACATATGAAAAAAAATATCATTTAAGACAATGTGGTGTCATCAAGCATTCCAATCTCTCTTTTTATAAAATAAAACTTTTCCTCATTGAGAGGCTTAGTAAAAATATCAGTCAATTGGTTGTTTGTGTAAATGAATTCTAATACAACATCTCCTTTTTGGACATGATCTATTAGAAAATGATGTCTAATGTCTATATATTTGCTCCTAGTGTGCTGATATGGTTCTTAGAAATATTTATAGCATTAGGCACATTTGATAGGAATATGATCCATAATTTGACCATAATCTTCAAGTTGTTGTCTCATCCAAAAAAATTGAGTGCAACAACACCCTGCTGCCATATATTCCGCTTCAGCGGTAGATAAGACAACTGAAACTTGTTTCTTACTAAATCAATAAACTAGGCATTCTCCAATAAAGTTCTTTTTCTATCTAATAGAATACCGGCATAATCAGCATTCGAAAAATCAATGATATGAAAAGAAGTATTCCTAGGATACCATAGACCTAGATGTAGAAAGCCATGTAAATATTTTAAAATTCTTTTAACAGCATTCAAATGTGATTCTTTAGGACATGATTGAAATATAGCACATAGGCATACACTATAGATAATGTCAAGTCTAGAAGCAGTAAGATATAAAAAATATCCAATCTTACCTCTATAAAGTTTTTTATCTATTCTCTTACCCTTCTCATTTTTGTCCAACTTAGTTGATGTGCTCATTGGAGTCTTTGCAATCTTACACCCTCCATTCCAAAATTCTTTAATAGTTCTTTGGTGTACTTGGATTGGTTGATGAAGATGTCATCATTGCGTTGCTTGATTTGAATACCAAGGAAGAACTTGAGCTCACCTATCATACTCATTTCAAACTCTATAGTCATACACTTAGCAAATTCTTGGCAAAATAATTCATTAGCAGACCCGAAAGTGATATCATTAACATAAATTTGAACAAGTAATATATCATGCTTATGCTTTTTAATAAAAAAAAAAGTTGTATCTACACATCCTTTTGAAAAATTATTTTCTAATAAAAATGCACTAAGCCTTTAATACTAAGCTCTTTGAGCTTATTTTAAATCATATAAGGCCTTAGTAAACTTAAACATATGATTTGGAAATGAATGACTTTCAAAACCATAAGGTTGTCCAATATAGACTTCATCTTCTATAAAGCCATTTAAAAAGCCACTTTTGACATCCATTTGAAAAAATTTAAAATTCATGTGACATGAAAAAGCTAAAAGTATTCTAATAACTTATAATCTAGCGACCGGAGCATAGGTTTCATTATAATCTTTGCCTTCCTCTAGATTGTACTCTTTGGCAACTAATCTAGCCTTATTTCTAGTTATAAGATCTTGTTCATCTAACTTGTTTCTAAATACTCATTTACTACCAATGATTGGATAGTCCTTAGATCTAGGAACTAAGGTCCAAACCTTATTTCTCTCAAATTGATTGAGTTCCTCTTGCATAACAATCACTTAATTTTCATCATTTAGAGCCCCATCAATATTCTTTGGCTTAATTTGGGAGACAAAAGCAATATTAGAATCTAAAAGTTTAAGATTAGATCTAGTACTAACACCCTTAGAAGGATCACCAATAATTTGTTCCATGGGATGGTTTCTTATGAATTTCCACTCTTTTGGAAGCTCTTAGGTCCCTTGCCCTTGGAGCTATTACCTCAATTGTAGAGGTTTGTGGTATGCTTGATTAAACAAATATGGTTTTAGGTGAGGAGGTGGATGATGATGCTCCATTAAAGCCTAAACTATTTCTCACTAAGAGAGGTCTTTGTGATATAATTAAAGTATCTAAACTCTCTTTCTCTTTGTGGAATCTAGAGATAGAATTTCTAAGCTTTTTAACTTCATTTTTCAAAGAATTATTTTTTTAAAGAGAATTTGTTGAGGGTTTTGAAGAAATTTCATCTAATAATCTTTTTAAAGAGTCATTTGAAATTTTTAGCTCTTCAACTACCTTTTGAAAGTCATTGAAATCATTTCTAATCTCTGAGCTATTCTTTCTATAAACTTCTAGTTTTTTTTGTATCTTTATATTTCAAGATTTAAGACTTCAACTATATCATCATCATCACCATTAATTAAATCACATAGATAATCACAATGTTGGAATGTAGAACATACCTCATCTGTGGGGTCATCCTCAATAGCCATGAAGTATAAGTTAGTCACTTTTTTTTCTCTTCTTCTTCAATGAATAAGGAGGGTCATCATTCCAAGTGGCTTTGTAACCCTTTTCTTCATCTTCTTTATTAGATCTCCTCTTGTACTTTTTGAGCTTGGGACACTTTGAATTGATGTGACCTTTCTTCCCACTTTCATAGCATTTTACTTCCTCCTTGCCTTTGTTGGATGAGAAGTTTTTGGGAGGGAACATTGAAGCCCTTTTCTTATAGTTCTTGATTGATCCATATTTGTTGAAGATCAATCTCTTGATACTCCTTGAAATTAGAGTCATTTTCTCATCTCCTTCATCAACTAATTCTTCATCACTAAGAAGATCTTCATTTATAGGCATGGAAGTTGATGCTTGGAGTGAAATGGACTTTCTCCTCTATTTTCTCTTCCATTTTCTTTATCTCTTACTAAAGTCATCTCATGAATGAGAAGTTTGTCAATTAGCATGTCGGTGGGCATCACACTAAGTCTTCACTTGCTTATTCTACGTTCACAACTCTTGAGCTATAATTTTGTATTGGAAGACTCTTCAAAATCTTATTATTTATGTCTTCCAAGTTTTTGTGCTTTCCAAGCTTCCTCATGCCATTAACAAAGGAAAGAAGACGATTTATCATTTTGGTTATGGTCGTGTTTGGCTTCATCTTGAAGAGCTCATATTCAGTGACAAGAAGTTGAACCTTCTTAGACTTAACTTGTTTGGTGCCTTCATGGTAGTTCCCCAAAGTCTTCCAAATAGAGTAGGTGATAAGACAATGTTGAATCTTACCACACTCTACAAAAGATAAAGAGTTGATTAGGATAGTAATGGTTTTCTTGTTCTTACCATATTCTATTTTCTGAATTTATGTCTATTCATCCCTTGGAGTGATTTTTTCTTCTTCTTCAGAATTCTTTCTTTTTGGAGGTGTCCATTCTTTCTGAACGAACTCTCAAACATCTATTCTTTCACTATCAAGATAGATTTTCATTTTGAATTTCCAATTCTCATAGTTAGCTCCATCAAAGAAGGGCTTGAGACTATGAAATCCTTCCTTGACCATAGTTTGATCTTTACTAGCGCTTTTTAGGCTTGATTGCTAGTTCTTGCTATAATACCAATTGTTGCCCAAAAAAATAATCAAGAAGGGGGGGTTGAATTGGTTAGAAAATAAAAATTACTTAAAGAAAGAAGCAGTTAAATGATGAAAGGTGAAAGGAAGAAAAATATAAAGCACACAAGATTTATAGAGGTTAAGTATTAACAAACCATACTGCTCTCTCCAATCTCAATTGTGTGTTTTACTAACACTTAATGTGTTATAATGGAGTTTTATCTCTATCTCACTCCCAACTATGGTGTTTCTCTCTTGGCTAACACCTAACCTCAAAATGACCCTTGTGTTTTAATGGCTAACACAACAACCAAATTCTTATATTTTTATGACTCACACAAAAAACTCTTACAAATGTTTCACTCACAACCCAACTCACTCAAACTCACTTTTAAGTAATTGATTATAAGATGAAAATACTCGCCAACCAAAATGCTCAGTAATTATGAGCAATTTACGGTTTTACAATCTCAAATAATGAAAGTTGTTGAATAAAAAATAAATGCACAATGCTATACAAGATTAGAAGAATGAATTATTGTTTTTCTAACTTGTATAAGTCATAAATGTGTTTTATTTGTACTTCTAAATCAAATATAGCCGTTTTAGGGTGCATTTAATACGAAAATAGTTGTTCAACTGTTTTTCCATTCACGTCTAACAAGTTTATCTCTCTAGGGTCACAAGCATTACTGATTCTTCACAGGCATAAATGTTCTTCATAGCCATGAATGAAAGTCGTGACTCTGGTCGTGACTCATTCTGTCTAGAAATGAATGGTCATTTATAGGCGTAAAAAAATATTCACCGGCATGACTTTATCAATCTTCACGATTGGGTCAATGCTTCACGACCGTGAACGTTTAAATTAACAGTATTGGTGCTTACTTGTTTCACGGGTGTGATTTAGTATTCACGAGGGTGGTGATCATTCACCACGGGCATGACATTATTCATGGACATAACTTTTTGATTCACGGGCATGACACTTTGCAGTTTTTCAATATCTTAATCATCAATTATTCATAACAATATTTATTTATTTTTCCTCTTCCATAACAATTTTTCGCAATCTATTTCCATTTTTCACCATCAATTTCATATCCACTCAAAAATTCCCATAAATTCAATAAGTGCTCCAAAAATTCCGAATAAATTTTTATAATTATTTTAACCTATTTTATTTTATTTTCTATTACTAATTTTACCAAAATAATATTCAATAATTTCAAATAAATTTTTTCAATAATTCAACCAAAAATCCAAAAAAAAGTCACCAAAATTTTTATTAAATACTTTTTTCACTCCAAAAATTATTTTCTACTTCTAAATAATCAAATTAACTTCATTCTCATCAATTTAAGGCATAATTCCTCCAAAATAATTTATCATGTTGAAATGCAGTTTGTTTTAGCAAAATTATTATCTATTTTGATTTTTAAAATATATATATATATATATTAATGAATTAAATCAAAAGGAAACTAGAGTCAAAACGCATCTTGATATTCTGAAACCCATATAGTATAATTTATAATTTATAATTTGATAATAGTTATTGTATATATAATTTAAATATAGCTACTTATTATCTTATAATTCATAAATAATTATATTTGTATAACTTGATTGTACTATAAGTAATGAAAGATAACAAAATATATTACATTTTAGATTTAATCTATATAATCAATGAAATTATTTTAATTGAAAAATAAATAGTTTTTTATGCAATTTTTATTAAAAAAATATTATCTATTTTTATTTTTTTAAGAGATTATCTATTTTTATTTTAAAATTTAAAAAATACATAATTAAATGAATTAAATCAAAAGGAAACTAGTGTCAAGATCACGACTTAGTACGCATCTTGATATTCTCGAACCCATATAATATAATTAATTATTTATAATTTGATAATAGTTATTGTATATGTAATTTAAATAAAGCTACTTATTATCTAATAATTCATAAATAATTATATTTGTATAACTTGATTGTTTAATAAAAGATAACAAAATATATTACATTTTAGATATTAATATATATATTCAATGAAATTATTTTAATTGAAAAATAAATAGATGTTGTAATGCAATTTTTTTAAATTATTATCTATTTTGGTTTTAAAAATTAAAAAAATACATAATTAAATGAATTAAATCAGAAGGAAACTAGTGTCAAGATCACAACTTAGTACGCATCTTGATATTCTCGAACTCATATAATATAATTAATTATTTGTAATTTGATACCTTATAATTAAATACCTTGATTATTTTATATTATGTGGTGAACCCTTTCAACTATTTTACTTATGATTGCGCCTCGATAGCCGCGGGATGAGTCCAAAATCAATTTGATTTTAAGATTTCTTAATAAAAACTTGGCTTTTTGTTTTTATCAATTTATAAATATTTTTTTCAAAAAACAATATAAATACTAAAAAATAGGATGCATGTAATTCGAAAAATCTTTAATATCCTTTTTTTTAATAAAAATCTTTCATATTTAATTAAAAGTTTATCCTTCTATAACTTATGTTGTGTGCACAAAATATGAGAGCGAAATGAGTGATGTGCGTGAGTGTGAAGTAGCCCATTTTGTACGAGTGAGAAGTGTTTGCCACGAGTGTCTGATTGGGTTATACTATCTTTTTTAATTACCTCAATCTCTAATATATATTTTTTCCATTCGATAAAGTTAGCATTTTTTGTTTCAATTTAATCCACCCCTCCATTAAGAATTCAACACTTTATTCTTGAGCTTGTAGTTCGGTGATCAGTTCAACAATATATTATAAGATTCTGAGATCATATGATTCTTTAATGAATGAGATATTTGGCTCAGATCTTCATGGCAAACTGATTAATATCATTTCCACTATCTTGGAGTTTGAAAATTCATTACAATTTGAAACAAAGAACATAGACATACTTTTGGCTATAACCATTTCAAACAAAGTACAACTTGAGATGAGCTAGTTAGTACCACCTCTACCTCGACATCGATGTCACCATTGGAGTACTCTAGCATTAATTGGTTGCCCAAGAGACTTGCCATATAATCATCCAAACCAATTGCACCCTGATTTGAGAATTCTTCAAATACATTATATTTATCTTGGCTTCTAAAAGAAAGAATCGAGAGTTTACCTAAGCGTTGAGGTATATATCCAACAAATGTGTTCTTTGAAAGATCCAATAAGCTGAGATCATTTAGCTCACACAACCAATTAGGAATAATTCCGTTCAAATGATTTCCTCCCAATAGAAGAATCCTTAAGTCTTGAAATGCAACAAAACTGTCGGAAATGATACCAGAAAAATTGTTCTCTCTCAAGTTTAATGTCTGCAACGTTGACAAATTAAGGATAACTTCTGGTAACGATCCACTCAATTTGTTTGCTTGCAAATTTACATGTGACGGGCCTATGTCATGTCTGTTAAAGCAAGAAGGTGATACTCTTGAAAAAGAGTTGTGAGATAGGTCCACCAAGTAGGGAGATGAGAAAAGTTCACATGGAATCTCACCTTCAAAAAGATTATGAGAGAAGTCTACGATTCTCAAATTTGTGTTGCTGATCAACCCGCTCGGGATCTCACCATGAAAACAATTGTTTCTAAGATTAAATAGACCTCGAGATAGGAAACTAAACTTGGTGTTTAGACTCGATAGATTTCCCACAAACTTGTTGTGGCTTAGATCCAAATATAATAACCCAGTCAAATTAAATCGACTAGTGAATACTTGGCCATTGAATTTATTGTGATCTAGCTTCAAAGTACCCAATAAAGTGCAAGTTGAAAGCTTCTCCGGTACTTCTCCTGAGAATTTATTAAAAGACAAATCCAAGATCTCCAAATTACAACCCTCGCTAGGTGAGAAAGGAAAATAACCTTCAATACTGTTATGAGATAAATTCAAATAAGTCATGATTGGAAATATCTTCTCTCCTATTCCTTGAATTTTCCCATGGAAAGAGTTGTTCTCAAGACTTAGGTAGACCAGTCCTGTATTGTTCTCGATTAACCAATTCGGAAACCTTGCTTCTATCTTGTTGTGAGATAGGTCGAGAATTGCCAATCTGAACTGGTAAAGGAAAAATTCCGGAATATCGTCAAGCCCACACTTCGGCAAAGAAAGATAATATAATTGAAACGATGGAACCCAACCAGGATATTTACTCTCAACCTTCATCTTGTTGTCACAATCTAATACAACCACCTCAAGCTTTGAATTGTTTGCAAATATTTTGAATGAAAATAAGCCCTCAAATAGATTTTTGCTGAGATCAATATACTCCAGAGATTTGAGACTGCCATTGATATTTGGAGGAAAAAGCCCTGTAAATTGATTTGAGGATAAATCCAAGTATCTAAGAGATGTCAAATTTAGTAGGCACACAAGAAGATTGCCTCCAAAGTTGTTAAAACTCAAATCCAACTCTTCAAGTCTCTCCATCTCACAAAAACCTGCAAAAAAAAAGTCTACATTGTAATTTAATTTTCTTAATAAAAGAAGATGCCATTACATTCCTTCTTTTGAAATGAAAGAAAAATCCTTACTTAGTAGAGACCCATTGAGATGGTTGTTGGATAAAGATAATGCTTTGAGAGAATATGGAATCCACATATTTTCGGGAACACTCCCAGCCAAAGAATTGCCTCTCAAATCTAAAATCTCTAAATTTGTGAAAGTTGAAAACACTGCATGAAAATCAAAATAAAATATGATTTATGTAATCCAATAAATTAGACCTTCAACTGATGTTTTCCTTCTTTTTTTTTTTCTACGAATGATTTATATTATTTTTACTTTGCAGAGGTAGAGTTCCGTTCAGCCGATTATCACCTAACCTGAGCTCCCTCAAACTGATCAATCCAGCTAGTTCTGCATCAAAGTCAAGAGGATCACTTGGAAGGTCAAATATGATATAAGTTAAAAGAGAAGCAGAAAAGTGGAAAAAGAAAGGCCTTTTCTTTAAGGTCATATATATATATATATATATATATATATATATATATATATATATATATATATATATATATATATATATATATATATATATATATATATATATATATATATATATATTCAAAATGAATCCAACATACATTTAAGGTTACATTTATTTCGTTTCATCTGTAATATTCTTTCAAAAATAATTATTTATATATATGACATGATAATTTTTGAATCAAATTATTAGATAAATAGAATTTTTTTCAGGTCAATTTTATTTTAAAAAGAAAATCTTATATAGTATGAATAATTATAAAAATAATATAATTTATTTATTTTAGATTTTTGGAAGAATGAATGGAATCAAATTTTATTTATTAAACCATGGCCTAAAAATATATTTACTTAAAATTGCTATATATTGATAGCTCTTCCATTATACTTTATAATCTCTATAAAAACCTTTGCAAAAACAAGCAAAAACAATTTTTGTTGATGTTTATTGCTTTAGAGTATTTTGCACTTATTGAAGATGCCTTTCTAGAAAATGGGCTTTTTGGATTAAATTTGGAGCAGTTTGTGCTTAAAGGCATGATTTTGGATTAAATATGGCTATCATTATGGGACTATTGGAGTACATATTTTTATTCATGTATAATTAATTATTTTTGTTTTATATATGATCGTCATGGTATATATAAAAAAATTAATGAATGTAATAAGTATGACATAATATAATATAAATGTCTTCAAATATATATCATTTGAAATTATTTTGTGAATTTTTTAGGTTGATGGCTCCTCTCAATTTTTTAAAGAAAACTAGATATATAAAAATTAATTTAAAATTGTTCTACACCTTTCAATTGATTCCTTCTTTTATTTTTTTTCTCCAATTTAATCTTTCCTATCAATTTTTTTTTTAAAATCTTTTCTCTCATTTTTTTTATAAAACCCAACTTCTTATCCCCCTTCCAGTTGATATATTTTTTCTCATCAATTTTACCTATTATATTTCTCATATAAATAATTGTCATGTATTAAAAAAAGCAACAGGTTTTTCTATACGTTAAATATAATAGCTAGAATGGATTTTTTAAAATAATTTAACAAATAAATGTTGTTTACTTTTTGATAAAAGTACAATTTATACATTTTTATTGATTTTAATAATTATAGGGCTGTTTAAATAAATCTTGTGTCTATTCTGCGGTCATTGGCAATTGATTATTATTCTTGAGTCAAATACCCTCTTCATTCCATGCATAAATTTTATGTCTGACAATTTCTTACCCAATATATATATATATATATATATATATAAACTCACTAGAATAAAGTTTGCCGCATTTAGTTTGCAAAAATTTTTAAATACAAGCAAAAACCAAAAAAGATATTCTTCAGCCATTAATTTTTTATTAAATTTATATATTAAATCTTATATTTTTTATTTTTATACGATTCTAATAAATTTAATATAATTTAGAATAATAATAGCAATAACAGTTCTTATTTTTAAGAAACTTTTATTATTATTTATTAATCAAAATAATTAAAAAATTCTTCTAATAATAATGATAATAATAAATTTAATTATATAAAACTAAAGTGGAGTATAATTGAACATTAATTGATTAAATTGACATAAAGGATCAATTAATTATTGAATTTAAATTGACACTAAATTGACTAATTAATTTAAATTGGAGTTCAATTGATTTATTGAATTTAAATTGGTTAAATTGAACTTAAATTCAACTTCAATTAATTAAATTATGGTTTAATTGATTAATATGATTAAATTTATTTAAATTAAAGTTCAAATGATTAATTAAATTAAATTGAGTTGAATTGTGGTCAAATTTAACTTCAATTGTTTTAAAATTTAAATCCAGCGTTTCCCCATAAAGTATTGAGATTAAAAAAAAAAAAAGTAAAGTGGGTGAGTGGGACTAATGGGATACTTACTATTACAAAATGAATGTTAAAAAAATAAAAATAAAAAACCATACCTTTAGTTGGGATGGAGCCTTCCACTCCATTGTAATCAAGAATTAAAACTTTAAGAGAGGTAAGAGCACCAATGGATCGAAAAATTTTAGAATCGAAGCCATTAGAACTAAGATTTAACACTTCTAACTTGTTCAAACTTGACAATCTTTCAAGATCTGCACATATATATAACTATATAAATATATAAATTTACTATATATAAATATTTTATTTATCGGTTGATATACTCGGGGGATTTGAGACTACCATTTGAAGGAATATGCCCTGTGAATTGATTCCAGAATAAATCCAAGTATCTAAGAGATGTCAAATTTAGTAGGCACACAGGAAGAATATTGCCTTTAAAAGAGTTATGACTCAAATCCAACTTTTCAAGTCTTTTCATCTTACAAAAACCTGTAAAAAAAAAACTCCATTGTAATATATTTTTCTTAATAACGTAACATAAATATCATTACAATCCTTCCTCTGAAATAAAAGAAAAATACTTACCTGACAGAGAGCCATTGAGTTGGTTGCCGGATAAAATTAATGCTTTGAGAGAAGATGGAGCCCACATGTTTTCAGGAACACTCCCAGCCAAAGAATTATCTCCCAAATCTAAAATCTCTAAATTTGTGAAAGTTGAAAACACTGCATGAAAATCAAAAGAATATATGATTTAGATCATCCAATAAATTAATATAAGATTTGAGAACAATATTAGAATTTAGACCTTCAACTGATGTTTTCCTTCTTTTTTTTTCTAAGAATAAAATAAAAGAAATTGAATTGATTTATATTATTTTTACTTTGTAGTGGTAGAGTTCCGGCCAGCCGATTACGACATAACCTGAGCACCCTCAAATTGATCAATCCAGCTAGTTCTGAATCAAAGTCAAGAGGATTGCATGCAAGGTCAAATATGATATAAGTTAAAAGAGAAGCAGAAAAGTGGAAAAAGAAAAGGCTTTTTTTTTTCTCTCTATCTAAGAGTATTAGTTATTTTTATATTCTTTTTTTCATCCTTTAAACAGTACATACCATTTTTATATTATTTTTGCAAAGTTTAAAATAAAAATATTTGTACTTCAAATTATATTAAAATTATTTTTTTTAAAAAGAAAATGATGTAGAAAAGTTGCTGAAGACATTGATAAACATACCTTGATTGCAAAGAAGCGACTTATTAGAGGGACAACTCCACAATTCCAAAAGAAGACTTTATGCTTAAGAACCTCAATACATATATCAATTTTCAAAATGAATCCAACATAAATTTATAGTTGCATTTATTTCGTTTCATGTGTAATATTCTTTCAAAAATATTTATTTATATATATATGATCTGATCTGATCTGATATATATTTTTTGGATCAAATTATTATATAATTTTTTTTAGGTCCCACTCAAATCATTCATTCCCGAATTTAAAATCTTTAAATTTGTGGAAGCTAAAAACACTGCATGAAAATCAAAAGAAAGTTGGATAATCCAATAAATCAATATAAAATATGAGAACATTTATCAGTTATATGTATATATATTGACAAATATATATTATATAAAATAAAATAAAAAAAATAAAAAAAAACCCTCATGTTTAGTTAATTTGAACTGAATGCATACGAGGATATATAATTGAGTGGGATGAAATTTACCTCCTACTTTTAACAGGCTACTGTTAAAAATATTATGACTTAAATCCAGCGTTTCCAAAATTTTCAACTTAGATAAATCTGAACAATGTAAAATTGAAATTAAAAAAAATGGGTGAATGGGACTACTTGGATACTCACTATTGCAAAATAAATGTAAAAAAAAAAAAAAACATACATTTCGTTGGGATAGGACCTTTCATTGCATTGAACTGAAGAAATAAGACTTTAAGAGATGTGAGAGCAACTATGGATGATATACTTTTAGAATCCAAGCAATTATAACTCAGATCCAGCACCTCTAACTCGTTCAACTTTGAAAATCTTTCAAGACCTGCACATATATATAAACTATATAAATATATTATAAATTGACTTTATATGAATATATATTTTTAAATATATATTATATATATAATACCTTCACTGCCAATTCTGTTGAAAGATAAATTAATACTTCTAAGCTTCTCAAATTGCCCGAATATGGAGAAGTTTAGATACCATTTTGTTTCATAATTGTTATGACAATAATAATTAATCTCACTAAAATATGGGTCATAATATGATTGTATTCGACTGCTGATATTGTAGAGGGAGAGGTGAATAACATGAGATGTGGTGGAATTGCAAGTGACTCCTTCCCATTCACAATAATCACTATTTGGGTCATCTACCCATGATGGCAGATACTCTTCTCCATCAATGTTATTCTCATGATCTATTGGAATTGATGCTTTGATTTGTAACAGACTCGTTCTCTCTTCTTCGATCCAGCCTTTGCTTCCATAGCTTTCAGCCAGTAAGATCAAGAAATTACCTAACAATAACCACTTTACTAACACCCACTCCATTAGCAATTTCGATGCTACCCTCTGCTGCAACCACAACATATTTATACTCTCTATCTACAAGGTTTCTTTATAAATGTACTTTTTGCATTTTTTAATATATATTTTTTAGTAATTAAAATATAATTTGTTCTGAAATATGCTTTGTTCTCTTTGACCAAAATAAAATTTATATGCCTTATAAAACGGTCGCTGTACCTAAAAATTAAAAAGATGAAAAATTCCTACATTTATATTTTTATAAAATTATATTTGTATATTTTGAATTTATCACATTAAATATGAGTAAATTTTATTCATCATCTGTGAACTTAATTTTCATATTTGTAACATTTTAGCCCAATAAATTTCAATTTGTAACAACAAAAATACTCAATTTATATGTCAAGTTCAAATAATTATTCATATGCAATCTGTTAATAAAACTTTTAAAAAATTTTATGTTACTTTTAAGACAAATTTGGATAATTGTTTTTCTATGAACTGAAAATCAAAAATAAACTCAAGGGATGGATGCAATTTATCTCGCATATATTGTTTTTAATTGATTGTTCAGATAATTGGAATGATTATAATTAACTAAAATATCTTGATTCCTAAACATTAGATCAAATTATAAATACTAGATCAAATTACAGATGCAAATTTGTTTTTTTTATCTAAATCGGATTTATAAAAACTAAGTCATTTAGAAAATATCATTAAGGAATTTATAATTGATTCTATATTTTTTAAAAAAACTATAAAAAAAAAAAGAAAAAAAAAAAAGCAAATGACCAAGTCAACCACAATATGGTTTTTATTGGCTCCGAGTCTTCAAATTATCTATCAAAGTGACAACTCAAAAAGCTTTCATATAAAAGTCCAAGTCATTTTAGTCATTTATTTGTAATTAATTGAGAGTGTAAATGAATCTACAATGACATCCACAATATTTTTATAAATTTCACTAATAACAATTGTTTAAAATATCGAAGAAAAACAAAATATAATTGCAATTACTCATTCACAAATCAAAGTGAGAAAGACCCTTCTTTAACAATTGTTCTTGTGAAAGTCTTTTGGACATTAAAGAGACGATATTTTTTGCGGTTCTTGAAGAGAATTCCACACTATAAGTTTAAAAAATTAATAAAAAAAATTAATTATAATTATAATATAACTAACTTTAGATTTTATAAAAAAATTTATCTAAATTGGATTTATAAAAACTAAATCAATTAGAAAATATCATTAAGTAATTTATATGAGTGTGTGAATCAATTATATATTTAAAATAAATAAATAAATGACCAAGTCAACCACAATATGGTTTTTATTGGCTCCGAGTCTTTAAATTATCTAACAAAGTGACAAATTAAAAGGCTTTCTTATAAAAGTCCAAGTCGTTTTAGTCATTTATTTGTAATTAATTGAGAGTGTAAATGAATCTACAATGACATCTACAATATTTTTTTAAATTTCACTAATAACAACTATTACTTTTGTTGTTTAAAATATCGAGGAAAAATAAAATCTAATTACAATTTCTGATTCACAAATCAAAATGAGAAAGACCTAGCAAGAGTCTTTTGGACATTAAACAATTTTTTTTTTGCAATTCTTGAAAAGAGTTACGCACAAAGAATAGAAAAAAAATTCAATTATAATTATGATGTAATTAACTTTAGAATAATTTAAATTATTTTAAAGTAATGATGAATTCACCATTATCAAATTTAACTATCTAGTCTAACCAATTCTAATATGATATCAGAGTTATGAGTAGATTAACCATTAAATATTTATGAATTCTGCGGATAAAATATGAGACACGGAGTGGAAATACCCAAATCAAATATTAGGTAAACATGTGGCTCAAGAAAGAAGAAAAAGATCAACATATAAAGATATTAAACTCAATTGTTTAGACTCATCCAATTCTAATATAACTTTAAATCTTTTTGAACTCTCTACTTCATTAAATTTGTTTGAAATAAAAGGTTGAAATATCTTTTATTTTTAAGACAATATAAAATTTTACTTACTTTTTTTATGTTGATCCATTGGCTAAAATTAAGAGAGTGAATAGGGAGGAGAAAGAATTTTAAGAAGAAAATTTATATGCAAATTAAGTAACAATATTTCATGTATCCTGCTAATAAAATTTTAATGTTACATTTATATTAAATTCAAATATTTTTTTCATTAAAAATTTAAAATTTGAATTTGAAAATATATAAACATCAAAAATCAAGGGTCATATGTGTATTTTATCGATGGTGTGAATGCATCTAAAATATTATCCATTAATTTTATTTTGCAGTTATTTTCCAAAACAATAAACAATAAGAGAGATTGAATTGGTTAACAAATAAAATTTTGCTTGAAGGAATATGCAAAATAATAAATTGAGAAAAGAATAAGGATATTATGCACACAAAATTTATAGAGATTCGAAAATTAACAAATCATACTCTTCTCCTCAATCTCGATTAGATGTTTCACTAACACTTGAAGTGTTACAATGAAGTTTTTTTTAGCTCATTCTCAATTATGACGTTCTCTTTTGGCTAACATCTAACCCAGAAAACTCTTGTATTTTAATAGTTAACGCAACAACCAAATCCTTATGTTTTTATGACTCACAGAATAGACTCTTACAAATATTTCACTCACAATCCAACTCACTTAAACTCACTTTTAAGTAATTGATTACAAGTAGAAAACACTTACTCGCCAAAATGTTCAGCAATTATGGTTTTACAATCAAATAATGAATGTTTATTGAATCAAAGTAAATGCACAAGGCTATACAAGATTAAAGATTGAATTATTGTATTTCTTACATTTGGAAGTCATAAACGTGTTTTATTTATACTTCCATATCAAATATAGCTATTTTGGGGTGCATTAAATGCGAAAATAGTGGTTCAACTGTTTTTCCATTTGTGCCTAATAAGTTTTCGTTTCCAGGGTCACGGGTGTGACTGATTTTTCACAGGCATGACTGTTCTTCATAGCCATGAAAGAAAGTTGTGACTCGGGCCGTAACTCATTCTGTCTAAAAATGAATGGTTATTCACAAGTGTGACAAAATTTTCACGTATGTGACTTGATCAATCTTCACGGTTAGGTCAGTACTTCACTGTCATGAACGTTTGAATGAACAATCTTGTTACTTACTTGTTTTACGGTCGTGATATGGTATTCACGGGTGTGAAAAGCTATTTTCATGGGAGTGGTGATCTTTCACCACAGGCATGACATTAGTCACAGACGTGACACTTTGCACTTATTATTTGTTATCATCAAAATAACGGAAATATCCCTCAAGGTTCAACAATTTTTCTTTTTTTATAATGAAAAATAATTAAGTAATATAGGGATCTAAAGAGAAAATAAAATTTCTCCCTCTCAATTGGTGCAAAACATGAATCATAAGAAGTACAAGATACTTCAAAAGAGATTGAAATAAGCAATAGACATATCATTCGTATCAAGATAAACAAAGTATTCATGCCAAGTATATAAAGGTTATATTGCAAGTTGATTAGGCCAAGTCATATTTGCATTAACATTTTGATTTGTTTACTTATTCTCCCCTTTGTCACAATCAAAAAGGAGATAAGTCAATAGAGAATAAAATAAAATATATATCATTGCATAAACAAAAGATTTATAAGTCACATGAGTTGTAAAAAATAAATAAATAAAAGAGACTTGCCTAAACATAAAAGAGTTCTATGATAACATGATCCTAAGACATAAAAAGTAAAAAAGAGATAATGGCAATCATGGCTTGAAGCTTGACATTTGCTTATGAAGACGAGCTACCTCCTTTTCAAGACTTTCAATCCTGGACTCTACAAAGTCTTTGAGATTCTCCAGCTTTGCATCAACTAACTCCTAAAAAGTGTTTATGTTTTCCTAAAACATGTCAAAATAAGGAGTCAGGAGTTTGGCAATCTGCTATGCCAAGTCTGGTACCAAAGAGTTCTCGATGGTAAGAAGAGCATCTAGAACAACTGGAGGTGGAGTCTCAACATGGTCTCTCTTCTTCTACTGGAGCCCTTGAAGTCATGCTTTGAATTCCTCAGAGTCTTTAAGCTCTCATGCCACCTTTCCTACTAGGGTGATAAAGCGGTAATACACTTCTTTCTCATGGTGGACTCTCACTACTGCTTCCATCTTGATAAATGACTCAATGTCGAGTCGATCTCTTGGAAAAGTTGGAACGATATTGTAAACATGATTATTGAGGTCCAAAAATCCCAGCTCTACCGCCAAATGATTCACATAATTAAGAATGTCTCCTGAAGGTTTGGAGGCAATGGACTGTATGTGAGAAGCAAACCACCGGGATAGTGCCACGGGCTCACTCTTTCAAGCCATATCAAACAGAAGAAATTCGGACTTCCGAATTGAGCCATTGCTATCACCCTAAGCAAAGATGTTGTAGGTTAAAAATCGGTGAATGTAACGAAACACTAGTGATAACAGGTGTATGCTCTTTATTTTTTTAACATCCCAACTACAGTCACTACCAAAATAGGACCAAACATCATAAGGGTAAAATCTAGCCTTATTATCATGGATCAATCCCTCATACAATAGCTTAAAAATCTTTTTAAATTAAGCGGCGGTCAGGGTTTTCTCTTGCTTGCAGAGCTGGAAGGAGACTTTGCTAATCAGATAGACCTGTAATGTGCAAAGAAATTCCAAAGTTGGCTCTCGAAATGTGGTTCAATAAATGTCAACAAAATCTAGCTAGCCGCATTTGCATAACCCAACTTTATGTCAGAGGTAAGGCCCAAACTTTTGACACACCCCTAATTGAAGGTCTTCGTTGATAAGATGTGTAATATCCACTAATTTAGACACCGAGACGCACATGTCATGAAATTGATGCGTATGACCGATCAGAGTTTAAATTCGAATTTTTGATCAGAATTAATCAAGTAATTACTAAATTAAATGATATATGCCTAATTAAGTGATTATAAAGTTTAAAGAAGTTGATTTACAGTAAATGACTAAATTGTAAATTTTGATAAGTTTTGGGATCAAATTGCAATTTACCAAATATTTGAGGATTTATGAGATTAATTACCAATCAACATATTAATTTTGGAGACATTTTAATAGGTTGGCCGGCTACTCAATGAGGAGGAGTAAGATTAGTGTTGATTAAGTAAAATGGGATGAATATGGTCAAAATGGTGGGTCCCACATGAAGACTTTTGGGTACCCTGTTTAATTCTTTCTTGTCTTCTTCTTCTCTTCATTTTTTGCTTTCTTCTCTCTCTTTTCTACCAGTCACGCCAGCCTGATTTCCTCCATAACCAAACCAGAAATTTAGAGAGAGAAAAGAAGAGAAGAAAGGGAAAAGATCAAGACAATATGATCTTCATGGTCCATAACTCCTAAGGAAGCTGGAAAGAGTAAGAAAGAGGAAGAAAAATCAAGTTTGGTGGAGAGAGAAAATCTCCAAAGTTGTGATTTAGTGAAGAAAATAGTAAGGTAAGAAGTGATTCTACTTCTTCTTCATCTTTTCTTAAAGAAGTTCGAATTTTGAACTCATCCAAGAATCATATGAAAAGAGAGAGATATTAGGGTTTTGAGAAAATTATATGTTAGAGATAAAGAATGAGTTTCTTGTGATTTATTGAATTAAATGATGCATGTTAGAGAATTTAATTATAATTAAGGCATTTATATGTATTAGTCATGAATTGTGTTTTGATATGATTTGGTGTAACTAGAATGAATGAAATGTGAATATACAAATTTCCTGCCGAAAGTCATGGGCGT
Source organism: Triadica sebifera (assembly GCA_023653625.1). Taxonomy (NCBI): domain Eukaryota; kingdom Viridiplantae; phylum Streptophyta; class Magnoliopsida; order Malpighiales; family Euphorbiaceae; genus Triadica; species Triadica sebifera. Next base: position 8,364,914 of record CM042905.1, read on the forward strand.
GACTATCAGGTCACGGGCGTGAACTTGATAGTTCACGGTTGTGATTGATTTGTATCACGGTTGTGACTTTGATATGGAAATGGTACTATTCATTCCAGAAGCATTCACGGTTGGGAATCACAGGCGTGAACTCATTCACGGGCACGAATGAGTATTCACGATCGTGAATGCTTTTGGCACGATTCATTCTAGTAGCATTCACGGCTTGGGATTATGGGCGTTAACTATTTCACGGGCATGAATTGGTAGTCACGACCATGAATGCTCTGTTTTCAAATAAATTATAAATATGATTATCTATTGATGTATCTAGTTACACAAATGAAAAATATGTTATCCAGTATGTATGAGCATGACGATATGTTTGCAAAACAAGAAAATTGAGATGTTGATACATGAGAATATTGATGTGTCGAAATTGAGAATGATGATGATGTGATGTATAATATGAGGATGATGAAATGGATGTAAAATAAAAATTTAATAAAGATATATGATTGATGTGAAAATATGAAGATGACCATTACTCTACCTGCGGACTAGAATCAGGATAGATGACATGTCATTAAGGGGGCGAACGGTACCATACTATATAAGATATTCCTTGATCAATGTGGCTTAAGCTCGGAGAACGCCATTAATCTGAGATGCTCGGTCAATGTGGCTTAAGCTCAAAGAGCGACATTGACTTGAAAAGCTGAGCACATATAAATTGAGGATAATGTGGCTTAAATTTCACTAATAATTAACAAAAATAGTGAAAAATACTTCGCAAGAGTATTAATTAAAGAGACGATCAATTCTTTGCCCTCAGAAATTTTAAATCTTTCTCATTTTGATCTCTACTTCATTAATTTTGTTTAAAATAAAAAGGTAAATGTCTTTTATTTTTAAGACTAAATAAAAATTAATTTACTTTTTGAAGTTGATCCATTAATTGGCTAAAATTATGAGAGGGAAAATTAGGAGGAAAAAGAATTTTAAAAAGAAAATTGACATGAAAATTCAATTAATAATATTTTATGTATCCTGTTAATAAAATTTTAATGTTACATTTATGTTATATTTAACTATTTAGTCATTACAAATTAAAGTTTAAGTTTCAAAATATATAAAAATCAAAATTCAAGTGTCGCAGATGCAATTTAATAGAGGTGTAATGCATGTACTGTAGTCCTCATTAATTTTATTAGCGCAAGTCTTTTTCTTCCTCTAAGTCTTCTCCCTATCTATGGGCGGAAGACTTTTCTTTGCATTTTAATCCTGAAGGAACATCAAAAATTGTAGATCTGATATAGAATGAAAAAAAAAAGACTTAAAAAATATAGATGAGATTGAGGCAAAAATCAACCTTAAAAAAATAAAACAAATGTAGAATGGAAACTCAAAAAACGAACCCAGTAGCAAGATAAAGGGTAATAGCAGAGAAACCACATGGCCAAAAAATTTTTCATTGCGGGTAAATCTTGCTAAAAGGATAACAAATCATTTTAAATGATTATTCTAAAATAAATTCATTTTTTTTTCAATAATCAGTTGTTCTAAGAAGAAGAATAATTAGTTTTTATGTGATTGGGTTCCCATTGGACTATAAATAAAAACTAAGATTACAACAAAAATTAAAATCACAATACTACCAAAACATTTCCTCAAAAATCTCATACAAAGGCAAAACATGCAAAGTTATAAAAAATTTCAATGTCAAACCATAAAATCACCAATAATCTAGAGTATGAAAATTTAAAATAAATTTAAAAGAAAAAATAGGATATACTTGTGAGCTTGACTAAAATTTCTGATCAATTAATTGAGAAAAAGTAATTAAAAAAGCATTTGTAAAAATAAAATTTTAAAAAAAAATCAAAAATCAAACCAAAATAATATATTAAAAAAATTAAGATATAATAAAAAATAAATAACTTTGTATAACATTATAGACATAATTAATCAATTATCAAACTCTAAGAAAAAGTCAAAACAGTCATGTTATATCATATTGATATAAGTTTAGATTAAAACTTTAAAAGTATGTGTTTTGTTGCTACATTTGTACATACTTACATGGTAAAAATAAATTAAACAAAAGAGAGATATAATAATAAAAAAAATTAACTTTCTAACACATTTTAGGCGTAATTAATCAATTCTCAAGCCCTAATTAATCAGACATCAAACCAAAAATATTTTAGGCATAATTAATCAATTCCTAAGCCCTAACAAAATAAACAATCATCAACTTTTTAAAATATTTTAGGCATAAATAATTTATTCTCTAGCCCTAACAAATAGCCAAGACAACCATATCATATCATCATTTTCTATAAAGGCAAAATATACAAAGCTACACAAAATTTCAATGTCAAACCCGGAAATAACGGACAACCTAAAAAAGGAAATTTTAAGATTAATTAAAAAGAAAAATCAAGATGTACCTATAAGCATGACTAAAATTTCTGACTGATGGATGTAGAATAAATGATCGATGAAACGCCTGTAAAAAAATTAAAAAAAATCATAAATTGAATCAAAATAAAAGAACAGATCAACAGTGTCCCATAAGCAAGCTAAAGAATTTTTTTAAAAAAAAAGGAAAGAGAGATGGAGAGAGAAATCAACATAAAAAAAAAAAAGAACAAATCGAGTAAAAAAAGCAGGATCTATATAAAAAAAACCTCAAAAATTAATGGAAAATAAGGAGATCAACAGTATCTCATGAGCAAGCTGAAAAAAAATTAAAAAAATAAAGAGATAGAGAGAGACTTGACCGGGCTGGGTATCACATGCAGAGTGGGGCATTCCTAACTCCGTTAGGACAACATTTAGAATATGAAGAAGTGAGATTCGTACAATATACATCTAAGTGAACACTATATAAATAAAAGAATCAATAAACATGTACATGAGTGAGTGAAGTCAGTATAAACTAAAAAAACTAAATTTATTTTTTCTACTTTGTAAAAACGGATACGTATATTCTTTTTACTAATAAAGTAAAATAACTTTAAAATGTAGGAAGGGATCAATGATTGTCGTTCCAATCAAATTAATTCATTATGCCACACATAGAAAGCAACTTACATACCAAATGACAATTCCAATTATATTAATTAAAGTAAATGGACAAAGTTAATAAAGTATAAAAAAAAAATAATACAGAGCAAAGTTCATAAATCATAGGAAAAAGCAACAAATATAACACAACATAAATAAAATAAAAACAGAGAAACCAAATGATCCATTATAAATAGGCTAATTAACAAAAGTTTAAAACTAAGAAGTAAAATCAAAATTAAACAGCAAAGGTTCATAACAAACAAAAAAAAATTTAAAAAACCTTTTGGATGGTGTAATAACAAATACTATAACTATGTTCTAAACACACTAATAGTTAGAGATAGAAAGAATAAAAATACATTAAATACATTTATTTAGAAGGAACTAAAAAACGAATAAGAAAATTGAAGAGACTAATATAAAAGGTTTGCAAATATAAAAAGACAATAGAGGGAATAAGATGCATAGTACCTATTAGATTATGGAAGAAGAATGCATATTTAAGAAAAAAAAACTTACACAGAGACAAAACATACGAAACAATACAAATTTTCAACGACAAAGCCAAAGACTACAACAAATTAAGGATCTTTTAAAAAATGGTAAAATTTAAATAAAGAAAAAAAAGTAAGGTTTGGTATTATAAATAAAGAAGTTTTGAAATCAAATTATAATCAAACACATGAACAAATAAAATCAAAGATAATAACTAAAAACTTGCAGCATAAATTTAGCACTTTTATGCAGTACTTGTTCAGCTACTGAAGAATTAGAGGAGATGAAAATGACAAAGATCTTAAGAAAAAAGATAAATATATATGGGTGCAAAAAGAATTAGATCTATAAATCTATGAAATCAAAGCTTTAAAATGAACAAAAATGTACATTGTTTTTCACTTTAGATAGTTGAAAATTCTCTTACTTTAAACACTATTGCCGCCGCTGCTAATATAATGTGGAGGTGCAAAAAAAAAGATTATAAGTGAGTAGAGGGAATAATATAAAAAACTATACAAATAACGTGTCCAAATTCTAATAATGATAGGTTAAATCAATGATAAATTGATACTTTATTGAAGTTGTTAATTTATTATTAATTGGGTTAGAAATTAAGAAAGAATCATAAAAAATAAAGACATTACTATCAACCTATCAGATTCCAAAAAACACCCATTAATCTTATAGAAAACCCAAAAAAATATATCTTTTTTAGAAACTCAAAAACAAAATGATAATATATAGCTTAGAAAAATAGAGAAAAGAAGAAGAACATAATATTAAACTTCCATTCCATAATAAAAAAAAATGAAGGCATTACTATAAACCAATAATGAGGCAAAAAAAACTATACCCCGGATTGTTGAGAAATAAAAAAGACTTTATTTCTATTGCAATCAGTCATTATATTTTCGCTATAAAATCATTAATCATGATTAATCAATAACAAAACTCATCAATAATTATCATAATCCAAAACAAACCAATGAATCTAAAAGAAAACAAAAAAATACAAATCTTTTGCAGAAAATCAGAAACAAAATGGTACCAAAGATAAAAAAGATGAAATAATCTTTACATTGCAAGAAACAACTTCGATAGGTTTTGTTGAGCTGTCAAACCCAGATTCTTCCTCCATTGCTTCAACAGAAATCGAATGAAACTAAAAAACACAGATCTGACATAAGAGGAAGAGAGAAAACTAAAAATACAGATGAAAAAGAAGTGACAGATTTGATACTGGTACCTGAAAAAAGTTAGAAATCAACATAAAATTAAAAAAAACATCTGATTTGGAAGAAAAAAAACAAATAAGAAAAAATTTTAATTAAATAATAAACAATTAATATATTAAAATAAAAAAAAAATAACAGATCCAGGATCTACATTATAATGAACACAAAATATACACGAACCTTTTTTAAATCCAAAATCCAGTACTCCAACTATAGATACAATAAATATATGAATAGATCGAGCAAAAAATAAAGTTTTTACTAAAAAAAATCACATATTAAACTATTAAACTAAAAAAATAGATAAAAAAATTAAAAAAACTCTTAAGAAAAAAATTTCAATCAAATAATAAACAATTAATATATTAAAATAAAAAAATAACAAATTCAGGATCTACATTGTAATGAACACAAAATATACACGAACCTTTTTTAAATCCAAAATCCAGTACTCCAACTATAGAGACAATAAATATATAAACAGATCGAGCAAATAATAAAGTTTTTACTAAAAAAATCACATATTAAACTAAAAAAGAGATAAAAAAAAAATTCAAAAACAAACTCAAATGAGATTGGGCAAAAAAAAATTTGTAAAAAAAAAAATTCAGAGATTAAAGCTAAAGAAGAGGTTTTTTTTAAAAAAAATGAAGTAGTATAATTTGAAACGCTTCAGCAAATAAAAAAAAGAGTTGACAATACCTGTGATCATGTAATAGATTTGGAGCGATCCATAGAGAAGCGTAGTGTGGGCTGGCAGGGGTCACGATTGAAGAAGCGTCTGTAAGAAAAAAAAAAGTAAATAGAAAAAAAACCGTAAAAAAATAAAAAAACTCAGATGAGATCGAGCAAAAAAAAGTTTTTCTTAAAAAAAATCCAGAGATTAAATTAAAATAAAAGATCAATTTTTTTTAAAAAAAAAAACTCAAGTGCTATAAAAAATCAAGCATTATAATCTGAAATGCTTCAGCAAAAAAGAATTTTTTTAAAAAAAAACAACCATAAAAAATAAAAAAACTCAGATGAGATCGAGCAAAAAAAAAGTTTTTCTTAAAAAAAATCCAGAGATTAAACTAAAATAAAAGATCAATTTTTAAAAAAAAAAAACTCAAGTACTACAACAAATCAAGCATTATAATCTGAAATGCTTTAGCAAAAAAGAATTTTTTAAAAAAAACTCAAACACTATAAAAAATCAAGCATTATAATCTGAAATCCTTCAGTAAAAAAGAACTAGAAACAGGTAATCCAGCAAGAAGATCAGAAAATCAGAAGCAAGAAGCGCAACAATGGAGAGAAAAATAAAAAGAAAATAGAAGAGGCAACTGTAGGAAAAAAGATGTGAGCAGAATAAAATTAATGTTAGGTTTTTGTTTCACTACTTCAAACGGAGGCGTTTTGCTCATTTATTGCAAGGGTATAATTTTGGGCATAAATCAAAGTCACGACACCGTTTTGTTGCGGTGACAGCTCTAAAAGTAGAGGGCATAATGGTAATTTGATAAGTACTGTTCATTTGAACAGTAACAAAGGGACGGGTTATAATGTATTTAATAAGTTTGATATATTAAGTTTATCGTTTGTTTCTTGAAAATAATTTCTCTGGAAAAATATAATATTTTTCTATATTTAATTGCAATATTAGAAAAATAAAAATTAATAATTTGCAAAAATTAATAATTTTTACACAAATATGCAAAAATGAAACTAGTAAAAATTAATAATTTATCAGTATTATTACTGTTTTCTTTTGAAAATGAAGCCTAGATATCATCGAGTAAATACATGTATGCGTACATACGCTTTGAATTACCTTTAGCTTTGATGACATAGTAGGAATTAGAAGAAAGAGGTTGATCAAGAACAGGGACAAACCAAACTTTCTTAACAATAGCCTGTTGATATTCTGATGAATGTACTACATTCACTATCTTGTCCTGAGAAAATGAAAATTTTGTTAACTCCCCTCCTCTTACAAGCACCAAAACAGAAAGTATCCTCTGCTTCAGCTTCTTCATCTGTAATTGCTAAATACCCTGTGAATGGACTTTTCCGGTGGTTCTGCTGCAAGAGCGGATGGGTAATTTCAGCACAAGGAAAGAGGCCTTGTTACATACATTAATCCTTGATGATTTTCTTACACTGCTGCATTGAAAAGGAAGCAGGAGATGGATTTATACTGATTGTTGCCTTCTGTATTAAGAATGTTTTTGCTTTTAAACTATATCAAAGTAGCATAATAATATGTATTGATAGTAAAAGGTTGAAGATGTAAAGCTTAATTAAAGCAAACCCCATCGCAGCTTTGACTCAATGAGCCTGCGGTTTTGTGTAAACCTACAACACATTGATAAAACAATTACATAATAGATATCAATGTGTTTGGAATCACAACGATCTAAATCAGAGATCGTCCGACAATTTTTGGTGGTGTTGTTTGGGTCAAAGGAAGACAAATTTCTGTGAATAGAAAAAAGTATGCATTTTTAAAATAGAAAATCTAAAAGGGGAAAATTAAAAAATATGTATTTCTAATACTTTTCTAAAATAGTAAATATTTTTGAAATAAATTTTTTTCCTCTTATAGTTTTCAAGTATAGCACAATTTACAGCCAGCCCTCAGGGTGGACTGCACCGTCTCAAGGGAAAAACAACATGTGAAACTTGTAATAAAGGCTCTATGTAAAACTTTAAAGTTATCATTAAAATTGACATAAGCCCGTAGGACTTCCATTTAAATCTAATGGAACAAAATTTTCTTTCCATTTTATTACTGAAAAATATCCTCGTTTAAAAGTTTTTGCATGTAACACTTCATATTTTTAATTTTTGCTCAATTAAGATTTTTCTTAATTTATTTAGTGACATAATAAATTTATCTGAGTAAAATTTTATTAAAAATTTGAGATTTGTAAAAAATTATAAAATTACCCCTAAATAAATAAATATATATATATATATAGAGAGAGAGATTTCAAAAATTAAAGTTATAAAAATTCATTCTTTAAAATCATTTTTCCTACACTCTCACTATCTTTGTTCATCAACCAAATGACATCATATCTTTGCCAAATTCGAACCAGAAGTAGTTCTCCACGTTTTTTTCACTCTGACTACGTCTTATTTTCCAAAAATTGATAGAATTTTCGGGATCAAAGAGGAGAAAGTCGGATTTCGGGGCTGCCCTTCCATTTCTCATACTTTCTATCTTCTTTTCTCAAATCTGATACCGGAAATGGACACAAAATGTCGAAAGATCTTGGTTTATATAATTTAAGTTTCGAAAATTGCGGTTTAAGAGCTGATAGGAGCCAAAATTTATTACCGGAGCCGCACAAATTTTTGTAGATCTATACGTTTCCAGCCACTTCCAAGCCACGAAAATTATATATTTGAACTCTTCACACCTCAAGCTTTCTTTTGGTTTCATCCGATCATCAATCCGCAACCGTCGAAAATTTTCCGGTGACCAGAGTTTGGCGACCACTAATCGGGTATTTTGGATAAAATCTTTGGCTCGTTAAACCGAGTTATCTGGTATAAACCACAACTCCTAGTTGTTTTTAGATAGTGAGATATGAATTTATTTGTGAAACTTAAATATATTTTTATTATTAAAGTGATTAATTAATTTAGTTGAATTGCATAATTATTTGAGTTTATTGGAGATTATTTGGTGAATAATTGAATTTTATATTATTAAATGGAGGTGATTATTAGTTAAGTTAGAATATTAAGATATTAGGTAATTAAATTAATAATCGAGGATTATTAATTATGGAGTTAATTGGAGTGTTTAGAAGTGGAAAATAACTTTTGGAATGGAAGAAATATTTAATAAAATTTTTGGCGAATTTTTAGATTATTAGCCTAATTATGAAAAAATTTATTGGGAGTTATTGAATATTAATTGATGATGGAGAATGAAAGAAAATGTGTTAAAATGATAAGAGAAATTTATTTGAATTTTTTAGAGTATTTATTTAATTAATGAGAATTTTTGAGTTGGAAATGGAATTAAAGAGAAATAAATTGAGAAAAATAGTTTTGGAAGAAAAATAAATAAAATAAAATATTATAAAGGAAAAGAATATTTGAAATTTTTGGTCGCACGGGAAAGTGTGTTGATGACCAAAACTGTGATATATGCATTAAACACGCATAATGAGAAATTTTTTTATTATAGGATCTCAAGATAAATGAGAGCGGAGAATCGTCGAAAAATTTAAATCTTGTTAGATTTTATATCGTGTGAGGTTCAATAACTAATTGAAATTGTCTATCTTTAGGCGTGACATCGGAGTAGATACCATCTCGAGATAAAGGGAAAGAGCAGGCAGACACCGGCAAAATATAAAGAGATTAATGCAATTGTTTTTATAATATATATATATATATATATAAAAGTAAGTAATTAAAAAAATCGGAAAAGTATGAAATAATAAGAAAATTATTAGATTTAAATGATTTATAATATTACATAAAATATATTTTAGATTTTAGATTCAAATTTTGAGTTTTTACAATTATTGAATTTGAAATATTTTTTGTCTTCAGAAAATTTAAAAGTTAAATGTATTTTATGATGATATTTATTTTGGCATGAAAATAATATTTATCGATTTTATGAAAAATGATTAAGAAATTAGAAATAAAGTATTTTTGTGAAAATTATTCTTATGCTTTGAAATACAAAAATAAATTGAATTATGAATATGAGAAATTTTGCCCATATATTAGCCTAAACGTAAATTAGGATATTGTTGGCAGTCAATATGACAAAAATTATGGTAATGTGCATTTTTGTATACCAATAAAATATTGTGATCCTGTGTATTTCTGTGGATCACCTGATACATTTTTTGATCTTGTGCATTTCTGTGAACCAATGAAATACTGTGATCCTGTGTATTTTTGTGGATCATCTGATACATTTTTCGGTCATGTGCATTTCTGTGGACCAATGAAATACTGTGATTCTGTGTATTTTTGTTGATCACCTGATACATTTTTCGGTCATGTGCATTTCTATAGACCAATGAAATACTGTGATCCTGTGTATTTTTGTGGATCACCTGATACATTTTTCAGTCTTGTGCATTTCTGTGGACTAATGAAATACTATAATTCTGTGTATTTTTGTGAGTTACCTGATACATTTTTTGGTTCTGTGCATTTTTATGGACCAATAAAATACTATGATCCTGTATATTTTTATGGATCACATGATACATTTTTCAGTTTTGTGCATTTCTGTAGACTGAATAATATTATATTTAGATCTTGTATATTTCTATAGATCATGAGTTGACACGTGATATGATACCCCTTTAATTTCCTAGGAGCAAGTGTAAGATATTATAATATGTGAGTATATGGAAAATATATTATTAATAAATCAGAGATATATTGAATTATGAATTAAATGAATTATATAAATATTATATTATTGCATTTACAAAAAAAAATTTAAATTTTGAAATGTATTTTACTTTAAATTTATGTTTTATTTTAATGACTGTTATTATAAGACTTTTACACCACTGAGTTATATACTCAACGCGAAAGTTTATTTTCTGTCGCGTATATTATTAGAGTAGTCGACAACATCTGGACTTGTAGATAAGAGACGCTGATTGGTGGACTCGCATGATGAAGTTTAGCAGTAGCAGCGGTATTCATCGCGAGATGAATGATTTTCTTATTGTATTTTGATATATATACTAGTTTTTAAAATTTAATTATGACATGTATATATGCATAAAAAAATGAGTTGTAATTAAAGTGTGTATGCATAATATTTTATTTTATATATTTTAAATTTTTATATTAAATATGTATAAAATTAAAAGAATATTTTTAAAATATTTTTATTTTCTGTAACACTTTTTATCCGTCCAATATATAGATAAATGTATGAAATAATAAGGGGTGTTACATTGCAAAAAAAGCTATGAATTATCTAACTAATTAACGGAAATATCTAAGACGACCTTTATAAAGTTTGGTTAGACAATCAACCATTTTGCTTGCTAACCTATCTGTAAAATCAAAAGATTCTTCAAAATGGCAGTTACCTTTTAAGGAACTATTGTTAATACAGGAAATGAGTTCTTTATAATCAAATCCAAAATAACCAAATAGAAACTATAACTCACATTTTAACCCTGAATTATATAATAATTGGGTCCATCAAAATATAATTGATTCATAAAATTATGTTTAAATGATATTAAATATTTTTTTTTTGGTTTATTAGAAGGCGAAATATGCGATAGGCTATATATCTATAAATAGATATAAAACCCATAACAAAAAACACTGTTCTATGAATAGTATTCTTTCTTTGACTAAAATGCCCTCAGTTATGCTTCTGTTCCCCTTCAACTCCACAACAAAACGACAGCGTTTTTTGCAGTCCCTCTGCGATCACCTCCACAGTAATACGATATCGTCTCTTTGCTTCCCTTTCTCAGATTTCTAAAGCTTCTGCAATCACCGCAGGCGAGCACGACGTCGTTGCATCTTTGCAATGCCTCTGCTATCACACCCAGAGCAAAACGACACCATCTATTTGCTTCCCACGGCTTCTACCATCACCCATGCCACCATGACGTCATTTTCAGCCTCGACCTCATACAAAATGGGACTGTTTCCTAGCCGGCGAACCAACAAATGTGTTTGCACATTGTTTCTGCTACCAAATCCACCAATTTTGAAGTATTCTCGGGTTTTTGTGTCTAGGCCGGCGAACCAGCAAATGGATTTGCATAATGGTGAAGCTTGAAATCATAAATATTATAGAAAGAAGAAGACGAAAATCTGCTGAGGGAGAAGTTTTGTAATTATTTAGTGGGTGTATGAGCGTTAAAAGGTCAGACTTTATAAGAGAAAAGCAAGCAGTGTGCCTTAAAATATGGTCAGACTATAATCAAAAAAAGGAAAAACAATTTCAAAATTTGGAAGAAATATATGGAATGGGAAAGAAAAAAGATAATCAAACCAAAGTTTCGTCCAACTATTGAAATGTTTGACACGAGAGATATAGAGAGAGAAAAAAAAAGTAGAGCAAGCAGTAGAGTGTAATGATAAATATAGATTTTGTAAAAATTAGTAACCCTTATGGTTTTTGTTCAGCAAGCAATTAGACTGATTGATCATTTAAAAATTGCTCTTAAAATGCCAAAAAAAAATTGCATAACCGTTATCTCTCACGCTTCACTCATCTTTTATTATTATTATTATTATTATTATTATTATTATTATTATTTGTAAAATCACTCTTTTTTTTTACCTTTCTTAGTCTCACTCCTAATTAGTAATTATCTTTTGCTTTATGGGACACTCCGAACGACTCAGTTTATGTTAGCCTTTTTTCTTATTTTTTATTTTTATATTTTATTTTATTGTACTCTTCTTTACTTTTTTAGAGAATTTGTTTTATTGGATTTTCTTCTTTTGATAAAAAAAATATTATCAGGTATGTGAAAAATGATTAATTTTTTACATAAAAACATGTTTTTGTGTTTTTTTGTCAATTATATTTTTATGAAAATTTATTATTTATATTATCTCTATTATATATTTATATTGTTTATTATTTAAATTTTTAACACCTAACACAAAGTGAGGGTGACCTGCTAGTATATATATATAGTAGATATACAAGGGGTAGTTATTCTCTTGTACACACCATATATATATATATATATATATAAAACTCTAAATTTTAGAAGTTGAAATTCAATTTTTGGGTCAGGTAAAAAATATTTATACAAAGAGTTTTTCAACAATTTTTTTTTCATAATAAAATATGTGCATTAATTTATTAAATATAAATTATTATGTGAAAATATATTTAAATGTGATTTAAAAAATTTTTATCGGAAAAAGTTTGAACTTAATTGTGATCCTCTCGCTCTAACTTTACCCTTTTCTTGTCGGATCGGGTCTGAAAAGTGAAAACCTTGATAGTCGATGTTGTTTTGTTTTGTGAAGGATATCATACCTGCTGAGGGACAGGCGAAGGAAGCGCCCGACAGTTTGCCTGTAATTATTTTGGTTTAAGCTTCAAGGACCTCTGCCTTGTGATTTTTCACCGTCGCAGCATTTCGTTTCAGGTAGGCGGAAAACCACGTCGTTTGCTTCTTTTTCTTTTTCTTTTTTCCAGTTTTCATTAAGCTTTAGATTTAGTTAGAATTTGGTAATATCGTATCAATTAACTGGTGCCTGTATTTTTTTTCCTCTTTTTTTTCTTAACAATTTCTACAATGATTTTAGAAGTCGAGGGTTTGCTTGAATATTTTAGTGATGAAGTTGGTGGTTAGTTAGCCCAATCTGAACTGGATTCATTTTATTTACACAAGTGTGGCGGTTAGCTTTTTGAGTTTTGCTCCTGCAGGGTATAGCTTAATGGAACAAAAGAATTGGATTGGTATGTGCCTCGTATATGATGTAAATATTCATTACAGTATATATATGTGATTTTGGATTGTTGTTTTTCTATTATTTTGATAACGACATAAATTGCAGTGCTAAATTTAATTTATATTTGTAGTTAGTTGCTGTTGCATTTGGCTTTGAGGCATGAATATTTTTTTTTCTTCTGTCTTGGAAAGTAAATCTGAAGGGAAATGTAGGCTGTAATGACTAATGAGTTTAATTCTGATTGTTGTTTCAACTGTTTCAACAACTACTAATCATACAAAGACCAAAACCGGAGCATTCAGTTCTTCCAGTTTATACCATTAGTCTCCAACTAAATATCTGGTTATGCATATTTTCTTGAAATTGTCACTGCAGGTTGGAATTAGCTATTCTATATGGGAAGTAAAGGTCGAGTTCCGCCTCATATAAGGCGCCCACTTCCTGGGCCTGGTATAGTACATTCTGATCCATTTGGTCCAGGTGTACTTCCTCCACCTAGCCCCTTTCCTCCCTTTGACATGTTACCACCTCCAGAGGTTTTAGAACAGAAGCTTGCAGCACAACATGTGGAGATTCAGAGACTTGCAACAGAAAACCAGAGGCTTGCTGCCACCCATGGAACTTTAAGACAGGAACTTGCTGCTGCTCAGCATGAGTTGCAGATATTACATACCCACATAAGTATTAGCAAGTCTGAACGAGAACAACAAATGAGGGGCCTTGTGGATAGTATTGCCAAGATGGAAACCGAGTTGAAAGCTGCAGAGCCTCTCAGGTTGGAGTTGAAGCAGGCAAGGGTAGAAGCTGAAAACTTGGTTGTAGCAAGGCAGGAACTTGTGTCAAAAGTGAATCAGTTGACTCAGGATCTTCACAAGGTTCATACAGACGTGCAGCAGATTCCAGTTTTGTTGTCAGAACTTGAGAGTCTCAGACAGGAATATCAGCAGTGCAGGTGCTCATTTGACTGTTGCTTATAACTGCTTTTCACTTGACCTAAGCAGAGTTTAATTTCAAATGGCCAAAAATAATGAAGATGAATGCTATTTCTCTTACTTGAACTTGGAGTTCGTGAATGCTTTTTTACTGTTTTCCAAATTGTATCTGTATACTTATTCCCAAAAGCAGGCTATTCCTGTTCCTGTGCTTCCAACCTATGCCTTTTCTCCTTTTATAGTTTTCCTCCAAACCAGACATACTTATATCTGTGCCTAATAATTTTGATTGTGCAGGATTTCGTATGACTATGAGAAAAAATTATTTAGTGACCACCTGGAATCACTTCAGGCCATGGAGAAGAACTATGTTACGATGGCTAGGGAAGTGGAAAAACTTCATTTGGAACTTAATAACACAACTAACACTGGTATGAAAATAGATTTTTAAATAAATTCTTGCTTTCCATATTTAAAGCTCATTATTCCTCTATATTTCCTGCTTACCATGTGAGATTCCTTTTTGTGTTCAGCTGCTGGTGGGCCTTATGGTGGTGCCACAGGGAGCAATGACAATGAGGCTTTCGGTCGTCCTCTAGGAAAAAATGTATATGAAGATGGCTATGGTATCTCCCAAGGCCAGGTGTGCCAACTTCCACATTGACGCATTTTTTATTTTACATTTTGCCTTATGTGTCATGTTTGCTTTATTATTCACATCCAATTTCTTGTTAATGGTGAACTGAATCCCATATCGACTAGGAAAAACTTCAACTTGAATTATTTTTTATATCTTCAGGTACCATAAAAAAGATGCAATAATACCATATGATGGAAAACATTCCCTCTGAAAGATATTGAAACCTGTTCATATGAAAGCATGAATTATATTGTTCTATCACAATATGGTTTCAAGCTGACAAATATTGTGTCCAAAACCTGTCTGGATTATTGCTGTCTTTCTTTTTTCCCTTAATAAATTTTTTCTTAGTGTGCCTTTGGGAATGTAGCATATGTTTGTGCATTGGATACTGAAGAAATATCAATAGCTTGTGTGGGCGTGTGTGTCCACACACACACACACATAGTGAAAATGCTTGCAAGTGTTCTGGTGCTTTTCACAACCTTTCAATGCTTTCAGATAAACAGGATGGGTCGTATCCTGTAAATTTTGCAGCATTGATATTGCATGAGCTGAATATCACTTCACATTGTGTACACACATGCACATGGTGAAAATGCTTGCAAGTATTCTGTTGACTCAAAAATTCATTGACACATTTTCTTGTGAGAATTGATATTCATCTCATATGCCAATATCAGTTGCATGCTTATCCTCAATCCATCTATTATACAAATTTTTACATACCCAACTTTTTGATGCTTCAATAATGCAAGGGATTGATAGCAACTCTCAAACAATTCAGATCAAACAACAAAGTTAATGAATTAAGGAATGGAATTCATTCATTTCAAAGAATGAATACAAGCAATATTCGAGAGATTGCCCACTCTCCCTTTTTAACTTTTACTCAGATTTTTCCTACCCTCCCCTTATTCCCCCACTACTTATATAGGCTATAAGCTGCTTAACTAATTGTACCCCAAAATCCGGAGTCCCCTCTCCCACACCTTCCTTCTAGAATGATTATGCTGTTGCTAACTTGTTTTCATTAATCTGACTTGGCTGCCCAACTGTGACATCTTCCAAGTGCTGACTTGTCTCTCCCTTACACAACCCCTTCTTAGGTCTTCTCACATAAGTAAAACGAATTGGGGGTCTCAGTTCCTGCAGCCCAAAGACGCACCTTGCCCTCAAGGTGAAATTGAAGAAATTGCTATTGGATAACGTCGAAGGGTTTATGGTATTGTCATGAGTGGGTAGCCCTTTCCAACGAATCAAAACTTTAGTAATGGCATGCCCATGTTGTTGGATTGTGCGAACTCCCACCACATCCTAGGGCTCAACCTTTAGTTCTATCTTGGTAGTGAGTTGAGTAGGAATGGTTGAAGAAACAACCTTAATGCCCAACTGCCCGTTTGAGTTATGAGACATCTCCAACTTTAAATTGGACTTCCCTTTGCTTCTTGTTGGCATAATGCTGCATTTTCTGCTGAGCACGTTGGAAGTGTACCTTGAGTTCTTCTAACATGACATCTTAGTTGCTCAAGAGTTGATCTACCTCCATTATTGTAGTAGCTTCATCTTTATGTCGAATAAATGGAGGGGGATCGCATCGATAGAGCACCTTAAATGGGGTGGTGTTTGTGGACTTTTGGAAAGAGGTATTATAGCTATATTCTACCCAAGCAAGCTAGTCCAACATGGATTTAAATCACAGTAATGGTCATGATTGTGGACGCGGTTGCATTTAACAAAAACAGGTCCATAATAGTGTAACAGTAACAAATTGTTGCGGTGCAAATTTTTTTTATAAAAACTACAAAACTCATGAAATTAATGTAATTTAAAGGAATTCACTAAAATTAAGAAATGTAACTATCTAATTAACATAAATTCAAGAGAAAAACACATTTAGTTTATATATTTAGGTCATTATTACACTAAGTATTATAGCTAGTGTAAAACACTATTCGGAATATTATATCATCTAACATACTACTGCCATCAAAATGAGTGGTATACCAATGACCAACAAACAAATAAGTCATTGTATATAAGAATTAAGAACCATTGACGTAATTAAATTCCACTAGAAAATAAAACAAAATGCAACTATATAGAACAAACATTGATTTCTGATTTCCAATTTCCTTAACGAATTTGACTTTGGTGTTATTGATGAGAATTGTTAATTTGATTTGGGCAATTTAGAGCTTGACTTAGGATTAGAGTTTAGTTTAGAGAGCCATTGAAATGGTGAATTTCAAAATATAGACAACCATGAAAATCAGTCTAATAATTGATTATGTAACAGCTATTTGCGGTTACATATATAACAGTCGTTTTCATTGCAAAAAAATAAATGGTTTGATATAATGGGTGCAATGGTAACGGGAGGTTGATTTTTCTTTATATAACATATATTATTTAAAACCATGTAGTCCAACCATTTCGTGGGATGATCTGCGGAAACCCATCTTAGATAGGTCTCCAGACAACGGTTCACAACTTATGTCTGTTTGTCTATTTAAAGGTGAAAAGCAGTGCTCATGCAAAGGTCAGTCCCTTGCATATTGAATAATTTCCCCTAGAAACTGCTAACAAAGACTTTATCCCAATCTGATACCATCTTTTTCGGAATTCCATGCAAGCGGATTATCTTCTTCATAAATACTTTAGCCACTGTCACCGCCATGTGGAGATGCTTTAAAGGAATGAAATGGGCATATTTGCTAAGCCTATCCACCACAAACCAATATTACATCCATTCCATGAGACTTAGGTAACCCCTCCAAAAAATCTATAGAGATATCCTCCTGAATGTGGTTAAGAATGGGAAGTGGTTGCAAAAGTCCCGCTGGTGCCATAGCCTGGTATTTGTTTTGTTGACAGACATCACAAGCCATTGCATAATCCTGAACAATTTGCTTAAGTCCCTTCCAGTAAAACTGTCTTGATATCTGGTGATAGGTTTTAAGTACTCCAACATGTCCACCCACAACCCCACCATGAAATTCAGCCAACAAATCTTGTAATTTAGGAGATGATGGGGAAAGAACTAACTTGCCTTTGTAATAAAGTTTATCCTACACAACTACATACCTCGGATGGACTTTTGTATTTTGCTGTAGGTCATGTTTGATGGCTTGGAGAGCTGGATCTGCCTTGGCCTGCTGTATTAACTTTGCAATGTCTACTAGAGCCGAACTAACAAGCTCTGCAACATTCAACTTTGGATGTACCTGAGATAGTGCATCCGTGGCAGTATTCTCCACTCTTGGCTTATAGTGGATGTCAAAGTCATAGCTCAACAATTTGATTAGCCACTGCGGATATTCCCCTTCTATGATTCACTGTTCAAGGAGGAATTTTAAACTTTTCTGGCAGGTACATACTACAAATTTGTGTCCTAGTAGATAGGGTTGCCATTTTTAGACAACAAACACAATAGCCATGAGTTCTCTTGCATAGATTGACTTAAATCTGTTTGGTTGGCTCAATTTTTAGCTATAATATGCAACGGGTCGTTGATCTTGCATAAGGATGGCCCCTAAACCATTTCTTGATGCGTTAGTTTCTAGCACGAAAGTTTTGAAAATCTGATAAAGCCAAGACAGGTAATTGAGTCATAGCTTGTTTGAGTTGTTGAAATGATGCTTCAGCTTCGGCTTTCCACCCAAAAGCTTCTTTTTTGTGTTGTTGTGTCAAAAGCCAAGCTATTTTACTATATCCTGCCACAAATTTGCAGTAATACCTTGTGAAACCTAAGAAATCCTGCAGTTCCCGAAGGCTTTTAGGAGTCGGCCATGCCTCCATAGCCTTAACCTTGACTGGTGGATTAACAACAGCTTATTCAGTTGAAACCACATGCCCAAATACTCCACTTTATCTTGAGCAAAACAACACTTTTTTGCATTAGCATATACTTGGTGTTGCTTTAAAATTTCAATGACTTCCTGTAGATGCTATACATGGGCTTCCAAAGATTGGCTGTATATTAGGATATCATCAAAAAATATAGGGGTGAATTTCCGGAGGTAAGGCTTGAAGATTTCGTTCATTAGAGCTTGGCAGGTAGATAGGGCATTAGTGAGGCCAAAAGGCATTACAAGGAACTCGTAGTGGCCTTCATAAGTTCGGAAAGCCGTTTTGCTGATATTTGCCTTTCGAACCTGTAGTTGGAAGTGCCTAGACTTGAGATCAATATTGGTGAAATGATTGCCCCTTGTAATTTGTGCAACAGTTTGTCGATAACTGGAATTGGAAAATTTTCAGGTACAGTAGCCCTGTTAAGTGCTCAGTAATCTGTGCAGAATCTCCAGCTCCCATCCTTCTTCTTCACCAAAAGGATTGGACTAGAGAAAAGGCTTTTGCTTGGCCTGATTATCCTAGTTGTGAGCATCTCGGTGGCTGGCTTTTCTATCTCATCCTTTTGCACTTGAGGATATCTATAAGACCTAATGTTAATTGTTGAGATGCCTTCCTTCAATACTATAGCATGATCCCTTTCTCTCTCGAGTGGTAAACTAGTAGGCATCTGAAAAACAGTCTAATGCTCACTCAGAAGTGCTGCAATCTCTCAGGGGAACTCTGCTTCCGTGCTTGCTTGCTCATTAGCTCCTTTAGTGTAGAGATCAAGATTGCCCAACTCCAACAAAATTCCTTGGCCCTCATGCTTAATTGTCTGCATAATGGCTTTCAAAGATATATGAGATTTACTAAGACCTGGTTCTCTTTGTAGTTTGACTGGAATGCCATTCACAACAAATTCCATGCTCAAAGTACTCCAGTTCATTTGTAAATTTACTCCAGTTCATTTGTAAATTTTCCAAAGTTGCTAGCTATTGCACTCCCAAAACTACCTCTGAACTTCCTAGCTGAATTGGAAAAAAATCATCTGCTATTTCCATGTTGCCCAAAGAGAGTTGTAAGTTCCTACAAACCCCAGTGCCTTTGACTTCCTCACCTGTACCCAAAGCTACTACCCCGTACTCTCTGGTTGCCTCCATAGGTAATCCCCAACCGGTAACTACTTCCCAGGAAATATAATTATATGAGGCCCCAATGTCAATTAGAGTTATTACCTCCCGTCCCTTTACCAACCCTCTAATTTTCATAGTATGGGTAGGAGTTAGGCCAACTAATGAATTGAGAGACAGTGCCATTGTTTCATGCAAACCTTCTTCCTTCCTAGCCATTTCACCAATCCCCACCTCCTCTACATCCTCTTCCTTGTTCTCTTCTTCTTCTTCATTGATCCACAAAATCTGTAACTCTTGATTTTTGCATTGTGTACTTCTTGTCAAATCGGAAACATAGACCCTTCTCCCTCTTTGCCTTCACTTCGGCTTCAGTCAGTCACCGGTACCCACTTGCTGTCATCTTCTCTTCCCCTGCTGTGCTGTGTCGTGTCCCCTTGCATGTGAGTTTGGATATACAGTTGATCAAAATCCATAGGAGGCTGCCGACAGAGTGATTGATGAAATGGGTGTGGGCTTTGGTTGAGGCACGATTAAAGTGCCCTTGCTGCTTCTCAAGGCCAAATTCTTCTCTTCTATTTTTTTAGCCATCTGTATTTTTCTTGCTAGCCCAATGGATCTACATTGAGATACTGGACTAGTCAAACATAGGTTGGTGCATCAATCAGTTCGGTTGAGGAACTGCCTGAACTCAATAAATTGAAAACCAAATTGCTTGCAAAAATACAACTGAACCAAACCAAATAAGATTGGAAAACCAAACTGGTCCAGATTTGGTTTCCTCTCAGTCCAAACAATGTTTTTTCAGCTCCTAATACAAACTGTAACCTAACACAACAAAATTAGAAAAATATTCCTTTAGAGTGGAAAAACAAGAAACTGAAGAGAGAATTCTCTTGAAAACTTACAGAGTTGCAAACAAGTATGCAAATAAGTCTACATTATCTCTTCATCTGGTAGGTTAGAGATCTTCCAGCTTTGGGATCTTCAAGCTGTGATTACTATCCTCTGGGAATGCCATTCTGTAAATACCACAAATATAATTATTATGGGTGTCGCAATCAATATTCCAAATGAAGGGCATCAATCATTCTCTTATTCTATACAATCACAGCAATTCTCTGAAAATTTTCAGATCTCATCCCATAAGCTTTGAGGTATATCATCATCTTATAAACAAGTGACAACAGAAAGTGGCTTAGTTGCCATAAGTGGAGAGAATGGATGGATGGATGGGAGTAGCTGAGCTGCTGTTGGTGGTGGAGAGAACTAGAGTGGGATGGGAACTCAGCTGCGGAGACTGGAGAGAAGTTAGGTTTTGAATTGAGAGTTAAAACTAATAAGGATTGGGAATAGGAACAAAATGATAGAATAGGGCTTTTGGTTGGGGTGGGGGAAGGGCTTTTTATAACTAGGTAAAAATTTTGTTCTCTTCAGTTAATTAGTTTTTTTTTTCCTCATCAAACCAAACTGAACCGAATTGTTGAAAAAACCAAACTGAATTTCTTATTTGGTATGTAATTCAGTTTGAACCAAACACTGTTCACCCGTAGTTAAATATAGGAGTAATAACTGATTAGATAATGGTCCTAAAATATAGATGTAGCCTTTAGGTTCTGGTAGTCACCAAATTGATTGCTTTTGAATGTGAATTTATCTAAGGCAAAGTGAAAGAATTTGAGAAAAAGAATTTGGGAACTATTTCAGAAAGACTCTTAATTTAGTTGCTTGGACTATTTTTTTTTTCTATAACCTGTCATGTATTGTTACGGTATTTACCAATCGTTGCTGATTAGTAGTTAGCTGGGGGGAATGTGGAGGATCATAAAAATCAGATGCTTTTATACTACCTCTCTTCCTGGGTTAATCTAATTTTGCAGTTGGGCCAAATGAAATTATAATAGGGGCTTTTTGTTTATGTTGGATGACTGTTTTTCTATGTTTGTAATTGTTGAGTAATTATATTTGTTTCAGACTTGCCTAATAAAGATTCTTGAGTTCCGTTTTGTAATAATTTTCAATTTATTTATTGAAATAAATCTATATTGGAGCAGGTGAAGTAGCTATCTTTTGGAGCTTACGTTGTGATGTAAACGTAATTGGTTTCTAATTGGTTTGTACCAGGGGTCATTCTTTTGTATGGAATGTTCATGAAATTCAAAAAATACAAAGGAATTTAGTTGTTGACTAAATATTTTTGCCAAATAAGGTAGAAAGGAACAGTGAGAATTTGCGTCTCCTTTTTGGTAGAACCTAGAACAAGCTTGGGAAAATCAACATTTAGTATTTGTATAGGAGCTGTTATATAAAATCCGAATATGTTATACAGGTTATCCTTTCTGGAAGTATTAATTCCAGAAAAGATAAGTAATTTCTGAAGTTGGTGGCCTGCATGATGTGAATTAATTGCTCATACAGCAGTGGCATTGAACTTTGTTGACCCGGTGTTAATGGGGGGTCTCTCAATTACTTTACAATTCATCATTATTGCTAGTAAAAAAGTTGTTACTTGTGATTGTATTATTCGTGCTATGATGATGAGGGGGTTTATATTCTTTGGCTGCTTCTTGAAATGAAAAAGAAAAACTGATAAATTTCCTTTTTTTTTTAAATTTTTTTTTCTAATAGGGACACACTGCTGTTCCTGGTAATGCTGCTCCTAATGCTGCTAGTACAGCTGCTGCTACTGGTGCTGGTGCTGTGACTCCTACTTATGCTGGAGCTCAGTCAGGTTCAGTGCCGACAAAATCTGCTTATGATGCATCTAGAGGCCCTGGTTATGAACCACCAAAAGCATCTGGTTATGACGCACAAAGAGGACATAGTTATGATGCACAAAGAGGACCCAGTTACGACGCTCAGAGAGGACCTGGATATGATATGTCTAGAATACCTAGTTATGATGCACAAAGAATACCTGGTTATGATCCACGGGGATTACCTGGTTATGATATGCAGAGATTACCTGGTAGTGATGCACCAAGAGGACCAGGTTATGATCTGCAGCGAGGACCTCATTATGATGCGTCCAGGGGTGCTGGCTTTGATGCAGTGTCAAGGGGTACTGCAGGGCCTCATATGCAATTGCCACCTGCAAACAATATGCCTTATGGGTCTGCAACACCAACAACTCGTGCTGCAAGTGGAAATCAGCCACCAGCTCGAGGTGGAAATCCTGCTAGGAGATGAGCACTTTTTATGCACTTGAAAATGAATTTTAATGTGCTGACCCTGTTGAACATCTTCTTCAATTGTTACAGTACAATGCAGTTGGCCTCATGCAGCGACAATGTTTTGTTGCAAAGCTGTATTCCCAGCAGCCATTTTTCCCCCCTGGATCCCGATGCTGTAGGTTCATTAATTTAAATTGTATTCCGTTTAACTTTCTGCGCATTGCTCTTCCAGTAATTTTACTGATCCAGCATATTGCTTTTGTATCTGGTTTGAGGAGGGATTTAAAGAAAAATTTCAGTGAATTGCCATGAATGGAGTTGTACATTTATCTGAAATATAAATTTACGTTGACAGGACAATTGAAATATGGAAACTTGTTTGTTCCAAAGCCTATTGTTGATGTCTCGAGCTCAACTAGTTAAATTGCTAGTGTAATGTCTATGGCCTCAATTTCCTTATTTTCCCCTCACGGAAGGTAATGATTTATAAGAAGGGGGATTACCCCTAACATAGCACGAATTGGACTTCAAATTAATAAGTTAATTCGGTTAAAATAAATTTATAAATTTCGATGGTTTAATTGTGCATTGGACATATATTGAAGTAATGTGTTTCATCAACACGTTGGAAAGGATCTGCTAACACTTTTTATTTTTTTTTGAAAGAATCTGCTAACACTTAATTAATACATTTATTTAGTAAAAATATTTTGATTTATCTGTAATTCTTTATTTGTTAAATTAAATATGTTTATGTTCTATATCAATTAAAAATTTATGTTGGTGTTATATTTTCATACAATAGAATTTATGGATGCAAATTATCATTTTTAGTTAATATTTAAAATATAAATTAAGTATATTACACCATAAATAAATCAAATTTAATTTAGGCTACTACTATATTTCTTTTCGATTTGTTTTTTAAAAGGGAGTACCGGTTCGGGTCTGCCCTGAGGTCCGAATTCGGAAAATTATAGTATAAAGCTTAGGTTTTAAAATAAAGAGTTTAAAATTTTCATTTCCCGGCAAAGCTCTCTGCAATCCAACAAAACGATTCATCTTTTTCCATTTCGCCGCAACCATTCCTACGGTAATGTACGTTCTCTCTATCTACCAAACTCTAGAGATTGGAAAATTGGTTGAAATTTTGAATATTTTTTTCTTTGATTCCTAACCGATGTACATGTTTCGCAGCAAATAACGAAATTTTATTTTAGTTTGTTAAAATTTTCAATTTTTCCCTTCAAGATTCGAAATGGGTTGTGTTCTGATTAGCATGTTACCACTTGATGGAGATATATGGATATACAAATAATAAGAATAGAATTCACTTTAATTGCTGTATTAAATAAGATGTAGTTCTGATTTTGAGCTTCCTGGATTGGTATTTTTCCCTTTATTTTTGCGTGTTTGCTTATTATTAGTATTTTCATTTAATGGGAATTTATTTCCGTAATTTTGCAGATTCTATATCTGTGAATTTAATTTATGGATTGCCCCATTCGAGGTATGGAGACTGTGGTCGTAACTGTGAGTGGCTACCATGGGTTGGAGCGGTTCAACCTCATCAGGCTGATATCTCAGGCCGGTGCCAGTTATGTAGGTGGAATGTCAAAATCTATTACTCACTTGGTGGGTTTTCTATATCTAAATCTCAATTAGTTCCAACATAAGGGTTATTAGTTGTTTCAGAATTTATAAACCAGAAACATGGGTACCTATCAAATGGGTTTTTGGCTTTGCTGTTTGATAATGAATCTTTTAGGTGATTTTTTTCTCTTTTTTTTTTTTTTTACTTTTCAGGTGTGTTGGAAATTTGAAGGAAGGAAATATGATCTTGCCAAGAAGTTCAAAACAATAATAGTTAATCATCAGTGGGTAGAAGATTGCATAAAACAAGGGAAGCGTATTCCTGAGCATCCCTACATGCTACAAAGGTCCATATGCTACATTTAATTATGTAATTGTTTTATCTGCTCAATTTGTAGGAGTAACGTTGATGCATACATAATTTGATTGTCAAATGATCCTGTGAGCAATGGCATGGGAACTGTCTGTGTCATGTGTATGAAGCTTGATTGAGGTAAAAAGGGATAAGGAAAACTTTGCAACTTGTATCAAGTACATTTATGTTACTTAATATTTAACATGAATTATATTGCTGTTAATTATTTACTCTATGCTCTACTAGTAGTTTGTTGTACTGTTAATGCAATCAAATGTGTTGCTCTTACACTATGGAATTTGATAGATCTCTCTTTAATTAGAGAGAAATAAAGAACCACAAACAAGAGAATTCTTTCATGAAACAGTTAGGTGCATCCTATTCACACTTCAAATCAGGAGAAATACTAACGGACATGATAGTTTTATTGATTAGGAAAGTGAAGGTTTGTTTACTTATTGATAATTTAGCATCGTGATCGTTTTGGCCTGATATTTGTGATTGCTGATTGAGTTTTTAACTTCTTAATGTTAAAAGCTGTTTCTGATTGGAAGCTTCTCTCTCTCTCTCTCTTCCTGAAATTTCATCTATGCGTTATTTTTGCTGTTGCTTGTGATGTGTAGTAGTGGTCATCATTTAAATATATTCAGAAAATTATCTGGGACTTAGAAAAGTGGTTTGTAATTGTTTTCAGTGGAAAACAAGTTGGGCCTCTATCGATGGAGGCCCCATTTATCAATAAGGTCGGACCCTTGAATAAAAACAGCGAAGCATTGCTTGACAAATCCAACACTTATGAGGACTCTGAAGGACGAATAGATTGTATGGGCCACAATAGAGATTCTGGTCTTGCTTCTGGAACTGGTTCCTTTTTGTTGAATGAGGTAGCTCTTGGAAGCTCTCTCCTCTCATTTATGCCATCAGAATTAAATGTTTCTATTAATGTACTGCGTTATATTCACGAATGGCCTATCTGTAAACATGTCTATGCTCAAAATTAATTGATGTTGAAGGAAAACCATGACATAAAAAGGACTTTATTTTTTAAAGATCAAATGTAAAATTCAGGTTTTAAAATTTAGCATGATTAGGATATTGCGGCTTGAGAACTGCACACACACACACACACACACATAATGAGACACTGTTGGGCTCAATGATTTAGCAAGTTCATCTTAGTTGTTGGGAATTGACAGACAACATTTGTTTTGTGCCACTTCATTTAAATACAGAATTTATTTCATGAGATGAAAAAAGAAAACATCACTGCAAATAAATCAAAGTCCAAACAGGGAACAAAAACTTCAAAGCGGGAATGCAGGTCAACTGGCAGCTATTGTTTTTGCGACCCTCCTTTATCTGCTCTTCTTGGATTGAAGGTAACTAAACCATCTTCTGCTTCATGTGCTCATCAATCTTTTCTTTTTATTTTTGGAATAAATGTGTTCATTGACTCATTTTTCTCTTTTCTTAAAGTCTAAAGAATCCTGATTTTGGTTTTATGATCCGAGTTCTTTTGATGGATGGTTGTATCTGATCAAAAGTGAGACAGAAAAATCACTTATTAAAGTAGTTAAGGTGCAAATAAGACCAACTGAACATAGAACATGATCTCCTTCAGGGCATTATAGATGTCAAAAAAATCATAAGTTTCCTAATTTGTTTACACGGTTTAATTCTTTGGTAAATCCTCATTGAGTGCATCTGGCAAGTCTAACTAGGGGTGCTCATGCACCGGTTAACCAGTCCATAGAATTCAGTTTTTGACAACTCTAAACCTAAACCAAACCATTAAAATTGATTAATTGGTTTTGCGCTTAGGCTAACCATTAAAAATAATAAAATATAATTTTTTCCAATTATAACCTTCAAAATCAATTTCTAATACCATAAAAATTTCATTTCTCTCTCTCTTTCACGCATGTAAACACGCATACACATCACAAATTAAGAAGCATCATTCCAGAGAAAAATATAAAATAAAAAATAAAGCAAAATAAATTTATAGCAAACCGCCATACATAAGGTTCAAGGGGTAAATGAATATATAAAAACCTATATATGTTGTCTGGTCACCCCTAGTGCAAACTAGTAATTCCTTATGGACAAAATGTTCTTGTCTATGCTCCTTTTTTGTTTTTCCTTTATGTGTAAATGTCTGTTAAGTTATTTCCAGTTACAACCTTACAATTAATGTTATGTTGTTTTTTTATTATTTGTTCTCTTAGTATTCTGATGCTTAGATATTGGTGCATGAGCTCATTTTAAAAGTAATTGTGATCTTCCATAATCTTCTTTCACTTGGATTTTACTTTAACCCTTCGTCTGAAAAGAAATGTTTAGTTTTATTGAAGATCTTCTCTTGTTCCCTTGAAAAGCATGAAAATTCAAGTTCAAAATCTTCTATGCATTCTGCAAAAGAGAAACGGAAGATTTCAGGGGATGACAAGCCAAGTACATGTGCTACCAAACATTTGGTGAAGGGGAAAAGGAAGATTTCCAATCATATTGGAAGCACTTCTTTTGCTGAACCCTTTTGCAATATGCAGAGCCTTGTAGAGAGCAATTTCACCAGGAACAATGTGGAGATTGTGCTACTGGATTCTGATCAACAGTTTCAACCAATAGAACTTCATAACCATAACAGTGATGTTGCAGCTTCATCTGAATATGAAGGTTGTCAGCAGAAAGTTAATATATCTGAAACTGGAAGAATATCACCTGCTGCTAGTAATAATGATGGGGCTTTTACATATGAAGCTTTCGATGATATTGTAGAAAAAAGAGATGCAACTTATCTAACTGCTTTCAAGGATTCAAATAGATGTCCTGAGGAGACACTTAACGCACTGGAAACACCGCCTCCTGCCATTGTGCACTTATTAGGTGACAAGAACAAGGATGCACATCAGTCTGAACCTGTTACCAGATTACCTACAACAGAGGAGTTATCATGTGTTATATGTTGGACAGAATTTAGTTCAACCAGAGGTGTTTTGCCATGTGGACATCGGTTTTGTTATTCATGCATCCAAAACTGGGCTGATCATATGGTAATGGTCTTTCTTGTTGCTTGATGCCTGTCTTCTGTCATCTTGAGAATATAAAATATATTTCAACAAATATTGAAATAATATTATCATTTTATTTTCATATTGTGTTCTCAAACTTTTCATGCTCTTTTATAATTCATCCTTTTACATCTCATCATTTTATTTTCCTATTGCCTGTAAATCATTTTTTTCCTCTTGTATTGTAATTGCTTTTCTCTTTTTCCTTTTTTGCCCTCCACGTTTATGTTTTCCTGAGGCTGCAATGATTTTTCGTGTCTTTTTCGATATTCTCTGAAATAGTTCAGGTTCCATTTTCTTAGCATTTGAAGGCAGCCCTAGTAATTTGACATTTGAACTTGCCTTCATATTTGCTAGTACGTAACATGTTCGGCAATTCTTGCTGGTACTTAACATGTTCAAAAAATGTTTGATATAGTTTATGAGAAGTGGAAAAAATTATCCCTCATCTCTTGCAAATGTTTCTTGGGGAGGCACAAATGGTTAGTCATGATGCCAATGTTTTCCATGTTATGAAGCTCATGGCTGAGTTATAATTTGTATGAGTTGAATGTCCTATACAGGGTTGCTCATTTTAGTACCAGATATTTTTCGTATCTTCTGCATTGTTGTGTCATTTTAGAGACTTGTCCCTATATGTCTTTTTTCACGTATTGCTATATGGCAATATTTGATCACTAATTTAAACTTTACATCTTTTGCTGATGATATATGTAGATTTCAAGCAGAAAAAATTCAACATGTCCTTTGTGCAAGGTTAATTTTGTAAGCATTACTAAAGTGGAGGATGCAGCCTCATTTGATCAAAAAATTTACTCTCAAACAATTCCTTGTGCGAACTCAACAACAGAGATTTTCATATTAAATGATCAAGAAAGACAGAGAGCTGGTGCTGAGGTATTATTCATGATGGGACTAATATACTTAATCTTTCCTATACTTGTCAACTGCTAGTTTTGTCGAGTTTTTTAGGTGTCCATTTCTTACTACTTGCTATTGGAGTTCTTGTCTGGATATGATTCTTGAAGCTGATACATTTTCCTTTCTGTGGATTAACAGTCCTCGTTATCTACTGTTTGTGTGGAATGCCAATGCCGAGAACCTGAGGATCTACTCATTAAATGTGATCACTGCAATATTCAATGTATTCACATCTACTGTCTGGACCCTCCCTTGTTACCATGGACATGCATTCACTGTAAGGATCTCCAAAGGCTGCTTTATCAAGCCAGATAATTGATTTCAGGAATACGTTACTTATACTGTAAGAATCTTCATTTCTCATACACCTACAATGCATTTAACTTGGGTTCTGCTCAGGCAGCTTGATCTGTAGTATCACGGGCAGTTCTTTTTTTTTTTTTTTAAAAAAAAGTGATAACTGGTTGGACCTTTTCTGTAACCAATTAGGTGAAGCAGCTGTATAGTTCCAAGATGCTCTTACACCTAGTTACATTAATTTCAGTTTGTAACATATTCCTACCCTCTACACTTTTGAACTAACATTTTGGCCTGAGATTGTGTGGTCTTGATTGTGTTCTTGATATACCATCTGTTTGTTAGAGTTAAATTTGTAATATGATCCTTGAAGACAATGATTTTTGTTTATTGAATTAATGACCTGTCTAAATTGTTTTGCGTGCTTGTTCAAAAATCTTACGATGATTTCTCAAGAAATATTTTCAAGAGCAGCTATAGCCTTGGCAGTTATAGGTTTAAATCATTTGATTTTAGGTACTGCTAATTTACAAGGCAAACCTGTGCAGATTTCTTTTAAGAAGTTGACTGCGTGGTAATTATTGATTTCTGTAAACGTTGGTTCTTAGGATTGCTAGTCTATATTTGCATCACTTAATGATGATACTGTTGAAGTGATTTCAATTTAGTGATTTTGGCAGTTTAGCTGGATTGGTACTAATTTAATTTTGAGACTTAGTGCAAACATAAATTCTATAAACATTGCTAGTGTGGTAAAGCACTTTAACCCAATTGTTGCCAATTTAATTTTGAGATGATTCCAATGCAGTAGCCAATAGGGTGTACACTTTTTGATCCAATATGGAAATTAAAAAATCTTATCTTAAAAGTAGGAAATTTATATTAGAAAGTTCCAATAATTCTGTATAATTTTTTGGTTTTTTTGGAACTAAAAATTACATTGTAAAACAACCTGGTATACAAGTAATTCAAATTTTTTAAGAAAATTAGTTAAACAAATTATTAAAACATATACACTTGCAATTATTTAAAAAAATAAAGCTCGAACAAAAGTAACTAGCATGAAATAACTAATATAATTCTATTTAATTTGGTTAATATGTGCAAAATTAAAGCTAGCAAATCAAATTCTAGGCTATATAAATTTAGGCCTATAAAAACATCACAATACGATCAATAACACAACAGTATATTGCACCAACGGTGTGGCCAATCATAAATCACCTATATACATTTTTTTATTAAAATATATTGTACCCAGTTGACAATTAATGGCTTTAACTTGAAATATTAATGTATTATCTAAAATCATCATATGGATTTACTTCTTCATCCTAATTGACCCTATGAATTTCAACTGAGACGCCACTCTTTTGTATAAAACTGGGCATATATTTATCACTTAGTGCTTGTAGCAATGACTTTTCAACAAGCAAAATTGCAATGCGTACACACTTTGACACTCATAGGATCACCTCACGAATGGTAACCCTGTAAACTCTAAAATTAAAAACTCCACAGAACGTGACAAACACAACTGGAAATAAAGCCACAAATATTCAACCAGCAAGCCACTAATCATCAACCTAACTATATTAATTGAAAAAAATATATTAATGGCAATGTAAGCATGGTCTGCTAATAAAAAGGGATTTAAATCAATTAACTAAATCCAATTTCACAATTGACTAAATCAAACTAGAGAATCCCATAATTTCATTATCAACTAAATCCAATTAATTTCAAAATTAATATATTCTTAGAGTATTAATTAAATTAAATTCCAATTTCTTCTTTCACTAAACCTCAGTCCAAAATTCAAGCAATAAGAAAAAATTGATTCTCATGAAATCTTGCATTTAGTCTCATATGAAACTGTGAAAGTATGGAGAGGAGAACCAGAAGGAATTTCAAAATTCAAACAAAGTTTAGTAAGTTACAAACTTACCCTTTTGTATGGACTGGACTGAACTCAAGGCGATGGCTTCTATATATAT
Source organism: Triadica sebifera (assembly GCA_023653625.1). NCBI lineage: Eukaryota > Viridiplantae > Streptophyta > Magnoliopsida > Malpighiales > Euphorbiaceae > Triadica > Triadica sebifera. The sequence goes on from CM042905.1 coordinate 8,396,071, forward strand.
ATATATATATATATATATATATATATATATATATATATAATATAATATAATATAATATAATTATTTTGATAAAAGAAGTAATATAATATAATTACAATAAATAATAGTTTAGATTGATTTATCATATAATTGTAATATGCTCATTATAAATTAAATTAATTTATAATAGATTGCACTTAAATGTGGTTTTCCAAATAATAAATTAATACAATTTAGATTTATCATATAATACAATTAGAATAAATCATGAATGCTAAAAAATATAATTAGTGCTAAAAATTAGAGTAAAAAATAGAAATTAGTAATATGTTACAAATATTTTTTTTGTTTGCATATTAATAACAAAAATAGTTAATTGGCTTATTGGTGAGTTCATCTTAGATTTATATGGAGGTAATGATAGAATTTTTAGTATATAAAATTATTTTTAATGTATAAATATTCAATTACTGGATTCTATTGTTATTATAATATCATATTAATTTTATTAACAAATAAATAAATTTATGATTTTATTTTTTTATATAATTATTAGTTTAAGTTATATTATATTTATATAATAAAACTATAAAATTTATAAATAGTGTTATATATAAATTATTTGATTTTATTATATATTATGCATAGTAAAATTAATAAATATTAATATTGGTTTTTTTCGGTATAATTCAGATTTAGAATATTCGGTACAGTTCAATATATATTTCAATTCAGATATCATTAAAATATTCAAATTTGTTAGAATTAAAGTTAACAATGTAATTAGATTTGATTTTAATAAAAAAGTCCATGGTGCAATTTAGTTTTGAATTTCTTATTGATATTTCGATCTGATTTGAGAAGATTCAGGAATCTAATACAGTGGTAGTGGCTGAGGTATAGAATTTTGCTTAATATATGTTTGCAGTAGTCAATTCGATGTGAAAATTAGAGCAGATACGACATGTGTTAGTAGATATGCAGCAAAAGCAATCGAAACTCTTTTTTCATTTGCATTGCAATGATAAATGTGATGCTATAATGTTGTAAAGTCTTTTGCTTTAATAGGACACATTTATACCATAATTGGCTAAAGCTCATATATTTAGTAGGTTGTTAAGATTGATTGTTTGTTAACCGATTCCATCCGAATTCAATTTAGCACAACAAACTGAATTCATGAGGTATACTAGGTGGAGAGTCTAGATCGAAGCTCTTTAATTATTGGGTTAAAATTGTGAAAATATGATTTTTTAGATACTTTAGCATACAAAATACACATGATCTTTAATTAATAGAAGTGCCCCTTAAAAATTTCCTTATTAATTTATTGTTTCTAGCAAGTTGCATTTAAATCTAGAACCGGCCATCCAACCAACTATTTGTCCGGTTCATTCATTAGTTTTCTTAAAATTAACTATGTAGTTTTTGATTTTTATATTGGAAAATTCTACTGATATCCTATTATACTAGGCAAATAAAATACTTGATTGTTCTTGATTTTATTTTTATTTCAAGAACCTTATATTATTTGGGTTCTGACAACATAAGATGTTGAGAAAAATTTAGAATATATAACTCTAAATTTATATCTCGAAAATGAAATTCACTCAAAAAATGTGAGACATAATAAAAATTTTATTAAATTGAAAATATTACAAAAAAACTCTCAATTCTCACAAAACACTCAAAACTTGTAGTCTTATTTTTTTTTTTACTCTTAGATGATTTAAGTCTTGAAAATATGTCTATTTATAAGTACAAGTGCTAAATCCATACAACACATTTGTTTAAATTTATACCATATATTTTTTAGTGGAAAATTTAGTAGTGGTGAATGTACCTAACATGAATTTAATTTTTCAACAAATTTGGTGGAGGTGAATGTACCTAATTTTCCAACAGATGGTGGATATACCTAATATTTAAATAAATTATTTTAGTTTGACATTGATTCTTAACTCCCCCTCCCATTATTTGTACTATGTTGAGTTATCGACAAAACATTTTAAACTTACTTGTACTTAGACTTTTTGTGAATAACTCTGCAGCTTGATCATCTATCTTGATCTGTCTCATCTCAATTTCTTCTTACAAAACTTTTCTTTGATAAAATTATTGTGCACTTCAATATACTTAGTTCTTACATGAAAGACCGGATTATTCACCAAATAAATTGTTTATTGATTGTCATATTACAATGAAACTGCATAATCTACTGGTTGATGTAGATTTTTCATTAATTGTATGAACCATGTACTCTTTTGAGCTGTTATTACCGTTGCTCGATACTCAGCTTTAGAGGTTGATAATGATATCATTGGTTGTTTCTTGCTATACCAAGAAATTGTCCTAGAACCAAGGTTAAACATATACCCAGTTGTTGATCTCCTACATAGTTAGTATCACAGTAGTCAACTAACTTGCAGTCTTCACCTTTCTTGCACAAAAAACTATAGTCAATTGTACTATTAACATATCTTAGTATTTGTCGAATTGCCTCTAAATGAGACTTTTTTGAATTTTGCATATATCGTCTCATCACATTAACTACATAAGAAATGTCAGGGTGAGTCATGGTTAAGTAAATTAGACTGCCTACCAATTGTCGATATATCATAGTATCTTCCAAATTTTTTTCTTCTGAACACACATTTTAGCATTTGCTTCCATAGGCATCAAAATCTATTATATTCGCTAATTTAGGCACTGAGTCGCACATGTTAAGAAATTGATGCGTTAAATCTACCGAAATTTAAATTTAAATTTTGACTATAATTAATCAAAATAATGATTAATAAACATAAAATATGCTTAATAAAGTGTTTAGGATGTTTAAAGAAGTGGAATTATGGTAAAGGACTAGATTGTAAAATTTGACCAATTTTGGGATCAATTTACAATTTATCAAAAATTTGAGGACTATATAAGAAATTTGTCATTTAAACATGATTTTTGGTCACCTAAATACATGTTGGCCGGCCATCCCATGAAAAATAAGATTAAGATGATAACTAAGGATAAATATAAAGTTTTTGGGTCAAAAATGGTGGGACCCATGTTAAGAATTTTGGTTCTTCTTTCTTTTTCTTTTCTTCTCCTCCTTAATCACCTTTTCTCTCACAAGTTTGCTACACTCCCTAACCAGCTCCATCGTTCCTCATATAAACACAATAACCAAAGCTTGTTCCAAGGTAGAACAAGAAAAGAAATAGGGAGAAAAAAAAACAAGTTAAAGGCATATTCATACATAATAAAGCTTGGAGAAACTAATAGGAGCAAAAAGGAAGGAAGAAAAGCAAGAAGAGAGGAGAGTGAAATATCTAAAGTGTGGCTTAGGAGGAGAAAAAGATAAAAGTAAGAAGCTTTACTATTTTTCTGCAATTCTTTCTAGAGGAAGAGATAGTTTAGAGCTTGTCTAGAACATGTCTTCAAGAGAGAGAGAGTTAGAATATTCTAGAACATGCTTGATATTCATGAAGGATGTAGAAGTCCCTAGAAGCTTCTGGAGCATCATAGAATTTGCAAGAAGGAACTAGACAATCCTAGAAGACTCTAGAGTTGGCTAGACTTGACTAGAAGGTCTTATAACCTTGTGGCATATTGTAGACACTCTTGTACATTCTAGAATTGGTAGGATCTAGAAACTTGTGATATAACCTTAGGCTTGGTGCCACACTATAAATAGGCCTCTTGGCCTTCATTTGTAGCATCCTTGAAAATCGAAGGAAAATCTTAGGAAGTTGTAAGATAACCTTTCTAAGAGGAATACAAAACATTCTTCACAAACTCTCTTATGTTCTTGCTTTGCTCTTGAATCTTTTAAATGTCTAAGTCCCTTTCTATTCTCTTTGGAGTATTTTTTCGGTTTGGAAGGCAGATTTAATGCAACAGACCAAGCTAAGTGTCGTACGATTGCTAGTTGAAGTCTAGGGTCGTGACACTTAGCTTGGAATAGCTAACATGACCTAATTGTATATGCCATAAGTCTGATGTCTCATTTTTTTGTCCTATCTACATATGCAGATTCTGTTGAAATCATGTACACTAACTACAATCGTCGCCCCTTAATTATTAGTGTTTCTGAGATTTTAAGATCATGATACACTTTTACATCTTGAGGTCCGAACAAGACAGTGGTCTAATGATGTCAATTAATCCACATATAGCAAAATTTTCTTCATTCATGGGACATGATAAACATCTTGAAGTCGCACCTGATTAGAATTATATCAAGTTGTAACTATTATTTTACCTATGTGAGCTATTGGTAACCTTGAATTATTGACTGTCACTACCACACGATCTCTCTTATACCTAGACAGTTTTTGCAACTTCGGTTTGTCAATCATCATATGATTTGAGCAACCTGAATCTATCATCCAATCATTTTTGTAGTCAATCTGTTCTGATGTTGTTACCTTCAGAGCTAATTTTTTCTTCCTTCATAGTGAATGACGCTTTGACATCCCAACCATCTTCACTGTTCTTCTCAGAACTGGAAGTAACAGTGTTACTTTTAATAGAATTTTTCTTTGTCCAACAAATCTTTCTCCATGTGACCTATCTTCTCACAGTTGTAACACTCGCCATCGAAATTTCCACTATTACTACAATTCATTGAAGCTTCCCCTAGACAAGAGCCTCCATTTTCTTGATAAATTTTTATCTTGTCACCATCCTTTTTAGATCAATTGCCAATGTATAGCTTGAAAGTGTCTTTGTTTTTGCTAGTAAAAAGTGCTTCCTCCTCACCCTTCAGTGAGACTCCTCTCATTTGTTTAGTCATAACTTCCTGACTTGCAAACAAATTTTTAAACTAAACAAGCGATGGTTGTGTCAGCCATCCTTATATAGTGGCAATAAATCCTCGATATTTGGGTTTCAAACTATGAATAATTATTTTCTTTATCCCGGTTTCTCCAATAGGAGTTGTCGGATCAACTCTGAGATTTTGCAGCATATTGCCTTTACCTTGTGAAAATATTAGGCAATCGTTATGTCATGTTACACTATTGATAACAACTCGTTCTCGAGAAATTATAGTCTTGTATCATTCTTCTTTGAGAAGAATATAACAAAAGTGTCACAAGCTTCCTTTGGTATTTTGGCATCTTGGATGTGCTCTAACATTTCTTCTTTAATTGTGGTCTTTAAAGCAAACATCGTTTTTTCTGCTTTAATCTTCCACTTTTGAAAGGTGATATTGGCATATTCTATCATTAGTTGTGAAACTTTACCACCACTGACAACCTCCCAAAAATCCTGACCTTATAGATAAGACTCCATACATATTGCCCATATATTGCAGTTTTTGTTGTTGAGCTTATTGATTCGTCTGATTACTTGAAGATCACCCATCGTACCGATATGATTTTGACTATATCAAATAAGCTTGATCAACAAACTTTCAGTGTACCAAACTACTCGTGACTCAAGATAAATGTACCTAATATGAACTTAATTTTAACAAATTTGGTGAAGTGAGTGTACCTAATTTTCCAACACAACAAATTGATGAGTGATGGATGTATCTAATATTTCATCAAATTATTTTAGTTTAACATTAATTCTTAATATAAGACAATGGCTTGAATCAACATCTACACTTCACAAGCAATTTTAGTATTTGTTTGCTTGTCTAATTAGATCATGCAAGTAGATTCTAGCCATATGTATATATGTTTGAGAAAAACCACTAAAACTATACATGAATTTTCTATTCTCTTCTTTTGTTTCATTGAATGCTTTTTGGAGAAAAATATATCTTTTATGTGTGGACACTCTTTGCTCTCTAGTCTCCATAATATATAGTGGGGACGAATGGGGACATTTTTTTTTTTCTAAGACGTTATATAATTTTCTGCCTTTGAGTCCAATGCATTACTTCCACAATCAAATCTTAAATGTTTTGGTGTGCAGACAATCGCCACAATATGACCTATACTTTTCTTGAGTTGTCTTTTATATTTATATTCTTAGCATCATATCTATCTCTCTTCGTTTTTTTTTTTTCCTGATGTTGAGATATAGAAAAGGCTAAGTTATATGGGTTGGTTCCTTTTACCTTTCTTTAGTTTTTGACTACTATTTTTTTAATCTTTTATTCTATTATTCATCGCTCTCTCCTTATTAGATAAGACTAAGCACCTTATGGAAAATATCATCAGCAAGTATTCTTTCAGTAAAAAAGCTTTTATCTTTAGCATAGCTTTACTAATGGGCAAAAGCTGATCCTAATTAAAGAAAAGAAGACATAATTTGATATATGAAAAGGGGCACAGATAATTGTCTCAATATTTGAGGAATTTACTACTTTGTGAACAAGTTTGATTTTAGCTGCCTTTGAAATTTTTGGGTTTTAGATTAAGTGATCCCATTTACAATTAATGCCCTTTGGAGTTTATTTGGTTTAAGATATCGTATCAGAATGGGAATCAAGCAGAATAAATAGCATGAATAATTTTGTATTAAAATAAACTGGATTTAGGAGAAAATGACATTTATTTCTTAAATACAAAATTTAAAGATTATAACTAATTCTACTCGGTCAGAAAAATAGGTGACATTCTTTTAAAACACCTAATATATATATAATTTAATTTCCCATGAAAGAGGCAAAAAATTTTCAAAAATTATACTTCAATTTTCTATTCCCTTTTACATTTCCTTTTCCCAGATGAAGCCAATATAAATTAAAGTGTTGATATTTTTAACTATTTTAACTAGTTATATGTTGTTACATATGCTTCAAAAACAAGGTAGGTAGGTTATTGTATGGGAACTAATACATCCTCACGAGGGTAAAACAATGAATTAAATATGGATATTGGAACTAACTCATTTTGTAAGAAGTACTCAATTGGCTTTAATATCGTATAAAATTAAATAAAAAATGAGTTTAAAACTTAACTCATTTTAAAAGCTAGTTTAAAAGAGAAGAATTGTCCAAATTATTATAAGAAAAATTTTAATTTTATAATCATGTAATGTGGGACAATTAACAGCATTAAAAGAGTATATAACATCAACTGGTTATAAGATTAAGTGCTTTTTTTTAATAACTTAGACATCTCTTTTCTATTTGAGAGAAAATAAGTATTTAAGTCATATGATATTTATTATTAATTCTAATACTGGAGAAAAAATTCAACTCCTTTTGGAGTAGCCATATCTTGTAGATATCTACCCTATCTGTTCATATATAAGTATGTATGGAATTGCAAATAGAATTTTCCATTCTGAAAAAAATGACAATTAATTCTTTTGTAATTGTAATGTTATTTTCCCAAAAAGTTACCCCTAGCAATTAGAAATTTGACTTCTATCTTTCATGTTTAAAACCCTGTTGGGCTAGAGGGAATTCTGTATATATGAATCTATGCTTTCCTATATTTTTTTGTACTCATAAAATAAAAGCAAAACTAACGAATATAAGAGGTCCCAACAAGATCATGAAATAACCAAGTATACTTTGAGAAAGATCTTCAATAACGTGAGTGCCAATATTGAAGTTATATGTCATATGTGATAGATAATCTACTGCAAAATTAGCCTCTCTGAACACATGATTGATAGAGAAAAAGGAGAAAGAATTTGCCAAGCTGCGAATATGATTAATGATTGGGAGGCTGTGAATATCCGGATTATATAAACCCTTAACCATGTTTACAACTATTTAATTATCACATTCCACCATAATTGAGGAAATTCCAGCATTCAAACAAACTTGCATTCCTTTTAAGATTGCCCAAGCTTCAACCTTGTGGATAGGACAATAGCCTATCTTAGACATAAATCCAATTCTCCAACTGCCTTTATAATCCCTCACTAAACCTCCACTAGTTGCTACTCCCGACATAGGGTCAAAAGATGCATCTGTATTAAGTTTGTAGATAGAACAGGGAGGACAAGATCAACAAACCTGTCTTTCAACTCTAGATTTAGACACTATTGTTTTGAAGACTAGCAAAAGCACCATCAATTAGGCCGGCATAATCTACATCTTCTCTGACCAAATGGACAACTGACTTGTGAGTATTGTTAAAAATAACTTCGTTCCTTCTTTTCCACAAAGCCCAACAACCTACTCCAAATATGTTTTCCTATTTTGATGGTTTGTCAAGAGATAGCGAACTGAAAACTGAAGAATCTTTTTTTTTTCCATTAAAAAAAAATAAAAAGAAAATATATGAATGTGTATACACCATATATTCTTTATAGGGTAATGCTTTAGATGGGTGAGATGGAATAGAAATTTCAAGCTACCTTCTCCTTTATATAACTTGTTTTTTTCCTAATTTTTCTTCTCCTTTGTTGATGCTTGACATTTCTCCAAGAAATTTCATGAAATTATATGCTATCAAAATAGAGAAGATAAAAGAGAAAGTAGTTAGTACTTTTTTGAGAAGTAAATACTATTTTATTTTGCAAACTGCAATTGATGAAACATCAAAGCAGGTATAGATAAGGATTAATCCGATCATCATTTACATTAACATTTTTCTTTTCATGAAAAAAAAAAGAAAGAAAAAAGAAAAACAGATACTCAAAAAGCATAAGCTTTGGTCTTAGGAGAATCAGCAATTTTCAAGGTGTCTTCAATGAGCTTCCTTGCCTTCCTGCTTCTTATCTCAACTCTCATACTTTCACTCTTTTCAATCTTATCATAAGGTTTCTTCATCTTCAAAGACTTCAATTTTGATTTCAAGCTCCCCATTAATCTCTCCAACCCCATAATCACCATCATCAATTATATAATCTGCTATCAAAAAATACAACAATAAACAAAGTCATATATATATATATATATATATATGTACGTATCTAAATAATAAAGAGAGGGAAGAAAAACTGGTAAGTTTTAGTTTAGTGATATTGATATAACATACAGAACCGTAAAATTCTTGAAAAACCTTCAAATTGAAAGCAAAAGGATAGAGAGGGAAGAAGAAGAAGAAGAAGAAGAAGAAGAAGAAGATGAGGGATAAGAGATGGAAACCTTATTGTGAATGAATCTATATGAGAAATTGCAGAGATTTTTAATATTTTTAATGAAAGTTAATTAATTACAGAGAAGAGGTAGGGAGAGTGAGAAGGAGAGAAGGAGAAGAATAAGTAAGAGACATGAATGGAATGAACAAAACGGTTGAATGTCACATTGTAAGCATTTAGAGGTTGGAAAACTGACCACGCAATCACTCTTAGAGCTTTACCACCTGCAAGTTTTTAATTAATATCTTTACTTTTTTAAGAAAATATTATTATTGGTCCCAATATCTAATTAAAGTTTAACCTAAATTTGTAAATTTAATAATTTTCATATACGTACATGCAAATTTTTATACTTTTTGTACATCTGAATATAGCAAAACACATCATTAGACTTTTGAATTATTATTTTTATTTAAATCCCTTTAATTCTATTGTGTTACATTGAATTTCTAGATTTTTATAAATGCACACATTAGTGAAAAAAGCTCTAAATACACCGTAAAATAAAAAAAAATGATGCATTTATAAAAATTTATACGAACTTAATATGTACATTAATAAATTACAATTTAAAAGCTTAATATATGATTTGAATATATATATATATATAACAAATCAGAATTGCTACAACTTAATAAATGAAAAAATAAAAAAGATTCAATGAATTATTCTTTTTTCCTTTAAATTTCGATCGAATGAACCTTGTAAGAATTGAAATTAATAAAATATTATGTAAAATTCTCAAATTAGATGAAAATGTTCAAAATTTGTTGATTTCATAAATTTTTAGACGTTTAGGGTATATAATATTGAAGTTTAGCAAGCCAATAGATTTTTCTTTTAGTTTCCTAAATGCCCTTTAGGGTAAAAAAAAAAAAAGATGTTTTGATTTTGTGGGTTTTGTTTGTTTGCGAGGGATCATATTAGATTCGCCACTAAATAATTTTAATAGCAAAACTAAACATAAATAATTTTTATAAAGAAATAAATGTAACTTTTACCTCAAAAAAAAAAAGACATGGAGACTCGGATTAATTCTCTTCAAAAAAAAATTATTTTTTAAAATTTAAAAAATTAAAAATAAATTTTTGTATTTAAAAACGTTTTTTTTCCAAATATAATGAACTTATTCTATTTTCTATTACTTTCTTATATTACTATTCTACTTTTTAATACTATAAAATTTATATAAAAATTTAAAAAATATATATTATTTAAAAGATAAAATAAAAAAGTAATATAGAAAATAATATAGAAAAAGTAATAAACACTGCAAATTGAGTCAGACATGAGTTAGCACACCCATAATTTTTATTAACCAATGGGGCAAAATGTATTAAGAAAAAAAAAATCCAAACTCCTCTCCTTCGTCTGTCTCCTCCATCACCTTCTCCCTCCTTTATCAGAGCCACTCCCTCCTTCCCCTAACTTCTCTCCTTTCTCTCTCACAAAGGCAAGACCCTCTAACATTCTCAAACAGTTAAAAAACAATAAAAAAAAATCAGAACCAGATCAAAGCTTCAATCAATAGGGAAATCCACTGATCTGTGAAGAGAAGAAACTTACAAGGACATCGAGATCATCGTGAACAGGAAGGTCGCTGTCATCGGAGAGACGGTTGAGATTGCCAGCGGACCAACGGAGAGTGACGGTGCTAGTGAACATTGACCAAAATACCAAAAGCAAAATAGCAGCTAAGCCCAGAATTTATAACGTCCTTTCCCAAAAAGAGCAGAATCTGGAACCCAATTTTGAATTTCTTAAAACATTTAATTTAATGTGATTTTATGCTAAATATTCTCTGTACCCTTTGAATAAATGATTCTTTAAGTTTGAAATAACTATTTGCTACGAAAATCCAATGTAAATTTTTTAAAACTCTATGACACTCTCTGATGAGAAATAATAAAAAGAGAAAAAAAAATTATTTTTAAAAATTTATCTTTCTTTATCGATGAATAAAAAAATATTTAAAAAATGAAAAGTGAATGTCGGTAGCATTCTTCTTGGCTAAATATTGTAGTAACGAATGGGACGTGACAATAATTCTTAATTAGAGTTGGGATTAGTAGCACCTGGAATGTGATGTAACAATAATTCTTAATTAGAGCTGGGATTAGTAGCATCTGGAATGTGATGTAACAATAACATATAACTATGGATGGTGGTCCAATTCCTAGCTAGGCTGATGACAGTGTCCTCTCACTCTCCTCCTATCCTATATCACTTCTCTCCACTCTAATTAGCAATCTTTCTTTCTCCGGAAACAAACACTATTTTTGTAGAACACTAATGCATTAGAAAGAGACCCAACAAGGAAGAGGGAAACAAAAATCTTCCACTAGATTTAAATCTTCCACCTCATTAGTCATGCCCCACATTGTATCTCCACAAGTATTATGAGCTCTAGGGGTGGGCACGGTTGGATACTAGGTAAACTCCAACAACTAATCAAATTAAAATTTCAATTTAATCGGTTAATCAGGATTTTGGAGGCAAATGAAAAAAAAAAAAAACTATTGAACTCCATTCATCTAGTTGACTCAAATACGTGCACTTTGCTCCCTAAAAATCTATCCAATATGATCCAAACAAACCTAATTTATCTTATGGGTTGGTTCGATTCTATTAGGTTTGACCATTTTTGCTCATCCCTAATGAACAAAATCTTGAAGAAAATGTCACAGAAAACAACAAACTAATGTCAAAATGAGAAGCGAAAGCTCATAAAAGAATATGAAATTGAAAGAAATAAATGAAAACTGCAGCAGCCAGTATGTGTGTGTTCAGTAGCCTTTACCAAGAAAAGACATACTGAGGATATGTTATTTTATATCCACACATGAAGGCACCCTAATATGACAACAAATAAATCTGCAATTTCTTAATTGGCATGACCTTATTATTCAAAAGAAAAAAAAAGTTTTTTTTTTTGCTATACATTAGTATAGAAAAGAAAAAGGTTTTTTTTTTTTTTCCCTATGCATTAGTATTGAGAGCGTCTATAATTTGGTCATAATCCAATTACCAGGAAAAAAAACTATTTTGGTAAGATAATTTGACTTCCACTTTTATTTAATTTGGTTATTAGATGTATAGGTATCAACCACTTTTAAATTTTAGAGTTAATTATTTTACTTTTTAACGAGTTTGTTGGACACAAATCCATATCAGTTTGTAGCTGGATGGACCCAGTATTAGGCTCATCGCACCTCTTCAGCTTTGAAATTATTGGGCTATTCTAGAAACCCTAACCCAAATATTTCCTATTCGGCTAAAGCCCATTACGAATTTAGACAAATTGGACTTCATCGCCAATTTACCCCATTGGTGATGCCCAACCTCCTCCTCACCCATCACTGCCATCGTCAGAAAATTATACTATGAATCTATATTTATCATGTATCGTAGTCTCGATTTTAAATTAGTATCTCGTTACTATTTTAGTTAAATAATTTACGTGTGACGGTTTAAATGAGGTGTGTTTTTATTATCCAATCATCATATTTTTTTCATCATCATCATCTTCTTCTTCAAAAAAATAAAAAAAAATTGTTTCTATATTATAGAATTGTTTTAGAGAGAAAAATTTTAATTTACATATTTAATTTTATTTTTAGTATTTTTGAATGTTTTAGTTATTGTTATTATGGTTTGGAATGAAAAACTATTAGTTCTTGATATATTTATTGATAAAAATGATTGAAAATAGATATCTAAACTAAAAATCAGTCATAAAAAGAGAAAATTGAGTTGTTAAATTTTGAAACTTGAAAATGATGATTTTTGTTAGAAATATATAGGTCTATCATTTAGAACTTGCAGATTCATCGTTTAAAATTTACAGATTCATCGTTTATAAATTGTAAGTGCATCATATATATAGCTTACAGGTTCATAGTATAATACTTGCATACTTATCATTTATAACTTATAGATTTATTATTTAGATCTTGAAGGTTCATCATTTAGTAGCTATGAGTTCATTACATGTTCATCTTTGTTAGAACTAAACAATAAACCTGCAGCACTAAACAATAAACATATAAATTTTAGATAATGTTATAAATAATGAATCTGCAAGTTCTAAACGATAAATCTGTAATTTAAAAATGATGAACCCGTAGCTTCTAAATAATGAATTTATAAGTTCATAATGATGAACCTATAAGTTTAAAATAATAATTCTGTAAATTATAACTAATAAACCTATAAATTTAAAATGATAAACCTGTAAATTATAATTTATGAACATATTTTATATTTATTAGTTTACCAAAATTCAATTTTAAAAAAGCATGCACTTTATTTTATTTTGTATATATGAAAGAAGAAAATGCATAATACAATATAAATCTAAATTCACGATATAACAATCTACCATTATCCGCATAACCACTGCAAATCGCGCATGCATTCTTTGCTGCTCAGCAAACGTATTTAACATCTTCGATATTACCACTCGTTTCGAATACAACTTCCTCCGAAGTTGACGCAACTTTGCCTCATTGGCCTGTTCAGCATCTTCAACAAGTGTGTCCTCAAAGAGTTCTTAAATTCCTCTCTGTCTCTCATTCTACTCACTTGTACTCCTACGCATGGTAAGATATTATTTTATTGTTAACTTACTTTGAACTAATTGAAGCAATGTTTAGTTAGGACATAATCAAATATTTTAATTGTTGTTTATGTTAAGCTGTGATAATCTCGCATGGAAAAATTTTGGGGTGCTTTAAGGGCAAATCTAAATGGCGGATAGCTCCAATCAAAATTTTAAAATAATTATATTTTATATATTTTTTTATCCCCATACAGAAATATATTTTTGCCCCATCATAATTTTTCTTATTGAATATATTAGAAATATATATTTTACTAATAAAGAATCATTACATAAATAAAAGTTTGCCCAATTGAAGTAAACTTCTAGATTTACCGTAAGTGCTTATACATTATATCATCAAATTTTAATTTTACCAATCATGAATCTCTCCCATTTTTGGAAGAATCTTTCTCCAATTTCACGAAATCATTTGCTCCATATTCTCTCACTGATATTCATTATCTGTGGATGAGAATGACTAAATGGATGGCATGTGTTGCCCGATGCGTTGTGCATTGGTAAATAAGAAGGGAGGGAAAGATTTTCTAAGTTAAAAGTTTCTCATATATTTTTTAACACAAAAAAGACGTGTACCTTTTTTAAAACACTATCTTTTGTTATAAAAATAATGATATTTTATAAGTGAAAAGATATATATTTTTTAATATTGGAAGTGTATGTTGAAAAATGCATGAAAAAATATTGCTAGCATTTTTCTAAAAGATAAAAGTGATAGAAATGACTATTTTTAAAATAAAATATTTAAAAATATATATTTTTAAAAGAGAGTAAATAAAGAAATTTATTTGTAAATATTTGTTTCGTATTTATGCAATATATATATATATATATATATATATATATATATATATATATATATATATATATATATATATATATATATATATATAAAGAGTGAGGGAATGGGCTATCGTTGGGTTCTAATTAATAATTAATAATTATAAAAGGAATTATTATTCTATAATTCTAAAAAGAATATAATAATAGTATTGGATCATACATTTGAAAATGTTGAATTAGGCTTCCGGTTTACGTTGTGTAAATATTTAAGATTGAGATTAACATATAATTAAATACTAAAAGAATGATTAATATACGAAGTCAAATTTGTGAGTTGCAGTGCCATTAACTTTTGCCTACTAATAATACTCAAACTTGTTACTAAAAAGTAATAATCCTTCTACGCAATTAACTACTGCAGACTATGGTAATTTTTACATTCCACTTCTTTCTCCAAGGTTATCTGGTTGGCCAATGAAGTTCAAATGCTTAAGAGAATTTAGCTCCTTTTTAATTTCTTCTCTGCAGTATTTACTTTCTTTCCTACAATTACAGATCATGTGGGAATAAATGTTGGTTACAATGGGTAAAATAACATAAATAAATATAAAATAAAACAATCAGCAAAAAATAATACTGACAATTTAACGTGGTTTATCCTTTAATTTGGGTTACGTTTACAGACAATATTCCGAATATTTTTTTTCCACTAATAAAAATTAATGTGTACAAAGAGAGAGTCTTCTCTAGACACAGCCTTGAGATAATATAACAATTTTGAGATAAATTCAAAAATAGTGACACACAATTATTTTCTAAAAATATTTCCAAAATATTTTTTTCACTATTTTTGTCACTCTCTAATTTTTAGAAATATTCCAAAAATCTAACTCTCTCAAATTCTTTCAAATGAATTGAGATTGTTGTAATTTAAATGAAAGAAAATCTATCTATTTATAGGCAAAATATTCAGTGTGAATACAAATAAAAAAAGTCAAAAATATTTGCTGGAAAAATTCAATTCAAAATTAAATTGCCGCAACTTTTGATTTTTTTTAATATGTGGTGGGACCCACATCATTTTTTTTTCAAAAATTTTGGCTGACATAACAAATCTCTCCCTTTCGACAATGTGGGGGATCCATCATTCCAGCAGCTAATCGACAGTATTCAAAATACGATCTTGATAGAATTTTCGTTAACATGTTTGATCCATTTTCTTCTGTATGGATCTTCTTAAGTTGTAGTAGCTTCTTCTCTCTCACATCTCTGATCCAGTGATATCTCACATTAATATGTTTTGATATTAAGTGAAATGAAATATTTTTTTCAAGAAGTATAATACTTTGACTATCACAAAACAATTAATATTTGTCTTACTACAACCCAAGTTCTTTCAACAATTTTTTCATTCACAATAACTCTTTACATGCTTTTGTTGCTGCAATAAACTCTGTTTCAGTTGCAAATAGTGCAACATACTTCTGTAACTTTGATTGTCATTACATAGCTCCACCAACAAAAGTGATTAAGTAACCTGACGTTGACTTTCTCGAGTCAACATCGCCAACCATATCCGTATTTGTATATCCAACCAACACAGGTTCAGTATCTTCAAAACATAAACATATTTTAGAAACACCTCGAAGATACCTGAAAATCCACTTTACTGCAGTTCAATGTTCATTTTTAGGATTTGAAAAGAATCTGCTCACTACTCCAATTGTATGAGCGATATCTAGTTGCGTGCACATCATGACATACATCAAACTTCCAACTACTGAAGCATATGAAATCTTGTCCATCTCATCATTCTCTTCATCTGTAGAAGGGTTGTATTTGGAACTCAGTTTAAAGTGATTAACAAGAGGATAACTAACCATTTTAGCTTGGTCCATTTGAAATCTCTGAAGCACTTTCTCAATGTACTTCTCTTGTAACAACCATAATTTCTTAACATTCCTATCTCTGATAATCTTCATGCCAAGAATCTACTGGCCCCAAGTCTTTCATAGCAATAGACTTGCTTAACTACTTTTTCAAGTTATTAATTCTAGAAATATTCCAGCCAACAATCAGCATGTCAACCACATAGAGCAGAAAAATGATGAAATCTTAATCAGAGAATTTCTGTACAAAAACACAATGGTTTGAAGTAGTCTTATGGTATCCTTAGTCTCTCATAACAGACTCAAACTTCTTGTACTATTGTCTCAGTGTCTGCTTCAAGTTGTAGAGGTTTTTCTTCAATTTGCAAATATATTCCTTTTTTTTCCTTATGTTCGAAACCTTCTAATTGTTCCATGTATATCTCCTCTTCCAAATCACATTGCTACTAACCCCAGAACTGTACGGATGAATGTCATTTTTACAACTGATGAGAAATTTCATCAAAGTCAATTCCTTTTCTTTGACTGAATCCTTTAACGACCAATCTGGCTTTGAATCTTAGATGAGAACTGTTCTCTTCATGCTTGATTTTGAACATCTATTAATTTTTTCAAAGCTCTCTTGCCTTTTGGT
This sequence comes from Triadica sebifera, assembly GCA_023653625.1. Taxonomy (NCBI): domain Eukaryota; kingdom Viridiplantae; phylum Streptophyta; class Magnoliopsida; order Malpighiales; family Euphorbiaceae; genus Triadica; species Triadica sebifera. The sequence continues at coordinate 8,412,971 of CM042905.1, forward strand.
AGCTTTACCAGTTCAAAAATTTTGTTCTCATGCAAGGATTTCATTTCATCTTGCATGACTTCAATCCATTTATGTCTATACTCATCAGCCATTACTTCTCCAAAGCTTTCTGGTTCTCCCCCATCAGTGATTAACACATACTCATTTTCTGAATATCTTGAAGAAGGTTGTCTTGCTCTATTACTCATTCTCATAGGAACTGGGGAGTGTACAGGTGATGGTTGATGATCAACATTATCATCTTCAGCATCATCTTTTGGATTGTCGCTGGGAGCATTATTTTCTACAGGTAGATCAATATAATCTTCATCCTCAACTTGTATTGGCACCGGTATTGAAGGAATCAATTCTAAAGTCATTATTAGAATTAGGAAAACCTTTCTTTGTCTTGACAATATCTTCAATTCTTAACGAAAACAACATCATGGCTTCTGACAAGTTTTTTATCCACTGGACCATAAAATCTGTAGTCAAACTAATCTTTGTCATAGCCAATAAAAACACACTGTTGTGTTTTGACATCGAGCTTGGACCTCTCATCTTTTGGAATATGCACAAAGGCTTTGCAACCAAATACCCGCATATGATCATAGGAAACATCCTTTTCTGACCATGCTTTATCTAGAACATCTAGCTTTAAAGGAATATAAGGTAAAAATTTAACATGTACACAGCTCTAAGTAAAGCTTCACCTCAAAATATTTTAGGTAACTTTGCATGTGAGAGCAAACATCTGACTCTCTCTATCAAAGTTATATTCATTCTCTTAGTCAGACCGTTTAACTGCGATGTTTTTGGAGGCGTTGTTTGATACCGAATATCGTGTTCTTTGCAGTAGGTATCAAATGGTTCAATGTATTCTCCACCGTTGTCTGTCTAGATGCATTTCAACTTATTCTCAGTCTATCTCTCAACTGAGGCCTGAAATTCTTTAAAGACATTTAGCACTCAATCTTTTATCTTTAAAATATACACCCATGTCTTCCTCGAACGATCATCAATAAAAGTCACAAAGTACTGAGCACCACCCAGTGACTTTGGCATTGGCCCACATAGATCTGAATGAACTAGATCTAACACATTCTTCATTCGGGAAGGAGGAAAACTCTTGAAAGTAACTCTGTTTTGATTTCCTGTTAAACAGCCAACACATTTCTCCAAATGTACTTCTTCCATTCTAGGCAACATTTTCCTTCTGACAAGGTTAATCATTCATTTCTCACTCATATAGTCAAGCATTTTGTGTCATAATTCAATAGCATTGTCATTCTCACAGCACTCACAGTGTTGTTGGAGATTTTTGCATGCATCATGTAACACCCGTTACCCTTCCGTACACCAATCCGTATACCGAATGGATAAGAGGTGCTACAGAAAATAAAACTTTCAAAAAAATACTTCTTTAATTTTAAACATATTTAATATAAGAAATTTTAAATTATATATTAAAATATTATACATACACACCTTTTTATTTTATTTATATACATGTTGTAATGAAATTTAAAAACTTATATATATACATATCAAAATAGAATAAAGGGACAAATCCGTTCTGGGTGGCTACCACTGCTACTGTTGTGCTCCATAATGCAGTCTCCAACTAGCGTCTCTATCTATAAATCAGGACGCTCTCTGCTACTTTGGTAGCCTACGCGAGAGAAAACAAACTCCTGCGCTGAGTATATAACCCAATGGTGCAAAAACTCTTATAATAATAATTATTAAAGTAAAACATATATTTAAAATGAAATCAATTTAAAATTTACGTCTTTTTCTGTAAATACCACAATATAATATTTTTATAATTCAAATATCGTTGAATTCTTAATAATATATTTTTCATATACCCACATATTATAACATCCTAAACTTGCTCTTAGGGAATCAAAGGGGTATCATATTACATCCTAACTTAGGATCCACAGAAATGCACAGGATCCAAATGTAATATGACTCAGCCCATAGAAATGCACAGGACTGACAATTGTATCAGGTGATCCACAGAAATGCACAGGATCACAATATTTCATTGGTCCACAGAAATGCACATGACCATAATTTCTACCCTATTGGCATGCCAACAATACCCTAGTTCACGTCTAGGCTAACATGTGGGAAAAATTCTCATATTCATAGTTCACTTCATTTTTCATAAAATTAATAAATATTCTTTCAATACCAAAATAATTATTATCATAGAGAATTTTTAACATTTAAATTTTCTGGAATACAAAAATATATTTCCAATACAATAATTACAAAAATTCCAATTTTCACAAAAAACATATTTACATGACTATTATTATAAAAGTAGTTGCATTAACCTTTTTACGCTTTGCCGGTATCCGCCGGCTCTTTCCCTTTATCTCGGGTTGGCATCTGGTCCAACGTCGCGCCTAGAGATAAAAATTTTCGATTAGCTATTGAACCATTTACGATATAAAATCTAGCAAAATTTAATTTTTTTCGCTCTCACGAATATCAAGATCCTATAATTTAAAATTTTCTTATTATGCATGTTTAATACATAAATTCCGGTTTTGGTGGTTATCATGCTTTTCGATGCGACCAAAAATTGAAATATTAATTTTTTTTATAATAATTTATTTTTTTTATTTTTCTGCCTTCAAAACTATTTTTCTCTATTTATTTCTTTTATTCTTCTAGTGTCCATTTCCAATTCAAGAATTTTCATTTATTCAATAAATACTCTAAAACTTCCAAATAAATTCCTATCATCACTATAACTCATTTTCTTTCATTTTCCATCATCAATTTTACCAAAATAATATTTCACAACTCCCAATAAAATTTTCCATAATTTGGCTAAAAATCTAAAAATTTCCCAAAAATCCTATTAAATTTTTTATTAAATTTTTCTTCCATCTCAAAATTTATTTTCCACTTCCATACACTCCAATTAACTCCATTATCTTCAATTTAAGGCAAAATTCCTCCAAAATAATTTTTCCAAAATTTAACCATAATTATGAAAATTCTCTAAAAATTCCACAAAAATTCCTAAAATTTATTTTCATCAATTATTCACTCAATCCATCATCCTCAAGCCTTATTCTCTTTATTTCCTATTTTCTCTAATTTTTCAAGATTTTTGTCATAAATCCTAATTTTTCCATCAACCAAATATCAATAAAATCACACCACAATTCAACAAATAATTATGACAATAATTAAACCAACAAAATCACATGGAGAAAGGAACAAAATCTCACCTTTTTCAAATGGGTATCAAGAATTTTTTGATTTCTCTTTTTGCCAAAATTTCTCCTTTTATCTATTTTTCCCCACACTAATCTAACTTTAATCCTTTTAATTGGTGATTAATATAATTGGAAGAAGAAAAATTGAAGAACTTAAGGAATTTGGGGCTTGGAGATTCTCGACCATGGAGAAGAGAAGGAAGAAGATGAGTTTTGTGATTTGTTTTTTGAATTTCTAATTATTCTTATATATATACCTCAATTAACTTAATTAATCACAATTAATTCCTTAATCCATCTCCTCATTGGCCAATAGCATAATTAATTATCCCATAATATTGACATATGGCCCAATCACATTTCCATTAATTTTGACTTAAAAATTTTCCAACCAATAAAAATGTTCTTCATTTTTCTTTATAATTAATTTTAATTCTCCAAAATTCAACCTCTAAACAACTCAATTTTATCAAATTAAATATTCCAAAAATTATAAAATAGTTTTCTCTTCGAAACGGTCTCTTCGATTTTACAAAATGACCACCGATGTAAAAATCAAGTTTTTACGGGTTAATTATTTTTCTTAATTTGGTCCGTAAAAATTCATCTGCCATCCGATTTCTAATTTATCAGTTTTAATCACATCAGCTCCTTTTTGATCGTGATCACATTTCTCTAGCTCCTGATCTGAAATATCAGACTGTAAATCGGGACTATGAATCCTATTTCCATAATGCAAACCCTAAATCTTAAAATTTCACCTTATAACTCAACCTATGACCTTAAAATAATATTTTTTATATTTTGGTATGCTTAAATTACAATTTCACTACCGAGCGAAAAATCCAAATTTTGGTTAGGGCTATCGTCTCGATTTGCGTGCATAACACGAAATTGCATTATTTTCATTTGATAAAATTCCTATTCATTTTATCATATTAATATAATTAAATTTTTATATATTTATCCATATTTAGACTCCGATCGTATGACTCTATACTGTAATATAAACGACTGCAGTACACGTATATGGTCAGGATCTAACTCGCGAATGTGATACATCACATACAAGGTAGCATGTCTTGTGCCTCTAGCCACCACCATGAAACCTTTGGTAAGCTTCCATTGGTTATTTGAGAATGTACTACAGAAACCCGCATCATTGAGTCTTCCTGCAGAAATTAAATTCAGATGAATATCTAGAATATGTCTGATATCTCTCAGGACTAATATGATATCATTCACAGTATCCAGACAAATATCTCCTCTACCAATAAATTTTGACAGATTATCATTTTCCATCTTCACAACGCCAAAAGTTTCTGCTATATAGGATGTGAAGAATTCCTTTTGAGACGTGGCATGAATGGTAATATTACTATCAATTACCCAACTGGTCTCGTGGGATGTGAAATTGATAGTATTATTACAAACGACATTGAATTCATTCATGGTATTTGTTATGTCATCATCATTGTTGTCATCTCGTTTTACTTCTTTGTCTTTCTGGTCTTTTTTGAACTTTCGACAATATTTTTTGATATGACCCTTCTTTTTGAAGTAATGACACTCAATATTGTCATATTTGTTTGATTTTTCTCTGCTCTTTCCTCTAGATATTTGTTGTCTATACTGACTCATTCCTCTGTAATCAGTAACCATAACATCTAATTGTGATGAAAAAGATAAGTTTTGTGATCTCCTTCTCATTTTTTTCATTCAAGATAATGTTTTTTACAGACTCCATGTTGACTATACCGTTAATTGCAGTGTTGATAATTTAAATTTTCAAAATCTCCCATGACTCTAGCAGAGCAAATACTTCATCATCCAACTCTATCCTCATTTTGGATAGTTGGTCTATAATTTCTTACATCTCATTCAGATGATATGTTATAAAAGTCCCTTCTTTATACTTTGACTACGTCAATTTTTTCAAATAAAATAATTTATTGTTACCAGTCTTTGACATGTAAAGCTATTTAAGCTTGTTCCATAGCGTTCGAGCATGAGTCTCGCTGCAAATGTGGTTGTACACATTGTCTTCGATAAATTATCGGATATAACCGCACACTTGCTCGTGCTCAAACTCTCACTTCTCATCTGTCTTGCTTTCGGGTTTAGTTGTAGTAAACACCGACATATGCATTTTCATCACAAATAGGAGATCCTTCATTTTGCTTCTCCATATGTGGCAATTTGTGTCATTTAAATTGATCATCTTGGTGCCCTTTGTCTCCATTTAAAAAAATGAGACTCTTTCAGCTGACAGTAAACTAATAAAATCTTTTTTGATGTGGAAGATCAGTCAATACTGAAAACCACAGAGTATATTAAAAATTTTATAAGACTGACAGGTTGACTCTGATACCACTTGTTGGGCACAACAGGTAAAATAACACAAATAAATGTGAAATAAAATAATCAGCAAAAAATAATACCGATAATTTAACGTGGTTCACGCTTTAATTTGGGTTACGTCCATGGACAACACTCGGAATATTTTTCTTCTACTAATAAAAATTAATGGGTACAAAAAGAGATGTTTCTCTAGACACAGGCTAGAAGTAATACAACAATTGTGAGATAAACTCAAAAATAGTGGTACACAAATGTTTCCCAAAAACACTCCAAAAATATTTTTCTCACTATTTTTGTCACTCCCTAATTTTTGAAAATATTTCAAAAATCTAGTCATCTCTCAAATTCTTTTAAATAAATTGAGATTGTTGTAATTCAAATGAAATAAGATATGCCTATTTATAGGCAAAATATTCAGTGTGAATACAAAAAAAATGTTAAAAATATTGGAGGGAGGTATTGAATTCAAAATTGAATTGCCGCAACTTTTGATTTTTTTTTTTAATGTGGTGAGACCAACATGTAGAGGGACCCACATCAAATAATCACTCAATCACTTATCATTCATTTGATGGAATCCACTTATTCAAAATAAAGGGGTCCATTTCATTTTTAGTGGATAAAATAAGAATTTTACATAAATTAATGGGTCTAACCATAGATTCACCCCTGTGATACTCGAATCATTAGAAAAAAAAAAAAAAAACAATCTTTGTTATATATTTGGCGCAAAATTGTGGTTCTGAATTGAATAAAAATTTCGATTTTTTCCTATAATTTAATTTGATTCGGGTGTATATCTTGAGAAATATTATTTTGGTTTTTCATTGCTTAGTTCGGTTTTTGACCCTAACCCTAACCTCACAATATTATTAGGTTTTACATTATATTGTTTATATTGTATGTATATTAATTTCTTACTTAATTATCATAATACACGTCACATATAAAAAGCCAAAACCATTGTCAAAATATAAATAAAAAATATATGTTTCTAGCCTATAATTAATTATAAGCATATAAAAAATATTTTTTTTTACCAAATATATATATATAATTAACATTTTAAAACCATATCAAATTATCGCTCAAAGTTATTTTAGGTATTAACAAAAAACTAAACAGACGCTAAATTGAATATATCAAACACACCTATATCAAATTATCACGCATAATTCATAACAGCAATTAATTACAAGATTATAATTCAAATAATATTAATGAGAATGCTATTTTTCACCTATCACAAATGAAATAAGGCATTTCATTTTCAATCCATTTCAAGAAACAAGAAGCTAATTAAAAAAACAATACCAATCAATCTCAACATAGTTGCTGTCCAACCTAGTATGCTTTTTTTGAGTTTGAACATGTCCAACTAATTAACCAATTATTATATTGATCCAAAGTACACGACACCAAGCCCTCTTTTAAGTTAATCATAGAATAGCATAATTAACAAGCCGGCTAGGTGTATGCTTTTGTGTTGTTCACCTGCTCATCTACACTTTGCGTCTAATTAGTTTCATTGGTTCTGTCAAATAAATAAATAAATAATTTCATTGGCATATCAGTTTCCCATATGAGACAAAAAGTCAAAAGCTAAAAGTTACAATTACAAGTGATTAAGATTGGAAAGCCTAATCCCACCAAGCTATTTATAAAAACATTTATTTTTCCTATATATTTAGATTGTCTGACATCTGTTGTTAAAAAGAATTATAAACTTGCAAAGTATATATATACATAATACCAACCCATTGAACTAGCCAAATCAATTAACATTCTTTTTCCTTACTCATCTCTTCATTTTTTTTTTCTCTCCCTCTCCCCTCTCCCTCAAATTAATGAAGCTTAATGCCATGGAAATTCCAATGGGCAAGCCCCATAAGCTACGAAAACCACCAATAATTGTAGTCCTATTAGTAGTCTTTACCCTAATTCTTCTCATAATCATTCCTCTATGTTACCCTCTATATTTGTCAAAAAAAATTTCAATGTGGCCCTCTATATATTCATATGATGGTGATGAAGGCCCTAAAAAAGTAGCATCAAGTAAAGAGATATGTGACATATTCAGTGGGGAATGGGTGGCAAATGAAGAAGCTCCATACTACACAAATGCAACATGTTGGGCAATTCATGAGCATCAAAATTGCATGAAATATGGCAGACCTGACACTGATTTCATGAAATGGAAGTGGAAGCCTGATGGGTGTGAGCTTCCTACTTTCAATCCTCTTTACTTCTTGGAAATTGTTAGAGGTAAATCTCTGGCCTTTGTTGGAGATTCTGTGGGCAGAAATCATATGCAGTCCTTGATTTGCCTTCTGTCTAGGGTAAGCTACCTATACACTTTAATAAGTCGTTGATATAATTTATATGGCTTCTTGTTATATACAACTTCTCTTTTCTTTTCTTTTTTTTTTTCTTTTTTAATATATAAGAGAAGCAATTTAATTTGAAGTGGTCATGCATAACTCATTGTTAGAACTAGTCATAAATTGTTTGCGTCAATTATTCCTTCACTGCTTGCTTAAGTTCATAGACAATGTATAAAATTAATGGAGCCAGTAAGACTATGTTTAATAAATTTGAAATTTGATTAGCAAATTTCATATTTCAGCCTATGAATTCAACATTATAAAATAATTGATACATAAAAGAATATATAATTAATGATAAAGAGTGAAAATAATTTGGGATCAGATGTGGAAAATCGATTTTTGATGCAATATTTTAATTAATTAAATTAGAGTAAATCAAGCCAATGGGAGACTATTACATAAAAAAAATAATTTAAATAACAATTTTTAGTGTCTGCCTTATAATTTGGAATGCTTTAAAATTTTATATTTTGACATTATATCTTTCTTGAAATAATTTTAATGGAAAAGAAATAAAATCAAGAATTCATTCTCTGGAGAAGTTGAAGCAATCATTGGCTATAATGTACAAGTACTCAGGTAGTTAAAATGATTATAATGTTAACTGTTCTTTGAATACTAAATTGAACACAATCTTCGAATATTTTTAAAATTATCAGTTTAGCTTCTTCTGGATGGGGGAGTTGGGTGGCCAAACCCTCTAATGAACTACCTCAAGCATGTGCTGTTTTTTTTTTCTGTTAATTTATCCTTCAATAATTATTTGATAACAATGTAATTTCAGGTAGAATATCCCATAGATATTTCATACACATCAGACGAACAATTCAAGAGATGGAGATATCCGTCATACAATTTCACCATGGCAATGTTTTGGTCACCATTTTTAGTGAAGGCAGAAGAAGCAGACACAAATGGACCAACCCATACTGGCCTATTCAATCTCTACCTAGATGAATCCGATGAGGAATGGATGGCCCAGATTCAAGACTTTGACTATGTGATTATAAATGCTGGCCATTGGTTTTTTCGTCCCTCTATTTACTATGAAAATAACCAAATTGTTGGTTGCCGATTTTGCCTGCTAGACAATGTGACGGATTTCCCCATGTCTTATGGGTATAGAAAGGCCTTCAGGACAGCCTTTAGGGCCATTAATGGGATAAATAATTATAAGGGCATAACATTCCTTAGGACATTTGCACCCTCCCACTTTGAAAATGGGGAGTGGGATGAAGGGGGAAATTGTTTGAGGACAAGGCCTTTTAGGAGCAATGAGACAAAATTAGAAGGGCTAAATTTGGAATTGTATGCTACAGAATTAAAGGAATTTGAGGTTGCTGGGCGAGAAGGGAAGAAAAGGGGATTGAAATTTAGATTATTTGATACTACACAAGCAATGTTGTTGAGAGCAGATGGACATCCTAGTAGATATGGGCATTGGCCACATGAAAATGTTACAATGCATAATGATTGTGTGCATTGGTGCTTGCCTGGTCCTATTGATACTTGGAATGATTTCTTGCTTGAGTTGCTGAAGATGGAAGGTGAAGACACTTCTTCCCAAGCGAACCTTCTTTCAAGTGATAGAAGAATGAAGCTTTGATAAATCATACAAAAATTAATACATATTTTAACCGTTCAATGCATGTTTTGTCTATTGAATCTTAAACTTTTGTTTGTCCATATCAAACCCTTTTAATTTTGTCAAAATTAAGCTCTTCTTGATTAAAAATAATCTAGAAAAGTTAAAGGGTCTAATTAATTAGATAACATCAAAAGTTGAGGGTGTGTAATATAAAAAATATCAAAATTGGAGGATTAAAATTTTAGGGTTTAACATGAACAAACAGAAGTTTAAGAGTTCAGTATACAAAATATATGTATAGTTAAAAGTCAAAATATGCAAAAAAAAAAAAAAAAATCTACCAGGGAAAAGTAAAAACAAGTATTTTGGAGCCAAAATTAATATAATATTTTTTGTTTTTCTTATGTATTTTTTTAGAAGAATTATTTAATGTTTCTGATTATTGTACGTTAGGATATTTGTCGGTGGCCTTTGTATCCTTTGTTAACTTGGATTGATAGCAATAATGTACATAATTATTTTAGTCATGAAGAAAAATAAAATAAAATAAGAGAATTGCCATAATTCTATCTTGTGAGAGATTCAAATTCAATAAAATTAAATATTTGTGTTGATATTTTCAAATTAATGAAAACAATCATAATTAACTCGCCAATTAAATAAAATGTGCCTTTTTTTTTGTTAGTGGAGAGAATTAAGGTTTATTTAATTATTTGCACTCAAGTCAGGCAATGGGGTCAATTCCTCCAAATTAATTGGTTCAAATAATCCCTAACATCTTTCATTATAATCACTTTAATTTGCATATTTAAGAAACATTATTAGGGCATGGTATCACTTAATTAGTCTCAACCATCTTTTCACTTTTCCTCACTCTTAATTAATTATGGTCAGTACAAGAAAACCACTATATATATCAGCGATATCGATGAGTCATATATGCATATTTCCTCCTATTTTCTCCAATTATGGTTCAATTCATTGAGCTTCAAAAAGGCAAAAATGCCACCGTCAAACTTCTTCTACTTGGTCTTATCCTTGTTTTTTTTGCTATAATTCCTCTCTATATTTTAAATTATTTTCCTTCACAGTGGTTATCTCCTGCAAGATTCAAGAAAATGAAAATTATGAAGAACTGTAATATATTCAAAGGAAAATGGTTTTGGTATCCCAATAAGTCTTACTACACAAATGCAACATGTGGGGAAATCTTCAATCAACAAAACTGCATCAAGTTTGGTAGACCAGACACTGATTTCTTGAAATGGAGATGGAAACCTGAGGAATGCGAGCTCTCTTTATTTGATGCAAGACACTTCTTGGAGCTTGTAAGAGGGAAGTCAATGGCATTTGTTGGGGATTCTTTAGGCAGAAACCAAATGCAGTCTTTGTTCTGTCTCTTAGCCCATGTAAGTCTCACGATGTTAATTACTTCACATTTGAAGAGTATTTTGTATTAGGCATATCATATTCTTCTTCTGAATATGATTTGCTTTTATCTTAAGTCTAATTAATACTATGAACAGGTGGAGTATCCAGTAGATGTTTCCTATACAAGAGATTCAAGATTCAAGAGATGGTTCTATGCTAATTACAACTTCACACTAGCATCCTTTTGGTCACCACATTTGGTTAAAGCCATAGACACACAACCTAATGGCGCAACCTACAACCGTTTAATGAACCTTTACTTAGATGAAGCAAATGATGCCTGGACTGCCCAAATTGAGACATATGACTATGTCATCATCTCAGCTGGAAGATGGTTCTATGGACCCCAAGTATTTTTCCAAAATGGCAAGATTATAGGTTGCTATTTATGCCACAAAAACAACATCAAGAACCTCACTATGTTCTATGGATACAAAAGGGCATTTAGGACAACTTTCAAGACCCTTATGGGACTTGAAAATTACAAAGGGGTAACATTTTTGAGGACATTATCACCAGCACATTTTGAGAAAGGGGAGTGGAACAGAGGAGGAAGTTGTAATAGGATTAGGCCAGTTTCTAGTGGAGAAATGAAATTGGAAGGGGATGATTTGAAGCTATATTTGAGTCAAGTGGAGGAGTTGAGAAGGGCAAAAAGGGAAGGGAAGAAAAGGGGATTGATATTTAGATTGATAGATGTAAATGAAGCAATGGTTGTAAGACCAGATGGGCACCCTAACCATTATTGGCATTGGCCACATGAAAATGTAAATGTTTCTGATTGTGTGCATTGGTGCTTGCCTGGTCCAGTTGATACTTGGAATGAATTCTTGCTTCATTTGTTGAAGATGGAAAGATAGTTAAATGCCATAATTTAATTTGCTTTTGAGATTTAAGATTTGGATTTGGATTTTTTTTTCATATGTTGTAACATAATTGTATTTTTTTTTATTCCAAAGAATTCGACAGAAAATTGAGAATATTATTATTTTTTTTAAAATTCTCGTAATTTAAAATATCCCAAATGCTATTGTTACAAAAGATTCTATCTGTGGAACAAGGTTTACTAGACATCTACTCAAATACAAATAAGCTATAATAGTGTAACAACATCTTTATTCACTTTCAAATGTAATTTCATGTGACAATTGCTATTGTAATTGCATGGATAAGAAAATTGTTTATCCCTTTTTCAAACTTGCAAAATTAGAAATAGGAAATCGAGAATTTCAATTGAATATCAATTTCAATTTCAATCCTTTATCGAATTCAAAGAAATATGTATGGAACTAAACGATATACTAGTTCTCAAAGGGAAGCCCCATCATTCACTTCCTAGATAATCTAAATTCAAATTCTGCCGAAATTGAAGTAAGAATATTATGCTAATTGGGATTTTTATATCCATTATCTAAATAATTAGAGTTAGGAAAAAGAAAATGCATTAGTAGGGAATCCGATATTCCGATGGCACTATGCCACTCTCAGCTTTCAAAATACTCTATTAGTGATCGCACTCAAAACTAAAGTTGTCAACTTTTTGCCATCTTTTTGTACTAAAATTATGGTTTTCCTAAGCGCATTAAGCTATATATATACACAAATGTTTTCTGTAAATAGGTGTGTGAGATTGTTGTTAGCCATCAAAAAATTATATTTAAATTTTTTTTAATTTAATTGATTAATTTTTTTAAATTTGTTTAAACTGTTTTTCTCAATTTTTATTTATTTATTTCTCTTTTTAAAACAGCCTTCAAAAATTGTAAATAATTTTTTTTCTAAAAAACAATTTTTTTTTCCCAAACGTTAAACATAGCAAAAGTAAATTCAACATGTGATATAACAATCAATTAAAATCTATTTTAGAATTTCTCATTTATGAATTTTAGATCTTAACCTTTCTTTTTTCTTTTTCTTTATGGGAAATGCATACTTTAAAGTCAAAAAACAATAGCTTTGAAAATGATTCCAAAACCAAAAAAGTAAAATTGATGAAAATGATGATATTCTCATTGAGCCTACATGAATTATTAGGTTTGTGGTATGGACCAAACATAATTAGGAGCTAAAACTAAGATAATTTGGGAGTTATTGCTAATAGGCCATGCCTACGTAAATGAATTAGGGAAAATCCTATTTCAAATAAGTATTAAATACGTAAATCAAGCTAATTAGGTATTGCCCCAAATAATATATATCCGAATAGTAAGTAGCTTCAACTTTCAACCTGAAACATGTTCCTGGCCTTGAAAGCTCAGCTACCATCAATGTATAGTTCCAAAAACAATAAAAAATATGGTATATAATGTTTTTTTTTTCTTAAAATAGAAAAAGAAGAAAATGGTATTGAATTGTCTTGTCAAAGGAAATTTAGAAGAAAATTCAATTTTACACATAGAGACTTTCCTCCTAAGCCACGCCATTGTTAGCACTGATTTTTTTCTACTTCTCAAGATACCTTCAGGGCTAACCACCTTCAACTGTCTCATGTTATTGATGAATCTTATGATTGCCGGCTGAGTGAGCACAATTTCTGCCACGTTCATCATTAAGCAAATATGTTTTCCTGACTACTCGATCACAGAATTATCTGTCCTATGTATAATACTTCAACATGCAGTGGATATTAATACTTAACAAACAATATTATACAAACACTAGATATGCAATAATAACTATAGATAATGTTGTAGGAGACTAAACAGGCAATAGTATATGTATTATTCTACTGAAAACCCTAATCTGTACAAGTATGATAGCAGCAAAAATTAGTATGAAAACTAAGGGAGATGGAACTTTCCAAAGTGGCATTGGATCAGTGATAATGATTTCTTACCAAACAAATGGTGACTCTCAATGTTGGTGTTTGGTCATTTAGCTGGCATTACTCAAACCTCCCTCCAAGTGCTGTTTTCCAAGTAATTATTATCATTTATCATATATCATTTTCATGTCCAAATACATAATAAAATCACATCATTGAGGTGCATAGCTTATATAAAATAACACAAATGCACGTCCATTTCAATCGCTCTTCAGTCTTCACCATGAATTTTCATGCCACCGCGATTTCTAGTGGAAAGAGCACTCACAGAAAGCTATTTCTGCTAGCCATCTCCCTAGTTTTCCTCACCATAATCCCTCTCTTCCTGCTCAAGAATCCACACTCCCCTCTATTGTCTCATAATGTTAATGATAGTGAATTGAGATACACAAAAAAAGCGAAGGAATGTGACATTTTTGCTGGAAAATGGGTGCCTTATCCTCAAGGCCCACCTTACTATACTAATGAAACTTGCAATTTGATCATTGACCAACAGAACTGCATGAAATTCGGGTGGCCTGATACTGAGTTCATGAAATGGAGATGGAGACCAGAGGAATGTGAATTACCTTTCTTTAGTGCAGTGCAGTTCTTGGAGCTTGTTAGAGGGAAATCAATGGCTTTCGTCGGGGACTCTGTTGGAAGAAACCAAATGCAATCATTATTGTGTCTCCTAGCCAGTGTAAGCTCTCAATTTCTCAATTGCATTGAAATACCAAGCATGCTTAAACACAATGATTACACACAAGCAATTGTTTCGCCTTATATTTCTCCACTGCATCTTTCAGGTGGCTCAACCTGAGGATGTTTCTCACATATATACATCAGATACTACATATTTCAGATACTGGTTCTACTCTGATTACAAGTTTACCTTAGCAACTCTATGGTCTCCCTTCTTGGTTAAAGCTCATGATGCAGACCCAAACGGTCATTCCCTTAACAGCCTAATGAGCCTCCACCTAGACCAAGCTGATGAGGCGTGGGCAAGTCAGATCGAAAGTTTCAATTATGTGATCATCTCAGCCGGACAATGGTTCTTTCGTCCTCTGTTCTATTACTTGAATGGCCAGATTGTTGGTTGTCACAATTGCCATCAGGAAAACGTTACTCATGTTACTAAGTACTATGGATACAGGATGGCTTTTAGGACTGCCTTTAAGAAACTTCAAGGGCTGAAAGGGTACAAGGAGATGACATTTTTAAGGACGTTTTCTCCATCGCACTTTGAGAACGGAGCATGGAACGCAGGAGGGAGTTGTGCAAGAACAAGGCCCTTTACAAGTGAAGAAATGAAGCTAGATGGATATAATTTGGAATTCTACTTGACACAGGTTGAGGAACTAATGAAAGCAGACAAAAAAGGGAGGAAGAAGGGTCTAAAATTTGGGCTGCTAGATACTACTGAACTGATGCTGCTGAGGCCAGATGGGCACCCGAACCATTACGGTCACTCACCGCATCGGAATGCGATTGTAAATGACTGTGTTCATTGGTGCTTGCCAGGCCCCATTGACACCTGGAATGAGTTTCTGTTTTATATGATGAAGAGAGAAGCTCAGAGATCTTCTACGTCTGAATCTCTTTTAGTGTTCTATAATTAGAATTTGAACTCGATATATATAATTAAAAAATTCGAGATACTACCATCACATATCGACTCTCAAAGTTATCCAATAATTTGATGGATATATATAGGCTTGAGGGTGTGCTCATTTGGCACTTGCTTTTGATATAACTATAAAAAACATTATCTAGTAGACAATACCTGGATAAGTCAAATCCCGTCATGATACAGACAACGACCGCCTAATTTCATTATTAACAATAAAACAAAATGACAACATCAATTTGTTCCTCAACAACTTTTTGGGGAGGATAAATTATTCTCAAAGTTGAGCAGAAAATTGCTTAATACAGTATTACAGATATTTTTCATACTATTTATGTATTCTTTATGCTGTAATGATTTGTTATTTATATGTCAAATTAAAACTGAGTGATATTTCGAGGTCTCTGTCAAATTTTCCTTGCTGGAGAGTTGATTTTTCAACGACAGAAAGAAACAGAATTAAATTCCTGCAGAAGAGGTAAAAAAACAGTGGAAAGGTGGAAGCAAAGTATAGAAGATGGAAGGCTACTTTTGGACAGAATAATAGTCCATGCAAAGATGTGGAATATTTTGGTTCACAAGCACAAGCTTATTTATTATATAAATAAATATATTTGTACATTTATTTTATTTTTTTCTTTTACAAGACCTGTTTATTGGTTATTTTATCTTTAAGAGAAAAAAAAGTTCAATCAACCCCGCCCTTTCGGCTGAATCAAACCGAATCAAACAAAAAAATGACCAGTTCAAAAAGTGGAATATTGCTATTTTAGCAACACATGCAAGAAAGATGCAAGAGCATGAGGACAGGTAACAAGGTAATTAGAAAACGGAAGTATCTAAAACAAATACAGAGTGGTTTTAATTGTTTTCTCATTTTTTTACATGCAAAATGCTCTACTAGTATTTCATTCATTATACATCAAAACATTACATACATCCAACAATGATACATCAGAGAAAGTATATCTATTTATATATACAGATGTCAATCATAAGTCTTATACAATATAGAGAACAGAATAAGTTCAGCAAGATATAAAAAAGTTATTTAAAACTAGATCTTTCTGAAGACAGCAAAGAGTATACACATGTTAGTCAAAATGAGATCTTGATGAAGACCAAGACGTGCAACAACAAAATGTAGAGAACAAAACCCGACCTCAGTAGCATAAGCCTCTGCTGTTGTTCTGTTCGACCACTAGCGGAATATGGAAGCTTGTCAGCAATGTATTCCAAAGATGAAAAGGATCCCTTGCCCGAGTTGCTTCTTCCATAACGATTCCTGGCAGTATTGGCCTCTATATTACTGCTTTCAAGTTGCCTCCACAATCCATTTAATCTTTCTAGCTCAATCTCTTTCAAATGGATTTCACTGACCAGGCCTTCTGCTTGAGCCTATAACCAAGAAGCTTATATTTGTAAATATTGTTTGTTGTGCTTCAAAGATATCTACACCACAAAACAGAGAAGTAAAAAATAAAATGTAAATCCATAAGAAGCTGTAAAACACACCTGTTTTGCTGCTAGTTGCTCAATTAAACTGCTAATTTGTTTATCCACTATCTTCTCTCTCTGAGCTGCATACCAAAAATTGCTTTTGTCAAATTCCCTACCTCAAGTTCCAGGGAATAAAATTTTTTCCACAAATTAGGTAGGCTTTCCCATTATACATTTATCAATTGAGAATTACTGAAACTGCAAACAAAGGTATCGGGGGACCATTTGATGACCAGGGCAGAAGATCACCAAGGATGATGAAATCATACCCCAATATTTAACCTGGAAAGCTGGCAGCCTTGGAGTGTACTCTTTCTTAAGAGTGATCTTATCCCCAAAAAAGAACTTGGAAAAGGAAATGGCAAGACAGCTGATTTAAACTTTTATTCTAAAAGGAGGAGATCTTATACTATTTTTCCTTCAAAGTGAACAGCTATGCCTTAATGTCCTGAAACCAACTCAAGTTTAACCTTTCATAACCTTCCAATTAAAGGGGGAAAGATGTAACATGGAAGCCTATTTCCAGCCACTTCTGCGTTTATGTGAGAGTATAAGCACATTCATTCATAATTGTGAATGCACAAACATCCAAAGGAAGTTCTGAAAATGGCACATAGAGCAGAGACAAGGTGTGTGAAACTAATACCTGGTGTAGGCTTCTTCTGTGCAATATCTTGAATTTTTGCCCATTTTTTCTCTAAATCTTGAACAATTTCTTCCATTGAACTCTGAGAGGATTAGGCAGATTTCAGTACCAACAACAGCACCCTCATGGGAAAATGAGAAAATTTGTAAAATGCAGAGAAACGAAATGATGTACCAGTTCCTTTTTCTTGTTCTCTAACTTCTCCAATAAACTTGACTCTGCAGATTGGATATCTGGTCCAGCTTCAACTTCTGTTCCAGATAGAGCCAAATCACCAGACCTTCCAGATGAGCTGCTGTCCAATGCATTTTCTGCATTTTCCAGCTCCTGTCTCAATTTTTTTTCCGTGAGATCCATTTCCTAACATCAGCAAATACAACTAAAATCAAAGATGTTGAAAAATTCAAGAAAAAACACGAGTTTGTAAAACTAATTAGATTTCATAAACACATGAATCACTAAAAGAGAACACCTTCATCAGAAATATGAAACACGGAATGCAAATGGAAGTTATTAGAGAAGCAAATATACACAGGCCTGCAAGGCTAAGCCCAAACCTGTAACTTCCTTTTAAGTAAATCTGCTTCCCGCATTTTCTCCTGTCTTTTATTCTCACAATTTGATATAGCCTTTTTATATGAAGCATTTTCTTCCTGCAAAGTCACCTCTCTCAATTGGGCCTGGTCAAAAACAATTACTGGAAATTATTAATAAATGAAAGGGAAGCAATCCCCTGAAAAATATTTGATCAGCCTAAAAACCTCGTCTACATAGTTAAACACATTGCACAACAATATATGGTAAATCTTGAGATTTAAAGTAACCAGTTGTCCAAACAAACTAATTTCCACATGATATGTTTCTTAAATAAAATATTTCAAGTCACACATCTTGTTGTATATGACTCATATATACGGTAAGTGGACAAAGTAAAGAAGGTTCCTACAAACACACAGTAAAGAAACAATGATAAAGCAATGAAGAAGATAAAACAATGATATTGCTGTGTTTTTTACCACCTTCCTACAGTAAGTGGTAGGAAACAGGGTAAAGAAGGTTCTACAAGGAAGAAGACCATATCAAAATCCAAAGGCAGAAAATCAATTTAGTGCTGTAAGTGCAATATAGTACGGACATATTGAAAGGGATCATCCAAACAAAAAGGCACAGAATGATGACAAGAAGCATGATGGTTCATCAAAGTCTGCGAATGTGGTACAAAATGAAGATTCAAATTGCAGTGACGGGGATATGTTTTATGTTTCATCAAGTCAGTTCACAGATACATGGATTCTTGATTCAAGGTGCTCTTATCACATGACACCTAACAGAGAGTGGTCTACTTCATACAAGTCTGGAAATTTTGGTTGATTATTTAGGTGATAATAAACCTTGTACTATTGTTAGTATAGGAGTAATCAAAATTCAAATGCATGATGAAAATGTTAGAACCTTATGTGAACCATAATTGAAAAAGAATCAGATCTCCTTAGACACCTTACAATCTAATGGTTTTACTTATAAAAGTGATGGAGATAGTAGCATTCGTGGTAGGAAACAGAGTAAAGAAGGTTCTGCAAGGAAGAAATTCAGATCGAAATCCAAAGGCAGAAAATCAGTTCAGTGCTATAACTGCAAGATAGTAAGGACATATTAAAATGGATTGCCCAAAGAAGAAGGCGCAAAATGATGACAAGAAGAATGATGGTTCATCAAAGTCTGCGAATGTGGTAGAGAATGAAGACTCAGACTTCAGTGACAAGGATATGCTTTCTATTTCATCAAGTCAGTTCACAGATACATGAATTCTTGAATCAGAGTGCTCCTATCACATGACACCTAACAGGGAGTGGTTTACTTCATACAAAAATTTTGGTTATATTTATTTAGATGATGATAAATTTTGTACTGTTGTTGGTATAGGAGCAATCAAAATTCAAATGCATGATGGAAATGTTAGAATCTTATGTGATGTTAGGCATATACCAAAATTGAAAAAGAATTTGATCTCCTTACGCACCTTACAATCTAATGGTTTTACTTATAAAAGTGATGGAAATAGTAGCATTAGAGTAAGTAAAGGTGCATCGACTGTGATGAAATGAATAACTGCAGGAAATATCTATAAACTGTTAGGAAATACAGTTATAGGTGGAGTTGCATCGATTGAGTCAAATGATGATATTATAAAACTGTGGAACATGTGTTTAGGTCATCTTAGTAAACGTGCAATGACTGAATTACATAAAAGAAGTCTATTAAAGGGTGTTAAAAACTGCAAGTTAGATTTATGCAAGTTTTGTGTGCTTGGGAAACAATCTAGAGTTAGATTCATGACAGTAAGCATAAAACTGAGGGAATTCTTGATTATGTGCATTCTAATGTATAGGGGTCAACTATAGAATTATCATTGGGTAGATTTCAATATTTTGTTAATTTTACTAGAAAAGTTTGGGTGTATTTCTTGAAATAGAAATCTGAAATCTTTACTAAGTTCAAGCAATAGAAAGCAAAAGTGGAAAACTAGATGGGTAGAAAAATCAAATATTTGAGATCTGATAATGGTACAAAATATACAAATTCACAATTTTAAAAATTTTATGAGGAGCATGGTATTCAGAGGCACTTTTTAGATCGTAAAACACTACACCAAAATGGCGTTGTAGAGAGAATTAACAGATCCATTACTAAAAAGGCAAGATGCTTGAGGTTGAATGCAAGACTTCCAAAGTGTTTTTGGACAGAGGTTGTGAGTATGGCGTACTACCTTATCAATAGATCACCACGGGCATCATTGGGAGGAAAGGTTGCAGAAGAGGAATGGACAAGTAATCTAATTGCCATTGAAAATTTGAAAATATTTGGTTGTTTGCTTATGTGCATATACCCAGTGATGAAAGATCTAAATTTGATCAAAAGTCAAAAAAGTGTATCTTCATAGGCTATGTGAAAGGTGTAAAAGGATACAAGTTCTGGGATCTAGTAACAAGGAAGACGGTGATCAGTAAGAATGCACTATTTGATGAGCAATCTATGTTGCAACATAATATTGACAAGGACGTGCCAGCAGTAGAGGATAACTCCGGTTCAAAGGTGGTGCAGATGCACTTAGAATAGCAAATTCAAGACAATGAAAGAGCTAAAAGTTCTAATTCAAGGCCTAGAAGTCCTAATCTAAGTGAAGAGCAACATTACAGTGTAGTCAAAGACAGAGAGAGGCACAATTAAGCCTCCAAACAAGTTTGGGTTTGAAGATTTAACCTTTTTTGCTCTTCTCACTAGTAATGGGGATCTAGCTACCTTTCAGGAGGTTATGATTAGTCAGGAGAAAGATAGATGGATAGGTGCTATAGTGGAGGAGATGAGGTCTTTGCATAAAAATCAAACTTGGAAGCTTGCTCAACTTCCTAAAGGAAAGAAAGTTATAGAGTGCAAATGGATGTACAAGAGGAAACCAGTAGTATTAGAAAAAGAAGGAAAAAAGTTCAAAGCTCGATTAGTAGCAAAAAGGTATTCACAGCAGAAAGGGATTAATTACGATGAAAAATTTTCACCTGTTGTATGATATACTTCCATCAAGGCAATGTTAACATTGGTAGTCAGTTGGGATATGTCTTAGAGCATATAGATGTAAAGACTGCATTTCTTCATAGTGATCTTGAGGAACAAATTTACATGGAGCAGCCAAAAGGGTTCACTAAACCTAGACAAGAACATTTAGTTTGTAAATTGAGAAGATCATTATATGGGTTGAAGCAGTCTCTAAGAAAGTGGCACAAGTGGTTTGACTCTTATATGCTACAGATTGGCTATAAGCCATATGAGTATGATTATTGTGTTTATGTTAAGAGCCTTGATGATAGTTCTTTTGTTTTCTATTACTGTATGTTGATGATATGTTGATTGCTGCTAAGAGTTTGCATGATGTCAATGAGTTGAAAGCATTGTTAGGACAAGAATTTGACATGAAAGATTTAGGTGCTACAAAAAGAAATCTTGGGATGGAGATTCACATGGACATGAGCTCTAGAAAATTGTGGTTATCTTAGCAGAGTTATGTTGAGAAGGTGTTAGACAGATTTGGTATGAGCAATGCTAAGCAAATGAGTACTCCATGGCAAATCATTTCAAGCTTTCATTAGACCAATGCACAAAATTCGATAAGGAAATTGAATATATGATTAAAGTTCCATATGCAATGTAGTTGGTTGTTTAATGTACGCAATGGTTTGTACCATGCTTGATTTGGCTCATACAGTTAGCCAAGTCAACAAGTTTATGTCGAAACTAGGTAGATGACAATGGGAAGCAGTCAAATGGATTTTCAGGTATCTGAAGGGCACAACAGGTTATGGCATTATATTTGACAATCAGCAGGATGATCCGACAGTTGTGGGGTATGTGGATTCAGACTATGTTGGTGATTTGGATGATAGAAGGTCTACAATAGATTATGTATTGACTCTTGCAAAAGGGTCTATATGTTGGAAATCAACAGTTCAGTTTATAGTGACATTATCTACAATTAAAACTGAATATATGGCAATAGCTGAAACTGCTAAAGAAGCTTTATGACTTACAAGGTTGGTAAAGGAATTGGGTATTAAGCAAGATGGAGTTCAATTGCATTGTGATAGTCAAAGTGTTATTTATTTGATAAAGAACCAGGTGTATCATGTTAGGACTAAGCATATTGATGTGAGATTTCATAATATAAGAGAGTCAATTGCATCTTATAAGATATTCTTAATCAAGATTCATACTTCTGAGAATGCAATAGATATGTTGACCGAGCCCGTTACTACTGACAAGTTCAAGCACTGCTTGGAATTGTTAAATGTTTCTCGATACTAGAAAAGCATGTGTTAACCCCAACCCATTTGGTGTGTGGGAAACTTCAGGTTGAGCTTGTTATGTATGACTTATATATACAGTAAATGGAAAGATGCTAGAGTGGAGCGACGAAATATTAGTGAAGAGCAGAGCAATAGCATCTGTCCTTGAGGGGTTTCTCAGTTTAATTAAAGAGGTTACGGTTTAAGTGGGTTGGGGGTGCAGGAGCAACGTCCCACAGTAAAGAACAGAGGTAATTCTATAAAATAGTATTGAACAACTTATATATATATATATATATATATATATATATATGTCATATGTATTGTAATCCTAAATCTTACATATTAAAAAAAAAAACCTAACTGCTCTGCTCCCAATGACGTAGGCACACTGCCGAATCCTGTAAAATTTCTGTGTTATTTGATTTCTTTTTATTCTTCTTCTTGTTGTTTTGTTATTTCTCAACACACCTCCTCGATATAAATCCATTAACCATGCATGTCACTTTCTCAAAATTCAAGAACTAGAATTTCCAATTAAAGACATCCCGAGTAGGTTCACAAACAACAAGGCGCAGAGTGTGCTTTTGCGTGCAAAAAATGCGGCCAAAGACTTACCTTACACACCCATATCATAATATATCAAGCATACCAAATTTGAGTACACTCACATTTTACCAAAATGTACAGTCAAGAACTCCAGCTTAAGCTCTGTTACTAGATCAACTAAACATTACTTTTCCCCAACTTAAAGAACCTAAAGGGCAAAAGAACATATTTTGATTAGTACAAGAGCAGATGGATGCTCAGTCATTTTTACACAAAACTTAATGGATTACATAGCATATTCGGTAACTGAAATACTAATTGCTAAAACATTTGAATAATTCTGATACATTTCAGATGGGATGGATAGCAATATTTAGGGTGACAAGCAACCATAGCCACCAAATTTTAAAGAGTAGCATAAGAAAAACCTGAAATTTGAAGATATGTGTGCCTTAAAGATAAATCATTTTAACAAAGATTATCTAGATAAATCAGAACCAAAATTAATATGCTTAGGACAGGGCAACATCGAATTTACATTAAAGGGGGAACAGAAAAACAGCATAATAACAATCAGAATACAAAACAAAAAAACTAGATCAGGAAACCCATTTTATTCAAAGAATTCTGCCCCATCTAAATTTGGACATGAAATACGTACAAAACCACAGGTACCCATGTGATAAAAACCATAAACACAAAGAACAAGCAGCAGTGTATAGCAATACACGCATCAAACATTACGCAAAAGAGGGAAAACACCAGAATTTATTCAAGCGCATAGCACAAAAAAATAATAAAAATTGATGAATTACTTGTTCCTTAGTGGCAGAGTGAGCATTCAATTGCAGAGCAAGAGCAGCATTGGATGCAAGGGAGTGGGCAAGGAGGTGAGGAAGACGCTGGGAGATATCTGGTGGGGGGAGTCTGAGACGTAGATCCTGGACCGATCGACTCAAAGATGCTGCTTTTCCATCTAATTCGCGAACATAATTTTGTTGATCTTCTGTGAAGATCAATGGTATCGCGTCTGCTGCATCGCTCTGGCCACCACCGTGACCTCCTACCACATCTGCTGCCCATGCCAGTAGTCCCGCCATTGCTCTCCCAATCTATTCGACTTCTGCGTGGAGCTGTGAACTGCAAATCAGGTTCGTAGTCGGTTGGACCGGAATAACGACTCCTAAAAAATTTTCTTCTTATGCGATGGCCCTGTTTGTAATTGTGTCTCGAAAATTCACTTTTCGTAATATATATATATATAGTTTTGAAAAAAAAACAGCTAACAGATTTTTATTAAAAAAATAATCAAATTAAATATTTTTTTACGCTCTATAGTAATTCCAAACTCCCTTATTTTTTAGTAATTTTTTTTTATTTTTCTCCTTCCTTACTGAAAAAAATAAAAGGAAAAATGGCTTTGAATATTATAAGTTTCTTTTATGCAACCCTAAAATTAGAAGTGGACAAAAAAAATTGATTTTAATTTTCGGTTTTTTTAATGAATTCAAATTAGGTTTTTACTTTTGAAAAATCGACTATTTTTAGTTAATTAACCTTCGAAATCAATCTTTAATACTATGAAATATTTATTTTTCTTAAGTATATGTATATAAATCACAAGCACCCCGCACACACAAAAATATAAATAGTTAATATTAACTCTTTGGAATTTTTTTAATAATATTAATTAAAACTCTCTGGATTTGAAAAAAATGTTAGTGTATTTATTTAAAAGCTAATGAACGAAATTAACAATTAAGATGTCTGCTGGGAATGAAGGGTGTGAAGATTGTATCATTTGGAGTGATGATAGGAAAGGGGTATATAGCGTTAAATCTGGATACAGGGTGGCGGTTAATAGTTATTTTGATCATGAGGAGGAATCGGGTAGAGTTCATTGGTCTCTCATCTGGGGGTTGAATCCGCCTCCTAAGGTAAAAATGTTAATTTGGAGGGCTTGTAGGAATTTTCTGCCAACAAAGGAAAGACTTTTCCTCAAAGGTGTTCCAGTTGAAAATAATTGTGTTTTATGTGGGGAATATGGGGAGCATAGAATGCATATTTTTCTGGACTGTTCCTTTGCTTATCAATTCTGGAACGAAGCCCGAATCAATATTGTTGCTTTACATGAGAACGATTTTGTGGAGTGGGTAAAGTTTATGTGGGCAAATGGGAATCAGGTGAATCAAGGAGGACTTGTATGATTCTTTGGGCTATCTGGAGCCAGCGAAACGATCAGCTATGGAATTCTCAATGATCACCAGCTAGCTGCGTTTTCAGATGTTTGAGTTACTTGAGTCATTTTCAAGAGGCTGCTGTCAAATCCATGGTAGTTGGACAATCTACTACAACTGCTAAAGGTAACCAGGTTCAAAGCCGTTGGACATGCCCACCACCTGATCGGGTTAAAGTTAATATAGATGCTGCTTTGCATGCTTCTTCTGTCTCTGTTGGGTTAGGAATGGTTCTTTAAGATTGTCATATATGGGCAACTTCTCGGTTGGAGATCACTTTCTGTTGCTGGTACATGGAATTCAAGTGTCGCAGAGGTGTATTGTCTTAAAGAGGCTCTTAGTTGGATCAAATCGATGAATTATGCCAACGTGGTTGTTGAAATTGATGCAAAGGCCGTGGTAGATGGCTTCTATTCCCAGAAAGAGGACATGTCTGAATTGGGTAGTTTAATCTCTACTTGCATATCCATTGCCAGTTCCTGCCATGGTATCTATGTTGTTTTTATTAGGAGGCAAGCAAATGAGGTAGCCCATGCAATAGCAAGGCTGCTCATTCCTTTATGGGTCAAGTGGATGGGGAAGAGGTCCCCCATTTTGTAAGGACCCTTGCCGGTAATGATGTATTTGCTGCTCCTTAATGAAAGTTCATCTCCTGTCAAAAAAAAAAAAAAAGTTAATCATCGAAATTAATGATCAATCAATTGGGGATTAGTGGATGTTTGATGGACTAATATAGATTTTTGTGTAGAACCTGACACTATTTCAGCTAGAAATCAAACAAGTCAGCATCACATGATGAAGGATCAATCTCATCAGAAATACTAGTTTTTTTCTTTCATCTTGTCACTTTCTAGAGAAAATTTACAGTGAGTTTTCTTTTTCTTTTTGTTCAATCTTCACAATGACGAATAAGGTAAATCTTGCTAATACTTCGACACCACATTGGTCATCACTGATTTGCTGATGAGATTGATCCTTCATCATATTTTGATTTCCCGCTGAAATACTGTCAGCTTCTACAGTAAATTGGATTAAAGGAAAAAGGTTCGTAAACTAATTAACCGATCCACGTAAATACTTAAAATGGCTAATAATAGAATAAGCTAACTCCAATTTGCATGTTATATTTTAAGCCCAACAACTCTTTTTGTTGGTATAAAATATTTAATTGGAAATTCGAATTCCACAGCTCTAATTATCACCAATATCATCAAACTAAAGTTTATTAATTAAGCTTAGTAGCTCTTTAAGATCTATAAAAATTTAAAAGTTCACAAAACAAATAGGATAATGTGAATACCTTTGAATAGAGAAATTAATTAATTAATTCATGATTTTTCTTTGAGATCGTTTGTGAAATTTACATTTTTTTCATCCTATCAAAGAAATAAATATTTTCTTAATAAAAAATTTTGTGCTAAAATTAAAACGTATCCCTAAAAATATATGTTTCTTAAATTCTTTTTACTTCAAAATTTGCATATACTGAATTTAGTGGAAAAAAAATGGTAAAATGTTTCATTCGTACCAAAATTATTGTATGGGTATAAAATTGATATTAAAATTTTATTTTATATTAAATTAATACTAAAATTTTGAAGTTAAGTAGATCATGTTATCAAAAAAATTTCAGATTAATTTAAGTTATGTGAACATCGAAAAAGTTTTTGTTACCATAATCTAAAATTAATTTCAAATGATCGGCACCAATTTGATAAAAAAAAAATGGTACCAATTTAATACATGTATAAAAGTTTTAACACCATTGAATATTTTATCCAGAAAAAAAAAAGTTTTCTTTAGAAAAATTTAATTTAAATTCGTAAGAACAAATCTAACATCATATGGTTTCATCACTGTCGTGGAAACAAATATCAGTTTAAATTTTTTCAAAAATAGAAATTTTGATTATATTAATTATTATAACGTCAAGGACTAAACTTGATCGCTCTATATATTCTTTACTGTTGTTTAGCATTCTCAAATTCCAAATTCTTAAAAATCTTTCATCACACAAACTTTATTCTTTGCCCCATTCATCCTTTTACTTCTGGCTGAGCAAATCCTTTTCCTATTCACTTCCAAATTAAATTCCTCTAACTTTCACATAAAATCAAATATCTATAAATTCCTTAAAACCCACAAAATTACAAATTACTTCTTTACCACATTTCCATTTCTTCAACAGAAACTCTCATCAAATTCTCTTTACCTCCAAACAATTAACCACCTTTTCCATTTCCCTCCATTTCTTTCCACTTCCCCTTCTTTTCAAATTCACTAACACAAAATGTTCAAAAGACTTGGCAGAAAATTTGAAAGAGAAATCACTAGACCCTTTAAGAAACATCTCAGACAACGATCCCCACCGAGGCCACTGCCGCCGCCGCCACCACCACCTCCACCACCACCTCCACCTCCACCACCTCCTCCACCTCCGCCACCACCTCCCTCACCACCTCCTTCTCTTCCAGAAGAACCAACCATACCTCAAGAATCCCAACAAAAGCCACGCCAAATTTTTCCATTTCTCTTCCCCACAGCCCAATCCTCTGTACTACCTGATCCTTCCAAATTCTTTTCACCATCTCTCCTCTCCTCCCCTTTGCCCACAAACTCTTTCTTTAAGAACTTTACCCTTAATAATGGTGATCAACCTGAATACATTCACCCTTATCTCATAAAATCCTTTGATTCCTCCATTTCTGTCTCTTACCCATCTCAGTTTCACAACTCATCTTTCCAACAACAGAAATTTATCCCTGATTTATCCATCTCTTCTTCAAATAAAACCAACCCCAATCCACAAAATAGCCATATAATCTCTTCTTATAGTGATCTTAGTGTCACTCTGGATATACCCTTCTCAAACTTTCGCTTCTCTCTTGTTAGAGGAAGCCCTTTCTTGACATGTTCAGTCATGGCCAATGCTTCAGTTTCTATATCAACTATCCATTCCATTCTTTCATTCTCTTCAAATAGTTCACTCACCAAGTACACCATTAAGCTTAATAATGGTCAAACCTGGCTTATATATTCCTCTTCGCAGATAAATTTGAGTCGCAGCCACTCTTTGATTGCTTGTGATGGGTTTTCTGGCATTATAAGGATTGCAATATTGCCTGATTCCAACCCAAAATTTGAAACAATTCTTGATCGGTACAACTCTTGCTATGCGGTATCAGGTAATGCAGACTTCACCAAACCATTTTCTGTAGAGTATAAATGGGAAAAGAAAGGTTCCGGTGATCTGCTTATGCTTGCACATCCTTTGCATCTTAAGCTTTTATCATGTGAAAACGTTATCGTTTTAAATGATTTCAAGTATAGAAGCATTGATGGTGATCTTGTTGGTGTGATTGGAGATTCTTGGTTATTGAAATCCGATCCTATTTCAGTAACCTGGCATTCAATCAAGGGTGTCAAAGAGGAACCTTGCGCTGAAATTGTGTCTTCACTATGTAAAGATGTGGAGGCTTTAGATTCATCATCAACAATGACAACCTCATCTCATCTCTGCGCTAAATCGAGCGCGAGAGCAGCAAGATTGGCTTTGATAGCTGAGGAGGTAGGCCAAGTTGATGTGATTCCAAATATAAAGAAGCATTTGAAGGCAACAATTCAGCCATGGTTGGATGGAACTTTAAGTGGAAATGGTTTCCTGTATGATGATAAATGGGGTGGAATCGTCACCAAACAAGGCTCAAGTGATCCTGGTGCAGATTCTGGATTTGGAATTTATAGTGATCACCTTAATCAACTCGGTTACTTTCTTTATGCCATTGCTGTTCTAGCGAAAATCGATCCAATATGGGGGAACAAGTACAAGCCACAAGCTTATTCTCTTATGGCTGATTTTATGAACATAGGCAGGCAAGAAAATTCAAGTTATCCACGCCTAAGATGCTTTGATATCTACAAGCTGCATTCTTGGGCAACAGGCCTAATCGAATCAGCCGATGGGCGAAGCCAGGAAAGCTCTAGTGAGGCAGTGAATGCATACTATTCAGCAACTTTAATGGGATTAGCTTATGGAGACACCCATCTTGTTACCACTGGATCAGCACTTGCAGCCATGGAAATTCATTCAGCACAGACATGGTGTCACATTAAAGAAAATGACACTTTATATGGAGAAGATTTTACTAAAGAGAATAAGCTAGTGAGTGTTTTATGGGCTAATAAGAGAGACAGTAAGCCACTGGATGGTCCTTCAGATTGGAAAGAATACAGGGTTGGGCTTCATTTTATGCCATTGTTGCCCATTAGTGAGGTTTTGTTTTCTGATTTGGGGTTTGTGAAGGAGATTGTGAATTGGACGATGCCTTGTTTGGAAAGAGAAGGAGTAAGTGAAGGGTGGAAAGGATTTGTTTATGCCATGGAAGGGATTTATGATAAAGAAAATGCTTTGCAGAAGATCAGAAATTTGATTCAGCATGAAGATGGTAATTCAATTACTAATCTTTTATGGTGGATCCATAGCAGAGGTAGCGAAGGAGAAGAAGAATTGTGTAAAGGAGGAGGGAAATTCTGCTGGTTTGGTCATTATTGTTATTGAATTTTATTTTATTTATGTATCTATATATAGTGTGATTTTTATTATATGAATTGCTTCATCAAAATAATAAATTACTAATATGACTAGGGCTGACAATTCGTGTCGTGTCGTGTCTTAATCGGATATGACACGATTATACCAAATACGAATATGACACGATTAATTAATCATGTCAAAAATTTGAAACATGAACAAGACACGGTTAAAATCCGTATTAATACGACACGACACGATTAACTTAACGCGTATAAATTATACGACATGATACGATTAGACACGATCTACTTAATGTGTCTAAATGTATACATTTTATACGACACGATACGATTATACACGATTTTACTTAACATGACACGACACGATTATACACGAATAAACAAGAATATTAAATTAAAAATTTAATTTAATCAATTGAATTTCAATTTAATCAATTTACATTTTATTAATAATTTTAATTTAACTAATTAAAATTTAATTAATTATACTCCAATTAAATATATTCATATATAAATATGTATTATATATATTTATAATATTATAATATATACTTGAATTTTGAGTAAAACTAAAATAATTAGTTATATCTTTATAATTGATAAAATAATATATTTTTAATTGTGTCTAATCGTGTCTTAACTGGTTAGACAGGTAAAATCCGTTTATGACACGATTTTTCTCGTGTCACAATCGTGTTGACATGGTTATGACTCATATCCTTTTAGCTCATATCCATATACGGTTAAGTTCATGTCGTTTCGTGTCGTTTAATCGTGTCGTGTCCAAAATTATTAGCTCTAAATATGACTATCAAAATAATACAACTTTGTTGTTTTTCTTTTCCCTCCTTTTAATTATCATGTTGCATAAAAAAATTTCAATTGGAGCTTTTTCATATCTATTGATTTAATAAATATCACCCTTATAATGATAGTTGTGAAAGATAGAATTATCTCACATTTTGTAGGTCAACAAAGAAAAAAAAAAGTGTTGGGACCTTATAGAAATTGACCAGCCCGGTCCATTGCAAATAGGGAAAGTATTGATTTTGCATATTTAAAAAATGTTGTGAAAGTCTTTTCATCAAAATGTCCGAAAGTATTTTAGTTTTGCCTATTTGACATTTATAAATTGCCCAATTTTTATTTATCTCACCGATGTGAAAATTGAGTTTTAACACCCTCTCTCAAATCCAACTGTATTGGTTCAGTTGTAACTTGTCATCATTTTTATGTTTAAGCTTGTATTCATCCGAGTATCAGAGATTTCAAGTTTCAATTTTATTTTACTTGAACATATACTCTTTGAATCTCAAATATCACAGATCAAATTAGAGTCTCGGATGTCACATGTCTCCATTTTGCTTTACCTAGTCTTATACTCTCAAATTAAATTGGATATCTATAGGCCGTTTGACAATTGGTTCTGATATCATATTAAAATCTGATAGGTCCGGTTCTTTGCAAATAGGAAGAATGTTAATTTTTATAGGTTTAAAAATTGTTGTAAATGTCTTTTTCGCCAAAATGTCATAAGACATTTTAGTTTGACCCATTTTATATTTATAAATTACCATTTTTATTGTCAATGTGGGATCTCCAATACTGTAATGGCTCAAACATCGGATTAGTCGTAAACTGTAGTTTTTGAGATTGATCAGTATACCCGGAGTCAAAAATACACCCGTGGGTGAAAAATATTTTATTTGATCATCGGAAAATATAGGTTATGACTAGTCTGAGGGTAAATTTTGGAGTGAAAATGAGGTCAAATAAGTCCTCAAAAGTCAAATTTAAGAAAAAAAAAGACTCGATTTAATTAAATAGTTGGTTGACCGTAATTTGACCGGGTTATGAAAAATAGCAAACGATATCCAAAAATTTATTTTAAGATATATATATATATATATACTCTAAATAATATTTAGGATTATTTGACAGTGAAAATGAAATTTTACAGTGATACCGAAAATTGAATTATCTGTCTGATTTAAGTGAGCTGGACAGGAAATGAACTCCGATTGAGTTGAAGTAGTTACTCGACTTACAAGGAGAGGTACGATTTCCCGGAAACAAGTGTTTACAGGACTAATGACCTTGAACCATCTATATTCCCCATGTTCTGAGCATAATGCGCAGTTTCGTATTGTACTGTACCGTATCTTTTTTTCTGCTTTCTCCCGGTTCGATCAGCGGAAAGCCGCCTTAGAGATTGAACGTCGACTTTGAAATGGAATCCCTGAAAACTGGGGCATGGAACTTTAATTCAATAAAGTCGCTTGATGCAAGCTTTTTTCTTTCAATAGCCGGCTGTAATCAAGGAAAAAGTAGCTCCAATTGCCAGGCAGAATCGGAATTGAATGTCAATCCGCCAATGGTGCTTTTACGAAAGTACGGTCACCGGGCCTAATGCTATCTCTTATCAGAAAGATAAGGCTTAATATAAGTGGATTCTGATTCATGTGAGGAAGGGCTTTTCTTTAACAACGATGATTGTACAAAAGTCCATTTCGAGACGGTACGTCTCGTTGTTTTTTTTGTAGACATATAAAAATATTTTATGAATTATGAAATCAAATTTGGCTGAAATTGAGCTTATAAAGTGAAAAAAATAATTTATATTGCATAATTGGGCCTAAATGGGTTGGGCTTTATTTGGCCCAAGCCCACCCATCTAAGACCACTATAAAATGGACTAAAATTAGCAGATTTTTCTAGGTAATTCTGTATCATCTCCTTCCTCTTTCCCCTTTCTTACCCGTGCCATGCCTTTCTTGTTTTTCTTCCAAAATTTCTTCATTTTCCTTCAATTCTCACATCAAAATCAACCACCCAAAATTAATTTCAACCTCTCTAATAGCTAATAGAAGTTTTTAATCTTCATTTGGGAGGCTAAAGTGGAAGGAAATCAAAGGAGAAAGTTTAGAATATTAATTTGAGGTAAACAAAATTTATGGTTTTAAATTAATTTAATGGTTCAAATAGATAGTTTAAGATATGTAGATAATAATTATGAAGTTTATTTGAGTTAAGGAAGTAAATTAATGGTGGATTAATAAAGAAAAAATTTTGTCCATTGTAGATTCAAGAGAAAGAGAAGGTTCTTCCAAGGAAAAGCAAATTTAGGAAGGCCTAAACAAGCAATTAAGGTTAGTGATTTCTTAATCTAATTATTTTCATAAATTAAGTATAATTTAGGGTTATGGAAATCTAGAAATTTGTGTATTTTGAATGTAATTGTTAAATTAATCACATGATTAATGGATTATGAAAAGTGAATTAGAATGATTAATTTATATTAAAAAATTAATTAGTGAAAATTGTAAAATGTGACCTTATTATGTGAAAAATAAATATTAATGAATAAATACATTTTAGTGTAATATTATGATATATATGGAATAATGAATGTATTAATTAGTGAAATGAATAATTAGAAATTGAAAGAAAAATTTTAATGATGAAAATTATTGGCAAAAATAAATAAATAAATAAATAAATAAAATAGAAACTAATATTTTCTTTGCTAATTAAATAAAAATTTAGTTATGAAATGTAAGAGAATATGATTTTAAGTATGTAGAAATTTATTGAAAATTTTCAATTAAATATTGAATATTTTTCTATTTATTGATGATATTATGTATGAAATGAAAAATAATGAATAAAATATAATTAGTGAGTTTATAACTTAATTGATATATTAGAATGAAAAATGTGAAAAACATTTGGTAGTGATAAAATTGTTATGACAGAATATATTATTAAGTGATTAATAATGTAAAAATAATGAAATTTATGATTTAATAAAAATTGAATTGAAAAAATAAAATAATGTCCTTAATTATTTTTCTGATGGTTAAATATAACTCAGGATATAATTGGCTAACCATAGGGACACTATTATCGTGGTGCGGGTCATGGCGACTCGCTTATGTAGGCCAATAATGGTCTACTTATGTGATTATAACTCAATGATTCAGTGTACAATATAATACTTGGGTGATCTTTCGGGATTACTCTTCAGTATAGTGGACTCTTGGAGTTCACGTCCCATATATCTGGTTCGAAAATTTTTCTATCGGATTGAAACTATGGGCAATTTGTGAATGAAATGATTAAAGTGACAATTATAAATAAAATATGAGAAAAGTGATTAAAATGAAAATATGATAAACTTGAAATAAGTGAAAAATAATGCAAGTGAGAAATACAAGATAAATAAAAATATATATATAATAAAGTTGGAAAATGAAAAATAAGTGGAAGATAGATATTAAATTGTGTAGTAAAGATAAATAATCAAATAAAAAAATAAAAATGTTAGTACAAAAAGTGTAAATAATATATAGTTAATGGCATAATTGTAAATAAATGGAAATTTAGGAATTTAAGTGAAATTTGTAATAAATTAAAAAAAATTGAAAAGAAGAAAGAAAAGAAGGATTAAAAAGGAAAAAAAATTATTGAAAAAATTTGATAAAATTAATTAAGGTATTAAATAGGGAATTATGAGTACTTAAAAATAATAAAATGATTATATATTAATGAGAAAAATTAAATAGTATATTAAAAATATAATTGCATGAAAATATAATTAGTGTAAATTTTTAGATTAATAGTCACCACTGAATATATTAATACTCAGCACACAGTTATTTGACTTCGTGCAGGTAGTAGCGGAAAAAATATGAGCAAGTATGCAAATTTTGGGAGCAGGTGGAAGAACAAAATAGTAATAAGATATTACTAATAATAGCATGTATATATATGCATAGATATAGAGTTGTAAGAAAGAACTTTGTACATATTATGACAAAATGGTATTTGTAAAGTATTATGTGTGTGAAGAATGAAAGAATGATTTGTGGATGAATGTAAACTATATTGCATTATGTGTGGATTATTGTGCCAAAAAATGGGTTGTGGATTGTTTGCTTTGCAGGTGGGTTAGTTAGGTTATAACCGTTTTGCTGCCGAAATTTTTGGAAAAATAAAAAGAAATAATTAAGTGTTAATAATATTATGGTCATTAAATTAAGATTAAAAAAAATTTGGGCATACATCGACTATAATCATATTTACCCACGTAACGTACGTATAGATATGAATAAGTGTTATAAGGGTGTTACAAACACTCCGTCTTAAATTCAATTATATTGGTTCAGTTGTAATTTGTCATCATTTTTATATTTGAGTTTATACTTTCAAATTAAATTAGATCTTCATAGGTCGCTTGACAATTATTTCTGATATCATGTTGAAATTGATGAATCTGATCCATTGCAAATAGAGAGAATGTTGATTTTGAGGGTTTAAAAATTATTGTGAAAGTTTTTTCATCAAAATACCCGAATGCATTTTGGTTTGACCCACTTGACATTTATAAATTGTTCAATTTTTATTTATCCCACTGATTGTGAGATTGGCTTCCAACATACCTCCATAAAGTTTTTTTTTTTTATCTATCTATCTGAAAGAAAATTTGTTGCAAACTCTTAAATTTTTTCACTAATTATTAAACCACATGTAATTTGAGTTAATAATATATTTAATCCTTACAATAGGATGGTAATTTTCGTCCATAATTTGAAAGGATTGGCTGTTAAATTTATGATTTGTTTATTCAATGAGGTTTTGACAAAAAAAAAAGTTACAAATTTTTTTTATATCTTAAAAATTTAAAAACGAAGGACTCAAGTTTTGACGAATTTCGAGAAATGTCAATAGCATCATGTATATGGACCATAGAGGAATTTAATTCATTAACGTTTTCGAATTTATAGATAGAAAATGGAAATCACTTCAGTTGGTTAAAAATTTTATGAATTTTCAAAGCAATTTAGGTTGAAATTTTATAATCTATCTAAAAAAGAATTCGTTGTTGAGTTCACACATTAATATATATATATATATATATATATATATATATATATATATATATATATGACAATGTAAATATGTCATTGTTCAAGTCTCTGATAAAGCTCAATACGAAATAGGCTAAGTTTGTGGTCCGACAATATAAGGACAACTCCATAACTAAAATGGAAGCAGATTGAGCAGTTTCGGCCTCAATAAATGAGTAGGTTAATGACAAGCTCTCATTCTACACTGCATTTATGGGTGAAGTCTGAATGTTGTGAGAAGCAAATAACTTGATGACGACCGAATGGAATGGAACGGAACAGTCGGTGCAAAAGCCTTGAGTAAACACCTTATGCTCCATCTGAAATTTGAGCAGGTGAGAATTCAGGCTCAATGGCTATTACGAGTGAAATGAGCTTGAGCTATGGGCTAGCAAGAGCTTACAATGATTCAGATAATTAACTACACAGATATGGAAAATATATAGAAAAACTAAATTATTTATAACCTAGTTGGGCTTGGGTTATGGCAGCATTTTAGTTGGGTTTGGTCAAAACGCAATCGCAAGCCACCCAATCAATTTGAACACTCCTATGTTGTACAGGTGGCCCCTGTTGAGATGCGGTGTGGAGGCATATGAGATTTCTTAAGCGAGTCATCTTTTCTCTATTTTCTGTTTTTTTTTTTCTATTTCTTATCATTAATTATAAATTTTTTATTTAAAATCGTCAAGAAGCTGCAAACCCTTGTTTTATTCGAGTCTTGAGGCACTTTCTTCAGGAGCATAAGCCAGATACTGTAGTTCTCGTTGAAACCAATTAAAGTGAATATGGAGTGCAAAGCATAAACTTGTGTATTTAGAAAACATGAACTAAATGGAGTACAATGCATTAATGAATGCAATGCCATATTTAATGAGTTTTGGAAAAACGTGAACGACATGGGAGTGCAAAGCATTTAGGATTTTCTTTCATCATTATTATCATTATCTTATTCTTCACTAATTAAATACATAAATGAGTTGATATTCGGTTATATACGTATTTATGTATAACATACGTTTCCTATTCTATATATCATTTGAATTTTATAAAGCTTATATTAATTCAAATTTGATTGGGGTTGGGGTGAGTAAGAAATAAACATGTATTTTAGCAGCTAGGAGAACTGGAATCTGACTTGATTCATACGGTCCAGACTTCCCTATGGGTACCCTTTTGCACAACCTTATTAAGTAACCAAAGAAGTTGAATTCATATTATAAAGGAACATCCTATTAGCATTTACTACATTAATCATTTAAAGCATGAACGGTTGAAGTAAGGCTGTTCAATTTGCTACCTTCCTTTCTTACCAAGTATAAAGCTAAGACTCCAAAACTTCTCATCCTTTTCTTACACATTCAAATTGAATGGACATTTAGTATCTTACAATCCTCACATTCCTTAAAACCCCTCAATTTCAAATTCCTCCACCTTCACTTCCAATCTAACCATCTTTTCCTTCTTTCCTTATCCAACACTTTCTGGTACAAAATTCATACCTAAAGACGTAGTCAAATTGCCCTTCATTTTCTCTCTACCAAATCCCAACTAATTTTTAATCATCTCTCTCTCTCCCCTCTGATCTTGGACATTTATTAAATTGACCAAATCCCCAAGTCCTGAGTCAAATCCTTTGTCACTAAGTCCTTCAAAAAACCTCAAAAACAACAATCTATAAAAACCATTTCTCCCTCTTCTTCTCCATCACCGCCCCCTTTGCCTTCCTTTGCCCCTCAAGCTGCAGCCATGCCTCGCCACTCGCACCAAAAGCTTCCATCTTTACCAGTTTTTTTCCCCAGAGCCCAATCCTCTGTTCTCCCTGACCCATCTCTGTTCTTTTCACCATCTCTCCTCTCTTCCCCTTTGCCTACAAATTCTTTCTTTCAGAATTTTACCCTTAAAAATGGCGATCAACCTGAATACATCCACCCGTATCTCGTAAAATCCTCTGATTCTTCCCTTTCTGTCTCCTACCCATCTCGTTTTCACAATCCTTCTTTCTTGTACCAGATTTTTATCTCTGATCTCACCATCTCTGCTTCGAATGAATCCAACTCAGGTACACAAAAAAGTCATTTAATTTCTTCTTTTAGCGATCTTAGCATCACATTGGAGATTCCTTCTTCGAATTTGTCCTTCTTTCTGGTAAGAGGGAGCCCTTTTTTGACATGTTCGGTGAATAGTACTACTGCAATTTCTATATCAACTATCCATGCCATTCTTTCATTCTGTTCAAATAGCTCACTCACGAAGTATACGGTTAAGCTTAATAACGGTCAAACGTGGCTTATATATTCCTCTTCGCCCATAAATTTAAGTCACAGCCTATCTTCGATTACTTCTGATGGGTTTTCCGGCATCATAAGGATTGCTATATTGCCAGATTCTGACCTAAAATATGAAGCCATTCTTGATCGATTCAGTTCCTGCTATGCAGTATCAGGTGATGCTGCTTTCACCAAACCATTTTGTGTAGAGTATAAATGGGAAAAGAAAGGGTGGGGTGATTTGCTTATGCTTGCACATCCTTTACATATTAATCTTTTATCTGGTGAAAATGTTAAGATTTTAGATTATTTTAAATATAGAAGTATTGATGGTGACCTTGTTGGTGTTGTTGGAGATTCATGGATTTTGAAATCAGATCCTATTTCTGTAACTTGGCATTCAATTAAGGGTATCAAGGAGGAATCTTGTGCTGAAATTGTATCTGCACTTCGTAAGGATGTTGAGGGTTTAAATTCAACAACTATTACAACCACCTCATCTTATTTTTATGGTAAATTGATTGCAAGCGCTGCAAGGTTGGCTTTGATAGCTGAGGAGGTGGGTTTTCTTGATGTGATTCCTGTGATAAGGAAGTACTTGAAGGAAACAATTGAGTCATGGTTGGATGGGACTTTTAACGGGAATGGGTTTATGTATGATGACAAGTGGGGTGGAATTGTCACCAAACAAGGCTCAAGTGATTCTGGTGCAGATTTTGGATTTGGAGTTTATAATGACCACCATTATCATATAGGTTACTTTCTTTATGCCATTGCTGTTCTTGCCAAAATTGACCCATTGTGGGGGAGGAGGTATAGGCCACAAGCTTATTCCTTAATGGCTGATTTCATGAACTTAAGCAAGCGGTCAAATTCAAATTATCCACGGTTGAGGTGCTTTGATTTGTATAAATTGCATTCTTGGGCTGGTGGACTAACTGAATTTGCTGATGGCCGGAATCAGGAGAGCACAAGTGAGGCAGTGAATGCATACTATTCAGCAGCTTTGATGGGATTAGCCTACGGAGATACCCATCTTGTTGCCATTGGATCAACCCTTGCTGCAATGGAGATTCATGCAGCACAAACATGGTGGCATGTTAGGGAGAACGATACTTTGTATGAAGAAGAATTCACCAGAGATAATAGAGTCGTGGGTGTTCTATGGGCTAACAAGAGGGATAGTGGGCTATGGTTTGCACCTCCTGACTGGAGGGAGTGCAGGCTTGGCATTCAGTTGTTGCCATTGCTGCCTATCTCTGAGGTTTTGTTCTCTGATGTGGGCTTTGTGAGGGAACTTGTGAACTGGACACTGCCTGCATTAGGCAGAGAAGGTGTGGGTGAAGGGTGGAAAGGCTTTGTGTATGCCTTGGAAGGGATCTATGACAAAGAAACTGGTTTGGAGAAGATCAGGAACTTGAATGGTCATGACGATGGCAACTCGCTTTCTAATCTTTTATGGTGGATCCACAGCAGAGAATATGATGAGGATGAATGGTTTGAGGGGGGAGGAAAATTCTGCTGGTTTGGTCACTATTGTCACTAAATTTCTTTCACTATTAATTGAGACATGAACTCAACAATAAGAATATATCAGATGGAAACTATTGTTTTTTAAGAGCAATTTGGATATTTATGATTGTTATTTTTTTTGTGACATTTTATGTTTTTTTTAATTGTGAATTTTTATACAAATATGAAATACAATTAATCAGCTGCTGGTATGATTATGGGCAAGGTTGCTGTCAACGCCGGGTGTAATTCCATTGTCTGCAGAACTAGAAATTTGCCTCCACCTTTCTCTCTTTCTCTGTTCTTCATCTTAATTGCTAAAACAAATCACTAGCTGGTGATAGATTTCAAATTATAGTTGTGGTATCGGTGATAGGACTTATGGCATTGAGAGCTGATGATGTTTCACCTGAGATGGGTTAATATGCGATCTGCAAGGATTGTGGGTTTTGGAGATCTATTAGGTATAGATGGGTTAATAAGTGATTTGAAAGGATTGTGGGTTTTGGAGATCTATTAGGTATATGGGTTTGTGTATGTGGGGTTGATGGTGCACTATTCTTGTGAAAGGTTGAAGAAGACTTAATTGTATTTCTGGAGAGGTGAACAACTACTGGTTGTGAATATTACAATGGACAATAATCAAACAAGCGAAATGGCAGCCATTAGAATTCCATTTCAGCTTCAGATGGTGATATTTCCATGTTTCATACGGGATTGGATTAGTGGGTTTGATAAAGAATTTTGTGTAATAAAGGAAGTCAGAACTTCCCATCCATCATGCCCATTTAAAAAGAGAGATTAAGGCCATTTAAGAGAGAAATAGCACCAAGAAGATGAAGAAAATGCAGTGCAAAGGATGGGAGGAAAGAGAACGGGGCTTGCTGAGTATTTTCTCCATTTTTCTCTCCTTTTTTTTTTTTTTTTTTATCATGGAGAGATTTTTGTCTCTGAATTGCTATTATATATTCACATCAGTACGTGTTATGCACGCTTTGGCATTCTTTGCAGATTGGCTCCATAAGTGATTATTAGTCTTGAAAATTTTGAATTGAAGTGTCTATAAGGTGAAGAGTTTAGTTAAGGTGTCAAAATGACTTTTAGTGGCAAGTCTATACATGTATTAAGCCTTTTAATTTATCAAATGCAACATCATTTACGTAATTCCCTCTAAGAAAACATTCTCTCTCATTCCAGTCCAACTGTAAAAAGTTGCATTTTATAATAAATTATAGCAGCAAAAAATGGTTCGAGAGAAACAGGCAATTCCCATTTTGAAGTGTTAATTCTAAAGAGAGAGATAAGAGGAACAAAATAGACGGCTAGCGAGACTGTCAGCCTCTGTTAACCGATCGGAATCCAAACATCAATTTAGATCAAGTCTTTAGGTAACACATGCACTTTAGCCTACTTCTTTCCTTTCTTTTTCGCAGACGTGGCAGTACTCGTCCTCAGATGTCTTCGCTTCCTTGTGTAAGAGAATTCTCCAAATTTATGGCCGACCTTAGCTTCAGTGATCTTACAACGAACGAAGGTTTTTCCATTGTAAATTCGTACAGTGTAACCAACAAATTCTGGTAAAATAACAGATCTTCGAGACCATATTTTCTTGTTAGAAAGGAGATCCTTTTTCTTCTTGATTTTCATCAGGAATGCATCCACAAAAGGAAGTCTTGTTGCAACATGCTTTCTCACCTGCAATAGCATAAGTTGCAAATTTAAAAAGCATTATTAGCAGAATTCTTTCTAGATAGGAGGACAAGGAAGAGAAGAAAGAATAAAAACAATAACTTTTCACCTAAATGCATGCAAGCCTTTGAGAAATTACTTGAATAAACTAAAATAGAACACCTAAAATAATTACACTTACTCTATTTTCCCCTTCATTAGAAGAAAGCTGTTGTGTTGCCGAAGATTTCAAAGGTGATTCAGGAGTTCTAAGCCTATCTGAAGAAAAAGACCTGCTCAGCATAGAAATGGGGCAACCCATTCGACGAAAGGGTACACCTTCACTGTAGAACAGAAAATGTTAATGAAATATGATAGGCTAGAGTGAATTTTCTAAAGACAAGCAAGCACATTGTGTCGAATATCATAAAACCTTATCTTTTAATCTTTCTGGAGCTCGCTTTAATTTTTTTTTTTTAATGTTTGTCTATCAAACATAAATTTGTCATTGACAATGAAAAAAACAAACATTCTAGGATAGAGGTATTTTCAAATATAAAAGGATCACAAAAAATCTACGGTTTTGTGTGTGTGTTTGTCATGGAAAAGGAAATGGTAAGACAAAACTGACCTTACAGGTTCTAAACCGACTAGATAGCCTGTAAACACATGAAATTCAAGGAGAAATATGATCAAGAGAAGGGTGTTAGCAAACACCTAATAAAGATGTCATCAAATAGGCAAAACCAAGAACATCATCAACGGAATAATTACCTAGATAACCATGGCAATTTTTATTCCCCGAGCCACTAGATCCTCTTCCAGAAAGCAATGCCTAATTAGGTATAATCAAAACCAATAAAAAGGTTTAACATTACATATTAATAGCAATAGAGCAAACTATAATCTCAAATTAAACCATAAAAGAACGAAGTGCATAGAAAAATAGAAAAGAAACTTTATAAATTAACAATTCCCAGAAAA
This sequence comes from Triadica sebifera, assembly GCA_023653625.1. Lineage (NCBI taxonomy): Eukaryota > Viridiplantae > Streptophyta > Magnoliopsida > Malpighiales > Euphorbiaceae > Triadica > Triadica sebifera. Next base: position 8,455,062 of record CM042905.1, read on the forward strand.
TACCTAACACATAGAACACAAATAAACTTCAATCACATGAAGAAGAATAGCATGTTACCTCTTTCAGGTTGATAGAGTAAGATCGTGATAATGGCGCCAATTTAGATCGAGTAAGAACCAATGACTGCTGTAAAACCAAAATGTAAGGAAAGATAATTTAAGCCGAAGTTCAATAAAACCATGAGTATAGAAATACACACAAACAAAAGAGTTCTACACAACTGACCGAAAATGCAGAGGGACTGCCGGAGACAACTTTTCGCCGTACGCTTGCCCACATCATTTCTATTCGGCTTAATAAAAACCCAGTTTCTGTAAGGGATTAAAAAGGTGAATTGGGGTTTATTCAATTAAAATCAAGTTGTTAAACAATTAGAGTTATAGAGAAGTAAACTGAGATGACAGGAAGACGAAAGAGGAAAAGAGGAGAAGAGCGGACGGGGAATAAAAAGGGTTTTATGGTTTTGGTAGAAACGGCGCCGTTTTCTGGCATAGCCTAAAACATAGCTTTAGGTTCGGTTCGGTTCGGTTCCTTTTTTTTGCACAAACCAACAACCGAACCGAATCATGATGTTCGGTTGTCAGTCTTGGGCCCTTTTGGGCTTAAAATTTAATTTCATTGAAAGACTATACTTTTGAGCCACATAACCATGGTTTTTTTAATAAAATATACCTATAAAAATTTACTTACTGTCAATTTGATTCAATTTTTATCTTATAGCCTAACAAATTAAAAGTTAAATTAGATATTTAGTTAATTTATTATTTAATGATATAATAAACTAAAAATTAAATTAGATATTTTTTAAATAAAAATAAAAATCATCATATTTAGAATTTATACTTGAATTTTAAAATTTTCATATCAAAAGTTAGTTTTATATATTTAATACATAAAATATTTTTTATTTTGTTATTTTTACTTAAATTAATTTATAATATTTTTTATTAATTAAAAATTATATTTTTGTATTCAAATATTATTTTTTATATTATGTATGATATACATTATAATCAAATAAAAGATTAATATATGTATTACATTTATAATATAATATAATTATTAATAATTATTTTATAAATTATTAATAATTTTTAATATTTAAATTATCAAATATTTTAAAATTTAATCCCTAACAACTTACTATAACTATTATTTGTTGACAGCTGACCATTAATAGTTGATTATCACTCCAAGCTGTCCACAATTTACTACCACCACCAAGCTAAACAGAACCTCAATGAAATAAAACATCTAATTCATAAATAACAAACCATCTAATCCATATATAGTAAATTTGTCGGTACACAATTCACTGGATTAAGGGATTTTGAATGAGAGAATAAAAACAGTTTATAAATTTATACGAAATCTGACTATTTTAAAAATATTAAAATCTATGGATTTTGAAAATTTATTTACTTGCCAAAATTTTCATTTTTAAAGGGTTTGATTTCCTACCTAGGTGGAAAAAGTTCAAAATTCATTATTTTTTATTTATGAGAGATTGTTGTCAAATTTGTTTATTTCAATATTATTTCTAATAAATTAATAGTATTCTAAAATTATTTTTAAACCTACAAATATAGCAAAAATTATTTGCCAATTTTTTTTGTTTTATTTTTACTTATTTTATCTATATTGGTTTGAATATGAATTAAAAAAATATTAATGAGTTTTTTTTGAAAACAATATTAATTTATATATTTATTCATAAACATAATACAAATAATGAGTTTACATAAAATTTTGAGCGAAAAATTTGTAGCATATTTCAAATTTGAAAATAATAATAATAATTTTATCATCTGCATTTTTTAGAAAATTTACTCTAAATTATATTATTTCAAATTCAATATAAATGTGATAAAAAAGACTAAAAATGTTTAATTAATGATAAAATATAAATATTTAGTAAAGGATAAAATTGAAAATTAATTGTTAAATTTATGGATTGTGATAATTGAACAAAAAATGAATGCAAGAAAAATTATATTATCAATTTATAGATTTTATATTCAAAACTAAATGATAAAATTCTTATAATCCATAAATTTTTATAAATTCATGGATTTAAAATCCATTAATTTTATAAAATCTATTGATTTTAAAATCTTTGAGCACTTATAGAACACACAATTGTTTAATATAAACCAAATAGAGCTAATTGATTTTCAATTCTTCTTTCCAAACCTTAAAACAAAATCATCCAATCCATAGATATGCATAATTGTCGTAATTATTTTACCAAATTGAGCCATCTCATATATGCCAAAGATAATAGTCCAATTTAATTTCAATATATGTTAAAGCTTTTAAATATAATTCTAAAATTCTTTTAATCGTTTTAAGGCTTAAAACTATAAATTTTATGACAAAATAAAGTTATTTATAAAAATGTGGCTTGCCAATTAAAATAATAATAATAATAATAATAAAAAAGACACTCAGCTACATATTATTTGTATAGCAACATTTGACCCAACCACACCAAATTGTAGATCTCATGTCATATGGCAAATCAAAATTATACAAATCAATTTTCTAATTAGGTATGAGGTTTGTGTCATATTATGATATGAGTCTAATAATGATTTTTTTTTTTTGGATGGAAAGTCTAATTATAATTAAGAATTTCTAATCATGCAGAGTTATGTTAATATGAGAAAGAAAAATAAGATAGTTGCTTCCTTCCCAAGATTGCACAAAATCAACCACAATAACAAGTTTCTCTTTGAACTTCCCTTTGAGTTTCATGATAACATGCAAAAAGTTTCAGTAATAATTTCTTCTTAATTTTTATTCTTTGGCTTGAAACCACAAGCAACACCAAACCCAATATTTTTTTATAGGTAGCTCAACAAACCCTTTTAACCTTTTGTTTAGGATATTAAGTTTCTTTAATAATTGTAAGAAATTTGTCTTTTTATTTTTATTTTGATTCAAAATCAGAAGAACATGGCTGAGTGAGAATGAGATCTTCCAAAATCATTAAGATTCACACAACTTTTAAAAACTTCCATTTGGATATAGAGGTGCATTCAAAACTCAAAATATGAAGTTAACTCCTCAAAATTTTTAATTAATTCAAGTTAAAAATGCATTTTCAAAAAATGAATTCAAGTTAAAAACCAATTTTCTTTAAATTAAATAATAAATAAAATTGTTCATCCCCATTGATCTTCTTAAAAATTCAATTCTAATGTGCTAAATTGGAAATATAAATAAAAATGTTTTGTTACGCGGCCTCTCCTTAATTACATTTGACTTGAACTGTCCATCTGTTTCATATTCTAATAAGATGAATGAAAATGCACACGATAATCAATTATTAAGATTGCTCAGTCTTGAATGTGCTAAGTCTTATTTTATTTTTTTAGTTATTTATTTTATAATTTACTCTTCTATTTTTCCCCTCTAACCCCTGCAGCTATATTTTATTTTTACAGTTATTATGAACAATGTTTTTCTGTAACTTTAAAAATATAAGTTAAGTCAATTATAAATTATTTGAACTAATTTTCAATTTCATGTTCAAAATGTTCATACATTATTAAAAATTTAAATTTGAAATTAAAAATTCATGCCAAAATTATATATATATATCTTTGAGTCATTGACTTTGAGATTTCAGATTAAAATACATTTTTTTAAAAATAACAATTTCTTGAAGAAAAAGACTTTGCTTTGATTTTAATTTTGTAAAAATTGAAAATGAAAATTGAAATTCAAAAAAAAGGAAGTCTAGGAATTTTCCAAATATTATTTTTTTACATAAAAGTGAACAAAGCTCGCAAATAAACAGTTTCAACTAGATCGTTGTGATAAAGGAAAAACATTTTAAAAAGAATCTAACAAGACATGAATGCCAATGAAATAATCATAAGATAATTCATCCTAAAATTTGCTTTCTGAAGTACATGACAAATAGATAACAGAAAAAAATGGGGTGATCAAACTTCGAATATGATTAATGATAGGCAGACTACTCGAAGATTTGGAGAACTAGCTTGCTTTGATAAATAATTTGAAATTATTAGCTACTTTTTACTTGTTTAAAAACAGTTGGTAATTTATAATCTCAATGGGTGAAATGAAATGAGAAGAAAAAAGTTTTTTTTTTTTGTTAATTTCTAAATTCATTTTCAAAACAAAAAACAAGTAGTATAATTAAATAAATAAACAGAAAAAGCACAGCTAAGAAGCACTGGTGCTCAGCTCAAGAACGTGTGAATGAATTGAATTTATAGGAAAAACAAAAAATTTCCTCTTCTCTCTCTCTATCTACTGCACATGTGAAGTAAAGTTGAACTTGCAAAGTTGCCCCCACGTTTCTCTGCATATTTTGTGGGCGCACTTGTCTCTCCGTTTTCCTCGAAAGAAAAAGAAAAAGAAAAAGAAAAAGAAAAAAGATGTCATGAGAGAAACCCATTTAGAATTTCCACCATTTCAACCTGTGAATTAAAAAAATCTTCTATTTGAAAGAGATAGGTAAGTTAATTTTTGAACTTTGAGCTTCTGGGTTGTCTTTAATATCATTTTGGTGATCTGGGTAATGCTGCATTTGCCTATATACAGATTAGAATTGTAGTTTGTAAATTTTGGATTTTGGTGGGAAGAAAGCTAGTCTGAAAGTCAATCTACTTTGGTTGATCTCGTTGTTGCTCCATTTTTTGAGTTTTATGTTCTGGGTTTTGCTTACTGAGTAATTCTTGTACAGAATTTTGCTTAGTTTTTGTGAATTTGGGTCTGTCGAGTTCGGCTGTGGTTGGAGGATCTAAGTATTTTCACCGATAAAAGGAGTTGGAGGAGATTGGTTTTGCTTGACCTTTTGAATTAGGATTTATATGTTCTCATTTAATGAATTTGGACATTTGCAGAGAAAGAGTGGGCATGCTTGGATTTCCACATCTTTTGGACTAAGTAGGATATATTGTTGCATGGTTGTGTAAAGAAAAATTTTAAGATTTGATGAGTTGCTAATTTCCTAAATTTGATATGAAAGTTTAGTGTTTTTTTTTTTTAATTACAAGCATGGCTTCGGCAACATCACCTGTAGTTTCACCACCACCACCACCATTATCCTCTTTACCATCAAATTTTACATCGACTTCACCAACACCAGCGACAACTCTGCCTGATCAGACAATTGATCCCCCTCTCCCTTCAACCCTCCCATTGACTCCATCAAACTCTTCAGCTCCACCCCCTCGATCCCCCCCACCAGCAAGCCCAGTTGCTCCCCCTCCTTCCCCACCATCACCACCTCCACCATCTCCATCAACATCCTCAACACCACCACCATCTGATCCACCTCCATCACCACCACCATCTGATCCACCTCCATCACCACCAACATCCCCTCCACCAGCCCCGCCAACATCAACACCTCGATCACCACCTAATGCCCCATCCCCAGCTATTACTGCTTCACCACCCCCACCAGACTTGTCCCCTCCACCTCCAGCAACCGCCTCCCCTTCTCCCCAATCCTCCCCAGCAACTCCTGTGCCTAACCCACCTCCCCCTCAAGCTGTTTCCCCTTCTCCACCTCCTCCAATTGATCACCCTACACCTCCTTCCACTAATTCGCCACCTGCACCAATAGCAAAGGCCCCTAAAAGTTCCCCTGTACCCCCCAGAATTAATCCACCGTCTAGTTCTCAATCTGGTAGTCCTCCTCCTGTAACGAATTCGCCTTCTCCTCCAACATCTACTTTGCCATCACCACCTCCGCCAGTGCCATCAACCTCTTTGCTATCGCCACCTCCTTCAGTGCCATCAACCTCTTTGCTATCGCCACCTCCTTCAGTGCCATCAACCTCTTTGCTATCGCCACCTCCTTCAGTGCCATCAACCTCTTTGCCGCCTGTAATACCTCCGCCTGCATCTCCAGATAATTCATCAACAACAGGAAGTTCCCCGTTGCCTCCTTTACCCTCTATCCCCACAGAAAAACCAACTGCAAGAGCAACTAATGGGACCAATATATCCACAAGTATAGCATCAACAGGTGCAGGGGGTTTAAACACTGGAGGTGCGGTGGCAATAGGCATTGCGGTTGGGTTTGTAGTACTCAGTCTTCTTGTGATGGCTGTGTGGCTTGCACAGAAACGGAAGAGGCGTCCTACGTCAAATATTGGGTACACTATGCCTTCCCCATTTGCCTCCTCCCAGAATTCAGGTAAAGATTTAAAATGCTGAGTTGTTCAAGGTTATATAGCTATCAAGTAGTTGTTCTCTAAAATTTTCGAAGTTATTATACTTGTTAAAACTTAAAAGCTCTACTGGTTTCTAATTGCTTATTTATAAGAATTGGAATCGGGGTTAATAGATGCAGAATTTGGACTATCATTCTTGAAGAAAAATTTTATCCAAGTCCCTTTAAAAATTTGATCAGCATGTCTTTTCTTACAATTTCCTTTTGTTCATATTAGATATCTGATTTTACAACTTTTGCATCTGGTGTATACAGAACAATCCAATTCTTAAAAGATGACTTGTGGAGGAATTCTAGTGTTTTGATCTATTTTATTGAGATCTAGTAATTTAGCAACTCATATATACTCTTTATAGCCTATGCAATTTAACTGGATATAGGACCCGCCTCCCTGAAAATCTGTCTGGGCCATTTGGCTTAGGTTTGTGAATTATGTTCGCCCATTTATAAATTTGATTCTTGAATCATACTATCATCACCTTGATGTTTGTGTTTTATAAAGAATTGATTTTTATTTTGTTGAATGACAGAATCACATAAAGTATAGTTTACTGCTATTACAAATGCAACGAGAATTAGTGAAAATTGCTTTTGCTGTGCAGAGTCATTATTTCTAAGGCCACATTCTCAAGGTCCTTTCGGAGGAAGCCCTTCTGGAAGTGATTTAATCTATTCCCCACCAGAGCCAGGAGGAGTAAATAATTCAAGGGCATGGTTCACATATGAGGAACTAGTCCAAGCTACAAATGGGTTTTCAACAGAGAATCTTTTGGGTGAAGGTGGATTTGGTTGTGTGTATAAAGGTATCCTTGTAGATGGTAGAGAAGTAGCTGTAAAACAATTAAAGATGGGTGGTTCTCAAGGGGAGCGTGAGTTCAAAGCAGAGGTTGAGATTATTAGCCGAGTACATCATCGCCATTTAGTTTCATTGGTGGGCTACTGTATCTCCCAGAATCAAAGATTGCTTGTCTATGACTATGTCCCAAATAATACTCTTCATTATCATCTCCATGGTAAGATACTTCTTTTGAGTTTGAAATAGAAAGATATTCTTCAATTTGAATACTCTCTCCTCCAAGAATACAATATTTCCATATGGGTTGCTAATAAATTTCTTTGAGTATCCTGTGAAATGTCTGCTTGGTGTGAAATTAATCCATGTGACGCAAATGGTTATATTATTTGAATTGAGCCAATGAGCTAAAATATTAGGCTATTTGCTGATGAGAGGCTATTATGCTTGTTATGTTTTCTTCCTTTAAACAGCCCATCTTGGGAAGTGTAGATAAATACAAACGATAGTTTAGAGGATGAGTAATACATAAATATTTTAAGATTTTTAGTGTTAATGGCCATCTTGAATTCTTAATGACTTCATCTTAAGTTAAATTTTTTCATATTCATTATTGTTGGTTTCTTTCATTCTTCTTTCTTTCTTCTTGTTGCATCATTATGCAATTTGAAGCTTTACTGCAAATGGCTCCCTTGTAATTCTGGTTACATCTTGTATTTCCTGTATTCATATGGACACTTGCAGGTGAAGGTAGGCCAGTTATGGATTGGGCAATTCGGGTGAAGGTTGCTGCTGGAGCAGCTCGTGGCATAGCTTACCTACATGAAGACTGTAAAGTTCATACTTTTATTCCTATAATTTTTTTTAACTTATATTCTGATTTAGCTAGTTGCTTTAGTGATTTTGGTCACTGGCATGAGCCCTGCTATATTGTCTTTCCACTCTCACTTCATTTAACTGCAAAACTGTATATGCAATTTTTTTTTTCTGTACCAGTTAAATGTATATCAAAAAAATGCACTGCGACATTGATACATCCAATGAAGCATTTTTCTCTAATTTATTTGCCCTGTGTATCAGGTCACCCCCGCATTATTCACAGGGATATCAAATCATCGAACATCCTTCTAGATAGCAATTTTGAAGCTCAGGTATGTGCCTGTTTCTGCAAATCTAAGTTTTATTAGGAACCACAAATTACTGTAGAGAAAATTGTTCTTCAGGCACTTGACACTATTGCAGTGCTGATAAAACATTTTATTTGTCCATTTTGCAGTAATATATTTTGAAAAATGTCTAATATGTCTATTACAGTGCACTTGGAAAATGAAGCTTCATTTTTACCTTACTCTACTATAGTTTATCCAGCTAGAAATTTTTGGTTTCTCAAAACTTGTGTTTTCTAACAGGTTTCAGATTTTGGGCTTGCAAAGATAGCACTGGAACTGGATTCAAATACACATGTAACAACACGTGTGATGGGAACCTTTGGGTAGGTGAACCATGAGTGCTTATATATTTTGTAGATGCTCTACTAAACAATGAAGTAAATTTTATATTCGTTTATCTAAGGAAATGTAGAAAGAAATTTGGCATTACTTTCATAGTTTATATAATAATTTTATTTTACAAGTCTGGTTTTGTTTTTCGTGCACTGGTCATATTTTAAGCTTCTCATGTCGATTGGGTTGGGAAGGTTGGTGGTGGGATTAACATGATGTGTATTGATTACAAACGTCTTGTAGAAGAATCCTTAAAATGCCAGAGAAACCTATTCCATTTGTTTCTTATGAATGGAACTTTCATTTTCCAGGTACATGGCTCCTGAGTATGCAACAAGTGGCAAATTGACTGAAAAATCTGATGTTTATTCTTTTGGAGTAGTGCTTCTAGAGCTAATTACAGGCCGAAAGCCTGTGGATGCCTCTCAGCCATTGGGTGATGAAAGCCTAGTTGAATGGGTAAGTTTTGTGGATACTGAACATATTATCTTTCAGATGCTATTTGTTCTAGAGTTTATGCACAATTTCATGGTTCGCTTTGGTTGTGAGATTGTTACAAGGCATTGATATTCACCTTTGGTTTTGTAAATGTCAACAAGCTTGCTCACAATTCCAGAATATGGCTTCAAATCAAATCACACTCTAAGCATGCTATTTTTTTATTTAATTTCAATCACATTTTAGAAGTAACCTGAGCTTTTCCTCGTAATATCTAGGTGCACATACGGTTCTTTGCTACTTTCAGTTGTCATAGTGCTCCAAGTTTATATGTGGCAGAAGGTTGTAGCTAGTCCAAATTTCACAATCCAGGATTTTAATGTTAATGCAAATGTTGAGAACTTGAAGATACTTTTGTATTTCAAATGTGACTTTCATAAAAAGAAAAATGATGCTTGTTCATATTCTAGAATAACTTAATGGGCCAAGTCTTAGTTGCTCGTTGACCCCTCGCTTAGCAAACCTTTATAAGGGGTGTTTGGGATTGCTTTTGGGTGTCCCAAAAGCAGATTTATAATTTTTTTGATTTAATTGACTGATTTTTTAAATTTTTTATAAACAGTTTTTCTCAAACCTGCTTTTAGAAAAAAAAAAATCTATTTACTTATTTCTCTTCAAAAATATTTTTCAAAACTCAAAATACTTAAAAATAAAAAAAATTTCTTCAAAAACGTTTTTTCCAAACTCAACGGCAAACAGACTTATAGTATGTGAGATTATTCTGATTCTTTAGCTTCTTTTGGGGGACACATGGCAAAATTTCTAGTAGCAAAAATGCGTAATGATGTCCTGATATGCTACATAATTAGAATAAGAACTTGCTGTCCCATTTATTACAGTATTGATACCTACTACGAGATAAAGCAGGATGACATTGCATATGTGAAAGCAGCAGACTTCCTCATAACAAAAGAATCTCACTGTTCAAAGATATACAGACAAGAATAAACAAGTTGGAGAAGTCACTAAATGTGTTTAATCTCAACAAACATAATGGCACTAAGGCTCTTTCTTTGTATGCTTATACCCCAGAATGTTTATCATACATCACTTCTCTTTTATTCGTTTCCCATTTCCTCGTGATATCTTTTTCAGAACTCAATGTACAAACCGTGCAACAATCATTCATTTATTCAGGCAAGAGCCAAATCAAACCAGTGTCAAAATCTATAGGAATGCAGAAAACTAACTTGCTTCCCATTTTGATAGAAAATACCAGGGGCTAGGGACTTGAGCAAACAGTTTTGTTAGAGGTTGTTGACATATATCATATTCTGATGTGCTTTTCACCTTTCTTTATGTCTTATTAAATTGTATAATTCTGAAGAATCTGAACAAAAGATTGTGTCTCCCTTATGTTTCTTAATGGTTATGTGTGTCATCATCCCTCTTGTCTAGTAGAGAGGAAATGCGAGATAGTTGAGATTTTTTCAGAAGGTTATCATATCATAGATTTTAATCCTAGAATTTGTTGTCAGGCCCGGCCATTACTTACTGAAGCACTGGATAATGAAGACTTTGAAGCCCTGGTAGATCCAAGGCTGGAGAAGAATTATGCTGCAGGAGAAATGTTTCGAATGATTGAGGCAGCTGCAGCCTGTGTGCGTCATTCAGCTGCAAAAAGGCCAAAAATGAGTCAGGTAATTGAGCTATTGCTGATATATATTTTTCCTTATTTCCTTACCATATTTGTGCCAACCTAGTTATTGATGTCCTCATCTTCTTCACTTCTTCAGGTGGTGAGAGCTTTGGACTCGTTGGATGAGTTGTCGGATCTATCTAATGGAATGAAACCTGGCCAAAGTGAAATATACGATTCAAGAGAGCACTCTGCACAAATCAGAATGTTTCAGAGATTGGCATTTGGTAGTCAGGACTATAGTTCAGATTTTTTCGACAATTCTCAAAATAGCTGGAGAAGTCGAGATCATGGGAGCCGGAGTTCCTTTAAACCATAATTCATACATGATTGTCCTCAATTTTCCACTCCATCTGATGGAATTTCATAGCAGCTGATTTGAGAAGGGTAACCATTTTGCCAAGTACTGGATTTTGGGACCCTTGATGATTTTGTTCTCCCTGGAAACAGCACTTAGTTCCATCTCATGCTTCCCCCCCCCCCCCCCCCCCCCCCCCACTATGATCCCTGTCCTCCTGTATTCTTTATTATTTAAATTTTTTTTTTTTTACAAAATTTCTTTGTATTTAGTATATCAAATTAACGTAATTCTTCTTTTCCAATGATATCGAACCTTGTTATTGGGGCTTCATGCATGTATTATTAAGATCTCACATTAGTTGGTTACGTGACGCCAGTGTTTCATATGATGGTTTTAACGATTTTCTATTTTTTGAGCTAGCTGACTGGTGGGTTAAGTTTAAGGTTAATTCTCAATTATTTAACTATTGTATTAAATTAACTGACAATTTTGGACACAATATGAATTTTATACGATATAATATAAATATGTTTAATATATTATGATATGATTGGATGCATTTAAAAATGTGTAAAATATTTAATAAATATAGTATTTAATTATATATTAATATTTTTAAATATATTTATTTAAATAAAATTATAATATATTATATTATAATTAATTATATTAATATATATGAATAAATATAAATAAAATTATCATAATAATTTTATAGATAATTAAATACTTAAATTTTATTATAAATTTATTTTTGTGCATATATATATATATTATACTAAATTATTAATATATTACAAAAAATTAATATATATTTATAAAATATTAATTTTAATTATTTATATTATATAAATAGTAATATAATACATTTATACATGATATACAAATTGTCAACGCTAGATCTTATGAGCCTAAAAAGGATGGAATCACTAGATGATTTAATTATCTATATCCAATTCAAGTCTACAAATTATTTCAAAAAACAATTATAAAATGACATCTCGAAATAAGTTAGAAATTGGAAATAATTTTATTAAAACTATCTAGTTTGATTTGATTGGTTTGTCAAGTCTATTTATTCTATGGCTAATTCTAAAGTATAATTGATTTATTTATAAATTTATTTTTCGATCTGCTGTTATAGATAATGAATATAAAAGTTAATTTGTTATCTAAATTACTATTTTATTAAAAAAATATGTAAAAAAAATATTAATAACATTCTTTTTCAGCTTTTTTTTATACTCTTTTTCTATTGATCAACTATTTTCAAAAGGAAAATATAATAATTTTTTAGATAAAATTAAATATAATAATTTTCTCTCTTATAATAATAACTAAAACATTAGTCTATTTTTTTTTATTTTCTATTCTTTCTCATCTATTCTTTTACTTGTATCACACATCACTCTTTATTCTTTTTTTTTTTTACTTTTTTATTAAAATTTAAAATATATAGAAAAATTATGAGAAAATTTTGAATTGGTTTTTATACTAAGAACAAAAATTATTAATATAAAAAGAATGAATGATAAAGCAAAAAAATTTTGTTAATTAAGAGAATATTAATTTTGTTTTAAGGAAATAAAAAACCACAAAAAATATAATATAAAATATAATTAATTTTTTCTTTATTTTATATTTTTTATTGTTCAAATTATTTTATTTTTTCTATATATTTTATTTTGTTTCTCTTTATGATTTTTTCGTTGTTTTAGATTTTTCATTGCTTAAATTATTTTATTTTTTCTATATATTTTATTTTATTTCTCTATATAATTTTCTTTTTCTTTTTTTTTGTTGGTTTTGAAATTATTTTTCATGCACACTATTTGTTTCTAGAAAATAATGTTGCATAAGTTTCAATATAAAAGTTATAAAAAAATTATTTTGCACTTGGATATATATTTTATGAATTAATTTTGACTATATTTTTTTGAAAATTAAAATTATTATTTGTAATATCAAATAGATAATAAGTATAGGATTACTGCATAGAGTATTATTTGTATTCTCAAAAATTAGTTAAAAAATATATTTTATTTTCTTTATTTTTTAAATTTTAATTAAAAAAGTGTAAAAAATATAATAAAAGTAATGTGAGATATCAAAAAAGAGAGAATATAGAATGATAAATATAAATAAATAAATTTTAAAATTTTAGTCATTAAAATAAAATCACTATATTTTATCTTATCTAAAAAAAAGATTATATATTTTTTTAATTGAAAATAGCGGACCAATATGGAAAAGAGGGTTGAAAGATAGTGTTACTAATATTTTTCAACATGTAATTATTAATTAATTAAAGTGTACTTATAACAAATGGATTTGAATATCATATTTATGATTTAACCTTATATTTAAAATTAAAATTTTAAATTATATAATTTTTATTTGAATAAGTGACTTATTATTTTTGACTTAAAAATTAATTCATATAAAAGTTATATTTTTAAACCTAAAAAATTCAGATTTCATATCATAATAAATATTATTTTCTTTCTTTTGGGTTATAAATTAATTCATTATATAAATTTTATTTCTAAACATAAAAAATTCAAATTTTACAAGATAATGATAATCAATATTATTTCTTTCATTGAACTTATAAATTAATTTATCATATAAATTTTATTTTTAAATCCAAAAAAATTTCAGATTTCACAAGGTAATGAATACGCTATTGTCTTGATTTAATCTTTAGAAAACTAATCATTAAAATCTGAATATATTTCTATGCTTTATTTTCTTTTTTTCTTTTTAACTTTCTCTCTGTCTATTATAGAATGACATATTTATATATTTTTAAACATTTCTTCATTCATGCGCCAAGATTTATAAAAGTTTTACTTTCGTCAATACAATTTATTGCACTCGATATATGATTTAAATATCAAAAGTTATAGTTTTTAATATATATGACATATAAAAAATTCTAAATTTGTTTATTTACCGATCAATAACTTGCTTTTATAAAAAAATATTTTAAGCCTAATAAATCTATAATAAAAGGTAATTTTAGTTTATATACTCAACTAATATATTTTTATCAAATGATATATTTTAGTCTTAGTATATAATGTCACATTAAACACAATATCTGAAATTCTACAATTTATTCTTTTATTGATGGAAAAATATTTTTCATATAATATAATGTTTATATTTATAAATATTAGTTTAATAAATAATAGAATTAATTAATTATTTTTAATATATTTTTTATTTTTGAAATCAAAGTAGAAAATAAATTTTAAAAACTAAATTATACTATATAATTATTTTCTTAAAAAAATTGATAGAAATCAAATTATTGTAAAAATTATTTATTTAAATTTTTTTATCATAATTTAAAATAAAAATAAAAATAATTAAATTAAATTTTATTGATTATATATATATATATATTTATATATATTGAATAATATGGATAATTTCAGTGAAGATCACTTTTAGAAAAATATTATACTAATAAATATTAAATTGATAACTTATTTTAGAATTTTTTTATTTATATTTTTATTTGTAAATAATTGTTAAATAAATTACAGATTTAATTATTGAAATTTATTTATAATTTTGGTAGTTAATTGATAATTTTTTTAATGATTAACATTAGAATTAAGTGATATAAATCTAAAATGCTTCTTATTGTATACATTTGATAATGATACCGAAGAAAATTTGATATAGAAAGTTAACAAAATTAAAGGCGTCCATTAAATTGAACCGGTTATTATCGTTAAAGTGTACGGTTTGATAATCACCCTTTAAAAATGGTTCCATTTCGCTGATTCTGAATACTGCATCTGTTGAAACAAAGTCGTTTAGTTGGATTCCAATTTCCAAAATCCAAATTCCCTTGCGGAAAGAATATCTGCACTTCAGTTCAATCCAAGTAAACACCATCGAAACTTCAACATTCTCTGAGAGAGAACACAGGAAATTGTGTGACGGAAAGAGATCGGACTGCATTTCGCCGGAGTAGCAGGAGAACGAAAAGAAAGAAGAGAACAGAAGACGAAATAAAGACAGAGATGGGGGAAGAAAGAGAGGATCCACAGAAGATAAAGAGAGCGGCCGCCGCCGCTTATGATTACGAGAACGACCCCGGATGGGCCGACTATTGGTCCAACATCCTCATCCCTCCCCACTTGGCCTCTCGCTCCGATGTCGTCGATCACTTCAAGCGCAAGTTCTATCAGCGTTACATCGTCCGTGCACCTTCTTTTCATTTTTCCTAGAATTTTTGCACACCAATTTCTTTTTATCTGTTTATGTTTTCTTGGTTATTGATTCTGATTGAATATCGAGATTGGGGATTGCAAATCGCCATGTGGGTTTTCCTCTTTCCTCCCAAGATTTTGGGATTTGGGAAAATTTTCTTTCTTCTCAACTTAACCGTACTCGAACATGCGCTTTTGTCTTTGGAATTGTGAAATCCCATTAATCTTGTGTCCTTGCTTCAGTTTACTCGCACAACTTTGCATTTAATTTTTGTTATTGCTTTTAAAGGTTTATATTTTTTCCCAGTTTAGTACTAGGGTTGATTGTTGGTTATTAGTTATTGAGTGTAATTCATATCTTTGAATCAAGTTGCATGTCCTAAATGAAATTATTATGGACTTGTGTGTGTATGGATTATCTGGAATTTCGAATTCTTGAAGAATTGCTATATGCAAATGGGTTTTGGGATTTCTTGGAAGGATTGTGTCTTTTGCTTGGATAAGGTATTCCTTCATGAATTGAAGCCATTTGCATTTGTGATTATTTATAATTTAATACTCCCAGATGTGGCTTGTGTGGGAACATGAGAGAAAGGACTATTTGCAACCATGCGCTAGAGGTTTTTGGCTTATATGTGCCTAAGTGTGAAATGAATATAATTGTTTTTTCTCTCCTTTGTATTTTTATCATTTCTTCTCTTGTAGAACTTCCTTTACTATGTGAATGCTGATTTTCTCTGGGGAACAATAAATAAGAGGCACCATAATGGTGCATATAAGTATGCAGCTTTTGATAACTACTGATCATTTTAAATGTCAGGATCCTGATCTTGTGGTGGAGGCAATGACTTCAAGTGGTTCGTCCCAATCTGCGAAACCTACTTCAGCATCCTCAACATCATCAGGGACTTCAAATGACCAAACTCGACCACGGAACACAGGTTGGAGATACTTGCTCCAGCTATTTAAATGACAGAAAAAAACAGTCACTTGAATTTCTGACTCCATCTTTAGAAAAATGAAGTCCATTTTCTCTTCATTGGTTGGAGGCTTGTCTCTTACAATTAATGTGGCCAAATTTTCTATTGCAGATTCAACTACTCGAACTTCTGGGACATCAGCAACTACTGGTTCAAATATTAATCCTACTTCTGTTCGCTGGGATAGACAAACTATACAATTTTCTATCAATGCTTGGGTATTGCAATTCTTTCGTTTTTCCTTATGTGTTTATATGTTTTGTGAGAGGTGCATGTTTGTGAAAAATGTTGACATAAATATTTTTATATGTTAGTGAAAAATGGTTTTTGGTTTGAGGTTTAATTAAATTTTATTAACATCAGTAATGAGTCTCTTGAAAATACCAATATCTAGTATGACTTCAATGAGACATAAATTTTGAATATCCTATATATTTTGTTCTAGATATGGTAATTATGGGAACTCCTTTAATCTCTGCCAAGAGAAAAAGAATGATGGAAATTCAAATTTCAACAGGCTTTCCATAATATTCATGTGCCTTGTCTTCAATAGGGTAGTTGATTGTGAATTATGATGAACCTTCTCTGCAAATCCTTTTTGCACTCTGAAGCCTTTATTACCAAACAGAACATTCAGGAGTGATACAAACAATGTACTTTGGGAGGAAATTTTAAACAATTAACTTCCCCATTCATGACTCTCATTAGTGGTAGAACATATTAGTGGATTATGAACTTTTTGCTTGCAACTCCTACTAATTTCACTCTATCTTCTGTACTGCTGCTGCATTTCAGTATATGTTTTGATAACTTTTCTTATATGCCTCTTCTGCTACAGGTTTTTGTTGTAGCTGTGCTTGCAATATTTCCTATTGCACCTAGAAATCTTTCAAATAGGGCATATCGGTTGTCATTTATGGGCACTGCATGTTCATCGCTGTATTCCTTGTACATGCTATATGGGGTAACTTGAATTCCTGTGTTTTTTACTTTTCTATAATGTACTATAATTCTTCTTTCAGTAACCATTTTTATGTTTTCCATAGAGACCAAGGGCATTGAATCTGCAGGCGTTGCAGACTTACTTTCAATCAATTATTGCAACCAAACATTTTATTTACTTCATATACTGTTTGACATTTGTCACATCACATCTTTGCCTCAAATGTGAGCATTACTTTGTGAGTTTTTGTTTTGCCATTACAAAATTTGGGTAATTTTGCAATTGCAATGGTTACAGTGGATTAAAAGGCTGACCTTGTTGCAGTTGCTTTGATTCCTATTCTGTGTCGAGCACTGGAGCTGGTTGCAAAATTCTTAAGGCGCAATTTTAGTCGTTCCACCTTATACAGGTAGATATAATCTTCTACTGTTTATTTATGTTAAAGTGGTCATATGAAAATGAAATTTTTGTAGCTCGTTTAATTTACAAGTGACACTGAAATTTTGGGTTATTTTGACCTGTGGCCCCTCAACTTAGACTATTGCGCATTTTGGTCCCTCAACTTCAAAATGTAACAATAAAATCCATGAACTTAGTAGTATTATAACAAAAAAATTTCAAGTTGATGGAAACTGATGTGTGACCTAATTTTTTGTCAGTTTAACCTAACATGGTTCCACTATCTTTTTTCTCTATCCTCCCTCCTCTTTCTTCTCTTTCCTCTCTTCTCTCTTCTCTCAACTTTCATCTACTCCAAGCCTCTTCTAGAAACTCCATTGAGGGACCAAATTCAGCGATCCAAATTCATTGAATAAATTCAGTGATTAGTTCTGGGATAGGATGCTTACGTCATGGGATTTGCTACTGCCTTTGATTCTCTTGATCCATGTTTGGTGTCTTGATGTCGAATTGGTTTTTTCAGCTTGGTGAAGAGTTTTTCATAACAGAGGGAATTGAATCTTGGGTTGAAATGTAGAAATGGACTTCAATCATCCCATCCCATTTCATCATCCTCTTTGCCTTTTCTATTAACTCATTTCATCGTCCTGTCTTTTCTATTAACCCATTTCATCATCCTCTTTGTCTTTTCTATTAACCCATTCTCTCTCTTTCTCCCCATTCTTGAACTTTTTATAATGGCTGACCATGGCTGTGCCTAGCTTCATAGCCCAATAAACAAACCCTACAACTCCTACAACAATTTCCTTAAAAAAAGGAAAAAAAAACTCCTCTTATGCACATATAGCATTAGCAATGCCCTTGCCATGCTCTCTGTGATCACTATCAAATCTGTAATGATAGGCTTCGAATTGAAAGTCAATCATCTAGTTATAGTTTGTAAAGCTGCATTATCAATGTTATCATCCTCATGAGAAACCCTGGGCTCCTCCCCTCAATGCTCCAACATACCCACACGAAGTCCCCCAACTGAAAACCTAGAAAATAGTTTATTTTTTTCTTGGGTTTTCCTCTCTTTGCAATTGAAATTCCTCTTGCTACTGGATACTCAAAACTGCCAATTCAGTTCAAAAACCACATATGCCACTAGGAACTCAGGTCATGGAGTTAATTGTGTGCTCTTGTTGATAGCTTTAAGCTTTTAGAGTCTCTCCAACACTCCCCACAGGCATTATGGGGTCTTCTCAAGATTAATTACTGGTGATGAATGCTTCCTGGTGGTGAGTATTTGGGTGCTTCTTGGGACAACTGTGGTGATGGCGGGGTATGGTATTGGTGATATTGTTACTGATAGGATAGGCATAGTGGGACAATGATTTCAACTTTAGTGACGGAGATAATGTTGTCATCATTGTTGTTTGTGGAGATGGGTATCTAGTGTTTAAGTGGTGGTAGTGTTAGTGGCGATAATTTTCTTCAAATTTTTAGTTGTTTGCTGCTTTTTTGGCCCCAAATAAATAGAGAAAAAAATTAGAGGATTTGAAAAAATGGGAAAATTTGATGAATAGCAAAGCGCAGACTATAGAGGAAGAGAGGAATAAGGAGCTAGAGGAAGGAATTCTTTTCCCTACTCTCTATAACATGGAAGATGTATTAGAGCAGGGACAAGAATAGAAAAGAGAGGAGGGAGGAGAGATGGATGCATGTGTTCATCTTACAAAGTGTTATGTGGGTTTTTGTAATATGCTGTACATCTAACATTTTGATAATACTGACTCATTTTCATTCAGAATTTGGGAATGCTTATTTATGTGGAATTGACATTTTTTCCATGACAGAGATCTGTAATATTTGGAAATTAAATGTAGTCAAACAAATTGTCCTACTTTATTGTTTGTGGATAGCTTACCATAAGTTGGTAATTATACAGTTTTTTCGTGGATATCAGGGACTAGTTATTTTCACTCCTATCTTGAGATGAAATATGAAATTAGTTTTGTTTTTCAATGGGAGAGGGAAATTGCTTACAGTTAATTGCTATTGATCGGGTTTTGTTCAAAAGACAGATCAGAGGACAGTAGCATGAATTTAGTATGACATTCCATTGTTTATTTTGCTGGATATTTGAACATTGGCATCATGTGTATTTGATATGTTTAAGAATGCTGAAAAAAGAGGAAAAGGACACTGCCTTTTTTCTTTTCTTTCATTTTCTTATTTGGTATTTGTTAATGCTGAAACCCCACTAGTTAAGCATGGCTTATTGTTAAAAAATTGACCCATTGTTCTTGGGAAATCTTTTCAGAGGCAGGTGTTAGCAGACATTTAGTATTAATTTCATAGACACCAAAAAACCAATGTGCAATATTAGGCAGAAGATGTTCCTTTGTTTCCACATGCAAATGTTTATTGAGATTCAAATTATTACCATTTAGAACATCAATTGATTGGAACAGTACATTGTTGTTTGACAGTGCTTGTGTTCATGCCATTTCAAGTTGGTCAATGCTAAATTGCTTCCAATTGTTTTGTTTTCGGCCTGTTTGTGCTCTTAAATATGGCTTTTGCTTTGTTTTGACATTTCTCCTTTTCTGGAGAAGCTAGGGGCAAGAATCCAAAAGGTTATTCTTTTTGTATCTTATTGGCCTACTGACAGTCAAGCATTTTTAAGTTTAATATGTCTGACATATTTTTTCTTTTAATAACAAAAGTCAATTCCTTGAGAACTCTTGTGACTTGTCTAAGTACTTCAGAGATCAGAGATCAAGAGAAAGGCAAAGCAAAGGAAAGATTATCATAACGAAGACTCTGAGTAAAATCTTCCAAGAGAATGTGAAGCCTACAGAACACCACCCATCAAGATAGAGAACATGTAGGTTATTTTAGAATTCAACTCCACCTCTGAAAACAGAATCTAAAGCCTTACCATCAATTGTCCTGCTCTTTCATTCAATAACCAGCACCATAATGAACATGCTTTGCAATTCTCCAAACTGAATGGTTTCTCTCCTATCAATGCTACAGTGCCAACTAAAATTTGTCGTAACTGTAGAAAGAGGCTTGAGAAGCCTTGAAAAAAGAGTGAAATGACAGAAAAAATATTCTTTCCATACTTGTAGGATAAAGACAATAACAAAAAGGGAATTAGCAGAAAATGTACTAGAAACTATCTTCAGGATGATGAATTACAAGATGATTTTGGCTGTTTTCTCACTCTGTTTACACACGCAACACCATTGGCCAAACTGCTTCTTCATTAGAAGACTGTCAAATGTCAATCTTCAAAATATTTCTCCAAATGGAGAGGTCCAAACTTGAACTGATTCCTCAGCATGCTAGCATACTTTCACTTGCACTTCATGATTGGTATAGTGGTTCTGCTGCTCCACTGCGGATACGATTAGCATTACATTTTTTGTTCTTTTCTGTTTCTTTTTAAGTTTCTAACTTTGTGTAAGTTATTCCTTTTTGTTTTGTTTCTTTAAACATTTTTTTCCTGCTGAACAGGAGATACCTGGAAGACCCTTGTGTCTGGGTGGAGTCAAACACGACAACCCTCAGCATTCTCTCCTCACATGCTGAAATTGGGCTCGGCTTCCTCTTAATCATCTCTTTGTTCTCGTTAGTTAGCTTGAGCCTTTTGCTTCTATTTTGCCTTTTCTGTTGGAATATGTATATAACATGTTTTACCTTGCAACATTTTCTCAAGTGTGTTGTATATGTGCAGGTGGCAGCGTAACGTAATACAAACATTCATGTACTGGCAGGTACAATACATGTCTATGTTTAGCAATTTCATATTTGTTCCATCTTATGTTTAACTTCTCTCCCCTCCCCCCCTCTTTAGTAAGATTATATGAACAAATGCCTGAACCAAAATATGTTATTGCTATGGGGGCATGTACAATTACAGGGGGGATGTTCAGTACCGATTCTTATAGTACTGTTCGGGGAGTTGATAAGCTAATTCCTGTACCCCCCCCCCCCACTTTGTGGGCCTTATTTTGGAGGTGGGCTATGGTATAATGAGGTTGCTGGCATTGTGACTATAGCTCCTGTGTTCAAATATTGTAATAGCTCCTTATTCATGAATAAACTTTCATTCTGCTGCTGTTAGCCTGAATGGTTGAGATTTAAAAATCATTATTTTGAAATGTGCTTTTAGTTTCATTTTAGATGGATATTGAAAGGATGTAAATTTACAATCACAATTTGATTCACCAAAGAAATTGAAGTCATTGCTTAAGTTTGTTGTCAAATGTCGTTAGTGTGAGATGAATCCATTGAAATTTTGACGTAAGATTCACAGTCTTGAATTTTGGTCCATTGAATAAATTGGAGCCTGGTGATACAAAAGGATATTTTTGTGCCTTTATATTGCTTTTGATATTAATTTTGAGTTTGCTAACGAGCACTAGGATGTTCAGTTTTCATTTTATTCTAAAATTCACTTGGTTTTGTTTAGCAGATAAGATACGCTGAAGATAACAGTTGTTTGGAATATTTTAATTCCATAAATGTTGTAGAGCTTTGATTCAATTAATCTTTTCTTTTCCTTATGAAATTTTTTCTGGCAGCTGTTGAAGCTCATGTATCATGCACCTGTCGCTGCTGGTTACCATCAGAGTGTTTGGGCAAAGATTGGAAGAACTGTAAACCCACTTATCCACCGGTATTGCCCATTCTTGAACACTCCAATTTCTGCTGCTCAAAGATGGTGGTTGAGGTAAATACCTGGAGTTTTATTTATAGTGAGCCAAAAGAAAAGAGAGAGAGAGAATTATTCTGACAGGAATATGTTCGATTATTATCATTCACATTTGGAAGTGAAGCTACTAACTTTGGATGCATGCCATGCAGCCCTTTCGGTTCTGGATCAATAAACTTTTGACTGTTAGTCTAAAATCTTGCTTCTATCACTATTTTCTGATTTTCTTCCCCCAAGTATATCATTGCACTGTGCCAGCCCGTGTGGAGAGTTTAGACCGGATCCAATCCATTATGAATTTGTCGAAATTCTGCAGGATTCTCAATTCCTGATGAAGAAGATGATGATAATGGCTCGAGTCCGTGCTCTTAGATTTAAAATGCATTTTAGAATGTCTTCAACTCATTACTGTTCATGCAATTAATTTTCTGATGAATGATTTAGTGAACTTAAATTCGCTGGAGGTATTTATGAACTGTTTGTTTCAATGTGTTGCGCGTTCCTATTAGGCAACCCAATGACACAATTGATCGTTTAACATGAAATTACAGCTTAGTTGTTATTCATTCTATAGGGTATTAACTAGGGATGTGAACTGGTTTGGTTTGGCTTAGAACCAAAATGAACTACCAAATATCCAATAGTTCGATTTTTTTTTTCTTTCTAAAAATAAAGAATGGAACTGAAGTAAACCGAAATATTTTTGATTCGATTCGATTAGGTTTGGTAGTATTACTTAACATTATACAATTATAAGGTTCACTAGGTTTGGTGGTGTTTTGGGTTTTATTATTTTAACATTAATAAACTGAATTGAAAATTTCAAAATCTCAAAATGGAGGCTAATGCCTGATTTCCACAAACACCATTCACCGTGCAAAATACACATTTTGCCACAATAAGACACCTTTGCTACTTGGTACTTTGGCGCAAAGCTTCTTTGTATTTACTCCTTACCAACATTGCATTTAGCTCTGTCTAAGCCCCCATTGACTATCCTCACATGAACTCCAATCTTTGGAAGTATAGTCTGAAGCTCTTCATTGATTCACAGACAGTATATCGTTCAATGGTTCTCTTGTACAGCTAAAGATGAATTTATGAGGTTATATGGTTAAGGGGACTACGGTTTTACAAAGAAAAAGGTTTAACTATATTTTTAACAACATGCTCAAACAAGAGTTTCATAAACATTTTACTAGCAAAAAAAAAAAAAAAAAAAAAAAAGAATGCAGATATACTTAAATAATCATTTTCATCTCAACAATATCTTTTGATATTGTATAAAAAGAACGTTTATTTTATTTTATTTTATTTTATTTTATGTACAAAATTTTTTACGAATGATAAAACCAACATCAAAATTGATTTTAAACTATGATTAATATTAAATTATACTCTTGATTACCTAACCATTTTTTCATCATTATTTAATTTAAAAACATAAAGTTTTGCTAGTTCTCTCAAGCAAAACAAGAACAAAGATAAATAAAGATAGGATGTGCTCAATTCATCCTCAACATCATTTACGGCATCTCAGTTGACATTATCTAAATATAAAATTATGACAGTCAATCCCAATTCTCAAGTCAATCACATCATACTTCAATCACTTAATAAGTTGGGTTTGTATATAATCAAATATATATATATATATATATATATATATATATATATATATATAGACACACACTTTTGAATGTATAAATTTAATAATTCTTTTACATTTTAACTATAAATTTGATGAATTTCAGATTTATATACATTTTAAATTGAATCTAATATATTTCTAAAATAAAAAAAAAAGATTTGACCCATTTATTATTTATTTTTTTGGTATAAATTGTCCGAGTGAATGTTCGAATTCAATATTTTACGACATTGATTACCAAACCAGTACAATTAAGTTAAAATTTATTGGTATGAGACATATTTATTATATATCAATAATAAGAATATTCAAAAAAAATTTGTTAAGTTTCTAAAGAGTTCAACTTTAAATACATAAAATTTTATGCCAACACATGTTCAAGCAAAATCTTGCTTAATTTGGTTGTTTAGATGAGTTGGCTTGGGTGGAGGAGTAGACTCTTACCATTTCTTCTCATGTTAATCATGATCCATCCATCTGTTTCTTCTTTCTAATGAATTATTTGCAGCTTTTATCAAAAACAGAATAAAGCACTTAACCTTTATATTTATAAATCTTTTTAAAGAAATCAAAAGAATCAGAATGAGATATCAATAATGATAATGATAAATCAAAAGAAAAGTTTTTTTTATGACTTATCATATAACATTTATATTTAATTGAAATTAATTAGATTCACTAACTAATCAAAAGAATTTTTCTCCAGTAAGAGTTCTTAAAATTAATTAGATTTTACCCTCAAATTTATATTTATTTTTCAAAAAACTAGTCATAGCTCCCCCAAAACTTTTTGTATTTTCGTTACAATTAATAAACATTTATTCAAATAATACTTATAAGCATTGCAATTGAAATTTTATCTATAACATTTTATGACTTTTTTAAATTAAAAAATTAATTATAAATTCAAATTTGTTTATGAATTATTATCATATAATATTTTTTAAAATTTATAAAAAAATTTACATCACTATATTTTTATTTATGTCTTTGGTAATATTTAATTTTAGTGCTCAACATATAAATTTCTAGTTCTCCCTCCATTTATTGAATCACTAAACATTATTTTAGCACACATTTAAATCAGAGAAATAATTTAAGGATTTAATATAATATTATTTCAAGTAAATTTAAATTAAATTTTTAATAATAAAATGTATAAATATTTAGAAATTTAAAAATAATTCAGAAAACAATAATGTGTTACTCATACCAGTTCCTGCCTGCCTAATGGGAAATGGTGATGGAGAGTGGATCTAGCTAGGGACGGCGGATTTTGGTTGCGTGTGTTTGATAGTGTGTGGGGCCGGCAACACCATATCATGTCCTCATCTTCTGAGCCACGTGTGTCATCTTCACCCATCGTCTTTTTATTTTAATTTCCACGCGGCAAAAGTTTTAACGGCTTCCCGATCCTTCAGTTTTTCCTCGAGAAGCGAGATTCATCCAGAACTCTAATGCGATGACCTTTTATTTTTTCTTCACTGATTCAATGGTAATTTCAAATTAGGCTTCCAAATAAATCCAAACAGTTTGGTAATTTGACTAACACATTTTGCAAATAAATATTTGATATCTGTCAGAATATGATTTTTCTTTATTTTACTTCTCAACCCAAATATGTTTTCAGATTAAATTTAGTATTTGTTTGATTAAATGGTGTCAATGTATTTTTATTTTTGTTGGTTTGACGGAAAATGAACGATTCGAATTTGAAATCTTATAATTATCATCATTAAAATAAAATTTAAAAAATAAACTATATAAATTTTTTTTAAAATTTTTAAATTATAAATAGAAATAATTTTTTTAAAGTAACAGCTTATTTCATATTATTTAAAATAATATATATATATTTTTTATATTTAAAATATTTTTATATAAAATTTTTAAAATTTTATATAAAATTTAATAATATTTTAAAAAAATTAAAATTTATAATAATATTAATTTTTTTAATTATTATCTCAAATAACAATTTAATCAAAATATAACTATTGTTTTTTTCAAAGTATTTACAACCGCAATTTATTAAAATTTTATATAATTTATTTTTTAAAAAGCTGAATGAAAAATTGATTTATTAAATATTAATTTAAAATTTTAATTTATTATACAACTAAAAATTAACCTTTACCGATCAATTAAATGGACTCACTTATGTGGCAATTTTAAATTAATCAGGTCCATGAACACCACGGATTTACCTATATAAGAATTTCTGGGTTTTTCTTTAACTCGAATAGTTACTACTGCAAAATTTTGGATACTAACCAAACGGTACCTTATAAGAAAGTGAAAGGGAGTCCTCTGCCTCTCTCAGCTCCCTACAGTTACAAATTCAAAAAACACCAATACACCGAATTAGAAACTAATACACAGATTCCCATTCCTTGACCGCTCCCAGATTCTAAACCATTTGCCGGCGGGGCATGAGGTCGTCACTTCCGGCGAATCATGCTTCATCAGATCTCCTCCGGTCCATGCCGGCTTCACCATCTCCATCACTTTATAGTGAGGATGTGATGACTGATGCTCCGCTGCTCTCTGGGTCTCTCAGTTGCAAGAACGGTGGTGGCCTTTCTTGTGAAAACCAACCTCGCCGCCGAGCGGCTTCCAGCGGGGAGCCGGCTGCGTTTCGGAGGCAGCCGTCTTTGGGCCGAGATATCGGTCGTGCTGCAAGTGAAACTTACTTGGTCACGCGGCTCACTATCATTCTTCTCCGATATCTCGGGTATTATTTGCTTTTGAATTTAAATTCATGAATCAACTATGTATATCCATAACTTTCTTTTTTATTATTATTATTTTATCTAGATTTTACCGTGTATATGTATTCGTATTTGATTCGGAGTATTCAGTTGATTAAAATCTGCAGTCTGATTGTTTTATGAGATAATAGAAGCAAAGATAATTAAAAGGAGGAGGGCGGAAATTTTGATATTTGTTGCTGTTTCTAGTCTAGAGTGATGAAACTCAATCAAATATTTGCGGTATCTGATCTTTTCTGCATTTTCATCATCTATTAGGAATTAATGAATATTTCTACTATTTATTAGCTTACGAATTTAATTGTTTAGTAGCTATAGATTTTATTTTCTAATACTTTCTCTAATTTAATTGTTTACAAACTTACATATGTGGTATTTAATAGCAAGATTGTCTGCATTTCTTGACATTGTTCATAAGGTTTATTTAATATGTAGAAGTCGGAGTAATAAGACATTAGTGGCTTGCCTTTGTGTCGTTTAGCTGGTTACAATATGGTGAGGATATTGTGTCAGCGATGATTTCTTAGGGAATTTAGATTTTCTTCTTCTTTTTTATTTTATTTTTTGTTAGTAAAGGAAATTGTGTTACCAAGAGAACAAGTAACAACTATAACCTGTATAGCTATTATGTCCACTCACTCTAGTATACATTATGGGAGTCCAATCTATTCCTACTATGCATTGACCTGTATTTTTACACTTAGAGACACTCTTTTAATCACTCTTTCCTTTTGAAAAATATCATTCAGAAAGGCTATAGCATTCCTTACTGCCAGAGCCAATAGATGGCTGCATTTAAAGCCTCCTCTTCTTATTCCAGCCACTAACCTTTTCCCAGCTGCTTTCCTACAAAACCAGCTAATCTCATGCCTCCAACTAGGAGGAACTCGCTGGATTTTGCATCTTCTTGGGACTTCACTCCATACTTCTTTTGATATAGAACATTCATAAAAGAGATGGGAGATAGTTTCAGCACTTGCATTGCAAAAATAGCACTGCTCATCATTTATAATTCCCCACTTCTGCAGCCTCTGTTTCATCGTGATCATGTTCCTTACAGTTAGCCAGGCTATAAAACTTTGTCATGGAATTTAGATTATTGAATCTTTTATTATTCTATCTATAGCAATTTTTCCATTTTCTTTCTTTGAGTTTTGCTGGAATTTGCAATGTCCATCAGTGCATATAAATTGTATAATTTGGAGTATTTAGTTGATTAAATCTGGAGTTTGATTGTTTCATGAGAAAGTAGAAAAAAATTATTAAAAGGAAGACGGAAGTTTTGTTATTTGATTCTGTTTCTTGTTTAGAGAGATGAAACGAGATCAATTACTTGCAGGATACATAGGCTGAATCTTTTATTGTCTTTTCTTTTCTGAATCTCTTAGGAATTTGATGAAACAGAAGTTTTATTGTTTTAGGTTTGATTTGCTAAAGCCTAAAATTTTCTCTAATTTAATTGTCCACAGATTTCAATATGTCAAATTCAATAGCGAGCACATTTTTGTTTCTTAATATTATTAATATAAATTTTCAGAACTTTGAGTGATATATTTAAGATATAGAAGCTGCAGCAATAATACAATAGTGGGCCTGCCTTCTTGTCATTTAGCTAGTGCAATACTTTAGGATGTGTGAGTAATCATTCCTTACTAGCTACACTTGTGACTAGCTGTCTGGTGACAGCATATTTGGAGATAATAATTCTTTTCTTTATACATGTAAATGAATAATTCTATCCATTTCAAGGGATGTGACAATCTGGCAATCTTGCTTGTTCTCCTTCTGCCACCATTTGGACTTAGTACTTGGTCAGATTTGGAACATCAAGTGACCATGTCGTATCTGGATCATGTTTTCTTTGGTAAAATTGTTTAGTATTTCAAGAAGAATGTGGGGACAGTAACTGTATTAATTTTTTAAAGTTATATCCCTTGAATGGAACTTCACTCAATCAATTATTTATGACATGTCATCTTCTAATCATTTATTTTTGTTCAGGTTAGGCTACCGGTGGATCACTAGACTAGCTGCCCTTGTGCTTTATGCTGCTTTACTTATGCCTGGATTCCTTCAAGGTTATTACTTGTTGCATTACTTCATTAGTGTAACCCTGTTGTGATTAATGTATGCTTATATATTTGTTTGGGTTTGAAGTTAGTTCCAAAGATTGATAAAAGTGCACTTAGAAACTTCGTGCTTTATTTGCATGAGTAATACCTTGGATATGTTTATTGGTTAGTGCCTGCTTACATCATATGTTTAGTCTTTCATCAAAGCCTAAAAGGTGGATTTTGTCAAATCCTTTAAGCCGTGTGCTTCTTCTATATAATTCTTAGCAGAAATGCAAGGACCACCAAATAAGTTGCCTTGTTGCTGAAGCATGATGGAAACACCATTGATACAAATTTGCCAGTCCAATCTCTGTACCTTTTAATTTGAAATCAATATCAAATATGATGTATCAGATTTAAAATTTACGTTCGATTTTTCTTTTGTTGTCGTGTGGTGAATAATAAATCTGTTTTATGTTGAAATCTATTATAGTCCACTTTCTCCCTTGGGAGTGTTGGACAAGGTTCCTGGCCATGCTTTTGTTTTGACACATCATATGCCAACTATGAAGATTTTATAGACATGCATTTCTGCTTATTCCTACAGATTTTCTTCCTTAAGTTTGAGGATAACTTTGCTATGATATCAGAAATAATGTGTCTGGATTTGGCGTCTAGAAGAAAGGAATTGGTGTGATGTTTTTGAACAATTTGATTGCTTCAGTTTCCCCAGCTGTGCCTGTGAATGATAACTCCCTGCTTTTCTTATCTATCATGATTTTTATTCTTGGAACCTTTTGGCCAAGTGGCAAATTTTGACATTTCTGATGTACCTAAAGGAGCTGGCAAACTCTGGGTATCTTGGTCCAGTGTCTGCATTGACCAGATTTTCCTTTCATTCTTTTTTCTTTTTATGTTTGCTAAGCGCAAGTACTGCAGTGCCTGCCTGCATCTTCTTTCTACTTGTATCCTTTAGATGCCTAGACCTCCTTGGCATGTCTATTTTTTCTTTTTGGTTCCATGGTATCAAATGCTACTTCTCAACTGTATATCATTTACCATGCATATGATAGGGGAGGAAAAGAATTGCAGATATATTGTTTCTTAATATTCAACTTGAAAAGTTCTATTTCCAAGATTTATCAATCAAAACTTTATGAGAAGTTACTCACTTTTGCAGTTGGATATTATTATTTCTTCTCAAATCAGGTGCGTCGTAGTATTGTTTATGGAGATCAGCCCAGAAACAGGTTTGTGAATATGTGATACAGGTCTTTACTTATTTCTCATTTTTAATTTTCTGAAATTCTTGCTGTTATCACTTGGAGATAAAATTAATGTTTTTCTGTTAAAATGATGGTTTTACAGGTTGGATCTATACTTACCAGAAAATAAAGATGGGCCAAAGCCAGTTGTTGCATTTGTAACTGGCGGTGCCTGGATAATTGGGTAACTTGATTAGTTTCTCATGTTTCCTTAGAAGTTATCATGAATTTACAGTGTATGAAATTATTTTATTTCCTTGCAATGTTCTATACATGTAGCTTTACATTTTTCCCCATGGGCAACTACTCAAGATACTAGTTATTAATTGTGCATACCAAGTAATGCCTGTCATCATGCTGAGTAACGCTGCGTGATTCACTGAGAAGAGTTTCCAGCAGAATCTGAGCTTAAGATTGTGACGTCTCTACATGGCTTCTACTATATGTGCTACACGATAACAAAGTCACTTGTTATAGTGACATGGTTTTGACTTCCAATTTTCCTTTGGTTATTTTCTTTTTCCATTGAAGTGGGGAGTGGGAACTATCATCATCTCCGCTGCACCAATATAACTGAAAGTAATTAACAGAGCTCAAGGGGCTGTTTGGACATCCTTACTCTTGGCGTTGGTTTTGATGGGGCTTACTCATTGAACTCTGTTAATGGAACAGTTTATAGATCACTTATCTCTCATATATTATGCTGAATGAGATGCTACAGAGAGTACATATTTCATTGCATGATAAGAAGCCCTTTTACTTTTTTTTTTCTTTGACATTAATTTTGTCGAGTTTCATGCTGATGTAGGTACAAAGCATGGGGCTCTCTCCTAGGAAAACAGTTGGCAGAAAGAGATATCATAGTTGCATGTATTGATTACCGGTATGTGGATTACCAGAATTTTTTGTGAACAGTACACCATATCCATGAGGAATTATCACTTTTTTTTTATTGATATAAATCCTAATTGCATGTAAATTGAGTATACCAACACAATAAAGCATGTGCATGCTCTAAATTTAAAGGCAATTACGTGCTCTCTTCCCCACTACAAAGCAAATATTAGAGCTCCTCCCTAGTCCTAATTGGTGATAGTTTGTCCATTAAATGTATGCCAATTTCTTAGCTCAATTTCAGCCAAACCGAATGTGAAACTTACATGGCTAAAGTCAGCTTCTTCCGCTCTATGCATGTTTTCCATAACTTGAACGTTTAACATTTTTGGCAATATAATTTTTCATATCATCTTAAAGTTCACATAATGTCAGCTAATTTGTCTACCCCCACCAATCATATTTGACTGGCCTTTTTATGCAGAAATTTTCCCCAGGGAACCATCAGTGATATGATAACTGATGCCTCTCAGGGGATTTCATTTATTTGCAACAACATCTCAGAATACGGAGGTGATCCTAACAGGTGATAGTATAATTTCTCAGTTTTTCCATGTTCCGTCTGTTTCAAAACCTTCGTTATTAATTTTTTTTCTCCCCTTGCTGGGCAGGATTTACCTGATGGGACAGTCAGCTGGTGCACATATTTCTGCTTGTGTTCTGGTGGAGCAAGCAATCAGAGAATCTAGAGGAGAGAGTATCTCCTGGAGTGTCTCCCAGATAAAAGCTTATTTTGGTTTATCTGGAGGGTAAATTTTCTCTGTAGAAAAGCAGAAAAGGCATGAACTTGTTCATGCTATTCCAATTTGAAAATTAATAATTAGTTCCTTATCATTGATCAGGGCACAGTTCAGGAGGCGGTTCCAGTTTTTTGGGCAAGGGACCTAACTGGTCCCATCCGGTTCTTGTTCCAGTTCATAGGCCACTGGGGCTGGTTTCGAATTGAGAACCGCCTCCTTTTCCTTTTTCTTTTTAATTGCCAAAATTAGTTCTTAATGGAATATGGAGAAAGACGAAAAAATTTGGGCTTAAATTAATTCTAAGTTAATACTTTACTGATATATTGATTATCAAGTTAATACTATAATAAAGAAAAATTTATTTCTTGTTCTGAAACCAGATGGGTTTTGGTTTGTCAAACAATGGGGGACCAGAACTGAATCAGGCTTCCTGAGGGCTTGGGCTGGTTTCCACTCCCTGTTTTCACAAGACTGGTTTGGAGGCAGACGGTGGCCAGGCCAACCTTATAAACACCATCAGCATAGAGATTCTGAGTTTGCTGTTTAGAAATTTTTTCACATTTTGAACATCAGAAAGCAGTGAGCACCTTTTCATAAAGGAGCACTGTTGCTTGATCTACCTGTTTAAATTGCAATGGCATATCCATGGATTAGATGACATCTGTATTACTTTGTTCTTTAGAGTGTCATTATTTTTTGTTCCCTGCACTACCTGTTTCTTTTTTTTTTTTAAATTTTATTCTCTGTTTTTACTCTGATTTTTTTTTTTCTTATTTTACATGCTAATATAATGTGGAAACTGAAGAGGGAAACTGTCAAGACAACTTGCAAGAATTCTTTATGCCACTGAGGATTATCATCAATGATGTTTTATGTTCTTGTGTGATGGACCAATACTTTGTTATAGGCATCTAACGTGCACAAAGAACTTTCTATTTGTGAAATTTTCATAACTGTTGAAAGTTTTACTTGTTTTATGGTGTGAGAGGGTACTGACGATTGACCATGATAATTTGCTTTTACATATGTTGGTTGATCTACATGTCGCTGATTGCAATGTGCTCCATACTTCATACACTTTTGAATCTGTGTACAGGTACAATTTACTCAAGTTGGTTGATCATTTTAATAACCGTGGCCTCTATCGCTCCCTTTTTTTAAGGTAGACACCAATTAGTGTCTCACTGGTTGCGAATTTTGACTTATTATATTATGTATTCAATTGTTTGCTATTTATTGCTTGCATAAACTTTTCATGAATGGTTGCAGCATAATGGAAGGTGAGGAGTCCTTGCAACAATTTTCACCAGAAGTCAGAATAGAGGACCCAAGCTGTAGAGATGCTGTTTCTCTGCTGCCTCCTATTACTCTCTTTCATGGAACTGCAGATTATTCCATACCATCAGCTGCAAGGTTTGAATTAAATGTCCTTGTTTTCAACATTGATCAATTCCATATTTAAATATAAAGTGATGACATAGGAAAGATGCATGGGTGGAGTATATTAAATTTGATATGATGCATCATCAAATAATGGTACCATTTCAAATTCAAGCCAATTCTGAGCTGAAGGGTGTGAAAATGAAAACTTCTGAATCCTCTTATTATCAATGCAATAGTAAATGAGCAGTACAAGTAATTTTGACTCTTCCTATTCATCATTGGTTGATCTTAATGGTTTCCGTTTTGCAGTCAAACTTTCGTAGAAGCTCTTCGAAGGTTAGGAGCTCAGGCTGAGCTAATTTTGTTTGAGGGAAAAACTCATACAGATTTGTTTTTACAGGTTTGTGCTGGTTTCAAATTTTCTGTTCTGTACTCATTACCATTTTTTTTTTTAGTTTACGATGTGCATACTGCATTGATGGTTATTCAAATTCCATTATTACTCCCATAATCAAATTCCATAAACGTATTTTAATACAAATCACATAAAATCAGAAGTGTATTTGCTGTGATGAGCCTGGAAGTCGCATTGCACATAAGTGTGGCACGACCATGTTGTTTGAAGGCGGACAGCTCCTGCATTGGTTTCGCGGATTAAAATTCTTGTTCTATTGCACTGAAAAAATCTGATACTCCTTTACTTACTAAGATGTTCATGCAGGATCCTTTAAGAGGCGGTAAAGAAGAAATGTACGACCATATGGTTGCAGCAATACATGCCGGCGACAAGGACGCGCTTGCAAAGGATGCTACGGCACCTCAAAGAAGACGCCTTGTTCCTGAGGTGTTACTAAGAATGGCTAGTCGTATCAGCCCATTTTAGGTCTTTTAACTTCTGATTGACGGTTCGATTGTTTTATTATTTTCTAAGCCTGCTACTCTGTATGTGCTATTCTTGCACTCGTTAATCATAGCAGCTGAGCATATCCCATTCTTTGCCTGAAACTCGCCATTGTATTGATTAAGAAAATATGGGGAAAAATAGTTTTAATATAATAGATGCAGGTTGTTTTATCGTTTATTTCAATAAATAAATGAGTCCCTCCTCGGCCAAAAATCTTTTACCCTTTTCTTATTTGTTGGTTTAGAGTGTCAGGCATTCTCGAGTTTTTGCCGTGAGACCGACTTGGCGATCCTAAAAGCGCACCTCACAAACCGAGTGAATACTAGTAAGGAGCTTTTGAGCGGCTCTGAATGACATCTTGGGTTAATTTTATTTGCAATCACTGTCTTTATACTTTAATTGAAATTTAGTTTAAAAAAAATTAGTTAGAAAAAATAATTATAATAAAAAATATTTAAATATTAAGAATTTAACTCAAATTATATGACATTCTGCTTTATTTATTTATTTTTTTGATATCATTTGATATTTTACTTCATTTATTTTTTTTAACATAATTTTTATTATAATTTTTTTTTTCTAATTGAATTGTAATTAGAATATTTTTTGTATTATTTTATTAGAGATAAAAAAAATTTCTCATAGATGATTGATGTGGATGCGGATTTCATGTGAGTGTTGCTTTTTATTAATTAAGTGATAAGCTTAAATGACAAAAAAAGAGCGATGTTTTGTTGTTGAATTGCGGCCGAAAGTAAGTTGTTGGTAATGGCATTTTCAAATTAGGCGGCTGAAAAACGTCTGTAGATTTTTGATAATGATTCAATGTTTTCCTAAATGAACGATGTGTAAAGCGGCTTTTGTAATTTTATTTTGTCAACACAAATAATGGAATTGATTCTTATCATCTCTTTCTTAGCTTCATACATATATGGGTTTATATATTTTGTACAATGAATCATTTAGAGATTTTACTTTTTAAAAAAATCATATAGATATTTAAATTTATTGATTTTTTATTATTAAATCCTTTTAACTGATGTAGTGTTAAAAGTAATGCTTGGACAATAATGTATATGACTTATAAAAAGAGAAAATTATTATGTACTTTTTAAGATTTAATATATTATGAGATTTAATATTCATACGATCGGTTCTTTCTGTTTTATCATATTTTACTAATACATTATTTCGTTAAATTCTTTTTTAGAAAAATATTAAATTGTAGTAAAATAAAAAAATATTATTTACTTATTATACTAGTACTTTTAAGTAAAAGAGAATATTATGTTTTATTAATAGTAAATATTTTAAAATTTAACTGAAAATTATATATTTTAACGGAGATAAAATAGAAAGAGATGAGAGTATAATTTGCAGTAAATAGTATTTTTTTTTCTTATAAAAATTACAGCCACCTTAATGGCTTATCTTTTAAAAGTAGTAAAATGAGCAAGTTTAAATGTCCATACAATTGTCCCAAAAGTGAAATTATATGACTATTTTTTTTTCTCTTAAAATCAGGTGCCTGCTAATGTATTTAATATTTTCGTCTTTACAAGTCATATCAACAGGTGCATGCAATTAGTTGCTTAGACAGTAATAATAGTCATTACCCAGTCAAATATTTCGATTTTTTAAATATTGCTGATCATTATTTTTAATTTATTTTTGTTTACAAGATTAATTTTTATTGAAATGTAAACTCCTAAATTTAAATGGTTATAAAAATTTATTTATTGATTCTCTTTAATTTATTTTTTTTCTCTTGAAAATTTAAATATCTCGATTGAGATACTTTTCAATTTTTCCATTCAACTTTCTCAGCCATCATGGATACATTACACTTTCAATAATAATTATATATTATTATATGTATAAAAAATGATAATAATTTTTTATAAAAAGTTCATATTCAATTAGTGCATAAATTTATTTATGGACTCAGTGTGAGCAGGAAAAATAATTATCATTATCAAGAAAAAGGAAACTTGATCATTTTTATATTACTATTACTCACTATGTATAAGAACAGCAGAGTATAGTAGTAAACAATGAAGTAACATGTGTGTGCATGTGAATATTTGCAGGCAATGGCAATGGCAATGAAGTATGGCAATTGAATGCAAAGGCAAAAATTGCATCCCCTCAAAGCCCCCACATGTTGAAAAGCCTTGCACTAAACCTCTGCCTCAATGCCGTCTCGCAGCTCCTTGAAAATCTCACAAAGCTTTTGCCTGTGGAGAAACATTTATATAGACCGAGTTTATGATATGTGAGCAAAACTCATATTTATATGACATTATTTTATTTGTTGGATCCACACCATAAATATATGCTATGAAAATTGGAAAATAATTGAAGTTGTAATGTGTTTTGAGGATTTCGTATATGCTTTATTATGAGCAGTTGTTAGCTTGTGATCTTATGGGAATGAAGAGTTGTCTGTGTGATACAAACTTATGATGTGATTTCCTGTGTGAATTATATCTAATAAATTTCAATAAAGAATTTCGACTTATGATTGTGATTTCACAGTTATAGTTACACAATTGAACTCTATATTCTTGTACGTGAGATTGCATTCTTTCTTCTTTAATCATTAAATGAAAAAGTAGAAAAATTTTCAAGAACCTTTAGCTTTCATTGCTCTCAAACTCCAAATGGTATGTATCAGAGATATATATGAATTTTTCCTTTTTTTTTTTTAATTTTTTCTGTTCAAACATTGAATACTTTTGATTCTCATTCGATCCACTTTTCTTTGCACCGCTTCTTGTTTTATAAAATTTTTAAAATAAGTTCTTAAAAAATGTGGGAGAAAGACAAAATTTTTAAATTAATTCCTAAATTAATTTTTTTTCCGTTTTAAAAATAGGATACTTTTCTTTTCATTTGCTAAAAACAATAGTTCATTCCTTTTTTTAAAAAAAAAAAATTATATATTTATTTATTAATTTTTTATTATGCTCATATTTAGTATGTCTTATTATTAATAATATAAGTTAATGCTTGTTACTTTTTAAAAAATACCTTTAATTATCGATATATTAGCTAAAATATATAATTAATTAAAATCATGTTAATTGTCAAATATCACCATTAATCCATCTATCTTTTATCTTACATCCACTCTTTTGTTTTCTGTTTTTTTTTTTAAAAAAAGACATGAACATAATAAAATAATAAATATTTAAAAAAATATTTGCGAATAAATTCGACAAATTCTGAAAAATTTATCAGTACTAAATATAGGATAAAAACACCCTCATAACAATATATGGGTAGGATACAACAAATAATCTGTGAGACATTGATGAGATATACATGATGAATGATGTGAATGTGGATTTTATGTGAGTGATAAGCTTAATTGGGATGATGAAAACAGAGGGGGATAAGTTTTTTCCGTCTGGGGAATGGCATATTCAAATTAGTCAGCTTAAAACGTCATCGTATAGGAGAGATTGATAATAACATTATGCAAAATTGGAAATGGAAGGGTTGGCTACATTTCTTTCCTTTTTCATATGGATGCTTTTACATCATAGATGTTTTAATTGTTTTTGGGAATTAGTCAATTAGATGATAGATGTTTACTTGCCGTATAGTATTGTTTTTAATCTACTTCTCATTTAATATTGTTCATTATTTGTTTTTGTTTATAAATATATTTTTATAGAAATTTTATAAAAATATATTTATGAACAAATTGAATTTACGTTTATAATATATATATATATATATATATATATATATATATATATAATTATATATATATATATATGGACACTTTCACTTTGCAACCAAATGTGATGCATAAATTTATTTATATATGGACCCAATTGGATCAGAAAAAATATTTTACTCTTTGCCCAAAAATATGGAAATATGATTTTTTTTACAAAAAATTCGACTGAATATTCGAACTCGAAACTCCATAAGTTAAAGTTTATTTTTATTGATAATATAATCTTTTTTAATATTACTATTACCGAAAACACTTTTTTGGACCAACTCTGGTCTAAACGAAATTCATGGGATAAAATAAATCACGACATGCTATATATATAGGTAATTATTATTTTATGTACATAACAAATTTAGAAATTAAAAAAAAAAATCTACCATTACCCCTTCTCTCTATATAAGAGCAGCAGAGAGGAGTAGATAAACAGACTTCATATTTCCAACATGGATTCCTTTATCATCATACTATGCGTTCTCTTAATTAAGAGAATCTGCTCTCTTCTCTTCTTCTTTGATCACAGCCTGTGAATTAACAGAATCTGCAGGTCAGTTCTCTTCTAATTAATTAGTTTCATCTTTTTTTAAAAATATTTTAAATAATATTTTTGTATGAAAATATCACTTCAACGTATATTTGCAGGCAAAGGCAGTAGAGTAAGCCTTCCAGTTCCCAAACACAAAGCCAAGCCTTAATTATTTATTAAATGCATAGGCAAAAATTCCCCACATATTCAATAAAAGCCTTGCACTAAACCTTCGTGTCATTGCTCCTGAATATCTCACAAATCTTTATTCTCTTGTGAAATATCTGCCGTGCAAATGCAACAAATGCTGTTGTATTTCGTATATTAGTAACAATTGGCATGTGAAGCCGAAATCGGATCTATGTAAACCTAGCCAATAAAAAATATTATATGCTCGTAAAATATATAATACCATAAATTAGGTCCAGGGTAAAAAATAAAAATAAAAATCTTCGTTAATTTATTTAATAATAAGAAGCAATGTATATGCTGCGGATTGGAAAATAATTGAAGTTCTCAATGAGTATAGTGTTTTGAGGATTTCTTAGTTGCTTTTATAAGCGGTTTTATTTTTATATGTAGAAAGTTGCTTGTGTAGTACATATACCAAATAATCATGAAAAGCTAATAGCTGAAGCTGAAAAATATAATAATAATAATAATAATAATAATAATAATAATAATAATAATAATAATAATAATAATAATAATAATAATAATGCATATGCCTTGAAAGCAACAATCGAATTCTCCTTCCATCAAATTCATTTAATCCAGTGGATGCGAACCTCTAGATTAATGTACTTTCACTTCTTTAATCATTAATTGAATTAATTAGTTAGAAAATTCTTCAAGAAGCTTTAATTTTTCTTTTTTCGATATCATGGGTATGAATTTTTCTTTGCTTGTGATATTGAACTGATGCCTAGGCAAAGCCTACGGTGCACAACAAATAAGTGTGCACTACTAAGTTCACTAAGTCGCAAGTGATGAGTCAAAATATTATTTCCATGAAAATCTAGTGACTATGCGAGGAAATGAACAAAACTAAAATTATCTAAGATCACGAAAATATGATTTTAACTACTAACTAACAAAACTAATAATTAAAATAAATTTAAATTAAGCTAAGCAATTATCTGTTGGTAGGCATCCAAATTTTTTGAAGAATTTGGTGCGAATCTCTACACATGTGGATCACACCATATATAAAATAAAAAAAATCAAAAGTTGCGGCAATTCAATTTTGAATTAAATTCTTCCAGCCAATATTCTTGATTTTTTTGATTTGTGTTCACACTGAATATTTTACATATAAATAGACATATCTTCATTCATTTGAATTACAATAATCTCAATTCATTTGAGAGAATTTGATAGAGAGTTAGACTTTTGGAATATTTTCAAAAATTAGGGAGTGACAAAAATAGTGAGAAAAATATTTTTGGAGTATTTTTGGAAAACACTTGTATGCTACTATTTTTGGATTTATCTCAAAATTGTTGTATTACCTCTAGTCAGTGTCTAGGGAAGACTCTCTTTTTGTACCCATTAATCTTTTATTAATGGAAGAAAAATATTCGGAGTGTTGTCCGTGGACGTAGCATAAATTAAACAGTGAACCACGTTAAATTGTCGGTGTTATTTTTACTAATTATTTTATTTCATAATATTATTTTATGTGCCTAACACTATCAACACTTCAAGAACAACACAAGTGCTATTAGAGTTAGGATACTTCTCTAACCCAACCCAACCCAACAGGTTCTTAAATGATAATCTTATTAATGATAAAGGTTGATGGTGGATAGATAAGATAATCCTTTGTTAGGGTTCACACTCTCTTTTTAACCTAGGTATCCTCTCAATTAAACCCAAAACTAAAAAGTTAAAGATCGAACAAATTTTATTTTTAATGTGAAACTTTCTTTCAGTTTCAATTCATAAAAGCAACTTTATAGGTTAAGATTCTCTATGGGTTAAACCTCTTCATACAAACACTTAAACTTTCAATCCTATTAAATTAGTCATTTATTTACTCTTTATTGCACATTTATTTTGTCAAGTAGTTATACTTAGTTATTCATATTGTTCGGGATAAGATTTATCTTTATCAGCTATATATCTTTCACTTATCATGTAATTTAATTTTTAAATGATGACTTTATACTTATCAACCTGTAAAGCACATATATATTCACTATGTACGTTGTACCTTAAATTTCAATGAAACAATTACACAAATTCTCCAAAACTCACATGGTATCATCAAGCCTTGAAATAAAAAAAACAAATATGT
This sequence comes from Triadica sebifera, assembly GCA_023653625.1. Lineage (NCBI taxonomy): Eukaryota > Viridiplantae > Streptophyta > Magnoliopsida > Malpighiales > Euphorbiaceae > Triadica > Triadica sebifera. Next base: position 8,495,510 of record CM042905.1, read on the forward strand.
CTATTATTCCCACCAACCCGTCCTCCTCCTCTTCCTCTCTTATCTCTACTTCTTCTCATGCCTTTTGTGTTAAACTCACTCTATGGAAAACTCAATTTATTCCTCTTTTAAACTATCAAAATCTCATAGCTACCTTGATGGCTCTCTTCCCCCACCTTCCAAAACACACTCTCTCTTCCTCATCACTATCTCAAACAGATACTACCTTATCCTCGCCCTCGCCCTCAACTGATAATGAAATTTCCTTAGTTGTCAATCTAACTAGATACCTGAACCAACAAACCCAGTTCTCTCTACCCAGCCACAAACATGATCCCATCCAATGCAATTACGCTCTTCTACCCTTCACAGACGCCAGGCTAATTCTTCCCACACAAAAATAAATTATCTTCATGTGGAACCAAAAACTATTCTTCAAGCTCTGCCCCACTTAGAATGGCCAGAAGCAATGACAGACAAAATCAATGCTCTCCTCCAAAACAAAACCTGGAGTCTGGTGCCGCGACCAACTAACAATAATGTAATTGGCAACAAATGGGTCTTCCTGATAAAAAAAAAAAAAAATGCATATGGCAACACTGAACGTTACAAGGCGTGTCTAGCAGCCAAAGGCTACACTTAGCAATCAGGAGTTGATTACCATGATACATTCTCTCCTGTTGTAAAATTTACAACCGTTCGCACATTTCTTTCCCTTGCCACTGTCAATGGTTAGGTCATTCATCAATTAGACACCTCAAATGCATTTTTATACTGTTACTTAGACACAGAGATCTACATCAATCATTGCATGGCCTTAAACAGGGGTCTCGTGTCTGGTTTCATCGCCCATCAAGCTTTCTCAATAGTTTGGGATTTATTGCTTCTTAACCTGGATTTATTGCTTCTTAAGCTTTCTCAATAGTTTGGGATTAATTTGCACATGAAATTAATACATAGCTTTCTCAATAGTTTGGGATTTATTGCTTCTTCATCGAGGTACACTTTTTCTTTATGTCTTAATTTATGTTGACGACATTTTAGTGACCTCCTCAGATGTCTCAAAGCTTCAATGGTTTCTTGCACAACTTCGAACCAATTTTTCTATTCGTGATTTGAGTGATGTCAATTACTTTATTGGCATACATATTGTTAAATAAATAAGCTTACATGGTTTACAAAAAACTTGTTTGGTGGAAATTTTGGAGGGAAATTTCAAAATTTGACATATATTTAAATATCAAATATTGACACTTGGGACATTAAAAGAAATTAATTAATATATTTTAGTTTAGTATTTTCATTATTGGTGCAATCTATTGTCGTACTAGCGATGTTGCTCCTATAAGTGACAGCGAGGGAGCCCACTGTCGAGCTCACGACCCTAGCCTGCAACCCATTCTCATGTCCGCGAGGAGGTGTTGTGCACTCGGCAAATGTATAATGGTTAGTAGGCAGTTTTTAAAGTCTAGAAACTACCTGTATCTATTTCCAAATGTCATGTCCCTCCAGAATGATTGTTTATAAATCTATAAATACATGTTTTATATCAAAAATAAAAACCTAACTTTTCTTCATTCTTATTTTTATTTTGCAATCGAATTTAAATTCTTTAACACCATTCTTTAACAAGTTCTTGGGAGAATTTATTGATTTTGTTGTTCATAAATTATAATTTTGTTTTAATTATCCTAGAGAAAATTGCTATAAATTCAATCAGCAACATAATTGGGGTAATATTTCCTTAAGAAGAGTTTTATACACAATCAAAACAAATTTGAACTATCTTTCATTTTATATCTTTCTTCTAATAATCTTAAAGAAATATTATAGTAACAATGGAGGCCACTGAATCAAAGTTCATTTTCAATAAGATGTTTTAGTCTTACGCTTTTCGTTTAGATCGACTTGATGGGAAAAACTTCATAAGATGGAATGACAAGTTGTTTTTCTTATTAACCGAATTGGATGTTGCTTATCTTATTTGTGGAACTATTTTGATTATTCTTGATCCTACTAAAAATGAAAGTGATGATGTGAAAGAACTGAAAAGAAAATATGAAGAAGATGAAGTCTGATGCAAGGGTTACATTCTAAATACACTTTTTGATTGATTTTATGATCGTTTCTATTCCATCAAGCCCCCACAAGAAATAAGACTGCATTAGAGAATAAATACATTCAGAAAAGAAAGGTAATGATAAATTTATTTGTATGAAATTTTTTGAGTTTCAAATGGTAGATAAAATGTCTATCATGGATCAAGTTGATGAGTTACTTATCCTAGTTTCTAGACTCAAAAATTTAAAAGTAGAATATCAGATTAACTTCAAATGGCTGCTATTATTGCAAAATTATTATCCATTTGAAATGATTATAGAAAAAAGTTGTTGCGTACTTCTAAAGATTTCACTATTGATCATATTATAAAGCATATTCGGATTGAAGAAGAAACTCACAATCGCGAGAAAATATTTACTTTCGAATATAATTCAAAAGTGAATAATATTGAGTATAATACAAAGAAAGAAGGAAAGAACTCAAGGAACAAGAGAAAATATTCAGAATCTTCAAATGATTCCTCAAAAAATAATAAAAAGAATAAATCTTGTTACTTTTGTGGCAACAAAGGACATTTAAAAAATGAATGTCTTTTTTATAAAAGGTTAAAGACCTAAAGAAATATTGGTCAAAAAAAGGCAAACATGACAATAATAGAAAAATCCAATTATGATTTTGGGATAGCCATCCGTATTTGTAACAACAAAAATATATTTAAGACATATGAGGAGGTGGAAAAAGATGACAGGGTCTTAATGGAGAATCATGATACTGCTAAAGTGTTTGGAAAATGAACTAGAGAGTTGCAATTCAGTTCGGGCAAGAGGTTGATCTTGATAAATATTCTACATGTTCTAGATATTCAAAAGAACTTGATCTCAGCAAACATGTTATGTAAAAAGGGATTGAAGGTTGTCCTAGAGGCTGAAAAACTTATATTATCTAAGAATGGTGGATTTTTAGGATAAGGTTATTCATGTGATGACATGTTTAAATTAAATATTAATAATATTGATTTTTCTAGTTATTTGCTTAAGTTTTCTTTAAACTTATGGTATGCACATTTATCACATGTGAATTTTAAGTCAATTAAAATTTATGTCTAAATATGAATTAATTTCATGTGCAAATGAAAATTTTGGAAAATATGAAATATATGTACAAGCAAAGATGACTAAGAAATTATTTCCAAAGAATGAAAGATTAACTACTAATTTGCGTAAATTAATCCATTATGATATTTATTAATTGAATGGTCATTTAACAAGAGGAGAAAATAAATATTTTATAATATTCATAGATGATCATTCAAGATATACACATGTGTACTTAATGAAGTCAAAAGATCAAACATTTGAGAAGTTTAAAGGTTATAAATTATTGGTTGAAAATTAATTGGGGAAGAAAATTAAAATCCTACGAAGTGATTGGGGTGGTGAATACTTCTTAATTGAATTTTCAAACTATTGTGAAGAGAATGATGTAGTACATCAAATAAGTGCACCATATACTCTATAACAAAATGGTTTGGTTGAAAGAAAGAATAGAACATTAGTAGATATGGTAAATTCTATGTTTATGCATGCAAAGTTACTAATAAATATATGGGGAGAAACATTATTGACTGCATGTCATGTGCATAATCGAATACCTTCAAATTATGAAGAAAGGAAAGGTCAAAAACCAAACTTAAATTATCTTAAGATGTGAGGTTGTTTAGCATATTATATGGTTCCTGATCTTAAAATAACTAAATTAGGACTAAAAGCTCTTAAAGGTATCATTGTAGGATATGCCAAAAATTCTAAGGCATATAAAATAATGAACATAAACTCTATTGTTATCATTAAGTCTAGGAATGTTGAGTTTTTTGAAAATAAATTTCTAAATGATTCAATTAGTAATGCACAAAGAGAAAGTGACAGTGCCGAAAATTTAACACAAAACACTAGTTTTAATTCTAACTCTTCTTTGAATGGTTAAAAAAAACTTTTGAGCCTCCTAATAAACCCAAAAAACCTCAAAAGGGCTCAAAAAGATATGATTTTAGGGTCAGAATATGTTTCTTCACAATCAATGAGATTCTTCCTAGTTGAAGGAAATAGAGATGAAGTAACAAATTATATACATATAGTTTTAACTTTAGATGAAGATCCAAAGACTTATAGCGAAGCTATGATTTCGAGAGATTCTAGTTTTTGGAAGGAAGCTATTAATGATTAAATGAATTCTCTTTTAAAAAATGGTACATAGGTATTAGCAGATCTTTCACCTAATTCTAAACTCATTGGGTGTTAATGGATGTTTAGAAGAAAATATAATACAGATGGTACACTATAAACCTTTAAAGAAAGACTAATACCAAAATGATTCAAATAAAAAGAAGACATTGATTACTTTGATACATATGCATCAATGGTAAGAATTACTTTTATAAAAGTATTATTTACCTTATCGTCTATTTACAACTTATATGTTTATTAAATGGATGTAAAAACAATGTTTTTAAATAATGACTTAGATGAGGAAGTGTATATGGAACAACTCAAAAAGTTTATATTTCCTGGTAATAAAAAGAAAGTTTATAATATATATATACACACTCAAAACTCAAATATTTAAAAGGGAGAATGTATATTTTATTAACATAAGATAATATTTATAAAATTTCATGTTAATTACAAAACCATAGAAGATAACTTATAAATCTAAAATTAAAAAATATAAATACAAAAAAGTTGTGACCCACAGTTTTTACCGTCGACTGCTTTACTGGATTATGTCACAACTAGTTTTATCTACAAGCTTTAGCTACCTTTTTAAATCTACGCGGAAGAAAACTCTCACGCTAAACTCTAAGTTTACTAGTGCATAAAGATAAGACAATATATTATATTATGCAACATGAATTGTCATATATTCATAGCGTATAAAAATTCATGCAACATGTTTTATCATGATTTTATGGTGCACATTTTTCATACAATTTATTATCTCATTGTTCACTAGCATATATATATATATATATATACACCAATTCATATATTTTTTTTTATCTCATATTCATTTTACTTTATCATGAACTTTTTTAATTTCATTGACTCATTTATGCTAACATCTAAGAACTACTAACAAAGATAATGAGGTTGTCATTCAGATATTTATGAGTGTCACTCCGGAATTTAGGGTATGCATATATAAGTGTCATAACTGACATTAATAATAATGTTATTATTGGTTTTAATTATAGTGTCATCACCGACTTCATTAATCGTGTCATTATAGACATTAATAATCCCCTGATCGGCATGTCAAACTATCTAAAATTCTAGTTTTAACCTAGGTGTTCTAGGTCTTAATTAATTTCATTAAAATTCATAACTATAATAAAATAAAAATATATATTCCTTTATCTTTTATTATTTCAATTATAATATATTCAATTATGAATTTGTTTGCACATCATTTTTATGAGTTTAATAACTCATTTGATTTCTCATATACCTAATTTTGATAAAATTCACATTATAACAATTAACATAATATAACTTAAATATTTAAATTTTATTTTTTTCAATCTGTCATGTTTCAGGCAGAATTCATGTTCTTTTTTTTACCTCAATTCTGGTCTTGTTACAGTCTAAAGTAAATATTAGAATATTCTTATGAATTTAATACCTGAATCTTAGCTTTAATATGCAACTTGAATCACTAAATTTGGAGTTATGTAGAAAAAATATAATTAATTGAACACTGACTGGTCGCTAATAATTTTGCCCAGAATTTTCTGAACAGATTATAAGTCCGAAATATATGTATTTTTCTGGATAAATATATTTAGATTTTATATATCTTAGCTTTCAAACCCAACTAATAACACATTAATCTAAATTCTAGAACTCAAATTATAGCAGTATATGTACTTACTGCTCTATAAATTCCAATATTGCACACATACACAATCACCTAATTTAACTTTTACCAAATATACTCATAAATCTAGCAAACATGTATACCGAGAATTTTATCACAAAATAATGTTAATTTATATTCCAAATACTCAAATCATGCAACTTGATAATAAAACATGAGTAATTGTCTTAAGTTATGTACAAATCTCTTCTTTTTCTCCTTCCCTTTTCTCTAGGTAGCTTTCTCTTTGCCTTTGTTTCTTTGAGCTCATTCTTTGTCACTTTAGACTGAAATTAAGGTTGTGATAAAATATTAAATTATGATTCCTATATGACAAAACTGGAATGACTATACACACAAACCTTATTAGTTTCTTTAACAAGTTCACCGTTAGTTTTAGCATCACATTATAGTCTTGTGCTATTTTCTGGATTCATGAACACTTACAAAAAATATAATTTCCAAACTCTTGATAGAAGAAGCACCACTTCTAGTGTTCATATAGGTGAAAACCTTTTTTGAAGTTTGTTTAAACTTTTTTGTTCAAAAACCGAACTAATGTCTTCATTAAAAATACATTACATATTCAATCTCATTTTCATAAGTACTACATTTAGTACTTGCTACATGTCACTAACAATTTGTTGTTACCTTTTGAACCTTTCAAATTGTTCAACAAAGAGAAAGGTAAAGTTCCCATTATTAGCAACAAATCAGAATGGTTTTAGACCCATAATATCTATAAAATACCACTAGTGGGGATGAGCTAGCCTAATCCTTAACTGATAAGTGGAATTGTTAAACTAGTCGTCTAATGGGATGGTTATCGTCCTTCACCCTAATAGTCAATAGGCCATTTCGGATTGCAACGTCGGGTATTCCAGCCTATATACCAGATAAGAATCAGACTAACTCGCCATATAAACAAAACTTACCAGAGAAGTCAGGAATCAAGAAATATGGTATGACTATCCTAAAGGCACACTCTTTGGCCACTAGTAGTTAATGGATCAACCAATTTATTGTTTGATTTTACAAAGACAACTATAATTATTCCATTTGATATAAGTTGCCTTATATACTCATGTCTCAAAGCTATATGTCTAGAGTTTCCATTGTATATCTTGCTAAAGGCTCTAAATATAGTTGTTTGGCTATCACAATGCAAAGATAATGTTGGCATCGGTTGTGGCCATAACTCTATATCTAGCAACACATTTTTCAGTCATTCCGCCTCTTTGCTTGATGTGCCAAAGCTATAAACTCTAATTTCATAGTGGAATGAGTTATACATGTTTGCTTTTTGGTAGCCCAAAAAATGACACCTCCACCTAATATGAATATCTAGTCGAATGTTGATTTTTTATCACTAACATTAGTCATCCAACTAGTATCGATATAACCTTCCAAAATTGAAGAAAATTTGTTATAAAATAATTCCAAGGACTTATTCCTTTTTAGATATCCAAGAACTCTAACTATTGCTTTCCAATATTTGACACTTAAATTATGAGTATACCTAGAAAGTTTGCATACTGTAAATGTTATATCCAGCTTTAAACTTGAATAGAATCTTATCAATGTAATGTGATTAACACAAAAAAAACCCTCATTATATTTCTTAACCCCTAAGATAGTATCAACTTCTCCCAAATCAAATATTAAAAATTGGCACTCGGTCACTTAGGGCATTTGGGCATTAAAAAAAATAGTTAATTTCTTTTAGTTTAGTATTTTCATCATCGGTGCAATCTATTATTGTGCTAATGATGTTACTCCTATAAATGACAGTGAGGGAGTCCACTATCGCGTGCGTGAAGCTGGACTATAGTGCATTATCGAGTGCGCGAGGACTCGTCGCACATGCGATGCTCGCCAGCAGCCTACTATTGCACGCAGGAGAAGGTGTTGTGGGCATGACAGATGCATAACGGCTAGTTGGTAGTTTCTAATGTCTAGACACTGTCTGTATCTAATTCCAAAGGTCATCTCCCTCTAGAATGACTATTTGTAAGCCTATAAATACATTTTTCATATCAGAAATGAAAACCTAACTTTTATTTCTTCTCATTTTTATTTTGCAATCAAATTTCAATTCTTTAAAACCATTATTTGACAAGTTTTTGGGAGAATTTATCAATTTTATTGTCCATAAATTCTGATTTTGTTTTGATTATCCGGAAGAAATTGTCATAACCCAAGTAGTAACATAAATCTAGTACAAAATAGTGTTATATGTGTCTGTTATTTTGCATTTTATGCGTCTATCAAATAGTAGACACATATATAGAAGACGCATATGATATAAATTTTATGTGTCTGTCGTTTTGACAGACGCATATAATCAATTATACGCGTCTGTCGTTTAATAATAGCAGACACATATAATAGTTATACGTGTCTGTTGTTTACTAATAGCAGACGCGTATAACCTTGATTATATGCGTCTGTCATTTAGTAAACGACAGACGCATATAATCAAGGTTATACGCGTCTGCTATTAGTAAACGACAGATGCGTATAACTATTATATGCGTCTGCTATTATTAAACGACAGACGCGTATTTGCTTTTATTTTTTAAATTTAGGTTCATATATATTATAATGCTACCATTCAAATATATATAACCTGCGCACTTCAAAATTTATAATAATTCGGCTTCAATAAGCCACAATAGGCATTCAACATTCAACTCACAAAACTCAATAATCAAGAATTCACAGGACAACACAAACTAAAAAAAATAAATAAATCAAAGCAATAGCATCATGCCTAAAACAATTCACATTAAATAATTAATCTACAAGTTATCAAAATTCTTTAATTTAAAATTGTATTTCTCATTAATATATATGAAATATTTTACAAAAGTAAATAAAAAAATTACATACACTCTCTCATAAAGTAATTTGACCACATATGCCGAATTTCATCTATTTGATCTTGACTATATGATTTTTTTCAAAAACCTACAAGACAAATAAATAGATAATAGAAAATATGTTAGAAATGAAAAAATTAATAGCTAGTTATGTATCATACTTGTAATATAAACTGACTAGTATTTGAAAGAACGTACCTTAAGCAATATTGTATCACTATTATGATATACGATAATTTCGTACATATACCTCATGATATAATATCCGCATTCAACACCTCCTTGTTGTTGAGGGCACTTAAAATAGAAAAAATAACAAAGTCACATGCTAAATAAAGGATTATAAAATCATAAAACTTTAATTTAACTAGTAATTCAGAATATAAAATTCTCACCGAAATGTCATTCCATTTTAACCTGACACCTTTATTTTTTCCACCTTCTATAGCATAAGTTCTATAGGCTCTGAAAAATAAATGTATATCAAAATCGGCATTAATATTGAAAACGCTACAAACATCGTAGAAACTATTAGCTAGTAGTATTATAACTTACAGGTTAATATGAGGTTTCAGACTTATATCGCGGCTGCCACGAGATAGAGGATCCATGAAAAATGCCTCACTCCGTTCACAGCAAAATACAATCAACATCCAATGGTTACTATAGATATACAAATATGTTAGAAGTTAGTAAAAATGTTGAGAATAAAAATTATGCAAACATGAATGTAAATATTTCTTACTTCTCGAAATATGGTAGTAAAATGAAATGTTTATCTCTTTGTTCCTTCAAAGCTTCTATAATATATCTTTCTGCTGAGTTAGTCTATGTGAACATCAAACGAAGCATTGTTGGACAAAGAAATCCGATTGATGATATGAAGAATGTATTGCACAAGTTATGAAGGTACCTGCATGCATGAATCACAATACATACATAAGTATTATTTTTGTATTTTTTAAATCAATCTTATAATATTAGTAATAATTAGTATAATCTTACATCATAAATATTCGAATTATGGAGACATCAAGCCATTCCATGGAGATGAGTTGAGCGATGTCTTCCATACCAACATGAATCATCTGATTATCTACTGGATACTTAAATACTGTAATGTCTGCAGGAACTTTAAAAATATATCCAGTAGGCAATTTAGCAACCATCTCATGCATCAACCTCATGTCACCACTCAAAGTTGCCAAAATTTTCTCATTAACTAAAGGCCCATGTTGCTTTGTAGCTGATTCTTTCGATAAACCGCTACCTTGTTTATTCTTTGGAGCCTTCTTTAATGGCTTGGATTTAAGTTCCTATCAATTAATAATAAATTATGATATATGAAATGCGATAATCTATATTTTATTGTTTTATAAGTTTAGAAATTATTACCTCTCCAAGAACCACAAGATGTTGTGGCCATTGAACAAAGCTACCTTCTGCTTTCCCAACTGTAGTTAAGTATTCAGTAGGCACAGGAATTTCGGCTTCATGACAGCCAGATAATACTTAATCTACAGATACCTTGACGTGATTGGGCATGATAGGTCGATTGTGCACCATAACATCAATAAGGGATGGATAAACCATGCCCCTTGCCACAATCACCTGCTTACCTTCATTAATGGTAGCAAGTCTGCATGATGTAGGTGTCTGCAAAAACACAAACAATCAATATTAGCTAGATTAAAGTGGAAGTGGAACTAATGAAATTAATGTACTTTTTACCTGTAATTCTGATATTGGAAATGGTGGGTCCACAGAGTGACAACTACTGGGAGTTGGGCGAGCAAATGAAGGACCCATCTCCACTTCCATATCAGGGCCAATTTGAGAGGACTTCATAGTTCTCTCCTCTATCATATTCTCAAGATGTGCAATATGTGCCGAGAATTTAGCAAATAATCTGGCCTCTATTTTAGTCTCAAGCGCTTCAATAACTTCAGGTGAGACGAATGTTGCTAGTTTCCTTTTTCCAGGATTACCATAAAATATTTTGATAGTCACATCACTTCCAACACCTCTCACATAGCCAGAATATTCGGGCTTTTCAAGTGCACGTGACAATATGTCATCATGCCTCTCTGGTACCCAGCTACCTTGGGCTACTTCTCCCCGTAATGTCTCCTATTCACCAGATAAACAATATGTTATAAGCAATCATAGATAAAAAAAAAACATATTCCTTAATACCATTGTTTGTTTAGCAAGTTATACTTACGATTTTTGTTGCTACCTCTTTTGTCTTTTCTACTGGGATTAGATAATTTCCTTCTTCTGTCTTTTTTGTTCTAGATCTTACCTAATCTAGGCTTCGGTCATATGATGATGTAACATCAGAGCTCATAGATGGTGATGATGAAAAAGAAGAGATGAGATCTTCAACAATCCATTGAGTCCTTTTCCCAGCATAGCCCACACGACCCAAGAAATGTGGATGCACATTCTTTGCTTGCTTTGCCTTCGCCTTGGCACTGATTTGCTGTTAACAAAATAATGAAGATCCCATTATCAAGCATTGCATAAATGTAAATATAAATTGCATTAATCTACTTTATAATTAGTACCTCATATTCTTCATATTCATGTGCTTGTTTAAACTCCTCCCAATCTCTCTCGGTGATGAAGTCATATAATTCCAATGGTGACTTTTGTACTGATTTATTCTTTATGTACTTAACCACCAATCGATACTTAAAATCCTTCCATCGCATTCCAACAGTTCTGAGTACAATATTTTTCTTATCATCCGGAATGTTGAACTCTTTCTGCAAAATAATATTTTAGATTAATTAGTTTTACTTCTTTACAATCAAATTTGTTAATAGATTTGAGGGAAACTTACCTTGATATCTTCCCAAATTGTATTTTTAAGACCCTTATCGACTAGATCCCAGCTTTTTATCGTGATGTTCACATGGGAACGTGCAACAAGACCAACGTAGGAACTAAATATATCAGCGTATGTTCCTGTTGGGCGATCAAACTCATCGAAATCTATTGTCTTTTGTTCATTCCCTTGCTTCTTCAATTTTTTGCACGTGGTAGCTTCCCTAGTTTTCCTTTTTTTCATGATACTTGATGGCTCAGAATTTGGTTGTTCATTGGACATGATTTCCTGTAACATAAGCATAACAAAGAAACATGTTAGTATAATCCACAATAATAATACTTTATTTTAAAGGGAAATAAAAACAATAGATTTATATGATAAACAATAACAAAACTAGTAATTATGAGTATAAACCACATTAATCATAATACACATTTATAAATAAACTTACAAGAAACATATATGCATCAATTATTATCCTTTTTCAATCCATATGCCTTCGGTATGATCATCACGCATGTAATTTGAATCTAAAATATATTCTCCAACTGGCATTGGTAACCCAATAGAAAACGGGAGAGTCTCATCAAACTGATCATATTCTTCCTCATCTACCACATCATCGATACCAACAATACGCCTCTTACCTTGAAGAACAATAGACCACTTACTATCGTCAGGGTCAATAATATAAAATACTTGTTTAGCCTGTGAAGCAAGAATGAATGGATCATCTTGATAAACCAATCGGCTAAAATCAACCAAAGTGATTCCTAACTCATCCACTCGAACACCGCGTCAGTTTTCAATCCATTTACATCGAAAGAGAGGAATCATAAATTCCCTATAATCAAGCTCCCAAATGTCTTCAACTACACCATAATATGACATCGTAGCATTTATTGGCATGGTGTCTTTAGCACTAGAAAATTCTCGTGATGAAGCTATCAAAGTAACTCCACTATTTTGCATTGTGCTTTTGTCATCCTGACGTTTAGTGTAAAAGGTATATCCGTTGCTGTCATATCCTTCATAAGACCGTATATTCAACCTAGGGCCATAGGCTAACCATTTTATGGTATCAGTTACATCTTCTGGCACTTTTGATAACTGACGCATCACTCGATCTTTAAACCATCCAATAAAAGAACGATTATGTTCATTTGTCAACCATATTTCACCTTTGGATGGATTCAGATGCCTTAAAATGGACATGTGCTCTTCTAAATATGGATGAACTTGTGTAAGGTGGTGCAACACAATGAGATGTGCTTTCTCACGCATCTGAGCACCAGGTAATACCATTTTAAATCCAATTGTTCCTTTACCTCCAAGTCTTCCCTCGTGATGAGACTTAGGAATGTCAATAGGTTCAACACCTGATAAGTAGTCTGTGCAAAATTCAATACCCTCCTCAACCGAGTAACCTTCAATAATACTACCTTCAGGTCGATATCGGTTCCTCACATACCCTTTTAAGATACCCATGAATCTCTCAAAAGGATACATATACCTCAAATACACTGGGCTGCACAATTTAATCTCTCTAACAAGATGAACAACCAAATGCACCATTATGTCAAAAAAGGAAGGTGGAAAATACATTTCAAATTGACATAGAGTAACAACAATATTGGCTTGCAACTCATCCAAATTATCTGGATCAATGACCTTACAACAAATTGCATTAAATAAAATACAAAGTCTTGTGATAACATTCCTCACATGATTCGGTAGTATTCCTCGAATTGCTATCGGTAAAAATTGTTGCATCAAAACATGACAATCATGAGACTTCATACCTATCAACTTTAATTCTTTCATTGACACAAGACTTTTAATATTTGATGAAAATCCATATGGAACTTTAACACCATAAAAACACTCACAAAAGCTTGTTTTCTCTTTTTTAGACGACGTATAACAAGCTGGGGGAAGATATGTTCGTTTCCCTGTGTCTTGAGGTGCTAACTCCATCCATATGCCCATTTCTAACATGTCCTTTCTTACTTTGATACCATCTTTTGTTTTTCCCGGTATATTCAACAATGTCCCTATTATAGCATCACAAACATTTTTCTCCACGTGCATAACATCAATACAATGACGAACCGGTAAGTATTCCCAATATGGAAGATCCCAGAATATAGATCTCTTTTTCCAAGGACCCTTTTGAGCAGGTTTAAAAGGTTTACCAAATGCATTATCAATTTCTCTAACTCGTTCAAAAACCTCATTTCCTGTTAATGGAAAACGAGCTACTCGCATTTCGGTATATCCATTGAAAGACTTTTTCTTCTTACGATAAGGGTGATTATGAGGGAGAAATGTTCGATGACTCATATAAACATTTTTCTGGCTATGATTTAAATGTTGGTCCATTGTGTTGTCCTCACAAATCGGACACGCTTTTGCTCCTTTCACGGTGTACCCAGATAAGTTACCATAAGCCAGAAAATTATTTATAGTGCAAAATATCATGACATGTAAGGTAAATATGCTTTCACTGTATGCATCATACATCGACACAACTTCATCCCACAACAGTTTCAAATCATCAATAAGTGGTGCAAGGTAAACATCAATATCATTTCCTGGTTGTTTAGGCCCTGATATCAACAACAACAACATAATATACTTACGCTTCATAGTCAGCCAAGGAGGCAGATTGTAAACCGCAAGAAGAACTGGCCACGTGTTATGTTTACTACTGAGTATGCCATGGGGGTTGATTCCATCCGTACAAAGTCTAAGCCTCAGATTCCTAACTTCACCACCAAATTCTAGGAACGTTCTATCAATTGTTCTCCATTGAGGAGAATCTGTAGGATGTCTAAGTTTTCCATCATGTTTTCTTCCTTCTGCATGCCACCTTAAGTTTTTTGCATCTTTTGCATTTGCAAACAGGCGTTTGAATCTTGGTATTATAGGTAAATACCATAATACTTTAGCTGGAGGCCCTTTTTTTATCCTCATAAGAAACTTTCCCATGTTTGTAACGTGATGCTCCACACCTTGGACACTCATGCAAGTCCTTATATTCATTTCGGTATAATACACAATCATTTGGACATGCATGTATCTTCTTATATTCCATACCCATGGGACACAATATTTTCTTAGCCTCATATGTAGATGTGGGAAGCTCATTTCCCTCCGGAAGCATGTCTTGCAACAATTCTAATAGTGCCGTGAAACTCTTATCACTCCATCCATTTTTTGCTTTCATGTTACAGAGTTTAAAAATGGCTGACAATTTTGTGAAATTACTGCAACCGGGATACAAAGGTTTATCAACATCGTTTAACAATCTCTAAAGGTATTCCAGACTTTCCATAAAATGTTTCGTATAATCTATCATCTCATCTACACGATCATTCTTTTCATCATCAATGTTATTTTCTCCTTGCTGATCAAATTCATTATTATTAGAACGTGTCCCAGTTAAAACACTCTCACCATGCCATATCCACCGCGTATAACCTTCCTTAAAACCACGTCTTATTATATGAGATTTCACTATATGAACATCTCGAAACTTTTTCATGTTCTTACAATCAACACAAGGACATACAATCATTTCTTCTCTTTCCCTTATTTGCTTTTCCTCCGCAATTCTAATAAATTCCGCAACTCCATTCAAGTATTCAAATGTAGTGCGTCTACCATACATCCAACTTCGATCCATATCTAACAACCCAAAAAAAGGTTCAATATATATACGTCTTATTGTTTTTTAATCAAGAGAAATATTATATATAATATCCTTAAACATCTAATGATCAGTAAATCTTGAATGGGTATCGATGATTTTGAATCCATTGTTGATTGAAAATATCGATTTCATATCATTGCTAAAACTATTAATGCAACTATCTGGAAACATAATATATATATATATATATATAGTTGGAAAATTTATATACACATGAAATTCAAGTAGGAATTATGCAACCATAATGACTAAAATCAATAGAAGGTTGATGATATTAAGATGAGGAAAATATACCTTGAGTGTTCTTGTATTTCAGTACGGAAAACTTGATGTGAGGAATGAAGCCTGGTCCGAGATCAAAATCTATCATATTATCAAGTGAGGATCAAGATTAAAATTCATAAAATGGCATTGGGCACTCCCAAAATTAAAGCTGTCAACCATAATAGAGATAAGTTGCAAGCACATACAATGTGGCTACTTGTAAGAAACCAATGTTGAATGGAATCTCTCATGTTAGCTGGTTGTAGGACAAGTCCCTATCAATAGAAGGTATATTTAGTAAAAATTCAATCAATTTCAGTTTGCTGAGTTGGATGAAGTATAGAGAAAATTGTACTGAGTTTGGTATTTAATGATCACACACCCTTCTCATGGACTACTCTGCTTATATAACAACTAGAATTAATCTTCTAGAACTAACAGCAGAATAACAGCTATAACTTGGACTTGTTGACTAACTACTTATGACTCAATGATACTGTAATCAACTAAGCCAAGTCAACTCAAGCTAACTTCCATGGCTCTATTGACACGTTGTGCTACTCTAATGTTTTTCAATTCTGTTCCCAACACAAGGGCATATCTGAGTATTTGGAGCAGCCATTACATGCAACAAAATGGAAGGCCTGTCTTCAAATTGTCTCTTAGGACTCCACATTTTCATATAAGATAGAATGATGAATAACTCAAAAACCGTAATATGCTTTAACTTCAGATAAATGGCAAAACTTCAAATAAACTATCATATGAATCATACAGAGATGAAACACAAGTCATACTGAAGAATGTACAAACCAGGCCTAAAGCAGAACAAGAAGATTTGGAGAAAAGAATTAGATAAGAGTGACTGACCTGTGGCAGAAATTTAAGAACAAGTAAACACTCACAATTGAGTAAATTTAGTTCTCTAATGACAGATCTAGATCAAATTTCTAGGTTGATTGAACCTAAAATTCCTCTCATGTTCCACAGCGTTAAGCAATTCTTGACTGCAAAAGTAAGCTAAATAAGTGCTTCCCTTCAAATGATCACTAAGAAGAAATCAAGTAAAAGATGAAAGCATAAGAAAAACCTTGTAGGATCCTTCATGCTGATAGGTTGCCAACACATGGGGCACTGCGAATTTCTTTGACACCTGTGAGATCAAAATAAAATTAAAAGTTAGGCAATGTCTTATTCTATTTGCACTGCAGATGAAAATAAAAAAGGAACAAAAATGGTGTGATTTTTATCATTTTTTAATTCAAACAAGTATCAGTAAACATGTAGATAAGCTAACATGATGACAATGCTCTTTTAACAACCAAATAAATGAAAATAGGACAGTAGGCTCTATTTGGCATTATAGTTTACTTGCATCCTAGATCTTAGATGTGGCAATTAGGTAAGGTCTAGATGGTTAAAATTAATTCAGGTCTGGGTCATCTGAGTTTCACGTGGTTTTGGGTTACTTACCAATTTCCAAAAAAGAGAGGATTTCAGGATCCATGTGAGGAAACAAAGAAGTAAAGAATTTTTACATATGCAATTTGAGAATATGTGTTGTGAAAAACAACTAAAGTTTATTGATAGTGAAACCCATTTAAGTGCATAAAATTTGGGGTATGATGCAGCATTAAAAGAAAGACTTATTGCAATTTGAAAGTTACTTTGAAGACTAACAAGAACATTTTATATTTTGGAGATAGTTCCAGGCTTCCCCATAATATTGGGGAGACAAATAAACTTTAAGCCAAAAAAGACAAGCAAAACTGAGGGAAGTTAGCAGGCTATGAAAAAAGATCGCAAATTAATATTAAAAAATAAAATAAAATATTTGAAACTTACATCACACAGTTCATGCTACAATTAGACAATATTACGAAATAAAATAGAGCAATTCATGAGTTAGAAGATCAACTGGCATTGCAGCAATAATAGCACTGTAATATGTGTTTAAGACAAATAAATTTAAAAGAACTAATCTTAGAAAAAAATAAAAGAGCACTTTAGACAGGGAAACTGATCTAGTATAAATATTGGGACATCTATGATTTTACAAAAGCAACATGACCCATTGGTATGAAAAATGATCAACCAAATAATTCCTATTACCTAAATTGAGATCATTGATCAACAAGAGGGCATAATGCACATATATCATGTATATCTCTCCATATGCTAAGTTGTTATAACAAAATAAATTTGTTTGCTACTTTTTAAAATAATTTGTACTACTAACTCTTGTTTTTAATAATGCATATGTATTGTTAAATGCCACTTTATTCAAGAAATGCATTGCTGAAATACATATGGTAATTGATAAACTGAAAACAATTTTTTTTTTTAACTCCATAGAGCATAACTTCAAGCTGTTAGATAATTGTAACTAAGCTGTTAGAAGAGAGGATGAGAGTGAAGCTGACAGAGAAACTTGTACTGAGTTTGGTATTTAATGATCACATACCCTTCTCATGGACTACTCTGCTTATATAACAATTGGAATTAATCTTCTAGAACTAACAGCAGAATAACAGCTATAACTTGGACTTGTTGACTAACTACTTATGACTCAATGATACTGTAATCAACTGAGCCAAGTCAACTCAAGCTAACTTCCATGGCTCTATTGACAAGTTGTGCTACTCCAATGTTCTTCAATTCTGTTCCCAACACAAGGGCATATCTGAGTATTTGGAGCAGCCATTACATGCAACAAAATGGAAGGCATGTCTTCAAATTGTCTCTTAGGACTCCATATTTTCATATAAGATAGAATGATGAATAACTCAAAAATCGTAATATGCTTTAACTTCAGATAAATGGCAAAACTTCAAATAAGCTATCATATGAATCATACAGAGACGAAACACAAGTCATGCTGAAGAATGTACAAACCAGGCCTAAAGCAGAACAAGAAGACTTGGAGAAAAGCATTAGATAAGAGTGACTGACCTGTGGCAGAAATTTAAGAACAAGTAAACACTCACAAATGAGTAAATTTAGTTCTCTAATGACAGATCTAGATCAAAATTTTCCTAAACAATTACCAAATAATTGAGCTACAACAAGTCTGTCATTTATATGAGTATTAAAGCATATACAGACTTATTTAAGTTATGCAATATCATCAGTTAGAGGTTAGTCATCAGTGCAATATCATCTAAATCCATACCCACATTAGTAAATCAAGAAATAAACAAAACTCGATACTCATAATGCCAAGATATTGGTGTCAAATCAACATACTCAATCAATAAATAGATAATACAAATCGCTTACAGTCAGCCCTAGAGTGAGAAACAACCCATTAAAATCTTCACGTTATTGATCGATGCAGGTTCTTTTCCTTTATTCTTTCTCCAACTCTTCAAGATTCGGACTCGCGAAGAACCAAGCTATAGCAGTGCCACACAAACCACTTCAAAATCTATCCTTTCTGCTTCTTTGTTCCTACAAGCCACCATGATATAAGCTCAAGTAAAAGCCAACAGAGATGTATTATTATTATTGTTTCGAAGTACAGGTTTTGGCGGCCTCCAGTAATCTCAAAATTTTACAATCTGATATGGATTCATAAAAACATAGAGATGTTTGGTTAAATTTGGGAATAACCAAACGGAGATGTATCATATGCGTCTGTTATTATTTAAGACAGACACATATTCTCTTGAGGTGGTAGTATTTTACTTATTATATGCGTCTGTCATTATAAATGACAGACGCATATAATTATTTATAGTTATATGCGTCTGTCATTTATAATGACAGACGCATATTTTCTTGTCTTTTACTTGTTATATGCGTGTGTCATTATAAATGACAGACGCATATAATTATTTATATGCGTCTGTTATTTATAATGACAGACGTTTAAACTTTATATGACTGACATTTGTAAATGACAGACGCATATAACAAGTAAAATATTTACAAAATTGTCATCACATTCATTTTAAGCGTCTGCAATTTAGACAACAGATATATATAACCTTTAACTTAAAGTACTTATTGTACTCGTGTAATGAGAGTAATATTTTCTTAAGGAGAGTGTTATATACAATCAAAACAAATTTGAAATATCCTTCATTGTACATCTTTTTTCTAATACATATAACACGCCATGGTGGTGGACTCTTGCTCTCAAAGTTATTCAACAACTTCTCATTGAGGCAGATATGCAAAATTCTAAGTCGTGTTTAACCCCTGTGGCTATTAGTCCAACTCTCAATAAAGACATGGGCACACCATTGCTTAATGGAGAGTAGAACCATCAACTTGTTGGGGCCCTTCTATACACTACCTTAACGCGTCTGAATATTTCTTTCACTGTGAAAAAATTAGCACAGTTTATGCACTTTGTTATGGATATTCGCTGGTAGGCCATGAAACGTTTGCTCCATTATCTTTGCGCAACACCAGATCTTGGTCTCTTCATCTCTCGCAATTCCTCTTTTCAATTACAGTATTTTTTGGACAGCGACTGGACTGGTTGCCCAGATGAGCAGCGTTCAGTGTTCAACAAATGGATATTTAGTATTTCTTGGTAAAAACCTCATTTCCTGGTGTTTTAAAAATAAGCAACAATTGTTCACTCCACCGAAAGTGAATATCACTCACTTGCAAATTCAATTGCAGAAATTATGTAGGTCAATTCTTTGTTGCATGAACTTGGCTTTCCAGTATATTCTCGTGCTCAATTTTGGTGTGAACATTGGCGCGATTTATCTCTCCTCTAATCCAATGTTTCATGCCAGAACGAAACATGTTAAGCTTAATCATCATTTTATTTGAGAGCAAGTTCACATGGGTGCGATTTCTGTCCATTTTATTTCAACATATGATCAAATTGTTGATATACTCACAAAGCCATTTGGAACTCATCTCTTTCAGCATCATCGTAACAAACTCCGGCCTCTTTCTCTTTCGTCATCAATTTGAGGAGGGTGTTCGGGATAAAATTTATCTTTATCAGTTGTGTATCTTTCACTTATAATGTACTTTAATTTTTAAATGTTGGTTTTACACATATCAACCTGTACAACACATATATATTCACTTTGTATGTTGTTTTTTAATTTTCAATGAAACAATTATACAAATTCTCCAAAACTCGCACCTATGTCATCATTATTGAGTTATTGCTAGTTAGCATCCATCACAACTCATAACCCAGTGATCGAGAGCCTTACTCGTTTACTCTACTCGATTGATTGACCCCAACTGCCTTACTTGTCATTCAGTCATGCCCTGAAATACATTTCAATTACACATCTATAGTCCACATCCATGCAATTGTAAAATATAGTCTCTACTGTTATATCAGCAAAATTTCAATTACACTTTTAAATACATTTAAACCCTCTAATTAACATCAACTTCAATTTGTAGGACCCAATTAATATTTTAATACATGATATTCATTATTAACAATTAAAAATTTATATTTTTTAATTATCAAATAAATTGGATTTTATTGTTATAATTAATGAATATTAAAATTACTAAATTGCATATAAAATTAATTATAAAACTTAATAAAAATTAAAAGATGCATACAACATTTCATTTATGAAAAAAATTACATGAAAAATTATAATAAAATTTAAATAAAATCCAACACTAAAAATTCAACTTTGTAGTATATCTTTGTGGTTTATTATTATTATTATTATTATTATTATTATTATTATTATTATTATTATTATTATTGTTGTTGTTGTTGTTGTTGTTGTTGTTGTTGTAATTAATATTTGAAATTAAGTAAATATAACTAATTATATTATTAATTTTTATATTAATTAACAGTAATTGAATATTAATTATATTTATATTATTAAATATAATTAATTATATCAACTTTTTATATTTTATATTAATCTATCAAAGTAATTAATTATTTTAAATTTTAATTGCACATTAGTTAATATAAAATATATTACTTATTTATTTTGTTTAAATTTATTATAAAATAATAAAAATGTAGCCTATTGGAATTTTTTATTCAAATGAAATTCTCTCTCCATTTTTATATGTTGCAAATTTGAAAATTTGCAACACATCACATTTTGTAATTCAATTTGTAAGGGGATGTGGATGCTCTTAATAGATGACCTTCACTTTCCAAAGGCCAACACTCACCATCAATTTTATAAAATTTTCATTGCAATTTATCTCAATTATTTTAATTACTTATTTTTTCAACAGTTGAAAAGATATATATATATATATAAGTTATGAATTTTGTGATAGTATGATTGCAATTCGATGCCTCATATTCAATCTTCTTCCTCTCACAGTAAATACAAAGTGATACTGTTTTCAATTTATATATATTGGATCGTACGATACTTATTTTTTTAAAAGCACTAATTAGAACAAAAAGATAAATCATTATTAATTTATAATTTATAATTTTAATGATTAATTTATCATTTTATATCTATCGGATTGCATCTTGTCCACCTAGAAAAAAGTTGACCATAGACGATATAAATTTATAAATTTCAAGAAAAAAATGTTAAGCAATATCATGAAATATATCAAATATTCAAACCGACACTAAATAATATTTATTTCATGTTAAAAAAGTTAAAAAAATTACACATTCAAAAAAATATTAATTCAGAAACATGAAACCATAATTTACATCAGCATGATATTGATCATAGAATCATTTGTTCAAATTGCTTTATGAATAATTTTTTTTTTTTCAAAGATGCTTATTGAGGGAAAAAAAATACGTGATTTCTTTTTTCTTCAATTTTCATATACGGTAACTTGTTAGAGTAATAAAAACATGAAGGAATACTCAAATAAATTTCTTACACATTAATAGTAATCAGATAACTAACTAAATTTAATCTATTAATCAATTAAATGATATTTAAATATAAATAAAACCTCTTAATATTTAATGTTATTAAACTAATTATAATTAATTCAATTCACAAAATATAACTTGCAAAACAAATAAGTTAATCATTTATTTAGCATTAATATGGAGAAATCAGGATTATATATATACATATAACTAAAAGCAAAACAATAAATATTTTGCTAAAATACATAAAACAAAGATCCAAAAATTAACATAGAAATTAAGAAATATTTAATATTTAATATGAAATTTTGTTAAAAGATAAACATATTTAGGTCAATTAAAATTAAAATCAAAATCAAAAGTTAAAAAAAGTTCATCAATTTATGCTAATGAATCAAAGGATGAAATTGATAACTTACTGGTTTTATAAATTTTCTTTTAAACAATAAACCTTAGATTTAATATCCTTAATTATTTTCATCATCATTTGTACTAATGTACGGTATTGAAATATTCAAGCTCTTATTATTCTAGGAATTTTAATATGTATCCCTTTTTCTTTAGCATTAACTTATTTTAATTTTCTTACTAATATCACACATGAATTTTTTATTGGATCAATTAATAATTAGTTGACAAAATATTTAATAGATAAGACAGTAGGTGGAGATTAATTTTAACTATCTATTTGGTGGATGGAGACTAATCTTGACCATACATTTGGTGGGTAGAGATTAATCTTGACCATACATTTGGTGGATGAGATTAATCTTGACCATCCATTTAGTAGGTAAGATGATAGATGAGAAATGATCTCAACTATCCATTTGAGTATGTGAGAATTAATTTTGGTCGTCCATTGAGGATGTAGAGACCTATATATAGCCTTAGAAATTCATTTGTAATATATCACATCCAAAAGTGAGAGAGAAATAAAGCTTAGAAAAGCTTTAGTGAGAGGTTGTGAGTTGTGAATATTTGTAAACACTTTGTAAATTTTTCTTTATTTAGTAAAAGATCTACAGCAGTCCGAAAATGTAGGCATAATTGGCCGAACTCTGTTATCAATTTGTGTGTTTTATTATTCCATATTTTTCTTCGCTTTCTCACAAATTTGATTATAGAAAAATTGACATTTTTTCCCAACAACTGATATCAGAGCTTTGGTTGCATTTCTTTTATCTTTTTCGAGTGATTACTATTCATATGAACAGTAAATTTTGGTCAGTGGTACCAATTTATCCATAGAGGTGTTCTAATATACGGTGGTTCGTAGAATTTGTAAGAAATAATCCAAAGAAAGTCATATTCGAGTGGAAGCGATGACCACAGACGAAAGAAAATGAAAAATTGAAAAGTTTGATGGTGCGGACTTTAGCTTTTGAAAAATATAAATAGAGGATTATTTGTATCAAAGAAGTCTATATCAACATCTTTCAGAGAAAAAGCCAAAGGCTATGAAGGAAGAAGACTGGAATCTTCTCGACAGACAAATTCTCGGAGTTATCCGATTGACATTATCCCATAATGTTGCTTTTAACATAGCAAAGAAAAATACTACAGTGGGTCTTATGGAGACTCTTTCTAGTATGTATGAGAAGTCATCGGTCTCAAATAAAGTACACTTGATGAGGCATTTGTTTAATTTGCGAATGACGGAGGCGCATCGGTAGCTCAACATCTCAATGAACTCAACACAGTCACAATCTAATTGAGTTCGGTTAGAATTAAATTCGATGAAGAAGTATGAGCATTGATACTTTTGTCTTCTTTACCAGAAAGTTGGAATGCTACTGTTATGATTGTGAGTAGCTTGTCGGGAAGCACTAAGTTAAAATTTGATGATGTTCATGATCTGGTTCTTAGTGAAGAGATCCGACGGAGAGAGTAGGGTGAATCATCAACCTCTTCAGTTTTGCATATAGAGCCAAAAGGAAGATATTCAACCAGAGGGAATGGATGTGGCAGATTTAATTACTAAGGTAGATCAAAGGTCATGAAATCCAAATCAAGAAATCCCAGTAATTTCTATAGTTCGAAGACTGTCGAATGTTGAAATTGTGGGAAGTCTGGGCACTACAAAAATCAGTGCAATAGTGCACCTAAAGATCAGGAAGCAAAGATAGAGGCAAATGTTACTTCCACCTCAGGAACCAATAAAGCATTGATATGCTCTTTAGAGAGTAAGAAGGAGTCTTGGGTGTTAGACTCTGGAGTATCATTCCATGTCACTTCACAGAAAGAATTATTTGAGAGGTATATACCTGGAAACCTTAGAAAGGGATACATTGGTGATGATCAACCTTGCGCTATTATTGGTAACGGTGTAGTGAAGAATAAGTTGAACGAGTCTATTTAGGAGTTGAAGGATGTCAGACATATTCTTGATTTGAGAAAGAACTTAATCTCAGTAGGGCAATTGGCTAGCAAAGGCTACACTACAATCTTCTATGGTGATTATTGGAAGATTTCAAAGCGTGCAATGACGGTTGCTCAAGGCAAAAAGAGTGGCACTATTTACATGACAGCAGGAGTATGTTGTTCAAACATAGTTGTAGCTGACAATGAAAATCCCAATCTATGACACCAGAGACTAGGCCATATGAGTGAAAAAGGGATAAAAATTATGCATTCAAAGGGGAAACTTTCAGGTCTACAGTAAATAGAGATAGACACGTGCAAAGATTGCATACTTGGAAAGTAGAAAAGAGTTAGCTTTCAGACAAATGGCAGAACCCCAAAGAAAGAAAAGCTAGAGCTCATTCACTCTGATGTTTGAGGACCAACAACTGTCTCATCTATTGGTGGAAAGCACAACTTCCTGACTTTCATCGATGATCACTCTTGGAAGGTATGGGTTTACTTTTAAAGCATAAGTCTGAAATGTTCAAGGCTTTTAAGAGATGGAAAGCTATGGTTGAAAGTGAGATAGGTCTGAAAATTAAAAAGCTCAGAACCTACAATGGTGGTGAATATGAAGACCCCATATTCAAGAAGTTCTGCTATGAGCACGATATCATAATGGAGAGAATTGTATTAGGCACACCTCAACACAATGGTGTAGCGGAACGTATGAACTAAACGTTGACAGAAAGAGCCAGAAGTATTCGTATATAGTTAGATTTACCGAAGCAATTCTGGGCAGAAACAGTCAACTCAACAGCTTACTTAATCAATCAAAGATCATCAGTTCCATTGGAGTACATGATACCAGAGGAGGTATGGAGCCAAAAAGAGATAAAACTATCACATCTAAATTTTTTTTACTGTATAACATATGTTGATATCAGTGATCAATTAAGAAATAAACTAGATCCCTAATCTAAGAAATGCACTTTCATTTGCTATGGTGAGAATGAGTTTGGCTACCATATTTGGGATGAAAAAAACAAAAAAAATCTTCCGTAGCAGAAATGTGATTTTTGACTAAAGGGTGATACAAGAATATGCATAAAACAGTTGTCAGCAACTCAGAACAGAATGAGTCAGTATTTGCAGATGCAGATGATATCCTATATAGTTCCGTGACGGAACTGATTGTAGCAAGTCTTCAGCCAGAGGAACTTGTTGGACCAAGTAGTGCGCATCAATCCGATACACTACAACCTCCTACTCTATCTCCTGTATTAAGAAGATCTTTCCGGCCTCATGTGCCTAACAGGAGATATATGAATTATTTCTTGTTGATTGATGGAGGGGAGTCTAAATGCTATGATGAAACTTGTCAGACTGGAGATGCTACTAAGTGGGACCTTGCCATGAAAAATGAGATGAAGTCTCTGATCTCCAACCAGACATGGGAACTAGCTGAGTTACCCATTGGGAAGAAGACACTTCATAACAAATTGGTGTACCGGGTAAAAGAGGAGCATGATGGTTGCAAGAGATACAAAGTCTGACTCGTTGTCAAAGGATTTCAACAAAAGGAAGGAGTTAACCACACCGACATTTTTTGCTCATGTTGTGAAGCTCAATACTATCAGAACAATATTAAGTATTGTGGTTATTGAAGATCTCTATCTTGAACAGTCGGATGTGAAAACTGTATTTCTTCACGGTGACTTAGATGAAGAGATGTACATGCATCAACTAGAAGGTTTCTCAAAAAAAGGAAGGAGAACATGGTGTGCAAACTTAAGAAAAGTTTGTATGGCCTAAAACAAGCCCCCAAGAAAGTGGCACAGAAAGTTTGACGACTTCATGCACAAGGAAGATTTTTAAAAGTGTAATGTTGACCACTGTTGCTACTTCAAGAGATATAGATCCAGTTATATCTTTTTGCTACTTTATATCAATGATATGTTAGTAACATGTTCAAATATGGATGACATCAGAAGGTTGAAATAGCAATTGTCAAAAGAGTTTGACATGAAAGACTTGGGTCCAACAAAGAAGATTCTTGAAATGCAAATCACAAAAAATAAGCAAGGAGGTTTCTTGCAGTTATCTCAAGTAAAGTACATCAACCGTGTTTTGTAAAGATTCAACATGAGCAATGCCAAGCCAATTAGCACATCCTTGGCCAGTCACTTTCACCTATCCAAGAATTAGTTCCCTCAAACGGAGGAAGAGAGAGAATTCATATCTAAGGTTCTCTTATGTCTCAGCTATTAGGAGTTTGATATAAGTTATGGTATGTATGAGACTAGATATTGATCATGCAATGGGAGTTGTTAGCAGATTTATGTCAAATCCAAGAAAAACTCATTGGGAAGCAATCAAGTGGATTTTGAGGTATCTATAAGGTACCGCAAATAAGTGTTTGTACTTTCATAAAGGAGAATTAAAGCACTAGGCTACGTAGACGTAGACTTTAGAGTTGAAGTCGTTCACCGAATAAGCACCACCAGTTATATATTCACTATTGAAACTATAGCTGTTAGTTGAATGTCATAAATATATAAGATTGTCACTTTATTCATTACAGAGGCTGAGTATGTAGCAGTGACTGAAGCTAGTAAAGAGATGATATGACTTCAAGGTTTTTTAAATGAGTTGGGATTTAAACAGGAGAAGAATATTTTGCACAGTGATAGTCAGAGTGCGATACATTTGGTGAAAAATTCGACATTTCATTCCAGAACGAAGCATATTGGGCTTCATTACCATTTTATCAAATATTTATTAGAAGATGATGTGTTCGTACTAGATAAGATCCAAAGAAGCAAGAATCCAACAGATATATTGACAAAGGTGGCGACTATCGACAAACTGAAGTTGTGTTCAACTTCAGTTGGTCTGCTAGAAAAACTGCTGCATTGATCGATGTGTGAAGACATATTGAAATCAGTTTTCAAGTGGGAGATTGTTAGACTAATTAATAATTAGTTGACAAAATATTTGGTAGGTAAGACAGTAGGTGAGGATTAATTTTAACCATTCATTTGGTGGGTAAAGATTAATTTTGACTATCCATTTGGTGGGTGGGGATTAATCTTGACCATCCATTTGATAGGTAAAACGGTAGGTGAGAATTAATCTTGGTCATCAATTAAGGAGGTGGATACCTATATATAGCCTTAAAAATTCATTTGTAATATATCTCATCCAAAAGTGAGAGAAAAAAAATAAAAGGTTAGAAAAGTTTTAGTGAAATGTTGTAAGTTGTGAGTGTTTGTAAACGTTTTGTAAATTTTTCTTCTTTTAGTAAAAGATCTGTAGCATTTCGGAAACGTAAGAATAATTAGTCGAATTCCGTTATCAATTTATGTATTTTATTATTCCGCATTTTTTTCGTTTTCTCACAAATCTAATTATAGTGAAATTTATGTTATTTTCCAACATTTTCTTCCTATTTGCAAATTTAGATTTTAATAGTTTAGAATTGACAGTAAATATTATAATTTTTTGTTCCTTTTTTGTTTGTTTATTAATTTGCTAGAATATAGCATATGAATTTAGAACTAGAAATCAAGTCCAATTAACTTAATCCCTTTATTAATTTTCTGTTTGTTATTTCCAAGTTTATGGTCAATTGTAATCCAAAGTCTATAATTAGTTTTTTTGTTTTATTGAATAATAGCATAAAATTTATTTATAATAAAGAAATAAATACAAATCTAAAATCAAAGATGAAGTAACTTACTCAATAATAATTTGGATTTGACAAACTTTTCCATAACAATA
Organism: Triadica sebifera; assembly: GCA_023653625.1. Lineage (NCBI taxonomy): Eukaryota > Viridiplantae > Streptophyta > Magnoliopsida > Malpighiales > Euphorbiaceae > Triadica > Triadica sebifera. The sequence goes on from CM042905.1 coordinate 8,524,105, forward strand.
ATAATAATAACAATTAGGATTTAACGTTAATAAAGCAGAAAAATACATAATTCTTGTAGTTATAGTTTTTTACAAACCGAGTTATGAAGCCATTGTTTTTCTATACAAGTTCAGTTTGATAATTATTGGCAAAAGATTTTTTATCCAGACAAAGCTGCACCAAGATACCTATAGAAGAGTCCTGCACCTCACAATAAATGAGGACAAATTAAACAAATTTTACAAAAAATGAGAACACAAATTTTTAAAGCGAAAAACACAAACTAAAATTCAATTAGAGAAAAAAATAAAATAAAATAAAAAATACCAAAACAAATTATAAATGTTGGATGAACAATGAAAAATTGATGTTATTGGATATAAAATGAAGAAAAAGTAAAAAGAAACACTAAAAACCAACGGTAACCCTTAAAGATTGATTAAAAGGAAAATAAAAAGGAGGTGAATGCTATAGTTTTTTTTTTTTTTTCCAAAGAGAGAGAAGTCTATAATATTATATTTTTCAACTCCAAGTCTTTGGCTTCTTGTTTACGAAGAGAATTAATTATTGCTCTTACAATTCAAATTTGGACACATTCTCTACAGTCTAACTTTATCTAGAGGGCATTCTAATAATTTATGGCTATAAATAAGGAAATTGCACACACAAACAGATCGTACACAGAAAAATAATATCATCAACAACATGAAGTATAAAAGTATACATTTTAAAATTAAAATTAAAATTAAATTTATTAGTTATATACATTTTAATCTATAAAATTAAAATTATAAATTTATTAATTAGTTAAGAAAATTAATATGACATTAATAATAATAATAATGGTTTCAAATAATTGAAAAAACTTGAAGTTAAAAAAATAAATAATTGAAACTTTTAAACTTAAATTTTTTATAGTGATGCAGAAAATTGAACCTATAATCTTTAAATAAATTTAAATTAAACTCATCATCAAGTTAATCAACTATCTTTATTATTATTATTATATATGAAAATAAAAAAATATTTATAAGATATTGCTATTTTCAATTTTTTACTCTAATTTTTCACCGCTAGTTATATTTTTTTAGCAAATTGTATTATATTATAAATCTAAATTATATTAATATATGATTTGGTAAATTAATTTATGTATAATTTATTATAAAATAATCTAATTTATAATAAGTGTATTATAATTATATTATATTAATCTAAATGAGAGAAAAAGGAAGAAGGGAGGACAATTGTGACGCTAAAAGGTGACGGGACGATTAAAAGGAAAACAAAAAGATGAATGACTAAGAATTCGTTTGACATTGCATTTAGTAAAAGCAAATTTGGAAGAAAAAAAATATTTTTAATTTTTTTGAGTTTTGAAAACTGTTTTTAGAAAAAAACAGATAAATAGATATTTTTTCTATAAATAAATTTGAAAAAACAATTTATAAAAAATTTTAAAAAATCAGTAAATTAAATTAAAAAAATTTAAACCTTTTTTTTTTTTTTATCTCGAACAGAAATTTTAAAAACTCCCAAAGGCTTTTTTGTTTTGGAGGGAATGGAGGCAAGTCCATAATTAGTATTGAGAATAAATATTGAAGAGCATTATATATTTCAACCTCCCAGTCTTTGGCTTCTTGTTTACGTAGAGAATTAATTGTTATTAGTCTTATAATTCAAATTTGGACACATCCTCTAAAGTCTAACCTTATCAAGAGGGCATTCTAATAATTTATGGCTATAAATAAGAGTGATGAGGTAGAGCAAATTGCACACAAACAGAAAACATACACAGAAAAATAATATCATCAACAGCATGAAGTCCTCTCTCATACTATTCATTCTCATAGCTTCCGTTCTCTCTTCTCCCTCTTTCACTACAGCTAGAGAATTAGTGGCTGTGAAAGGTAATTACAGAAGCAGTACCTGGATTTCCATATTCTTAATATAGCAATACTATAGGCTATATATTAATTACTTCTTAGTTAATTAATTATTTGGTATATCAACCCATTAATTAATATTAATATTCTCTCATTACAAATTTTGCTCATAATATTGTCTTCATTTTTTAATTATATACATAGGTGAGGGTTTCAGATCCACAGACGCTAATGGTTGCGGGCCTGGTATATCCCATTGCACTGGTACTCCACCTCCACCATGTCCAGCAGACCCTAGTCGCCGGCATTGTTGGTAGCAAGCATCCTTTGAAGTTGAAGTGGATAACTGGATACCTATTGGTTATAAGCTATGGATCTAGCAATCTTTTTATTTTTTTTTTTGCTTTTTAAATGGATATTTTCTATTTAGGTTCGCTAGAATAATGTTACCTTAAAAACTCCTTCCTCGGTGGCTGTATTATTAAATCTATAAATGAAAAATAAGAGATTGTCAATTTAGATCGGATTGGGTCATTTCGAGTTTTAATTTTGGATTTCAAGTTGAGTTAATTAGATGAGTCTTCGTATGAATCCCTCTTTTAAAGGTTAAATTCTAATACTTATTGAGTTTGAATTAATTTCAAGTAAATCCAATATTCAGATTTTATATAAATTCAAATACATAGCATGGATAGTCCTCCCTTTTTCACAATAAATAATTATGACCATAAAGGTGAGTACCATCAATCAACTGGAAACCGAGAAAAAAAAAACAGTAAAAATATGCCATATTTGGATTGTCAGTGAATTGTGAACAGAAGACATTAGAATATAGAGTATGCGATATTCGGATTATTGGGTACCCCTTTATGTTTTTCTAGATGATTTAATTTATAGATACAACTGGAAAACAATTGTATGATTGAAATTTTGAATATATTCTTTTTTTATTGTTAAATAAAATATAATGTTTTGTGATGGTAGTAATATGTTTGTTTTGTTATTTTTCTTTGTTAGGAGTACATGTTAAAATGTTTTGTGGAATTTTAATTAAGTAACATTAATAAAAATATGATGACTCAATAATTGTATGTGATTTATGTCTTACTATTTTTCCCATAATGAGACTATGTTAAAAATATTTTTTAAAGTTTTTATTTGAATAATAATTGACTATTACTATTCCTAAGTCGGAAATGGAATACAGGTAAAATAGAACTCACAGATCTATGGTTCTACCGGATAAGTATAACAGTGACAGGAACAATAATAATCACTCAATTAGGATCAGCATACATATATAGTCATGTCATGCTTATAATATAAATATTACATGCATTATGTATACTATAAAAATATATGTCTGTAAATAAATTTTGTATCAGTTAAATGTATGTAAAAAGTACAGTTCATGCATATATATATATATATATATATATATATATATATATATATATATATATATATATATATATATATATTTGTTATTATTAAGAGTTGTAAATTAACTTATGTACATTAAATGTCTATAAAGTCTTTTGTATGCATATCAGTTGGTTACTTTGAGATATTATCTTATACGACTAAAATACAATAGAGTAAGAGAATTTTACATGATTCGTACTCATCTCTCCTTAACTACTTCTTACATTCTTGGAAAATATGAAAAATGATCTTATGAGTCAATGACAATTGTGTTGTGTTATATATTGTGTATGATATAAGTATACTACATACGAATATGATATAATTAATTGTACCAAAAATTAAAATATGAATATAATATAGTTAAAATATGTATTGAAATGACACGATTAATTAAATGTGTACATATTATACGACATAATATAATTAGATACATTTAACTAAATGTGTATAAAAATATACACTTTACTCGACACAAATAAATACAGATATTAAATTAAAAATACAAAAAAATTGCAAAGAAAAAAAATTCCACATATAATATCTATTTCTACCTATAATAATAATAATAATAATAATAATAATCAATTATATTTTAATTCATTTAAATATAATTTAATAAATATACAAAAGTTACATATAAACATAAATTAGTAAATATATTAGTATAATATTAATATAATATAAAAATAATAGTTATATAATTAATTAATTTATATTTATTTATATATGCATATAAATTTATTCATATATATAACTTAAATTTATATCGTTTAATCGCATTATGTCAAAAATTGACAACTCTACTTATTAGCATATAATTTATTAAAAAAATTAAAAGAAATAAAAGACAATATGGTGCTTTTTGAATTGAGACTCTTATTTTTAAGCAATGTAAAAAATAATATTTTGAATTGCTAAAAAAAGCATATAATTTTAATTGAAAAGGGATGAAATTTCAAATGTGTTTATTCGCAAATTTTTCTAAATTTTATTTCAAATAAACGTTATAATAGTCAAATATATTTTATGAAGTACAGTTTTTCGCACTGATACTATGGACATAAAAGCTAAGGTTAATGACACAAATACACATTCAGCACTAAAAAAATAAACTTTTCCAAAAAATGAGTTTCTCACTTTCCGTTTCAATTTTTACAACCTTCATACAAAACGGTGCCGCGTTATTAGGATAAAATGAAATATGCTTGTCAGGTGGACTTGAGAGGCCACAAGATGAAATATATGTATTGGAGGAGTTTAAAATTCTATTTTAATTTTTTAAATTTGGTAACCATCACATCAAATCTGTCCTCAGTCGGATAAAAAAAAAAACTTATCATTCGATTGGTACTAATTAGTAAAATTATCTAAATCAACAAAAAAAAATCACAATAACTTTTAATTTATTATATATTAAGCTAATAAATATTTAAATAAATATTATTTTTATTTAAAAATATAATTACATAAAATTTTTATAATAATAGCATAATAAATACTATTAAATTAAACAATTTTATTATAAAATAAATTTTAAATTCTTTGATAAGCAAATAAATATTTTATTGAGTATGATTTAGAAAAATGATAAAAAAAAATTTCTATAATTAAACAATATAAAAAAAATTAAAAATTATATTTATAAAAATAGAGATACTACAAAATGAAATAATCACTACTAGAAATATTATTGTGTATAATCATTGACATTTTTATTCCAGATGAGAAAATGTTAAACAATAAATTCGTTCCATTGAATGTATTGACTTCATAATCTTGAGAAATATTATACATTTCAATCTCATATGCTGTAGAAAATTTTTTATTTGAGATATGGTTCACTAAAGTAATCAATGAGATATTCATAATAACACAAACGAACAAATTAATGAATATAATAATTGATTATTGTGGTGAAATGACTAGATGGAAGTAGAGCTACTTTCATCTATTTAAATATTACATTCATATTTTAAATTAGTAATAATTTAATTTGAAGTAATTCAAGTGAACTTATTAAGTATAAAAATTTAACTATATATATATATATATATATTACACGTTATAATTGATATAATCTCTCATGGTTATTTAAGAAAATGGAATTAGATAGTTTTAAAAAAATTTACATCTATAAATTAAATTAATAATATTTAAATAAATATTATGTTTTTGAATTGTTACATAACATTCGTATAGATATATGTCGTTTGTGTCGTTCATAATAGACGATACAACACTATTATATTATTTTTTTTCAATTAGTAAAAATATATCAACATTGTATCGTATCATAACTTTAAAAAAGTTACGTAATAGGCGATAAGTAGAAGTGTAATCGAGTCAAATCGATAAAATATTAGGTTGATCTCAACTCAATTAAAAAACTCGAAACTTTAACTCAATTTGAATTCAATCGAGCTTATTTTAAATGTTTTTAAACTTGACTTAAAAACTATTCGATTTACTTAAGGTCGACTAAATAAAACTCGAATTAACTAAAACAATTTAATAAATAGTATACTCAGTATGAATCGAAATTAACTCGACTCAATTAGATTCGAATATATTTAAATACTGAAAATATAAAAGTAATTTAATAAATAATAAAAAAAACTATTCGATTAAATTTGCGAGTTTTACGAGTTATATATTATAATATTTGAACTCAATTTAATAAACTACTCAAACTTGATTTGATTAATTTCAAATCAAATTTGAATATTTTAGGAATTGAGTTCAAATAACATACAATTGTTTGACTTTTTTAAACCCTTAATGATAAGTAAGTGAATAGAAAATTCCACCTTCTATGTTCAGCTTATGGGCTTTGTTGTTAAACTATTTGGATAATGAGGTGTTTAGATCTAGCATTACTAAAGAAAAATAGCAAAACGAGATGATTGAAAGACCCCGCACCTAACATTGGTTTGGATTGTACAACATAATCAATGTGGCCATTCTTGTGGTCTTGTCAACCATTTTGCCTGTGTGGGATGTCACGGGCTTGGTCTTTCTTTACCAACAACCGTGTGACACTATTAAAGTTCTCTCGCTTGAATGCTAGTCAACCTCTCATACGAATGCTAGATGTAACTAGCAAGTGAGTAAAGATAATAAGAACATTTAAAGAAAAGTGGAGAATTTAGAGAATGCTTAATAATTGCTTAAGATTGCTTGAATCCATGCAAATGAATTACATAAGCTATATATAAGCATCCACCTCTTCAATAGGCGGTCGGGATCAATTCCCACTTACCAGATGGATGATTATGGTTAACTCCCATATATCAAAATGGATGGCCAAGATTGATTCTCACCTACCAGATGGATAGTTATGATTAATTTCTACCTACTTTAATGGAGACCAAGATCCATTTGATCTAACGGTATACAGTGACCTTCTAGAATATTATACATGTGTAGAAAATAGTACATGTGAGGAAAATCCTGAATGAACCTTCACGGTGCGTGACATTCTCCCCCACTCAATCTGGCGACGCCCTAGTCGCATTCCCTTCTTCAAGCTCCAAGTGCCTCTTTTTAGCATCGACCCATTTCTTGTTCTTTTTTTCGGCCTTGGCTTGGTGCGCTTGTGCCATGGTCGGCCTCTCATGCCAACCTTTGGCAAATTTGAATGTGTTTGGTAATTTATGATGTTCTTTGATGATTTTCTTCATAAAGCCTTGTCCCTTCGGTATAGACACTTGATAGCCTTTGGTGGTGAGCTCCCTCACCCTTAAGCCAAAATTGGCGAGTCTTCCCATGACTTGTCAATCCCCAATCTCTTGGCTTGTGGGTCTTGCTCTAGTGTCGCTTTACTATGATCCACCAACAAAATTCTCGGGCTTATGACAATAGCAACAGTAGCCTTCGATTTCCTCCTCAATTCTTCAAACTCAAGAGGCCTCATTCGATAAGCAGTTGCACCAAAACTTATCCTTTGAGGTTTCTTTGGCAATTCAGGGAGCATCTCATCCTTGGAGAGCCACATGCACAATATCTACTTGGCTTGTGGACATGTTTCCCTTGCTAACGGTATCATGCAAACATTGTCTTCCTTCAATATGCACATTGTGCTGGCACAAGGAATGGACATGGCCTTAGCTTGATCCATGAATTTCATGCCCAACACAATAGCATAATCATTCATTGGCACTACAGAGAAGTCTATTGAGTCATGCCATTCACCAAGGCTTACCTTTATTCCACGATCAATTCCAAAAGTGGCCTTAGCTTTAGAATTTACCGATTTAAGCCATCCTCTTTTGCCAGTATATTTGATGCGTAGCCGATTGGCTTCTTTTACTTCGAGGAAGTTGTGGTTGGCTCCTGTGTCTACCAGTGCTTTTACGGTTTGTTGGCCAACTTTGGCTTCCACGAACAACTGTCCCTTCCTATCGGACTTTGGCATCTCAACCTTGGCCTTGATGGCATTAAGGAGTTGTAGGGATCCCACCCTCGTCTCCTCACATCGTTGTTGCTCGTCCCTCTCTTCGACTAGGGCAGAAAGCTTGGCTTTCTTTGGACATTCCTTTGCCTTATGTGGCCCATCACAAAAGAAATATTGGATATTTGGCCTACCTTCGTCTTGTTATTCTTGATGCTTTTGCCTTTGTCATACTTGTGGGAGTTCTCTTTGCTTTGGTGGTTGTCTCCTCCATTCTTTCCATTGTCACCATTGTTTTTATGGAATTTCGGCTTCTCATTCCTTTTAAACTCAATAAGAGATTCAGTAATAGAAATGGCAGCGGTGAGATCTTGGGCACCACGTCTCTCGATCTCTAGCTTGTCCCAATATTGCAAGCCATCTATAAAAGCAAAAAATGCTTCCTTGTCAGGATAATCAAAGATCTAAGAGCATTTTGGAAAACTCTTTTACATAGTATCATATTCTCTCCTCATGAGTGAGACACCTAAGTTTAGCCCTCGCCTCATGTTCGACATTTACGGGGTAGAATTTCCTCTTAATCTCTCTTTTAAACTCGTCCTATGTATCAATGGTGTAAGTTCTTTTCTCAATGTCACAACACCTCCTTCTCCACCATACTATCATGGTATTAATAAGGTAGAGTGAGACATTATCAACTTTCTTTCCTTCATCAAGGCCAAGTGCCTTGAAGTATTGTTCCAAGCTCCATAAGAAGTTGTCAATTTCCTTCGCGTTCCTTGAGCCATTATGTGCCTTTGACCTAGGAATGTCCACCCTCAAAGGAGTAGAGACTACCATGGGGTTGGCAACACCTTCCCCTTGAGCGATGGCCTTCTTGCAAAGGATCAACTCATCTTTTGCATTGCCTAGTTCGGCTAGAACTCTTGCAAGCTCCTCTTTGAGTCCCACAATCTCGGCATTAAGGGATTCCTCCAAGGTCTTCACTTGGTTAAGACATGTAGTCACGACAACATTCACGACACCTTGTATCTCCCCTTGAAGCTCTTTTCTCCTCATTTCGAGCTTCATAATAGGTTGGTCTGCCTCCTCGAACTTCTCTTGCCCTTCAACTACAACAAGCTCTACCTTTGCGAGCCTTGCATTTATGTCTACCAAGGCATCCCTCGACCTTAATCTCCTCTTTCTTGATTGTTTGCTCTCCTCAATTGCCACCTTTGTGATCTCACTAGTTCTTGCCATCTTTACTAGAATCGTAGTCTCTAATACCAACTGTCACGAGCTTGGTCTTTCTTTACCAACGGTCGCGCAGCATTTGCAAACTTCCCTCGCTTGAATGCTAGTCAACCTCTCATACAAATGCTAGATGTAACTAGCAAGTGAGTAAAGATACTAATAACACTTAAAAAAAAGTGAAAAATTTGGAGAATGTTTAAGAATTGCTTAAGATTGCTTGAATCCATACAAATGAATTACATAAGCTATATATAGACATCCATCTCCTCAATGGACAACTGAGATCAATTCCCACCTACCAGATAAATGGTTAGGATTAACTCTCACCTATCAAAATGGATGACCAAGATTGATTCTCACCTACCAGATGGATGGTCAGGATTAATTCCTATCTGCTTTAATAGACGATCAATGTCCATTTGATCTAACGGTGTACAATAGTCTTCTAGAATATTATACATGTGTGGAAAATGATACATGTGCGGGGAATCCCGGATGAACTTTCACGGTGCGTGACAGGGAGCATGCGAAGGATGATCTGAAAATCCTGTGTCCATTTCCCTTAAATTTAATTGATCATTAGATTTCCACCACTGATCTTTTCTTTCTCGTGATTTGAAATTTATGATTTTTTTTGGAAGAAAGTTAAATAACAGTTTAGTTAAGATATGAACAATAATTTAATTTCAAAATAATATAATTTATTTTAAATCAATAATGATTTATTTAAGAGAGATCATAAAAATTTATTATGCATTTTTTTAAGTTTTAAAAATTATAGAACGAAAAGTTATATACTACTTAAGTATATGTTTTATATATCTTCTTTATTTATAATTATTAAACTTATAGTAAAAACTATATGCAAATTATATACTTTATATTTTGTATATCTCTGTGTTATTTGGAATTATTAAATTTACATTAAAAATATATGACAAATATATTAAACTAAGTTTTAATAAATTTAATTTATTTCAAAAAATTTATAGATTTGTCATTGAGAATCAACAACCTATTTTTTAAAATTTTGCTTCCATAGTAATAGTCCTTCTCTGCTATCTTTACTATAAAATATGATTTCGAAGAAGATAGATTAATTAACCAAAAAAATATACTATCAAAGCCAAAAAACACTAGCCTCCTTGAGAAGAGTAACATGAGTACCCATTAATAAGATAAGCCATAATTCTATCCATAGCACCCACAAGTTTACCTCCAATGAAAACAATATGAACGACAGAGGAAGTATCATAAAGCCTCATAAGAGCTATCTTCAATTTATTTAACGCCCTTCGCTCACCATCTTAGTCCCAAAATTCAGTTCAGATCTTTAACTCTCTTATCTTACTCATCTTCTTCATCCTCTCTCGTTCTTTCACTCTCCATTTTACACAGAAAAATGTCAATATCATCTTTGTGTTCCAAAACAATACTCTCTCTCTCTCTCTCTCCTCCCATTGTCCTATATTTTCTTCACCTAGCAATTCCACATAGAATTCTCTCTCTGCTCCATTTTGTCATCCCTTTTGTCTCCACTCTTACTAATCTTTGACCCATCTCCGCCGTTGCTGCTATGGAAAAAATACAAAAACTTGGTGCCGCAATCTCCTTGACTTTCGAGGAAGCATGTTCACTCGTCGACTACGATTGTTGATTGCATCTCCTTTTTGCCCTACTTGTGAAAACACATAGGATATACATTACGTTGGTGACATTTTTACTGTCTTCATTAATTTTGCCCATGTCTTTTGGAAACATTCGTTTTTAGACTTTATGGCTTTCTATTCATTTTTTTTTTTGTAATTTGGAATGACATTATTTTGCAAACCTTAAGGTCTAGTTGAAACCCAAAATATTATTATTCAATGAATTATTGTTGTTCCTCTATTTTCACAAGTATTTAAAAATAGTCTAAATAATAATGATGCAACAAACTTCAGATTTTTAAAAGTTTCAAATTTTTATGAATGTTCATTTTATGATAAGGTAATATTCTCTTATATAGTTGGATTATTCTAATTATATAATATAAGAAGGTGTTACAGTCCTAATTAGTTATAATACCTTTTTTTGTGAAAGAATGTGAGCAAAAGTTCGTAGAAAAATCGATAAATAGTCCTAAATAAGTCAATTTTATTTTTCCATTAGAGGAGGAATATCCTTCATTATCTTATCTAAAAAAAAGATTAATCATTTTCATTTATTGTGTATCAAATTTATGGTTTCATTGGTTGTATTGATGGGTGACGGTTTAATGATACAAGAGGGAAAAAAACGATATACTTTCATTTGGTATTTTGGCTTAAATTCTTTGACTCCCCGATACTCAATCAAATCTTCTTTTTTGACGATTGAATGCACTCCTATAGCCCCATATTTAGTAATTCCTGAACTCTTTCTTCGGTATTGTCCATATTGATTGACTGCCTCCATTATGTTGTTGCTAGCAAATACCACTATTTTTTGTTTTGGATCTTCCAAATCATTCCCGCACAAGATCCGAACCCATTTTTTTCTGATCCAATAAAACGAGTAATCTCTTCCTTTATCCAAGAAAGGGTTTTTCTAGTTTGCATGGTCCACTTGGGCATTTATTTCATGGACCATATTTGAGATAATGAATTCCTGGAGAAGGATCAACCAACACTAATGCCAATGGGAAAGTTATAGGCTAAGTGAGATAGATAATTTGTTGCAAAGTTAGCCTCACGATGCACATGGCAGAAGAAAACAAATGAGAAAGACCCAGTAATTCTTCTTATATGATCAACAATAGGAGACCTATAGATGTCTGGCACATAAGTACTTTTGATCATGTCCACAATTATTTTGTTATCACACCCCACAATAGCCGAAGAAAATCCAGCTTCTAAAGTGGTTTGCAAACCCTTAAACACTTCCCAAGCTTCAACTCTCTGTAAAGGACAACTACAAAACCAATTTCCATTTCTCCATGAAGTCTCGAGCAAACCCGCGTCCCACTGTAATGCTTAAGATGAGATTGAATAAAACATTAGTAATTTCTTTAACCATAGAAGGAGGAAGGTGTTTCTAAGTCACCAACCACATTATCATTCTTTTCCAAAACACCATTAAGACCATCAAAGGATTTATCTACTAGAGTCACGCAATCCACGACTTCTCTCACCAAAGTGTAGATTGTCTTGTGGATATCATTGAAAACCATATCATTTCTTCATTTCCAAAGACTCCAACAACCAAAGCCAAAAATGGTGCTCCATTGAACTCCTCTAACCAGTTGGGAACCGTGTTTAAAATTTCTAGAAATCCAATGATGAACAATACCCAACTCATCCATAATATTGCTTAACGGATGGCCATTGAAAATCATTGTCCAAAATTGTTTAGCAACGAAAAAATCTCTGATGACATGGAGAATTGTTTCCTCATTAGCGTGGAAAATATGGACACAAATCATAAGCATTCAGATTCCTGTAACAATGAACAAAATTAGTCATTATCCCACTATTAAGAATCTGCTAGAAGATTTAACACGTTGTGGGGTCTTTCATTTTCATAAGTTTCTCCAGCTAAAATCCACATCATTATTAGCATTACCTAAGAGATTAGAAAAAACTGATTTTATGGAAAAAAATTTCTAGAAGGCGTGAGATCCTAGAAAAAATTTTCCCCTCCTTACATAGTGTCACGTACCGCAAGAGGTTCTTCTACAATTCTCCACTCAATTCTAGTAGTGTGTGGAATGTTCTAGAATCCTTGTAGAACCTTATAGAATTGTATACATAAATCTAGATATTTCTTGATGTACGTACAATTGAGTAGAATAATCTAGAAGATGAATATACACCGTTAGATTGAATTGATCTTGGTCGTCCATTGAGGAGGTAGATGCCTATAAATAGCTTAGGAAAGTTCATTTGTAGTCATTCAAGAATTCTTAGCAATTCAAGTATTCAAAGCTTTCTTAAGTATTCTTCAAGTTCTCATCTTTTCTTAAGTTTTTAAGCATATTTGCTCACTTACTATATCTAGCATTTGTATGAGAGGCTGACTAGCATTCAAGCGAGAGAAATTTGCTAGTGTTGCACGGTCGTTGGTTGAAAAAGACCAAGCCTGTGATAGTTGGTATCAGAGCTTGGTTCGTGCAAAGATGGCAGGATCAAGTGATATCACTAAGGTGGCAACTAATGAGAGCAACCAAACCAAAAGGGGGAGATTAAGGTCAAGGGATGTCTTGGTGGACATGAATGCAAGGCTCGTAAAGGTGGAACTTGTTATTGTCGAAAGGCAAGAAATGTTAGAGAAGGCAGACCAATGCATCAAGGAGCTTGAGAAGGAGAAAGATGAGCTCTAAGGTGAGATGCAAAGTGCCGTGAATATTGCCATAACGACATGTCAAGACCAAGTGAGGGCCTTGGAAGAAACCCTTCGAGCCGAAATTATGAATCTCAAAGAAGAGCTTGCAAGGGTAATAGCTAAACTTATTGAGACAAGGGAGGACCTAACCCTTTGCAAAAAGGTCGTTGCTCAAAATGGAGGTGTTGCCAATCCTATGGTCGTCACCGCTCCTTCAAAGGTGGATATTCCTAGGCCGAAGGCGTATAATGGCTCGAGTAATGCGAAAGAGATTGACAACTTATTTTGGAGCTTAGAGCAATATTTCAAGGTATTTGGCTTTAATGAGGGAAAGAAGGTCGATCATGCCTCACCCTACCTTATGGATACTGCGATGGTATGGTGGAGGAGGAGATGCAACGACATTGAGAAAGGGACTTGCACCATAGATACATGGGATGAGTTCAAGAAGGAACTCAAAAGGCAATTATATACTAAGAATGTCGAACATGAAGCAAGAGTCAAACTAAGGCCACTTACACAAAGGGTAAGCATATGAGATTATGTGAAGGAATTTTCTGAAGTGCTTTTGGAGATCCCCAACTATCCCTACAAGGAAACCCTATTTTCCTTTATGGATGGCCTACAACATTGGGCCAAGCTTGAGATCAAAAGATGTGGTGCACAAGATCTCACCACCACAATTTCCATTGTCGAATCCCTAATAGAGTTCAAGAAGAATGATAAGTCGAAGTCCTTCAAAGGAAGGAGTGGGGGAGACTACCATCAAACCAAAGAGAGCTTCCACAAGTATGACAAAGCTAAGAGTACCAAGGATGACAAGGGTGGTAGCAAGCCAACAATTAAATGCTTCTTTTGTGACAGGCCACACAAGGCAAGGGAATGTCTGAAGAAGGCCAAGCTATCTGCCCTAGTTGAAGAAAGGGAGGAACATCAGCAATGTGAGGAGACGAGGGTGGGATCCCTACAACTCCTTAAGGCCATCAAGACTAAATTCAAGGTGCCTAGATCCAAAAAGAAAGGTCGACTGTTCATAGAAGCCAAAGTGGGCATGCAAACTATGAAAGCATTGGTGGACACAGGAGCAAGCCATAACTTTCTTAAAGTAAAAGAAGTTGATTGGTTAGGCATCAAGTACTCTAAGGAGAAAGGATGGCTTATAGCAATCAATTCGAAAGAAAAGTCTACCTTCGGAGTTGCATGTGGCGTAGAGGTAAGTTTGGGTGAATGGCATGGCTTAGTAGACTTCTTAATTGTTCCAATGGATGATTATGCTATTGCGTTGGGCATGAAATTCATGGACCAAGTCAAGATTGTGTCCATTCCTTGTGCCAACGCAATGTGCATATTGGAGGAAGGCAATGCTTGCATGATGCCTTTAGTGAGAGAAGCAAGTCTACAAGCCAAACAAATTTCGGCCATGCAACTATCCAAAGGAGTAAAGAAGGCACAACCCACCTTTCTAGCCACATTAAAGGTGGAAGACAACCTGCCAAAAGATGATGTGCCTAAGGAAGTCTCTTATGTCCTTGAAGATTTCAAGGATGTCATGCCCCCCGAGTTGCCAAAAAAGCTCCCACCTAAGAGAGAGGTGGATCGCAAGATTGAGTTAATTACTGGTGCAAGCCCACCTGCCGCAGTTTCATATCGTATGACGCTTCCCAAGCTTAAAAAATTGAGGAGGCAGTTGAAAGAATTGTTGGATGCTGGTTATATCCAACCTTCGAAGCCCTCATATGGCGCACCCGTGCTTTTTCAAAAGAAACACAATGGGTCACTTCGATTGTGTATCGACTATAGGGCACTCAACAAGATCACCATAAAGAACAAGTATCCTATTCCATTGATCGCCGACCTGTTCGATCAACTTGGTGAGGCAAAATGGTTTACAAAGCTTGATTTGAGATCAGGCTATTATCAAGTGCGGATTGCCAAAGGAGATGAGCCAAAGACAACATGTGTTACAAGGTATGGCTCCTTTGAATTTCTAGTAATGCCCTTTGGACTTACAAATGCCCCTGCTACATTTTGCACTCTTATGAATCGAGTCTCCCAACCCTTCTTGGACAAATTTGCGGTGGTATACTTGGATGACATAGTCATTTATTGCAAGACATTGAAAGAGCATGTTGATCATTTTCACCAAGTCTTCCAAGTACTAAGGGAGAATGAGTTGTATGTCAAGAAGGAGAAGTGTGCCTTTGCACAACATGAAGTTATGTTCTTGGGGCACATCGTGGGCGGAGGGAAATTGCACATGGACAAGTGTAAGGTGCAAGCTATCATTGATTGGGAGCCATCCAAGAAGGTAACTGAGCTACACTCATTCGTTGGCCTTGTTAACTACTACGAAAATTCATCATTGGCTATTTTTCCATTACCGCACCTTTCATCGACTTGTTAAAGAAGAACAAGACATGGAATTGGGATGAGAATTGCCAAAGAGCATTTGAAATGCTTAAAGAGAAAGTGACCAAGGAACCCATCTTGGCCCTTCCCGACCACACCAAGCCATATGAAATTCACACGGATGCTTCCGACTTTGCACTTGGTGGGGTTTTGATGCAAGAGGGCCATCCAATTGCCTATGAGAGCCGAAAGCTAAACAATGATGAGAGACGTTATACAGTCTAAGAGAAATAAATGACTGTGGTAATGCATTGCTTATGAACTTGGAGACATTATTTGTTGGGGTCCATATATATATATATATATATATATATATATATATATTAGTTCGTAGTAAAAACTGACAATGTTGCCACAAGCTATTTCCTCAAGCAAAAGAAGTTAACACCAAATCAAGTAAGGTGACAAGCTTTCTTGGTGGAGTTTGACTTTGTGATAGAGTACAAGTCAGGCAAGGCAAACTTGGTAGCCGACGCAGTTAGTAGGAACACCGTCGTAGCTGCCATCACAAGTCCAACATTTCCATTGGTGGATCGAATCAAGGTGGCACTTAAGCAAGACCCACAAGCCAAGAGTTTGGTGAATTTGGCAAGTCAAGGGAAGACACGCCAATTTTGGCTATGAGATGGGGTGCTCACCACCAAAGGAGACCGTGTATACATGCCAAAGTTGCAAAGGAAGCAAATCATTAAGGAGTGCCATGATTCGCAATGGGCGGGACACCCTGGAGTTAGGTGCGTGTTGGCACTTGTGGAGCATACCTACTATTGGCCTTAAATGAGAGACGACATCAAGCTCTATACGAAAACTTGTCTTGTATGCCAACAAGACAAGGCAGATCAACATCAATTGATGGGTTTAATGGAGCCATTGCCCATTCCGGAGAGGCCTTAGGAAAGCATCTCCATGGATTTTATAACATGTTTGCCAAAGTTCAAAGGTTGCTGCAACATTATAGTGGTGGTTGATCGATTTAGAAAATATGGGGTGTTCATCCTCGTGCCTACAAAGTTCACCACTGAAGATGCTTCATGATTGTTTTTCAAGCACGTGGTGAAGTATTGGGGCATACCGAAGACAACTGTGAGTGATCGAGACACCCGTTTCACCAGTAGATTTTGGATGGAGCTATTCAAGCTAATGGGGTCCAAGCTTAACTTTTATACAAGTTTTCATCCCCAAACTAATAGACAAACGGAGAGGGTGAATGCCTTGTTGGAGTTATATTTGAGGCATTATGTAAGTGCCAACCAAATAGATTGGGTAAAGTTGCTTGACATAACCCAATTCTCATACAACTTGCAAAGGAACCAGTCGACAGGAGCTAGTCCATTTGAGATAGCACCGGGGCAGCAACCGATGACTCCACATACATTGGCCATTGGTTATTAGGATCCTTGTCCATCCACATTCAAGTTTGCCAAGGGATGGCATAAGAAGGCTGACATGGCATGTGCCTATCTAATAAAGGCCTCAAAAAGGATGAAGAAGTGGGGCAATGCGAAGAGAAGGCACTTAGAGTTTGAGGAAGGAGACTTATTGATGGTGAAGCTCCTTCCACACCAAAACTGAAGGTTTTCCATGGTTCACAAAGGCCTAGTGAGGCGCTACGAGGATCCATTTCCTATCGAGAAGCGTATTGGCAAGCTAGCTTATCCTTGACCTTGCCCTCACATTTGAAAATGCATCCGGTGTTCCATGTGAGCTTGTTAAGGCCATTTCATTCTGACAAGGAGGAACCAAGCCGAAGCGAGTCAAAGAGAGCGCCTACAACCATCACTACATCTCCCGAACGTGAAGTCGATGAGGTATTGGCCCATTGAGTTATTCCAAGAAGAGGCTCTCATCCAAGTTACATAGAGTACTTTGTCAAATGGAAGGGGTTGCCTGATAACGAGGTGAGTTGGGAGCATGAGCTTTCAATTTGGGCTTACAAGG
The DNA here is from genome assembly GCA_023653625.1 of Triadica sebifera. NCBI lineage: Eukaryota > Viridiplantae > Streptophyta > Magnoliopsida > Malpighiales > Euphorbiaceae > Triadica > Triadica sebifera. Next base: position 8,541,713 of record CM042905.1, read on the forward strand.
AAGTAATAGAAGCATACAAAGGGGACGCGACGAGGATGTCGACAAGTTGAGTGGGGGAGAATGTCACACACTGCAAGACATTCTTCTACAATTCTCCACCCAATTTTAGTAGTGTGTCGAATGTTCTAGAATTCTTTTAGAACCTTGTAGGGAGAAGATGAGCAAATAAATCCTAATCTCAAATACTTTGTGGGTTCAAGAAAAAAGCCACCCCATTGTTAATGATATTATTATTCACAAACCCAGTAGCAAACTTCAACAAACTGCCATCAAGATGAGGCACCCAATTGTCTAGCTAGAATCTAACTCTGGTACCGTTATCCAACGACCAGATAATATGTTGTTGCAAGCTGCCCTAACTTTTATAGATGCCCTTCCAAATGAGTGAGTTAGAGCTTTTTGCAACGAAACAACTAGAACTTGTGTCATTAAACTTGTATTTAGAGTGCAGGACCTGAGCCCAAACAGATTGGGGGCTTTGAAGAATACCTTATGCAAGCTTCATTTGAAATGCTCTATTGAGAATCTCTAGATTTCTTAACCCAAAGCCCCCACATTCCTTCTTTGAATATTTCCCCATTTAAGCAAAGCCAAAACCCTAAATAAAATTCCTGACATTTTTCTCCATATCCTTACATATATCTTTTGGAAGCATCGTAGTCTACATTGCGAACAAAGGCATAGATAAAATCACAGACTGAGAAAGAGTGATTCTATGACATGAGACAGGCGAGATGCATTCCAGCTAGCAATTTTATTTTTCACTCTCTAGAATATAATCATAAGTCATAAGTTCTTCTTGAAACTCTTGTGTAAGGGAGCAGGACTCCCAAGTATTTACCCAAATCATTTGTCTATCTAAACCCCAACTTCTTGCTCAAAATACAGTGAGTTTACCTAGGGACATTCTTTGAAAAATAAACCAGTCTTGGGGGCACTAACCTTTTGTCCCGAACAATCACAGATTCAAGACTTGGTTAATGATTTCCACTTGATCAAAGTCAGTCTTGGCAAACAAAATCAAGTTATCAGTAAAGAATAAATGAGACAGAGCTGGGCCATATTTGTTAAGACGAATTAGAGACTAAAGATTAGAATCAATACCATACTGGATATCATGTGCCAATTTTTCTATACAAAATACAAAAAGATGAGATAAAGGACAACCTTGTCTCAAGCCACGAAAAGGATCAGTAATGTCCCCATTCCACAGAATTTGCATTTGATTAGAAGAGAATACAATGCATAATAACTAATATAGGAGACTTTGGCAAGCCTACCTCCTTTAAGGTATCATGTAAAAAGTTCCATCTGATCCAATCATACACCCTCTCAAGATCCACCTTTATAGCCATGAAGCCCACACTACCTTTTTTTCTGCCTCATGGTATGGATGACCTCCTAAGTAACTACATCATTTTCAGTAATGTGCCTACCTGAAACAAAGCTAGTTTGACGTGGACCGACCACCATAGGGATGATATGCTTGATGCGGTTAGCAATGGCTTAGGTGAAAATTTTGTAGACCACTGTGCATTAAGAAATAGGCCTAAATTGGGAGATATTCTTAGGGACTTCAACTTGATCAGGCAGATAAATGTATTATTAATTCCATCCCCTAAATTTCCACCATCAAGAACCTGCTTAACCTTCTTACAAAGGTCTTCACCCACAATTTGCCATTGAGTCTGGAAAAAGCTTCCTTGATAACCATCTGGCCCAAGCGCCTTCCAACGTTTCATCTGGAACAGAGCTTATTTGATATCATTAATGGAAACGTGTTTTAGCAACAAATATAAATTATCCTGATCCAGAGGAGTCAAGGAATTCCTCAAAGGACAAGGCATGAAATTAGCATTCTCATCAATATAATTTTTTTAAAAGAAGTTGTCTGCCATTTCTTTCAACATTCCCTGATCACTGATCCAAGAGCAATCTTCCCCTTGAAGGAATTCGATACGATTTCTCTTCTGCCTTTTGGGAGTCTACAAATGAAAATAGGCAGTATTCTTATCGCCCTAAGTAATCCACTCACTGCGAGATTTCCATCTCCAAATCAATTCTTCCCTCAAAAAAATAGTCTCCAGTTCTCTAATGAGAGTTTCTTTAAGATCAACGAGATGAGGAACCTGGAGCTTAGATAAAATACAATAGACGCCTTGAATTCCTGCCAGAAAGGATTTTCCTTTGATTAAAAACATTTCCAAAAGCCACCTTATAATTCCAATTCTGCAATTTGTCTGAAAATTTTTTTGAGGAATCCATGAAATCAGCGTCGCAATTCCATTCATTCGAAACAAGATTTTTAATATTTTCATGAGCAAGCCAGCATTGCATGAAACAGAAAGGCCTGTCACCACCATTCTTCATCATCCTATTGCTATTCAAAAATATAGGACAGTGGTCAGATTGGATCATGGCCAAACGAAACACAGTAGGTTCAGGAAATTTAATTTGCCAAACTGAATTACTTAAGGCCCAATCTAATCTGGGGATTCCCTATTTTCCAAGTGAAGTATGCTCCCTTGTAGCCAGTGTCAATCAAACTGGAGCGAAAAAACCAATTAGCAAATTTTTTACAGGTTCCAATTTGTCTAATTTGAACCACGCCTCCTTTCATTTGAGGAAAGTATAGCATTAAAATCTCTAATCAGCACCCACGGGTCAACAGTCCCTTGATTCAAGAGATGGTCCGATGACATACTCATTTTGGTCGGAGAAGGATGACCATTGACAACAGTTAAATTATAATCCAACGACTAGTTTCGTATAATAGTGACATGAATAAATTGAGAATTATTCTCCAAAATCTCTATATTAACATGGTCACTCCATAAGAGCCATATGCCTCCAGAAAAACCTTTTGCTTTCACTCTATGCAAATAAGGGTAGCCATTGCCATTAATAACTGTCTCTGATGCCAAACCACTGATACGAGGTTCTAAAATAACCACAATGTCAGGTCTGAATTTCTGCAAATGTAACTTAAGAATTCTATTAAAATGGGTGTTTTTCGCACCTTGACAATTCCATGAAAATATTGACATGATAAAAGAGAAAAGGATAAGAAGAGGCTTGGGGTCTCATTATTTTCAGCTTCATCGCCAACCGAGATGTAATCATCATCTTCATTGTTACTAGCTCTAATAAGAGCGTGATAGTCCATAGGTTCATCCGCATAATCTGGAGGTCTGCCCTTCAATTGGATAGAAGCAATGATTATTGCATGTGTATTATCAACTCCCTTAGTGATTGGAGACTTAGAAGAATTAAACTCCATCGGGATACTTTCCTTTCCAACCGCAGTATGTTTGGTCGGGTCGAGGGTGGTAGGCATGGGAGCAATTCTATCCTCAAACTTGTTTTTACTGGTGAAATCGAAAAAGTCACCAAAGTGGACCGCCATCCTTTATTCACCCCAAAATATTCACCACCGTAAAAGAAAAAATTTGGTAATAGTTATTATTTAATAATTTAATTTAATTTTTTAATAAATTAAATTTTATTAAATTTATGATATAATCGTACGTGTATATATATATATATATTACTAATATATCTAGATTTTTCATTATATGTTGTTTTATAAAAATCATAACGTAAGAAAACAAGTGGCATCACTTGTAACCACAACTTAAGATATATTAATAGATTTCTCACTAACTAAAAAAAATATTATCATGAAGACAAGGTTTTGTTGAAATTCCCCTACGTCATCAAAGTCAAATTAATATAAATAAATTAAATAAATCTTTTGGAATATCTTGAGGAGTTGCAATACAAGAAAAATTCGATGCCTCATATTCAAACTTCTTCCTCTCACAGTAAATAAAAAGTGACTTTTTTTTCAATTTTTATTGGATCATACGATACTTATTTTAAAAGTAATAATTATAAAAAAAGATAAATCATTATTAATTTATAATTTTAATTATATCATACTTACTACTGTCTTGATTTATTTAGAGTTGTAATAAGACAAATCATACTAATTTATAATTTTAATTTTAATGATTTATTTATTTATTTATTATTATATCTATCAGATTGTATCTTATCCGCCTAGAAAAGAGTTGACCATAAACGATATATATTATAAATTCCAAGAAAAACATGTTAAGCAATGTTATGAAATAAATCGAATATTCAAATCAAGACTAAATAATATTTATTTCATGTTAAAAAGTTATACATTCAAAAAAAATATTGTTTCAGAATGATACCATAATAATTTACAGCAGAATGGTATTTTACCATAGAATCGTTTGCTCAAATTGCTTTCTGATTTTTATTTTTTCAAAGATGCTTAGTAAAGAAAAAAAAAATTCATGATTTCATTTTTCTTCAATTTTCACATATGACAACTTGTTAGAGTAATAAAAACATGAAGGAGTACTCAAATAAATTTCTTACACATTAATAAAATAGTAGTAATTAAATAACTAACTAAATTTAATCTATGACTCAATAAAATGATAGCTAAATATGCATAAATAAAACCACTTAATAATATTAACTAATTAATTCAATTCTTAAACTATAACTTACATATCAATTAAGCTAATTATTTATTTAGCTTTAATATGGAAAAATCATGATTATATATATATATATAACTGAAAGTAAAGCAATAAATATTTTGCTAAAATACATAAAACAAAGATCTAAAAATTAACAAAGAAATTAGGAAATAAATAATATTTTTAATATGGGCCAATTAAAATCAAAATCAAAAATTGAAAAAAGGTAATCAATTTATGATAATAAATCAAAAGGATGAAATTGTTAACTTACTGGTTTTATAAATTTTCTTTTAAACAATAAACGTTAGATTTAATATCCTTAAATTATTATCATCATCATTTGTCCTGATGTACGCTATTAAAGTATTCGAGCTCTTACTATTTTAGGAATTTTAATATGCATCTCTTTTTCTTTAGCATGAACTTATTTTAATTTTCTTACTGATATCAGGCATGAATTTTCTTCCTATTTGCAAATTTAGATTTTAATAGTTTAGAATTGACAGTAAATATTATAATTTTTTGTTATTTTTTGTTTGTTTATTAATTTGCTAGAATATAGTTTATGAATTTAGAACTAGAAATCAAGTCCAATTAACTTAATCTCTTTATTAATTTTCTATTCATTATTTCCAAGATTATAGTCAATTGTAATCGAGAATCTATAATTAGTCTTTTTTTTTAATAATAGCATAAAATTCATTCATAAAAAAACTCAATAACAATTTGGGTTTGACAAACTTTTCTAATAATAATAATAATAATGAGGATTTAGTGTTGATAGAGGAGGAAAAAACATAATTCTTGTAGTCATCAATTCTAACATGTCAAATTGTGAAGTCAATGTATTCTTATACAAGTCCAATTTGACAGCTATCAACACAAAAATCTCCATCCAGATATAAGACCGCACCAAAATACATGTAGAAGATTTTCGCACCATACAATAGATGAGGACAAAATAGACCTCGTAATAGACGAGTATACAAATTTTCTTAACGAAAAATACAATTTAAAATTCAATAGGAGAAAAAAAATAAAAAAAAAACATCTAAGCAAATTACAGAACTTCTGTGAACAATGGAAGATTTGATATTATTGTACATAAAATGAAAAAAAAAAAAAAGAGAAAAACCAACGGAAGCCTTTAAAGAATGATTAAAAGGATAATAGAAAATTATAAAATAAAGGTGAATGACTAGGATGAGAAAGAGCAAACAAGTCTATAATCACGAGTACAATAAATATTTTAAGTTAAAAGTTATATATGTCTATTGCCTAAATGACAGACGCTTAAAATGGAGGTTGTGGCAATTTTATAAATATATTACTTGTTATATGCGCTGTCATTTACAAATGTCAATCATATAAAGTTTAGACGTCTGTCATTATAAATAACAGACGCATATAAATTTTTTATATGCATCTGTCATTTATAATGAAGATGCATATAACTCTAGAATATGCGTCTGTCATTATAAATGACAGACATATAAATGTTAGGCGTCTGTCTTAAATAATAACAGACGCATATGATATTCTAATAGGCGTCAGTTATTATTTAAGACAGACGCATATAAATTTTTTAAGAATCTAAAAACGAGTCTCTTTACACAGTGTTCATCGTATGCAACAAATTATACTCATCTGACCATGCTCAAATTGTAGCTCAATCTCTCAGCGGCGATAAGGTATTACTCGTTTTTCAGTGTTATTTCAATTTTGAAATTCTTTGGACTTGCTTTTTAATTGCGGTGTGCTTTTGATTTTAAAATTTTTGTTGGGTTAGACCAGATAACATCCAGAAATCCTCATATCTTCATCGCCACCAAGTAATTTTCGAAGCTTCTGCATGCATCCTCCATATCTTCATCGCCAAATGCTTTCTTCATAGCAGTCATGCTGGCTCTGATGTATGCTGGGGTAATTGGCGATGGTACGAGCTTCCGTCCATGTTCTGCTTCAGTTACTTTCTTAAGTTCCCTTAGTTTGTCCATCTGCTTTGACTGCTTGTAGGAACAGAAAACTGAATGCAAACTAGTGAAAGTCTGTTTCTTTTTATGAGCTTTTCTGGTTTTGTTGGGGCAAGAATGAAATTGAAGCCCTCTTATAAACACTGGTCTTCTAAGTTTGAATCTGAAGATAAGAGAGAGTTTTCTGAATGCCTTAAAAAACTTGGATTTGAAGGTAAATAATTCTTTCATTTCCACAGCTAATGATTGAAAACCGAGTAATGCTGAAGTAATATGGGATAGAATAGAATGTTGCTACTTTCTGACTTAGTGATATATACCACAGAAGTTTGGTGGAATATTGAGAAAGAAATTAAGTGGATGTTAGTAACAAACACTTGATGCAATTTGTTATTTAAAAGAAACAAAATTGAAGTGGTGTCCCATGAAAAATAAAAATTGCATAGATTAGAAAATCTTGATTAAAAAGGAATTTAATGATCTGAAGATTGCAAATGAATGATTTAGATTGAAAAGAACAATTATAACAAGGGTAGTTTATGAATTCATATCAGCTAAAGCAATTTGTATATATAAAAGCAATTTGATATGAATTATTTTTTGGTTGTTTTGTCAGGTTTTGAAGTTTAACCTCACCGAATCTGCAATTAGAAAGGCAGTCAGGTTTGTGAGCAAAGGTCTTTCCATAACTGCAGTTAGAAAGGCAAGGATTTAAATACTACTCTGACTCTTAGTTGAATTATTGTGTCATTGATATAATGTGTATTGTTAGAACTCCTGCTATGGTTGTACTATGCATGGCATGCAATCAGGTTTGTCTGAATTTAGCCTACCTTTTTTTTTCCAGTTATCTTCATATTTTTAAATATTTATTGTTTTCCAACTATGCAATTGAGTATTTGATAGTTTTAATTGAATTGGGAACTGAGTAAATGAATATGGATATTCTGATCTTAGTTAGATATAATGTGTATTGTCCTTGTAAAACATGCATCCTCATTGTGTTGTGGTAGCTTCTTATGGACATGGAGACAGCTTTGACAATTTATGCTATCTTGTGAAACTAAATGTATAGAAGATTGGATCTGCTTGCATGACTATATTGCTGAACCAGACTGCTTGCATGACTATATTGAGTTTTTAACTTGTTTGCCTGTGCTTGTAGCCTCAGCCCAATTCACCAAAAATGGCTCCCTTCTATCTGGTCTTTTTGGAATTGTTATATTAACAAACTGGGAAAATGTCATTTAGTTTATTCTATCCCTTAACTCTATTAGGAAAAATGCATTTTAGGCTAGTTTCTTACTTTGTGGAATAGGTAAGGGTAGTTGTTAAACAAATCAGCTCTATGGTGGGATAGTAACATCTAGCTGCCTAATTGACAGATATTTGAACTTGGATTCATTCATGCTACTGTTACAATTATCCAGAAATAATCTAGGGAGTATAGGATTCTTTAGTCATAGTTGATGTTATACGAAAATTGATTCTTGTATTATAAATTTGATTACACCTAAAGCCCTTCTTGCCAAGTTTTATCCATATAAGTTTTCACTCTGACTGTTTTAGGTAGTAAGAATTTCAGATATGGATTCCAAACTGAAAATATTATGCGAAACACATGTTTATTACTAATAAGATGAAATTTTAGCTAGAACAACTATGAAGGGAAACAAATAGATAGTGGAAATGAATAAATTACTTTTGGATTACTTGTTTAGGATCCTTAGGCAGTATACCTAAGGAAAAGATTAATTAGCATTTAACTTGTGTGATGTCTCACCAAAATGCTAAAGCTTCACAAAATTCTAATTTCAAAATAATCATTTCAACCTTAGTAAAGCTTCCCTATGGCTAAGTAGGCTGTTTGAGCTTTCTTGGTGGATATGCCTGCAAGATTTTGATAGAGTTGTTATTTTTTTTACTGGTCTACCGCTTCTTGACAAATTACTGGCTAAATAGGTGGTATTGGTTTTATGAAGTTATTATGTGACAATACTATGGGTTTAGTTAGTGAATTTTTTGAGCTTTCACATGTAACTTTTATGGCAAATGTAGCATCACTCGGACACTGCATCAATCCTATTAGGGACACTCTTAATTATATGTTCCATGTTTTCCAAGTTTGAAATGGTTTTGTTTGAACTAAATTATGATGGGTGCGAGAACCAAGTTTCTATATCAAATATGGCGCTCCTTGAGAATATGAACTAGTTGATACATTCTTTTGTTAGTAGGAAGAGCATACAATTTCCTTGAAACATATTCTTGATTATAAACTCAAATTGCTTCCATGATGATGAGGTGCTGATTTTTGTTAGAAAATTGACACCATATGCCAATGATAGCTTTTCTTGAGGTCAAAGACTTGTATAATACATTGTCTTTTAGGGGTTATGCCCCCATTATTCTGAACATCATAAAATATTTCAATTTTATCTTATTATTTTAAGTTTATCAAATGCTTTATAATAGATCCAAGAATTAGTAATGATGCCAAAAGTTAGTAATCATGCTTTATCTTATTCAGCCAATATTCAGCTGGAATGTGGTAGCCAATATTCAACTTTCAATCTATAAATATCTTTGTGCTTTCCTCCTTATCCTAAGCCAAAATATGTTCTCCAGATTTGTGCCAGCTGACTGGGCTGTGCTATTTGTAAGTTTCCAATACCAAATTCTAGATTTTGTGAGCGCTTAATTATTTTAGTAATCATTTTGCCACGTGTTTGCCTATTTAGTCTGATTCTTATTTTCACTGTAGTGATGTGAGAAACAATAGCTTGACTGGGAGTACTCCACAAAATATAGGCAACACAACTTCCTTCCAGGTCTTGTATGTACTTAATCCAACTCAGCAAACTGAAATACTTATAATACTTTGTTTAATTGATTGAATTTTTACTAAATATGCCTTCTATTGATAGGGACTTGTCCTACAACCAGCTAACAGGAGAGATTCCATTCAACATCGGTTTCTTACAAGTAGCCACATTGTATGTGCTTGCAACTTATCTCTAATATGGTTGATAGCTTTGATTTTGAATTTTAATCTTGATCCTCACTTGATAACTTATCTCCAATGCCATTTTATGAATTTTAATCTTGATCGTCACTTGATAATATGATAGATTTTGATCTCGGACCAGGCTTCATTCCTCACATCAAGTTTTCCATACAAAAATACAAGAACACTCAAGGTATATTTTCCTCATCTTAATATCATCAACCTTCTATTGATTTTAGTCATTATGGTTGCATAATTCCTACTTGAATTTCATGTGTATATAAATTTTCCAACTATATATATATATATATATATATATATATTATGTTTCCAGATAGCTGCATTAACAGTTTAGCAATGATATGAAATCGATATTTTCAATCAACAATGGATTCTTATCATCAATACCCATTCAAGATGTACTCATTAGATATTTAAGGATATTATATATAATGTTTTTCCTGATTAAAAAACAATAAGACTTATCTATATTGAACCTTTTTTTGTATGGTTAGATATGGATCGAAGTTGGATGTATGGTAGACGCACTACATTTGAATATTTGAATGGAGTTGCGGAATTTATTAGAAATGCGGAGGAAAAGCAAATAAGGGAAAGAGAAGAAATGATTGTATGTCCTTGTGTTGATTGTAAGAACATGAAAAAGTTTCGAGATGTTCATATAGTGAAATCTCATATAATAAGGTGTGGTTTTAAGGAAGGTTACACACGGTGGATATGGCATGGTGAGAGTGTTTTAACTGGGACACGTTCTAATAATAATGAATTTGATCAGTAAGGAGAAAATAACATTGATGATGAAGAGAATGATCATGTAGATGAGATGATAGATGATACAAAACATTTTGTGCAAATGTCGGAATACCTTCAGAGATTGTTAAACGATGCTGATAAACTTTTGTATCCCGGTTGTAGTAATTTCATAAAATTGTCAGCCATTTTTAAACTCTATAATATGAAAGCAAAAAATGGATGGAGTGATAAGAGTTTCACAGCACTATTAGAATTGTTGCAAGGCATGCTTCCGGAGGGAAATGAGCTTCCCACATCTACATATGAGGCTAAGAAAATGTTGTGTCCTATGGGTATGGAATATAAGAAGATACATGCATGTCCAAATGATTGTGTATTATACCGAAATGAATATAAGGACTTGCATGAGTATCCAAGGTGTGGAGCGTCACGTTACAAACATGGGAAAGTTTCTTCTGAGGATAAAAAAGGGCCTCTAGCTAAAGTATTATGGTATTTACCTATAATACCAAGATTCAAACGCCCGTTTGCATATGCAAAAGATGCAAAAAACTTAAGGTGGTATGCAGAAGGACGAAAACTTGATAGAAAACTTAGACATCCTGCAGATTCTCCTCGATGGAGAACAATTGATAAAACGTTCCCAGAATTTGGTGGTGAAATTAGGAATCTGAGGCTTGGACTTTGTACGGATGGAATCAACCCCCATGGCACACTCAGTAGTAAACATAGCACGTGGCCAGTTCTTCTTGCGGTTTACAATCTACCTCATTGGCTGACTATGAAGCGTAAGTATATTATATTGTCGTTGTTGATATCAGGGCCTAAACAACCGGGAAATGATATTGATGTTTACCTTGCACCACTTATTGATGATTTGAAACTGTTGTGGGATGAAGGTGTGTCGGTGTATGATGCATACAGTGAAAGCATATTTACCTTACATGTCATGATATTTTGCACTATAAATAATTTTTCGGCTTATGGTAACTTATCTGGGTACACCGTGAAAGGAGCAAAAGCGTGTCTGATATGTGAGGACAACACAATGGACCAACGTTTAAATCATAGCCAGAAAAATATTTATATGAGTCATCGAACATTTCTCCCTCCTAATCACCCTTATCGTAAGAAGAAAAAGTCTTCCAATGGATATACCAAAATGCGAGTAGCTCATTTGCCATTAACAGGAAATGAGATTTTTGAACGAGTTAGAGAAATTGATAATGCATTTGGTAAACCTTTTAAACCTGCTCAAAAGGGTCATTGGAAAAAGAGATCTATATTCTAGGATTTTCCATATTGGGAATACTTACCGGTTCGTCATTGTATTGATGTTATGCATGTGGAGAAAAATGTTCGTGATGCTATAATAGGGACATTGTTGAATATACCGGGAAAAATAAAAGATGGTCTCAAAGTAAGAAAGGACATGTTAGAAATGGGCATACAGATGGAGTTAGCGCCTCAAGATACAGGGAAACGAACATATCTTCCCCCAGCTTGTTATACGTTGTCTAAAAAAGAGAAAACAATCTTTTGTGAGTGTCTTTATGGTGTTAAAGTTCCATATGGATTTTCATCAAATATTAAAAGTCTTGTGTTAATGAAAGAATTAAAGTTGATAGGTATGAAGTCTCATGATTGTCATGTTTTGATGCAACAATTTTTACCGATAGCAATTCGAGGAATACTACCGAATCATGTGAGGAATGTTATCACAAGACTTTGTTTTTTCTTCAATGCAATTTGTTGTAAGGTCATTGATCCAGATAATTTGGATGAGTTGCAAGCCAATATTGTTGTTACTCTATGTCAATTTGAAATGTATTTTCCACCTTCCTTTTTTGACATAATGGTGCATTTGGTTGTTCATCTTGTGAGAGAGATTAAATTGTGCGTTCCAGTGTATTTGAGGTATATGTATCCTTTTGAGAGATTCATGGGTATCTTAAAAGGGTATGTGAGGAATCGATATCGACCTGAAGGTAGTATTATTGAAGGTTACTCGGTTGAGGAGGGTATTGAATTTTGCACAGACTACTTATCAGGTGTTGAACCTATTGGCATTCCTAAGTCTCATCACGAGGGAAGAGTTGGAGGTAAAGGAACAATTGGATTTAAAATGGTATTACCCGGTGCTTAGATGCGTGAAAAAGCACATCTCATTGTGTTGCACCACACACAAGTTCATCCATATTTAGAAGAGCACATGTCCATTTTAAGGCGTCTGAATCCATCCAAAGGTGAAATATGGTTGACAAATGAATATAATTGTTCTTTCATTGGATGGTTTAAAGACCGAGTGATGCGTCAGTTATCAAAAGTGCTAGAAGATGTAACTGATACCATAAAATGGTTAGCCTATGGCCCTAGGTTGAATATACGGTCTTATGAAGGATATGACATCAACGGATATACCTTTTACACTAAACGTTAGGATGACAAAAGCACAATGCAAAATAGTGGAGTTACTTTGATAGCTTCATCACGATGATTTTCTAGTGCTAAAGACACCATGCCAATAGATGCTACGATGTCATATTATGGTGTAGTTGAAGACATTTGGGAGCTTGATTATAGGGAATTTATGATTCCTCTCTTTCGATGTAAATGGATTGAAAACCGACGCGGTGTTCGAGTGGATGAGTTAGGAATCACTTTGGTTGATTTTAGCCGATTGGGTTATCAAGATGATCCATTCATTCTTGCTTCACAGGCTAAACACGTATTTTATATTATTGACCCAGACAATAGTAAGTGGTCTATTGTTCTTCAAGGTAAGAGGCGTATTATTGGTATCGATAATGTGGTAGATGAGGAAGAATATGATCAGTTTGATGAGACTCCCCCGTTTTCTATCGGGTTACCAATGCCAGTTGGGGAATATATTTTAGATTCAAATTACATGCGTGATGATCATAATGAAGGCATATGGATTGAAAAAGGACAATAATTGATGCATATATGTTTCTTGTAAGTTTATTTATAAATGTGTATTATGATTAATGTGGTTTATACTCATAATTACCAGTTTTGTTATTGTTTATCATATAAATCTATTGTTTTTATTTCCCTTTAAAATAAAGTATTATTATTGTGGATTATACTAACATGTTTCTTTGTTATGCTTATGTTATAGGAAATCATGTCCAATGAACAATTAGATTTTGAGTCATCAAGTATCATGACAAAAAGTAAAACTAGGGGAGCTACCACGTGCAAAAAATTGAAGAATCAAGGGAATGAACAAAAGACAATAGATTTCGATGAGTTTGATCGCCCAACAGGAACATACGCTGATATATTTAGTTCCTACATTGGCCTTGTAGCACGTTCCCATGTGAACATCACGATAAAAAGCTGGGATCCATCCCTTACCTGAAGTTATAGAAGCGCTTGAGACTCAAATAGAGGCCAGATTATTTGCTAAATTCTCGGCACATATTGCACCTCTTGAGAATATGATAGAGGAGAGAACTAGGAAGTCCTCTCAAATTGGCCTTGATATGGAGGTGGAGATGGGTCCTTCATTTGCTCACCCAACTCCCAGTAGTTGTCACTCTATGGACCCACCATTTCCAATATCAGAATTACAGGTAAAAAGTACATTAATTTCATTACTTCCACTTCCACTTTAATCTAGCTAATATTGATTTTTTGTGTTTTTGCAGACACCTACATCATGCAGACTTGCTACCATTAATGAAGGTAAGCAGGTGATTGTGGCAAGGGGTATGGTTTATCCATCCCTTATTGATGCTATGGTGCACAATCGACCTATCATGCCCAATCACGTCAAGGTATCTGTAGATGAAGTATTATCTGGCTGTCATGAAGCCAAACTTCCTATGCCTACTGAATACTTAACTACAGTTGGGAAAACAGAAGATAGCTTTGTTCAATGGCCATAACATCTTATGGTTCTTGGAGAGGTAATAATTTCTAAACTTATAAAACAATAAAATATAGATTATCGCATTTCATATATCATAATATATCATAATTTATTATTAATTGATAGGAACTTAAATCCAAGCTATTAAAGAAGGCTCCAAAGAATAAACAAGGTAGTGGTTTATCGAAAGAATCAGCTACAAAGCAACATGAGCCTTTAGTTAATGAGAACATTTTGGCAACTTTGAGTGGTGACATGAGGTTGATGCATGAGATGATTGCTAAATTGCCTACTGGGTATATTTTTGAAGTTTCTGCAGACATTACAGTGTTTAAGTATCATGTAGATAATCAGATGATTTATGTTGGTATGGAAGACATCGCTCAACTCATCTCCATGGAATGGCTTGATGTCTCGATCATTCGAATATTTATGATGTAAGATTATACTATTTATTACTAATATTATAAGATTGATTTAAAAAATACAAAAATAATACTTATGTATGTATTGTGATTCATGCATGCAGGTACCTTCATAATTTGTGCGATACATTCTTCATATCGTCGATTGGATTTCTTTGTCCAACAATGCTTCGTTTGATGTTCACAGAGACTAACTCAGCAGAAAGATATATTATAGAAGCTTTGAAGGAACAAAGAGATAAACATTTCATTCTACTGCCATATTTCGAGAAGTAAGAAATATTTACATTCATATTTGCATAATTTTTATTCTCAACATTTTTACTAACTTCTAACATATTTGTATATCTATAGTAACCATTGGATGTTGATTGTATTTTGCTGTGAACGGAGTGAGACATTTTTCATGGATCCTCTATCTCGTGGAAGCCGCGATATAAGTCTGAAACCTCATATTAACCTGTAAGTTATAATACTACTAGCTAATAGTTTCTACGATGTTTGTAACGTTTTCAATATTAATGTTGATTTTGATATACGTTTATTTTTTAGAGCCTATATAACTTATGCTATAGAAGGTGGAAAAAATAAAGGTGTCAGGTTAAAATGGAATGACATTTCGGTGAGAATTTTATATTCTGAATTACAAGTTAAATTAAAGTTTTTATGATTTTATAATCCTTTATTTAGCATGAGCCTTTGTTCTTTTTTCTATTTTAAGTGCCCTCAACAACAAAGAGGTGTTGAATGCAAATATTACATCATGAGTTATATGTACGAAATTGTCGTATATCATAATAGTGATACAACATTGCTTAAGGTACGTTCTTTCAAATACTAGTCAATTTATATTACAAGTATGATACATAACTAGCTATTAATTTTTTCATTTCTAACATATTTTCTATTATCTGTTTATTTGTCTTGTAGGTTTTTTAAAAAGGATCATATAGTCAATATCAAATAGATGAAATTCGACATATGTGGTCAAATTACTTTATGAGAGAGTGTATGTAATATTTTTATTTACTTTTGTAAAATATTTCATATTAATGAGAAATACAATTTTAAATTAAAGAATTTTGAAGAACTTGTAGATTAATTATTTAATTTGAATTGTTTTAGGCATGATATTATTGCTTTGATTTATTTAATTTTTTTAGTTTGTGTTGTCCTGTGAATTCTTGATTATTGAGTTTTATGAGTTGAATGTTGGATGTCTATTGTGGCTTATTGAAACCGAATTATTATGAATTTTGAAGTGCGCAGGTTATATATATATATGAATGGTAGCATTATAATATATATGAACCTAAATTTAAAAACAAAAAAGCAAATACACGTCTGTCGTTTAATAATAGCAGACGCATATAATAGTTATACACGTCTGTCGTTTATTAATAGCAGACGCGTATAACCTTGATATTATGCATCTATCGTTTAGTAAACGATAGACGCATATAATCAACGTTATACGCGTCTGCTATTAATAAACGACAGACGCGTATAACTATTATATGCGTCTGCTATTATTAAACGACAGACGCGTATAATTGATTATATGCGTCTGTCAAAACGACAGACACATAAAATTTATATCATATGCGTCTCCTATATATGTGTCTACTATTCGACAGACGCATAAAATGCAAAATAACAGACACATATAATACTATTTTGTACTAGTAAATATTATGTTTTCAACCTCCTAAGTCTTTGGCTTGTTATTTATTTAGAGAATTAATTATTATTGTGATTATCAAAGAAACTAATTTTTGAATGAAAATTACTTCATTTCATTGAAAAAGGAAAAGAACATAGTATATATACACAAAGATTCGAGATAGGTGGAAAATAATAACCGTTGCTAATAGAAAACAGGATCTCTCGCCTATAGAGATACAAGCAGACAATGGCGTTTTGAATAAATAAATTTGACAACTAAAATTAACAAATGAAATGCAACAAATTGGTAAGTGCATAACTTTAATGAAATAGTGTGCATGGCTTTAATGAAATGGCGTGCATCACATTTTGCTCTAGCTTTTCACATCAACTTGATGCCCTCACAATCTGTAACTTGATTTTACACTATCTTGTATAAATGAGAACATGAACTTCACTTCCTGATTATTAACCTTTGTTATAATCTCATCATGCTCCCTTCAAATTAGAGCCTGTTGAAGTGTGAGTAAGCCTAACTTGGAGCAAAGTTTATCAAACATATGAGCAATTAAAACATTGGTGAAAAGATCAACAAGTTGAAGTTTGGTAGAGACATGAGAAGGAAGGATGAGACCAACCTTATGCTTTTCTTGAACTAAATGGCAATCAATGTCCAAGTATTTAGTTCTTTTATGAAAAACCGAATTAGTAGAGTATATGACAACTTGATTGTCACACCATAAAGGCACTAGTAAAGGTAAAGAAATATGAAATTCTTGAAGTAAATACACCATCCACTATACTTCGCACACTGCATTAGCCATACTATAGTATTCTGCTTCAGTTGAAGATCTAGAAACAATATTTCTTTTTTAGTCTTTCATGAAACAAAAGCAAGTCTCAATATTATACAATAGCCTATAAGGGAATGTCTAGTACCCTTACACACGACCCAATCAACATCATTGTAGGCATACAATTGATAAGAGTTTTAAGTTGGATAAAAAAAGTCCTTTAATTGGCTAACCTTTGAGATATTTGAGCACATATTGAGAAGTTTTCTAGTGAGTGTCTCAAGGAGCCTCTAAAAGATCGAACCTGGGAACACACAAAAGACCTTTGAGAATCCCAAAAAATAGAACAAACTCTTATATGTCTCACGCTCCAATGTAGTTAGGCTTTGTGTGGAAGTCAGTCTTCTCAAGGCCGCATGGCTATGTATGGATCCCTAATAGAAAGCTTTCGCTCTATATATAATTCTTCATTTGGGAATAGGAAGAAGCATATAAAGCAAAGACTCTCTTTTTCCATTCACTCATCCCGAAGTTGTTGAAATGAAATAGTCGACTAGTAATAGTCATAAAGTGAATCATAAACCTTGGAGTCGCCCATACAACAACGATTTGTTTAAGTAACCTCTATCGGAAGCATCTTTTTTCATATTACTTATGTAAACTAACTGATATTTGTCCCTAATTGTGATAGATGGGACACATGTCTAAGTTGTTGGACCATATAAGTAATGTTTGGCCTAGTAAATCCCAGATATAAGAGATGCCCTACCAACCTCCTATATGGTTATGGATCATGCGAAAATAACCCATCATCTGTTGTTAAAATTGTGCCCTTTTGCAATGGATGTATTATTGCCTTTACTTGAGTCAACTATGCATCTGAGATCATATAAAGAATATACTTTCTTTGGCTTAAAAAATACCAAGAAATGATCTTGCTATCTCAATGCCTAATAAATATTTAGTTGGTCCAAGGTCTTTTATGGTAAAAACTCAATGTAAAAAAGCTTTAACCTTGGCAATCTCATGTTCTGATGTCCCAGCTAGAAAAACTCCATCAACATAAACTAAGAGGGCCAAGAAAATTTAGGATTTTGAAAATGAATCTCATTCATAAATGTAGCAAAAAATTAAAATTTTTAAAACCCAAAATAAGATTTTTGTTTATTGATAAAGATTAGTAATTATACCTTGTAATTTCTTGACTTTTCTTCAAATTTTCACCTTGTTGGGTTGTAGCAAACCACAACAATTTATACTAGGACGTCTGTAATGTTAATCCACACAAAAATGTAAGAAAAAACTACAAAAGAAAATGTTTAACATACCTCAAAGTATTAACAATGGTATATGCTCAATCTGAGATAATATAAAAAATAACTATTATTTTTCGAATTTCTTACTTCCAAAAACAATTTTTAAACTTTTAAACTCTTAAAAAATATTTTTACCCTAAAATTAGTCTAGGTACAAAGTGCACAAGATAAGAGGAGGGATTTGGGAGGTTTTGCCTTAATTGGCTAATTAAGGCCAATTAGGCCAGCTGTTGGTCGCTGGCAAGCCAACAGCCCACGCAGGCCCATGCGGGTTTGTAACCTCCCAAACAATTTTTCGTACAATCTCATCGCGATCCGACCTGAAATAATTTTATTATATTTTTGGATCACATCTAAGATTATTTTATTCATTTTTCATATCTCCAATGCATGTAACCCATTAGATTTTCAATTATGTTGACCACTTAAATTAACAAATAATTTATGCAAGTTATGAGCGGTATCTAGTCACACATCATCACTCCCAATTGATCAGAAAATCAGTTATTTGACTACTAAATTTTCTATAGATAATTTTTATGCAATTAAGTCTTTCACCATTCTATACCCCACTTGGTTCAGAGTATGAACATGTGTCAACTCTCACTACACTGACTACATCACATCTAGCTCAAGTAATGTTAGTTCTTATCTCTAAGTCTCATTACTCTATTAGATATGTCATTGAAGACTATCTTCATAACATTTTTACTCCGACCAAAGATTTCTAAATAACAACCCCAATAAGAAGTCATGAGTATACACTCAATTTTGAACGAGCTTGAGGCAACTCGATAACTCTAGCTCTAGAAGAACTTTGGTTCTCTTCATATTAATGGAAGACATAAGACTTAATTATTCATTTAGTAAGAGATTTCTTTGTTAAGTTTCATCATATTAATATGTCATACTTTTATATATTATACATTCATCACATGAATATATAAAGATAGTTATATTTACTATATGGCATGATTATGGGCATACTAAAGTTAATTTCTTGAGCTAAAGAGATATTGACTAGGTCTTACCTAAGTATATGCATGATTTTACAGCCCAAAATAGAAATCAAATTATTATTTCTAAGTCTTTTTGTTTATGGCACCACCTCATTTGCTTCTTCCTCCTTTGTATCTTCATTCTATCCTAATCCTATACATATTTCAAAGTATAGCAAAACTCAATTTACATTTGAGTAGAGTAAAATGAGAAGAGAAATACACAAAAAGATAGAGAGACAGCGACACGCATACCCTATTTATCATAAAACAAAACTATTTCATGCATGCTTAATTACATTGGACCTAAATGCATTCAATACACCCCTAACTTGCATTCTCTAATGCATAAAATAAAATTAAATAATTACAATTTTGGATTTCAATTTGAAAATTGATTCAGTATTTGAACATAAATTGTTTACTTGTGTTGTTTCGGTTAATTTAATTGTATATGTCATTTCAATATGTAATTTAATATTTAATCAAATTAAATTAAATTTCATATTTTTAGAATTAATTAAAAATTAATTCACCTTTAAAATTAAATTATTATGATGTCAAAATAAAATAATTTATTTTAATATGCGTACCAATTTCTAGTCATACTAGAATTACCATTGCACAACTTAAATTAATTCAAAATTAATTCCAAAAATTTTCATAACCTCAAATCATCATTTTTAAGTCAGCTCAAGTCTATCAAAATATTTTTGCACAAGCCAAAATTATTAAGACAAACAAACCAATACACCTCAGCACTCAAAACAACTCATTCGACATCTAGAATTTGTTTAGAATTTTAAATTTGAGCAAAATAATTTTTACATACATCTAACATCAAAATAACATATTTTTAATCATATAAAAATTATTTCAAGATGTTGAAAATAAAATAATCATATACAAAAATATCAAATAAAATAGTCTCACCGGATATGCCAAAACAATCTCATTTTTTAGATTGTTTGAAAAATTAATTAAAAATTTTTAATTAATTATTGAATACTTCCAGAGGCACAATCTTAATATGTATAAATAATAAACAATGTAATTTTTAGCATTTTTTAAATAAATCTGAAATTAATTATTTGAATCTCATACAAATCATTTCTCAATCAAAATTATCATCCTTAATTATCTCATGATCAAATCAAAGAAAGAAAAATATGTAAAACAAATTTTACAAATTAATTTTAATATTTTAAACCTATTAATCCAAAACATCAAAATTGTGCAATTCCATTGAACTTTCAATTAAAATTAATTCATGATTTTGAAGACGAATCTTATTTATAAAAGCAGCGAAAAATTAAAATTTTTAAAATCGAAATAAAGATTTTGCTTGTATCATTAAAACTAATTCAACAAATCATAAAGATTTGAAATTATACCTTGTTATTTCTTGATTTTTTTCAAGTTCTTACCTTGTTGGGTTGTAGCAAAGTACAATAATCTACACTAGAATGTCTCTAATGTTAATCCATGTAAAAATATAAGAAAAAACTACAAGAAAAAAATGTTGAACACATCTCAAAATGCTAGTAATAGTGTACGTTCAATGTAAGAGAATATGAAAATTAACTATTTTTTTGAATTTTTTAACTTCCAAAAATAATTTTCAGACTTTTGAACTCTTCAAAAATATTTTTACTCCAAAATTAGTCTAGGTATAAAGTGCATAAGACAATGAGAGGAATTTGAGGGGATTTTGTCTTAATCAACCTTAATTGGCTAATAAGACCAATTAAGCCAGTTGTTGGCTGCTGGGTAGGATAGTAGCCTATGTGGGTCTGTGACCCATTGATCGATTTTTCCGTACAATCATCGTGATCCAAGAGAAATAATTCTCTCATATTTTTTGATAATATTCAAGACCATTTTACTTAATCTTCACAATTCCAATGTGTGACCTATTAGGTTCTCGATTATATTGACCACTTAAATTAATAATTAATTTAAGCAAATAATGAGCAGTATCTAACAACATATCATGACCCCCAATTGACCGAAAAATCAATAATTTAACTACAAACCTTTTTATAGATAGATTTCATGTAATTAAGGTTTTCACCATTCTATACCCCACTTGATTCAAAGTATGGACATGTGTCAACTCCCACTAGATTGACTACATCACATCTAGCCCGGTAATGTTAGTTTTTGTCTCCGAGACTCATTACTCTGTCAAAAATATCATTAAAAACTATTTTCACGACATTTCCACTTTGGCTAGAAATTTCTACGTAATGACTCCGATAAGAGGACATGTGTATACATTTTTTCAATGGGAGTGGTAAATCTTTTGTTGGTTACCAAATTACCTTTGAATACCTCAAGTTGTACATAATCACTACCCTATGAGTAACTTCTCTGAGTCAACAAGAAATAGTGTCAAAGTACTAAATCAGTATCTAAGATATTATTGAGTACCTCAAGTCTAAGGATATTTGCACTATTGTTATGATTAGACTATCATTGATATTTGAATAAATTATTTATAACACCATTCAATATAATTAAGACTAAATCCAATTATACCAAAAGATACTACAATGTACATGAGTTAAACCATCAAAAAAATTTAAAACTTTCATGCACCATGGTCATGATGACTTAACAAAATAAAAGCATTCTTAAAATTATAAAATCAATCTCACTAAATAAAAGTATACTACAAATTATACGGGGCTATACAAGCCTGAAGTTTTACAAAATGAGTAGTTATAAAACTACATGTCTCTAAAAATACAACATGTAAAGCTATAACTACACGACCCATAACAAAACAACCAAAAATAAGATACAACAATGTATCACCCATACCAAATGAATATCCTCGATTCTGATCACTGATCGTCCTCCTCTATTAGTCCTCCCCTAAGAACCAAACCTGCGCATGAAAAATCTATACGCTAAGAAACTCGTTCTTAGTGGTATATAACAATGTGTAAGGCATACAACAACATATACATAATATGTATGGTATACTCACTGAGCTACTATAACGACTTACCTTGAACTCCGCACATGCACTAGCTCGCATACTACATGACATGTCATCAGATATATATATACATATACATATTACTACATTGCATATCAAGCAATCTCTCAGTGTTATACACATATTTATCACACATAACAATTTATTAATTATCTTATCTTTATCCATCTACTCATAACTAGACTAAAATGGATATGAGTAACTCAACCCACCAAGGCGCTCTAGTCGTTAACATCTGGCTATAAAATATATATAACCCACTGAAACGCTCTAGTCTGCTAACCTCTGCACTTCAATATATCTAACCCACCTAGATGCTCTGGTCTACTAACCTCTACACCTTCAAAAATATAACTCATCGAAGCGCTTTGGTCCGCTAGTCTCTAGGCCTTCAAATATATGATCACCATAGGTCACTCGGTACCGAACTCTTCCCTCAATAACATGTCATATATCATAGCTCTAGTCCTAGTCAGAGCATTGGGCTTACAATAGTATCATACTCATATTCATATCATTCATTACCATATTTTGTATAAATATCACGATTTCTACAATCATATATTTCCATATTGTGCTAATAACATGCATCCAAGGCCTACTGCCTCTCGACGAATCAAATCTGATTCAAAACCAAACATATCAATTTTTTTTATCAAAAATAGCTTTTTGCCCTTGAATAATCATTCACGGCTGTGAAACACGACTTCACGGGTAGTTCCCTCAATGACTCAAGCCATTATTCAATCCGTGAATCAGCACATATTCACATCCGTGATCACCCCTTCACTGCCATGAACTCAACCTTGAAACTGCCCGTGAATGGGTCTACTTCAGCAATAAGAATGCATATCACGATATTCATGTCCATGAACCCACCCTTCACGACCATGAATCTGGAAATTTTTCTAGAAAAATAGAGTATCACAAATCATGTCAATTCCATATGAAATACTCACTACAATTGACCAATGTCAGCCATCTTATTAACATTTCATCATGTATTCAAGCTATATAACATGACTATATATCTCTAATCATCAATAATAATCAAAATTATTTCTCAAACATGTCAATTTGACAATATTTATAAGGTTTCTCATTATGCATATTAATCCTACATTTTCCCATTTATCTACTCATTGGTCATTTAAAATATGCTTTTAAAGCAAAGAACAAAAAAAAACACAAAGTTATGGCCTTAAGTGTTGTTATGCATAAACCTTACACCTAGGATGGAGATTGGCTAAAACTTGATCTCTTCAAGCTTGTCCTTTCCCTTGAGATGGACTTCTAGCCCTCTCTCCATGTCTTATCAAGAAGAAAAAATTCCTCTTAGCCTTTGAAACTCGAACCAAATCCAGAAAAGGAAAAACCAAACTTTTCCCTAAACTCTCAACCTCCCTTTTTTCACTTTTTTTTTTCTCATTTTTCCCTTATGAAACTCTAATCTTCCAAGCTTCTCTAATGAAAGAAGATGGAGCCTGGAGGACGAAGAAGATGAAGTTTACATGTTTTGTTGGTTAATAAGGAGTGGGGAGCGGATTTAAAAGGGATGGTAGAGAGAAAAATATGACAGACTCTCAAGCTCTGTCTGCCCAGACTTCACATTCGTGACTCCTCTTTCACAGGTGTGAGCCTATCCTTCACGGTCATGAAGCAACTATTCACGATCGTGAAGAATCTTATCACGATTGTGTACTAAAATATGATATTCATGGTCGTGACACCCATTTGTTACGGGTATGAAACATCCAATTTCGGCCACTCTCAACATCTCAAAACTCCACTTAATCCCTCATTTCCCATTAACCAATAACATAACTTATAGCCCTAATCACGGGCGTTACATTATCCATATGATTTTCTCAAAACAGGTCATCCAATGTACTTAGTTACACTTAACAAGCATCCACATATAAACTCTAAACATTTCATGTTTATAAATTATGAGATCAACTGTTTAATCTAATCAATGAGTATAACATGTGCTAGTATTTCCGGATTAATAATGTCTCGTCTCATTAATTCTATGACTAGGGATAATTTGTAACACCCTCTTATATAGTTAGGAATAATCCCAACTATATAGGAGAATGTCACCTGCCTATTACTTTAAAATTCGTTTGAATTAAAGTTTCTTCCATTTTAGTTATAATATTTTCATATGTTAACTAATTTTTTTTTCATGATAGTAATATGTCATTCAATTAATGAATCTATTTTATATGCGGAATTAACAAACTGTGACTACATTTTCAAACATATGTTTGAGCTTTAATTATCCCAATGCTTACAAAATACATATAATCCAAATAAAATTTCATGTTCCTAACATAAAAAGAGATGTAAAACTTTTGAAAACCATAATTATACTCATCACCCATGACATGTGGACAGAAACAAAATGTATGTCATGTAAAGCACCAACCCTCTAATGTGGATTTACTTTATTTGACTCTGTATGGGCTTGCTTCTCTTCCTGTCAACTTCTCTCTATAGGCTCTGAACCTACATATGGGAAAACACCCATACGCTAAGCAACATAATGCTTAGTGGTACATATGTGCATAAATATTCATACATACACTTATGATATATCATAAAAATTTCATGTTCATATTATCCAATTTCGTATATAAATAATCATAAATAATAATCCATATATCACAATCTTTTTTATAGAAATATAAAAAAAAGAAATCAATTTATCATATATCAATATGGAATATTGCATACCTGGTTTACTAGTTCAACACATATACATGTCATAATTTACAAAGGTAAATTCATATTCATACCTCATATATGAATTCTATTTCCTTGTTTCATTTACCTGATAACTAATTTTTTTTCCATATTTCTTTTTTTAAAATATTTTATATTTTATAGCCCAAAAACTCTAAATCTGGACTATTTGGATGCGGGTTGTGAAACAGGAGCGCTCTCACCCGAGCTTAAGCCACTCTTCTCACTATCAGTATCTGTTTGTATAAATGCTCAACCGAGCTTCTCAAGTCAAGAGTGTTCTCACCCGAGCTGAAGTCATCTTGACTGAGTAAAATAAATAGTTACATGTATTTAGGATCTAGGGCGCTCTCATCCGAGCTTAAGCCACCTTGTCCATATAATGAAAATTTTCATATCATCATAATTTCTACGGTACCTTAAACCCCGCAATGGCATGCCATCTGTCCTATTTCTAGTCCAAAATTAGAGAATTGGGCTTAATTGATGTTATCATCTTATTGTTTACATAAATCATCAAAATTCACATATTCATAATAATTTTCATTTTACATGCCCTATACATATAAAAATTTCTCAATCTCATTTGAAATCTCAAATCACAACACATCATATTAATTTAGTCAATACACAATAAGAATTTTAAATATAACGATTATCATATTATTTAAAATTAAAACATATATATATATATATATATATATATATATATATATATATATATATATATATATATATGTCACCCATTATTTAAAATACCAAATTACTAAATTTTTATTTCTGGACAGATTCCTTCCCTGATTTTGGATTTCACTTTTCACCTATTTTTTATTCGAATTTGACCTTATGGTATTCTATGAATTTTTAGATTAATGTCTTATATTTTATATACAAAAAGAATCATATAAATCTGAATTTTCTAGCTAAAGTTATGTCTAAATAACCGTATATTGCTCAGTAAAAATATGTCCAGTATTTTTCAGAATATTCTTAGGTCCGAGATTTTGTATCAAATTTTAGGTTCAATATAAATTCTAACTAGCATTTATACTCTTCATAAAGTTTTTCTATCTATGTGTCTAATTTAATTTCCAACTAATTTCATCCCGATCTAAGTTCCAGAACAAAAGATATAACTAAAATACCATAAAATATTCAGAAGATAATTACACAGAATTTTCTGGGTACTTTTAAATCCGAAAATTTGTAGAAATTTTTAGACCACCTTAGAATCAGATAGCATTTACACTCTTTATAACAGTTTTAGGTCTATGTGTCTAGTTTCCTTTCCAACTGATTTCATCCCGATCTCAGTTTCAGAACAAAAAGATATAATCAAAATACCATAGAATGTTCAGAAAATAACTACCAAGAATTTTCTGGGTACTTTAAATTGGATATTTTGTATAAATTTTTAGACCAAATTAGAGTCAGATATAACATTTATACTCTGTATAAAAATTTTAGTTTTTTGTGTCTAGTTTCATTTTCAACTGATGGCATCCCGATCCAAGTTCCAGACCAAAAGATATAATCAAAATACCATAGAATGTTCAGAAAATAACTACCCAGAATTTTCTGAGTACTTTTAACTCCGAGAATTTGTAGAAATTTTTAGACCAACTTAGAATCAGATTTAGTATTTAAACTCTTTATAAAAGTTTTAGGTCTATGTGTCTATTTTCATTTCCAACTAATTTCATCTCAATCGAAGGTCCAGAACAAAAGATATGGTCAAATACATCAAGATTGTTTCAGACGAATTTTAACAAAACCAACAAACATAACAAGTTATTTGTTCACTCTTCCTTCAACATCAAACATCATTATAATGCAAATAAAATGCATAGAGGAATAAATATGCTCATATGTACAAACCTTGATATAATGAAGTCTAAACCTTGACACAATGAAGTCTAAACCTTGGCACAATGAAGTCTAAACCTTGGCACAATGAAGTCTAAACCTTGGCACAATGAAACCTTAACCTCTTCAAACCTTAAGCTATTATAGTTGTTTTAAGTTTTTGAAGAGAGGAAGATGAAGGAGAAGAAGAATAAAATGGGTGAAAGAAGAGAGAATTTGTGTATGGAAGAGTGGGAGGGAGATAGGGTTCTGAAATTTAGAAGAAGAAAATAACATTTTTATACTCATGGTAAATACCCTATTAGGTCCTCATTGTTTTTGCCAAATATCCACTTAAATCCTTAGTTTTTATCTTATTATTATTAACTTACCCAACCTTTCTATTTATTTTATTTAACACACATAACTTAATAAAAATTCACTTATAAATATTTTTATTATATTTTATTTTCAAATTTAGTCTCAAATAATTTGAATTACGATCATTAAATATGTTAATTATTCAAGCCTAAATTGACGGGCGTTACATAATTTAGATACTAACATAATTACAAATGATAAGAATCTCAATATCATTATCTCATCATAAGTTTCTTCATGCTATGTTATGTATCAAGGAATTCATTAATTGATTTAAGATCACTATCAATTCATATATCAAATTAATAAAAATATTTTATTATTAATCAAATAAATTTGTACAATAAGTGCTAAAGGTGATTGCCTTTAGAGCACTTCTCTAACAGAAAAATTGTCTTTGTGATAAGTCAAAAGGCAATTATCATGAAATGACTGATGGAATCCATATTTTTGTAAGGAAATGGTGAATTCAATATTCCACTGTCTAGAGGTATGTTTTAGGCCATATAGGGACCGAACCAACTTACAAACCTAACCTGAAGTATTTTTTGTAGCCATTTGGAGGCAACATATACAAGTCTTCATCTATAAAGCCATAGGGGAACGCATTATTGATATCTAACAGATGAAGTGGTCAGGAAGAAGCTGCTATTAGAGCCAAAAAAATCCTGATCGTAATTGTCTTGGCAACTAGTGAAAAGTTTTATGTGAAGTTTACCCCTTCAATTTGATTGTAATCTTTGGCAACCAAACGGGCTTTTTACTTGTCAATGGTGCTATCAAGTCTTAGTTTTAACTTGTAAACCCATTTTAAGCTTATTGGCCTCTTGTTAAATGACAAAGATGTCAACTGCTAAGTTTTATTTTGCTCTAATGCTTGGAGTTTTGCTTCCATGGAGTCTACCTATATTGGATGCTTAATAGCTTTTGCATAATTCTTTAGTTCCTAGATATGAGTTAGATTGGCCAAAAAATACATATGTGCATATGAATAATGTCATATAAGATCAATGATGTCTGTTTGTGAATTAGTAAGAGTAGTATTTACAACAAGGTCATTAAGCCAACTAGATAATTTGGTGGATTTTGTACTCCTTCTAAGTGGAAGAAAAAAAAGGGTATTACCTGATAAGAGAGCAATTGGATTTTCGATTGTCATGATAGGAGACACCTACAAAAAGAGTTAAAAGGTAGAGTAAAAGGATCAGAATCTGTAGATGGTGACAAATTAGGCATAGTGTCTGGTACAAGGCAAGATAAAGGTAATGAAGTATATGAAGTAGAGGGTGAATAGTGAAAAGAAAATATGGTTTCATGGAAAGTAACATCTCTGGACGTAAAAATTGTTTTATTTTTTAGATCAAACAGTTTATATGTCTTTTGGCCTGGAGCATGACCTAAATAAAACTAATTTAATGGCTTTAGGATCAACTTTTTCCTTGATAAGGTGTAGTGACTTTGGCATAGGCTAAACAACCAAAAGTTTTAAGAATGTCATATGATTGTGAGGTTGAAACCAGTAGCTCAAAAGGTGTTCTCCACTCTAAGACTATTGTAGGCAATCTATTAATCAAATAAGTGGAGTGCAACACTATTTCTCCCCAAAACTTGATGGGTAAATTACATTTAAACAATAAAGCTCTGGCAATTTGTATTATATGTCAATGCTTTCTCTCCACCAAGCCATTTTTTTAGGGTTTATTGACACAATTCTTTTGATGTAAAATTCCTAATTGACTAGCAAAACTTGATAATATTTACTTAAAAACTATATGTCATTATTTGTCCTTAATGTTTTCACTTTAACTCTAAATTATGTCTTCACCATCTTGAAAAACTTTTGTAATATGGCAGTAGTCAAAGAATTCAGAGATTTATGACTCATCAAGAAAGTCCATACTCCTCTACTATAATCATCCACTAATGTTAGAAAGTAATGTGCCCCATGTAGTGATTTCTGCTTAATAAGTCCTCAAATGTTTGCATGTAAAAAACCAAGGATAGTTTCACATTTCATTTGACTAAGAGAAAAATGAGTCCTAGATTTTTTAGCTAAGGGACATATTTCATATGGCATACAAGCATCAAACTTTTGTTTATTAAGAAACTTTAGTTTTGACAGTACAATAGTATAGGGGTTCCCCAACCTATTATGCCAAGCTACTACATCATCAATAGCTACATTATTACCAACTGCAATAATCTTTCCACTCTTTTAGTCCTATAGGACACAACTTTTATCAGTAAAAAAGAAATCAATGTTATGGGTTTTGGCTAATTTGGTCAAAGATAAAAGGTTATGGGTGAAAGTTTACAAGTAAAGTACATTGGTTAATCTCAATTCATCCGTTAAGTATATATTGCCTAATTTATGTACTAGAACAGTTCCATGATTGGGTAAATGTATTTTGATAAGTTGGTGTATAGGAAAAATCTTAGAAAACATTGTTCCATTTGCACAAATGTCATTTAAAGCTCCACTATCTACTATCCAAGTGAATTATATTTAATTGGAGCTACATTTATATTGCAAACAGTACCTATAAAGTCACCAACATATGCAAAGTGCATATAATTCTCAGTTTGCACTTGATTCTACAGTTGATTATTATATTAGCTATGTTTTGACTAGTTCTCCACCCTTGTGTTTTAACATGCTCTCTTGCATCACCTTCATTTTCAGCCATATTTACAAGAGCCCGACCTTGTTCCTTCATTCTTTTCTATTTAAGCTCAGTATACCACTCAACAACACCTATCAGTTTAAAACAAGTTTCTTTCAAATGGCTTAGATATTTAGAATGACCACATAATTTTCCATCTTGTTTTCCCTACTCTTTCTTCTTGGAATGACCTTTGATATAACCTTGCTTATCATTATATTAAGTTCTTGCTAACATAACACTGCCTTTAGCTCCTTCTTCCATATTCATATACACCAACTTCTGTCTTTCAACTCTAATAATTAATGAGTGAGCTTTACGCATCGAATGCAAAGGATCTAACATCAAAATTTGATTTCTAGCAACATCAAAATTATCATTTAATCCCATTAAAACTGCTTCAGTTTATTCAAAGAAACCATTTCCTTTAAAGCCTTAATTGTTCCACATTCACATTTCCCACACGAATAATGAGGAATGGGGCTCAAACAGTTAAGTTCATCCCAAAGCTTTCTCAATTTTGTATAATAAGCATTCACATTCAAATTTCTTTGCCTAACAATAGATATTTCATGTTGCAAATGATACAATTGTGGTCCATTACATTCTTCAAAATTTTGTTTTAATTCTCTTTAAAGATCCTTAGTAGTCATAGTATATATAAAAGAATCTGCAAGTTCTTTTGTCATAGCATTAAGAATCCAGGATATCACCATGAAATATGCTCTCCTCCATTACTCATAAGACTTTGTATCCTCTTATGGAATTTCACTATTCTTTTTTATAAAACTCAACTTGTTTTAAGCTCTTAACGCAATCATCATGGATCTCCTCAAAGTTAAGTAGTTGTTTCCATTGAAAGGATTAGTCACCAAGATCATTCCTGGATTGTCAGAAGACTGCAAATGCAAAGGATCCTCACTGTTGTTGACTCACATCTCTTCGTTCTGACCATTTGGTGATCAATAATTCTCATCCATCTTTGAATCAAAAGAAATTTCACGATATTGATTATGAAAAATGAAAAAGAAAATCAAGCAAAAATGAAATCAATTTTTGCTTCTATCGATTGAGCCATAGCTCTGATACCATGTTGTGATTATCAAAGAAACTAATTTCTGAATGAAGATTACATCATTTCATTGAAAAAGAAAAGAACAAAGTATATACACACAGAGATCTGAGATAGGTGGAAACAATAATCGCTGCTAATCGAAAATAAGATTTCCTGCCTCTAGAGATACAAGCAAACGATGGTGTTTTGAATAAATAAACTTGGAAATTAAAACTAACAAATAAAATGCAAAGGATTAGGAAGTGCATAACTTTAATAAAATGATATATGTGGCTTTAATGAAATGGTGCGGATCACATTTTGCTTCAACTTTGCACATAAGCTCGATGCTCTAACAATCTGTAACTTGCTTTCACACTATCTTGTCCAAATGAGAACATGAGCTTCACTTGTTGATTTTTAACCTTTGCTATAATCTCATCAATTATTGCTCTTACAATTCAAATTTGGACACATTCTCTAAAGTCTAACCCTATCAAGAGGGCATTCTAATAATTTATGGCTATAAATAAGAGTAATGAAGTAGAGAAAATTGCACACAACAGAATAATAATATCATTAACAACATGAAGTCCTCTCTCATATTATTCATTCTCATAACTTCCATTCTCTTTTCTCTCTTTCACTGCAGCTATAAAATTAGTATATGTGAAAGGTAATTAAAGAAGCAGTACCTGTATTTTTATATTTTTAATATAGTAATACTATAGGCTATATATTAATTACTTCTTAGTTAATTAATTATTTGATATATCAACTTATTAATTAATATTCTCTCATTATAAATTTTGTTCATAATAGTCAGCATGTTTTTCGTTAATAACGTCATTGTATATGCACATAGTTGAGGCTTCCAGATCCACAACCTCTAATGGTTGCAGGCCTGGTATATCACATTGCACTGGTACTCCACCTCCACCATTTCCAGTAGACCCTAGTAGTCGGCGTTGTTGCTAGCATTTTTTGAAGTTGAAGTGGATAACTGGATACCTATTAGTTATAGGCTATTGATCTAGTAATCTTTTTTTTTATGGATATTTTATATATATATATAGGTTCACTAAAATAAAGTTACCTAAAAAACTCCATCCTTGTTGGTTGTATTATTAAATATATAAATGAAAAATAAGAGATTGTCAATTTAGATCGGGTTGGATCATTTTGAGCTTTAATTTTGGATTTCAAGTTGTAAAAATTGGATGAGTCTTAATAGGAATCCCTCTTTTAAAGGTGAAATTCTAATACTTATTTAAGTTTGAAATGATTTCAAGTTAATCCATTTAGATTTTATAATATAGCAACAAATTGAAGAACTTGGCATAGATAGTCCTTCCTTTTTCACAATTAATTATGACCATAAAGATGAGTACCATCAATTAATGGGTAAAATGATTCATAATCCAACTCTCTTTAACTATTGAAAGTACAATTTTTCACACTGATGCTAGGTGTTGAACTTTGAGGGGTATTTTTGTCATTTTGATGCTAACAAATAAAATAGCAATAATGTATTTAACATACTTATTTTCTAAGTCTATTGAACAGGGTATGGAATATGATAGCAAGAATGGAGAATGGAAGATTAATCTTAAAAAGATAAAATGGAAGAAATAGCATGTTCACACTTGTGACCTTATATTTCACGCCCGTGATGAAGCTTAATGCCAACAATCCAACATTTAAAGTTCACGACCATCAAGAATGATAGCAACCGTGAATGAACATTTCAGTCACGCCCGTGAATTAAAGTCACACCCGTGAGAAGACATGACAAATTCTTCCAGAGAGCTTCACAACCAGAGTCACCACTTGGACCACGACTTGGAAGGATGTCACGCTCGTGAAGATAAAATGTCACGCCCGTGATCAAACACTTCAAAACCTTCCAGAATGCTTCACGACCAAGGTCACCACTCAAGTCACGGCTTGGAAGAATAGTCACGACCGTGACACACATATTCACAACTGTAAAAGATGAAAGAGAAACATATCAGACGTGATAATAAAGGTTGGTGCAATGGCTAGTTCCATATTAAATACATTCTAACAGCTATAATTTGCTATGAAAGTATAAATGCAAGTCATTTATACATCCAAATAAAGAGGAGAACAAGAGAATAACTAATATTTTGAATCAAAATCTTATTGTAAGCCATTTTGTGCATTTGATATTTTTCAAAACAAATATTTATTCTCTGTGAAAATCTTTTTGCTCATCATTTATTGAGCAATATAAATTTGTAAATGTTTCTCTCTGTAATCATCTACTCAAGTGAGTTTTGGGTATTTCGGGATTAAGAGTAGAACACTTGTAAGAGTTATTTATGTGAGCCTAAAAAACACAAAGAAAGGTTATTTGTGTGAGCCTTTAAAGCACAAGGAATTGGTTATTGTGTGAGTCATCAAAACACAAAGGTTTTCTGGGTTAGGTGTGATCCATTGTTAGAAACACCATAGTTGGGAGTGAACTTGTAAAACTCTATTGTAACACTTAGTCTGTTAGTGAAACTCTCAATTGAGATTGGGGAGAGAAGTAGGGTTTGTTAACACCTGAACCTCTATAAACATCCTTGTGTCATATTTTTCTATCCCTACTAAACTTAACTTTTTGTTCCGCACATAAAAGTTAAATTTTTAATATCCAATTCAACACCCCTTATTAGTTCAATATCTGGACAACACTAGGGTTAAGGACACAAATACCATAATTAACATTAAAATTTCTTTTTTTTACATCAGAAATCAAATTGTTTCAAAAATATTTTTTCTCACTTTATGTTTCTATTTTTACACCCATCATAAAATGGTTATCGTATTAATAGAGCATTCCAAATTGAATCGCCAAAGGTAATATGACAACAAATGAAAGTTTGCATGGATAATATGAAAGTGGAGAGAGAATTTTATTTGAATAAAATATTCTAGTGGATCCCACTTTTATTATTTTATAATAAGTTTAAATAAATAATAAAATTTTTATTAATTAATATATTTAAAATTAATTAATGTGTAATTAATAGTTAAAATAATTAATTAAGTTGATAGATATATATAAAATATAAAATTAAGTTAATACAATTAATTATATTTAATAATATAAATATAATTATTAATATAGTTAATATACTATTAATGTTAATTAATATAAGAAATTAATAATATAATTAATTACATTAACTTAATTTCATATTTTAATTACAAAGTTAATAATAATAATAATAATAATAATAATAATAATAATAATAATAATAATAATAATAATAATAATAATAATAATAATAATAATAATAATAATAATAATAATAATAATAATAATAATAATAATAATAATAGCAAATCACAAAGATAAACTACCAAAATTGAATTTTTGGTATTGGATTTTATTTAAGTTTTATTACAAGTTTCGATGTATCTTTTTCATAAATGAAATGTTGTGTGATTCCTTTAATTTTTATTAAGTTTCATAATTAATTTTTTATTCAATTTATTAATTATAACAACAAAATCCAATTTATTTGACAATTAAAAAAATATAACATTTTAATTGTTAATAGTAAATATAATATATTAAAATATTAATCAGGTCTCACAAATTGAAATTGATATCAATTGTAGGGATAAAATATTTTAGTGTAACACCCATAATTAGGGCCTATAAGGTATGTTCTTGGTTAGTAAGAGTTAGGGATTAAGTGGAGTTTTGGAAATTTAAGAGTTGCTGAAATCAGTTATTTCATGCCTGTGATAATGGGTGTCACAAACATGAATATTGGATTTTAGTTAGCAATTGCGATGAAGTGGTTCACGCCCGTGAAAGATGAGTGACAACCGTGAATCTTGGACAGTATGGGCAGGTGAGGCAGCCACATTTTCCTTCCTACTATCCCTTTAAATCCACTCTTCACTCTCTGTTAACCAACCTAACACGTCATTTGCATCTTCTTCTTCCTCCATTGTTGAAGCTTGGAGAGACATTGTTTCAATAGAGAAAATGAGAGAGAAAGTGAGAGAGAGAGCTTGTAAGCTTTGAGGGAATAGCTCGATTTTTATGTTTCTGGATTTTGGTTCAAGTTCCAAAGGCTAAGAGGACATTTTTCATCTTACTAAGATTTGTTAGAGGAGATGAAAGTCCTTCTCAAAGGAGAGGATAAACTTAAAGAGTTCAAGCTTTAGCTAATCTTCATCCTAAGGTGTAAGGTTTGTACATAACGACCTCTCAAGCTTAATCTTGCATTTGTAGGTTGGTGTGACTTGAATACATGTCAGTATGATCTTTAGTTAATGAAATCTATGATATTTGGAGTTGATATACATGAAGGGATTTTTTTATGTTAAATGATTGTTTTGAGAGACCAACTCCGCTATTCTGATTATTAGTTTCTATGTGTTATGGGCATAAATACCTTAACTTGGTATAAATAATTTTATATGTGAATTGGTTGTTCATAAATATGAATATAAAAGAATAATTTATTTTTATAAAATGATTTATGTAATGCTTGCATATGAAAAATATATATGTATATATTTATAAAGAAAATGCAAGAGAAAAAAATAAAGAAATTATATAACTTGAGATATATGTGTGATGGCACATTGTTGTATGTTTTCATAAGTGTAATTTATTATTTTATTTATATGCACCACTAAGCCTAGAGGTTAGCGTGAAAGTCTCTTTTGTGCAGATATAGTCAAGAGTAGACAAGGTTGGAAGACAAAGCTAGTGGATCTGATCCAATAAAGTAGCATAATTCAGATAAAGTGGGTTACACAAATTTTTGTACTTTTATTTTGAAGTTTCTTTTACAATATTTGTAAAATAAATACACGTTTTGTAAATGCTACTTATATATATAAAATGTTTATTATTTCTTTTATTATGTGAAAAATTTTAGTATTAATATATATATATATATATATATATATATATGTGTGTGTGTGTGTGTGTGTAACTCTCTATTATTTATTAAGTGAGGATTTTTTTGACTGGAGATATCGTAGTACTCCCTCATCCGAGCATGTATTGCTGGGGTGAGGGGGGTGTTACAGTTTTGGTATCAGAGCTCAGTTTGGGCAGTTTTGGATTTTCAAAAATGAGTCTTGAAAATATTCACGACACATGTGTACCCACATTTAAGTATGAGTTACTGCTTACTGATTAAAGTCGTTACTTTTATGATATAGTTAAATTATGACTTCTAGATCATGAGAGATAGTGGCTGAAGAGGCCAAAAGTAATGAGCCTATCAAAATAGAGGCTTCATCAAGACCAAGTCATCATTAAGTTGTTGCATCGACATCTGGGGCTAGCTCATCATGAGGGAAATCAACTACTAATCTAGGACATACATAGTTTATGAGGAATATGATAGACTTGCTATAGATAACAACACAACCAACCTCATTAGTGTTACAATTTGAGAGGTTGCGGAAGTCAAGGGCACCAAATTTTTATGAAAAAAGGGAAGACAACCCTTATATTGCAGAGTTTTGGTTAGAAAAGGCTGAAAGAGTTTTTGATTAGCTACACTGCATGGACAAGCAGAAGTATGAATATGCAGTGTCTTTGTTTTAAGATCATGCATATGATTAGTGGCGGTCAGAGTTATAGAGTTCAGAGGCATCTGATCCCCTGACTTGGAAATTCTTTTTGGAGAAGTTAAAGGAACAATATATCCCATTGATCTACACAAAATGACAAGAAAAGAGAATTTTTAACTTTGAAGTAGGGGAATATGTCAGTGTTTGAATATGAGAGAGACTTTACATATCTTTACAAGTATGTTAGAGGCATCATGTCCATAAAAGCAGATAAGTGCTGAAGATTTGATGATGGGTTGAGAGAGCCAGTCAAGTTACAAGTCTCAGCCCTATGTTTGATGAATTTTTCATACTTGCTAGCATATGCCAGAATAGTTGAGAGAGGTCTAATAACACAATAGTCAATACAAGATAGAGGGTTTATGAGACCCATGCCACAGCCGAGCGGGGGACCATCGAGTGGCAAAAGGGTAATATCTTTTAGTAGTCGATTTCAGACTAGGTGTCCCAGCAGGCTTTCATCCTTTAGGCAGGGACAACCCATGTGATCTGTTTCTTTGGCAGCAAGTGCACCGACACATGCATCACATAGGTCTCTACCTCTACCTTTATGTCAACACTGCGCTCGTCCTCACACAGGGGAGTGTTGGTGGACAACGAGAACTTGTTTGAGATATGGCTCCAAAGATCATCTAAGGAGGGATTGTCTTCTATTACAGTTTGGTAGATTTTTGGAGGGCACCAAGCTAGTACAAATACAGGCTTCTAAACAAAGCAGAGGTCGAGGCAGAGGACAAGGCAGATGAGGCCGAGTAGGGTCCGACCAGTTCAGAGCAAAGACTGTGAAGAGGCCAAAAGGCAATAGAGCTATACCAATTAGGGCGTACGCCATGTGAGGCCAAGAGGAGTATGATGCAACAGGCATCATAATGGGTAAATTATTTCTCTTTAGCTCTAACATCCATGCATTGATAGATCTAAAGTCAAAACATTCATACATATGCACACCACCACTGGGTTGAGAGGGTTTAGAACCACTTTTTCTAGAATTTGAGATTCTTGTGACTAATCCATTATGGCACAGTGAGAATTAGCAAGGTGTTTAGGGGTTGTCCAGTTGAAATTCAAGGTAGGCAATTTCCAGTACACTTAATAGGGCTACCATTCTATCATGTAATTTTAGGAATGGATTGGCTAGCTCGTCATGGAGTGGTAGTGGATTGTGGAAAGAGGCAAATGAGTATCAGAGTTTCAGACCAAAAAGAGATGATGATGATGGGAGAAAATAAAGGATACACTGATAATGTAATATCAATGCTAAAAGATCATAAACTCATTAGTAAGGGATAAGAAGCCTATCTGGCATATATGATTGACACGAAGAAGGGTAATCCAAAATTGGCTGATATTCCCACTATTTGTGAGTTTCCTAATGTGTTTCCTGAGAAATTACCAAGGGTACCACTTGACCGAGAGATAAAGTTTGCTATTGACTTGGAATCCTACACTGCTCCTATATCTATTACACCATATAAGATGACACCAGCGGAGTTGAAAGAGTTAAAGGTGCAGTTACAAGATTTGTTAGATAAACGGTTTATACGACCCAGTGTATAACCATGGGGTGCTCCACTGTTATTTGTGAAGAAAAAAGATGACACCTTTCATATCTGAATTGACTACATGCAGCTTAATAGGGGACTGTTAAGAATAAGTACCCACTTCCTAGGATTGATGATTTATTTGATCAATTGAAAGGTGCATATTTTCAAAAATAAATCTTTGATCAGGGTATCATTGGTTAAAGATCAATGAGTCAGATGTACCTAAGACAACATT
Source organism: Triadica sebifera (assembly GCA_023653625.1). Taxonomy (NCBI): domain Eukaryota; kingdom Viridiplantae; phylum Streptophyta; class Magnoliopsida; order Malpighiales; family Euphorbiaceae; genus Triadica; species Triadica sebifera. The sequence continues at coordinate 8,580,185 of CM042905.1, forward strand.
CATGACTCGTTATGGTCATTATGAGTTTATGGTGATGTCATTTGGTTTAATGAATATGATGACTTTCATGGACCTAATGAATCAAGTATTCAGGTCATATCTTGATCAATTTATAGTGGTATTTATTGACGATATCCTTTTGTATTCTAGAGATCGAGCAGAGCATGATCAACACCTCAAAAAAGTGTTGCAGACTTTAAGGGAGAAACAATTGTATGATAAGTTATCGAAGTGTAAGTTTTAGCTAGCAGCAGTCAGTTTCCTGGGTCATGTAGTTTTAGCATAAGGTATTTGGATTGCCCTAGTAAGATCGAGACTATCATTAATTAGAAACTACTATAAATGTAACACAAATGAAGAGTTTCCTCGGATTAGCCTAATATTATAGGAGGTTCGTTAAGGAATTTTCATCCATAACGATTCATTTGACCAGATTGTTGAGAATAAAGGTTCATTTTAAGTGGACAAATAAATGTCAAGTAAGTTTTGATCGATCTAAGGTAATATTTACTGAAGCGCTAGTTTTGACTCAATCTACTCCAAGAAAAGACTTTGTTATGTACAGTGATGCTAGTTATAATGGTTTAGGTTGTGTTCTTATACAAAAAGAAAAAGTGATTGTTTATGCTTCTAGACAGCTTAAGCCATATAAGCTTAATTATCCAACACACGATTTGAAGTTAGCTGCTATAGTTTTTACTTTGAAGATATGAAGACATTATTTGTATAGCGAAAGATGTTATATTTATACAGATCATAAAAGTCTTAAGTATCTTCCCTTATATAAAGAGTTAAATTTGAGGCAAAGAAGATGGTTGGAGTTGATTAAAGATTATGACTGTGTGACCGACTACCAGCTAGGAAAAACTAATGCAATTGCATATGCACTAAGCAAAAAAATCTTAGATGATAAGCTATAATAGCTTTTCTCTTTAAATTTGTGTATTCTAAGTAGTAATAATATTGCACAAATAATTAACCTTGATAATGGTATAGATGCGAATGGAATCCACTTTGATGCAGAAAATTAAAAATGCTCGAAGCAAGATGAAAAACTAGTAAAGATAGTTGAGGCAGTGAAAAAGGGAGAAAATTCTAAGTTTTCATGGACAGAAGATGACACAATGTACTTCAAAAACATGATTTGTGTGTCAAGTATAGAAGATCTGAGGTTAGATACCTTAAAAGAAGCACATGAGACATTATATTCTATGCATCCAAGTGGGAATAAGATGTATCAAGACTTGAAAGCTCAATATTGGTGGTACAGAATGAAGAAAGATATTATAGAATATGTGGCTAAATGTTTAACTTGTCAATAAGTGCAAGTTGAACATCAATTACCCATAGGACTATTGCAACCAATAACAGAGTGGAAATGGGAAAAAGTTACTATAGATTTTGTGTCAATGCTATTAGTGACTCAGAGAAAGTATGACACAATATGGGTGATAGTGGATTGATTGACAAAATCAGCGCATTTCTTACCAGTCTGGATGGGTTATCTGTTGAACAAGCTAATGGAGATTTATGTAAATGAGATCGTGAGACTACACAAAGTGTCAATGTCCATCATTTCTTATAGAGATTCCATATTTATGCCATAATTTTAAAAAAGCTTATAGCAAACTTTGGAAACCCAACTCAATTTTAGCATGACCTTCCATCCATAAATAGACGGACAATCAGAATGATTTATTCAATTGTTAGAGGACATGATGAGAAGATGTGTGCTCAAGTTTGAAGGAAGCTGGGATCGATATCTACCTCTTATAGAGTTTGCTTATAATAATAGTTATCAAACAAGCATAGGCATGACTCATTATGAGGTATTATATGGGAGGAAGTGTTGAACGCCAATTTGTTGGACTAAATTAAATGAGAAAAGATTGATAGGACTGGAGTTATTTCAGCAGACCAAAGAAAAGGTTAAAGTTATCAAAGAAAAGCTGAAAGCCACATAAGATCGACAGAAATCGTACGCTAATTTAAAGAGGTGAGATATTGAATATGTAGTAGGTGATAAAGTATTTCTTAAAGTTTCACCTTAGAAGAAGAAAGTATTGAGGTTAGTCAAGAAAAAAAAAGTTAAGTCCGAAGTTCATTGGTCCTTATGAAATTTTAGAAAGAATCAGACTAGTGACATATCATTTAGCAATTCCACCAGAGCTAGAGAAGATTCACAAAATTTTCCATGTTTCGATGTTACGAAGGTATCGATTTGATCTAACTCACACCATTCCAGTCAAAGAAATAGAAATGCAAATAGACTTGACATATAAGGAGGAACTAGTTGTTATATTAGCATGTGAAGAGAAAGTTCTTTGGAATAAGAGTGTTCCTCTAGTTAAAGTTTTATGGCAAAACTACGAAGTTGAAAAAGCCACTTGAGAAAACGAGAAGATAATGAGGATGCAGTATCCTCAGTTGTTCAACATAGAATGAATAAAGAAAATTTCGAGAATAAAATTTATTTTAGGGGGAGAGAATGTCACATTAGTTAATTTAGGCCATAAGTCGCACGTTTCACTAAGTTGACACAATAGATATATCTTCAGATTTTAACTGGAATTAATCAAAGTAATGATTGATAATTATATAAAATGCTTAATAAAGCATATTAAAAGTGTAAAAATGTGAGATCATGGTGAAGGACCTAAATGCATAATTTAGAAATTTTGGCAGTTAAATTATCAAAAATTGGAGGATTAAATGAAATATTTACCATTTAAACATCATTATTGGACATTAATGTACATTTTGGCTTGCCACTATAAAATAAAAGGAGATTAGTGTGCTAATTAATACAAAAATATCAATTTTGGGTAAAAAATGGTGGGTCCCATATGGGAAATTTTTGTCTTCTTCCTTATCTTATTCTTTCACACATTTTCTACTCATTCAAACCAGCTCCACCATTCCTCTATAGCCAAACCTTGCTTCTAGAGAGAGAAAGTGAGAAAAAGAGTGAGAAAGGCATGGAAAAACCATTTTCATGCAATATAAAGACCTAAAGAAGCTTAGAAGAACAAAAAGAAAGGAGAATAAGCAAGATATGTAGAGAGAAAAATCTCCAAAGTATTGATCAAGAAGGAAAGAGAATATAGGTAAGAAGCTCTTTTTCTTTTATATAATTCTTTCTAAAAGAAGAGGTAGTTTAAAGCTCATATATAACATGTTTTTCAAGATAGAAAGTTTAGGGTTCTAAAGAGAGAATATAAGGTTTAGAGAAAATTGGTGAAATAAGTTTTTTTATGATATTTATATGATATTTTAGGAGCTCTAGTTGACAAGGAACAAGCCTAAGGAGACAAAAAAAAAGGATAAAGCAATCTAAGAAATGGAAGAAAAGTAAAATAAAAGGTAAATGCATAACTTAAAGTAATAGCCTATATTTTATCATCAAGTTGCATGATTTGAGCATTTGACATATAAATAATTTTAAATTATTAGTATTTTGTGATAAAATTATGAGTATGAATATTTGCTAGACTTAGAATTATTTTTGGTAAAAATTGAATTAAGTGATTGTGTGTGTTCTTTGCTGGATTCTATGGGGCAATCAGTACATATATTGCTATAACTTAAGCTTTAGAATTATGTTTAATGTATTTTTTATTGGATTTGAAAGTTAAGACATATAGTTAAAATTTTTATAAGAAGGTGAGATTTAATTTTGATGATAACTACGTTAAAAATTAACATAAATGTTGGACCTTAAATTTACCCTGAAAATCTGGACAGAATTTGTACTGAACAGTCAGTGTTCAATTAGCTATAACTTTTTCTACATAGCTCATAATTAATTGATTCGAATTGAAAATTAAATCTCTGATCTGGGGTTGTAAATTTCTAGAAGACCACTTAATGTAATTCGGATTGTAACAGGATCAAAACTGAGACCAAAGATAAAATATGAAATCTACTAGCAACATGATAGAATATGAACGTAAAATAATGTGAATTTTGTTATATTATGAAAATTTTATTTTTATTTAGTAATTATGTGATTAATTGAGTCATTAAACCCATGAAATGAGTGACTTAAAATTTATGAATTTGATAGTGACATTAATTAAGTCTATAACACCTAGCCTAGAACTAGAGTCTTAGATATTTTGACATGTCAATCAAAGGTCTATTAATACCGGTGATGACACTCTTATTAATTTCGATGATGACACATATACTGATACCGATAATGACACTTATATATTAATGTCGGTGATGATATTTATATGCGCATACCTTAATGCTTGGGTGACAATCTTATTATGTCTGGATGACTAATTCCATTATCTTGATTATTGGTTCTTAGGTATTATGGACATAAATACCTTAATTTGGTATAAAAAAATTTATATGTGAATTGGTTGTTCATAAATATGAATATAAAGAATAATTTATTTATATAAAATGATTATGTAATGCTTGCATATGAAAAATATATATGTATATGTGTATAAAAAAATGCAAGAGAAAAAAAAAAGAAATTATATAACTTGACATATATGTATGATGACACATTATTGCATGTTCCATTAATATAATTTATTGTCTTATTTATATGCACTTCTAAGCATAAAGCTTAGGTAGATAGTTTTTTTTGTGCAAATATAGTGAAGAGTAACTGAAATTGGTAGATAAAGCTAGTGAACTTGACAAAGTAAAACAACATAATTCAGACAACGTGAGTTACACATATTTTTGTAGTTTTATTTTGAACTTTCTTTTACAATTTTCATAAAATAAATAACAATTTTCATAAAATAAATACATGTTTTGTAAATACTACTTCTATATGTAAAATGTTTATTATTTCTTCTATTATGTGAAAAAATTTAGTATATATATATAACTATCTATTGTTTATTAAATGAGGATTTTTTTGACTAGAGAAAACTTAGTACTCACTCATCCGGGCACGCATTGGTAGAGTGAGAGGGTGTTACAACTTGCACATTCCAAAAATGATCCCATTTAACCCAAATACCTCCCGAGAACCCATTAGCTTTAACATGATGAGAAAATCGATATCCTATTTTCTAAATACAGGAATCAGCATAAACTTCATTAACCAGAGGCTCCAACACAATCACAACATGAGGTCTACTTTGACCCAACAAATACTTCAAAGTTCTTAGAAAGGGCGCATTACCTACTCTTAAAGCATTCCAGGTAATAATAGATAAAGAAAAAGATCAAATAAAAGAAAAAAGAGCACTAAAGAAAATCCACGTTTGTGCAACATGTGGACCCTCTCGTGGCAAATTCTCTACACCACCAACTTGACCCGCATTAGTAGTTAAAGATTCAGAAGGGTTAGGAAACTGAAGATCATGCATATCTTCTCTTCCTTGTTCATAGGCATGATCCTCTCCTAGAATCTCATATTTGGATCCTTGATTAGGATTTTGATTTTCTTTCCTTATCCGATCCTTTCCTTTTTAGTTATTCTATCTCCTCTATTCCACCACCATCCATGGACCAAACTCCATACTCATATTAGAGATAGCTTTAGATTGATGGTTGCCAGAAGACCTCTCCTCCTCAGGAGCTGGTTGTTTATAGGGACAATGAGTATCCGGATGTCCATATCTACCACAACTAAAGCAAATCTCTTGCATATTTTCATATTCAACTAATTGAATCTCTCCTTCAATCTCAAATTTTGAAACTAAAGGTTTTCTTAAATCCACCGAAATAGCTACCTTGGCATATTTTGCCCTTTGAAAGTCAGCTGTGTTGTAATCTACTCTGATCACTGTACCAACAACCTCAGCAATAGTAGAAAGAACCTATTCATGATAATAGTGTAAAGTAACTCCTACAATCGAATCCAAACCGTTGTCCTACTAACATAAGCATTCTGAACCCAAAATTTCGGTGTCCTTGTCCTACTAACATAAGCATTCTGAACCCAAAATTTCGGTGTCCATGGTTGCACCAATACATAACTGCCTAAGGTTGTCCATTTGAGAATTCAAGAGAAGGTCACGGCGAGACGAGCCGTTTACTAAAACAGTAATCTCATTATTGCCTATTCTAGCAAAACCACCCATCAGAGCCATCGTTAACCATTGGTCATTAAGACGTATTCTCAAAATGTCTCGACCTTTTGCCTTAGGATTAGTAAGTTCTCTTTCTCGATGGGGGCAAGGGGAGGGATATAACTCAGCGGTAGAGTGTCACCTTTGACGTGGTGGAAGTCATCCCGGATCCCACGAGTGAATAGAAAGTTGGAAATTGAAAATCTGCTCATAGAAAAACATTTCCCGCGTTAGGTACTAATTTATTTTTAACGTCCAATTAGATCGGAGAAACCTAAATTGGGGCTATCCGCTAAGAATTACGGTAGAGCGGTTTATGAATGTCTTCGTGGTGGACTAATTATCGACGTAATAAACTATATATATATATATGATAAAATATGTATTACAAACAGAAGGGCTATAGCTCAGTTAGGTAGAGCACCTCGTTTACACGCGCGCCTCCAAGAGATCCCTTAACTATTAGAATTAATCGAACGAATCACACTTTTACCACTAAACTATACCCGCTCCTTTGTTTTCGATTATCTAATAAATCACTTAATGAAAGTAGATTATCTTTCCATTCATTGCAAAACTTCCATGATCCCTTCCCGAACCAAACATGAATCTTTCGATTCATATCTATATGTTAGCCATGTCTATACAGAGATGAATTGAATGATTTTATGTATGAACCCCAAAAAAAGCACGATCTCCTTCTAGTTTATCCTCAAATTGAACTAAGAAAAAACCATGACCGATATCAAGAACGAGCTTCATCCAGTGTACAATATTATTACAAACTAAGAAAAAACCTCAAATATAATTATTTTTATTTTTATTATTAGTATACAATATTATTACAAAAATATTCATATGAATTATTTTTAAAATTATTTTGAGTTCTATTAAATAATATTATTTAATTGATAAAATTAATATTGTAATATTTTTAATATAGTTTTGTATTATATTTAAAATATTTTTTAATATAATTATGTTTATACTTTTTTTTTGCATATTATTGTATTTAAAATAAGTTTAATATAAATATATATTTTTTTACATATTTTATTATATAGTTATATTAAAATTTATATTTTAATTGTATTTTATATTAACCGATTCAATTCCGGTTCAGCTCAAATTCAACCTCTTATAATCATTCTCTGTACATTCTGTTTCATTAACCTGACCGGATGCGAAAACACTGGAAAAACTATTAAATCAGACTATCAACGGAGGCAACACTCAACGGACAGTCCTATCCCGCGAAATAATTAGAAAATAAAAGTACAAAAGCATATCTCTAGGGAAAATCTATAACAGATCCAGAGCTCGATATTAAGCTTCTGGTTTGTGGGGTTCACAATCCTCTCTATCACACAAGGATTTTCACTCTTCTCAGGTAAAAACTTCACTTCAGAAAACCTAACTTTTTCATGCGTCTTTTACCTCTTAGGTTGCTGAGAAAGCTCGGGAATTGAAAAAAAAATAATCTTAGTCTCTGTTTTCTGTTCTTTTTTTTTTTAATTTACCTTTCCCGTTTTGTTTCGAAAGCAAAAATGTTGAAATCATTAGTTCAATTTCATAATTGTTGCTTTCTTGGCTGAATTTGTACTTTTTTTTTTCGATTTCTGTAGGAGTAGACATTTCAATTACAATATCTATTTATTGCAAGGTCAAACAGTTCGAACGATGAAGTGGTTCAGTTTTTTTTGGAATCGGTGTTAAAAGTATACAGTTGCAAATATTTTGTTCTTTGTAGTAAAATAGAAAATAAACTCGAAAATTATCACCTTTTTTTTGTGGCAATTAGTAGAAATCGCAATTAATGATTTTCTGCTTGTTGTTTTGCCCTAAAACTCAAGGGTTAATTATTTGTGATATTTGGAGAATGCTTTGGAAAAGATAACACGACATTATTTTATTTTTTCCGATGAAGAGGGCCAAGAGACTTTGGAAAAGATAACACGGCATTATTTTATTTTTTCCGATGAAGAGGGCCAAGAGAGTAGTTGAAGGAAATTCCTTTGTGAGTTTGTGGAAGTTAGGACATATAGGAACTCATTTTTCTTGATAGTGGTTTAATTAATTTCCGTGCACCTAGTTCGTTATGTGTACCCTTAAACGTGTGGAAATTTAAAAGATGGAGAAAAAAATAGCAGCAGAATTATTATTTTTACCAGATGGCTTGGTTGAGATGAACTATTGTCATTTCTTTTTTAATCACATCTATTTTTTATTTTTGTTTTTCAGATTTTGATCATGAATTGTTATTTTTACCAATACTAATTCCTTCTTCTTGATTGTGAAAAATGTTTAATAAAAGTCATTACTAGCATTTATGACGATCAACGGCTAAAATTTCATCAAGTCTACTGCTTAAATGAAAGGAAAAATGGGAGTTTTAATGCCTATAGAGATTGAAAGGAGGTCAGGGTTTTGAACCCCCTAACCTTTGCTTTAAATAAATATCATGTACTTGGAGGTTGTATTCAAATTTTCATGTCCGGTTATGTACTTTTACTTGTCTGATGTAGTTTCATTTATGGTTAAAGACGTAGAAGTTGGGTTTACTGTACCAGATCATGATATGTGATTTATGGACAAGCTAAGTTCACTGGCTATTTTTACTTCATTGGAGGATGATCTGGTGATTGTTTTTTGATCATGCAGTTTGGATTGATCTCATGCAGGTTAATTGCATCACTAAAAAGACTACATTCTTTTATGAGAGAAGGTATCTTTTATAGCTAAGGATGGAAAGTGAGGATATAATTAACCTGCCTGCATCTAGCAATTATGGTGATAGCAGTGGGAACAATGAACTTCTTAAGTCAGAACTTGGGCCAGGTGAAGCTGATACCCAACAATGCAATTGTGAGGGAGAAGAAGGCACGAGTGATGTGGAAAATTCTGGGTTCAATGAAGATGATACTGGAACTGAAAAAGGTGCAAGTGATCTAGAGAATTTGGGGCTCAATGATAACGATATGGGACAAGAAGAACATGCAACAGGATCAGAGAATTTCGAAGTAAATGAAGTTGTTATTAAAAGTGAGAAAAGTACTATAGATTTACAGATTTTGCGACTCCGTGAAGATGATAATGAAATTGAAGGCACAACAATCCAGGAGAATTTGGGAGACAATGGTGTTGGTGCTTTAGCTGAATGCACAACAGACCGAGACTCTTTAGTGCTCAATCAAGGCAATGTTAGAAATGCAGATGGCCAGTTTCCGGTGGAAACAGAGGTTGACATGGATTTGGTTGATTCACCTGTCACCCATGTGAAAATTGAGGTGGCTGACACTGTTATAGTTTCTGAAAACCTGAGTAGCTTTGGCTTTAGAGTGAATGCTCAGAATGGTCTTGATAGCCAAAATGAAAGTCTCTCCCACAATCACATGATGAATGGCGATCGTATCCTGCTTTAGCATCACATTATTTTTTATAATTAGCATGACTCTTTCATATTGTCCAACTCAACTATATTGATTTTTTTAGCTATACGACTTCAAATACCTCATGTCCAGATCCATGAGTTGCAGAGTTCTTTAATGAATTATTGCCAATAAATAATCCATAAACCTCCTTTTACATGCATATATGTTCTAAATTGTTTTCATGGTTTCCATAATTCAATACGAAAGCTGTGTCAGGTGTTAAGAGAGCAAGGATTACATATGATGAAAAGCAACCTTCAGTGCATGTAACATATAACTCATTAACAAGGTCAGGGTGGAAGTACTCATTCAAAGAATTTAGAGCTATATGTTCTGGTTTCTCCTCCATTTTCTTACGGCTATTAGTGTTCTGGACTGGATGAGAGAATACATGTGCTTCTCGCAATAGCTTGATTTTCTCTTGGTTTAATTCTATGAAGATTGTTATATTTAACAGGGCTAGCAAACGGAAGTTGGAGGAGTTATTACAACAGTGGTCTGAGTGGAATACGCAACATGGTTCATCATCTCATGTAAGAGTTGAAAATTTTGGTGCTTTTCCTTTCTGCTGTAAATTCTCTGGATAAGTTGAAATCCCATGTTTAGTGTGAAGCAGATTGAAAGTACCATTTTTGCAATTTTCTTCTGTCTGCAGTAGAATGTGTTTCCATCTTGCATTTTGTAGGTTTTAGCTTAACTTTTGGGATCCTTATTCATAGCGTTACCTGTTGTAAGTATGCATGAGAGGTGCTCAATTGAATATTTTAAGATGGTTTAAAGCAGAGTAGCTCTACTTAATAAATGAGAGAGAGAGAGAAGCTTATACAGTTCATCATAAAATGGGCAGTGAGGGGGAGATGTGTCCATTTGTCACTTGTTAAATGGTTTTAAGAGTGTATGTGCATCTTAATATTAAATGTGTAGCTCTCCAACTTACTCCTCCAAGCTGGTTACTTGAGTTTGCCAGCGCCTTCTACAGTCCATAGCAGCAACAAATCCTTCCTTTACTGATGCAGGAGCAGTAAATACTGTCTAATTAGGATTTCTAGGATTTAAGTGTTATTAAATGTCTAATTAGGATTTAAGTGTTTTATTTTTTAAGTTTTGTGCTTAATTTTCACTTTTCCTTTTTATTTAGGATTCCTTTTTAGTAAAGTAGTTTACTTGATTAATTAGGACTAGTTTTCAGTTCCTTCTTTAATTAGGATTTCTAGTTAGTATGGTTATAATACCCTAGAAACAGGACTGCAGTATTCATCTTATGTATTGTATTACTTTTCTCAATTCAAAATTTTTGTTCTAAGTTTTTCCTTTAAATCTAATTATTTTTTATTGCTCCATCCACAATCAACCCTATTCTAGATCTAACTGTTGAGATCTAATTGCCCTAAACTCTCCCGCTGCGTTAGGCCGTGCTGATAAACATTTTCCACTTGTCTTTGCTTTGGGCGAAACTGAATATTAACCAATTCCTTGTTTAAGGTAGTGCTAACTGCCTCTTGCTTGTCTCCTGTGGTGGCTCATGTGTGCATTTGTAAGTTATTGAGGTGTTTCCATCATTATGAAGATGTTGTACATAATGCAGACAATTCATAGCTATTTACTTGTGCTCTGAATCTGTAATTTTGAACAAATTGGTTTAAACCATTTATTTTAATTTTTCAGGAGTCAAAAGAAGTGCTAGAATCTGGTGAAGAAACATACTTTCCTGCTCTATGGGTTGGCATGGAGAAATCCTCTGCAGTGGTAAGGTTGCTTATGTTTCTCATCTAGCCTGTTTTGTATTTGTAGCAAGATATTTTAGTGAAGATCCATAAATTCATATTTTCTTTAGGGCATGCAATTTGTAAGAGTATGATGTCCTGTTGTTCATCAATTAATTTCCCAAATCAGAGGGCTTACTTATGATTCTTCTGGCTTCAAACTACTTAAAAAATCCAAATAATGTAACTGTAGGCTAGTGATTCTTACAGTATTCTCAACTCCAGACGACCTATCTGAAAACCAATTAGAAAGTGTAGATTATATGTTTCTCTGTTCTTTTAGCAACTGCAAGACGTTTAATCATATAGTTTCTGTTAACTTTTATGTCTCCACAACGGTTTGTTTTGAAAGGTTTATCCTTTAGACATTATGTTAACATGTCTGAATCTAAATGTCATAAATTTTCAACGATACTTTTATCAGACTATTCTCATAGCCTAGTATATACATATAAAAGGGAGGGCAAGGAGTGTTCTGATATACTAAAAACTCTAAAAAGTCATGATAATTTAAGGTGGTGGAGTGAGCATAGTACTGAGGTTGCAAACTTATAGTGGGTTTGAAGTCTTAACTTACTAGCTATAATACGATAGAGATTTCTCCTTGGGATGCATATTTATACCAGATTGAGGCTTTTTAGATGCTCCATAAATTGTATCTGATATTATCTTTGTCCATAATTTCAAAATAAAATGGTGAACTATGAATTCTTTTTTTGCCATTATATAATTCTTTACTAATTCTGAATAAGGCCCTTGATTAAAAGTTAAAAATGCCTTGTTAATTGTGTAAGATTGTACCATTAACACATTTTTTTATCATCAGAAAGTTCTTATGGATATCATGATGCCTTTACCCTTATCTCATGTTTGTTCGAAGATGTCTTTGTCCAACCATTCTGTGATTGTAACATCATTGGCGATTTGCAGCTCTTTCAGATTTTTCACGTTTAGTTTGAATCTGTTTTTATTCATGTGCCAACTTTTATTTGATTTGATATTGTAGGATTTATTCCATTTTTTCTCATGGGAGTTGAGATCTTGGTTTACCCTTCTCAAGCACCTTCTACTTTGAACAGTGAGGTGGATCTTAACCTTTTCATCTCACTCTTCGATGAGCAGATGCTTTGACCTGTCCATTGCTCTGCAGTATCTATGATTCTGTTAGTTATCGCACCTATTGAAAATTTTCTTTGCCATTGCAATTTTATCAGCCGAAAGAAAAGTTTAAGTTATTTGTGACTCTTCTTGGTTATATTGTGTCTGTTTCTTCCTTAAAATGTTATTTTATATGCAGTCCTTCTGGATAGAAAATAAAACAAAGAAAGAGCAGAGCAGCATTCTGATTCCTCCAGATAGTTTCTTTGTTCCTCTTTATGATCGTGGATTTTCATTTGGTTTGACTTCAGCAGATGCTCCAAGTAATGTTGAAGGGTAAATGCTTTTTTGTCTTTGGTATCTTTCACTGATAATATTTCAGGATTGAGCATCTTGGGTTTGATGACTGTCTTGGTTCAACTTAAATGGAATTTGGAAACATAATAGCATATAAGAGATCAATTTCCACATTTTTTTTCTATTCATAAACATATAATGCAAGCTCTATTAGTTGAAACTTTTTCATGTAAACTATGCCTGCTGAGGAGATACATAGTAATCATTAGATGATTATCTCATGTCGTATAGGATGGATAAATGGAGCATAATTGAGAGTGCCTATTACATTAGAAGGAATATCTATATGTGCATGCATATTTTTCGGCAAGAAACTGAATGACCTTGTTTAGTCTTTGGGGATATTTAATGATTTTTTTGCACATCGATTTGTATTTCTAGACCTTTGTTATAATATTTACCATAAAGAGTGAAGGCTTCTTAATCCAAGGAGTGATGATATTTATATACACTGTTTATGGTGTGATTGATCATGATGGAACTTGGATATTGTAAATTATTGAATGGATAGACTCTAGAATGATAGGCTAGCAAATGGAGGCCATGAGAAAGATCATTGGAGACTCTGGTCTGTCCATTTGCCCATTTTCTGCATTGTCGTCCACAGATCATGCATTTACTTCATATGATAATCTAATGATATATTGTTTAAATATTTAGTTAATATATTTTTATGGTGAAAATTCATGTACATCATGCTCCATGAAGTATAATTCTATCATTCATTGGCTTTTTTCAATATCTAAAGTTTCTCAACTGTAGTTGGCTGGCTATTTAGTCTGGCTTTTAAAACATATTCCTTCCATGTTGCACTTCCGTTAACCATTTGCAATGTTGGAGGACCTTGGATCTCATCCATCTTGCTTCTGTTCCTTTATAGAGGCCTGGAAATAGTGGATGAGGCTGCTCGCTGTTTCAACTGTGGTTCTTACAACCATTCTTTGAAGGAGTGCCCTAAGCCTCGCAACAATGCAGCTGTTAATCATGCTAGAAAACAGCGTAAGTCTAGATGGAATCCCAGTTCTCGCTCTGCAACTCGATATTATCAGAACTCTCCCGGTGGAAAATATGATGGTTTAAAGCCTGGTGCTCTTGATGCTGAAACAAGGCGAGTTTTGGGTCTTAGGGTAAGAGCTTTTTTCATTAAATTTAAAAAAAAAAAAGATTTTGTTTCCTGTTATATAGATTTTAGATTTAGTACTCTCAATTGCTTCTGTTGAACCAAACTTACAATAAAGTCAGCCTGTGTCAATTATAGAGCATATCTTTTGATGATTGAACCTTGTGCTCTGAGCATATATTGTCTAGTAGTCGGAAATCCTCTCATTTGCTTATATGTCCTGTTTCTCTTAGCTATTGTCACTTCTTGCTGTAGAAATAGATAAATAAATAAAAAGAGAAGCTTTTGTTGGCTGCATGGAATATTTACTGAACATGAATGATAACTGATCTTTGGCTAAAGAGAGTCAGAACTTTTCTTTTCACACTATTTATCTGAAACTTTGGATAAGCTTAATATTATAGACTTATATTTATATTATCTTCTCAGTAGGAGAGTTGCATTAGGAAGTACCTTTTATGCTATAGCGGAGGGCCATGGGTTGCTTTTCATTTAGATTCTTTGCTGGGATGCAGCATAATTCAATCTGCCCTAAACTTAGGTCATGTATTTTTCTAAGTGTGTCAAATTGATATTACTGTGCTTTTGATGTAACTTTATGAGCTTCAATGGTGTCATTGATCTTGAAATTTCAAAGCAACTTGAGATGACTTCATTTATTTATGTTGAAATTGCTCTTGTTATCTTGCACAGGAGCTCGATCCTCCTCCTTGGCTTAACAGAATGCGAGAACTGGGATATCCACCAGGATATCTAGGTAATCTATTTAACTTGCTTATCTAATTCTGCTGTCTTATTTACACTTTAGACTTGCATAATGTAGTTTTTTTTTTAAAATGCTACAGTCAGGACATTGAACTGTTCTTTACTATACTCGGTTCCTTATTTCATTTTATTCGCTTTCTTTGTACTACCTTAGGGTATTGATGTTCATCAGTCCATTTTGTTTCTACTCTCCTACTACATGTAGGCCCTTTTAGGGGGGTCAAAGAAATTAGTTACTCAAGGACCATGCAATAACTGTATGGGTTGCATGTGGTGGATTCAATGTCCACTTGGATTTAATAGATAATTTTAGTTTGAGCTATATCAGTTTATGGGAATAATACACCAGACTGATGCAGTCCAAACCTAAGTGTTCCACGTGTTGCTTTATGTTACACTTCTGAACGGGCTAACAGAGAAGCATTAGAAACCACCATTTTATGTCCAGATTGGAGGAGGCTAAAAAATGGACTAACAATATCCATAAATTGAAGATTTTTTTTTCCTAATATGGGAATACTCAATCCACAAAGAAAATATTGTCCAAGTGCTAAATGGACACCAATTACAGTTCAGTGATATTTATAATTACGGAACTTTGCAGCTTCTATTGAAGTCTAGACCGTGCATATCAGTGGAAAGGATGCCTGAAGAAATTATTCTGCTAATTACACTAGATACTTCCTCTGCGCTAAGTTTTCAATATATATGGGTTCCAATTCTGTTTCCCTATCATGCTTTAGAGACTACTTTTTAAATGATCCTTCAAGCTGTGCACTAGATGGTCACAGTAGCTGGTTCTCAGTGTTTGTCATTTTATTCTCAATTCTTTGCTGTGAAGAGCGGTGCATAAAAATTGAGGAATCCTGGTCGACATTCTTTCTGATCATCAAAAGGTTCTAAGAAGGTAGCCTGTTGTGATCACTGATGCACTGTAAAGGTTTACCTGTTTTTTATTCCTTGTGATTCTCTCACATAGATGGTGGAGAAGCAATGCAAGAAGAAAATGAGTCTCAGCTAACATTATGGCAAAATTGGGAGAGACTTTATTAAGGGTTCATCTATTGCAATATGATTAGGATAATAGTGTTACTGGAGTTTGTATTTATAGATTTCTTGATGCTATGAGCTCTATGTTGCATGTATGTTTTGTTTATGCCATAATAACACCTTTTACCCTTCATATTTCAGATCCAGATGATGAGGATCAACCATCAGGGATCACAATATTTTCTGACGAGAATGTCAAGGAAGAACAGGAAGACGGGGAAATCATTGAAACAGAATATCCTGAACGGCCAAGGAAAATGGTAGTTGAGTTTCCAGGAATAAATGCACCAATCCCTGAAAGTGCCGATGGAATAGTTTGGGCAGCTGGCGCTTCAAGTTATGATCCTTATAGAAACCGACCACACCATAGATCAAACCATTCTTCAGAACCTATCAACAGAGGCATCGACTCAGTGTTTAGTCCATCTACATCAAGTTTCTCTCCAAGATATGGTAATCATGACTTAAGTTATAATAATGACAGCATTAGAGGTTCGCCTTCCCTTTCTTTCAGAAAGAATCGATCACGGTACTGGAGTGACTATGGGCTGGATTATTCATCTCGAAGTAATGATGAGCATGACAGGTATGAGTCTGATCACCATTCCCGTCGGAGTTGGAGGTGAATGGCACCATACGTTATTGTAACAGTATGTCATAGATGTGATTTTAACTTGTAAAAAATCAGAAAGAGTAGGATAGGAAAATATTGTTTTCCCTCTCCTGATGGCAGCTGCACATCTCTCTCTCTCTCTCTCTCTCCAAATATTGGGAAGAAATGGCCTAAGGCATTGTACAAAGAATTGTATGGGTTTTGATAGTTTTTTGGTAGTTTAGATATGCATTTCGAGGGGCCTCGCCTTTTTTTGGTGGGATCCGTTTTTTGGGCTAATTCTGTGATTGCAGATTGTAAATTATTGGAATCTATGCAGATTCTGGTTTGGAAACATAGAGATGTAGCCTGGAAATCTCCTCGAGGAAAAGATTTACATATTTTTCATCCCTTGTGTATGAGAGAGTTTGATTTGTGGCTTTTGGTTTCGGACAACGAAAAGATGAGTACCCAGCTGAAATTCATCAGATAATAAATTTGATAAAGACCATCATACTCAAAATATTTATGAAAATCCATGGCGATCCATCATTACCGACACCGTCACTACTGCACAAGAATTTGTTGGAATGGGTTTCAAAAGCAGATCTCCAATGCTTGCAAACTCATGGTAATTGCTCAATCTCCACGGCATTAGCTTTTCCATTAACTGCCAGAAGAAGAGTATAGTAATTTTCGTTTTTATTCGTTTTGGGGTCAGTAGGGTATATAGTTTTTTTTTTTTGAAAAAAAAATGAAGAAGAAATATCATTAGCTACGAACATCAGAATACAAAAGTTTCAAAAGCAGTGATGAATACCCTAACCTATAAAGTTTTTAGAGAATTTTTTTATTTTTACTTTTTTTTGAGTTTTGAAAATTATTTTTGGAGAGAATAAGGTAAATAGATATTTTTTTCAAAAACAAATTTGAGAAAAAACAGTATATAAAAAATTAAAAAAATCAGTTAATTATTCTGACATCAAACAACAATTCCAAACACTCTCTAAATACTATTAGCTCTAACTAGCTTGGTTAGTTGATCAACTGTCTATTAACTAATCTATTAATATAACTAAATTGTACAAAAAGGGAAAATGTTACTTAAGATGCAAAATATGTTCAATTATAGTTGAAATTTTCCATGAAGTCTCCAGTCTTCCATTCAACATTTCTGCCAGCATCTTAGAATGTGTTTCATACCCAACTCTCAAAAACTCTCTTCACACACAATGTATAGCAGCCTGACGAAAAGATTCTACTTCTGCTACAAGGGGAGAATAACAACGCTGCATACCAAAATTTGTCTTGGACAACAAAACACCAAGTCACCGTATTGACTCTCATGAAATAGGGCATAGGATAGGAGGATGCTAGTGATGAGAAGTCCAAGGTCTATTCAAAATGGCTGGTGCAACTCAAAGACATATCAACATCTTTAGCCACTTGAATAGGATCTTCACCAATATCTCTAAACATCTTAGCATTCTTCATCTTCCAGATTGCTCAAAAAAGGTATGAATAGTGCGCCCCAGCAAATTATCATAATGATATTGCTTTGCTAGAAAAGTTGAGTGCTTCCACCAACCAACCATATATAGAGGAAATATGCAAAACTAACAGAACTGGCAAGCCACAACCTACATGCATTATAACATTGCAAAAATAAATGCTCAATAGATTTAAGTGTTCGCTGCCAAATTTGACAAATAGTATCTAGTAATTGATTCGTACATCTTTCATAGCATGTGAAAATTAATGGCTCTTGTGTTTATGGGTTGGATATGATGGGACTTGTTATAGTAGGTTGATTAAAGAACAAATTATAAAAAAATTTCTGAAATTTTAATAAATTATAGTCAGAAATAAATTTTTAAAAATCTAACAATTTACCATCCAGTCATATGAGATAATATCTATTTATTTGACACTGTATGAATTTTAAACATTACAATACAATATACCACATGATTTTTCTATTTTGAGATATTTTTATGTGAATTTTTTATGGTACCATGTACAATTTAATAATCTTTTATAAATGTTTAGAGTTTTTACTTGTTAACAACGATTGTAACGACACAACAACCAATATATTCAAGTCACAACCTTTTTAATTGTTATTTCAAACAATATTTTTATTAAATGACAAGAGTTGCACTGTTAATTTTTTAAAAGTTTATTTTTTATTGTAATTTGTTAAATCTTAGAGGGGTTTTCTCTAATTTGTTCATTAAAAAATTTAATTTGGGCCTTTAAGCTATTACAAATTAAATTAGATGGGAATAGAGATGCAGAGTGATCAAAACGCAAAATAAAGTAACAAACAATCAAATTCAGATTGGATTTTGTAAACAACTAGCCTAAGTGCATTTTTTTTATAGTAATTCTATTCGTCTTCCTCATCCAATTACCGAAACTGATTTTATGCAAGACAAAAAATGTGCATCCTGATTACTGCTAAAATTACAACTTACTGAAATGGGAAAATATATTTAGGAAAGAATTTAAATCTCCTAATCATCCAAGAAATAACCCATTATTACTAGATCTTCTACAGAAAATGAGTACTGTTCTCTTGCTTATGCCACAGCAGAAATAATATGGTTACAATCTCTACTAAGTTGAGCTTGGTTTTCAAAATCTCCCTCCTGCAACAATTTGATGTGACTAATAAAATTTATATATATATATATATATATTGAGTAATAAGTTATGAATATAATTAAAGGAAAAAAAAATGATGGGGCAATTGAACACCTATAATAATTCAATGAAAGATCTAAAATTTGTTGCATACGATAAGAAATTTCTTCACCCAAAAAAAAAAGGATTTCACTATCTTATTAACAATTGTGTCTTGTAGATGAACTTCAGGAGTCCATTTTTCAATTTTATCTTTTACTGTTAATCATGTTGTACAATATCTATTCTCATGTACATAAACCATAACAGACAAAGATTTAACGATAAATCTTAATGCATACCAAGCATACGAGGTTTGCCACTGCAAATCTGGACCATAAGCAAGATTTGGGAAGAACATGTCATTAAGATTCAAGATTGTTTTATTCATTGATTCCATTGCACGAAAAAGATCATCAAATTTTTCATTATTAACTTCTCTACATATTTCCCCTTGTACTCATGAATGGGTAAGCACATTAACAGATTTCTATAGTAGAAGGTTACTAAGTCTCAATAATATTTACCTAGATTTGTTCTGAGACCGTCTTCATCAATGATAGCATCTATATAAGTATGCGGACATGTATTTTTAAGCAGCCTTTGAGTGCAAACATGGTGACGATGACCAAAGCTAGGATCGTTGGAACGAGTGACAAGAAACCAAGGTAATGGGGTGGAATAAAAATGATGAGCTAAATTAGTCGAAACAAAGCAAATTAGAATTAACCATCTCTGACCAATATTGACCAGTATTGTTAAAAGACTTACTGAAAGGAAATTCTTCCAAAAATAATAAAAATACATAAAATTGAGAAATGAGCTATAAATAAAATTAAAAAAGGTTTAGGGACTCTTTCAACCTTCTCACACTATCAAGCTATTACAACCTTCTCACACTATCAAGCTATTACAACAATCCTTACTTAGTTTGATAATGTTTGGTTAATAATATTTCATGCATACAAAAAGGTATCTTTCAATTTAACTTTTTGTTAGTATAAGTATTTTAAAACTCTAGAGAAATCATGTTGGTAAGTTAGCTTAAACCTAGATTTCTACTTCTAGAATTGGAAATACTATACACATGAAATCCTTGTTATAATTAGAAGTTCACAAATCACATTAGCACTTATATGGCCTTGTTTTACCCCATGAATTTATGAATATTTACAAAGTCACTTATATGTTGAAGTGACACCACTTCTTATGTTCATATAGGTGAAGTCCAAGGAACTACAAAGCCGAAAGAACTGCTTAAGCATTTTGACTTACAAATTTCCCTAGGAAAGTTGAATGATTCACTTGCAATTGAAAGGAATAAATTTTAGGAGAGTAGAAGAGCCCAAACTAGTATACATCAAAGCAAAATTCAATTAAGAATTCGAACACAAGTTGGTAGAATCTTAAATGAGTCCAAAGACTATTTTACTTGGGATTACAATCAAATGCTTGAACTAGATTGATCGGTTGTAGAACATACACTGTCATTGAAAGATGGGTTCAAGGCATACAAACAACCTATGAGGAGAATGTCCTATGAAATTGAAAAACTAGTGGCCAAAGAAATTGAAAAACTATACAAAATAGTTTTTATTTGACCAACAAAATATCTAGATTGATTTCTTGATATTATACTAGTTAATAAAAAAAAGGAAAAAAATAAGTGTATATTGATTTTAAAAATCTAATTTTAGCAACCTTAAAGGATGAATATATTACGCTCATAGCTTACATGTTGATTAATGTTATTGCTTGCCATTTTATCCTTAGTTTCATTGATATATATGTTCATCACCTATATAAAATCCCAATTAAGGAAAGGGATGTGAGTAAAATAACTTTACAATGTCCTATGTTGATTGGGGCATACGACTATATTCGACATCAAAAATATTGGTGCAATATATCATAGGGAAATGAACCACATCTTTAAAGAATTAATGACTTCAATAAGGCCAAAATACCTATTGATTTATATATTTTGGCAACCAACTCTTTTATTGGCTCGATGCTTGTCATGAATCAAGACAAGGTTGAACAAGTTATAAATTACCTCAGTAGAATTTTAATAGATATATAGACAAGATATACACTAATAGAAATGAAGAAAATAGGAACTGAAACAGGAAAAAAAATATTGAATTCCTTGATACATTCTATAGTAAATGAGAGAATTTATACAAGTATAGAAGCCTACAAATCAGGAGAAAATCAGACCAACAACTAGCTAATTTACAAAGCATAATTACAATCTAAATTCTAGAAATTTATAGCTAAAATTATAATACATAAGATAACAGAATAATATCTTCTAATATAGGAATAATAATGGGGCGGGTTCGGGATTGATCCCGACTCTGAAATGTATACCTTGTCCTCTATCCTGATTTGTTTCTCGTCGAAAAAAAATTATGGATCCCAATCTTTACATCACACGGGGGACAAAGATCACCAATTTTTATCAAAATTTTTTATTTTATTTTAATATTAATTTTTTTAATTTTAATTAATTAGTTAATTATATAATTGTTTAAATAAAAAAATATTTTTACTTTAAATGAGTGTTATATTTTTATATTTATTATTTTCAAACAATATTAATTATGTTAAAATATAAATAATTATTGCATATATAAATATAAATAATATATCGGGGCAGAAAATGTGCATATCGTCCCCATCTCATCCCCACCATAAAAAAATTTGGAGTAAGGGTGGGGCATGAAAATGATGAAAAAATCTACCCCATTCAGGACGAGGTACATCGCAGATATTGGTCTAATTGATATCCCTATTACAATATTCAAACGATTTCTTCAAGATCCCTTATTAAGTTGGAGCATTGAGATCTTGAATGCCTAACTTGCAAAGAAGAAAATGAAAATGATATCATCCCAAAGGTTTTGGTGAGATATCTTCCAATTGGAATTGAGTTAAAACATATTTTCCATATTGTAAGTGTTCATGAATGAGATGACAATTGATTTCAATGTATTTAGTGCGCTTATAGAAGGCAAGATTTGCTACAATGTACAAAAGCATTGGTTGA
Source organism: Triadica sebifera (assembly GCA_023653625.1). Lineage (NCBI taxonomy): Eukaryota > Viridiplantae > Streptophyta > Magnoliopsida > Malpighiales > Euphorbiaceae > Triadica > Triadica sebifera. The sequence goes on from CM042905.1 coordinate 8,602,148, forward strand.
GAATGTGATAGAGAAAGATCAACAAGTAAATCACATAACCATTTGAGCTTATTAATTGTAAAAGACATAGATCAACATTATGATTCTGCAGAAGAGCACGAGACTATGGGTTACTTCCTAGATTTCCAACAGATAGGAGTCGCACCAAGGAAAATATAACAACATGTAATAGATCATCGTGTCATCAAACAACTTGCTCAGTTGGCATTAAAGTAAGCTTTGATCTGAAAAATTGCTTTTTGAAGGAAAAAAAAGACCTAGAACAGGGGAACTCTTCAAGTAATGAAGAACATTATAGACATCATTAAGATGAGGATGACAAGGTTTTTGCATGAATTGACAGAGAAGTTACACTACATAAGTAATATCGGGCCAAGAAATAGTGAGATAAATGAGATGCCCAATTAAGCGACAATATTGGCTTGGGTCTTTTAATGGTTTGCCACAATCTAGAGATAATCGATGTTATTACTGAATAGAAAAAAAGTTGGTTTACTACCAAATATTCCAATTTCTTTCAAGAGGTCAATAGTTTATTTGCTCTGGTAAACAAATATAGCTTGAGGAGAGCAAGTAAGCTCTAAGCCAAAAACATACTTAAAAGTACCAATGTATTTTATAAAAAAAAATGTACTAAGATAGTTCTTGTGCTTTTGAATTTGTAAAACATAATTCCTAGCAATAATCATGTCATCTACATAGACAATGAGAGCAAGAAAAGAAGTACCTTCAGTCAAAGTAAATAGTGAATGATCATTATGAGATTGTATAAAGCCAAATTTCCTTAACGACAAAGAGAACTTTTTGAACCATTGGTGATGAGCTTGTTTTAGCCTATACAAAGATTTATGAAGCTGACAAACACAAGTATCACTTAGTGAAAGATAGCCTAGAGGAAGAGATATAGAGACTTCTTCATATAACCATTGTGAAAAATATTATTCACATTTAAGTGATGTAATTCCCAATTTTTAGTAGCAACAACAACCAAAAAACACCTAATAGTAGATAATTCTCAACAAAAGCAAAAGTTTTGGTATAATCCAGACCTTTAATTTGTATATAATCCTTGGTTTTCCAATTAGGCCTTATAACATTCAGTAGAAAACTTGTATTTTATTTTGTACACCCCATGAGAACCAACCAGTTTCTTCCTTGAGGCTAATGACACTGAACTCCAAATATAATTTTTCTTTGGAGCAAAAATTTCATATTTCATAGTCTCACACCATTTTGGGTCTTTAACAGCCTGGTAAAAGGATTTAGGCTCACTAACAATAGAAATATTAGTAAGAAAAACTTGATGATATGGAACAAAATAAGAATAAGACAAATGACATGACATAGGATAAATAGTACCTAAAGAAACCACATTGGATGTAGGTTGTGGTGACTTATCTACTCTAAGAAGTTGAGAGAATGAGGTGAGACCTTTGATGTCGTGATGAGTTATAAAGAGAATTTTGTGTGGAACTTGGTTGTTTGGTAGAGATTTATGTAGGTGAGTCTTGAGGTAATGACATAGCCTTATGGTTATAGTCAATAGAGGCAAATATGACAATATTATCTTCAAGATCAGTTTGTTGAGATTGTATTGAGGAGTTGTGATAAGAACGCATAACAACTGATATCTCCGAAGAATAAAAAATTGGTAAAAGGACAACTACATTGGTTCTTTTGGAGGCTTGTAAGAATGAAAAAGGGAATTGATTTTTTGTATAAAAAATGAATCTTGTGATGAAAAGTTTTGTGTGATTCCATGTTATAAACTTTATACCTTTTTTTCCCATAAGATAACCAATAAAAATACAAGGCTTGGAATGAGGTGCAAACTTATCTTTTGATAAAAATTTATCATGTAAATAACATGAATAATCAAAGACACATAAATGTGAGTGATAGAGGCTTTGAAAATAACATCTCATAAGGACTCTTTCTAGACAATTTAGATGTAAGAGTATAATTTATTAGATACGCTGTAGTCAAAACACATTTATCCCAAAAATTGATTGGTAAGTTTGCTTGGAATCGTGGAGTACAAGCAACCTCTAATAATTGATGATGCTTACACTCTGCTATTCTATTTTGTTGTGGGGTATCAAAACAAGATATTTGATGTAAAATACCATTAATAGAAAAGAAGTTAGACATAGGACTAGTAGTAAATTCTAAACCATTATTAATCTTAACTTGTTTGGTATCACAACTAAACTGTTTTTGTGCTTCTGACTTATGTTTGAAGAGATAAACCCATGTACATCTTGTGTAATCATCCAGGATAGTAAGAAAATAATAGACACTAGAAAGAGATGAGGTTTTATAAGGACCCTAAATGTCACAATGAATATTTATTATTGCTTAAAGGAAAAACATTTCAAGTTTATTTAGCTCAATGACATACATCATAATATTTTTTTTAAATTTTTTTTAAGATAAACTAGATAATTCAGGAATTAAAGATAATCGATCAAATGAAATATGATATAATCATTCATCCATAAGGTGGATGAAGAAGAAAGAGATGCAACTGCAATTTGAAGCTCACAGAAGTAGTATAAGTCATCACATAATTCACCCATTCCAATCATTTCTTCGATTTGAGGTCTTACAAGACAAAAAAATGATGGAAAAAATGTGATTGACATTAAAGAGTTTTTGTCAATCTACTTATCAAAAGAAGATTGAATTTGAAAAAAGGTATATGAAGAGCATGATTTAAAACCATTTTGACAATCTACTTTGACCAATAAAGTGCACAAGAACAATTGTCTTATTTGGTAATCTAATAGGTAAAGAGTATGAAGTAGTTTTTGTATTAAAGAAAAAAGGTGTATTGCATGTAAGGTGTTAAAACAAACCACTATCTAGGATCTAGTCTGAAATATCATAAGATTGGGTGACTTACCAATAAAATTTGCTACATTCTGACTAACATAGGATAATAAAGACATGAGTTGCTCATGTTGTTCTTAAGTGAGATTAAACCCTTTACTCGTAGCCTAAATCTGAAATGACATTATTGGATGAAGCATATTCTACCTTCTCCTTTAAAGTTTTTTCTTTTCTTTGCCAACTTGAAAGAAATCCAATTAGCTTTAAAAACTTTTCTTTAGTATGCCCAAGTTTATTGCAATATACCCATTTTGATTTATTTGTCCCTCCTTGTTGATTCCTTTTTGGCTGCTTTATGTTAAATTCCCTTGTTTGATTTCTACATGGTTAGACAACAAAGATTGTTATCTCTATTGATTGATTATATAACTCATTGAAGCAATGGCTTGTTGCTTTCTTCTTTAGTTACAAGGGCATAAACCTTGTTGATTAAAGAAAAAGGTTCCATGTTTAATATTTGAGATCAAATGATTTTGTATTGATCATTCAATCCCATAAGAAATTGATGAACTTTTTCCTTCTATCGTTCTGCCATGACTTCTTTTCCAGCAAGACATGTACATGAAGGGATAATGGAATAAGTTGCTAACTCATCCCAAAGATCTTTTTAATTTGGTGTAGTAGGCTGCCACAATCAGATGTTTCTATTATGCAAGAAAAATTTCTCTTTTTAACTCATGAATGCATGGAACATTTCCTTGAGAGAATCGTTCCTACAAATCTCTCCACATCTCGTAAGCTATATATACATATGCAACACTATTCTATAATTTTGGAACCAAGGCATTGAAAATTCAATAAATTATCATAGACTTACAATGTTCCCAAGCTTGAGTCTTTTTATTATTGTCACCTGGTTTGGATAAAGAGCCATCAACAAAACACAACTTGTTTTTGTCTTAAAGAACATTCATCATAGCATATTTCGATGTTAGATAATTCTCACCTTTAAGGAGACAAGAAACTAGAATTGTGCCTAGATTATCAAATGAATTCAAAAAATAAAGGAAATATGTATTATGTTTAGACATCAACCTAAATGTTGAACTTTTGGTTTTATTTGAAGAATTTTCTTCACTCATGGTGATTGAGGGTTGTAGGATTCAAATATTAGTATCTGCTCTGATACCATAAAGAAAATAAGAATTGAAACGTAAAAGAAAAAGAATATTGAATTCCTTGATACATTCAATAGTAAATGAGATAGCTTATACAAGTATAAAAGCCTAAAAATTAGGAGAAAAATTAGAGAAAGATAAGATCTACAACTAGCTAATTTACAAAGCATAATTACATAATAAATTCTAGAAATTTAAGGCTAAGATTATAATATATAAGGTAACAAAAAAAACTTCAAATATTCAAACAATTTCTTCAAAAAGAAAAACTCGGTCTATCACTTTATCATGCTTTTACTAAGCTTAAGTATTATATGTTATAAGTTGTAATGCATGTTATTAGTCAGACTTATATTATCAAGTATATCTTGACTTGACCTTTCTTAAAAAGTAAACTTGGAAAATATGCCTTGACACTCTCCAAATTTGCATTTCAGTATCTTCCCTAAATAATAATTAACAACCAAACTTTAGTTGATTTCTTAACTAGTCATCTTAACTAGCAAATAGAAGAAGAAATTGAGCATGTTGAAATATGTACATAGAAGTTGTCAATTGAGAATTATGGTTTATGGCTTTAAAATGAACTCGATGATAGGTGCAAGGCTAGTAATTCAATCAATAGAAGGATTAAAGAATGCAATGTTCTTTTTCAGCTGCACAAACAATGAGGCTAAATATGAAGAAACATTGATCATCAGCCTAAAAATCTTGGCAAAAGAGAGTTCAAGCCAGAAGGGACTATTAACTAATCGTTTAGTAGGTTTCATGGGTATACAAATGCATATCAATTACCCTTTAACCTTATGTTCAAAAGGCACAATATTTGAGAAAAGGATTTGAGCAATTCTCCTTCTCATTCATTGAAAGAGGTAGGAATTATGAAGCAAATGACTTAGCACAAAATGCGTTCGAGTTTTAAAATCTCTTTCAAGAAATTCCAACCATTTTCAACCTAACAATATGATATAAGTTAGGTAGAAATTGTCAAGAGAAATTAGGCTGATTATTGAGTTAATTTTTGAATATTTTTTAATTTGAAATTTTGGCAAACTTAGCTTATTGGTTAACAATTTAACTATTAATACTAGTTTAAAGCCTATTAGGATTACAGTATAATACTGTAATCGTCAATGCCCAACTGTTATGTAATAATTTGCAAATGACCAAACCACAAGACCTAAAATGATTAACTCAGGTTATTACTAGTAGTTGGTACATAACTTTATAAACTTATCTTTCTTCCTCATCCTTTCTAATGTGAAATAGGAAATTTAGTACATCAAGCTAGTATCTCACCAGACTTGAGTATATACAATTGGCTTGAAATCTCTCTCTTGTTTTATTGATGTGGAATTCACTTATAGATGTTACAATTCACCCTCATATGAGACTCAACATTCTCACTGATATTTGCCCCATTATCGCTCAAGGTTGCACATGAAGTAACTTCGATATCAAACTATAACAACCCATACCTAACTGTCTTATAACAACTTACAAATAGCCAAACCATGCTATCTAAAATAGTTAATCCAGGTTACTAATGATAGTTAGTGTAGAAGCTTATAAACCTCTCTTCCTTTTTCATTCTTTTCTGATGTGGAATCATGAAGCTAACACCTCTCAAAGTTTAAGTACATTCGGCCTTAGAATCTCTCTCATGTTTTGCCGATTTGAGATTTACCTATGAATGTTACAATTCATCCCTCCATATGAAATTCAACATCCTCTTTGAGATTTGCCTTACCATTACTCAAAGTTGGATGTAGAGTGACTTTGATACCAAATTGTAACGACTTATGCTCAACTGTCATATAACAACATGCAAATAACTAAACAATGCGACCTAAAATAGTTAATTATTAGTAGTTGATGCATGACCTTATAAATTTCTCTTTCTTTCTCATCTTTTTTGTTATGGGATAAAGAAGTTAGCACATCAAGCTAACACCTCTTTAAACTTGAATTCTTACAATTGGCCTAAAATCTCTCCCATATTTTGCTAATATGGGATTTCCCTATGGATGTTACAATTCATCCCCCATATGGAATTCAATGTCCTTGCTGAAATTTGCCCCTTTATTGTCCAAGGTTGCACATGGAGTGATTCTGCAATTGTCTTGTAACAACTAGCAAATGACTAAACCACGCGCCATAAAATGGTTAACCTAGGTTACTACTAGTAGTTGGAGAAAAGAGTTACAAACCTCCATTTCTTCTTCATTCTTTTCTAATGTGGAATCATTAAGCTAGCACATCTCAAGATTTGAGTACATTCAGCCCAAAATCTCTTCTATATTTTGTTGATGTGAATTTTGTCTAGAGATGTTACAAATATTAAAGCATATATGTAAGTCCAAAAAGTAATAAACCAATAGATCTAAAGTTTTAATAAATAAATATGGATCCAGAGATATGTTCAAGCCTAGAAACTAGAGCCAAATTGAAGTGAAGCCAAAATAAAAAAGGTACAACAGTCAATTTGAGTGACACAACAATATCCAACCATATAATAATATAACATGGTCCCTTTTCTATAAAAGAATAAGCCATTAATGATGAAAACATCTCTTTGATACTAGTAGTACTTTTTACATCATTTATTTTGTTTATTATAGTATTTAATTTCTATCATTTAGTTGCAATTTCATCTTTGTAATTGTTATGAGCTCTTGCTATAGTCTAGCTTGAGCATTGTTTCCATTATAACAATTATTAAATCAATATTCTCATTTGTCAACGCATCAGACCTGACCCAAGAGTGCACGTCTAGAGTTGTTTACTACTACACTTGACCTGTGTAAGATTCTTTGTTTGCCACAATAATCAATCTTGGCCCAGAAATCAAGATAAATCAAATAATCATCAAACAGTTAATCCATTAAAACCAAAAATGCTTATTCAACCTCTATTTTTAATATAGCTTGAATCTAGTTCAGTTCTAGAATTATTCTTATATTGTCGGATCACAAATCTTAACTCATTATATTAAACTCTACTAGAGACTCGAACAATAACTTAATAGAAAATTTAAACTCTACTAGAGACGTGAACAATAACTTAATAGAAAATTTGAGTACATTAATTAATCGATTTGAGTGAACTTATTGATGATTAATAATTGTGTAAAACTGATTTTGATGTACCGTTTGATATAAAATCTCAACCAATGTATGCTCACCCTACTTTTTAACACTATAGGCAAGTGTAAAAAACAAATTTTATAAGTTTGAGCGCAGAAAATTCTTTTTATAAGTTTTTAAAGTTATATATTATTTCAAAAACTTTATATAAAAAAAAACCCTGAAATTCATCACGTGGCGAAGAGAATATAATTGGGGTCCATAAATATTTATATTACATACCTACCTACGTATGGACACACATTGTCTGATTGTCGGACTCAGTTTTAACTTATAAACACTTTCTCAAATAAAAAAAAAAAAAAGGCTAAATAGAAAAATCCACTCTGGCCCACACACAGACTACGAAATACGCGCATTTATAATTTTATTATTATCATTGTCTCTCTATATATAGGACACATCCAACCCTCCCTCCAAAAAAAAAAAAAAAAATGAAAACCCAAAATCCCAATCCGCATCAGAGATGGAGAGAGATTCTCCAGAGGTAGATTTCCTCTCCTTAAACCCTTTTCTTTCTTCTCTTCTTTTTAGGGTTTTTTTTATTGGCTCTTGAATTTGTTGGTTATTACGGTGCTCAATTGAAGGAAGATAAATCAAGCGCATTGTAATTTTTTCATCTTCTGAGTTTGAATTTCATGTTTTTCTGTGTTTGAATTGTGTTTTTGCTTCCACTTTTCTTTGCTTTCCGCGTTCAACTACTTTGTGTTTCCGTTATCCATTCTTCTTGCGCTGCTACTGCTAGGGCATTGGGTTTTATGGCAAAAACGCTGTCGTTTTTGCTATCGTTTCCTTTCCCCTCTGATTCGCACGTGCCTTTATTTCGGGGCTTTTAAAAAAACCCAATACCTATTCGGGTGTCGGAGCGTTATACGGACTCGTACGGTCCGAGGTAAGATAGATTTTGGCGGGTCGATGATGATGACTGTGCGATTTGGGAAGTTCTTGTGTATTCGATTTCGATACTGAGTTCGGAGGATTTAATGCAATTAAAAAGAGAATTTGGGGATTTCTTTTGTTTTTCGTGCAGTTAATTTCGTTATAGCGATGAAAATTGGAAGAGATTTGTGGTAGGGTATAAGAGACGGGATTTTTTTAAAATTTCAATCTAGTTATTTTTATGCTTTCTATTGGCTATTAAATTCTTGTAACTTTGATAATAAATCTGTTAGCAACATAATCAACATATTTGAAGCGGATGTTGAATTCGAGTTTTAGCTAATTTTTTATGTACATGTCCATTTTTTATTTTTTGATAATGCCATTGTGTTCAGATGAAGTGCTTGGTGTTATTTTATATTGAATTCACACTTTTCAATATGTTAAAAATGTTGTCTTTGGTTTTGGTTCGACTGCAACAATTTGTAATAGCTATATATGGATATGCTATTCTCGATAGTTCTCACTGCTTATCATCTTTTGATACAGAAATTGACTCTATGTAGTGGTTAGCAGGGTGTCATTTGATATCTTTCATCTCTTTTGCGGCAGTTTCACTACAATTGAAAGGGGAAAAATTATGATAAAATTACAATAGCAGTTCCTTAAACTTTGTAGAAACATTTATTTTTATTTTACTGCTTTTTCACTTGAAGATTCATATAAATCTCTTTTGCATCAGTTTCACTACAAATGAAAGGGGAAAAATTATGAAAAAATTACAATAGCAGTTCCTTAAACTTTGTAGAAACATTTGTTTTTATTTTACTGCTTTTTCACTTGAAGATTCATATAAGTGCATCTCAAGTTTGTATGTTTTTTTTTGTTCTGAATTTTTTTTAGGAGTATATGAACTGGGATGTACTAAGACAGCAGTTGTAAAAATTGATCCAAACAAAGATGGTGGATATTAACTACAACCAAATAATGTCCAGTTATGCTGGATTAACCTGCGAAGTAATGCCAACCTTGAGCTTGACGCGTGGTTATAATTCAGATGCCGCATACTCTTTTAATCACTTAAATAATGAAATTACTGATTATAACCCTACGATGGCTGGCAACAGTGATCAATTTAGCTTCCTAAAAGGTGAGTCATGATGTTGTTTGATACTTTTTACTTTCATTTCTTGTTACATTTTTTTTTATATTTTGGCTTCTCTGTAGGATTACTTGAAAATGGGAACAAGCCAGGAGATGCAAGTATGTACACTGATTCACACATGAGGCAGATTTCTTATGACATGCTTCTTTCTCCTGAAAGGATTTCTGCCATTACTGCATTTTCTGAAAAGTGTTCTACCATTACTACAAGTTCTGATGAGGATTGCCTTTCTGAATTTGGAGCTTTTGACAGCGGACCATTCTTATCCAACAGAGAATATAATTCTGAGTCTTCATCCAAAGATAGTTTGCGACAACATCAATTTTCTCAGTGTACGTGGATTTAACTATGACTAGATTATCGATTTTTTTGATATTTTCATGATTTATTATGTAATTTGTTTTAGTAAACTTTATTTATTGCTGGTCTATAATGGTTAATCTGTTATTTCATTGCAAATTTTGAGCAACTGCCAATTGTTTGAGAGTTGTACTTGTCTTCTGTGAATATTTTCATTTCCTATGTTTATTTTTTTATGTACTTTCTTATACATATTTCTTTGTTTCATTTTTAATTTAATTTTTCTATTTCTGGGTTTGCTTGGTCCAAAACCATGTTCTTGGTATTTACGAAGCACCAAATTAGTTCGAGACTATTGAGTAGTTGCAGAATGATTGTGGTATAATCTTTACTAAATCTCGTCAATCCTTGAGTTATATCTTGTGGCTGATTATGCACTCATGGTGGCACTTCTGTTGTGAACTCTTGGCTGTATTGATTGTCTTAGTTTTCTAATGAGTAGGGACTGTTATTATCTTTGACACATTAAGAAAATTTAGTTTCAACTAACATTGGGTTGTGCAAGCTTGGATGTTTTTGTTACCCCCAAATCCGTTAATGATGAGTAGTTTATCCAATTTGTGACATAATTGGAATACCTGCTTATTTTCTTTTTTTCCTATCACATTACAGTTTGTGATTGTTGATGTAGGTTGTAACTATTACAAAATTTTTTGCTTGTAATTCTAACACAAGGTTTCTCATCACATCTTCTGCTATCTATTTTTTCCCCTTATATTTTTCCTCACCTTGTTGCTGTATTGGAGGTTTGTCTGTTTGAGTTATTATTTTGTCAGGAAATTTCAATATGTTGACCTTTACAGGTGTTGCAAATACTCAGAACCTTCCGACAATGGCTTTTTCATCTAAATTGACAGAAACCTCTGAGTTTGCAAATTCAACTTTGCAGATCTCCTCATGTTTACCCCTAATGATTGGGGAAGACTCCAATTTTCCTAGCGAGGATTTCCTACCTAAATCACATTTTTTTGAACAGAAGCAACAGCAGCCTTATTCATCATATGAGCAATTCAATAAGCCATTGGAGGATGAAGCGTCGTGTTTATTTGCTGGATTAAGTGAATGTTGCAGTTCAGTAGCTAGACAAGTAGACCCAGTGCATTCTCAGGTCCCTTCAGAACAATTGAATGGAGTGTATGTTGCTTCAGAAAGTTCTTCACATCTTTCAAGTTCTAAGGTAATTTCTGGACCAGCAAATTCAAGTAACCATTTTCAGTTTTCTGTTGAGCAGAAGATTTTGCATGCCTATAACAGCCACAAGATGTCAACAGTTCCCACAGGGAACTATCTAGTATCTTTTGTTAAGAATTTGCATTTAACTGTGTGCAATAATTGAATGTGTCTGTGGAAACATTTCTGCTCTCTTCTATCACATTTTGATAACTGTTGCCACACTGATTGTAATATCTGTGCTCCTGTCTGAGATCAGTGTAATACCAGTAAATGTCACCAAGATTTTGAGAATTTCTACAATTGTGTCATGAGGGATTCCAGTAGTTCTCTCAGTGGCCAGCCTGGCTCTTGCTCTTCGGCAAACATGCTGCCACCTGCAAAACGTTTGAAGCGCAGCTCTCACTGTTCAGAGAAATTGCCACCTTCTTCAAAAGATCCAAAGATGGAAAAGTCCTGCTGCTTATTGTCATCTGAAAACAGAATTGCTTCTGTATTTCCATCATTGGTGGTTCAACCTTCTAATCCTGATGGACTGCCATCCTCTCAGCAATTGCCTGAATCTCCTATATCTATTAATTCTGAGGTTCTGGAGGGGAAATTTGATCTTTTAACAAGACCCATGCAAAATCCTTTGAGTTTGATTCAGCCAATGAATAATGCTGGGGATTTTTTTTCCAGATTGAATGCTGAGAGCTTTGCTCCTTCTAAAGAGTTAATCATTCATACCATGTCAGAGGAGATTGACTCTGAGAATTTTGGTGAGCTTGCCAAGTCTAGTGAATTAGGGTTTAATGCCATAGACAAACTCTCTGAAGAGCTTGGTACCACTTCCAAAGAGGAGTTGTCACTAGTCAGGTCTAATTTTGACTTTGCCAAGCCAGATATAGAGGCTGAAAAGGAAAACGAACTGAAGCCGGGGAGTCCAGAAATAAGAGGTCTCTCCTTGATTGAGTGTTTCTCAGCAGATGAAATAAAAGATCATATATCAAGTCTTCAGCAGTGGATCAGTCAGGTCAGTATATCATTGTTACTGCTTTGCTTCTGGGCTAATACGTAATTAAAGTCTACTATTAGTGAAACCTTGTAGCTTCCATTATTAGTAAATAGAAGTTAAAAATCTAGTTTATAATTTTTACCTATTAGAATGTAATTACTGTGTTTGGTGGATCTAAATTTTAAGTGGCTGTATATAAAATTATCAATATCTGGTGCATAAATTTGTGTGCTCATTTCTGTTGTTGGCCAGTACATGTTCAGTTTTCTCATGATAATACTGCAGTTCATCTTTTGCTCTTCTTCCAATCATGAAGTGTTTACAATTTTCTATTACCATTGAATGATGCAAGTTCATCTCACATATTACTTCACCAGTTATTGCTTTAATTCTGTTGCTTTTGATTGAATGCTGATTATGCTTCTGCATCTTCACCTAGAGAACATCAAAGGAAGAAAAAGAAAAACAAATAAGATTTTCTGCCAATGAGAATACGTGCCAGTTGTGTGCAGCAGATAAGCTTTTACTGGCCCCAGTTCCAATATATTGTTCATCTTGTGGTTCTCGCATCAAACGCAGTGTGATTTACTATAGCACCTCAGAGGAAAATGGTATGCGGCATTGCTTTTGTACCTCATGTTACAAAGCTAGAGGTGGGAGTATCACATTCTATGGGATTACTATTCCCAAGGTAAAGCTGGATAAGAAAAAGAATGATGAGGAAATTGAGGAACCGGTAAGCTGAGAGACATGGTTGCTTTGCTCAGTTTTAAGATATTATACAATATTCATTTTCCAATGTTCTTGTGTTATTCAGTGGGTCCAGTGTGACAAATGTAAACATTGGCAACACCAGATATGTGCTCTCTTTAATGATAAAAGAGATATGGAAGGGAAATCTGAGTACTTATGTCCCAGATGTTGCTTAGAAGAGATCAGAGGCAGGAAACATGTGCCATTGTTACCAAAGGCTTCTGTTTTCTATGCAAAAGATTTACCAAGGACCTTGCTAAGTGACTACATAGAGCAAAGACTCTTTAGACGTCTTAATCAAGAGAAAGAAGAGAGAGCAACTTTTATTGGAGAGAACATTAATGAGGTTAGGTGCTACCTCTTCATGAAACTGTTGTAATCTTAGCAATGTTTATATGCCTGGTTATGCGTAATCAGATTTTTATGTCCTCTATGTTCATAATGCAAAACTCATGTAAAGACAAGGCAAAAGAAAATCCGTCTTTACATGGATCGTATATAGGCCTAGAGAGAAGAGGAAAGCTGTGAATATTTGTGTATGAAAGCTTATCTTATTTTTGAAGAAACAGGGGGGGGAACAAAATTAACTTGCTGAAGCATTAACTATAGAACACTTATTTTTCCTTTATATATAACGAGTCATTCAGAAGCATGTACTCAATTTTTATGGAAATATGTTTTATGGACCTCTTAGGATTGGTCTTCTAATGATAAAAATCCTCTTCCCAGAACATATGACCTTAGGACTAACTTTATCTGATTCTTCTTTCAAGCTTCTTTCCTTTTTTTTTTTGTTTTATATTTTTATCCTGGACATGACTTATTTACAATCTACAATATTAGCTTTGGGACATGTTTGATAAGGTCTAACCTTATCTAATTTTTCTTTATGGCTTCTTTCGTTGTTTCTTTTTCTTATTTTTCACTTGATTCATGGACATGCCTGTCATTTATGATCTACAATGTTAACTTCGGGAAATTGTTTGATATATAATGTTCTCTCCTTGCTAGGTTCCTGGAGCTGAAAATCTTGTTGTCAGAGTGGTGTTATCTGTTAATAAAGAGTTGAAAGTGAAGCAGCAGTTTTTGGGGATATTTCACGATGGCAATTATCCTGATGGATTTCCATATAGATCAAAGGTGTGTGGTTATTTAAGATCTTGCGATAATTCATTTATTTCTTTGCTTAATTCATTATGGACATCATGAAAACTTCTTTAGAGCATTGAAAATAGAGGATGGTATTGCGTTGGTGTCAGCATGTTAGTCATTTTTATTACAGTTCTTGAAGTTCTCCTTATGTTAAAACCTAGTTAATGGGTTTTGTATTTTAGGTAATTCTCTTGTTCCAGAGGATTGAAGGAGTAGATGTATGCCTTTTTGGCATGTATGTACAGGAATTTGGATCAGAGTGCAGTCAGCCAAATCACCGGTGCATTTACATATCATACTTAGATTCTGTTAAATACTTTAGGCCTGAAAGAGAAACTGCAGCTGGAGAAGCTCTTCGTACATTGGTCTATCATGAAATATTGGTATAGAACTGTTATATTCATGCCTCTTTATTTTTTCTTTTTATTTTTTTGGGTAATAACCTTTAATCTTCATTTCTTTTCAATTGTCGTTTTGTCTTCTCAGATTGCTTACCTTGAATACTGTAAGAAACGAGGCTTTGTGGCATGCTATTTATGGGCCTGCCCTCCTTTAAAGGGTGAAGATTATATCTTATATTGCCATCCAGAGATTCAGAAGACACCAAAATCTGACAAGTTGCGACTATGGTTTGTCTCTTTCTCACTCTCTGACAAGCTCTGCGGTCTGTGTGTATGAATGCAAATTTAATATTGGCCTGCAATCTTATGAAAACATAACCTTGTACTAGTGTTGAGCCAATTTCTTCATTTTATTTATGTTCCAGCCCCCATTATTCTTTTTCTTCTTTTTGTCTTTTTAGTTATCATTATGCTTCTTCTCTGTTTATGAGTGTATCTTGACTTGTATTTGGTCCACATGCAGGTATCATTCAATGCTAAGAAAAGCAGCCAAAGAAAATATTGTGGTCAATTTCACTAATTTATATGAACACTTCTTTGTTTCTACTGGGAAATTTTACTCGAAGGTAACAGCTGCTCGCTTGCCATATTTTGATGGTGACTATTGGTCTAGTGCTGCTGAGACTGCCATCAGGAATATTGAGAAACAAAATGGAGAATATTCAGGCAGGAAGGTCAAGAAAGTAATGACAAAGCGAACTCTTAAGGCCATGGGTCATTCGAATTCTTCTGATGGTGCCACCAAAGATATTCTACTGATGCAAGAGGTAATCTTATTAACTTTCTCTCTTTAGACCTCTGTGAGTGTTTATATGTGTACTTTTTTCATTTTTTTTTGTTTTTAAGTTGAATGTCCAGTTTTGATGGATATTTAATATTTTCATAGGCAAGATAAAGCTGATGGCTTCTCTTTGAAGTCAGCTAAAAATTGCAACAAACCTACTGATTTATGAGTTGCATGAAGAAATCTGAGGAATAGGATCAAAAAATTCAAACCCATTGGTACCTATTAGATCTGATCCAATAGCAGTTAGATGTGTTGTAGTCACTGGGAATATATTTCCTGTTTTAAAATCATAAATAGAAATTATGCAGCATTGGGACCACTTTTAAAAAGGTGAATCATATGGCAAGAAACACATTGATTTTATTCTTAGAACATGTTATATATACGAACATTTATCATGTCAGTGTCAGCTTCTGCTTTTATACGAGTTTTTAAGGTTCTACATTTCCTGTTCTGATCTTTTTATGGCTTCTCTGTTTTTTTTCCACGATCCTGAGCCATGCTGTTCCAAATGATTGAAATTTGTCCATTTGCTTCAATTGAAATGACATAAATTTCTGAAACAGCTAAATGTTTAGATGAATTTAGATCTTCTATGAAATAGAATTGTAAATTTTGTATCCTCGCTGGATCTTCCATGAAACTAGAAGTAATATAGATGAACTTGTTAAATTGAAATATGACTTTTCTATGTGTCCTCATTATTCTAATCTTCATGTTTTTCCTTTATCAGCTAGGCAAAACTATTTCATCTGTTAAGGAGGATTTCATTGTTGTGCATTTGCAATCTGTTTGCTCATACTGCCGCGAAGTCATACTATCTGGATGGCGATGGTATTGCAGTCACTGCAAAAATTTTCAGCTATGTCAAAGGTAAAATTCATGCTCATATAATTCTCATGGTACTCCCTCTCTCTCATCCCAGAAAAAGAAAGTACTTTACTTTCTGCCTTGTGCTATTTGGTGTGAATGACTCACATTAGTGAGATCCCACTCTTCACATTTTGTGACAGTGTATTCTGGTTGTCATGTTTATTCTAATATCAATTTGCAGATGCCATGATGCAGAGCAAGACGCATGTGGGGCAGAAACACACACTGTTGGTAGCAAAGAAAAGCATTTACTCTCCAAGGTGAACCCCAAACTCACACTTGAATGATGTCTTTTGAATTCAAATTTGGCTTATTCAATATCTGTTTCTCCTTTTTCCTTTTAGGTTGTGGTGGATGATGTTCGATCTGATACCAACGATGAAGATGTTAATTTGGATATTTGGTTATTCGAAAATAGGCATATTTTCTTGGGTTTCTGTCAGAGGAATCATTATCAGTTTGACACTCTTCGCCGAGCCAAGCATTCTTCAATGATGATCCTGCATCATCTTCACAATCCAAGATCGCCTGCTGCTGGGACCACCTGCAACACTTGTCAGCAGGATACTAATACTAAGGATAGGAATGTTTGTACCACATGCTATAGTAAAAAACTTTGTTCTTCACGTATTCATAAGTTGGCATATCACTCTTCTGTGCCTGATGTTGAAACTGAGAGTAGATATGCTAAGGAGAAAAAGCTTAAGGTGTGTATAACCTCTCTTCATGTTTCTCTTTTTATGCATTTTGTTAGATTCCCAAGTTTAGAATCCACTTTTGCTTCTCTCATCTTTCTGTAAGGTAATGAGGATTGAACTTATAATTTATAAATTTAGTATAAGATGCATTATTCACTTCAATAAACTGATTATGCCCCTTGGGTATCACGATTGGTCAACTGAGTTGATCATTGTAGATTTACTTACCGTGTGATTTGGTGGTGCAGCAAATGGAACTGCTAAATGTTCTACAACATGCCTCACAATGTGCAGCAACCGGTGCCAACCCCTGCTCTTACCCAAACTGCCATAAAATGAAGAGGTTGTTCCTCCATGCCTCTAAATGTACTGTTCGGATATGTGGAGGTTGCATGCACTGTCAAAAGGTGTGGTACGTACTGCGGTTACATGCAAGAAATTGTGGCCAAATAAATTGCTGCATCCCGCGCTGCAGGTTAGCTACGACTTGCTAGTATCAAAATTTTTGTTTGAACTCAAGTTATTGCCTCCGCTCTGATGAAATTTAATATCGTATTAAAGTCCATATTTAAAGTATTTTTTTTTAATTCTTAGGGATCTTAAGGACCGATATTCAAATAACTCACTTTTGTATCTGAGACCTGGTGGAAGGCCACCATTGCAAGCACCAGCATTTTCACAGGGTAACTGAACCACCGCCAAGTGTATATAGTTGAGCAGGATAACTGACCTGGATAATCAAATTTACAGTTTGTCAAGATCCAATTGTATAGCTAGCCGAGTTTATGGGATGCATAGGTGAAATCAAGTTTTAATAGCAATATAATAGAATAAATTAGCAATTGTTTTTTCTAGGATGGAGATCCTAGGTTGATGAAATAGGTTGAAGCTTAGTGATGCAGTTTTCACTAGTTTTATGCTGATTCAAGTTTACAGACTGTCATATCATCTTTCATGTTTTGTCCAGTTTGGTGTATATTGGTGGCCTAATCTCAGTTACTGAGTTGTATGTAATGAGTTACTGATATCTGTATTATGTAAGAAACTGAAAAATTATATGCTTAGTTTTTCAGCAAATTCTACAATTTTCTTTAATACAAAAAAGAGAGAACATCAGTAAATAAAACGAAAGATTTATGTTGATATGGTATTCAAGGATTTTTATAGAGAATTATCATGTTAGAAATTGTTCAGATTTTTTGTTT
This sequence comes from Triadica sebifera, assembly GCA_023653625.1. Lineage (NCBI taxonomy): Eukaryota > Viridiplantae > Streptophyta > Magnoliopsida > Malpighiales > Euphorbiaceae > Triadica > Triadica sebifera. The sequence goes on from CM042905.1 coordinate 8,619,744, forward strand.
TCGGATAAGCAGAAACAGAGATGTGCATTATCTTTGAAGGTTGTTCGGATTATGCTGACTTGCTATACAATTAGAAAAGTAAATTACAAAATTTCTTGTTAGTGTATGATATGTTCAAATTGAATAGGTGATAATATGATCTGAATTCCCAAGTTTACATTGTGAATTATAACTAGACTAATATTAGCTTTAGTTTCTAATATTTTGATTGAAGAGTTCTATAGTGAAATAATATTGTAATCCTTCAATGAGCCGAAGGACTTCAGAGTTTAAATTCAATAAGAAAATAAGTACATGTAATGTTTGAAGAGTGTTGGCTATTTATCATATGGGATCGATAAATTCTCTCAAGTGAAATACTACCTGGAAAAAGACTTCATGGCTAAAAAGTCACTTAAAATTTTCGAAGTAATACTGGCAATCTTAAAGAAAGGTTGAAGTTAGAAAAGAAAAACTAGAAAACTAACATTTATGCGTATCCTTCATTTCTGAAGGTCCAAGGAAAAATTAAATTCCAAAATTATGCACATATTTTCATATTTAGTTATTTTTTCCCGTTTTATTTCTTGAAAAACACTCATCACCGTTTTCAATTTTATCTTTTAACTTATGGGGAAAAAAACGACAACATAATGGTGTTTTTTTCTAATAAAATTTGACTTTTTCTTAGCAATTTGAACCCTAATTTTTAATTCAACTTAAAAATTCAGAGTGGATATACTTCTAGAACCCACATTCAAAAGTTCTTATATTTTCTCGATCCACATTCTATCTTCTTCTGACATAAACATACTACTGAGATTTACATTTTCACAACACTTGAAAAGGGAAATGAAACTAAGAAAAAGACATAAAGATAGATAAGATAAAAGATAAAAAGAGAATCTTTGAAATGTGAACAATTTCAAGAGCATATCACATGAAAAGCTAATGAAGGACATCATATATAAATATCTCTTTCAACCTTTTCAAAAACGCTAATTGCACATTTGCATACCTCATCTTTTTAAAAATGTACTTTTTGCATTCTCTTCAGTCACATGAGTGTGTGAACTGTTCAATAATATTGTCATGTCCAACACTTAATTTGCTTTAATCCCTCTCCAATTTGTAATTATTCTATTAATACTCTAAAAAAGACAACTTTCTCACATAACTACCATTATCATCCTTCTTTCTCTTTCAGTTTTTTTTTTCTTTCTTAATGATTCTTCGCATCCTAAATTTTAAATTATAAATTGATTCTTCTTCTCCATAGGATTTGCTCCTGTAGTCATCTGTAACACCACAATCCCCAACCCCTTCTGGAGTATGATAATCAAAGCCAAACACCTTGATAATCAACCTCCTTGAAGCCTGTTTTAGGCCATATAAAGACTTGTTAAGTTTGCAAACTTGTTTAGGGGCAACTTTTTATACCCTTCAAGAGGTTTAAAGTAGACCTCCTCATCTAAAACCTATGAAGAAAGGCATTATTAATGTTCATCTGCTCCAGTGGCCAATGATAAGCTATTGCTAATGCAAGAAATACCCAAACTGTTACAAGTTTAGCAAATGGAGAAAAACTTTCAAAATAATCTATCTCCGACGATTGTAACCCTTTGCTACTAACCTAGCTTTACACCTTTCTACTATCCCATTTGGATTATATTTGACTTTATAAACCCACTTGGACCCAATGGCATGTATATTAGGTGGCGAAGTAGTAATCTCCCAAGTATGGTTATCTTCTAATGCCTCTAATTCCTTATTCATAGCCTCAACCCACTCCCATGTTGCACTGCTTGTTTATAGCGAGTAGGTTATTGGATATGTGTTATTTTTGCAAAAAAAAAAAAGCTTGATCTAATAAGGAAAATGAAAATGAAGGTGCAAAAGAATAAACTTAAGTGTTAAGAGAAACAATACCTGAATGGACAGTAGAAGTAATAGCAGAAGGTGTATGGCCATCTTGAACCGTGGTACAAACATAGTCTTGTATCTAGGAAGGTTAAGTTGGGAAAATGTATTAGAATAAGGAGAAGAATGATCAAAAGATGAATCAGAGTTTGAATTAGTTAAAGAAGTTGAATTGTAAGGCGCAATGGAAGTGTTTGGTATTGACAATGTGGAAATTATAAGAATCACATGGTTGAGGTATAGGTACATTGTCTTGTGTTACAAATTTTGTTGCTGAGTTATAAGGGAAAACTTGCTCATAAAAGACTACATCCCTAGAAGATATTATGGCATGATTATGAAGTAAAAGAATTTTATATGCCTTTTTTCTTTGACAATACCCAACAAAAACACCTCTATAGGCTTTGACATCTAATTTGTGTTTGTGAGGAACATTATTAGACACATAACACAACCAAAAGTTCTAAGTCTACTATAATCTGGCAACATATGATAAAGTACCTCAAATGGAGATTTCCAATTTAAAATAGAACTAAGCAACCAATTAATGATAAAGGTTGCAGCTAAGACTACCTCACCCCAATACCTTTTAGGCAAATGTAATTGAAAAAGAAAAGCCCTTGCAATATTAAGCAATTGTCTATGTCTCCTCTTTATAATCCTATTTTGTTGGAGAGTATAACTACAAGATGTTTGATTAATTATCCCAGCATTAGCAAACAAATTTCTACTTTTTCTATTCACAAATTCATTCCCATTATCACTTTTTATAATTTTCACCACACACCCAAACTGAGTCTTAACTAGTGCTAAAAATTGTGACAAAATATGACAAATATTTCGTTTAGATGTCAACAAATATTGTAACACCACATCTTACGCATTTAAGTATAACATAACTCTGTATCAAATAATTACACATAGCATGCTGGAAAAACATAATATCCTGTTAATAGTGGTATAATTTTTTTTTCATCATATCCTGTAATATCATTCGACAACTTTGCAAGTCAACTTTGAGGCTTTGCCACAATATAATATATCACATATATTAAAATATAAACTTTGCACATAAATATTTACGATTTGATTTCATTTATACATTTAAAAAAAAACAATCCAGAGTGACTATACATGTTCAAACATATAAATCCAAAATATAGATGACATATTTTCATGCTTATGTAGAATGCAATGAGAGAGAGTAGTGAGACTCGGCCGGTGACCTTTGATCCATATCTTTTATATGACAATGAAAAAGAGTTAACACTTTTCTTTACTTGAAAAATTACGCAAACTAATAAGTTGCGACTCAGTGAGAATAATTATCAAATGAGCTCTACAGTACCAAGCAACTCATAATGACAAATCATAAATACAATGCGTATTTTCCATTCCATTCACCTTTATCATATAATCACAAATGAAATTTAAAAATATAATCATTATTCTTTACTTATACTCATGCTTTGCTCATTTGATTTTGTTGTGACTAAGTTAAACGTACATTGCCCGAGTTTCCATATAAACTTTGTCATATGAATATTTGCATTTGCATTTGCTAGCTAACTTGATCATTTATTTCATTTGCACATTTGTTGGGCCATAGGCATTTTCTTTTGCTTTACAATATCAATTAATTAGTCACAACGTCTTTTAAGTCCATATACATATGCACTTGTACTTAAGTATTCATCAATCATTGTATCTTATCACATATACCATACATATACCGCATATATACCTCATATGCCACATGTATACCTTACATATACTATACATATACCATGTATATATCACGTATGTCAAACATATACCTCAAATATACCACAAGTATACCATTTATATGTACCACAAATGTCACACATTATTCATCATCATATTATCAAGCAAAAAACATGTCAATCATTTGAATCACATAGCAAGCAACATTCATATGCACTAAAAAATTCAATTGATAATTAGACTCACATTTTTCCTTTGATTCTGACCCTTAACTTATTGTCTATTCCTTTCTTGTGGATCTCCAATATGTTGTGAGCCTATATGGAAATATAATTTATTAACTCATGATTAGACAAACTTAATGTGGTTTAAACAAATTAATATGCATTTTTCATATCATTATTTAAGATTTTTCCTATGAGGCAGTATGACCTTATGAGATTATTTAGCCCATATATTTTTCTATATTTGACCAATTAATCTGATTCTTGCTCCTAATTATAATTAACATATAATTATGTAACATATTAAAATTTTATACCAATTAGATCATTGTACAATATTTGGTGGAATTTCTAAATATGTTTTATTTTCTGCCCTATTTATGCCCTTAGGCAATTTCAGGGTACCAACTTTGGTTCATCATAACTTATATTATATAAGTCATATTTCAATGAAACTTTATAAATAATTATATGGGTTCAAATGGAATATTTTTCATTTTTAAAACTTTTATCAATTATATATCTAAGATTCTCAAATTATAATAAATAGTTTACTAGTCCAGAACAAAGTTGGCTTCAAGACCAGTATGACTTGTAAAGGCTATAACTTACTCTATACGTAACATATTATGATGAAATTAGTACAAAAATTTAGATAAGACATATAAAAATAACTTTTATGTTTTGATAATTTAAATAAGACATTTATAAAGAGCTCAAAATGGCTATACAAATTGTTGGAACCGCCTAGGGCACTAAGCAGTCCGCTCAAACTATGGAATAGTCATGATTCTATTCACAATAAATCCAAATCCATAAGACATATAAACCTAAAATTTAGTATAAAGATAAATATCATATATATCTACAATTTTTGTGTTTTGAGATACTTTAAATAATGGTTTTATCATATTCAAAAGTAACGAGCACAGTAGCTAACTCAGCTAGGGTTCACACCCTTACCTGTTTTAGTAGAGAGAGGATTTATCTTCCTATACACAAAATATTTCAAAAATGTTTATATATAAATAAATTTAAGACATAAATGAACAATTTTTATGTTTTAAACTTTTCTAGAATCAATTTTTATATATATCAAAATCGGGGTGCAATTTAGTGCCTATTAATGAACCTTAGCAATTCAAATCAACCCTATAGCAATAAGAATGATTGCTTACCAAGAACGAACTTGAAAGGGATCAATTTGCTGTAAAAACTAAGTGAAACAAGGAAGAATCAAGGGCTGGAATGAGGGAAGATGAAGAAAAAAATGGGGCTGGAGTAAAGAGACAGAAATGGGAGGAAGAAGATAAAGCGAACTTTATTATTTTGTCCTTTTTATCTTTTTGTTTCTTCTTCTCTTCTCTTCTCTTCTCTTTTCTCTTTTCTCTTCTCTTTTCTTTTATTTTTCTTTTGTTTCATTTTCATTTTATTTTATTATTATTATTATTATTATTATTATTATTATTATTATTATTATTATTATTATATGTAATTTCACTAATCCACACAATAATACAACTTAATTATTTGGCCCAATTTAACTAAATTAACAATGTAAAATGTTTACTAATCTTAATATAGTCATTTTGCTTACTTTAATTTAGTCATCTTATTCAATTATTTCTAATACTTTGTTATTCTCATTTAGGTTATAAGTATACACGTGCGACTCGATACAATTGTCAAATACTAGGACACGTAATTAGTGCGTGTCATAAACTTGTTCCTACGAAAATAGGTATGAAATGCAAATGTTTAATTGAATTATATGCAAGATGCATATGTTCAAATGAAATGCATGTGGGGAAGGTCGAGAATGTTATAATTCTTCCCTCCTTTTTAAAGATTTTGTCCTCAAAATTTAATACCTGAAAACATGTGTGGATATTACTTTTTCATATTTTCTTCTATTTCCTATGTTGCCTCTTCTTGTGAATGATTTCTCCATAATATCTTAACTAAAGGTATTTCTAGATTTCTCAACTGTTTAGTCTTGTATCTGGTGATTTCCACTGGTTCTTCTACATAACTCATATCCTCTGCAATCTCAATGGCTTGATCTTTAAGTACATGTGTAGGATCTGACATGTACCTTCTAAGCATGCTCACATAAAACGCATTATGAATCTGAGCCATCTATAGTGGTAAAGCCAATCTGTATGCCGGTGGACCAACCTTCTTAATAATTTCGTAAGACCTTATGTATCTTGGGCTCAATTTACCTTTCTTGTCAAATCAGATTACCCCTTTCCATGGAAATACTCGTAAAAATACCTTTTCACCCAACTCGTATTTCATTTCCGTTCTATGTTGATCAGCATAACTTTTCTATCTGTCTTGTTCTTCCTTTAGTTTTTTCTTAACAAATTTGATTTTATCAACTACATCTTGTACTATCTCTGACCCTTCTAATGCATGTGCACCTTTTTCATCCCAAATGATAGGGCTTATGCACTTTCTGCCATACAATGCCTCATATGGTGCCATCTGAATACTGCTATGATATTGGTTGTTGTATGCAAACTCTACCAATGCTATATATTCATCCCAAGCACCTCTTAATTCCATATCACATGCTCTAAGCATATCTTCCAATGTTTGTATAGTTCTTTCTGATTGTCCGTCAGTCTGTGGGTGGAATGCAGTACTGAAATCCAATTTTATTCCCAATACAATCTATAAACTCACCCAAAAATATAAAGTAAATCATGGATCTCTATCATACACAATGGACACTGGAATGCCATGAAATCTTACTATCTCATTCACATATAATTTGGCCAAACTCTCAAGTGTACACCCCATTTGATAGGTAGAAAATGTGCTGACTTGGTTAACCTATCAATAATTACCCATATTGCATCATTTTTCTATGGAGTTCTGGGCAATCCATAAACAAAATCCATCATTATCTTTTCCCATTTCCATTCTGGCACTAGTAAAGGATGTAGTTTACCAACTGGTGCCAGGTGTTCTATCTTAATTTGTTGACTTGTTAAGCATTTAGAAATATATTCAGCTATGTCTTTCTTCATCCCTGGCCACCAGTAATGAGGTCTTAAACTATGATACATCTTAGTCATCCTCGAATGCATTTCATAAGGTGCATTGTGTGCTTCCTCTATTATTTCCTGGCGCAAGTTATTAATGTTTGGAACACATATGCTTGACCTTAACATCAATACATTGTCCTGCAATTGAAAATCTTTAATGTTTTCCTGCCTTACAGATTCAATTTTCTCACACAATTTAGGATCTTTACTTTGTGCAACTTTGATTCTATCCTTTAGTATAGGTCTGACCTGAAAAGTAGCAATCAGTGATCCTCCATCATGCATATTTAATTCAACATTCATAGATCATAATTGAATCAAATATGAAAAAGAGGATGCTTGTGAGTGAGCTACACTGCTACTTGCCTTCCTACTCAATGCATCTATTACCACATTGGCTTTCCCTGGATGGTATTCAATGGTACAGTCATAATCTTTTAACAACTCTAACTATCGTCTTTGCCTCATGTTTAACTCTTTTTGTGTCAGCAAATAACCCAAGCTTTTATGGTCTATGAAGATCTGGAATGTCTCACCATACAGATAATGCCTCCAAATCTTCAATGCAAATACGACTCCAGCAAGTTCTAAATCATGCACTGACTATGAGATCTCATATGGTCTCAGTTGCCTGGATGCATAAGCTATCACTTACCATGTTGCATCAATACATATTCCAAGCCTTGGTGAGAAGCATCACTATATACTGTCAACCCACATGTACCTGTAGGGATGGTTAACATTAGTGCTGAGGTTAACCTGTGTTTTAGTTCATTGAAACTCCTTTGACATTCTGGAGTCCACTTGTTATTTCTCAACTGTAACACCCCCTTACCCACCTACGTCACAGTCAGGTAAGGTGATGTCACTAACTATCTGTATAGACAAACCTGTGTAAATCTGTGCATATATCCATACATATGTATTCACGTGATTTTTTTTGAGTGCATATGTGCATATGACTCAATATATATGTATCATCCATGATACATATATACATAAGCATAAATTCCTGTAAAAAAAATGAACATATTAATTTATATAAATTAACATATGAGTATATCCATATACTCATCTCTACTCATAATCCCCTATATAATATGATATATTCATACCTCATATATGTATAGAGAAAACTTTAATTTACATATTTATTTTTATACGTACAATCCATATGACCACGACTAGTTATAAATATTTACAGACTGTTGATATGCATATATAAGTGGTTACAAAAAGAAACCAACTCTGTCCGGGTGGTTGCCACTGTTGCTGTTCCATTTGTGGGACTCACTGAGCTGGCGGCACCCTCGGATAACTTGCCGCTCTTAACTTTAGTCCCGATATCTGCGTAAGAGAAAAAATAAACTCTCCACTGAGTTTTAACTCACTAGTGCAATAACGTATAATAATAATAATAATTTTAAATGACTATATATATATAAAACTGGAAATCATTGAAGTTCTTTTTTTTTTGCATAAAGCAATATTTTTAATAATAATTATACTTGTATAAATAAACTGGCATAAACATTTTTGATAAATGGATATAACAGTAAAACTTTTTGGAATATAATTTTGTTCATGTACCATATCATAATCATATAATTAAAACATAACACTACATCCATTTACTAAAATAAAAACTTTTGTCAAGCCCATATATTAACACGTTATAGACCCAATCATAGGGAAACAAGGGGTACCATCAATCGACGGAAAATTCATGGTCCAAGAAATTCATAGGACCGGGGTTAAATCATAATCCCTCAGCTGATCCAAAATAACCACAAGATCAGTCTCAATCCAAAATAACCACAGAATCAGAATATATGTATATAATATGTTTGGTTTAAGATAACCACATGACCAGAGTTAAATCATAACCCCACAGCTGATGCAAGATAACTAAAGGATCAGTCAATACCTCTCATGACCAAGATAACCATAGGTTATGGAGTTCCTACCCTATTGGCATTCCAACAAATCTCTGAGCCAAGTCTAGGCTAATACGTGGGCCAAAATATATTGACTTTCATAAAATAAATAATTAAAACTTATATATATATATATATATATATATATATATATATATATATATATATTACACAAAATTATTCTCAAACTTATTTATTTTTATTTCATATATCACATAAAAAAAATTAAATTCATTTATTAATGGTCAATATTATAAATAATTGCACTAACCTAATTTATCATCTTGCCGCGTCTGCAAGCTCTTTTCCTTTACCCGGTGCGGACACTTGTGTTGAATGTACGCCTAATAAAATATGTGTAATTAAATATTAGATATCTAGAAACATGATAATTCTTTTAATAATTTGAAAGTCTACCTTTTTTAAATAAACTTCGGCGTCTCTTACGTTGATATACATTTCTGTATTTCTATTTAATATAATTCCATGTAGTTAACATTTCGTCTAAATCTCAATAGTGTAGCATGTTATCAAGATAAGTGAGTTGATCACGAATCTCAAAATTTTATAGGCTTAAATTTAACATTTTCAGTAATTAACTAATTTAATTGGTCATTACTTATATTTATATATATTTATTTGGTTCCAAGTCTGATGGCTACGAGTTTTCTTCTTATCCTTAGTTTAATCTTTAAATCATCTTTTTAATCCACAATTTATCCAGTCCATTTAATATTCTAGTAAGTCATATTATGTTTTTAATGTCCTGAGGTCTTTAAATTTCATGGCTCAACATTCCATGTCTTCCTTTAACAGCCATGACAATTAAGGAAAATATATTCCTTCCTTCAAAAAAAATTTCGGTTAATTATCAAATGGATTCTCTTATACAAATCTTAAATCCAATTAATAATTTTAACACCCCACCTATTTTTTTAGCTCTCGGTTTAACTAGAAAAATAATAATTAAGGGTCCTTACTAGCCTTGGTGCACCTTCACAATGTCATAGCCACAATTCCAACAAATACATCTTAACAAAAAGGAAATGAGGATGTTAAATTTCGTGGATTAAACCAAGAATTAGAAGGAATACAAATAAGTAGGAGAGCTTAAGCTCTTGGATACCAAAGGAATTTAAGAAGAAAGAAAAATTAAAATTTTCCTTTTATACCTTTTGATTAGTTCAAACTCCCTTTGCAATTTCTCCCCTCTTTACTTAGATCTTTGATATACAAAGCCCTCTTCCATTATTTTTATGTCATTCCCGAGCCAAAATTAAACTTCCTTCTTAGGTGTGTATGCCTTGACCGGGAGGAAATCTAAAATAAAGGAGCAAAGACTTCAAGGGTTCAAAGCTAGATTTTATCTATATCACTAGTAACAATTGTTTTATTATTGCTTCGTTTAAAGGGAAATGGTGAGAAAATGATAGAAAAAGGAGGGTGATGAGCTCGATTTTGGGAGAGGAAAAAGGGAAGATGAAAGAAGAAGAAAAGAAAGAGATAGAAGAAAGAAAAAGAAGTGCAGGTTGAGAGAGGAAAAGGAGAAAAATTTGAAGAAATATTTAGAATAGTTTGAAAGCAATTGGGAGAGTTTGAAGCTAACTATGGCCGGTCATTCCTTGGAGCATTTTGTTCAAAACAAACCAATATTAGTTATGTTTAAACTATACAAAATTTGATTTATGGAGGTGATGTGATTGAGGGATTTCCCATCAATCTTCCACCTCTTCTTTTAATGGCCAAAAATTGACTTCTTTTTTTTATTTACTTATTTATTTATTTATTTATAATCTTAATTTATTTTATACACATATATTAAATCCCTTAATTCTAAAACCGAAACAATATAATATTTAACAATTAAATATATTATTATTCATGAATTAATTTTCTCTACATTCTGGTATGTTTGATTTCAAAATCGGAGTACTGGAGCAAATATCGCATTTTTCCGGGTTTTTTTATAGTACAGTAGGTTAAATTTTATCTCCTTAATTTGGTGTCCTAAACAATTGATTTTTGACACCAAATTGTACTTGGGAGTCTGTCTTAATATTCTTTACGTCCCGGTATACTCTGTTCGCGATTTTCTAATAGTGCAAAAATCGCGTATTTTACAGCCAGACGTCATTTTCATCGATTTTCATGTTTAAACTAAAATCTCTCATTTATTCTTGGTCCCAATTTAGACTTCGGTCATATTAGCTCAATTCTGATCCCGCACTCGCACGATTTCTGGTAGGTCCGGTGCATCCGGTCGAGAAACACCCATGTCGACTGTGGCCTAAATTGACGGACGTGACATCAACAATTTAGTCAAAGGGCTAGTAATCAATGAGAACCCATCAACAAATCTACGGTAGTATCCGGCTAAACCCAAAAAATTATGTACTTTTGTAATATTTTTAGGAGTTTCCCAATTTACCATAGCCTCAATTTTCTTTGGGTGAACCTCTATGCCTTTGCCCAACACCACATGTCCAAGAAACACCAAATGATCTAACCAAAATTTGCATTTACTCAATTTGGCATATAATTGTTTCTCCCTCAAAGTTTGCAACACAATTTTTAAATGTTATTCATGTTCTCCCTTATTCTTTGAGTACACCAATATGTTATCAATAAATATTATTACAAATTTATCCAGATATGGTTGAAACACTTTATTCATTAATGTCATAAATGCAATTGGAGCGTTAGTCAATCCAAATGGCATTACTAAAAATTCATAGTGTCCATACCTGGTTCGAAAGACAGTCTTTGGAATATATGCTTCTGCTACCTTTAACTAGTAATAGCCTAATTTCAAATAAATCTTGGAGAATATCTAGGCTCCCTGCAATTGGTCAAACAAATCATATATTCTAGACAATGGATATTTGTTTTTAACTGTCATTTTGTTTAGTTGTCTGTAGTCAATGCACAATCTTATGGTTTCATCTTTCTTTTTAACAAATAATACTGGAGCTCCCCATGGCAATACACTAGGTTTGTTATACCCTTTGTCAAGTAACTCTTGCAATTGGGTCTTCAATTTTTTCAACTCAACTGGGGCTATTCTGTAGGGTGACATTGATATTGGCGTTGTCCCTGGTACCAATTTAATAGAAAATTTTATCTCTCTATCAGGTGGTAAACCAAATAGATCATCTGGGAATACATCTGAAAATTCTCTCACCACTGATATATTCTCAAGCAAGGCATCAGTGGTTCTATTATCAGTCACATATGCCAAATATGCCTCACATCCTCCTTTGATCATTCAAAATGCCTTTACAGCTAAGACTAGACATGTAGGCACAAGTTTTCTTTCACCTAGATGTACTACCCTTGGCTGGTTTGGTGAGTCCAAAATTACTTCCTTAGTAAAGCAATTCACTATTGCATGATGTCAAGTTAACCAGTCCATTCCCAGCATCACATCAAATCCATATATTGGAAATAAAATTAGATCAGCTATTAACTCAATTTTATCAATGCATATCAAGCAATCACGACAGACATTATTAACAACAAATACTGTTCCCAGTGAAGTACTCACATATATGTCAATCCCTAGAGGCTCATATTTTTGATGCAGTTTAGATGCCATATGCAATGATATAAATGAATGAGTGGAGCCTGGGTCAATCAATCCATATGCTAACATATCATGAATGTAAATATTACCAGTGACTACTTCGAGTGCATCAACTGCTTGCTGTCTAGTCATGGCAAACACCCTGGCCTGAGTAGGGAGCCTAGAACTCCAACCTTTAGATCTGGTCACTCTTCTATCTGTCGTACCAGTTATACCTTTGCCTTGTGTTCCACTAGTAGGGTAGACCTTTGGTGCCTCAACCGTAGTCTCAGATACTCTTCTGCCTCTACTAGTCTCTGCTAATCTGGCTCTTTCCGGGCATTCCCTATACATGTGATCCAATGAACCACAGAAATAACATGCTCTTGTGAGCCTTCTACATTCACTTGTATGTTATCTACCATAATGAGTATATGTAGGCTTATGTTCAGTATATTGGTTCTGCCCTCTAGCTGGGTAAAAAGAAGTCATAACATGACCTGTAGAGCTCGAGTATCCATCTCTATTATCAAACTGTGCTGGCATAAATCAACCTCTCTTTCCCGTCCTTCTGCTAGACTCACCAGAGAACTCATGTGCTATCTTTTTAATCTGTTGTTCCCCAACTTCTTTCATTAACCGTTCAACTCTAATTGCAGCAGCTCTTAGTCTAGCATAACTATCCAGATCAGTAGTTGTGATTCTATTTTTGATTTCATATTTGAGACCCTCCTCAAACTTCCTGCATTTGTTTCTTTCAGTAGAGACCATGAAGGTGGCATAGTAGAAAAGTTTGTTGAACTGCACCTCATACTCAGCAACAGACATGTTCCCCTGTTTCGAATTTAGAAATTCCTTTCTCTTCTCATCTTTGTATGCTTCAGGCATGTAATTGTTCTCAAATTCACGGAGAAAATCATTTTATGTCAGAACCGGTGGTTGTGCATCACTATCGGGGATTGTCTCCCACCATTCATAGGCATTATCTTAAAGCAAAAACATTACATAATCAAATTTCTCCTATGGAGTGCACCTCATCATATTAAGTACCCTCTATGTTCTTTTTAGCATGTCTCCGCTTCTGCTGGGTCTATGGTGAAATTGAAATCAACTGCACCTTGTTTCCTCAATTTGTCATATCGTCTTTCCCTGTACATTGCAGGACCATGCACTTCCTGTTCTGGATTTTCATAAGGTACTTCTGCATGTGATGATTGTGATGCACGTGTAGGAGCCCTAGCTCCTGGTGCTGGTTAATCTCTATGCAAATGAGGTGATGCCTCATGAGAATGCATTTCGGCCGACCTCTCTCTCTTTGGTAAATTATGTCTTACAATAGCCCTAAAATAAATGAAATTATGTCACTACACATTGTTCAACACATATTATGCACATGTTATCATACTTATATACATATGCATGTTCCCATGGAACCTATCCCTGCTTTGATACCAAAAATGTAACACCGCATCTTATGCATTTAAGTATAATCTATCTCTATATCAAATAATCACACATAGCATGCTGGAAAAATATAATATCCTGTTAACAATGGTAGAAATTTTTTTTTTCATCATATCCTTTAATATCATTTGAAAACTTTACAAGTCAACTTTGAGGCTTTCGCCACAATATAATACATCACATATATTAAAATATAAACTTTGCACATAAATATTTAGGATTTTCTTTCATTTATGCATTTAAAAAAAACAATATAGGGTGATTATACATGTTCAAACATATAAATCCAAAATTTAGATGACATATTTTCATGCTCATGTTGAATGCAAGAAGAGAGAGTAGTGAGGCTCGGCCGGTGACCTTTGATCCATATCTTTTATATGGAAATGAAAAAGAGCTAATACTTTTCTTTACCTAAAAAATTATGCAAACTAATAAGTTGCAGCTCAGTGAGAATAATCATCAAATGAGCTCTAAAGTACCAAGCAACTCATAGTAACAAAATCATAAATCCAATGCATATATTCCATTCCATTCACCTTTATCATATAATCACAACTGAAATTTAAAAATATAATCACTATTCTTTACTTATGCTCATGTTTTGCTCATTTGATTTTGTTATGACCAAGTTAAATGGACATTGCCTCAGGTTTCCATGTAAACATTTGTCATATGAACATTTGCATTTGCATTTGCATTTGCTAATTAACTTGATCATTTGTTTAATTTGCACATTTGTTGGGCCATAGGCCTCTTCTTTTGCTTTGCAGTATCAATTAACTAGACACAACACCCTTTAAGTCCATATGCATATGCACTTGTACTTAAGCATTCATCAACCATTGTATCTTATCACATATACCATACATATACTGCATATATACCTTATATGCCACACGTATACCTTGCATCTACTATACATATATCATATATATATATCACGTATGTCAAACATACACCTCAAATATACCACAAGTATATCATTTATATGTATCACAAATGTCACACATTATCCATCATCATATTATCAAGGACAAACCATGACAATCATATGAATCACATAGCAAGCAACATTCATATAAGTGAATAGAACCATAAATGTTGCTTGCTATGTTATTCATATGCGCTAAAGAATTCAATTGATAATTAAACTCACATTTTTCATTTGATTTCAACTCTTAACTTATTGTCTATCCATTTCTTGTGAATTTCCAATATGTTGTGAGCCTATGTGGAAATTTATTAACTCATGATTAGAGAGACTTAATGTGGCTTAAACAAATTAATATGCACTGGTCATATCAATATTTAAGATTTTTTCTATGAGACAGTGTGACCTTATGAGACTATTTAGCCTATAAATTTTTCTATACTTGACCAATTAATTTGATTCTTATTCCTAAATAAAATCAACATGTAATTATGTAACATATTAAAATTTCATACCAATTGGACCATTTTACAATTTTTGGTGGAATTTCTAAATGTGTTCTGTTTTCTGCCCTGTTTTATGCTCTTAGGCAGTTTCAGGATACCAACTTTGGTTTATCATAACTTATAATATATAAGTCATATTTCAATGAAAATTTACATACACTTATATGGGTTCAAATGGAAGATTTTTCATATTTACAACTGTTATCAATTATATATCTAAGATCTTTAAA
The DNA here is from genome assembly GCA_023653625.1 of Triadica sebifera. Taxonomy (NCBI): domain Eukaryota; kingdom Viridiplantae; phylum Streptophyta; class Magnoliopsida; order Malpighiales; family Euphorbiaceae; genus Triadica; species Triadica sebifera. The sequence continues at coordinate 8,635,281 of CM042905.1, forward strand.
TTATAAGAAATATTTTACTGGTCTAAAACAGAGTTGGCTTCTGAACTAGTATAATTTGTAAAAGCTATAACTTATTCTATACATAACATATTAAGTTGAAATTAGTACAAAAATTCAGAAAGACATATAACTATAACTTTTATGTTTTAATAATTTATATATGACATCTCTAAGGAGCTTAAAATGGTTACATAATTTGTTGGAACTGCCTAAGGCACTAAGCAATCTGCTCAAACTATAGAACAGTCATGGTTCTATTCACAATAACTAAAAATCCAATAGACATATAAACCTAAAATTTGGTATAAAGATACATAACAAATATATCGACAAATTTTATGTTTTGAGATACTTCAAATAATGGTTTTATTGTATTCAAAAGCAACGAACGCAGTAGCTAACTCAATTAGGGTTCACATCTTGATCAGTTTCAGTAGAGAGAGGATTTCTCTTCCTATACATCAAATCTTGAACAAATGTTTATATATCCATAAATCTAAGACATAAGAGAATAAATTTCATATTTTAAACTTTTCCAGAATCAGTTTCTATATGTATCAAAATTGGGGTGCAATTCAGTGTCTATTAATGAATCTTAGCAACTCAAATCAACCCTATAGCGAATAAGAACTGATTACTTATCAAGAACGAACTTGCAAGGGATCAATTTGCTATAAAAACTAAGTGAAACAAGGAAGAATTAAAGGCTAGAATGGGGGAAGATGAAGAAGAAAACGGGGCTGGAGTAAGGAGGCAGAAATGGGATGAAGAAGATAAAGCCAACTTTTTCTTTTTTTCCTTTTTATCTTTTTGTTTCTTCTTCTCTTCTCTTCTCTCTTCTATTTTCTTTTATTTTTCTTTTGTTTCATTTTCATTTTATTTTATCTATATTAGTATTATTATTATTATTATTATTATTATTATTATTATTATTATTATTATTATTTACATATATATATATATATATATATATATATATAATTTTACTAATCCACACAATAATACAACTTAATCATTTGGTTCAGTTTAACTAAATTAACAATGTAAAATGTTTACTAATTTTAATATAGTCATTTTGTTTACTTTAATTTAGTCACCTTATTCAATTTATTTCTAACACTTTGTTATCCTCATTTAGGTTATAAGTATACACGTGTAACTCGATACAATTGCCAAATACTGGAAACATAACTAGTGTGTGTCATAAACTTATTCCTATGAAAATACATATGAAATGCACATGTTCAATTGAATTATATGCAAAATGCATATGTTCAAATGAAATGCATGTGGATATGCATGTGAGGAAGGTCGAGGATGTTACAAATATACCCAGGTTCCCCTACTAAAGTCACTTATTAAGGTGAGCATGTAATGAACTCCACTAGTAGTTGATATTTTATAAGGACCCCACATGTCCATATGAAGAAGCTCAAAAAAATTTTTAGTCTGAATACTACTAAGAGGAAAATGTATCCTAGTTTGTTTGGCTTTGTGAAAAATATCACATACTATATGTGTCTTATCTGAGCAAGTAAAAGGTAAATGTTTTAGCAAGTGATTAGAGGCATGACCTAGTCTATTGTGCCAGAGATGAAAAAGAATTTGAAACTTTATTGATAACGATAAAATCAATACAAATAGACTTTGGCTCATTAATAGCAGCACAAGCAATTAATTGTTCTAATATATCTTAATGTTCTTGAATGACTTGAGGTAAAAAAGAGTTAGGAGTTAGGACATATAAGGTACCCTGCATACGACCCATTGCTATTAACCTCTTAGTCCTCCAGACCTATAGAAGACAGAAAAATGGGTAAAACAAGAAAACAATGTTAATGGAAGTGACAAGCTTGTGTACAAAAAGTAAATTGTACTTGAAGGTTGGAGTATGGAAAACATCAAATAAGGTAAGGTTTGAAGACAATGATACTCAACCAATATATTGTATGTGGGTAATAGAATCATTAGTCAAATAGATAGGAATTGTGGTTTTAACTGGCAAGATATTTGTCATCATCTTAATATTTGCACACATATGACTAGTAGCACTTGTGTCTATAATCCAGGTTCCATACTCAAGATAATCAAGTGTATTCAAGGCATGGTGAATAGAGTTGTTACTTGCATAATCTGCATTGTGAGCAAATTGTATGCATACCATGACCGATCACCATCGATAAAGAAGAATCTTTCTAAATCACTTCGGGTCAGCGGGGCCATCCGAAATACATCGAAGTTGTAAATGACATAACGTTCCTGATGTCCCCTTGAGTATTCAAGGAAAAATTGTTTGATCATTCAATGGATCAAGCAATATGTTGATTTCTCTTTTCAAATCAAGGTCTTCTATAGGAAAGACTGGTGTCGAAGGATATGTTTTGATTGTGGACTCAATCGCGAGTCTCCTTTTGGCAAAATCTCGTTCCAAATCTTTGACTGAAAGCATTGACTTTTCTGCTTGATGTACAGTTTCCCCTTTTTCTTGCATTTATGTTGATTTACCTATGCCTCAGACTTGCGATTCGGGGATTTCCACCTAACTAGAGCCCCTTCTATAGTTGATCTCCCTTTCAAGCATCTAGCAACTTCTTGTTGTATAAGTTGTGCCATGGATTTCCATCCATCTACCTTGCCATTATGTGGAAAATCAGTGACATCTAATGGTGTATCTTCTTCATTCCATGCCAAGTTAGCATAAGTCTTTCTTATCCCTGCTTGTCCCTTTTCTTTCATATCTTTGTACCAAGATGGATACCCATGCAATTTGAAAAAAGTATCCTTAATATGCCAACTACTATTACAATGCTCACAAAAATGATCACTCTTGTCCCTTTTGTATCTTTGCTCCCTTTTATTTATCTTTCCTCCTTTATTATAATAAGTTCTAGCAGTTGAATAAGTTCTAGCAACAAGCAAGGCATTATTCTCAACATTGAAGATTAATCTTTTGCTGATTTTGCACGCTCATCAACATGGAGTAGGATTTATTTACATTAGGCAAATGATCCATGACCAAGATATAGTTTCGCATTACATCAAACTTTTCATTTAGTCCAGCCAAGAACTCTATCAACCTAGCATTTGAATTTGTCTGTTCAAAGACTATGTCCACTCCACACACACATCTTTCACATGTACATTTTGGCATCGGCTGTAAGCAAGATAACTCATCCCAAAATTTCTTCAACTTATTCAAATGCTGATCAATGGATAATTCCTTCTGCATAATATAACTAATTTCGCATTTTATGTGAAAAAGCAATAGTCCATTGCTTTCACCATAACGCTGCTCCAGCTCAAGCCATAAATCCTTCGCAGTTTTAGTATACGAGAAAGATTCAACAATTTCCTTAGAAATTGAGTTTAGGATCCAAGAAATTATCATACAATTTACTCTCCTCCATTACGACAAATGAGGATTTCCAACCTTTGGTTTTCCACACGTACCATCCATAAACCCTAATTTTACCTTAGCTTATAATGCTATTTGCATAAAACAACTTCATGACAAGTAATTCCTGTCATTCAACGGATTCATGACTAAAGACATCCCTTGATGATCTGAGTTATGAAGAAACAACGGATCTCCATTTCCAAATTCTATGGCCATTCTACAAGATTTATCGAAGAACAGAGATTTCTGGAAAATATAAAGAAGACAGTTGTAAATCAGAACTATTGCATTTTATGAGCTTCGATTGAAGGCTCTTATACCATGAACAAATCTAATTAACCAAACAAACTCTTCTCATTAGTAATTTGAGAAAATTAGTCAAACAAAAAAAGAACGCTATAGAATTTAGTAGAAGAAAAATATATCTTCATAAAATGCTAAGTCAAAAAAATCTACAGTAAGTACCACTATATATACACACATGAAACTAGCTAACTAGATCTATCGATCAAAAAATGCCACATCAGTACAGTCAATAAGTTAAAAGATTACATAATATAAAAGTAAGCTCATAACTTATACATATATGAATGCATCAAACGCTCAGAAGTATATCACGGAACAAACTGCAAGGACTCACTTTTTCTCTGACATTTAGCTTTTCTTTTAGTGCACGTAACTCTTTCTCTTTCATCTCTAATTTCCTTCTTATAGCATAAAATTCCTGTACAAATCAAAAAGATGTGTCAACACATATAGTAATTGAAGAATAAAAAACAACATAGCAAGAGGATACGAGCCTTTTTTTTTTGGAGTAGCTAGCCTGCTGCTCATTTCATCTTCTTTGCTTTTCAAGATTGAGTTTTATTCATCGATCTTCCTTTGAACATCTTCAAGGTCCTTCTCCTTTTGCTTAAAGATCCTATCATTCTCATTTGTCCTTTCTTCTCTTGGGTCAATAATTCTTTGTCCTTTTGATAGTCCTTTTTCTCCCTATTGTAATTTTGGCTCCCATTCTCTCAACTCCTCCCTTTACCTAGACAAAATGGACTCATGTACTTCTCTCCTGACAAAATTAACCACATGAAATTGTCAAACATTTTGAACTGGAGTACTACCAAAGACAACCTAGGAAGCAAATTGAATAAAAACAAAAGCATCAGCTTCAAGTACATTGTTTCTCAACACCCAATGTCTTACACAAATTCTCCTCCTGCCTCTCAGCATCCGAGATTGCTATCAAATGTGCTGCTTGTTCTTGTTTCAATGATTCTATAATTGCTTGCTTGAGTTCATCATACTTAAAAGTCCATTCTTTCTTTTCAATCAAGAGGAGCCTCATGTTGTACTGATAGTCAAATAGTTGGAAGATAGTGGATAGTTCACATATTAGAACCACAATATAAATACAACAAGCTTATGTTGTGGAAATCGAGTTAGTTTTCACCAAAATAAATAATTATGCCAAAAATTAAGACAAAGAAAAATTCTCAAGTAGTTGGTAGAGTCACAAATAGTCTCCCTCAAAAACCAACTTCCTTAGACTCTTAAAGTCTTGGTGACAGAATTTTTCTCAGATAATTTAAAGCACAATATATTACTAAAAGAAATGACTCGACAATAGCTATTAAATAGACAATAAAGAGAACACCAAAATTTAACGAATTTCGGTCAATTATACTTACGTCCTCGGACACTACTAAAATAATATTCCACTATTTCAAAAAAATATTACAAAGTGAAATATTAAAAGAGAGAGAGAGAAAATACAAACAATCTTAGAAGTAGAGGATTGATGTTTGGGATGAATTGTCAAGAGGGGGATGAAGCCTTTTTATAGGCTAATATTTTTCTTTCTCCCTCTCCCACTTCCGATGTGGGATTGAGAGATTGTCAAAATTCAACAAATCTCCACCTTGGCGATCTCACAATTCCAAACATTATACCAGCATCTACAGTATTCTGAATATACCGTAGAATCCATTTCACAGTTTGCCAATGTCCTTCACCAGGATCATGCATGTACCTGCTCACAACTCCAACTGCTTGGAAATGTCAAGCCTCACACACACCATTGCATACATCAAGCTACCAATAGCATTTGCATATGCAACCTTTGACATATATTCTCGCTCTTCATCACTTTTTGGAGATAAAGATGCACTGAGCTTAAAATGAGGAGCAAGTGGAGTACTAATTGATTTTGTCTTTTCATTTATCCCAAAACGCTTTAGTACCTTTCTCAAATATTGTTTTTGAGTCAAACAAAGTCTCCCCAATTTTCTATTTTTGCATATCTCTATACCGAAAATCTTTTTAGCTTCTCCTAAATCCTTCATTTCAAATTCCTGATTTAGTTGAGCTTTTAACTTCTGAATCTCTCCTTCATCTTTCGAAGCTATCAACATATCATCAACATAAAGGAGAAGATAGATAAAGGAACCATCTCATAGCTTGCGCAAATATACACAATGATCATATTTGCTTTTTGTGTATTTCTGTTTTATCATAAACTTGTCAAATCGTTTGTACCACTGTCTTAAAGATTGCTTTAATCCATACAATGATTTGCTCAACTTGCACACCAAATTTCCTTTTCTAGGAACTTTAAATCCTTCTGGCTGAGTCATGCAGATTTCTTCTTCTAAGTCTCCATGTAAAAATGCAGTTTTTACATCCAGCTGAATTAATTTCATATCCAATTGTGCTACCAAGGCCAACAGTATTCTAATGGAGGAATGTTTTACAACTGGAGAAAATACTTCATTATAATCAATTCCCTTCTTCTGAGCGTAGCCTTTAGCTACCAATCTTGCCTTGTAGCGGATATCATTCTTATCATGAAATCCTTCTTTCTTTGCATAAACCCATTTACAGCCAATCGCTTTCTTTCCCTTTGGTAGACTTGCTAGCTTCCATGTCTGATTCTTTTCAAGGGACTGCATCTCTTCTTCCATAGCCTTTCTCCACTTTTCTTCTTCTAAGCTTTGAATAGCTTCACAATAAGTGGAAGGAATCTCATCATCTACTGAAGATGTATAATTAGTCATATCTTCAAGTCGAGCAGGTTTCTTAATATTCATTTTCGGCTTTCGTAGTGCAATTGGCTCAAGTTGTTGAGGAGATTCTTGTGCTGAAACATCTGCTTCCTCATCTGATCCATTTTTTACCATTATCTCCTCTTCTGTCGTAAGAGTAATCTTATCAGACTTTACAATTTTTGGATCAACAGTTCTTCTTCTTTCAAACTCTACCTGTTTGGGAGTTTCCTCCACCTGCTGTGGAGAACCATTTGTCTACTTCTCTGTTGCCTTTTTTAACACAATAGACTTATCAAAGATAACATCTTTACTAAAGATTATTTTCTTTGTCTTTGGGCACCATAAACGATATCCTTTGATACCAGAGGATATCCCCATAAAGATAGCTTTCTTTGCCCTTAGATCTAACTTCGATTCCTTAACATGATAGTATGCAGTGGAACCAAACACATGTAAGGAATTATAATCTGTAGCAGGTTTTCCATACCACACCTCCAAAGGCATTTTTCCATTGATAGCAGTTGATGGCAAACGATTAATGAGATGACATTGCGTATGTTACAGCCTCAGCCCAAAACTATTTGCCTAATCCAGCATTAGACAGCATACACCGAACTTTCTCCAGTAGAGTTCGATTCATACGTTCAACCACCTCATTCTGTTGTGGTGTATTTCTGACAGTGAAATGTCGAACAATTCCTTCATTTTTGCAAACTTTCATGAAAGGATCACTTGTGTACTCTCCGCCATTGTTTGTTCGAAGACCTGAGTTTCTACCATCTTCTTCCATATGAGAAAAACTCCTAACACTTCATCCTTTGTCTTCATTGTATACACTCATACTCTTCTTGAACAATCATTAACAAAGGTAACATAGTAGTGTTTACCTCCCATTGAAGCAGTTTTGGAAGGACCCTATACATCTGAGTAAACATAATCCAGAATACCCTTGGTATTATGTATTGCAGTGCCAAACTTCACTCTCATTTGCTTTCCTTTGATGCAATGCTCACAGAAGTCTAATATGCAAGTTCGTACTCCTTGCAATAATCCTTAATTTGCCAGAAGTTTCAAGGATTTTTTACCTGCATACCCCAAGCGCATATGGTACAATCTGGTTGTTTCTAGCTCCTGGTCATCATTAGAAATTGCTATTGTTGTTCCAACGACTATATTGCCTTCATAGTAATACAAGTTGTTGCTCATTTGAACTCTTTTCATCACCACAAGTGCTCCAAATATAACCTTCATTACTCCATTTTTAATAAGTGAAACCCTTTCTCCCAAGGATTCCCATAGAAATGAGGTTTTTTGTCAAAATGGGCACATATCTTACATCTGTTAGAGTTCTGATTGATCCATCACGATTCCTCAACTGGACTGAACCAATTCCAGTTGTTTTGCAAGGACTGTCATTTGTTGTATAGACAACTCTACCTTCGATTTCTTTAAAATCAAAAAACCATTCCCGATTAGGACACATATGGTGGCTACAGCCTGAATCCAGGATCCAAGCAGTCGAACTGCTTATTGATGACATCAATGCTAATAAAAAATCTGAATCATCACATTCAGTTACATTTGAATCTGCAACAGTCTTGCCTTTCCCAGATTTGTTTCTCAACTTAGGACAATCTTTCTTCCAGTGCCCCTTTTCTCTACAAAAGGCACATTCATCTTTGCCCACTCTGGACTTTGATCTATCTTTCTTTCCCTCGTTCTTGTTTTTCGAACGGTCTCTTACTATCAAAGCTTCTGCTGCTCCACTGGTGCTATCCTTCTTGTCTTTTCTCCTCAATTCATAACTGTATAGTGCAACACATACTTCACTAAGAGACACCTCAACTTTCCCATAGAGTAGAGTAGTTTCTAAAAACTCAAACTCCTCAGGAAGGGATCCCAACAACATTAGGGCCAAATCTTCATCTTCAAAAGTCACATCCAAATTCGTCAGATTTGCTACAAGTTGATTGAAATTGGTGATGTGATCATTTATCGTGGTACTAGGAACATATGTGAATCTGAACAGCCTTTTCTTTATATGGAGCTTATTTTGACTGCTCTTTTTCAAGAATTTTTTCTCTAGTGTCTTCCACAATTTACTTGCAGAAGTTTTTTTACAAAAGACATACTTCTGTTCTTTGGACAGGCACGATCGAATTGTACCACATGTCAAACGATTGATTGTCTTCTATTCCTTATCATCTGCACCTTATGGCTTTTGTCCCTCAATGACAATGTTTAAGCCTTGCTGAAATAAGAAGTCTAGAATTTCACATTGCCACATGCCGAAATGGTCTGTACCATTAAAAATCTTCATTGCAATTCTCGTATTTGCCACAACAGTTCTCACCAAAATTGATGAAGTAAAAGTTGTTGTGTCCATCGTGGATTTTTGTCCGTCTCTTGCTATTTCTTTTTCAAGAATATTTAATAGCTTTCAAATGCGGAATACCCAAGAATCCAAGGAAACCTTTCTGATATGGAAGATCAGCTTACACCGCAACCACAGAGCATATAACTCAATAACCTTGGCTCTGATACCAATTGTTGTGGAAATCGGGTTAGTTTCCATCAAAATGAATAATTGAGCCAAAAATTAAGACAAAAAAATTCTCAAATAGTTGGAGTCACAAATGGTCTCCCTTAAAAACCAACTTCCTTAGACTCTTAAAATCTTGGTAACATATTTTTTTCAGATAATTTAAAGCACAATATATCACTAAAAGAAATGACCCGACAATAGCTATTAAATAGATAATAAAGAGAACACCAAAATTTAACGATATTCGGCCAATTATGCATGCGTCCTCGGACACTACTAAAATAATAATCCACTATTTCAAAGAAATATTACAAAGTGAAATATTAAAAAAGAGAGAAAATACAATCAATCTTAGAAGTAGGGAATTGGTGTTTGGGATGAATTATTAAGAGGGAGATAAAACATTTTTATATGCTAATATTTTTCTTTCTCCCTCTCCCACTTCCGATGTGGGATTGAGAGATTGTCAAAATTCAACTTATGCTAAATAGAAATAAGGATAACAAACCATAAAACATATCCATCATGGGTCTACAACACATGCATGCATACACGAAGTAAAATGCAAAGACATCTTGACTGCATATTGAGCACGACACCAATATCCCAAATTCATGTTTTCTGATAATATATATATATATATATATATATATATATATATATATATATATATATATATATATGCAGTCGTTGTTCAACTCAGAATTACTTATTGTAATTTAAAGTTAAGTGATTTTGCCTAAGAAACACTTTTTTTGAGTTTACACTTGTGACTTTTGCACTTCAGATCTGCACCGTTTCAAGTGAAAATGAACTTATATAAGAATGGTAGAACTGTAACTTGTACAAATCCTCCGCATAGTTTGATTGATTTTGTATTTTAATCAAGTATAAAGCACTGCAAACAGTTTAAGTCTCTTGCAATTTCTTTCAGCAGGCAAATTTTCTATTTAAGCCACTACGCATAGTTTGCATGATTTTCTATCTTAATAAAGTATAAAGCCTGTGTCTTGCACTGTGTATCTCAGAAAAGGCTAGTAACAAATACTAAACATAGGATTTATGCATAAGGTAAGTGGCAGCCAAAGACATCAATAAAATTAAAGCAATCTGACCATAGTCTATCCTAAAAACAGCAACTTATGCAAAATCCAAAACAAACTACGACTCTAATCTGAATGTGTAGCCGTTTGGGATCAGGATTGGGAGTGAGAGAGGAGGAGAATAAAGGAGAAGTAGAAGCCGACGGGTGAAGTAAAGAAAAAAAAAATCAAAAGAAGATGGGAGGCCAAATGATTTTTCAGGTTTTTTTTTTTTTTTTCAATAGATGATTAGATCCGACACCTTTGATTATGGAGTCCCATCTCACCTCTCAAAATTTTTCAGTTTTTTTCTTTTTTCATTAGTTTTAAATAGTTATTCCCATGTGTCATAATTCTATTGGACGATAGTGCCACATGACCTCTTTATTTTTTCAAGTGAACATACCATAACATTTTATATGGGCAAATTGAATGGGGATAATTAGAGACGACAACGGAACGGTATATGTGAAAATTGCTCCACTCAAATCCGAATATATATATATATATATTGAATTTATTTAAAATTATAATATTAATAATATTAATATATGTATTCATCTCAAATCCGATTAATATTCTCTAATTAAGATCCGAAATTCGAATAATTATATGTTTATCATTAAAAAATAAAATTACTTTAATCTACCATAAATTACTATAAAATCTAAAAATAATTCATCAATAATTAAAAAATCTAAAAATAAAATTCAAAATAATTAAATAATTAAAAATCTAAAAATATATAAATCATCTACCATAAATTACTATAAAATCAAATAAAATAAAACATAAAAATCGAATTCAACACATTCAAATTAAAATAATTTATCAAATTGTTCAAAATTAATAATGAAATTAAAGAGTATTCATTATGATAGAAAAAATATATTTTAAATTTCAAATTATTACATTTGTAATTCATCAATATATAAAAATATATGAAAAAATAATTAATTATATCATTATATTTAATAAATTAAAATAGAATAAATTGCATATATATATATATATATATATATATATATATATATATATATATATATATATATATATATATATATATAATCGAGTTCATCAGATAATGGATATTCAAAAATCTCTACCCGTACTCTATCCAAATATGTGACAAATTTAAATATTGTTATCCAAACTCATCCTAAAATCCTAATAGAGTTACTCATTAGAGTTGAAATGAATTCATATAGACTCGAGTACCCGCAAAATATGTACCTGTTGTCATCTTTTGGGTTGAATGTACTAAAAATGACATACTTAGAGACCATTGAGAAAAAAAAAATAATATAGGAGGTAAAGTAGAAAATTTTGTCATTTTTAGGAGGTGATAGATATATTAGGGCGTTTTTGTTAAAAATAAAGTACAAAAAATCTTCTAAGATTTTTAAAATACTGTCAAAAACAAATTTTTAAAAAATTAATAGTTTTATTTTTTGTTATTTGAGATAATTTTCATTTATTTGATACTATATGATTTTTCAAATATTGCAGTATAATATATCATATGATTTTTTTTCTTGAGATATTTTTGTGTAAATTTTTTAAGATTTCATATACAATTTAATAATATTTTATAAAAATTTAGAGTTTTTGCTAATTAGTAATTACTAGACAATTAATACATTCAAATCTTAGTTTTTTTAATTGTTATTTCAAAAAATATTTTTATAAAAAGATAATAAGATAAATTGTTAGTTTTTAAAAAATTTTTATTTTTACCAGTAATTTATTAAAACCTATAATTTATTTTTTAAAATTAAATTTGTGAAACAACAAAATATTTAGTTTCGGAAAATAAATAGAGAAAAAACATTGTGTATTATTTATAATTACTACATAAAGTTTATTTATTTTGTAGATTCTTTTGTAGTTAATGGAAAGTCAACACGCAGCGAAGCAAACTTGGATTGGAATTGGACAAATAAAACTGGCGTGGCACTGAGTTGAAAAATCTGAAAGATGGGTTCCAAGCTCTCTTCTCCTATCAGAGGAAGAAAAGCACAGATCCATAACCAAATTTCGTTTCAATTAACAAAGAACAAATTCGAAACCCAAAATTCAATTCTTAAAACCCTAAGATAAATTAATTCAGCAAAATTCTCTCACTTCTCTATTTTCCCCTCTTTCTCTCTCCGCTTCTCCATCTCTGCAATCACAGTTATCCGTTAAGAAGAAGAATGGCAGTTCCGGTGATCAAATTCCCAATTTTTAGAGTAATAAGGTTAATAGGGGTGGCAGTCACGGTTCTCATGCTGACGTGGACTTTGCATTACAGAGGAGGAATGGCTCTCGTCTCCGATAACAAAGATCTCATCTTCAACGTAATCTCGAAGTTCCGATTTCTTTCTGTTTTAAATAATCTCTTCTTTCTTTGTAATTATACAATTTCATGTTTTGAACTTAATGTGAGATTCCTTGTTGCGGCTCATGTAGGTACACCCTGTTTTAATGGTGATGGGGCTTATTCTCATGAATGGGGAAGGTAATACCCTCTCTGTTTATATGTATGGGCATACATTTGTAGGTTTAGTGGAAGTAGTTAATTTGAGTAGTGTTTAGGATTTTTAAAATTTGCCTCCATATATATATATATATATATATATATATATATATATATATATATATATATATATATATATATATATATTTTCAATTGCTTGAGCTAACAAGATAGTGCAAGAATTTAGAAGAACACCTATGCAGTTTTTTTCCCCTCTCAGAAGTGACCTAAGTATAATCTGTTCAATACATTCTTTTAGTTATAAATTTGAAATTCCTGCTGAATAATTCTATTGTTTTAAAATTTTGAAGCCATCAATATGATAAGTTCTATGCTTTGTTTTGTCATTTTAATGTATTCCTGATTTTTGAACATGCACTAGCATAGCCAGTATTAGGACTTGCAGGAATCTTTTAGGTGATCAGCCTAATATTTTGTATGGCCATTGATTATCTTTGTTTTACTGTTTATTATTGCTTAGGAAAGTAAAATAACTTTTTCTATAAGTTGCACTGATCCTTACATTTATATATTGGTGTTCAATTAATTCTCACTTGCTTCTCCAGCTTAATGCTAGCTCCTGCAAGTTGATTTTTTTCCATTTAACAGGACAGTGAATTTTTAGCATTCTAGTTGCTACAGTTGAAATTTGTCAATAAGTTTTTTTAATTATTTTATTTTTATTTTTATAAATTAATGTGTTCACTTCACATTTTAAGGAGAGTAGAGAAAATTGAGATATAATAATTCTTCGTACTCATATTTATATTGTGTTTTACTATCTATTTGGTTTAAGGGAAAAAAAAAACAATATCTATGTATAATTTTACTGCTTTTGTAGAATTACTGTACCAATATAAATTTTACACATTCTTGGAAATATAGTAGTTTGCAGCCTATTTTACTAATTTGTAGAAGTCAAGTGTGGCATTTTATAATTAGAATTGTTTTGTTATTGGCATGCTATGATCTAGAGACCTGTTTATTAAATCTAAATACTGATTTGAACAAGGTGGCGCTTGATGGCATGACGCTATTTCTAAATATCCACTTAAATGTTTGTTATGGAATGTTGCAGCTATGCTAGCCTACAGGACAGTTCCAGGAACAAAAAGCTTCAAAAAATTGGTTCATCTTGCACTACAGCTCCTTGCTTTTTGCATAAGCTTGATTGGTGTATGGGCTGCTCTGAAATTCCATAATGATAAAGGCATTGACAATTTTTACAGCTTGCATTCTTGGTTGGGTTTAGGTTGCCTTTTCCTCTTTGGCATCCAGGTATTTTGCATTTTTTTATCTTCTGTTTGGGGAAACTATAATTTTTTTTACTCTGGACGCTGACTAATTTCTCAAAATTATCAATACTTCACAGTGGGCTTCTGGGTTTGTGACCTTCTGGTACCCAGGTGGCTCAAGAAATAGCAGAGCCACCTTGCTGCCTTGGCATGTATTCTTTGGGGTTTATATTTATGCACTTTCTGTGGCAACTGCTACTACTGGTTTATTAGAAAAAGTGACATTCCTCCAAGTCAACAAGGTAATATCACGCTATTCTACTGAAGCTTTGTTAGTGAACTCGTTGGGTATCCTGATCGTTGTTCTAGGTGGTTTCGTTGTTCTTGCAACAATTACTCCCCTGCATTCCAAAGGAGATGTCACCAGAAATGCAAATGAATAGAAACAATATGTATATCTCCACAAAATGATCATTGACCAAGAGGTGTATTCTTGTTGCTATTATATGTGGAGCACGGGGCTCATTCTTGTTATAAGAGGATTTATCACAGAAAACTTATATTCATAATTCTGTTTGAACAATGGGAAAAGAGACAATTAACTTAATTTTAACTTCTACTATTTGTTTCTTGGGTTTGTTTGTTTTTCAAGTGTCCATGCTGAATTTGTTGCTTTCAAGATAGAACAGCGTCATATGAAAAGCTCTAAAGATTTTTGCCTTTTTCTTGTCCTAGCAGAACTAATTAGAATTTCTGATTTCCTGACCTTTGAATTGATATCCAAGCAATATATATCAATCCATGTTTATTTGTTGATATACAAAGAAATTGGGAAATTACGAAATCAATGATTTTAACAAATGAGGCAGGAAAATGAATGGTGTAGCTCAATTACTGCAATCAGATTAATGGCTAAAATTTTGAAGAAATTGTTAAATGAACATAGATAATATTAAGCAAGAGTTTTGACACTCTTTTGTGCCTTTAAGTAGGAACTCAAAGCAAGTGCCTTAAGCAATCTTGTTTGTTGTAAAGCAATAAGCTCTGCCTCTATTTCCCCTACCCAATCAGCAATGCTTATTATATTTTGAAAGTATTGAATTATTGTTTCGTTTCTAATACTGATAGATAATTTTTCATACTGATAGATAATTTTTCTTTCTATGTATTGTAATCAAACAATCATTTAATATTAATCTAAAATTAGAATCAAAGTAATAATTTAGGGTTAATTTAAATAGGATTAGAGTTATTTTCGTCTTCATTGGATAACTAGTAAAAAGTGCACGTGCGTTCCACTTGACAAATGTTCTTAATATAATTTTATATTTTATTGTAAATATTTTTATTTTTGTGTTTTTGACGTATCATAAATATAATATTAGTTTATATAATTGTAAAAGGTATTGAATCATATAAGATAAAAAAATTATTTATATTTATAATAACATGATTATATGTAATGTTGGCTCAAAAGCTTTATTACTTGTATCTCAAAAATTTTGATGACTATAAAATCATGGATTATATTTTAGAATTTATTAGTTTGTTGTTTCTATTTTCATAATCAAGTGCAAAATGGTAAATATGTGACATATTCAAGAAGTAAAATGCATATACAAACAAAAAAAAACCTTAGAATATAATTTGTGAAGTCATATGTGATCAGAAACGTAATTTTCTAATAGAATATTTTATTCAAATATTCGAATTTAGTATGTTAATTTTATAACTGATAATTTTTCATTAAAGGCAAAATAACGGCTACATTTTGGAAAATAAAAATTTATTTTTATTGACTAGTTTTTGACACCAAAACTATAAATACATGTTAGAAGAATGTTTCAAATGTTAGAAAATCAAATAATCATTAAAAGAACATTATTCTTCATTCATTAGTAAAGTTTTCCATCCATTTAACCTTCACTCTTTACATAATTTTTGTAATACCTTCCGATGTAGCCGAAAAAACCTCTCAATTATACCAACGGATGCTACGGGTTGTTATGCGGAAAATTAAGTAAATTAAAATTTTTCATATTTAAAATATGTTTAACATAATTATGCATTTTAAATCATCATAATATAAAACTTGATCCAATGATCAATGTAATGCAAACATAAAATATGTTTTTTCGGTTTCACTAGCTTTAATTTACAAATACATCATAAAAAATATCATTACATATTCTTAAAATTAAAAACATGTAAACTAAAACTTTTGGGCTCACGACTTTTTCAGTCAACTCATGTCTACTAGCTCCAAACTTGTGTGTAAAAAATTCATACGCTAACTAAACTAATACTCAGTGGTACATATGTAAATAAAAATTCTACATTTAAATAATATTATACAAAGTTATATTATTCATCTTATGATCATTTGTACAATCATACATTCTGGTTATTTCATGCTTTAACAATATACCAACATGTCTATCTTACCATAGATATGCTATAGTGATCCATGTATACCATACTCATATACATACATCTCATTTCCAATTACCATATCAATTACTTGATATTTACATTACTTGATATTTTTCAATTATCATTCATTATTATACATATTCCTGCCTCAAAACTCTAAATAAGAACCAATGCATTTAAGTTTTAATTGGCTCAAGACTCTCTAAACTTTCATTGTTACATATGTTTTTGCCTCAAAACTCAAAACTTTGAATATTCGAATGCGGGACATGAGATAGAAACACTCATAATCCAAGCTTAAGCCACTTGACTCACAACTTGTAACAGTTCATCTGAACCCCTCAAGTCAATAATGCTCATTAACTCGAGGGTAAGACACATTGACTGAGAATAATATAGCATACTAGCAAATTTGGGATCAAATGCGATCATATACCGAGCTTTAATCATTTATCTTTTTATCATAATAAAGTAACTCATACAGTATACTGCTCACCTCCTTCAATGGTATACTATCAATCGTATGACAAGTCCAAGACTAGAGAACTGGATATTTAACTCATAACATTTTTATCCTTCAATTCATTTTATTACATGTTATTACCAATATTATATCCCATTTATGCATTTTCATACTAACACATAAATGTCAAATCATATATTTCACATATTATTTTTCATGTATACATACATCTCATAACATGTATTTAACAAACCATCAATAAATATAGTAAATCAAAATGTACATATAATACATTCATCATGTTTCACGAGCGTGAACTACTAATTCGTGGTCATGAAAGTGAATGTGTACTTTCACGGTTACCTTACCCATGAACCATCATGTGAAAAAATAGAACATTTATGGGCATGAATTACCTATTCACGACCATGAGCCCACATCATTCACGGCTTCCTAACCATGACCCAAACCATAAAATTCTAAGTTCATACAAGTTCATCAGCTTTGACATTCATGACCGTGATACCCTTATTCATATGTGTGAATCATGCATTTCCCGCAATTCAAAACAGACCAAATATACATTTCATGCAAAATCTCTAAATATTAATCAGTGTTAATTATTCCTATCAACACTTTCATATATATACCATGTCTATAACAAGTTTAAACAACATTTAAATCATCAAATCTATTCTTATGTCATTTTAAACTATAACATACCACATATATCATTTAAACACTTAAAATCCTTTTTCATGTTATTTATCAACCATGACATGTTTTTTTTACCACTATTACATTTACAGAATGCAAAATACATCAAGATGTATGAAAAACGAATTAATATGTCAATATATACATATCATTCACCAAAATAGAGTCTTCACTAACTTTACAAACTTTTTAAATTTGTTTTTCCATTTGTGATGTGTTCCTTTGCTCACTAACCAAACCTATTGTTGCCCAGATATTAGACCAAGAAGGGGAGGTTGAATTGGAGTTTCAAAAAATTAAACTTTAAAGTGCGGAAATAAATAATTAATTTTAGGAGGGATAGAGAAAATCAAACATAAAGATTTATAGAGGTTCGGGTGTTAACAAACCCTACTCCTCTCCCCAATCGTAATTGGGAGTTTCACTAACACACTAAGTGTTACAATGGAGTTTTACAAGCTCACTCCCAACTATGGTGTTTCTCACAATGGCTCACACCTAACCCAGAAATCCCTTGTATTTTAATGGCTCACACAATAACCAATTCCTTGTGTTTTACAGGCTCACACAAACAACTTTCTTTGTATTTTACAGGATCACACAAATAACCTTCCTTGTGTTTTACAGGATCACACAAATAACCTTCACTTTGTGTTTTACAGGATCACACAAACAACCTTTTAATTTGTGTTTTGGAGGCTCACACAACTAACCCTTACAAGTGTTCTGCTCTTAATCCAGAAATATCCAAAACTCACTTAAGTAAAGATTACAGAGAGAACCACTTATAAATCTTAATTGCTCAAATATGAGGAGCAAAAAGATTTTTACAGAGAATAGATTTGTTCTCAAAGTATGAAAGTACAAGATAACTTGTGATTTGAAGTATATGCTAATCTTTTGTTTTTCTTCTCATTCTCTTGTTCGTTAATGCATAAATGACTTCCATTTATACTCTCATGGCTGAATATAGCCGTTGGGGTGCATTATGTAAGAAACTAGCCGTTGTACCAACCAAAAAATTGCGCCTGACATTTTTCTCTTTCATTGTTCACGGGTGTGGCTATACTTGTCACGAGAGTGACAATTCTTCCCAAGTCGTGACTGAAATGGTGATTTTGGTCGTGAAGCTCTCTGGAATGTTTTGACATATTGAGTCGCGGGCGTGACATACTCATTAACGGGCGTGACAACCTTATCAGTCGTGATCCAAGTGGTGACTCTGGTCGTGAAGCTCTCTGGATGAAATTTCATGAATCTTCATAGGAGTGACACCTTTATTCATGGGGGTGACTGAAATGTCCACTTCACGGTTTGTTTTTCCTTCATGGCTGTGAACTTCAAAAGTTGGTTTTGGTAACGGTTAGCTTCTTTCACGGGAATGACTCATAGAGTCACGGCAGTGAACATGCTACTACTTGAATTTTGTCTTTTAAGGATTATTCTTCCAATTCTCCATTCTTGCTATTTTGATTCATGTCCTGTATAAAAGACTTAGAAGACAAGTATGTTAAATTCAATATTACTATTTTATTTGTTATCATCAAAATGACAGAAATACCCCTCAAGGTTTAACACCTATTATCACAAAATATTGCTATCAGAACTTTATAACCATAAACAAGCTAAACAAAACTCTAAGAACTGAGTTCTATCTCTATCTTGGCAAAACTCTATCAAGCGTCCATGTTTCTTAAGATTTTAAGTTTCAACAATAGTATTTTAGGGTTAAGTGCAGTGGAGAAGATGACCAAGACTTTTCAGAGTATGTTAAAGGATGATATGAGATGGTAGAAATAATTTTAAAGCAAGATAAGATGCATTGAAAAGAGAAAAAGTGTGGCTGCTCATGGTTAACTGACCTGCATTCATAGGCGTGACACTTCACTTTATGGTCGTAAAAATCCTCTATGGGTGTGAATGTCCTCCCTTCTCCTACCATATTCAAAACTCTATTGTTGAATCATAGCACAACTTTTTACGGACTTGAAAGCTTTCCATTTTACAAATTTTAACTTAAACTTTAACATATCTTAACTTCAATCTTTTTCTCTCTATGCACATAACTCATTGGCACTGCTTTGCGGAAATTACAATCTTCATCTTAGCTCTAGCTTCCTTTGTAATTCTCTTCTCTTGTGCTTGAAAGAAGTCCAATTGCATCTTAGTTTATAAGTTCACCTTTATAACTTATTGTGGGTTGTTTAGCACATAGGTTTTAAGTTATTCAAGTGTTTCGTCAAGTTTTACTTTATAAAAACTTGAGTATGTGAGTGTGAGCTTTGGACTAATCAATCTATGACTATATTTAGTTTGATTCTTTCCCTTGAAAAGAATCACTAGTGGAAGAAGGTAAAAAATGTCAAACCACGATAAATTCAAGTGTCTATATCTTCTTCTCCTTCTCATTTTTAAATTTTAGTATTTTGGTTGGTTGAAATATATCAAATTTGTTTTAAAGTGTTAAAATAATTTTTGCACCACCTCATTCAAATATAAAGTAATTTTGTAGTTTTTGTTTAAAGTAAAATTGGTGATTTATTTAACAAAAACGATTTTGAAAAAGGTTTAGCTTTTCTTATATTAATTTTATGTTTTGAGTAAAAAAAATTAAATTTATCTTTTAAAAACATCAACTATCCATATTGGATTACAGTTAGCATATTCAAAATTATGTATATTTTTTAAAACCCAAAAAATTATGATAGCTCAATTCAACCCCTTTCTCGAGACCCAACATGTAATAATCTTTTTTAAAATTGACTTATTCATTTTTAACTTGTATCTCCCTTTTTCATAATATAGCTTTGTTATATTATACATGAGTTATTTACATAAGCTCAACAAAATAATCAAAAATGACATTTTTTTACTCCTAAAATTATAATATATTTTTTATTTAATGTGGTTAATTTTTTGGTTATATTGTTATATATAAAACTTTTTTACCAATTTGATAAGTTTGAACGTTGTTTTTTTTGAAAGTTTCTAAATTATGTATTTTACACAACATTTTTTTTATATATTTGGTTTCCAATATGTAATTTTTTTTTATTTTTTTTCAGTTTCTTGTAATATGCGACTAAATATGTCATTTTCCATCTTTTCTTTAAATTATTGACTTTTTTATTTGTTATTATATAGAAAATTTTACCAATGGTCTTTTTTTTAAAACTATTTCTCAAAATAACATTGCAAAAAGTACATAATGTAGCCATTCAACTTGTTTTATTTATTTTTAAATTATTATAATGGTAAGCATTTTCACCAACTTGTTAAGTAAATGCACTACTAATATTAAGTAAAAATGCATTAACAGCAAAAATGATTACCATTTCACTCTTTTTTTCTTTTCATTTATATATCAGCATATAATTAAAGAGGTCTTCTAGAGTGTACTGATTTACAGATAAACTTAGACTTTAAAACCATTATATCATTTACTTTTAATATTTGACATTTAATGAAATTACTAGTTTCCTGATGAAGTTGTAAATAAATTTCAATAGTTTAACATGCAGCTTGTTTAATAAGTTATCTATCATTTGATTTGATAATTATGATAATTTTATTTTATATCATTAACTGACTATTTATAAATAAAAATATAAATAAAAAAATTCTAAAATAGGTTATCAATTTAGTATTTATTAGTATAATATTTTCTAAAGGTGATATTTACTAAAGTTATATATATATATATATATATATATATATATATATATATATATATATATATATATATATATATATATATATGACTAATAAAGTTGAATTTAATTATTCATATTTTCATTTTAAATTATGATAATTTTTTTTAAATAAATAATTTTTACAATAATTTGATTTCTATCAATTTTTTTAAGAAATAATTATATAGTAT
This sequence comes from Triadica sebifera, assembly GCA_023653625.1. Classification (NCBI taxonomy): domain Eukaryota; kingdom Viridiplantae; phylum Streptophyta; class Magnoliopsida; order Malpighiales; family Euphorbiaceae; genus Triadica; species Triadica sebifera. Next base: position 8,656,595 of record CM042905.1, read on the forward strand.
AATTCAGTTTTTTAAAAATTATTTTCTACTTTGATTTTAAAAATAAAAAATATATTAAAAATAATTAATTAATTATATTATTTATTAAATTAATAGTTATAAATATAAACATTATATTATATGAAATTTTTTTCTCCACCAATAAAAAAATAAAATTGTGGAATTTGAGAGATTGAATTTACTGTGATATTATATACATACTATTATATTAAGATTATAATATATTAGTTTAGAATAATATATTAGTTGAGTATCTAAACTAAAATTACATTTTATTATAGATTTATTAGGGTTAAAATAAAAATAAAAAGACATCTTATACCTTTTTTTATATAATTTTTTTTAATTCTTATATAGCATATATTTTTTAAAAAATCAAGTTAGTGATCAGTAAATGAACAAATTTATAATTTTTTATATGTTTTATATATATATATATATATATATATATTAAAAACTGAAATTTTTGATATTTAAATCATATATCTAGTAAAAGAAATTGTATTGATGAAGATAGAAGCTTTCTACCTCTTAGTGCATGAATGAAAGAACATATATATATATATATATATATATATATATATATATATATATATATATATATATATATATATATATATATATATATATATATATATATATATATAAACGGAGAGAAAGTTAAAAAGAAGGAAAAAAATAAAGCATTGAGAGAGATCCATATTTTTAATAATTAATTTTCTAAAGATTAAATAAAGACAAAAACGTATTTATTGCTTTGTGAAATCTAAATTTTTTTAAATTTAAAAATAAAATTTATATGATAAATTAATTTATAAGTTCAAATGAAGGAAATAATATTAATTACCATTATCTTATGAAATCTGATTTTTTTAGGTTTAAAAATAAAATTTGTATATTAATTAATTTGTAAGCCAAAAGTATTAAATTACTTATTTAAATGAAAACTATATAATTTAAAAATTAAATCCTAAATATAAGGTTAAATCATAAATATGAGATTCAAATCTATTTATTATAACTCGACTTCAATTAGTTAATAATTACATATTGAAAAATGCTAGTAACACGCTATTTCAATACTCTATTTTAACATTCTCTTCTAAATTGGTCCGCTATTTTCATTAAAAAAATATGTAATCTCTTTTCAAAATAAGATTAAATATAGTGATTTTATTTTCTCTCTCATAATAATTAATAAAATATTAAATTTTATTTTTTTATTAATCATTCTCTATTCTCTCTTTTCTCATATTTCACACCACTTTCTATTCTATTTTTTATATTTTTTATTAAAATTTAAAAAATTAAGAAAAATAAAATATATTTTTTAAGTAGTTTTTGATAATACAAATGATACTCTATGAAGCAGTCTTACACTTACTATTTATTTGATATTATAAATAATAATTTTAATTTTAAAAATATTAAGTCAAAATTAATTCATAGGTTATATTTCAAAGTGCAAAACACTTTTTTTTATGGCTTTTATATTGAAACTTATGCAACATAATTATTTGAAAACAATAGTGTGCATGAAAAATAATTTTAAAACCAACAAAAAGAAGAAAAAATAAAAGAAAACTAAAATTATAAAGAAAAACAAAATAAAATATATAAAAAATAAAATAATTTAAACAACGAATGATCTAAAACAAAGAAAAAATCGTGAAGATAAACGAAACAAAATATATAGAAAAAAAAATAATTTAAGCAATGAAAAATCTAAAATAAAAAAAGTTAATTATATTATATGTTATAGTTTTTTATATTTTTTTATTTCCTTAAAAAACTTAATATTCTCTTAATTATCAAAAAATTTTGCTTTATTATTTATTCTACTTTTATTTTATTAACAATTTAAAAATAATTTTTGTTCTTAGTATAAAAATTAATTCAAAAATTTCTTATAATTTTTTTATATATTTTTTAAATTTTAATAAAAAATTTAAAAAATAAAGAGTGATGTGAGATATAAGAAAAAGAAGAGAGGAGAGAGAAAGAAAAATAAAAAAATTAGATTATAATATTTTAGTCATTATTATGAAAGAAAAAAATTATTATATTTAATTTTATTTAAAAATATTACATATTTTTTTTATTGAAAATAATAGACAGATAGAGAAGGGGTGAAAAATAATGTTGCTAGCATTCTTTTTACACATTTTTAAATAAAAGAGCAATCTAGATAATATGTTACTCAGAGTCTATCCTACTTACAGATTCCTTCAACATTAAAAAAATTATTGCAGACAGATGCGTCAGATGAACATTAGGGAGCATTACTCTTTGAGATTATCTATTCATTACCTATGACAGCAAGTCAAAAAACAGATTTATAGATAAACCGGGATTATTTATCAAAAATTTGAATTTCACTTAAAGCTAATTTTATGCATTTATTGATCATTGTTTTCTTTATTTTGAAATCTTTATAATATATAATTGTAACTTAAGGATTGATCAAATATTTTTGTATGCTGTGCTGAACTTTTCACAAAGAACTGAAAAAAAAAAAGGATTTTTTCTAAGGAATGTATAACTAGGGAAATTCATTTTTCTGGTAAAGTCGTCTTCATTCTACAGAATGAGTCTAATTACATAATTTTTTTAATTGATAAAATAACTCTAAATTTATTCATGGTCTTGAAAATTATACAATAAACTTACCATTGAAATTGTAAATGGATGTTATATTAGCCAAAATCTGGGGAGTATATATAATCAGTAGACATTTGGTTTAAGCAATAACATGTTTAGTGGGTGATCTAATTATATTATTGTTTTTATGCAAGCCTTACAACACAATATACATAATCTTATTATTTTAATATTAATATGCTTGTATCTAAATGATATTGTTTTAAACCAGACTATTTATATTTTAACTTGTATTTAAATCACTATAACTAAATGATTTTTAATATAGAAAAATAGTATTATTAGTGATTTTATTGATATGCAAAAGTGAATTCTTCTTATGATAGGAGAAATTCTTTATACACAATGTTTTTTTTTTATTATTATAAACAACCCATTAAATTTGTTTGAATTTTCAGTGTTGACAAGAACCTTTGTTACTTTTATATATAATAATAAAACTATCATATTCTAATGCAAGTTGACATTGAGGGCTGTTTGCAAAAGATGCATTTTTATTTCAGAACTGTCTACTTTCCATCTTCATTAATTTTTTTTCCTTCAAAAGAATATTAAGGATATTCTTGAAAATTAAAATAAACAATGACATTATTGTCTAAAAAAGTTTTTCCCCTAGTTGGTACTTTTATAGATAGTATAGATAGGCAGATAAGATTTTTTGGGCCCTTACTACCTCAATTTACTAATTGATTATTCTAAATTGTTTCCTAATTTGTATTTTTTTTTCTTATTGAAATTTTAATAATAATTTTTGGGTCAGTTTAAATAGAGATAGAATTATTTTATTCTTAATTGGATTAAAGGACGTTTGAGCACTTACTACCTTAATTAGTACCATTTTAGTATATTTCTTATATTTTGTATTTTTGTGCTTATTATTATGGGATTTGAATACCTAAATAACTAATTTTCACAAAAATGGAGTCAATTAGTAAAAGGACATTGAAATTACATTTATAGATAATGAATTAATGATGATAATAAATCAAGAGTTTGTTATTTTGGAACCAAAGTGACCCAATCACTTGAAGCCAGCCCAAATTATCAGTATCCAACGGCGTCGTTTGGTTTTTGAGCTTTTGGGACTCCGTTTTGGCATTGTCCACAAAGTCACTGAAGACAATAATGGAATAGAAATAAGGAAAATGAAAAAAATGCATATATATATATATATATATATTAATACAAAAGAAATCAAAAATTTCTCATAAAAAATTTTAAAAAAAGTTTTTTAATATATAAAATAATATTTTTACCATTTAAATAAATAACACAATTTACAAAAAATCACTTAAAATTTTAAAAAAATTAATAATTTATCAACTTATAATTTGATGAAAATATTATTTAAAATAATAATTAAAAAAATTGAAATTGAAATATATTAATTATCCATAAAAATTATAAATTTTTATAAAATATTATTAAATTATATATAAAAATTCAAAATAATTTAAATATAAAATAAATATAATATATTACTCAACAATATTTAAAATTCATAAATTAAATACTCATTACCTCAAAACGAAATAAACAATCTATAATTTTAAAAACTTCCTATTTTTTTATAATTTGTTCTAATATATATATATTAATGGAAATACAGTTTTCATTTCTTTTGATTTCCCACTACTTACTCATTGCAATCTAAATTTCTCTTCTTTTCCCTATTTAAATTTGATGCAAACCAGAGAAATTAGCCAAATTTCTTTTCTTTTTACTTCTCATCCTTGAAACAAACAGTGTAGAAGTGAAAGGAAGAAGAGAGAAGAAACGACGAGAAGAAGAATGAAACAACCAAATACAATCCATCATGAAATCGGCGGGATCCAAAATGATGCCCTTCGCTTCGGTCTTCACGGCGTCAAAAGCGATCTCGTCGGAGCTCACCCTCTCGAATCCGCCTGTCAATCTGTAAGTTTCTCCCGTTGAGAGAGAAGCAGATTTTGATTTTTTTTTTGGATTGGGAGGTATTAGGTTGGGTTGGTAAAAGCTTTGAAACCAAAAGAAAAAAAAAAAGTTTAGTGCTGTTTTTGTGTTCTATTTTATCTTGTTGTGATTGGAACTGAAATAAGGGTTTACTGTGCTTTAGACGAGGAAGACTCAAGAGGAGATGAGGCAAAAAATCCTTGCCAACACATATGGCTCAGCTTTTCCACTGAAGATGGATCTTGATAGACAAATTCTTTCACGGTATGAGTTTTTGTTGTTAGATTTGAACGTTAAATTACTGATTGTTCTTTAATGTTTAATGTTTAGTTTCATTTCATTTGAGTAACGGAGAGGGATGCTTTTGTTGTGGATTAGTGTTATTTATATAGTGTATGCTTAGGAATTATTATGTTAAATTTTAGTGCCAAATATCTGAATGAAAAAATCATGGCAGGTAACAAATGGTCACTTGTATCATGGCCGAGAATGCGCCTATTAGTTTCATGTGGTTTATAAGAGGAATATAACTGCTTTAAGTAAGTTAGAGTTTCATAGTATCTGAAATTGATTGCGCATCAAAGTAAACTATGATCTTATAGTGTTTGAGGAGCTTCATACTCTTGATTTGATCATATTCAATATCATGGGTGTAAATTATCATGGGTTTTGGATGTTAATCTATAGTTCCATATAGACATTATTTGCATTGTGCATTTTATACTGGTAGTAAATAGTATAATATTCTTGCTGATTTAGCAATTACTTTTTTTTTCTTTTTTTTTTTTTTGTGTGGAAATTTTTTAGATTAATTTTCATTAATATAGGTGTTGTTAAGTTACTCTGTTGGATATCAATAGGAGTATTATGTTTGGCACTTTGAATTGGAAATCGTGGGGACATAGCTGATGGCAAGATCAGAATTTTTCTATAAAGTCTATTATGGTCAGACTATATTTTGAAATCTTTGATACCTTGGAGATCAGTTCAAATAAAAGGTGCATAAATAACTTGCATGCAGGAACCCAACCTTTTGGTTTGGGTTTCCAAGGTTTTTATGCAGATGTCCAATAGATAAACAGTATGCTTAAAATGGAAATCATAGTGAAAATTGTTTGCTTTAATGACTGATCTCTTCATGTTTCCTTTTGCTCATGAAGGGTCCTCTGTAGATGTTCAAAAGATAATCAGTAAGTTAAAATGAAAATCATAGTGAAAATTGTTTGCTTTAATGGCTGATCTCTTCACATTTCCTTCTGCTTATGGAGATTCTCTTTTTCACACTTTTCAACGCGTCACATAAATATTGGCACTCTATTAATAGAGTCAAAATTTTTCTTTGGTTTTCTTTTCTCGTTTTTCAGATGTACTATATAATTTTTTTCATTGTTAATTTTGTATTATCAGAATTTACTGCTGTGTTTCTACCACCAACTTTTGTTTGAGAATTCTGCAGAATTCAGAGGCCACCAGGACCAATTCCGTCTTCAATGCTTGGACTTGAAGCTTTTACTGGCAGCTTGGAAGATTTCTGTTTTGAGGATTATCTGAATGGTAAGTAGTTCTACTTGAGCACCACATAAAAGCCATTTTTAAGTTCACAATTTGTTATTCTGTTGAAGCTGATTGTTTTATGTTCAATTGGTGAAATTATCTAAAGTGGCTTTTAATTCTGATAGTAAAGGAAGTCTTTGATTTTTTATCCTTCTCATTTACACTCAATACATATTAGGCTAGGTTACTATTTTTTGTTTCACATTTTCATGGTTAGTAATATTTTGTAACTTTGTTGGTAGCTTGCCCACCTGTCTCCTGGATTTGGTGGTAAGGTGGGAACAACTGTAAAAGGATTAGCCAGTTTGGAATTTGGTGGAGTTTCAACCAAACTTGATGATCTTTCAGTTTATTCTCATTCCACGAAAGATGCTTTTTAGTACATGATTTGATATTATTCTTCAAATGATTCATTTTAAATGGCAACAAAGTCATTGAAAACATAAATCCTCCAATTACTGTGATAAGATGACCGAGCTGGACTAATTATCATACGATTTTAAAAGCTTCATGTTGAACGTTCCCTTCCTGGTTAAATTAGGAGCCTTATTATCATATGAACATCTTATTTTAGTTTATTGTTTTGATGTCTGGGACTTGTGCTGATTTAAGTTGTTTGTATGTGTGTGGTGCTTGCAGATCCTCGTGAATCTGAAGTTTTCAGGACACCAGAAATGCATCATGGGATGGAAGTACGCCTTGGACTTTCTGAAGGACCAGTCTGCCCAAGCTTCATGTGATTTGAGCATTTTAGTGATATCTTTAAAGAGTGAGAAACAATTGCTAACTTAATGTCAATTGCTGATGCACCTTTTCGGATTAACGATGTTGTTAGTGTCATGATGATATCAACTCTATGATGTCGTATGATCTCAAACAATTTATTAAGGATTGTTTACCCTCCACAGATTGCCCTCGATCTGAATTTATTTTCTTCTTTTTGGTTTGCAGAATCCTCTTATTTGATGGACTTCTCCATTATCATTCCATGTTTTAAGGGTTGTTAAGCCATCAAGCTGGATTTATAGTCACTGACGTTAATAAAATAACAAATTCAGAATCTTATTTAGTGTTTTGAGTACATTTTTTGAAAAAAAAATAGTAGTGTTTTGAGTACTTAAAACTCGAGATTTGCAGATTTTTTTAAACCATCCAATGTTCTATAACTGCTATAGATTAATTTGGATTCATGTCAGTAGATCTTTTGAAAAATCTCTTATTTAGGTTAAAAAAAACTTCTACCATTTTATCTATTTTTTGGAAGTATTTGCATATTTTTTTACTTTAAAAATATGGATACATCAAAGAAACCTTTCATTAAAACAGTCATTTGTTTATATATATAATTGTTAATAACACTGTCATTTGTTTATATATATAATTGTATCCATCAAAATTGACACATTTAACTTGATTTAACTTAATCTCCATGTAAATTCAATGCAAAAAGATTGTAAAGTAGCGGAAGTATACCTGAATTAATAGCAGATAACTTGATTTGGATAGGTATTACATCTTTCAAAAGTCACATTCCCTTCATGTCTCTAAACTACAAAAAGGGTCTCATAAGAGAATATTAAAGTTACATTCTTTTGCGACTATGACCCTTGTATATAATAACAATTTTTTTGATTTCCAGTTTGACCTCAATCAAATTAGAAATCACCAAATGGTATCTAATTAAATCATGACAATTCAATATTTTATAGTCAATTATTAACTTTATTGACAACTAATTAATGCTGACTATATTTTATGATAGCAATACACACTTTATTAACATATGTAATCCCGCATATATTAGATTTTTTCTATCAATTTTCCATTTGAGCTACATATGCTACCGATATATGTGTATATCCTTATGAGTTCAAAATTTTGCTATCATATATATAAGGTATTCCAAACAATCTCATTCCATTGAACACACTAATATAGGACTAAAAGAATTTTTACCATATTTAGCATGACTAAATCCACCAATAATCACATATACCAATACAATCAAACGATATAGATCAATCATGGATGCATAGCATGAAAATTACACATAATGTGATCTGAACATGCCTATTTCCAATTGGTCCTACTTTATTAAGTTCAAACTTTAACATCGTAAGATAGAGTATAAATGAATTGAGTTAGTATAAATGAATAGAGTAATAAAACAAATAAATGTATGCAAACTCTTACTAAACCAAAATATCCTTACTTAGTAAGCGGATCCATAATCATAAATTTTGTCCCAATATGCTCTATGAAAATTTGTCCACTCTATATCCTTTCCTTCACAATTAAGATCTTTATGTTGATATATTTTGATAGAGATGAATTTATGTTGTTGTTGGAATATAGGACTATTGAGTTAATGTCACAATATAATTTTAGGGGCCTTTCAATACCACTCACAATGCATAACCCATAAACAAATTTTCATAGTCATAATCCATGGTTAGATGTCTCATAACATGCTACAAATTTTGTTGCCATGGTGGAAAAAGTTATGAGTATTTACTTAACATTCTTTTAGGAAATAGCTCATCCAACCAACAGATAGATGTAGCTTGATGTGGATATTTTGCTGTCTTGGAATCTAACATAATCAGTATTAGAATATCCAATGATCTGACATCTTATATGGGAACATGTAATGATTTGACATCAGTATCAGAATACCAACCTTTTTGGCTACTTTTATGTGATCTATCTTAGGGTTACTTAAGTATTTGCCTAGCATACCAACAATAAATGTTATGTCTGGATGTGTGCAAACCTAAGTATACATTATAATCCCAATAGCTGAAATGTAACACCCCCTTAACCAAACCACACGTGCCCAAATGAGGGAGCGCTACCACTGATTTCTTACTTCTTTAAATCACTATTTTTTCTTTTAAATTTGCTAGACAGCCATACACATTTTTTTTAGACATACAATAAATAATATACATTTTATTTAGATAGTATTTATAAATATGAAATTGCTACTTAACAAATTTTGAAAATAAATTTACAAACTTAAAAGTATATAATACAAAAAGCAAGATACAAAAATTTAAAAATTTGTAACCCACTATTTCAAGATCGGCTGCTTTAATTGACTAGGATCACCGCTTGTTTTGTCTACAATATTTGGCTATCTTTCTATATATGCGCGGAAGGAAAACTCTCATGCTAAGCTTTAGACTTAGTGATGCATATAAATAAGACAATATACTATGTTATGCAACAAGTATTAACATATGTCATTTATGCATTAATATCTTTTCATACTATTCTTCTCTTCATGTCCCTAATTCATATGATTATGAGCAATATACATACATGTACAATATTATTTTTATTTAACTCTAATTATAAGTTACTCTTTTCATCTCTTTAATATTCTATATCAATTTCATATTATTTTGCATTATCTTTCAACTTAACTTCATTATTTCGCGCACATCACTCTAAATTGGGCTAACTGGATACGGGTTATGGATCAAGAGCACTCCCAGAGCTATAGCCACCCTGTCCACTATCTGGCTTAACAGAGCTTATCAAATCAGTGACATTCCCAGAGCTAGAGCCACATTGGTTGAGTAATATATCATCATAGATAAATTACCGGACCAAGGACACTCCCAGAGCTAAAGCCACCTTGTCCTCAATTTATGTATGCTCAACTGAGTATCTCAAGTCAATGGCGCTCACAGAGCTAAAGCCACATTGACCGAAAAATATCTCATATAGTACAGTACCGATCGCTCCCATAATAACATGTCATCTATCATGTTTCTAGTCTGGAGTTAGAGTAATAGGCATATCCATATTTCCACATTATTCATATATCTTTACTTAATTATCCTTACAAACATATGAACATTCATTATTTCACTGGATAAACAAATCTCATTTCATTTACTTACCTTAATAGTCCATTAGGTAAACATGTTCGTAATTACTAAAAACAGAGCATTCACGGCTGTGAGGACTAGTGACTATTTATAATGGCCCAAATACCGAGTTAGTTGTAAACTATAATTTTCGAAATTGATCAGCATACAAGGGGTTAAAAATACACCCGTGAGTGAAAAATATTTTATTTAATCACTGAAAAATATAGGTTATGATTAGTCCGATGGTAAAATTTGGAGTGAAATTGAGGTCAAATAAGTTTTCAAAAGTCAAAACTAAGAAAAAATTTGGATTCAGTTTAATTAAATATTTAGTTAACCGTACTTTGATCGGGTTATAAAAAATAGCAAACGATATCTAAATATTTATTTTAAGACATGGATAGACTCTAAATAATATTTAAGATTATTTGACAGTGAAAAAAGAATTTTACAGTAACACCAAAAATTGAATTATCAATCTAGTTTGAGTGAGCTGGACATAAAATGGACTCCGATTGAGTTAAAAAATTTTGTGTAGACATATAAAAATATTTTATGAATTATGGAATTTAATTTGGGTAAATTTGAGCTTTGAAAATGAGAAAAATAATTTATAGTCCATAATTGGGTCTAAATGAGTTGGATTTTATTTGGCCCAAGCCCACCCAACTTAAGCCACTATAAATTGGCCTAAATATCGAAGAATTCTGCAACTCATTCTTCCCCAAATCCCCTTGCATGGCCGAACCTATCTCCCCACATTTCTATTCCAATTTTCTTCAATTTTCCTAAATTCTTACACCAAAATCAACTACCCAAAAATAATTTCAGTTTCTCTATTAGCTAATAAAAGTTTTTAATCTTCAATTGGAGGGCTAGAGTGAAAGAAAATCAAAGGAGAAAAGTTATGATACAAATTTGAGGTAAGTAAAATTTATGGTTTTAAATTAATTTAATGGTTCGAATAAGTAGTTTAAGGTATGTAGATGATAAAAATAAAGTTTATTTGAGTTAAGGAAGCAAAATAATGGTGAATTAATGAAGAAAATTTTTTAGTCATGGTAGGTTCAAGAGAAGGTGAAGACGCTTCCAAAGAAAAGGCTAAGAAAAATAAAGATTAGGAAGACCTAAACAAGAAATCAAGGTTAGTGATTTCAAAATTTATTTATTTCCATTTATTAAGCATGATTTAGGGTTATAAAAAATTAAGAATTTTGTGTGTTTTGTATGTAATTGCTAATTAATACTTAAAACATGATTAATTAATAATTAAAAGTGAATTAGAATAGTTAATTTCAATAAAAAAATTAATTAGTAGAAATTGGAAAATATGACCTTATTACGTGAAAAATATATATTAAGGTATAAATACATTTTATTGTAATATTATGATATATATGGAACAAAGAATGTATAAATTAGTGAAAGGAATATTTAGAAGATGAAAGAAAAATTTTAATGATGAAAATTAATTATAAGATGAAAATTGAAGAAGGAAAAATTAATATTTTTCTTGCTAATTAAATGAAAATTTAGTCATGAAATGCAAGAAAATATAATTTTTAGTATGTATAAATTTATTGAGAATTTTTAAATGAAATATTGAATATTTTTCTAATTATTGATTTTATGATGCATGAAATAAAAAAAATAAGGAATAAAGTGTATTTAGTGAGCATAATGACTTAATTGATTATTAACAATGAAATGTTGATATAGTAGAATAAAAAATGTGAAAAGATTATGGTAGAGATAAAATTGTATGGATGAATAAAATGTTAAGTGATTAATATTGTAAAAATAATGGAAATTATTAATTTAATAAAAATTGAATTAAATGAATAAAATAATGTCCTTAGTTATTTTTCTAATGGTTAAATCTAGTCCAAAATATAATTGGCTAGCTATAGGGACACAATTACCGCGGTACGAGTTATGATGACTTGCTTATGTAGGCCAATAATGGTTTACTACAGTGATAGTGATTCAGTAAATAGTATACAGTGCAGTGCTCGAGTGATCTTTCAGGATTACTTTTCAGTGTAGTGAACTTTTGGATCCACGTTCCATATATCTGGTCTGAAGATTTTTTATTGTATGGAAACAAGGAGCAAATTTGAATAAAAGTAGTAATAATGATAAAAGTTAAAAATAAGTGAAAAACATGATAAGAATGATAAAATGGTATAATTGTAAAAATGATAAAAGTGATAAAATTAATAAAATGATAAAAGTGAAAATATGAGAAAAATGATAAATGTAAAACATATAATAAAAATGATAAATGTGAAAAATATGATAAGAAAAGATGTAAGTGAAAAATATGAGAAAAATGATTAAAATGAAAAATATGATAAAAAAATAAAATAAGTGGAAAATGTGAGAAAATTAATAAAAGTGAAAAATACAAGATAAATGATAAAAGTGATAATTGTGAAAAAAATTTAAAAAATAATGGAAAATAAGTGGAAGATAAATATTAAATTGTGTAGAAAAAAATAAAATAAATAAAAAATAAAATAAATAAAATAAATAAATAAAAAACAAAAATGTTAGTGGTAAAAGTGTAAATAATATATAGTTAGTGATATAATTATAAATAAATGAAAATTTAGGAACTAAAGTGAAAATTATAGCTAATTAAATTAAGGATTGAAAAATAAAATAAAGAAAAAAGAAAGGAATAGTTAATGTGAAATAAAGTAAAAATGAACTAAATTGAAAGTTCAGAAATAAGTAAAAAAAAAAAAGATTAATGGAGCAAAATTGTAAAAAATTAATTAAAATATTAAATAGTGAATTAAAGGTAAATAAAAATAAGGTATTGATAAAAAGAACAGTAAATATATATTAAATAGAAAATTTCAATGGCATATTAAAAATATTATTGCATATATAAACGCATGAAAATATAAAATGATAGAAATTTTTAGATTAGTAATCACAACTGGGCATATTAATGCTCAGTACATAGATATTTGACTACTTGCAGGTAGTAGTAAGGAAGGTAGGAGCAAGCTACAAGTTTTGGAAGCTGATAGAAGAATAAAATAATAGTAGATTAGTATTAAAAATGACATGTGTATATATATATATATATATATATATATATATATATATATATATATATATATTATAGGAATGAATACATATTATGATAAAAGATATTTGTCAATTATTATTATATATGTAAATAATGAAATATTGATTTATGAATGAATGGAAAATACCTCTCTCCAATCTCGATTAGGTATTTTACTAACATTTGAAGTATTACAATGAGGTTTTTTTTAGTTCACTTCCAACTATGGTGTTTCTCTTTTGGATAACATCTAACCTAAAAAAAATTCTTGTGTTTTAATGGCTAACACAACAATCAAATTCTTGTGTTTTTTTATGACGTAGACAAAAACTCTTACAAGTGTTTAACTTACAACCCAATTCATTCAAACTCACTTTTGAGTAATTGATTATAAGATGAAAACACTCACCAACTAAAATGCTTAACAATTATGAACAATTATGGTTTTACAATCACAAATAATGAAAGTTGTTATATCAAAAATAAATACACAAAGATATGTAAGATTAGAAGATTGAATGATTATTTTTCTAACTTGTAGAAGTCATAAATGTATTGTATTTATACTTCTAGATCAAATATAGCGGTTTGAGGTGTATTTAATGTGAAAATAGTTGTTCAACTGCTTTTCTATTCGTACCTAACAAGTTTCTCTCTACAAGTTCACCGGCATGACTGTACTTTGAGTTGTGAATGAAAGTGGTGGCTCTAATCGTGACTCATTTTGTCTGAAAACGAATGGTCATTCATAAGCGTGACAAAATCTTCACAGACATGATTTTATCAATCTTTACGGTTGGGCCAATGCTTCAATGTCGTGAATATTTAAATGAACAATTTTTGTGCTTACTAGTTTTACAGGTGTGACTAAGATTTCCAAGGGCGTGAAGAGCTATTTTCACGGGGGTGGTGATTTTATTTTAAACTTAAATTATTGTCTTTCAACTTGTTTCAAGATTTTAGGAACGCATAACCTAACATACATAGATCACAAATGTGGTTAAATTCCTTATTGTCTAATTATTTGTTATCATCAAAATGGAGAAAATATCCCTCAAGATTCAATAATCTCCCCCTTTTTGATGGTCATAAATAATTAAGCAATATAGGGTGTAGAGAGAAAATAAAAATTCTCCCTCTCAAATTGTGCTTAATAAACATGAATCATAAGAAGTACAAGATGCAAGAAAAGCTTCAAAAAAGATTGAGATAAGCAATAAACATAACATTCATACTAAGATAAACATAATATTCATGTGAAGTATATGAAAGGTATATTGCAATTATATGATATGTTGATAAGGGTATTTTATGTTTTATATGCAAGGAATATGGCAAGTATATGTAATATATATTTCAAAGTATATTGACATAGTATAATTTGTCATATATCGCATTCATCATCATATGCATATTGCATTGAGCTTAACATTTGCTCACTTATTCTCCCCATTTGTCACATCAAAAAGAGATATAAGACAATAAAGAATATAGAATAATATGTCATTGCATTAACAAAAAGATTTACAAGATATGAGTTATAAATATAAAAGAGGCTTTCCAAGAATTATCTTAAGACAAAAAAAAAACTACAATAATATGATCCTAAGGATTTTAAGACGTAAAAAGTAAAACTAAGATAATAAGAGTCATAACTTAAACCCAGACATCTGCTTGCGAATACAAGCTACCTCCTCCTCGAGGTTATCAATCTTGGACTTGAAAAAATCCTTGAGGCCTTTTAGCTTCGCATCAATCGACTCCTGAAAGATATCCATGCTTTCCTGAAACTCAGGAGTTCAACAATCTGTTGTGCCAAGTTTAGCGGAGGTGCCAAAAAGGTCTCATTAATAGGAGGGGCATCTCGAACAACTGGAGTCGGAGTCCCATCCTGGGCTCTCTTCCTCTGCTGGGGACCTTGAAGTCCTGCTTCGAATTCCTTTGACTCTTTAGGCTCCTATGCCACCTCACCTACTGGGGTGATGAAACGATAAGACACCTCATTTTTATAATGGACTCTCACTAGTGCTCCCATTTTGATGAATGACTAATGTCAAGTCGGTCTCTAGGAGAAACTGGAATGATATTGTATACATGAATGTTGAGGTCTAGATATCTCAACTCTACTGTCAAATGAGTCACATAACCTTCAATAAGAATGTCTCCTAAAGGCTTTGAGGCAATGGACTAAAGGTAAGAAGCAAACCATCGGGATAGTACCACGGGCTCACTCTTTCGAGTCATTTCAAATAGAAAAAATTTGAACTTCAGAATTGAGTCGTTGCTATCACCCTAAGCAGATATGATGTAGGTCAAAAACCGGTGAATGTAGTGAAACACTAGTGATATCAAATCTGTGCTCTTCGTCTTCTTGACGTCCCAACTGCAGTCACTACCAAAGTTGGACCAAACATTGTGAGGGTAAAATCCAACCTCATTGTCATGGATCAATCCCTCGTGTGGGAGCTTGAAAATTGCTTTGAATTCAGCAGCAGTCAGGGTTTTCTCATGTTTGCAAAGCTGGAAAGAGACTTTCTCAATCGGAGAGACTTGCAAAGTGTTGAGAAATTTCAAAGTCGACTCCCAAAAGGTGGGTTGATAAATATCAACAAACTCCAGCAGGATACACTTATGTAGCCAAACCTTTATGTCAGCGGTAAGGCCTAATGTCTTGACACACCCCCAATCGAAGGTCCTTGTTGATAAGAGAGACCATTTTTTTGAGGCAAGCATATTTCAGATGGCAATGTCGGGGTATGATATTGAGTAAAAAATCCATATGGAGAATTTTACACTTCTTCTTTCCTTTTGATTGACTTAACCCTAAGGCCATTCAAGAGATTGAAGGTTTGAGAGAGAAAGGAGACGCGAGCTTAGGGTTGAAATCTTCACCAAAAACTCAAATAGAACGTTAGAAAAAAGTGATTGAGGTGTTTGATGATTGATTTCGCAAAGATTTATGGTAAAATGGTGTTTGGGAGTCGGGATTTCGCCAAAAAGAGTGAGGAGTCACGATTGTTGAAAGGTCGAAGAGAGAGAAAGTGAGAGAAAATAGTGAATTTCAGGTTTTATTTTGATCAATTTACAACTATGAATGAATGTTCATAGGCATGAACGATCGTGTTAACGGTTAGATAAGGTAGTGACTTAAATTGTGACTCAAAGCGTGGACGAGACTGTCTGAGAAGAGAGACATTTTCATAGTCGTGACGCTAAACAGTCACAGGTATGCATAAAGGCTGTCATGGGATTAAACTATGATCCAAGGCATGAGACAAGCCGTGATTGAATCTGTTATTTTTGGCTATTATTTTGACGGCCGTGAAGATTTATTCATGGGTGTGAATACCTAAAATTTTATCAAAAAATAAAACTAAGTCTCATTCAAAAGTATGTGATACCTAAATATTTTCTAAAGATTTTAAAGATCAAAATAAACACTTTATCATATAATATGATCATGGAAATCATCAAATAATCAAAATATCACTCAAGGTTCACAATATAAGAATTATCAAAATATCAAAGTATACCCATGGCATAAGAATTATCATTTAAGACAATGTGGTGCCATCAAACATTCCAAGCTCTCTTTTTATAAACCAAAACCTTTCATTATTGAGAGGCTAGGTAAAAATATCAACCAATTGGTTGTTTATGTCAATGAATTATAGCACATCTTCCATTTTGGACATGATCTCTTAGGAAATGATGCCTAATGTCTATATGTTTGCTCCTAAAGTGCTGGATAGGGTCCTTAGAAAGATTTATAACATTTGTATTGTCACATTTGATAGGAATATGATCCATTATTTGACTATAATCTTTAAGTTGTTGTCTAATCCAAAGAACTTGAGTGCAACAATATCTTGCTACCACATATTCCACTTCAGAGGTTGATAAGACAACTAAAACTTATTTCTTACTAAACCAAGAAACTAGGCATTCTCCAATGAAGTGACAAGTACTTAAAGTCTTTTTTTTTATCTAATAGACTACTGACATAATCAGCATTCGAAAAACCAATGATATGAAAAAGAAGTATTCTTAAGATACCATAGACCTAGATGTATAGTGGCATGTAAATATTTTAAGATTCTTTTAACAATATTCAAATGTGATTCTTTAGGACATGATTGAAATCTAGCACATAAGCATACATTATACATAATGTTAGGTCTAGAAGCAATAAGGTATAACAGAGATCCAATCATACCTCTATAAAGCTTTTCATATATACTCTTACCCTTCTCATCTTTGACAAATTTGGTTGATGTGCTCATTGGAGTCTTTGCAATCTTACACCTTTCCATTCCAAATTTCTTTAATAGCTCTTTGGTGTACTTGGATTGGTCGATGAAGATGTCATCATTGCTTTGCTTGATTTAAAGACAAGGAAGAACTTGAGCTCACCCATCATGTTCATTTCAAACTCCCTAGTCATGCACTTAGCAAATTTTTGGCAAAACAATTCATTAGTGGACCCGAAAATGATACCATTAACATAAATTTGAACAAGTAATATGTCATGCTTGTGCTTTTTAATAAAAAGAGTTATATTTACATGTCCTTTTGAAAAATTATTTCCTAATAGAAATGCACTAAGCCTTTCATACCAAGCTTTTGGAGTTTGTTTCAAACTATATAAAGCCTTAATGAGCTTGAACACATGATTTGACAATGTATGACTTTCAAAACCGAGATGTTGTTTAACATAGACTTCCTCTTCTATAAAGCCACTTAAAAAATTATTTTTGACATCCATTTGAAAAAGTTTAAAATTTATGTGGCATGCAAAAGCTAAAAGTATTCTAATTGCTTCCAATATGGCAACCAGAGCATAAGTTTCATTATAATCTATGCCTTCCTATTGATTATAATATTTGGCAACTAATCTAGCCTTATTTCTAGTTATAAGACCTTGTTTATCTAATTTATATCTAAACACTCATTTACTACCAATGATTGGATAGTCCTTAGGTCTAGGAACTAAGGTCCAAACCTTATTTCTCTCAAATTGGTTGAGCTCCTCTTGCATAACAATTACCCAATTTTCATCATTTAGAGCCTCATCAATATTCTTTGGCTCAATTTGAGAGACAAAAGCAAGACTAAAGTCTAAAAGTTTAAGATTAGATCTAGTACTTACACCCTTAATAGGATTACCATTGATTTGTTCCATGAGGTGGTTTCTTATGAATTTTCACTCTTTTGGAAACTTTTGGGTTCCTTGCTCTTGAGCTTTAGGTAGTAAATTATCTTGTTGTCGCTTATCCTGATCATCATCATCTTTCGTTAAGGTTTCATCATCATTTTCATGATCAAGTTTTTCATTGTTCCTACAATGTCATTAAGAGCACTACCTTTCACAAAATCAAGTTTACTAGATTCATTAAAATAATATGCATAGACTCTTCTATAACTAATGATCTTTTATTAAAAACTCTATGAGCTTTGCAAGATGTGGAGTATCCTAAGAACATACCTTCAACGAATTTAAAGGCAAAATTTCCAAGATTATCCTTGGTATTTAATATAAAACACTTTCATCCAAATATTCTAAAATATGAGATCATAGGTTTTCTTCCATTCCATAGCTTAAAAGAGGTTTTATTTAAAAGAGGTCTTTTGAAAAGGTTATAAATATAACATGTGGTATTTGTGGCTTCGGCCCAAAAGTAGGTTGGTAAATCATACTCATTAAGCATTGTTCGAGTCATTTCAATTAAAATTATATTTTTCCTTTCAACCACTCCATTTTGTTGAGGTGTTCTAGGAGTTGAAAAAATATGAGACATACCATATTCTAAACAAAATTTTTCAAAATTTTTATTTTCAAATTCTTTGCCATGATCACTTTTTATTTTAGAAATAAAATATATTTTTTTAATTTTAAACTCTAAAGTTTTTAAAGGATTCAAAAGCGTCACTCTTTTGAGCTAAGAAAATTACCCATGTGAATCTCGAGTAATCGTCAACAATAACAATTTACCTCATAAACTAGCAATTCTAGTAGGACCAAAAAGATCTAAATGCAAAAATTGTAGTGGTTTAGAGATACTTACTACATTTTTAAACTTGAATAATGTTTTGTGTTGCTTTTCTCTTTAGCATGGTTCACATGTCTTATCATTTTCAAATTTGACTTTTGGTAGTCCATTGACTAACTCTCTTTTGCTAAGGCTTTGGACTAAGTCCATACTTGCATGACTGAGCCTTCTATTCCATAGTCAAGACTCATTGCTAATAGTCATAGGACACTTAGATGAGAGGTTAGATATCTTGTGTAAATATATTATGTAAGTATTGTCATCTCTATCTCCTTTGAATATGTCTTAGTCATTTAGAGTGGTTATAAGACATTCATTAGAGGTAAAGGTGACTCAGTTTCTCTTAACACATAATTGACTTACACTTAACAAGTTGTATTTTAAACTATTAACAATCAAAACATTTTCAATTAAATTTTCACTATTTAAACCAATAGAGTCAATGCCAATTACCTTATCCATGGCATTGTTTCCAAAAGTTACCTTACCACCATCAATCCTTTTGATATAGGTGAAGAGTCTTTTGTTACCGGTCATATGCCTTGAGCGTCTACTATCCACTAGCCAAGCATTTTCCTTAGATGTGGATTTGAGGCAAACCTACAAAACCATAATTTAGATTTGATTTTTAGGTACCCAAATGAACTTGGGTCCTTGGGGGTTAGCACTAGAAGGTTCCCAATGAGTCTTCCTTATAAAACAATGTTTGTTTATATGTCCAAATTTCATGCAATGGTGATATTGTTTAGACTTATATATGCTTTTCTATTTTGGCATGTGTTTAGGCTTTGTTATTTTCCTAGGTCGGCATTTGTGTACAATGACATAAACATGAATTTGAGATAGGTGATTTCCTAGGTGCATGCTTCTTGTCTAATATGATTGGATTTTTGAGGTTTCCTTCTTGAACCAAATGACCCTTGATTACTCTTCTTTTGAGTAGAGGATTTTATGTGTGCATTTCCTTTATCCCTTGGAGCTATTACCTCAATATTAGAGGTTTGTGGTATGCTTGATTTAACAAATATGGTTTTAGGTGAGAAGGATGATGATGCTCTGTTGAAGCCTAGACTATGTCTCACTAAGGAAGGTCTTTGTGAGATAATTAAAGTATCTAAGCTCTCCTTCCCTTTGTGGAATCTAGAAATAGAATTTCTAAGCTCATCAACTTCATTTTTCAAAGCATTATTTTCTTTTAAAAGAGAATTTGTTGAGGATTTTGAAGAAATTTCATCTAGTGATCTTTTTAAAGAGTCATTTGAAATTTTTTGCTCTCCAACTACTTTTTGAAGGTTATTAAAATCATTTATAAGCTTTGAGCTTTTCTTTCTATAAAGTTTTAGTTTATTTTTGTATCTTTCTATTTCAAGGTTGAAGACTTCAATCATATCATTATCATCATTATCAATTAAATCACATAAATAATCACAATGTTGGGATGTAGAGCATACCTCATTAATGGAGTCATCCTTAATAACCATGAAGCACAAATTAGCCACCTCTTCTTCATTTTCTTCTTCAATGAATGAGGAGGAGTCATCATCCTAAGTGGCTTTGTGACCCTTCTTTTCATCTTCCTTATTGGGTCTCATTTTGTACTTCTTAAGCTTGGGACACTCTAATTTGACGTGATCTTTATTCCCACATTCATAGCATTTTAATTCCTCTTTGCTTTTGTTGGATGAGAAGTTTTTAAGAGGGAAATTTGAAACCTTTTTCTTATCATTCTTGATTGAGCCATATTTGTTAGAGATGAATCTTTTGATCCTCCTTGAAAGTAAGGTTATTTACTTATCTCCTTCATTAACTAATTCTTCATCACTAAGAAGATCTTCATCTATAAGCATGGAAGTTGATGCTTTGAGTGCAATTGACTTTCTCCTCTCTTTTTCTCCTTCATTCTCTTTATCTCTTACTAGAGTCATTTTATAAGTGAGAAGTTTGCCAATTAGCACATTGGTGGGGATCACAGTTAAGTCTTCATTTACTTTTCCTATGCATGCAACTCTTGAGCCATAATCCTTCATTGGAAGACTCTTCAAAATCTTATTGTTTATGTCTTCCAAGCTAGATTGCTTTTCGATCTTCCTCATGCCATTGACAATGGCAAGAAGACAATTTGTCATTTCGGTTATAGTCTCATTTGGCTTCATCTTGAAGAGCTCATGCTCGATGACAAAAGGTTGAATCTTCTTGGACTTAACTTGGTGCCTTCATGGTAGTTCTCCAAAGTCTTCCAAATAGAGTAGATGATAAAACAATGTTGAATCCTACCACATTTTTCAAAAGATAAAAAGCTTATTAGGATAGTCACGACTTTCTAGTTCTTGTCATTTTCTCTTTTCTGAATTTTTGTCCAATCATCCCTTGGAGCGATTTCTTCTTCTCCTTCAGAATTCCTCCTTGTTGGAGGTGTCCATTCTTTCCGAACAAACTCCCAAATATGTATTCCTTCACTATCAAGATAGATTTCCATCTTGAATTTCCAATTCGCATAATTAGCTCCATCAAAAAGGGCTTGAGACTATGAAATCCTTTGTTGGCCATATTTTGATCTTTACTAGCGCTTTTTAGGCTTGATTTGTAGTCCTTGCTCTGATACCAATTGTTTCCCAAAACAATAACCAAGAAGAGAGGTTGAATTAGTTGGAAAATAAAAATTACTTGAAGATAAATAAGCTAAATAATAAATGGTGAAAAGAAGAGGGATATAGTGCACATAAAATTTATAGAGGTTTAGGTATTAACAAATCCTACTCCTCTCTCCAATCTCGATTGGGTGTTTCATTAACACTTGAAGTATTACAATAGAGTTTTTTTCTAGCTCACTCTCAACTATGGTGTTTCTTTCTTAGCTAACACCTAACCCAAAAAAAACTCTTGTATTTTAATGGCTAACATAATAACCAAATCTTTGTATTTTTTATGGCTCACATAAAAACCCTTACGAGTGTTTCACTCATAACCCAACTCACTCAAACTCACTTTTGAGTAATTGATTATAGGATGAAAACACTCACTAACAAAAATGCTCAACAATTATGAGCAATTATGGTTTTACAATTATAAATAATGAAAGTTGTTGAATCAAAGATAAATGCACAAAGCTATACAAGATTAGAAGATTGAATGATTCTTTTTTCTAACTTGTAGAAGTCATCAATGGGTTATATTTATACTTCCAAATCAAATATAGCCATTTGGAGTGCATTTAATGTGAAAATAGCCATTCAACTGCTTTTCCGTTCGTACCTGACAAGTTTCTCTCACCAGGTTTACAGGTGTGACTGAGTCTTCAGGGGCGTGACTGTTCTTCATAGTCATGAATGAAAATGATGGCTCTGGCCGTGACTCATTTTGTCTGAAAATGAACGGTCATTTATAGGCGTGACAAAATCTTCACAGGCGTGACTTGATCAATCTTCATGGTTGGGTCAATACTTCACTACCTTGAACATTTGAATGAATAGTCTTGGTGCTTACTATTTCACGAGTGTGACTAAAATTTCCACCGGCGTGAAGAGCTATTTTTATGAGGGAGGTGATTTTGCACCACGGGCGTGACATTAGTCACGAGTGTGACTCTTTGCTTATTTTCAATATTTTGAACTTCAATTCTTGTCTTTCAACTTGTTTCAAAGTTTTAGGAATGCATAACCTATCTAACACACTTCGAGCACAAATGTGGTTAAATTCCTTATTGCCTAATTATTTGTTATCATCAAAATTGCAGAAATATCTCTCAAGATTCAACACATTTATTTAACTTTAAGGTCATTCTTAGGGTATCGATTTAGACTAAATTTGTCTCCTTTAGAGATAGGGGTGTCTTTTAGTTCACGATCTTGCATACCATATCTTTTAAACACTTTTTCTATATAGTTCTTTTGTGAGAATCTTAGGATACCTTGAGAGTAATTGAGGTATATCTGGTTTCCTAAAAAAAAAAAAAACTTCACCAAGATCTTTTATCTCAAATTTCTTTGATAGAAAGCTCTTAGTCTCGTGCAACATTTCCTTATCATTTGTAGCAAAAAGTATGTCATCAACAAATAAAACTAAGAATATATCTTACTCCCACTAAACTTGTGATACACACAATTTTTAACAACATTTGTCTCGAAACCAAATAACACAACTACTTGATGAAATTTGTAGTACCATTAACGGGAAGCTTGCTTGAGCCCATTATTGAATTTTTTTTATATGCAAACCATTTTTTTGGTCTTCAGACATAAAGTTTTATGGCTACACCATATTGATTATTTATCAATGTCTCAATTGAGTAACACAGTCTTAACATCCATTTGATGTAACTCATGATCAAAATGTGCAACAAAAGTCATAATTGTCCTAAAAAAATCTTTCCATTAAACTAGAGAGAAAGTCTCTTTATATGTAAAGTCTTTCTTTTGAGTAAAACCTTTAACTACAAGATTATCCTTATATAGAGCCACATTACCTTTTGAATCCCTTTTTGTCTTAAATATCCATTTAGAACCAATGGGCATTTTACTTTCAGGTAATGGGACAAGATTCCAAACTTGATTGGCTTAGATAAACTTCTACTCCTCATTTATTATCTCAATCCACTTTTGTCAGTTGGAATCTTACATGGCTTTGTGGAAGTTGATTGGATGATTTCCCACCAATCCATCAGTATTCTTATGTTACTAGAGTCAGGCCCCGGTTGGGCCCGTAGAACCGGTTAGGTCTGAACTGGACTAGGCCAGTTCCAAGTCCAATTTTTTTCACTTTTTACACAATCTCAATTCTTAATTTCTCTACAATTTAATCTCAATTTTCTCTACATATATTTCTAAATTCTCTCTATTACACTCTCAATTATTTTTTCTCTAATTTCTTTCTAGTTAGTACTTACTATGTAATCTCAATTTTTTCTTAAATTATTAAATTCTCTCTAATTCTCAATTTTTTCTTAATTCTACATTTATTTTTTTCATTATCTTTCTCTACAATTTTTTTAATATTCTCCAAATTTGTTTCACAAAATTTAATTATAAATAATGACAAGCCATAGTGGAATGTGCAATTTTTTTTATGAAAATGTTGTTGATTTGAAAAATTTTATTAAAAATTTTGATGAGAAATTTGAAATTCCAACTGAAGAAAGTCAAAGAAATAAATATGATGAACAACCTGGTCTGGGTTCGATAGGGATATCATTTGAAACAAAAATTCGAACATCTAATATTTTTCAAATTCATTTCAACAAAATTCAAAAAAAATGATGGGTCATTACAAATTTAAAGTTTTAGTTGATTATGGTACATTTCAAAGACACTTGCAAAATAAATATGTTGCTCAAATTGGAATAGAAGAAATGCAAAATCAAATTTCTAGATATGCAATATCTTCTTCTGCTTCTTATTTATTTTAATATTTGAATAAAAAAATAAATAAAAAAGAATTGAAAGAAATAATAAGTATGAAATATTTATCTTTCAGTTTTTGTGAAAAAAGTAGGTTTTGTTAATTATTGTCAAAATACATTAAATCCATCTGTTAAACATATACCTAAAAATATCATTAAACGTGTTTTATATAATTTATATAAATAGAATAAAAAATATTTGCTCAAAATATTTGAATGAACGTGTTTGTTTTTTGTAGTGATATTTAGAGTAATCATTGACAATTATATTTTTATATGGGTCTTATATGTTATTGAATTGATGGTTAATGATAATTACAAAAAAAAAATTACTTGCATTTAGAATTTTTGATGATCGACATACCACTGATAATTTTTTTTTAAATGATAAAAAATATTTTGGAAGAATATGAATTAATTCATAAATTTTTTTTAATTTTTTTCATAATGTAGCGGTAAATACCACCTCAATTTAAAATATTCAAGCATTATATCAACATAATATTTTAGGTCGATTTTTCATATTAGATGTATATGTTACGTGTTAAATTAATGTATTCAATATGGTTTGAAATTTTGAGTGGTATAATTGCTCTAATTAAAGTAGCAATTTTATTTTTATGGTTACATCCACAAACAATGAAATTATGAGCTCGATTTTGTCTTGAAAATGACAAAAACAACATAAAATATTTCCAATGAATGGTCATGCTTGTTGAAATTCAACTTATAAATTACTCAACGAATCATATGAATATAAAAAATTATTGTACACATTTATTTCTAATAATATGCTACAAACTAATTTATATCCACAATATTGGGATATTTTCAACAATTTTTAAATATTTTAAAAGTTTTAATAATGCAACATATGTTTTAAATGATATTTATTATCCAACATGTCATTTATTATTGTGTGAATGTATTAATATTATTGATGCATTTTAAAATTATATTAATTATCCAATTTTGTATGATTCTATTTGTATGATGAAAAATAAATGATTGAATTATTTTAAATTTATTCCATTGATTAATCTTGTATATTATGGTTATTTGAGTTTTTATTATTCATTGTTAGATTTAGGTGATGATATTAGTGTTAATTATATTATTAATAATGTAAAAAAATTAATTTGTGATTTATTTATTAAATTTAGTTTGATTTATAATATTTCTACTAGTAGTGATACTATTAATTAAGGTTTGGGTGAATCGATAAAAATTAGAGAAAATGATTATTTGATAATGCAAAAATATAAAAAACCAAGATCATTCTCTAGTTTAGTCAAACTTGATATTTGTCTAACAACTACATTTGAGTTTGGTGATAATAGAACATATAAATATTTTTACAGTCCTTGATTGATAGAGTCGATATCAAAATACTTATTCGTTACTCTCTCAATTTACAAAAAAAATTTTTTAAGTTCAGTCTCAACTGTTACGGATGAACAAATTTTTACTGTGAAATATAATATTTTGGATGAGACGCAATCTAACTTAACTTCTGAATCGCTAAAAACTTAAACATGTGTTGATGATTGGACTAAAGCGGCATTAATATAACAAAAAATAGAGAAAGATGAAAGTGAGAAGCAATATGACTTTATTACTGAAGGAACGACTGACACATCCAGCACTAGCAGTTTCGATTAAAAAAATTGTAAAAGAATTCAATAATTAAAATTTAAAAATTAATAGAATTATGTGAGTTTTTATTTCTATAAATTCTAAGAAGATGCATAAATAAGTTCAAGATCAATTATTAATATTATAATTTTTTAAATATAAATTCATACTTTTATAAATAAAGTATTTTTTAAAATAAAAAAATTAAATTGATTAAGTTTTTAGCCCAATTATAATTTCTATAATTTATTAATTTATCAAATAAAAATAATCATTTCTTAATTCAAACTTATAATTTCTTAAAATCAAATTTCTTTTTTTCATAATAATCTAACTTATTACACAAAATCACAAATTAATAATTAATAAGTTAAAATTTTTTTCTTAAAATTTTTGTTTTTTTATAACTTCTTAGTTGTAACAATTTATAATTTACACAAATTAATATTTTATAAGTTAATATTTCTTTCTCAAATTTCTCATTCTTTCTAACTAAGTTATTCCCCATTTTTTTCACTTATTTCCAACTTAATATTTTTTTGCTTCATTTATAAAAAAATTAATAAGTTAAATTAATTTTTTTATTCAAATTCACCCAATAATTATGTTTAATTTCTAAACTTTAATAATTTTAATTGCATTTGTCTATTGTATTAATTATATAATTGTATAATTTAAAAAAATAAAAAAATATTGGAACCGATAGAACTGTCGGTTCATGAACCGAAATCAACCGGTTTGAACTGGTGTCTCCCCAATTTCGATCTAGTCCCATATTTCTAAGAACGTGGAACCGACAGTTCTGAATTGGAATTGGCTAGGGTTGACTAGAATAATACTATATAATCATATGGAATAGCGATTTTCCTTTATTTAGTGGATTTCCTTAGTGGCATTGACTCTTAAGTTTGTTAAGCTTGTTCTTTAGGAACAATTTCCTCAACTTGATTGAGAAGTAGTTCAATATTGTTTTGTATTGGTTCCAAATTTGCTTTTTGAACAATGATAGGTATGAAAGCTTGTACACTATCAGTAGTAGTAGAAATAAAAAATGGGTTCTTTGAAGTCGATTCCTTCTCAAAGACAATGTCTCTAAGCTTATCCCTTCCCCCCCCCCTAAAGGAAAAAAAAAAACTCAGCTTCCTCAAAAAATGTTGCAATTCCCATCTCAAAAATTGACTTACTAGTGGGATCATAAACTAATAGCCCTTAAATAGTTTTGAGTAACCAATAAAGTAGTTACTTAATATTTTAGAGTACAATTTTCTTTCATTAGGCCTACCCTCAAATGGACATCTCTAAATATGAAAGTGTTTTATACTAGGATTTCACCATGTCCAAAGTTCAAAAGGAGCTTTAATTGGTATTCTATTAAGGATATAAATTGTTGTCTTTAGTGCTTCTTCCTAAAGCGATTCAGGTAAGGTAGAATGATTAATCATACTTCTTATCATATCCATAAGGTCCTATTTCATCTTTCAAGCACTTTGTTCATATTGGGTGAACCTGGAATAGTGTATTGTGGGACAATTCTATATTCCTCTAAGAAGCTAGCAAATGGTTTTGTACATTGTTCTCTTACACCATGATATATGTCGTAATACTAACCACCACATCATATCTAATTGACTTTATTTTTTCACCAAATTGGTTTTCAACTTTAGCTTTATAAGTTTTGAACACATCTAGCGACTCTAATTTTTCATGAATGAGATATAGGTACCCATAATGTGAGCAATCTTCAACAAATAATATAAAATATCTTTTACTATTATAGAAAGTCGAAGGGAATGGCACACATATATTAGAATGCATCAATTCTAAAATGCTTAAAGGTTTATTAGCACTTAATCTCTTTTGTTTGGTTTGTTTTATTTTGATATACTCAACACAAACATCTACGTTTGAAAAAGTCAAGTGAATCCAAAATGCCATTTGACACAAGTCATTCAATAGCTATCTATAAAATCTCTTTTGTTTGGGCTATTCGTCATTGCCTTCGGTTGGAAGACACTTATGTATCAAAAAATTAACCCATATTTGTATCCTCTTCTATAATCTGCCTAAGTTCCGAGTTCGAGTCTATTGCTACCTATAAAATTAGAAATAGTGATCTACATCAAATAGTAACAACTTATCGTAACCTTATACCATGTTATCCTAACATTTATATGCATGTGCAAACCTAACTCTATCTTAGGACCACCTAAACCTTACTCTGATATCACTAATTGTAAAACCTTTTAATCCAATAGAATCTTTGTCAAATCAAGTGGTGTATCCAACCAACTTACTGATACGCCTATGCATGACTTTCAACCATGTACCAATATATACTCGTCATAAACAAATATGCATATTTTATGTATCAGAAAAGTTGTACAATGTCATTACTAAACAATTTTTTTTTAGAATACAATGCGAAACTATTTAAAAACAAAATGTGAATACCTAAGTTACTGTTGTTCTGCTTTGATGTGGGCCCTAATAGTTCTTCAACACTATCTACAACTCTTACTATTATGTAATCTTCTATCTATAAACTATGCGAGTGAAAAATACTCTTGTTCTGAGTATAACACTCAGTGGTATAAGATTTATAGTAATACCTTTATAACAATTATTTTATTCCATTTATATCTTATCATACTCTTAATGATTCTAACATACGTTTCTTACATATATTTATTTATAATTACCATAACATACTCTGTTTAGTTTTTATAAAAATATAAACAATCAATGTAGTCAATAACATTATCACTCATATAACATACCGATATGTATAACACACAAATGTAACATATACATATATCACTTTATACATTTCATGTTATTGGATGGTTATGACCTTATTTCTAATTAATTTTCCTGATTAGCCTATAAATTTAATTACCTAACCAGACTTTAGAGAGTCACTAGAGGTATATGAAAAAGGCATATGTTCATATGTAAATGCCAGACATATCTATAACTGTATGTTCTGACTATGTCAGATGTATCCGCATATTCCAGTTGAGCTAGATAATCTATATGATCCTATTGACATGCCAACAAGCCTATCATATTCTAGTCCAGATTTATTTATGGACTCACATAATTTCAATATTTACGATTGTCAAAGATTATAACACACATAGTAATAAAACAAAATTTTCTCCTTTCTATTTTTTCTGGTATTCTTTATATCACTATTCAATTTATATTATATTTTTGTTTGTATGTTGTATTTTACTTCTTAACATGTCCGTCTTTAATATTTCCACAAATACTACACAATCAAAAAAATTTCTTATCTATGTTTGTGATTATCTTATTATCTTTTTACATATTTACATAACATATAGTAAACGATTTCCAAACCAATACCTTATTATATACCTTATGTGTACCCTTTGTATACCCTACATATACCCACTGTATACCTCATATACATACCATCCTTATACCTTATATATACTGATTCTTTATCATATGTATATTCATTGTGTACCTTATATATCCACTATATACCTTATGTATGCTACTTACATACTTTATATATATCAATCATATTCATTTTATATACCATGTATATACCACAACAAATATATATATATATATATATATATATATATATGTGTGTGTGTGTGTGTGTGTGTGTGTGTGTGTGTGTGTGTGTATCCCAATTTTCTATAATGCCCAAAATATACTAAAAAAATTCATCGCACATATGATACTCAATTTTACATAATTATTCTATTCCTAATATATTATATCATTTAATCATATTAAGTCAACATATAAATAACAAATATTATTTTATCAATGTTCTATAAGTAATGTTGTAAAGCTTGTACAA
Source organism: Triadica sebifera (assembly GCA_023653625.1). Taxonomy (NCBI): domain Eukaryota; kingdom Viridiplantae; phylum Streptophyta; class Magnoliopsida; order Malpighiales; family Euphorbiaceae; genus Triadica; species Triadica sebifera. The sequence continues at coordinate 8,686,626 of CM042905.1, forward strand.
ACTTGGTTTCTACGTTTGTCGTGTGTCCTCTGGATCCTTTCCATTGTCCACGTTCGGCGTCGTCCTCATCTTTGCACTGGATACTAATTAAATTCCTAATTATTTATTTCCATCAATAAATATTAATATTTCTTTTAAAAATTAGATTTTTTTAAAAAAAATTTCGGCTCCCACATTTACTGAAATTCTATATCAGCATTATCACATTACTAGCATTTAATGTATAATTCACCATTTCCATTCATCTGACACATGTTATAGTACAACCACTTATTCCCTAATTACATTTTCCTTTTTCTTATCTCTTTGCCACATTTTCCTATAATTAGTCCATTATCCAACAATTCATCTTAAAAAAATCTATTTAATTTAATTTAATTTTCGTATTTTTTCTTCTCCATATAATTTTTCTCAATTTAATTTCTATTTTCTTAATTAATATTTTTTCAATATTCCATTCAAAAAACTCCATTAATTAATCCAATTCTCTAAAATTTTCAAATAAATTTATATAATTATTTCAATTCATATTCCTTAATTTCTGACTACCAATTTTATTTAATTAAGTCCAAATATTCAAGAATTAATTTTTCAATAAATCATCCATACTTTAAATTTAATTCTTCAATAATTCTGCCATACTTTAAAAAAATTCCGAAAATTATTTCACAATTCCAAATATCCCAAATAACTCCAATTTTATCAAATCAAGTCATGGTTCACCCACTTTCTTCGTTCAAAATTTCGGACATAATTATGAAAAAATTCTAAAATTTTTACAAAAATTTCTAAATATTATTTGTACCCATTTCTCACCACTTCTAGTCAATTTCATCTCTTCATTCCTCATTTTTTATTTTTATCTAATTTTTTTCATTATTGTCCACCAAACCCTAATTCACCAAACATGCCAAATTAATCTCTAATCAAACCTCAATCCAAAAACTTGAAACAAATATCAAAACTAACTTAAGGTCATAAAATTTTAAAGCAAAAGTGAATAAATTCTCACCTCAAAATTTCTTAAAATTTTCGGCCAAAAGAAAATTTCCACCAAATTTATTTATTTTTTTCTCTTCACCCAACATTAATTCTCCTTGCATCCATGACTTGAATAATTGCAATCTTGTAAAATAAAAATGAGAAAAAAAGTTTGAATGAACTCTCATGGTGATGAAGATGGAAATAAAATTTTGAGATTTTATGAAGAATTTTCTAGATAAATGGAGAGATTTTAGCAATTTATCTTTATATATCTTGATTTAAATTAATTGACCATGATTAATCCTTAATTATACTCCTCATTGGCCATAGAAATGTTAATTAAGAGATAAATTTCACAAGTGGCCCAATTGCATCTCAATTTAATTTGACTTTATCATAATTTCTACCAATCACATAATTTTTTCAAATTAATTCATGATACAATTTATTTTCCTCAAATCCGATCTCCAAATGATCCTATTCCATCAAATTAAATATACAAAAAATTATAATTAATTTTCCATTCAAACAGTTTCTTCGATTTTTTGAAATAATTTTTGGTGCAAAAATCGCATTTTTACAGTTTAGTCATTTCTCTTAATCGAGCTTGTAAAAAATCACCTCACGTCCAATTTTCAAATTTTCATTTCAAAAATCTTAAAATTTAATTGCAATCATATCAACACCATTGCAATTATGAATGCACATCTTTAACCTTCGGTCAAAAAATCAGACCCTAAATTTGCACCACAAATTGTATCTTTGCAATTTTAGAGCCTTTAATATCATAATCTTGCCATATAAAATTACCGATAACCTTAAAATATTATTCTCCATGCTTTAGTGTGCTTAAATTAAAATTTCTTCATTGAGCAAAAAATCAGCATCTTTTGCCCGATCTAGCACCTCAATTTACGTGCCAAGTACAAAATCACAATAATGTGCTCTTATTGTCTAATCTTTATTTTGCATATAACACTACCAATTAAATATGATCATATTTAAACTTGGATAATAACACCCTTATTATGATCAACTCTTCCCGATTTAACTGTATCGGTCACGGAATGCACCCATCAGATAAGGTCTAAATTGACAGTTGTGACAAATATTATCAAACAAATATAGGTTATAATAAGTACTCAATGAACCAACATCAACAATATTTGAATTTAAAGAAAGACTAAATTGATTGTTTCTAAAAAAACAAGAATATCCAAATTTGTCTAATACAAAAAAAAAAAAAAAGAAATCAAATTTTGTCTAAATGATGATATAACAAAAGTCTTTCAATCCAAATAACAATTGGTTCCTATTAATAACCAAAAATGACTTGTTGCCTTTACTTCTACTGACTTTCTATCGCCCATAAAAATATGTCTTTCACTATCACTTGGCTTTTGGTTGTTCAAGCAACCCCACATAGAAACACTTATCTGAGTAGTAGAACTGGAATCTAACCACCAAGTGTTTCTAAGTACTGAAGATAAATTAACCTAAAAACAAACCAAAATAATGAATATACATTTCTTAGCTTGCCAAACATGATACTTGGTACATTTTTTCTTCACATGTCTAGGCTTTTCACAAAAGAAACATTTATCTTCCTTAGGTTTTGCATTAGACCTTTAACAGCAACTTCTTTATTTTTTTTCCTTTTTTTGCCCTTATTTGATGAGTTACTAGCTAGATGAGCACTTATAGACTTCTCTTGCTTCATCATGTCCTCTTCTTGCACACAATATACAATGAGCTTATTTATAGTCCATTTTTGCCTTTGGCAATTATAACTGATCTTAAATTGCCAAAATTTTGTAGGAAGAGAATTTAAGAACAAATGCATGAGCAAGTCTTTAGACAGCTGGAACTTTAGTCATTTAAGTCTGGAAACAATGTTAGACATCCCCATAATATACTCATTAACATTTTCATTGCCTTTATACCTCATAAAAGTCATGTTAGCTTAAAAATTCCTTATTTCTACCTTATCATTGGCCTTAGTTGTCTCAATAAAGATAACACCTTAAAAGTTTTCTAGAATATTGTGTTTAATGATCATCAGACACAAACAATTCAAGTGTTCCCATTTTTCAAAGTTCCTTTTATCCTTAATGGAACTTTTAGTTGTAAGAGAAATGGGTTGCTCTACTCTCAGTGCAAGGTCCAAATCCATGCAGCCAAAGAGAATCAAAATATTCTCTTTCCGATTCTTAAAGTTTGTCCTAATAGACATGTTAACTGAACAAAGTATAAATCAAATAAACATACATGTTCACATTTATAAATTCATAATAATTAATTTTAAATTCAAACAATCACAAAATATATCACAAGATACAAGACAACATTAATATCAAGTCTATGGACAATAATATCAACTTGTAATTGGTACCATTTATGTAGTAATCAAATGTTGATAATAAATTCTATCAAACAAGAAACATATTTTTGGATTGATTTATCATTCACATGGAAACCCCATAATTATAACACACTTATCACCATAGGTGTGTATGCGATTTCGCCAAATATTAACCTGCACTTCTACCACCTAATACCCATATGAATTTACAAAGACACAACTATCCTAACATTTTCAATAAGCTAATCTACACAAGAGAGGTTACTTTGACAACATCTTGTTTCAATTAATTCTCTTAAATGTCAGACATATTCAATAAGTTGTCAAATATATTCAAAAAATTTTACAAAAAACAATAATTTCGAAAAAATATGGGCACCAAATGTGCCTATATTGCATTTGGATAGTGCTCAAGTGCAACCTGCATACATTTGCACGGATATAGCACATTGTCATGCAAGATACCTTCATTTGCACAACTGTCCAGCAAATGACAACTGCCTAGTTGTCCACTGCAATGACATAATTGTTTGCAGCTACCTCATGTCAACCTATGTTGGGCAGTCTACGAATTGTATATATCTAAAAAAATAGCCTTAAAATTTTGAAAAAAAAATCCATAAAAACTTGATTTCTTATTTCATAATTTCAACACAAATTGCAATAACATGCATTTTAAACAAAATAAGCTAAAAAATTTCTAAATTTTATGAAGAAAATAGAAATCCCCAAATTCATATAAAATCCTAACATCCTAAATCTTTTATACATAGCAAAAATCACAATGAATCCAAATGGAGTTAGTTATGATACCACTTGTTAATAATTGAATCAATCAAAACAGAAACATTTAACTTAATCTCTATGTAAATTCAATGCAATAAGATTGTATAATAGTAGAAGCACACCTGAATCCATAACATATTACTTGATTTAGATTGGTATTGGATCGTTCAAAAGTCGCATAACCTTTCTGTCTCTAATTTGCTAAAAAGTCTCAAAATAAAATATTAATGTTATGTTGTTTTGAGATCATAATCCTTATATACAATGAGTGAGCAACCCTAGTTTTGTGTCAGAAAGATCTTATAAGATTATAAGAAATAATTAATACATTAATACATTAAAAATACTATATAGTAAATATGATATTTATTAAACACATATAAAACACAAAATACTTAATATAAATTTGCAGCATTTAGAATAATTAGTTTAAAAAAAGTGAGGTAGAAAAGGATGTCTCGAAAGTTTTTTTATTGTCCATTATAATTAATATAATTTTAAAAGAGCAAATGAGGTAGTTGATTGTAGAAATTGAGCATTGAAAACTGAAGCAAACCAAGCCATGTATTTGTTTAGCAAGATTCTAAAAGAAAAGAAAATAATAAATAATAGTTTTTATAACATGTATATAAATTAGTAATAATCATAGTAATTAAAAATAAATCAATACCTAAAAGAACACAACAATAATATCACTCAATTTTTTTCTTTACTAGATGAGTAATGATCAAACCTACACATTGAAAAATTATTTGTTTATAGTATTTTTAAAAATTATTGGTTAGAAAGTATGTATGTATATTTGATACAAGATTTTTCATAGGAGATTCCTCAAGAGGTGCATCTCCTTCTATGCTAAAAGTTGATTGGTTTGGATTAGGTGTTTGATATATATTTGCTGATTGTCCATCATATGTATGAAAAAAGTAATATTTCTTTTTCTATCAAATGATTTCTCAACAACACAACATATGTTGAAAATGATCTCTAAGTAGATTGACTCGGGGATAGCAATTGGATTTTGTCTTTAAAAATATGAGTTACTTTAGAAGACAAATTGTAAGGATCTTTAGTTCAATTGCTTATTACTATCTAGAACATATTTTTCATTCCATAAATCTTACCATTCATTGATGAGAGTGTGTACCTATCCTTTAAACCTTGCACCAAATAGCTAGTTGGTAGCCTAATTAACTCTGCTACTAACCTTCCGAATATGATAAATGTTGTTATTCCATTGTCATCTTCAACCATAGTACTCAATTTATATATGTTTTAAAAGATTAGACATTATCTAAGTTATTGGATACATGGTGACCTATTTAGTTAATGAATTTTTTTATTTAATATACCAATAAATTGTTGGCTCATAAAGAATATCGTAGTTATTGCATCATATTTGCTCGTTGTAGATTCAAAAACTGTTTTTGCATTGTGAGCAAGCTCGTTACCACTATCCAATACATGGGTCAACATAAGAAATCTCTGCTATGTAAGTAAATTTTATGTCATGTAATAAATACAAATTATGTTAACAAATGAATGTAAATATTATTAAATGAAGAATTTTTTAAAAAATAAATTTATATGCATGATAATTAAATTACTTGGCTTATCAATGTGGATGTCAAGACTCAACAACTCAACAATTATTTTTTTGTTACTATTTTTTTTTCTAACTAAGTGTCTTTGATAGGCTCTCTCTCAACTTTCAAATGAACAATCTTAGACCCAACATTATCCTGATGTGGGTAATAGAGGGTGGATATAAATGTGCCTTCTAGTGTAGTATATGAGTCACATGTAGCTGAATGCATATCTAATTGCTCTAAGACAACATCAAAAATAACAGAAAGTGGTATTTGAATAATAGACATCTATAAATGAATACAACAAAGTAAAAAAAAATTAGGGAAGCATAATACGAACAAAGACAATATACCACATTTAAAAGTTTAATTTTATTTTTTTCACTATGATTAAAACTGTTTTGTTGTTATTTTTTAAACCAATTTAGAAATAAATCCTTATTTTTTATATTTTTTTTGTTTGCTTTATCCATCACTCTATAAGGTTAAAACTATATAAAGTTCTTTACAATTTTTACAATTCATATTGTAATTCAACCAGCCATAAAACAAAATTTGATCAAAACAACAGCACAATGGGCAAATAATTTTTTAGCACATTGCATTAAATTGATTAAAGGGTATAAACAAAAATAACACACCAAACAGTAAGTTGAAGAACTAATGACACTAAAAGATTGAAAGACTTTATAGCTAATATAATTTGATAGTTTGCATGAAAAAAACTTTCAAGTGGAAAAAAAATACTACTTAGGTATTTCAAATAACCAATGTAATTAAAAGTTGTGCAAATCGAATAACTAGTATGTCTTTTATAATTCTGCATAAATAAATTTAGGATGTAGAAAATTGAAGATGCAAAAGCATACATCAATCTGTTGTATTTTTGTAAGTAAATAATATGTAAACGGGTAAAAAGGTAAATTGCATAAAAGAATGGGTGTGGTTAAGTTGTCGGTCATTAATGACACTACATGCTGAAATCTATGAAGATTTATGAGATAAAGTAAGGTGAAAGAATGAGAATATCATCAAATGAAATACTATATAGACTACACGCACAACCATCACTTAAAAAAATAAAAGATTTAAAAATCATGCATAAGAAAAGTCTTAAATGGGTTAGATTTTATTACCAAATCTTCCATTGAATGAATAAAAGTTGCCCACCAAATCTTCTAAGCAAAGTACAAACGAGTTGTGAATAGACAATGGATCAAAAAAGTAAGAAATAAAAGGAAGCCAACCAAACAACATGTTTATGTTTATAAACAGAGGCTAAACTAATTTGCAAGCCTCAAATCTAAAAGTAAAATTTGAAAAAATTAAATAAAGCCAATAATCCAATTGATACATGAACCAACAAAACTAAAATTGTTAACCTAATTAGACCACATCAAGACCATCAATAAAATCTATTAATTATATGTCAATTAAAATGTAAAGTTCAACAAAAGAGGCAAAAATCAGAATGAAGTCAATGAAACAAAAAGTTGACTAGTAAAGTAATGTTCAAGCAACAACATAAGAAGGGTGAGTTATAAAACAACACATTCACATCACAGAGATAGGATTTAAATTTTAAAAAATTGAATATGAAAAAGAAAAACGTAAAGATAATCAAACAAATAAACATGTTAATATTTATAAACATGTTCTAAACTAATACACACACCCATGTTTCGAAGTTAAATTTTATAAATTTAAAATGACTAATAAACCGACTAATATACAAATTACCATTTCAAAGTGAACTAAAAAAATCAATTAAATAAAAGTCAATCACAAAGCAAAGTACATCAAAAGACATAAATAACAGAAAAAAACAATAGAGATAGCCAAAAAAATAAAAGCTTAAGTGATAGAATTTTTTTTTTATTTTTTTAAAATATATTTTTGATTATGTAGAAAAAAATACAATAACAACCATTGAAATACATTCATGATGGAAAATGAAGAGGAAAGTAGAAAAATTTAAGTAAAAAACACTTCAAAGAAGAAAGTAAAAAGAAAAGATTGGAAGAGAAAAAAAGACTTAAAAATGCAGCCTATAACAGAAAAACAAAAGGAAGGTGAGGCAAGAATAGCAATAAGAACAATTGAAATACAAGAATAGATAGGAAAAATTAGAACAAATGGAAATAAAGCAACAGATGTGAAGTAAATAAATTGAAGGTATGCAATGACCAATGATAAAAGACAAAAGTATGTTTACTCTCAACCTAACTTATGATTATGAAAAGATTTATAAAAGAGATAAAAATGTAAAATGATTACAAAGCATTTATAAAACCAATTAAAAGACCACCTCCCATCTGTTTGAGCAATAAATTTTTTCACCCACATAACAGCTCATTAACATTGTTGAATGGAAAAAAAAATTAAAAAACTAAATGAAGATCTAACAAAAAAACATAATTATGAATCTAACCCACTAACCCATTGGACAATTTTAGTTTTGTTAGTTCATGTATTCTAGAAAAGAAAGTATAAAATTTTGAAATTTTACCTCTTTTATGAATCTAACCCTCTAGCCCATTGAACAAACACATAACAAATTAAGAATAATGATCAACTATAATTTATTTCAGTATCAAAAGTAATAATATACACAAAAAAACAACAATTCAATCATTATTATAAGAACTTAATTCCAATCATATTATTAATGGCTTTTACCTAATAATACAAAGTTTTCAATTCCATAACATAATACATGAGGGAATCAGTACTAATCCTTATAGTATGTTTGCGGCGTTGTATAGGAACACGGTGGTGTAGCTTAAAGCAAAGCTTTAAAACCTCATATATCCGCCTTTTTACCCAATAGACCTAGCAGTTCCAGTTTCCAGCCTATAAACTCTTATAAGGACTAATACTAACTATGAAAATTATGAGAGAAGAGAGGAATCAAGAATCAATGTATGACTAACCCTGCAGGCTCTCTCTTGGCCACTGGTGGGTCTGTCTTGTTATGATACTTGATTTAAGAAATCTCAAATAATTTTCAAACTAGTGATTACTATACAATCGTAGACTGTTTGGAATGGCTGATTTAAGGATCAGAGGAAAAGAGAAATTTAAGCAAACATGTTTTTATTTCACACAAGGGAAAAATACAAAGCTTATTCGATCTTACCCCCTTTGTCTAACAAAAAGGTTTATATAATACTAAAAAGGCAGTTGACACATACGTCACTGTTTACATCATTAAAAGATAAAGATTCCTAAACAATAGTGACAAAGACTTAAAGCAAAAGTAAAAAGTAAACCACACTATTTAGTTGTTATCATATCAGCTGAATTATTACATAAAGACAAACTTAGTGGCCAACATATTACTATTTATGAATAGGCTCATCTGCAAGATTAGGTTTGAAAATATTTTCTTCCTGTGAGTCCTGATCAATGATGGAGTCTTCATCCTCCTGTCTGAGTTTAGGCTTAAGTGTAGGAGGCCATGGGACAATCTTGATTCTCTTGTAGGGGTCTGGACCAAGAGAAGTAAAACTTGTTAAAGGCAAATGATAATAATTATTTCTTCGTCTTAGCTCCAAATGAAGTGTTGATTTCACTTCTTCCAAGCACATTAGATCTTCATGGCACACTATTCTCCATAACTGGGAACTACCAAGAAGTACAACTGTAGTAGTTCCTATAATGTGTGTATAAGCATGATGGAATATGAAAATTCCAACGATATGCTCTGGAACTCTAGGAGTTGAATTATTTGCAATTAGTTTAGCAAATAGTTTCTTCCAATAGCTTAATGACTGGAACCATGTCAAAAACTTAAGCTGTGGAGATTGTAGATTCTCTCTGTTGCATATGAATGGGAGAAAATCTATCAAGGAAATCTGAACTGCATGATAATATAATGTTGATTGACACCATAAATACCATAACTGTTTGGATAACATAAGCTATGTGGAGAGCCTATATACAATCACCCAAGGATACTCCACAGGGCAATAGACAATTTTCCTTAGCAGTCCCAACTTATCCTGGAATAAGATCATATAGGTGAAAAGCATATTTTGGGCAAAACTTCTGATCTGCTTAAGGTTTGGACCTCTTGGACAATTCGGTGGGAAGTCTGAAAGACTCAAAACTGGTGTACTTGATTGGGAACTGGAAGCCATAAGGATGAGAGATATCTCTGATGATGTTGAGATAAGATCAATATGAGAAGGTGAAGGTCGGGGATAGGAAATCAGGGATGAGATTCTTATCCTCTTTTATATGCTGAACTTCAAAACTGCACTTGCTGAACCATTCTTTCCATCTCAACAGTTGTGGATGTGGAATAGTCTTCTGTCTGAAATATAACATACGTGAAAAAGATGAGCAATCCATGACAACTGTAAAGTGATGGCCAATCAGATGGAATTCAAACTTTTTAATTCCATATTTAATAGCTAAGATCTCTTTAAATGTCGAGTGATAGTGAAGCTCACTGTCTTTGAAATGACCACTTGCATATCCACACACTTCTTTCTTATCTCCATTGATTTCAAAGAGTACTGCTCCCCAATGTTCATCTGACACATCTGTATGCAACAATCTTTTTCCTGTAGAAGGAATCTACAAATGGGGCAAACTTTGAGTGACTGATTTGATCTATTGAACTGATCTAGTGTGAATGGCCGACCACGGTGGGGGCTACTTTTTCAAAAGTTGATATAATAGCTTTACCAACTTACTATATCTTGATATGAATTGTCGAATATAATTGACTATCCCGAGAAATTGTTGAATCTGCTTAACTGTTAAATTTTCGTCCGGGAATTTTAATAGTTCTTGGGCCAAATGGGGTTGAGGCCTGTAAGTACCATTGGAAAATTGCATCCCTAGGAAATTAATAGTCATCTGGGCCAGCTGCATCTTTATTGGGCTGAGAATCACTCCATGGGCCTTTGTAATATTCATGAACTTTTAAACTGTCTCATGATGATAGTTGATATCTTGGCTGAATAACAGAAGACATATCGTCAATGCAAATTAGGGTTGTATGCAACAGTTGTTCATAGATCTGGATCATAGCCTTCTAAAACAATAAAGGTGCCATTTTGAGTCCAAATGGCATCACCGTCCACTCATAGTAGTGATTAGGAATATAGAAAGTCGTCTTGTATCTGTCTTCTGGAACAGTGCTTGTAACGCCCGTCAATTTAGGCTTGGATAATTAATATATTTAATGATCGTAATTAAAATTATTTGAGACTAAATTTGGAAATAAAATATAATAAAAATATTTATAAGTGAATTTTTATTAAGTTATGTGTGTTAAATAAAATAAATAGAAATGTTTGGTAAGTTAATAATAATAAGATAAAAATCAATAATTTAAGTGGATATTTGGAAAAAACAAGGGGGACCTAATAGGGTATTTACCATAAGTATAAAAATATTATTTTATTCTACTTCTTCCAAATTTCAGAACCCTAACTTTCCTCCCACTCTTCCATACACAAATTCTCTCTTCTTTTACCCATTTTCTTCTTCCTCTCCTTCCTCTTCCTCTCCCCAAAAACTTAAAACAACTATAATAGCATAAGGTTTGAAGTTTAGACTTCATTGTGTCAAGGTTTGTACATATGAGTATATTTATTCCTTTGTGCATTTTATTTGCATTATAATGATGTTTGATGTTGAAGAAAAAGTGAACAAATAACTTGTTGTGTTTGATGATTTTGTTAAAATTCGTCTAGAACAGTCTTGATGTATTTGATTATATCTTTTATTCTTAAACTTGGATTGGGATGAAATCAGTTGGAAATGAAAATAGACACATAGACCTAAAACGTTTATAAAGAGTGTAAATGTTATATCTGATTCTAAGTCGGTCTAAAAATTTCTACAAATTCTTGGATTTGAAAGTACCCAGAAAATTATGGGTAGTTATTTTCTAAACATTTTATGATATTTTGATTATATCTTTTGTTTAGGAACTTGGATCGGGATGAAATAAGTTGGAAATAAAAATAGACACAGACTAAAACTTTTATAAAGAGTGTAAATGTTATATGTGATTTTAAGTTGGTCTAAAAATTTCTACAAATTTCAGATTTGAAAGTATCCAGAAAATTCTGGGTAGTTATTTTCTGAACATTATATGATACATTGATTATATCTTTTGTTCTGGAACTTAGATCGGGATGAAATAAGTTGGAAAAGAAAATAGACACATATACCTAAAACTTTTATAAAGAGTGTAAATGTTATATCTGACTCTAAGTTGGTCTAAAAATTTCTACAAATTCTCGGATTTGAAAGTACCTAGAAAAATCTGGTAGTTATTTTCTGAACATTTTATGATATTTTGGTTATATCTTTTATTCTGGAACTTAGATGGGGATGAAACTAGTTAGAAATGAAAGTAGACACATAGATACAAAAAGTTTATTAAGAGTATAAATGCTAGTTATGATTTATATTGGACCTAAAATTTGATACAAAATCTCGGACCTAAGAATATTCTGAAAAATACTGGACATATTTTTACTGAGCACTATACGGTTATTTGGACATAACTTTAGCTAGATAATTCAGATTTATATGATTCTTTTTGTATATGAAAGATAAGACATTAATCTAAAAATTCATAGAATGTCATAAGGTCAAATTCGAATCAAAAAGAGGGGAAAAATGCAATCCAAATTCAGGGCATAAATCTGTCTATAAATAAAAATTTAGTAATTTGGTCTTTTAAATATTGGGTGACATATATATATATATATATATGTTTTAATTTTGAATAATATGATAGTAATTATATTTAAAATTCTATAGTGTATTGGCTAAATTAATATGATGTATTGTGGTTTGAGGTTTCGAATGAGATTGAGAAATTTTTATATGTATAGGGCATGTAAATCGAAAATTATTATGAATATGTGAATTTTGATGAATTATGTAAACAATAAGATGATAACATCAATTTAGCCTAATTCTCTAATTTAGAACTAGAAATAGGATATATGGCATGTCATTGAGGGGTTTACGGTATCGTAGAAATTTATGAAGATATGAACAATTTTATTATAAGGACAAGGTGGCTTAAGCTCGGGTGAGAGCGCTCTTGAATTGAGAAGCTTGGTTGAGCACTTATACATATAGATATAGATAGTGAGTAGGGTGGCTTAACCTCGGATGAGAGCACTCCTGCTTCACAACCCGCATCCAAATAGTCCGGATTTAGAGTTTTGGGGCTGTAAAATATAAAATATTTTAAAAAAAATATGAAAAAAAATCAGTTATCAGGTAAATAAAATAAGGAAATAGAATTCATAAATGAGGTATGAATATAAATTTACCTTTGTAAATTATGACATGTATATGTGTTGAATCAGTAAGCCAGGTATGCAATATTCCATATTGATATATGATAAATTGATTTCTTTTTTTTATATTGCTATAAAAAGGACTGTGATATATGGATTATTATTTATGATTATTTATATGCAAAGTTGGATAATATGAACATGAAATTTTTATGACATATCATAAGTGTATATATGAATATTTATGTACATACGTACCACTAAGCATTAGGTTACTTAGCGTGTGGGTGTTTTCCCATACGCAGGTTCGGAGCCTATAGAGAGAAGTTGATAGGAAGAGAAGCAAGCTCATACAAAGTCAAATAAAGTAAATCCATGTTAGAGGGTTGGTGCTTTACATGACATGCATTTTGTTCATGTCCACATGTCATGGGTGATGAGTATAATTATGGTTTTCAAAAGTTTTACATGTCTTTTTATGTTGGGAACATGTAATTTTATTTGGATTATATGTATTTTGTAAACATCGGGATAATGAAAGCCCAAACATATGTTTAAAAATGTGGTTATGGTTTGTTAATTCCGCATATAAAATAGATTCATTAATTAAATGACATATTGCTATCAATAAAAAAAAATTTTAATTAACATATGAAAATATAATAACTAAAATGGAAGAAACTTTAATTCAAACGAATTTTAAGGTAATAAGCAGGTGACATTCTCCTATATAGTTGGGATTATTCCTAACTGTATAAGCAGGGTGTTACATTTAGTGGTATCAGAGCCTAGGTTTAGGCAATCCTAGACCTAAGTGGGCTAAAGGTTTATCATGCATGCATTGTATGTCTCATATGACTCTGACATGAGCTACTTCTCTATTGACTTATAGGATTAGAAAAAAGTATGGAAATTCAGGTGTATGAAGTTATTGAAAGCAATAGTTCTCCTAATACTGGAGCATCGAACTAGCCCAGTATAGCTATACCAGTTCAGGGTCCAAATGCTATACTAGCCATAGCCATGCAGCAGATGGCTGGTTTGCTGCAACAAATCGCAAGAGTGGTAACACAACCTGCTCTAGTTCCTCCACTTCCACCTCCGAAACCGAAAGTACAGATGGATAAGCTTCGTAAGTATCAAGCTATAAATTTTCTAGGTACAAAAGATGATGATCCTGCTGCAGCAGAATATTGGTTAAAAAAGACCAAAAAAGTCCTTGATGAGCTTCAGGTTCCTCCTGACCAAAAGGCAAGATATTTCAAATCTCTACTCCAGGAAGATGCTTATGACTGGTGGAAGTCAGTTCTTTTGAAACCAGAGGCTCAAAACCCTATGACATGGGAATTCTTTATCACTGAGTTCAAGGAAGAATATGTTCCTCCATTTTACATAGATGAGAAAAAGATGGAGTTTCTGAACCTTAAGCAAGGCAAGATGACAGTGACAGAGTATCAGAGAGAGTTTACTTGATTGAGTAAGTATGCTTCAGAGATTATCATGAGTGAGAGAGATAAGTGTAGAAGATTTGAGGATGGCCTCAATACAGAGATAGGGGATTTTGTGACTGCACTTCAGCATGTTAACTTTACTCAACTAATTGCATCCGCGGTTAATGTTGAAAAGAGAAAGAGAAAGAGAGCATATGAAGCTTTTAAATAGACAGTAACTCCAGTGGCCCAATTTATAGGCAAGAAAGGTCGATACTACCCAGGACAGTCTCATGGCAGGAGTTAGAGACATAATAGGAGTTATACACAGGTGGACTACACATGAGGGGGCAGCCCTCCAGGGCTACATCTGCAGTCGGTAGCATACATACATAGGCTACCCAAGAGAGCGCTCCAATTTGTGGTACCTGCCATAAGAGCCATAGAGGAGAATGTTGGATGGTCACAGGGGCTTGTTTCAGATGTGGGTCCAAGAACCATATGAAAGGAGATTACCCTCTGATGACTACTAGTGCACCTACACAGACTACAGGATCAGCTTGGGTTCAGAATCAGACTCAGACTAGAGGAGGTTGAGCAGGACCTAATCAGGCCACATCAAACAATCAATAGGCCGGGACCCAGCAGGACTCCAGCTCGGGTATATGCTATGAAGGCCAGAGAGGACCAAAAAGCCACTGATGTGATTGTTGGTATGTTTTCTTTACATGACTCAGTTTTATGTGCTTTAATAGATCCTGGTTCTACATATTCCTATGTATGCACGAGCACACCTAGTCAAAATAGTATGATGAGTGAAAATCTAGAATATGAGATTGAGGTCACAAATCCCCTAGGCCACAGTGTGATTGTTAACCGGGTATACAAAAGTTGCCCTTTAATAGTGCATAGGAAAGAATTTTTAGCAAATTTGATTGAATTGTCATTCCATGAGTTTGATGTTATCTTGGGAATGGATTGGCTTTCTAAACATGAGGTAGTAGTGGACTATCGATCTAAGACAGTTGTTCTTAAAACTCCAGAACTAGAAGAGGTAGTAGTGGAAGGCGAAAGGTTTCTACCACCTGCTCAAGTGATATCTATGATGAAGGCTCAAAGAATGATCAGAAAGGGATGTGAGGCCTACTTGGCTCACGTGATTGATACTAAGAAGGGAGGTTCAGATCTTAAGGATATCCCTATAGTGAATGAATTCCCATAAGTGTTCCCAGATGACCTACCAGGGCTACCTGCTGATAGAGAGATTGAATTTTCTATAGGGCTCACTCCA
Source organism: Triadica sebifera (assembly GCA_023653625.1). Lineage (NCBI taxonomy): Eukaryota > Viridiplantae > Streptophyta > Magnoliopsida > Malpighiales > Euphorbiaceae > Triadica > Triadica sebifera. Next base: position 8,702,351 of record CM042905.1, read on the forward strand.
GGTACAACACCAATATCAGCTGCACCATATAGAATGGCACCGATGGAGTTGAAGGAATTAAAGGCACAACTACAAGAGTTGCTAGATAAAGGTTTTATCAGACCAAATGTGTCTCCATGGGGTGCACCAGTATTGTTTGTAAAGAAGAAATATGGGTTTATGAGGTTGTGCATATATTATAGACAATTGAACAAGGTGACTATTAAGAACATATATCTGTTACCACGAATTGATGATCTTTTTGATCAGCTGAAGGGTGCAGGAGTTTTCTCTAAGATTGATTTGAGATCAGGGTACCACCAATTAAAAATTAAGACAGGACATAGCTAAGACAACATTTAGAACCAGATATGGGTATTATGAGTTTTAGGTGATGCCTTTCGGTTTGACAAATGCTCCAGCAGCCTTTATGGACTTGATGAACTGAATCTTCAAATTATATTTGGATTAATTCATGGTGGTTTTTATTGATGATATCTTAGTGTATTCCAAGAATAAGGAAGAACATGGTCAACATTTGAAGATAGTTTTGCAGACCCTCAAGCAACATAAGCTTTATGCCAAACTCTCAAAATGTGAGTTTTGGCTCGATGATGTGGCTTTCCTTGGACACATTGTGCCAGTAGATGGCATCAAAGTTGATCCCAGCAAAGTAGAGGCAGTTATGAGTTGGAAGCCTCATCGTAATGTGACAGAAATCAGGAGTTTCCTCGGTTTGGCCGGTTATTATAGGAGGTTTGTTGAGGGCTTTTCAATGATTGCTTCTCCTTTGACCAGATTACTGAGGAAAGATGTGAAATTTGAGTGGACAGAGAAATGTCAGGACAGCTTTGAGAGACTTAAGAAGTATGTTGACTGAGGCTCCCGTTTTGACACAACCAGTCCCTAATAAAGAATATGTCATCTATAGCGATGCTTCTCACAATGGACTGGGGTGTGTACTGATGCAAGAGGGCAAGGTAGTAGCTTACGCTTCAAGACAGCTGAAGACATATGAGAAGAATTACCCCACACATGACCTTGAACTGGCTGGTATTGTTTTTGCTTTAAAGATATGGCGCCATTACTTGTTCGGGTAAAAATGTTTTATTTACACCGACCACAAGAGTTTAAAGTATCTTCATACCCAGAAGGAATTGAACTTAAGACAAAGAAGATGGCTAGAGTTGATCAAGGATTACAATTGTGTGATCGACTACCATCCAGGTAAGGCCAATGTTGTGGTCGATGCATTAAGCCGAAAGACCTTGGCAGAATTACACATTTGTCCGACTCTCAACCAAGAAATCAAAGATGCACATAAACAAGATAACAAGTTAGGTGAGATAGTCGAGTCAGTCTCTAAAGGGGAGAGACCTGATTATACAATTAGTTCAGATAACAGTTTATACTACCAAGTTTGATTATGCGTACCTAATGTGGAAGATTTGAGACAGAGGATCTTAAAGGAAACACATGAGACAAAATATGTCATGCACGCAGGAAGTAACAAGATGTATCATGACTTGAAGAATAAGAATTGGTGGTCAGGTATGAAAAATGACATTACAGAATTCACCACGAGGTGCTTCACTTGTCAGCAAGTCAAGGTAGAACATCAGATACCTTCAGGCTTGTTATAGCCAATCACAATTCCAGACAATTCCAGAATGGAAATGAGAACGAATAACCATAGATTTTGTGATTGGGTTGCCTTTGACACCAAAAAAATATGACGTTGTGTGGGTGATTGTGGATAGATTAACGAAGTCAGCTCACTTTTTGCCCATCAGGATGGACAACCCATTAAGCAGGTTAACGGAGTTATATGTAAATGAAATAGTACGACTTCATGGAGTACCATTAGTCAAAGTGTTATGGACGAATCATTCAATTGAAGAAGCAACATGGGAAAGCGATGAAGTGATGAAGGCACAATATCCCTAGTTGTTTTCAACATAAACAATCAGGTAAATTTCGAGGACGAAATTTCTTAAAAGGGAGAGAAATGTAACGCCCGTCAATTTAGGCTTGAATAATTAACATATTTAATGATCATAATTAAAATTATTTGAGACTAAATTTGGAAATAAAATATAATAAAAATATTTATAAGTGAATTTTTATTAAGTTATGTGTGTTAAATAAAATAAATAGAAAGGTTAGGTAAGTTAATAATAATAAGATAAAAACCAATAATTTAAATGGATATTTAGCAAAAACAAGGGGGGACCTAATAGGGTATTTTCCATGAGTATAAAAATATTATTTTCTTCTTCTTCTTTCAAATTTCAGAACCATAGCCTTCCTCTCACTCTTCCATACACAAATTCTCTATTCTTTCACCCATTTTCTTCTTCCTCTCCTTCCTCTTCATCTCTCCAAAAACTTAAAACAACTATAATAGCATAAGGTTTGAAGAGGTTAAGACTTCATTGTGTCAAGGTTTAGACTTTATTGTGTCAAGGTTTGTACATATGAGCATATTTATTCCTTTGTGCATTTTATTTGTATTACAATGATGTTTGATGTTGAAGAAAAAGTGAACAAATAACTTATTGTGTTTGTTGATTTTGTTAAAATTCATCTGGAACAGTTTTGATGTATTTGACCATATCTTTTGTTCTAAAATTGGATCAGGATGAAATCAGTTGGAAATAAAAATAGATACATAGACCAAAAACTTTTATAAAAAGTGTAAATATTATATCTGATTCTAAGTTGGTCTAAAAATTTCTATAAATTCTCGGATTTGAAAGTACCCAGAAAATTCTGGGTAGTTATTTCCTGAATATTCTATGGTATTTTGATTATATCTTTTATTCTGGAACTTGGATCGAGATGAAATAAGTTGGAAATAAAAATAGACACATAGACCTAAAACGTTTATACAGAGTGTAAATGTTATATCTGATTCTAAATTGGTCTAAAAATTTCTACAAATTCTCGAATTTGAAAGTATCCAGAAAATTCTGGGTAGTTATTTTATGAACATTCTATGGTATTTTGATTATATCTTTTGTTCTGGAATTTGGATCGGGATGAAATAAATTGGAAATGAAAATAGACACATATACCTAAAACTTTTATAAAGAGTGTAAATGTTATATCTGATTCTAAGTTGGTCTAAAAATTTCTACAAATTCTCGGATTTGAAAGTACCCAGAAAATTCTGGTAGTTATTTTCTAAACATTATATGGTATTTTGGTTATATCTTTATTCTGGAACTTAGATGGGGATGAAACTAGTTAGAAATGAAAGTAGACACATAGATACAAAAAGTTTATTAAGAGTATAAATGCTAGTTATGATTTATATTGGACCTAAAATTTGATACAAAATCTCGGACCTAAGAATATTCTGAAAAATACTGGACATATTTTTACTGAGCACTATACGGTTATTTGGACATAATTTTAGCTAGATAATTCAGATTTATATGATTCTTTTTGTATATGAAAGATAAGACATTAATCTAAAAATTCATAGAATGCCATAAGGTCAAATTCGAATCAAAAATAGGGGAAAGATGCAATCCAAATTCAGGGCAGAAATCTATCCAGAAATAAAAATTTAGTAATTTGGTATTTTAAATATTGGATGACATATATATATATATATATATATATATATATATATATATATATATATATATATATGTTTTAATTTTGAATAATATGATAGTAGTTATATTTAAAATTCTATTACGTATTGACTAAATTAATATGATGTGTCGTGGTTTGAGTTTTCAAATGAGATTGAGAAATTTTTATATGTATAGGGCATGTAAATCGAAAATTATTATAAATATGTGAATTTTGATGAATTATGTAAACAATAAGATGATAACATCAATTAAGCCCAATTCTCTAATTTAGAACTAGAAATAGGATAGATGGCATGTCATTGAGGGGTTTACGGTACCGTAGAAATTTATGATGATATGAAAAATTTTATTATAATTACAAGGTGGCTTAAGCTCATATGAGAGTGTCATTGATCCTAAATGCATGCAAATACTTATTTTACTCAGTTAAGATAGCTTAAGCTCGGGTGAGAGCGCTATTGACTTGAGAAGCTCGGTTGAGCACTTATACATACAGGTACAGATAGTGAGCAGGGTGGCTTAAGTTCGGGTGAAAGCGCTCATGTTTTACAACCCGCATCCAAATAGTCCGGATTTAGAGTTTTGGGGTTATAAAATATAAAATATTTTAAAAAAAGCAATATGGAAAAAAAATCAGTTATCATGTAAATGAAACAAGGAAATGGAATTCATAAATGAGGTATGAATATGAATTTACCTTTATAAATTATGATATGTATATGTGTTGAACCAGTAAACTAGGTATGCAATATTCCATATTGATATATGATAAATTGATTTTTTTTATATTGCTATAAAAAGTACTATGATATATGGATTATTATTTATGATTATTTATATGCAAAGTTGGATAATATGAACATGAAATTTTTATGACATATCATAAGTGTATGTATGAATATTTATGCACATACGTACCACTAAGCATTAAGTTGCTTAGCTTGTGGGTGCTTTTCCATACGCATGTTCGGAGCCTATAGAGAGAAGTTGACAGGAAGAGAAGCAAGCTCATACAGAGTCAAATAAAGTAAATCCACGTTGGAGGGTTGGTACTTTACATGACATACATTTTGTTCCTATCCACATGTCATGGGTGATGAGTATAATTATGGTTTTCAAAATTTTTACATGTCTTTTTATGTTGGGAACATGTAATTTTATTTGGATTATATGTATTTTGTAAACATCGGGATAATGAAAGCCCAAACATATGTTTAAAAATGTGGTCATGGTTTGTTAATTCCATATATAAAATAGATTCATTAATTGAATGACATATTGCTATCAATAAAAAAAATTAATTAACATATGAAAATATAATAACTAAAATGGAAAAAACTTTAATTCAAACGAAATTTAAGGTAATAGGCAGGTGACATTCTCCTATATAGTTGGGATTATTCCTAACTATATAAGAGGGTATTACATTGCCTAGATGCTTAAATCAAACTTCGAAAATATTTTAGCTGAAGCCATGAAAGGGAACATGGAATCTATCCTTGGTAAGGGATATTTGTATCTTTCAGAAATTGATTCAATGGCTTGTAATCAATAATAAGTCTCTTTTTTCCTCGAACTTGTTCTAATCTTTTGTTGACATAAAATGTTTGGAATGCCAAATTTGACTTTGTAAGTTGAATGAGACCTTATGCCAATAACTGGGAACATTCTTGAATTGCAAGTTCCATATTTGCTGGAGACATTCCTGGATGTGAAGCTTTTGTTGGATTAAAATCTTCTGAATTCTTAAATGAAAGCGTGATGAAGAATTCTGATTTGGTCCAAAAAGGGGAATGGTGTTTCTATGCAAATTCTGTATGAGAAATAGCACAATAGGAATCTTGAAGCTCTTGTTCCAATTATGGGGATAATGAAGAAAATTGTAGGGAAGGTTGCAAAGCAAACAGGGAAGGTATGGAATTGAAAGGTAACAACTGGTTTTTGTATTGCAAACCTGTGGGTAAAATGGAAAATTTATTCAATTTGAAATAAAGATCAAATTCTAAGACCAAATCTTTATCTGGAAGTTTTGATTCAAGGATATGTGTCCATATGGTAAGCTCAGGGAAGATTTGCAATTTGATAGGGTTTCTGGTTTTCAGTTTGTGGTAAAGATTTTTCCATCAGCTGCTTGAAAGTGTTGATTATGCTGAATCCAATATCTGTCTGGAAAAATTGAAGGATTCATCATAGACTTGTGAGCACCAGTATCTATGAGTGCAATGATTTTAATGGGTTTGGCATATTTATGGGGAAAGACTGTGATTATGACCAATGGAATTGAATGTAGTGTTTGGGTAGAACAAACAGTTGTCAAAGTGGATAGGGTTAAGTCTGTTGAAATGGTTGTTTCTGGGAGGATAGGAAAAGGGGTAATGGTATAAATAGGTGGAATGTAATGGTCTAGGAAGATTGAATTTTGAGAAGGTAATTCTTCAAGTTGTTATTCATCTGTCTTTGATTCAGAGTCTGAGAACTCAGCTGCAAACAATGCTCTTGAATCGATTCATCATCCAAGAAAAATAATGATTCTATATCAGCATCCTCTAGATCCACTTGAGAAACTTGATGAATCTTCTGAATAATCTTCGCTGCTTTCTTTGGCTTATTAGGACAATTTTTTTTCAAAATGACCTTTTTTTCCACACACATAACATCTATCTCCCTTCTTAAATATGTGTTTCCTTCTTTTAAAGAACTTGAATTTCTTTCTCCCGTGCCTCTTTGACTTTTAATCATCTGGGGGCCTCCATTTGTGATATCTTTTGGATTTTCGAGAGGGACACGTATACTTCTTGTCCTTACACTTGATCTGCAAATCTGGTCTTCTACATGCCATCTTCCAAGAAGAATCATGGTCAAAAGTCATTAATTCTCTAACCATTTTTTTCTGTGCACAAATCTTATCAATTGATAATAAGATCTCTGATAAATCTCTCCAAGATTGAGAGAATTTAAATCAATATTCTTCTCATGAAGTTGAAATTGAATATGATTGGAAATGCTTTCTAGAAAAAACATCAGAAATGTTTGCTTCAAGTTTGCATCATTAGTTCCACCAAACAAATAGAATATTTTTGTCATCCGCTGATAATGTATGTCAAGATCCTTTCTCAGAAGAGAACAACATTTCATCTTAAAATATTCATCTCTAGCCATATCATCATACTCTGTTGTACTGCCAACAAACTCTTGATGAAGAGTTATGAGTATCTCAGGAATTGATTGGGCATGATAAAACCTTAACGTTGCTGCTTCAGGAAGTCTAACAAACCAATCTCCAAGATTATTGCTGGGAATCTGGAATTAGGGCGTCTTTGTTGGACTTCAATCCAAGCATAAAATTCTTGGATCCTATCCCTCCATTTATGAGGAGGGATATCATTAAAAGTAAACCACGGGCCATTATGTGGCATAGGTGGCACTTGAGGACCAGTTCCTGGTACATTTATTTCCATTTCCTCTTTAGGTTCTTTTGTGTGATAAGCAGGTTGTTCTCGAGTTGTACCACTCTGCTGTGAAGTGGCTGGGTCTGCCATGAATTGAGTTGGGAGAAAATGCTTCGGGTCTAACTCATTATCTGAGAGTTCAGATTCTAAGCCTTCAGAAGAAAGATAAGGTATTTCTGGAGATGGGTTATCAAGATGAAGTAAGGTCTGAAGAGCTTATTCTTCTAACAAGGTTGTGATGGTGTTTGTAGGCTTGGGTTGCTGGGCCATATGAGAGTGAGCTATTACTTTTTGTTTTTAGGACTGAGAGGCTGTTTGAGAAACAAGGATTGGTTGATCCGGTCTAGAAGTAACAGTATGAGGTATTTCAGGCCTTATAACAACAGGTGTTTGGGTTGGAATAGTACTGGATTGGATTCAAATAGTACTGGGCTTTGGTTTAGGAATAGGTTTTGGGCCTAAATTGAGCTGTTCCATGAACTGTTTATGGAATAGTTCTAATGCAATACTAAACCTTTTCAGTTCTCTCTGTGAAGGTTGGTGAATAGGTGGTAGTGTATATAGTGGTTGGTGTGAAGTAGGAAAATGCAGAGAAGTGAACAAACCTAGAGGATCTGAGAGTGAAGAATACTTGAGATAATCCTATTTAAGATCTTGCTTTAATGAAGTAATTTCTCTTTCCAGCTTCAGGAATTTTACTGCCTTTGCATCAAAGGTTGAATCATACATCCTAGTGGAAATCATATTCATCAATTCACTCTTCAATTCTACCTGTTGCCTTTCAAGCTGCCTCAACAGCTTGTACAATGCTTCGTATTGTGTTGTTTATGTATTGTCCAAAATAGAGACCTTATTTGCAACCTTGTCAACCTTAGTCTCAATTCTCTGAAGCACTTTATTTTGAACTTGTGCATTTTGAGTCTGTCAATTCAACACTGACTTTGCTGTAGAAATAAACTTAGACGTTCTTTCAGGTGTTACCATCATAGGTCTAACATATGAAGCAATCCTAACTAGTGATACAGGATTTATGTGGTCGTGAAGAGGGGGAAATTATATATCATAAGATGTTGGGGAAGAAGGCGGTTGATACATAGAAATCATTGGTGTGGATTTAGGTGTAGTAGTTTTAGGTTTTGAAACAAGCTTATAACAGGGTAAAGGTTTTGGCTTTTCTGGTAGCTTTGGTGGTAAAGGATTAGGGCGATCATTCCATGAAGGTGGTGAAGGTGGTAAGGGATTTTTATAGTGAGAAGGTGAGGAATAAGAAACCACATAATCATATTTACCTGACGGTTGTCCCAACAGACCAACAGAAGGATCTCCATGTTTTGAACATTTCATTTTTCTTTTAGATTTTATGGCCTTTATATTCCAATCTTCACTTTCTTTTGTCATGCAATCTGCATAACAGTCATCACAATCACATATATCAAAGTAATTGTGATTTCCATTATGAGACTGATAAATAGGCTGTGCTGAGCTCAAGAAAGCAAGAATAGGAATTTCTCATGAGAGGGAACAGGCTGCATCATAAACTGTGTAGAAAACTCCACTGACGTACTAGCTTGAGGTTCATTCTCATCAGGAGAGAATAACTTAGTCTCAACCCTTCCATCTTTATGCTTTATAAAAAGCAGTTTTGTTGAACTCACTAGCTGATTCTTCTAATGAAGAAGTTCATAGTTTGTCAACCAGGACTGCGGAAAGATCTGAAGAATATCTTATTTGTTCAACTGCTTTGTCAATAACAATTAAGGGATAATTTAAAGGTAAAGAGTAAGTCTACCTACCTTTAAAGATTGGCTATGGTGGACAAAAATCTCAGGATAGATCCTTGTTTCCTCAGCTTTATCCTCTTGCTTGTTTTTTATATTTATTTTGAATTGTTTTCCTTGCAAAAACATGCATCAAATTAATAATCAAATAAGAAACTAGGGAAATTTTTTTATAAAAAACATACTTTGAGATTTCATCATATTCATAACCAATAAGAGACAAAAATATCCATTAAAAAAGCAGTTAATAGTTCTCCCTTCAACATAGGTTAGGATTGCAAAAAGATTTATGCAAGGGAGGAAAAGTGTAAAAAAAATTAACTCGTTAAACAATTCATGACAAATTTAGAATAAAGACTGGTTTTAATTTATTTTAATATCAAAAGGATTAAGGTACACAAACACATAACACTTCAATAATTATTATAGGAATTTAATTCAATCATATTATTAATGGATTTTTCTTAATAAAATAAAGTTTTCAATTCCAAAATATAAGGTTGCCCAGACAATCACCAAGAATGAGGGATAAATTGGTGGATAATTAATTTTTTTTGCAAAGACAAACAAACTAAAAATAAAAGAGATAAAGGAAGAGGGATTATACGCATGACATATAGAGGTTCGAGTATTAACAAAACATACTCCTCTCCTCAACCACAATTGTGTATTTTCACACCCTACTCCTCTCCCAGACCACAATTGTGTATTTTTACTGTCTCACTTAACGAGATACACAAAAGAGTTTTTCTAGTTTACTCCTAACTAGGAGTTTCACTCTCAGATCATATTGAACCCAATTTCCTTTGTATTTTAACGGGCTAACACAAAAATTAATTTCTTGTATTTTAAGGGCTCACACAATAACCTTGATAACAATTGAATATAAAAATTAATGGAAAATAAATTTGAAATAGTATAGCCACTTAGAGAGAGTTGTTCTTTTTTTAACGACCATTTGGTGAGGTACTTGTAGCATTTTCTCACCAATTAGCTATTATAAATAATGAACATAATTATTTATAATGTCCTAAAATATTTAAGTTGAATTTTTTTTTTCTACAGTCAATTCACAGTCGCGAGTTTTGAATATTTTACACTCTTGTGGCATGTGGCCGATTTTGGTTGGCTACTTCTGTAATGGTAAAGTTGTTTGAATCTCGCAATCGCTAAAACATTTTTGCAGTCGCAAGATGCCTTTCGTGACACAGATCGTGGTTGCATATGAGGTCACAAACCTCTCTGGAATGAATAATGTTTTGGGGGTATTTACTTTGCAGTCGTGAAATATATATCACGGTTGTAAATTTTGATTATGTAGAATCCCTCCAATTTTTCCAATTTAGCTAAAGTCATGTGTCGGCATCTTATTGGACCAAATATTAATGGTAGCATGACTTTGAATTTTGAGGTCGCAGAATGATCATTGCGGTCGCAAAAAGCTTTCTCATGGCCATAATCATGGGGGCAAATGACATCACAAATCTCTTTAGAAGTTTTTGTTATCATCTAGCATTTGTCAGTTCTTGCTATCTGTATGTTGCGGTCGCGAATATTGATTTGCGGTTGTGAATTATACATCATAAAAAATCTCACCCTCAAGTTTCATCAACACAAAGAGGAAAAGACAAAAGTAGAATTAGAGCAACAACAACAAGGCAAAAAATTATAAACTCTTGGCCCAACAAGAAATCAAACTCACCTTCAATTCTCCACCATTCGAGACCATCAAATTCCCCTTTACTATTTTCTCCTTCCAATTCTTGCATGCAAGGCCTCCACCTTCCATGTCATACCTCAAAATCAACATGCATAACCATCTACCCTTATTTTGAACTTGACCGAACCATTAGGACCCTTTTTGTTCTTCAAATGTCTCGGCTTTACTTTGAATTTAGGCTTGAATTTATATTTTTGCTTTATTTCTTCAACACATAATTGATTGATCCCTTCCACTGTAATGCCCAAAATTGGGGTATATAAGTTAGATCAGTGTTTAGTGAGAGTTAGGGTTTTAAAGGGAGCTTTAAGAGTTTTTATGTTCTTAAAATTAGATGTTTCATGCCCGTGACAATGGGTGTCATGACCGTAAATATCGGGTTTTAGTTAGCAATTGTAAGGAGATTTTTTCACGATCGTGAAGATTTTCTTCACGACCATGAAGGGGTGGTTCACGGATGTGAATGATAAAGCAGGGCTGTGAAGCTTGAATTTTATAGGCAGGTGAGACAACCACGATTTTCTCCTTGCCATATCCCTTTTAAATATGCTCCCATGCTCCTATAATTGACCTAACATGCCAGCTTTTCATCTCCTTCACTATCATAAACCATGTTCATCCTTTTGTGGAAGCCTTGAGGATTAAGTTTTGTGAAGGTAAAGTGAAAAAGTGGAGTGAGAGGAGAAGTGGTGAGCTTGTGTGTGAGAGCTTGATTTTGGTGTTTTCTGAGTCTTGGTTTGGTTCCAGAGGCTAAAAAAATATTTATCTTTTTGTTAGGAGCTAGAGGTAAAGGTGAGGATCATCAAAGAACTAGGCAAGCTTGAAAAGTTTGGAGGCTTTAGGCTACATTTTCAAAGGTTAGTACATATATGCATATTAATTCCCCTATTTTGCATGATGTTGTGTTATATGATATGAATGTGTTTTCGGAAAGAGATATGCATGATAGTTATGTGAGAAAATGGTTAGAAATGTTCGTGAATATAGGGTATGAAGTTAAAGTTATTCAAAAGGCATTGTTGGCATGATTGTGTTTTGATTGCTTATTTTATGATTAAGGCATGTTACTAACATGAAATGTGGTTGAATGATGATAGGAGTGATTAACATTGGTCAATTTAAGAGACCGTTCCATGTTGTGTTGATATGCTCTGTTTTCAGGTTTGTAAACCAAGAAATTTAAACCTGTGACATGGTTGTCATGCCTGTGAATCATAAATACAAACCAAGTTCATGCCCGTGATAAAGTATGTCATGCTCATGATAAAGTATATCACGCCTGTGAAACATGAACCCAGAAAATACCTAGAACAAGCATAAGCTTTCACAGCTTGCATCACAGCTAAGGAAGTCATGAATGCATAGGTTCACTCCTGTGAACACATAGTCATGGCTGTGAATATCAATTTTTAGATTTTCACCCTTAGCTTCATGATTTGGTTCATGGATAAATGAGTACCCATGAAGGTTTTTCATGCCCGTGAATGGTCTGCATGCAGTTTTTAAATTATGATACTATGTGATTATTTGTTTAAATGTATTATAATAAAGGTATATGAGTATAGTAAATCACATGTGAATGATGTTTATAACACAAGGTGTCAATGGTAAATGCTTGATAGCAGGAATATGTGATAATGGCTAATATGTGATATGACATTTACATGTTGGTATAAGAATGCATAAATGGGATATGATGCTGGAAATAACATGTGTTTAAAAAGGAATGAAAAATAAAGGTTAAGACTTTAAAAACCATTTTCTCTAATCTACAACTGTTAATGGGTAAATGGTATACCATTAAGGGGGTTACGGTACCGTAGAATATTTTTTTATATGAGGCCTTTATAGCTGAAGCTCTAAGAGCGCCCTTGATCCTCAGGTTCTATATGATTATAAGGACAAGGTGGTTGAAGCTTCGAGAGTGCCCTTGATTCAATTTTCACTCAAACAAGGTGGCTAAAGCTCCAAAAGCATCCTTAACTTGATAAGCTCATTTGAGTTGCTATAGATAGTAAGCAGAGTGACTGAAGCTCAAAGAGCACCTCTGTTCCATAACCCGCATCTGGATAGTCCAGCTTAAAGTTTTGCGGGAAAGAAAAATAACATAAAAGGGTCAAAGAAAACAAAAATAAGATAAAAGGATAAACAAAAGAAAAATAAAATGGAATTTATGGTAAGTCATGAGTAATCTATGACGAACTAAAGGAAGAGGTAAGATTATTATAAACCGGTTGTATGAAATTTGCTATGTGAAATGTTGATGTGAGCTATGATAATGGTATTGCCATCCATTAGAATAGTGTTGCCTAGATATTAAGCCAAGAATGAGGGTTGAATTGGATAAAAAAATAACTTTGAAGTGCGGAAATAAAATTTAAGTTTAGGAGGGATAGAGAAATTTGACACAAAGATTTTTATAGAAGTTCGGGTGTTAACCAACCCTACTCCTCTCCCCAATCTCAATTGGGAATTTCACTAACACTCTACGTATTACAATGGAGTTTTACAAGCTCACTCCCAACTATGGTGTTTCTAACAATGGATCACGCCTAACCCAAAAACCCTTGTGTTTTAATGGCTCACACAAATAATCAATTCCTTGTGTTTTGAAGGCTTACACAAACAACCCTTACAAGTGATCTACTCTTAATCCCAAGATACCCATAACTCACTTAAGTGGATGATTACAGAGAGAAGCACTTACAAATCTTTAATGCTCAGAAAATAATGAGCAAAAGATTTTCACAGAGAATAAATGTTGGTTTTTAAAGTATTAAATGCACAAATGGCTTGCAACAAGATTTTGATTCGAAGTATTTTGCTATTCTCTTGTTCTGGATTCATGAATGACTTGCATTTATACTTCCATGGTAAATTCTAGCCGTTTGATTGCATTTAATGCGGAAATAGTCATTGCACCAATCCTACTAATCGCGCCTGACATGTTTCTCTTTCATCTTTCACAGTCGTGACTACGTGTGTCACGGTTGTGACTGTTCTTCCAAGTCATGACTTGAGTGGTGACCTTGGTCGTGAAGCATTCTGGAAGGTTTCGAAGAGTTTGTTCACGGGCGTGACATTTTATCTTCACGGGAGTGACATCCTTCCAAGTCGTGGTCTAAGTGGTGACTCTAGCCGTGAAGCTCTCTGGAAGTATTTGTCATGTCTTTTCACAGGCGTGACTTTATTTCACAGGCGTGACTGATATGATCATTCATGGTTGCTATCTTCCTTCATGGCCGTGAACTTTAAATGTTGGTTTGTTGGCGCTAGGCTTCATCACGGGCGTGACACATAAGGTCACGAGCATGAACATGCTACTTCTTAAATTTTTTCTTTTGAAGTTTAATCTTCCTTTCTCCATTCTTGCTAACATATTTCATACCCTGTTCAATAGACTTAGAAAACAAGTATGTTAAATACAATATTGCTATTTTATTTGTTATCATCAAAATGACGGAAATATCTCTCAAGGTTCAACAATCTCCCCCTTTAATGGTGACAAATAATCTAGCAATATGTGCTTTTGAGAAGTCTTCCCCTCAAAAGATGCTTAGGATAAAAAATGATGAAGTGCAAGAATTATAGAGAATGATGAGGTGTAGCATTAAAATATACTTTCTAGTTTTAAGTATATGCAAAGTACATCCAATATATACCAAAATTCTCTTTAAATCATGAAGTATATGTAAGGTATATTTAGAGTATATCAAGTGCATATTCATTTATGTAACTTGCATCAAGGTATATGCAAAGTATACTTATGATATATTTAAGGTGTATAAAGCTCAATTGCATACTTGTATATTCATTTTGAATCAAATTTTAAGTATTGCACTTAACTCAATATATTGCTATTTTCTCCCTAATTAACTCAATATATTTGTAGGTTCTTCATTTTGATTCAAAATTAAGTATTGCTTGCACTTATCTTAATATATTGTTATTTTCTCCCCCTTTTGTCATCAACAAAAAGAATAAAGATTAACCATAATAGAAAAACAAAGCAATTATATTAATTGATGAAAAGTGAAATACAAACAAAAGTAAATAAAATTTAGAAAGGAAATTAAAATTTCCTACAAACAAGCAAGCTAGAAACAGACATAGTAAGGCTAACAGAGACATCTAGCCTATCATCTAGCCGGACATCCTCTCCCTAAGACGAGTAACTTCTGCCTCAAGGTTGTCCATCTGAGACTCCATGAAGTATTTAAGTTTCTCCAACCTCTCGTCCATCAAAGCCTACAACTGCTCAAATTGTGGTGCCAAGAGGTCAACCACTTGCTGAGCCAAATTTGGTGTGGAAGCCGAAGATTGTCAACCGCTGGAGGTGCCTCCTCAACTCAAGCCCTTTTCCTCTGCTGGATTCATTAGAGGCAGACTTTGAAGTCCTCTGAGTCATTGTCTTCCCATATGATTTCGCCAGCAGTGTCGATGAAGCGGTAGTAAATGTTGTTCTCATGGAAAATTCAAATAACCGCTCTCATCTTGATGAAGGACTCTACATCCAATCGGTCTCGAGAATGCCCTGGGATGAGATTATAGTGATGGTCATCCAGCTTCAGATATCCAAGCTTCAAGGCTATGTGGATTACATACCCACCAATAAGTATGTCTCCAGAGGGCTTGGTGGCAATGGACAAGAGATGGTTTGCAAACCATCGAGAAAGTGTCACTGTGAGGCCTCTTCGGGCCATCTCCAAGAGAAAAAGCTCAGACTTTTCAATAGTGCCATTGCTATCTCCTTGAGCAAAGATGTTATAGGTTAGAAACCTATGCAGATATTTGTGCACTGGGGACCGGAGATGAGTGATCTTGGTCTTCTTTATGTCCCAGCTGCAATTCGTACCAAAGTGAGTCCATACTCGAGTTGCATAGAACTTCACTTCACTATCATTGAGGATGCCGTCTGAGGGTAGGTTGAATAAATCCCCGAATTCTGTGGCAAAGAGAGTGTTCAGATTGCTGCACAGTTGAAATTTCACTATGTTAGTGAGAGAAACTTGCAAAATGCTCAAGAATTCCAAGGTAGGCTCCCTCAAGGTGGGTTAATGAATGTCCATAAAATCCTTCAAATGACAGGCCTGAAGTTGCTCTGTCATCACTGTCTTGAGCCTCAGAGTGCGTACCGTCTACCACTCAAAAGACCTTGATGAAATGAGAGGCATTTTCTTAAGGGTGAGTACCTAGGATGGCAATGCTCCGGGATTTTGTTCATTAGGTAGTCTGAATACCTCCTAGGAGCATGAGATTTCTTCCTAGTACCCTTTGAGAAGCCGGTTTCCATGTTGATTTGAAGAAATGAACTTTGAATAGTTTGAAAAAGTTTGACAGAATTTGTGAGGAAACCCTAAGGAAAGATGATTTTTGATGATGGAAGGGGTTTTTGATGATATTTATAGATGAAATTTGTGACTAGGGGGCCAGAATCTTCAATGTACCATTCAATGTGTGTAAATAAGAACAGTTTCAAGAAGTTGGAAAGTTGAAATGTGAAAAATAGTCGATACCTTCACGGGCATGAAATATGTAGTCACGGGCGTGAAGTGTCATGTTCACGGTTTGCTGAAAGGGTGCTCTACTCGTGAATAAAGGCGTGAAATGGTTCACGGTCGTGACATTTGAATGTCACAGGCATGAATGATGAACTATCACGGTGGTAAAAAAAGGAGTCACGGGCGTGAAGTGTTGAATTTCACTACTTATGCCCGTGAAACAAATCGTGACTCAAAGCGTGAACGCATCTGTGAGTTTTTTGGTGAAAATATTCACGGGCGTGAAAATGCATCATGGGCGTGAACAAGGCTTTCACGGGAGTGAATGAAGTCGTGAACATAGGCTTCACTACTTGAAGCCGTGAACCATGTCGTGAATCAAGTCGTGAAAGCTACTGGTTCTTTTGGCTATTTAATTCACATACGTGAACATATGTCACGGGCTTGAATTGCCTAAAATTTTCATCAAATAAAATTAAGTCCTAAAATAAGACTAAATCATTTCTATGAAGATTCTATCCCTTATAACATAAATTTCCATCAAATTTACTACCTTATATCTAGTGAGATGATACAAAAGCAAGATTATCTCTTAAGATTTGACAATTTGGCAATCACAAGGTTAATCCATCAATCATACCAAGTTATCTTCTAATGAAATTAAATATTTCCTCATTTAGAGACTTAGTGAATATATCTGCCAATTGATTTTCTGTGCTTATAAATTTCAATGCAACATCTCCATATTGAACATGATCTCTAATAAAGTGGTGTCTAATGTCAATATGCTTACTTTTAGAATGTTGAATGTGATTCTTTGATAGACTTATAGCACTTGTATTGTCACATCTAATAGGCATATGGTTCATATCATGACCATAATCCTTAAGTTGTTGTTTCATCCAAAGGATTTGTGTACAACAACATCCTGCTGCTACATACTCTGCTTCAGCAGTTGAAAGAGCAATTGAAACTTGTTTCTTGCTAAACCAAGAAACTAAGCACTCTCCAATAAAGTGACAAGTACCTGAAGTACTTTTTCTATCTAAAAGACTACCAGCATAATCTGCATCTGAATATCCTACAATATAAAAGGATGAATTTCTAGGATACCACAAACCTAGATGCAATGAGCCATGTAAATATCTTAGAATTCTTTTTACTGCATGTAAATGAGACTCTTTTGGACATGATTGAAATCGTGCACATAAGCAAATACTATACATTATGTCGGGTTTAGAAGCAGTAAGATATAAAAAGTGATCCGATCATACCTCTATAGAGCTTTTCATTAATTCTCTTATCCTTTTCATCCTTGTCCAGTTTTGTTGATGTGCTCATTGGAGTCTTGGCATTCTTGCATCATTCCATTCCAAATTTCTTAATTAAATCTTTGGCATATTTGGATTGGTTGATGAATATGCCTTAATTACCTTGTTTTATTTGTAGACTGAGGAAATATTTTAGCTCACCTATCATGCTCATTTCGAATTCCCTAGTCATACACTTAGCAAATTCTTGACAAAGCAATTCATTAGTAGACCCAAATATGATATCATCAACATAAATTTGAACAATTAGAATATCATGCTTATGCTTTTTAATGAATAATGTAGTGTCAACATTCCCCTTTGTAAAGCTATTTTCTAAGAGAAAAGAACTTAGTATTTCATACCAAGCTCTTGGGGCTTGTTTCAAACCATATAAAGCTTTTGAAAGTTTAAAAGCATGATTAGGCAAATCATGGCATTCAAAACCTGGTGGTTGTTCTACATATACTTCTTCTATAAAACCATTTAAAAAGGCACTTTTCACATCCATTTAAAAGAGTTTGAAATTCATATGGCATGCATATGCTAAAAGTATTCTTATGGCTTCTAATCTAGCTACAGGAGCATAGGTTTCATCATAATCTATTCCTTCTTCCTGATTATACCCTTTTGCAACCAATCTAGCCTTATTCCTAGTTATTGAACCTTGTTCATCTAGTTTATTTCTAAACACCCATTTGCTACCTATAATTTGATGCTCCTTGGGTCTAGGTACTAAGGTCCATACCTTACTTCTCTCAAATAGGTTGAGTTCCTCTTGCATGGAAATCACCCAAATTTCATCATTAAGAGCCTCATCAATATTTTTAGGCTCAATTTGAGAAACAAAAGCAAGGTCAGAAGCTAAATGTTTGAGATGAGATCTAGTACTTACTCCCCTTGAAGGATCACCAAAGATTTGCTCTTTGGGGTGATCTTTTGTCAATTTCCATTCCTTTGGGAGCTCTTGCCTGTTTTCCTTTTGAGCTTTAGGTAGAGAATCATCTTGATGTGAATCTTCTTAATCATTTTCTTCTCTTTCATTTCCAAGATCAAGTCTTTCCATGGTTCCTACAACATCATCAAGAACATTACCTTTCACAAGATCAAGTCTACTAGATTCATTAAAAACAACATGCATTGATTCTTCAACAGTTAATGACCTTTTATTAAATACTCTATATGCTTTGCTAGATGTAGAGTATCCTAAAAAGATACCTTCATCAGATTTAGAAGCAAAATTTCCAAGGTTGTCCTTGGTATTCAATATGAAGCACTTGCATCCAAATACTCTAAAATATGATATCAAGGGCTTTCTTCCATTTCATAGCTCAAATGAAGTTTTGTTTAGGAGAGGACTTTTGAAAACTCGATTTGACATATAACAAGCAGTATTTGTGGCTTCTGCCCAAAAGTAAGTTGGTAAACCAAACTCATTGAGCATTGTTATAGCCATTTCAATCAAAGTTCGATTTTTCCTTTCAACTACCATATTTTGTTGAGGTGTCCTAGGAGATGAAAAATTATGTGAGATGCCATGTTCAAGACAAAAACTTTCAAAGTTTTCATTTTCAAATTCTTTGCCATGGTCACTTCTTACTTTTGAAATGCAATATCCTTTTTCATTTTGAACTCTTTTAGCAAAATTTTTGAAGTTTTCAAAAGCATCACTCTTTTGAGCTAAGAAAATTACCCAAGTAAATCTAGAGTAATCATCTATGATGACAAAGGCATAATTTTTACCTCCTAAACTTGCAATTCTAATAGGTCCAAAATAAATCTAGATGCAGGAGTTGTAGAGGTTTTGAGGTACTTACTATGTTTTTGGCTTTGAAAGATGACTTGTGTTGCTCCCACTTTGGCAAGGTTCACATGTCTTGTCTTTTTCAAATTTGACCTTTGTCAGTCCCTCTACTAGTTCTCCTATGTTAAGGCTTTGAATTAAGTCCATGTTCACATGACCAAGCCTTCTATGCCACAGCCAAGATTCATCGCTAGTAGTCACAAGACACTTAGAGGAATGGTTAGATATTTCGTGTAATTCTATTATGTAGGTGTTAACATCTTTATTTCCTTTAAATATCTCTTAACCATCAATAGAGGTTACTAGACATTTATTAGAAGTAAAGGTTACTTTGTTTCCTTTATCACATAATTGACTTACACTCAACAAGTTATGTTTCAAGCCATCAAAAAGTAAGACATCTTTAATAAAAGGATTACCATTAATACCAATAGAGCCAATGCCAATTACCTTACCCTTAGCATTATTTCCAAAGGTAACTTTACCTCCATCAATACTTTTGATTTCATTAAAGAGTTCTTTGTCTCTTGTCATATGCCTTGAGCATCCACTATCTACTAGCCAAACATTTTTGTTTATTGTGGACTTGAGGCATACCTATAGAATCACAATTCAAGTATAATTTTTAGGTACCCAAATGAGCTTGGGTCCTTAAGGGTTAGCACATGAAGGTTCCCAATGAACCTTCTTTATCCAGCAATATTTATTTATGTGACCAAATTTCATGTAATAATTATACAGTTTAGGTCTAAAAATGCCTTTTGGTCTCATAATGCTTTTGAATGCCATATTTCTATTAGACTGATTTTGAGAACAATGGCATGCACAATCATGATTAATCGGTGCTTTCCTAGATGCATGCTTCTTATACATAAAGGCATGATTATTCTTTTTATGTATAGAAGGTTTAATGTACTTATTCCTTGGTGCTGTTCCACCAAGTGTGGAGGTGTAAGGTTCACTTGACTTAACAAAAGCAGTCTTGTGAGAAGATGATGATGTCCCTTTAAATCCTAGACCATGTCTAATTAAGGGAGGTCTTTAAGACACTATGAAAGTATCTAAGCTCTCTTTTCCTTTGTGAAATTTTGAAATGGAATTTTTAAGTTCCTCAACTTCATTTTTCAAAGTATTATTCTCCTTAAGCAAGGATTTAGCTGAGGGTCTTAAAGAGTATTCATCCAATGACTTTTGAAGAGATTCATAAGATGACTTAAGCTTAAAATTCTCCTTTTCTAAAGCATCTATTTTGATTTTCAAATCAGAAATGTTATTCTTATAAGTATTGAATTTACTTATATATTTTTCTAGTTCTAAATTCAATACTTCTATTAAGCTTTGCTCATCATCATCATCTTCATTATTACTATCATTATCACTACTATCATTATTGAAAGAGTATGAGTGAAGTGATCTTACCTTATTTGAGACGTGATCCTCTATACCCATGAAGCATAGGTTGACCTCTTAGCTTTCATTGTCATCTTTTTCACTTGAAGAGCTTTCGTCATCCCGTGTGGCTTTGTGACCTTTCTCCCCATTGTCTCTTTGATATTTGCTCTTATGCTTCTTGAGCCTTGGACATTCCAGTTTAATATGCATTTTCTTTCCACATTCATAGCACTTTACCTCTTCTTTACTTCTTTGTGTATCATTAGAGGTCTGTTTGAGGTTTTTTTGCCTGAATTTTCTAGAGTTGCTCATTCTTTTCTCAATGATTCTTTTCAACCTTCTTGAGAGCAATGCAATGTCCTCATTCGCATCATCACTTTTTTCTTCATCATCTTCAACTTCCTCTTGAAATTTTGAAGTAGAGGCTTTTAGTGCTAGAGGCTTTCTTTTTTCTGGCTTTGCTCCAAGCTCTCTATCTCTCTTCACTGTCATTTCATGTGTGAGAAGTTTGCTAATAAGCACATTAGTATTCATGATGCTCATGTCTTCATTTGCTTCTTCTATACCAGCAACTCTTGAACCGTAGTCTTTAAGAGGAAGACTTCTCAGGATTTTGTTGTTTACATCTTCCAAGCTCAGATGCTTCCCAAGTTTCCACATTCCATTTATGATAGCTAGAAGACAGTTAGTCATGTCAATGATTGACTCATTGGATTTCATCTTGAAGAGCTCATATTCTGAAGTAAGAAGTTGAATCTTCTTGGATTTAACTTGCTTGGTTCCTTCATGATAATTTTCCAATGTCTTCCACATGTTGTAGGCTGTTGGGCAGTGTTGTATTCTTCCACATTCTTCAACGGATAATGAGCTTGAGAGAGTTGTCATTGCCTTCTTATTTTTGAAATTTGCTCTTCTTTGAGGCTCTGTCCAATCGTCTCTTGACAAGATTTCTTCTTCACCATCAACTCCTCTTCTAGTTGGTGGTGTCCATTCGTTTCGAACACTATCCCAAACTTCAACTCCTTCACTATCCAGATATGCCTCCATCCGAAACTTCCAATTAACATAATTTGCTCCATCAAAGTAAGGCTTGATACTTTGGAATCCTTCATTGGCCCTATCTTGATCTTTACTAGTGCTGATTAGGCTTCGATGCTAGACTTAGCTTTGATACCAATTGTTGCCTAGATATTAAGCCAAGAAAGGGGGTTGAATTAGATAAAAAAAATTAACTTTGAAGTGCGGAAATAAAATTTAAGTTTATGAGGGATAGAGAAATTTGGCACAAAGATTTTTATAGAGGTTCGGGTGTTAACCAACCCTACTCCTCTCCCCAATCTCAATTGGGAGTTTCACTAACACTCTACGTGTTACAATGGAGTTTTACAAGCTCGCTCCCAACTATGGTGTTTCTAACAATGGATCACACCTAACCCAAAAATCCTTGTGTTTTAATGGCTCACACAAATGACCAATTCCTTGTGTTTTGAAGGCTCACACAAACAACCCTTACAAGTGATCTACTCTTAATCCCAAGATACCCAAAACTCACTTGAGTGGATGATTACAGAGAGAAGCATTTAAAAATCCTTAATGCTCAAAAAATAATGAGCAAAAGATTTTCACAGAGAATAAATGTTGGATTAAAGTATTAAATGGACAAATGGCTTACAACAAGATTTTGATTCGAAGTATTTTGCTATTCTCTTGTTCTGGATTCATGAATGACTTGCATTTATACTTACATGGTGAATTATAGCCGTTTGATTGCATTTAATGCGGAAATAACCGTTGCACCAACCCTACTAATCGCGCCTGACATGTTTCTCTTTCATCTTTCACGGTCGTGACTACGTGTGTCACGGTCGTGACTGTTCTTCCAAGTCATGACTTAAGTGGTGACCTTGGTCGTGAAGCATTCTGGAAGGTTTCGAAGAGTTTGTTCACGGGCGTGACATTTTATCTTCACGGGCATGACATTTTATCTTCACGGGCATGACATCCTTCCAAGCCGTGGTCTAAGTGGTGACTCTGGCCGTGAAGCTCTCTGGAAGTATTTGTCATGTCTTTTCACAGGTGTGACTTTATTTCACGAGCGTGACTGATATGATCATTCACGGTTGCTATCTTCCTTCATGGCCGTGAACTTTAAATGTTGGTTTGTTGGCGCTAGGCTTCATCACGGGCGTGACACATAAGGTCACGGGCTTGAACATGCTACTTCTTCAATTTTATCTTTTGAAGTTTAATCTTCCATTCTCCATTCTTGCTAACATATTTCATACCCTATTCAATAAACTTAGAAAAAAAGTATGTTAAATACAATATTGCTATTTTATTTGTTATCATCAAAATGACGAAAATACCCCTCAAGGTTCAACAAATAGTATTGAAGATATGATGGTATAACATGAACATGCATAATATTCCATTATTTAACTTGTATGGTTGTATGCTTGAATATTTATGCCTATATGTACTACTAAGCTTTCAGTAGCTTAACGTGTGGGTTTTCTGCATGTAAATCTGAGACTAAGGGATAGTTAGAGTTGACTGAAAAGAAGAAATGCTATTTTGAAGAGTTTATGATACATGTCATTTTCATTTTTGTTTGTACATGACATGATTTTGGGTTTTATATTTTCTATAGATTATATGTGGAACTTTTATTGTATAAAAGTTGTATTTTTTAAATAGTTTCCATTGAAGGCCAAGTTATATATATGAAAGTTATCACAGTTTTATAAATTGTGGTATAAATTTTAAAATGTAAAGTTTTAATTCTTGGCAAAAGTTTAGATAAAGTGTTGCAAAGAAAGTTTAAAGTTTTAATTGATTTTAAAAAGGAAAAGTCCATAGCACTCGCTTATCTAATTGGTCAAATACCGATTGTATCGACGGGTGTTACATTTTTGGTATCAGAGCTTAGGTTTAGGTGTTTCTAGACCTAAATGGGGCAAAAGGGTTTTTCATTCATGCATAGTTCATCTCATCTAACTCTGACATAGGTTACTTCTATATCAACTATAAGATTAGAGTGAGAGGCATATAGAGATAGAACCGTGTGACGTCGTTGAAAGCAATAGTCCTTCAAACAATAAGGCTCAAGCTCAACCCAGTGATGCGAGTGGTCGTGGCCCAAGTGTTGCACTAGTTATTCCATAGTAGCCAATGACCGGTTGAATGGGTCAAGCTCAAGATTCTTTAATGCAAAACCTAACAGCTTTTCTAGAAAGGTTGGCTCAGGCAGTACCTCAAGTAGTGCCACAACCAGTTCCACAACTGTCGTCGCCACCAAAGGCACCCAAGATAAAGATCAACAAGCTCCAAAAGTATGGGGTACAAATTTTCTTGGTAATGGTTAGGATGACCCTACTGCTGTTGAATATTGGTTGGAAAAGACCGAGAGGGTTTTTGATGAGTTGGAATGTGTCGAAGAGCTCAAAGCTAGATATGTTGTATCTCTTCTACATGAAGATGCTTACGACTGGAGAAAGACAGTTCTACTTAAGCCAGAGGTTATTCAGCCATTGACATAGGAATTCTTTGTAGCAGAGTTCAAGGAGTAGTGTGTCCCCAGAGTTTACATCAATGAGAAAAAAAAAGAGTTCTTAAACCTCAAGTAGGGATGAATGACAGTCACTGAGTACTAAAGAGACTGCGGAGATTAGAGATTTCGTAATGGCTCTACAACACGTGAGTTTTTCCAAGTTGGTATCTTTTGCCATTAGTGTGAAAAGAGAAAGAGAATCGAGGAAGCTCCTAAGAAACCAACAACTTCAGTGGCTTAGACTTCAGAAGACAGAGGTCATCTTTCCTCAGGCCACTCATAGAGCATAGGATCGGGACAGAGCCATTCCTAGTCTAGTTCGTTCAAAATAGGACCACCCTTTAGGAGTACCTTTGTTGTTGCTAGTACACAGTCGGGTGGGGCAGTGCATGTTTGTGCGAGATGTGTCACAAATTCCACCGAGGAGAATTCTGTAAATTTTTAAGGTCTTGTTACAAATGTGGGACCCAAGGTCACTACAAGAGAGATTGCCCTTTGCAGTCTGAAGGGGTTCATACACAGACTAGTGGATCAGTGTCGACTTAAGGCCAAGGTCGGGGACAAGCTAGGAGTGGAGCAAGCTAGGCCATTTATGAGACAGTGAATAGGCCAGGATCAAGTAGAATGCCAACAAGAGTCTATCACATGATGTCCATAGAATGATAAGAGCCTGTAGATGCTGCTGACGGTACGTTTTCTTTTTTGTAGTTACATATTTTCCCCAGTTGTTTATCTTCAACAACCAAGTAAATTTCAAGGATGAAATTTTTTAAGGGGGGAGAAATGTAATGCCCATAATTGGGGTTTATAAGTTAGGTCGGTGTTTAGTGAGAGTTGAAGTTTTAAAGCGAGCTTGAAAAGTTTTTATGTTGCTGAAATCATATGTTTCACACCTGTGACAATGGGTGTCACGGCCGTGAATATTGGGTTATCGTTCGCAGATGTAAGAAGTTTTTTTCACGACCGTGAAGAGTTTCTTCATGACCTGAAAGGGTGGTTCATGCATGTGAATGATAAGGAACGACTATGAAGCCTGGACTATATGAGCATATGAGACAGCCACGATTTCCTCCTTACCATATCCCTTTTAAATCTTCTCCTATGCTATTATAACCAGCCAAACATGCCACCTTTTCATCTCTTTCACCATCAGAACCCATGCTCCTCCTTTGTGAAAGCTTTACAGATCAACTTTTGTAAGGGTAAAATAAGAGAGTGGAGTGATAGGAGAAGTGGCGAGCTTGTGTGTGAGAGCTCGATTTTGGTGTTTTCTGAGTCTTGGTTCGGTTCCATAGGCTAAGAAAATGCTTTTCTTATTGTTAGGAGCTAGAGGCATAGGTGAGGATCTTCAAAAAGCTAGGCAAACTTGAAGAGCTTAGAGGGTTTAGGCTCCATTTTCAAAGGTTAGTACATATATGCATATTAATTCCCCTATTTTGCATGATGTTGTGTTATATGATATGAATGTGTTCTGGAAAGGGATATACACGATAGTTATGTGAGATAATGCTTAGAAATGTCGTGAATATAAGGTATGAAGTTAAAGTTATTCAGAAGGCATTGTTGGCATGATCGTGTTTTGATTTCTTATTTTATGATTAAGACATGTTACTAGCATGACATGTGATTGAACGATGACAAGAGTGATTAATATTGGTCAATTTTAGAGACCTTTGCATGTTGTGTTGATATGCTCTATTTTCATGTCTATAAACCTAGAAATTCATGCCCGTGACATGGTTGTCATGTCGTGAATCATTAACACATGCCAATTTCATGCCCGTGACAAAGTATGTCACGCCTATGAAACATGAACTCAGAAAATGCCCAGAAAAAGCAGAAGCTTTCATGGCTTACGTCATGGCTAAAGAAGTCGTGAATGGATGGATTCACGCCTGTGAACACATAGTCACAGTCGTGAACATCAATTTCTAGATTTTTACCCTCAGCTTCATGGTTTGGTTCACGGGTAAAGAGTACTCGTGAAGGTTTTTTACGCCCGTGAACAAGTAGTTCACGCCCATGAATGGTCTGTATGCAGTTTTTAAATTATGATGTTATGTGATGATTTGTTTAAACACATTATAATAAAAGTATATGAGTATGGTAAATCACATGTGAATTATATTTATGAGATAAGGTGTCAATGGCAAATGCTTGATAGTGGGAATATGTGATAATGACTAATATGTGGTACAACATTTATATGTTGGTATGAGAATGCATAAATGGGATATGATGCTAGTAATAACATGTGTTCAAAAAGAAATGAAAAATAAAGGTTAAGACTTTAAAAACCATTTTCTCTAATATACGACTGTTAATAGGTAAATGGTATACTATTGAGAGGGTTACAATACCATAGAATATTTTTTTTATATAAGTCCTTAATAGTTGAAGCTTCGAGAGTGCCCTTGGTCCTCAGGTTCTATATGATTATAAGGACAAAGTGGCTAAAGCTTCGAAAGCGCCTTTGATTTGGTTTTTACTCAGTCAGGGTGGCTGAAGCTCTAATAGCATCCTTAACTTGAAGAGCTCATTTGAGCTTTTATAGATAATGGGCAAAGTGGCTGAAGCTCCGAGAGCGTCTCTGTTCTACAACCTACATCCAGATAATCCAGTTTAGAGTTTAGTGCGAAAGAAAAATAAGATAAAAGGGTTAAAGAAAACAAAAATAAGATAAGAGGATAAACAAAAGAAAAATAAAATGGAAATTATGGTAAGTCTTGCATAATTTATGACAAACTAAAGGAAGAGGTAAGATTATTATAAACCGGTTGTATGAAAGTTATTATGTGAAATGTTGATGTGACCTATGATAATGGTATTGCCATGCATTATAATAGTATTGAAGATATGATGGTATAACATGAACATGCATAATATGTCATGATTTAACTTGTATTGTTATATGCTTAAATTTTTATGCTTATATGTGCCACTAAACTTTCAGTAGCTTAGCGTGTGGGTTTCTTGCATGCAGGTTTGAGCTTAAAGGATAGTTGGAGTTGACTCAAGAGAAGAAGCGTCCATCTTGAAGAGTCTGTGATACATGTCATTTTTATTTTTCTTTGTACATGACATGATTTTGGATTTTATACTTTATATAGATTATATGTGGAACTTTTATTATATAAAAATTGTTTTTGTAAACAGTTGTCAAGGCTAAGTTATATATATGAAAGTGATCACGGTTTTATAAATTGTGGTATAAATTTTAAAATGTAAAGTTTTAATTCTTGGAAAAAGTTTAGATAAAGTGTTGCAAAAAAAATTTAAAATTTTAATCAGTTTTCAAAAGAAAAAGTCCGTAGCACTCGCTTATATAATTGGTCAAATACTAATTGTGTCAACGGGTGTTATATTTACTCCAATTTACAATGATTGATCTTTAAGATTTGAAGAAAGAACAAGGAAGACTAGAGAGGGGAAAGGCTCATATTAGATAAGAGGTAGAAAATGAGTATGGCTCGGATGGGAAGAAGATAAGGGAAAATTAATGATATGCTTATGGAATTCTCTATATAAAATGAAAAGATGACCCATTTGATGCCCTTTTTATACCCATCTCAATTTTGTGATGGCCAAACCAGTAAAATAAGAAGATATACATAGAGGTTGTGTGGAGATAAGGAAGAAAAACAACTCATGAAGTGGTAGGATGATGTCACAAATGGAACCACCCCCTTTTATAATGTTATTTGGAGAAATAATAGTAAGTTATAATTTTTTTTGGCTTAGTTGGGGCGGCTACCAGTATATTATTATTATTATTATTATTATTATTATTATTATTATTATTATTATTATTATTATTATTATTATTATTATTATTATTATTATTTAGTTATTTTATATTTGGCTTTATTTATTATATTTTTCTTTTTCCATTTCAACACTAAAGTAAATAATTTTCAACAATTAAATACACCATTTTTATATTATAATTTATTCCACGTATTAATATTTTTGGCCTCATGCTTCATATGCTGGAGCAAAAAATTACACTTCACATTATTTCCACATCAAAACCGGACCCTAAATTACGCGTCAAAACCCATACCCTAAATTTTATTTTTTCGATTTCATGCCTTAAATGCCAGAAATTGACATATAATTATACTGGCTAATTTATTTCAATATATTTATGTCCTAGTACTCTCAGTTCGCAAATCAATAACCGAACGAATTTTGCAAAATTTTCAGTTCAGTTTGTTTTTTCTTGATTTTTATTCAAAATTTAACATTCCAAGCTCGTAACTAGTTTTCTTACCTAAAGTTTAAACTTTGATTGTATCGATGTTGTTTTTATCGCAAACACATCCTATTATCAGTCAGTTTAGTACTTTCGATCTTGAAATACACACAATCAAGAAATAACTTGGGCTGGCCGTGGAAATTTCTCATCTTCCATTACTATCTCATATCATTTTGGGGTCTTAAGAATTAGTTTCTTAGAAACGCAATTCACTATTGCCTCATATTGAGAAAACCAATTAATGCCTAAAATATCATCAAACTTATGGAAAGGCAACTCAATTAAGTCTGTGAGAAACTTTCTTTCGCATACAAGCAACAAACAACCCTTATACATCTAATTCACAATCACACTGTGACCTAAAGGATTTGTGACTTCAATTTCATATTTTAAGTTATATACTATCATGTTGTGCTAGCTAGGTGTTCTTGTGCAAACATATAAGTGTGTAGATCCAGGATTTATCAAAAGCATATAAACATAAGCCATGAAGAGAAAATATACCCACGATAATATCAATGGCCTCGTTATCCTTTTGTGTCTTCATAGCATAAGCTCTCACAGGAGTCTTACTCGGTCCTGGTCTATTGATCGTCTTTGATGCAGTCTAACTAGGTCCTAACTGACCTCCTCGGTGATATTGTCAACTCTACACTAGAGCTGATTCCACTATCTGTGTAGAAGCAATAACATTGGATCTTTAGATGATCTCGAAACCCACATCTATAACAAGCCTTGGCAGCTGCCCAACACTTACCCCCAATGGTTCTTGCGAAAAATCCTATATGATGGTGCAACTCCTCTTAAGTTCTGCGGATGTGAACTAGCAACAATAGAATTAGTTCTGGAAGATGGTCCCCTCCTAAGGGAATTCAGATGTGAAAAAGTTGTTTCCCTTAAATAGTGACTTCTCAGAGAAAAAATGACCTTTCTTGCCTGAAGGTTGTGCCATACTAGCTGATGGCTTCCTGAAAGGCTCATCTATCTTTTTCCTCTCAACACTGATGGCTGTGGATAGCAACTTCGCAAAGTCCTCAATCTGAAGAGCTATAATATGATAGCTAATATCCTTACGTAAACTATCCTCAAACTGGTGGAACTAATCGGCCTCATCCTCAAGAATCCCAACTGCATACTTACTCAGCCTGATGAACTCTCGCTTATACTCTGTAACAGTCAGATTTCTTTGCTGTAGATCTTAAAATTCCCTCTTCTTCTTGTTCACATACACCCATGGCACATATTTCTTCTTAAATTTTTTATTTATTTTTATTATTTATTTATTTATTTTATTATTATTATTTATTTTCTTTTTCCTTCTATTTTCTTTTTTTATTTCTTTTTTTTATTCCGCTCTACCATAAAGAAGACCATATTAATGGTTGTGGTGTATGTGGCTTCTTTAGAATTGTCTTCCACTAATCGTATGCACGATCTTGAAGCAAATAAATTGCATACCTCATCTTGTGCTCATCGGCATACTCTAACTCCTTGAAGACTCTCTCAGTCTTCTATAACCAAAACTTAGTAGATGTTGGATCATCTTCGTTTTTACTAGTGAAATCAGTAGCCCCATATTTTTCAAGCTTATCTATCTGTATATGTGGTAGAGGTGGTGGAATTAAAGGTGGTATTTCTTGTGGCATATTTTGTACTAACTATTATAACAAACCTGCTATCTGCTCTTGTCATGCAGTGTACTGTGAGGGAACGGATGCAACACCTATAACATGTACAATAGCAATACTAGGTTGATCCTGAGCTTAAGTATTGGAAAGACTGTTGCTTTCAATAGCGTCATGAGGATTTACCCCATCACCCTCCATAAACCCTAACTTATACCTACAAGTTGACAAAGAAGTAACCCACGTTAGAGTCAAATGAGACATAATGAATGCACGATTAAAAAATCTTTACCCCACTCAGATTCAAAATCATCTAAACCTAAGCTTTGATACCAATAAATGTAACACCCTCTGATTTAGCCAAAAAGACCTCCCAACTATACCGACAGATACTACAAGTTGTTTTGTGGAAAATCGATTAAATTTAAACTTTTCATATTTAAAACATGTTTAACAAAATTATGCATTTAAAACCATCATAATATAAAACCCGATCCAACAATCGATAATAACATAAAATATATTTTTTTTGACTTCATTAACCTTAGTTTACAAATACATCATAATAAACATCATTACTTGTAAAACAAAAAACCTACAATCCTATGACATAAAAAAAATACATAATATGTCATGAATGTACACACACTCTAAATTGGGTGCACTTTAACTGATCTTTAGGGGCTCGCAACTCTTCTAGTTAACTCCTGTTTACTGGTTCTGAACTTGCGTGTAGGAAACTCATGTACTAAGCAAACTAATGTTTAGTGGTATATATGTACATAAAAATTCTACATTTTAATAATGTCATACAATGTCTTTCCATTCACCTTATGATCAGTCATAGAATCATGCATTCTAGCCATTTCATACTTTAATATCATACCAACATGCCTATCTTACCAGACATATTATAATAATCCATGTATACCATACATAAATACATACATTATATTTCCAATTACCATATTAATTACCTGATATTAACATTACATTATATAAGTTTTAACTAGCCCAAAACTCTCTAAGCTTTCATTATTACATATGTTTTTGTCTCATAACTCTAAACTTGACTATCCGGATGAGGGATATGAGACAAGGGCGCTTACAATCTGAGCTTAATCTATCCATCTCATAACTTGTAATAACTCATCCAAGCCGTTAAAATCAATGGTGCTCATCAACTTGAGCTTAAGTCATATTGACTGAGAATAATATAACATGCTAGCAAATCTAGGATCAAGTGCGCTCATATACCGAGTTTTAACCACTTATCCTTATATCGTATCAAAGTAACTCATATGGTACCGTTCACCTCTCTCAATTGTATACCATATATCCTATGACAAGTCAAAGACTAGAGAACTGGACATTTAACTCATAATCATTTATCTTTCAATTCATTTTGTCACATGTTATTACCAGCATTATATCCCATTTATGGATTCTTATACCAATACATAAATATCAATTCATATATTCCACATGTTATTTTCCATGTTTACATATATCCCATAACATGGATTTAACAAATCATCAATTAAGATCATAAACCAAATTGTACATATAATATATTAATCCTGCTTTACGGGCGTGAACTACGTATTCATGGTTTTGAAGGTATACTTTCATGGTTACCTTACCCATGAACCATCACGTGAAAAAAATAGAGCATTCAAGGGCGTGAATTACCTATTTAGGGTTGTGAAACCAAGTCATCACAGCTTCAACCGTGACACCAAATCGTGAAATTATGGGTTCATACAAGTTCATCACCTTATACATTCACAACTGTGATACCCTTATTTACAAACATGAATCATGCATTTCTAGCAATCCAAAATAGAGCAAACATGCATTTCATGCAAAATCTCTAAATATCAACCAATGTTAACCTTTTCTGTAGGGTTTATAAGTTAGTTGGGTTTATTTACAGAGAGTGTGATGGGATTAAAGTTTTAAAGGTTTAACATAGTGATAGAGAGGTTGTTCACGCTCGTGAATAAGGGTTTCAATGTTGTGAATGTCGTGTGTTAGATTTGTCTATGAAAGGTTTTTGTCACGCCCATGAAAGGTAGTGAACAGAATTGTTGAGAAAAGTCATTCTTTTCTCTCTCTTTTATACTTTTTCAGCTACTTGACCACCTCTATAACCCAAGTCTACACTTCACATTCATCTTCTTCAGTTTCTTCTTCCCCTATTACATAAAAATCTCCATTTTTAACCTTTGTGGAAGCTTATACCTAAGAGATAAGAGAAATTCTTAAGGTTTAACCTAAAGGTTGGTTTGAGAGTGAGTTTAATTATTTGTTCTATTTTATGGTTCTAAGATAGAACATTTTTCTTGATGATATGAGCTAGAGGCAGAGGTGAGGATCAACCAAAAGCTAGGCAAGCTTGAAGAGTTTGAAGAGTTTAGGCTCCATTGTTAAATGTTAGTACATATATGCATATTAATTTTCCTATTTTGCATATTGTTGTGTTATATGCTATGAAAATATGATAAATGATACACATGGATTTTTGGTTATGTAAATGTATAATGGTTGCATAGGTTAAGTACTAGAAATTCCATGAAAAATGCATTATGTTTATCATGATGTTCAAGAGAGATTTGAATATGATGTGTTATGAATGTTCCTTTTTATGTTAAAGGAATGTTGCTAGCTTAATAGGCAATTGAATGTTAACACAAGTGATTGACATTGGTCAATCCTAGAAACCTTTGCATATGGCTTTGTCATGCTCTATTTTTGAGTTTGGAAAACTCATAAATTCATAACTGTGATAAGGTTATCACACTCGTGAATGTGTACACAAACACATTTCACGTCTATGATAAAGGGAGTCACACTTGTAAAACATGAATCCAAAAAATGTCTAAAATAGACAAAAATTTTCACGACTAAGAAAGTCATCAATGCATGGGTTCATACCTGTGAATATTTAGTCATGACTGTGAACATATATTTCGAGTTTTTCACCCTCAGTTTTCATCGTTTGAATCATGATTATGAATAATTGGTTTCACGCTTGCGAACATATAGTCATGACCGTGAATGAAATGTATTTTTGGTATAAAAGCTTTCACGTGAATTGTCACAGTTTGGTTCATAGGTAAAAAATACTCGTAAATGCCTTTCACACCTGTGAACATGTAGTTCACGCCTATGAATTCTGGTAGTCTTAATATATATAGTTTTGGTTTTTTATGCTATGTGATGACTGAATATATCACATGTTATTATTTGTATGTCAGTATGAGAAAATCGCATGTAAGTGATGTTGATGAGATAATATACTGGTATTGATGCTATAAACATAGTTATTTGTGATGGTGGTATTAAAAAGAAATAAAAGATAAAGGTTAAGACTTTAAAAGCCATTTTCTCTAATCTAGGTCTTGGCCTAGGATAAGTGGCATACCATTGAAGGGGTCACAGTACTATAGAATATTATTTATAAGAGACCTTAATAGCTGAAGCTCATATTAGAGTGTCATTGGTCCTTAGTTCCACATGATTTTAAGGACAATATGGCGAAAGCTCATGTTAAAGTGCTATTGGTCCTTGGTTCCATATGATTTTAAGGACAATATGGCTGAAGCTCAGGTTAGAATGCCCTTGATCCAGTTTATACTCAGTGAAAGTGCCTGAAGCTCTGGGAGTGCCCTTAACTTGAGGAGCTCAAGTGACCTTTTACAGATAATGTGCTAAGTGGTTGAAGCTCTGGAAGCGCCTCTGTTCCACAATCCACATCCGGATAGTCCGGCTTAGAGTTTTGGGCAAAAATAGATCAAAATGGAATAATGTTAAATTTTGGGTAAAAGCAAAACAATTAAAAAAAGGAATTGAAAATTGACAAAGTGGTAAGTCATGAGTAGAATAACATGAACTAATGAAAAAGGTAAAGTTACCATGAACCGATTGTATGAGAAAGCTTGTTAGGTTTAATGATATTGATTGATATGGTGATTGTATTGTCATGCATTAAAATAGTATTTATGGTATGATAATATATATGATCATGCATAATATATCATGATATGAATTTTATGGTTGCATACTTGAATTTTTATGCCTATATGTACCCCTAAGCTTTTAATAGTTTAACGTGTGGATTTTTTGCATGCAAGTCATAACTTAAGTGATAGCAGGAGTTGACTTAAAAGAAGAAGCGCCTATTTTGAAGAGTCAACGCATATGTCATATTTGTTGCTTTTTGTACATTACATGGTTTTGGGTTTTTATGTTTTGTATAAACCTTTTTATGTTAAAAGCATGTATTTGAATTAAAGGTTTTATTTTGTAAACAGTAGGCTAGTTAAGGCCAAATTGGTATTTTTATGGAAATGATCACTTGGATCAAGTTAATGTAAGTTTATAAATGATTCAATATGTTTAAATTGTTTTTTGAATAATAGTTTTTTTTAATAAAACATTAACCGGTAGCATCTACTTAATTAGTCGGGAGTAATCTTGATTAGTTGGGTGGGTGTTATAATTTCTATCAACACTTTCACTCATATATCATGTCTACAACATGTTTAAACATTATTTAAATCAATAAATTTGTTTCTAAGACACATTCATCCATAACATATTATATATGTTATTTAACACTTAAAATCCTTTTTCTATGTTATTTATCAACCATAACATGCCATGTTATTCGTCTATCACATTTACAAAATACAAAATACATTAAGATGCATGATAAATGAATTAATATGGCCATATATACGTACTTTTCACTAAAATGGAGCCTTAACTAACTTTACAAGCTTTTCAAGTTTGTTTTCCTTTTTGTGATGTGTTCCTTTGTTCACTAGCTGAACCTATCATCACAAAAATATTCCTATAAGAACCTTATAGCCATAAACAAGCTACACAAAATCTTAAGAATCGAGTTCTACTTCTATCTTGGCAAAATTCTATCAAATACATGCCATGTTATCCCTCTATCACATTTACATAATATAAAATACATCACAATGCATGATAAAATGAATTAATATGGCCATAGTTACATACCTTTCACCAAAATGGAGCCTTTAGTAACTTTACAAGCTTTTCAAGTTTATTTTCCTTTTTGTGGTGTGTTCTTTTGTTCATTAGCCGAACCTATCATCACAAAAAATGTTCCTATCAAAACCTTATAACCATAAACAAGTTAAACAAAATCCTAATAACCGAGTTCTAGCTCTATCTTGGCAAAAATCTATCAAACCTGCATGTTTCTCAAGCTTTCAAGCTTCAATAATGGTATTTTAGGGTTAGGAGAAATGGAGAAGATGACTGAGAAATCTCTGAGTGTGTTAGAGGATAATCTGGGGTGGTGGAAATGATTTTAAAGGAAGATAAGATGCATAGAAAAGAGAAAAGTGTAGTTGCTTATAGTCAACCAACCTACGTTCACGGGTATGACACTTAACTTCACGGGTGTGGAATTCCATTCATGGGTGTGAATATCCTCTCTTCTCAAAACCAACCTTCCATATTCAAAACTCTATCATTTGAACCATAACATAACTTTTCATGGGTGTGAATAACCATTTATAGGCATGAAAGCTTTCCATCTTACAAATTTAAACTTTAACTTTAACACATACCTTAAACCCAATCTTTTTCTCTCTAAACACATAACTCATATGACCTACTTTACGGGCGTTACAATTGGCATGTAAAACTATCCAAAATTCTAGTTATAAGCTAGGTGCTCTTGAGTTTAATTTATATTACCACTAAATTTTCATCTTTTTTCTTTGTCAATCTCTTTTTTCTTTGTTCATTTCATTATATCATACTTTTTCTCTTTATGAATTTCACAATTCTCTTATTTTCCTTCATTTTATTTTCTTTTCGTATAATTTGGTGTATGAACATTACTCATTTATTTATCAAATACACAAATTATGAAAAACAGGGTATTCACGGTCGTGACTTTTTATTTATGCCCATGAACAATGCCAAACACTCAGTTTTATGGTCGTGGCCAAAATGCTTACACCCTTGAATAAGCTCATGCTTGTTACCCAAGCTTTGAATGAATCCGGATGAATAATATTATTTTCAGGCAAAAAATCATGCCTGTGAGTAATTATTCATACCTGTGAATAATTCTTCACACTAGTGACTAACTATTGAAAATTTACACTTCCTTTACCCTATTCACTTTAAGCTTCCTAAAACAATGAAACTACCACAAGATTTACTTCCTGAAGTTCATTACTCAAAATACCAAGATTTTACCACATACACTCACACTTCCAATATACTCAAATTCCTAACACAATATAACCACTAAAGAAGCAATAAACAAATGAGGATAAAAAAGAATAATCAAAACTGATTGGAATGAAATAAAAACAAAATCAATTTTAAAGTTTTATTATAGAACTAAATACCTATTATTTTTTACAGGTTAGTTATAATTCCCTCTTTAGTTAGTTGATACCATTTTTTCTCTCATAATATTCATTAATTGTTCATCATATGGGTTTTTTAAAAAGAATAAAACAAATTCATAATACAGTTAGAACATTATCAAATATGTTTTATAACACCCTTGTGAAAATAGTTAATTTAAAATAAGGAGAAAACACATTTTATTTACAAAATATAGCACTATGTTTTCTTCTAAAAACAACAAAAGTAATCTGAGATAGTAATTTTTTAGAAAAAACAATAAAAATATCTCATATTATTCTGGAATCGAGTATTTGCAAAAATATATATAAAAGATTACCTCTATCTCATAAGTCTCATTTAACAATGTCCTTCATAGACTCAAAAAGTGCATATGAATCAATATCATATATTAAAATTCCCTCCATTTTTAGATCATGATTCCATGATATTTGTCTCTATTCTAGTGTTCCAATAACAAAATTTTGTAATGAGGGTTCTAGCAACAAAAATTTATAATGAGGTTGAGGATAGATAAAGGGGACTTATTGAGGAAAGAGGAAGGGAACCTTTATTTTAGCAAAAAAAAACCCTAAATGGGTAGATCTCAATTGGCCATACAAAATACGTAGAGAAAAATAAAGGAGAGATACTTACCACATTGGTCTTCATCCTTGATGGAGACAACAACGCTTATCTTTCTTTAGTAAACCTTATCAGGCAAATAAATTTGTTTGATTTTGAATAAATGACCAAAAATCAAGCAAAAGTGTAAAAAATATCATTGACAACTATGCAAGATCGTGAAAATCATTTACATAGAAGAAGATATCAAAAATGAAGAAGCAAAGCTGCTGGAAATAGAGAGGGAGAGCATAACAGGGAAGAAAAAAGTGTAAAGAAATAAGAAAAACAAAGTGAAGAACTGGTTGAAGCAAGTAAATACTGAATAGAAGAAGAAAATCAAGTAGAATAGGGGATGGAGGAGCAAAAGCTAGGAAAGAGAAGGAGAGCAAAAGAGGTAAAGAGAGGGGTTGAAACTATTGAAACAAGAAAGTGAAACAATATACGAGGTTTAGGATTTTTTTTTTTTTTTTGCGCTTTTATTCAAAGCCAAATGACACCATTTTGATAGTGAGCCAAGAGCAATGTGCAATTGTTAATACGATACCCTTTTTGTAAGTGAGTGTAGGGGGAAGTTAGGGGCAGGAAAGTAAAAGCAAGAACATTGTTAATAGAATAGTACTGTGTTATGCATTTTATATCTATGTCATAGATAATAATTTTTTGATTTCCAATTCGACTCCTCATTAAATTAGAAATTACCTAATGGTCTCTATGTACTAAATCCATGACAATTCAATACCTTATAGTCAATTATTAACTTTATTGATCACTATATTTTATGATAGCAATATGTATTTTATTAACATATGTAATAGTTGCTTTGATGATTATTAATTACATTTTGAAAAGGGATTTAAAATTGATATGCAGTGATTATACTACGTTATATGGCCTAAACTTCAAATTCATAGTCTAATATAATGGTTAGAAAAAGGTTCAATTCTGTTGGTATGTATGTCGATGGTAAAATAGCTTTATAATTAAAGATTGTATTTATTTATGTAATAGTCAATTTCAATCTTTATAATTATTAAATTATGCATTTAGGTACTTGATAAAATGTTCATAAAAGTCTTCAAGAAAATTGCGTGGAAAGTTATTGATTGTTATATTTATTTATTTTTTGATGGAAAAAATAAATAACTTTTGAAAAAGGATAATAAAAAGAATGAATGAATAGACATCGATTAGAATCGAAAGGAAGAATATGCAACAATAATAGTAGGAAATGGGTCCTAAACTGTTTCATCCTTTCCAAGTTTTGGGTGGCGATATCTTCTGGTAATCTATATTTAATAATTGCAACTTTGGGCCTCACACTCATTTATTTAATTTTTTATAAATTATTTTTCAAATATGCTATTGCAAAAAAATATATATTTATCTATTTTTTTTAAAAATTATTTTTAAAATTAAAAAATATTAAAAATATTTTTTTTCTAAACAATGGCAATAAAAAAATAAGTTCTTCAGAAAAAAAAAATTGGAGGAAGGGAAATTGTCACTAAACTCTACTGGGCAAATTAAAACCCTAACTGATTAGTTGATAATTAGGGCAAAATATAAATTTTAAAAAAATTCCAAAATCTCAAAATTAATCGAAGTCCAAAAAGCAAAACGCCGTCTGATTGATTACCCTTTCTCGTGAAACTGTAATTGCTCTCTCTGCTCTCTGCTCGCCTCTTGATGGACCATCGGCGAGCCGCACGCACCGTCAGCGACCCGAAGGTCCGCCAAGTCGGATTTTTCACTCCCGGAGCTTCCTCACCCGACCGCTCTCAATCGGCTCCACCGGACCACATCTCCTCTTCGCCTCCTATCATCACCGACTCTCCCTCCGGTGGTAACTCCCTCTCTCCAGTCATGATCCCTCCGCCGCGTCACTCTTCTGCTCCCTTGTCTCCTCTCCGTCGTGACACTGTCCCTGTTGGCAGTTACAAAGCTTCTGAGTTCTTTCCGGCCACCTCTCCCACTGCTACGACTGCGTTTTCGGATGATACTGCCTGGACGGCGAGGGGGGGAAGGACTGTGGCCTTGCCTAGTAGTTTTCCTGGCGGAGGATTTAATATGCCTTCGGCGAGTAGCGTTCCGGCGAGTGGATTGACGACTGTGTCTGTGGTTAATTTACCTCCCGCCGTATCTGGTACGCTTGTAATCTTCCTCTGTTCTGTTCTAAGTATAGTGTAATCTTCCTTTGTATTATATGAATGTGTTTAACTTGGTGTTATTGGATGGAAAAATGAATTTGGGGCTTATGGATCTTAATCTAATTCTTAAAGAAGGGCAGATAACTTTCTGCTTAAAATTTTAGAATTA
The DNA here is from genome assembly GCA_023653625.1 of Triadica sebifera. Classification (NCBI taxonomy): domain Eukaryota; kingdom Viridiplantae; phylum Streptophyta; class Magnoliopsida; order Malpighiales; family Euphorbiaceae; genus Triadica; species Triadica sebifera. The sequence goes on from CM042905.1 coordinate 8,741,676, forward strand.
ATTTGGTAGAGAATATGGCATTTTTATTAGAACAATATTGAAATATTGGTACAATCAGCTTCTGGGGCTGCCACTTTAAGAACAACCCAACTGGAACTGGAATATTAGACCAACCTCCGAATTCTGATTGCTTAAAGGACGATTCTTGTTTCTGTTATGTTTTAAAGGATTAACTCACCATGCACGAGCGATTTGAAGTTTGCTATTGATATTGGTATTGAGTTCTTCCTCTGTAAACATGGTGTTTTCCTTTATATTTTTGTGTTATGAGGAGCATGCTCAATGCTTGTGGTAGCAGGTTGCCCTCACTTAACCTCCAAACTGATAATATAAATTCAAGTTCCACACTTCATGTTGTTATGCTGTCATGCCAGTAGCCCACTGGCAGTTTTTGTTAAAGGGGTACTTCTAGCTAAATTGTTTGGAAATGGTACTTTTGAGAATTGCTGCAAAGCAGGATGAATAAGAGGAATAAAAAAAATGTGCATGGAAACATTCATGGTATCATTTAAGTGAGCCACTTATCGGCAGTAATTTTCGGGTGATTTGTTTTGATAATCCTTTTCTTGATAGTTTGTTTCTATTGCATATAAGGCTGGTTAGAGCTTTGGCTTCTCAGAGCTTGGATGGAAAGGGATTTTTAGAGTTTGACATAATTTTGTTGTTGAATGCAAAAAAAACATCTTGCTGTCCTTCCCTGTAAACAAGTGTCTATATTGGATGAAGAACATTGATTTTTTGTAATTGCTTGATCAATGTCTTAGTGATGTTTATATTGAGGGTCTTGTTTTGCGTATTGAAATGTTTCATTAAACAACCATAAAAATACAATGCAGAGAAGGCTGGAGTTTCAACCGAAGTACAAAATGACCGAAATGCAAAATCGAAGTCATTGAAAGAGAAAACTACTAAAGCTGAAAGGCGTGCTCTTCAAGAAGCTCAACGAGCTGCAAAAGCTGCTGAAAAAGGTGTATACAGTTATTTTATTCTGTTTATGAAGCATCAAGAAATCACAAATTTAATTATACTGAAGCTTGTTTGATTATTTGTATGCAATGACTAATCTTTTACTTCTTTTCTGTATGTTTGGACTCACCTCTTTTTTTATGCAAGGACATACCTTGCTTTTAATTGAACTCATTTTTGTTGTTGTCAAGTCACTCATGGCACTCAGTTGTTACTAAATGGGTTAATGGTGTTGGTTTATGATTATTAGTTATCATTCTTGGGTAGCTTACGACTGTTATTTTTCAAACCATTCCTTTATATCCTTTTATGCTCTGGCATGATATGTTTTTTGTGCTCTTCAATCATGGTTTGTTATTAGCTGAAGGTGGCAAGATACCTCCTGCATCTGGAGATGCATCTTCAGCAAATGCAAAGTTGTCTAAACCGGCAAAAGCTCCATTACAAAAGAATGATAATGCTGCAGTTGCTGCTTCTGAGAAAAAAGGGGGTGACCGTCCACAGGAAAAAGATCGAAAGAAAGATGTTCCTCAACCACGCATGCAATATGATGACAAGAGTCGGGTGGATAAGGCAAAAAAGCGTGCAGTAGTGAAACAAACTGAAGCTAGGAACAGAGTTGAGTTGTTTAGGCATCTACCTCAGTATGAACGTGGAACTCAGCTTCCTGATCTTGAGTCAAAGTTCTTCCAACTGGATCCAATGCATCCAGCTGTCTACAAGGTATTTAACTGAAGTTGTTAGTTTACAATTCCGGTTGAAAATGTGTTCTACTATTTGGAATAAATTTTTATTGACTTAGACAGGGGTACCCAAGTTAAAGCCAACAATGTCCTTTTTTTGCTAGATGACCATCTGTTCTGAACTTTTTGCCGGATGCCCAGGCGTGGATGTGTTTTTAGGGCCTTTGTTTAATGTCACTTCACACAAGATCAAATTATTTTCGTGCTCTTGTCATTTTATGAGCTTCTGCTGTTGTTTCCAGGTTGGACTGCAGTATTTATCAGGAGATATATGTGGTGGCAATGCTCGCTGCATTGCTATGCTTCAAGCATTCCAAGAGGTCGTTAAGGATTACTCAACACCACCTGAAAAAAGTCTTGTTAGAGACTTGACAGCAAAAATAGGAAATTATGTCTCTTTTCTCATTGAGTGTCGACCTCTTTCAATCAGCATGGGCAATGCAATTAGGTTTCTAAAGAATCGAATTGCCAAGTTGCCTATGACTATGACTGAATTGGAAGCAAAAGCAACTCTTCATGGAGATATTGATCGGTTCATAAATGAAAAGATCGTACTTGCAGATAAGGTGATAGTCAGGCATGCAGTAACAAAGATCAGGGATGGTGATGTTCTTCTCACATATGGGTCATCTTCTGCTGTTGAGATGATACTACTGTATGCCCATGAACTTGGCAAACAGTTTCGAGTTGTGGTAGTGGACTCAGGTCCAAAGCTTGAAGGGCAACTTTTACTTCGTAGGTTGGTGGGAAAGGGTATCAGCTGTACATACACCCATATAAATGCTGTTTCTTACATCATGCATGAAGTTACTAGGGTGTTTTTGGGTGCATCATCTGTGCTTTCCAATGGAACAGTTTACTCAAGAGTTGGGACTGCATGTGTTGCTATGGTTGCCCATGCCTTCCACATACCGGTCTTAGTTTGCTGTGAAGCATACAAATTTCATGAGAGGGTACAGCTTGATTCTATATGCTCTAATGAGTTGGGTAAGCATTTCTGGCTCAAGTAGGCACTTTGGTAACTAACTGGCTGATTGGTTTCAGAGAGAGAGAGAGAGAGAGAGAGAGAAACACAACAGGCTGGTTCCTATGCTCTCATACTGTCTGTTTCTTGCAGGTGATCCAGATGCCATTTCAAAAGTTCATGGCAGAGAAGACATCTTCTTGGATGACTGCACTAGTGAAAATCTTCAACTTTTGAACTTGATGTAAGTACTTATAACATGTATGACACTCTCAGAGAGTTATCTGCCCTGACTGTATGTCTTATGTTGTATTGTCATTGGCAGTTATGATGCAACACCTTCAGGTTATGTTTCCATGATAATAACAGATTATGGCATGGTAAGTCTGGCTCGCTGCATAATCTATAGCAAATATTTGCATTTTTTACACAGTTTGCTTTTTGTCATTTTATTACGAGTTTTTCTCCAATAAAGCTTGGTGATTTGTGCATAATCACTTGAGGCTTGAATTTCAATATTTTTATTTGCACTTTTGCTTGTTTATTTTCTCATATTTTTTCATTACCTTATTGTCAATTTGCATTGTTGTGTGGTTTTATCATCAGGTTCCACCCACAAGTGTGCCCGTCATTGTGCGAGAATATAGAAGGGAGCAATTGTGGATATAGATCTTTACCTTGTTTGTGGATCATGGAAGGTTTTCTAGCCATTCCAAGTGAAGAAACAATATTTGATGACTTTTTGTTTAATCTTTTCGTTGTCATTTTTCTTTCTCTCCTTCTTCTGGAATAATTGAGTTTCCAAGATTTGGGATTCCTATTTCCCGACTCAGTGAAGAGTGCGTTTTTCGCCTCTCCGGGCAGATTTAATCATGCATACTCTTCTATTTGTATCAAATTTTCCCCAATAATATGGACATTGCATGCGATGGTTTTTTTTTTTTAGTAAAATGATAATTTTGTTGCCAAGGTCTTTGCAACTTAAGCTCTATGTAAATTTCTGCCTCTTAGATAATTTTTTGAAAATGAAACATTATTATTATTATTATTATTATTATTATTATTATTATTATTATTATTATTATTATTATTTTGAAGTCTTTGATGTATTCATTCTCAGTACTTGGGTTCAATGCAATAAGTTACTGATTTTCATGTTTCAACTCCTACATCTAAATGGGTCTTCATCAATGAATAAATTAACTTAAATACGATCCTTATGTAGTAAATCAAAGTTTATGAATCCAAATATCAAATGAAAATCATTAAATTGACGAAATTGATTTTTTCAAATGATGTTATCAAAGTCGTATACGTAAGTTGGAAAAAAAAAGAAAAAAGAAAAAATAATAATAAATAAAAAAGAGCTACTGATGCATTGCGCTCTCTCCCTCTCTTTTTCGCATAGACGAGGGGCGAAGTTGTATTGATGGTCAAAAGCTGAAATCCATAGAAGAAGATTTTGAATGGAGTATTATAAGGATATCCCCTATATAACTATATATTCTTCTTTTGTCCTACTATAGCTTCTGCTATTCTATTCATTATTTTGTAACGTACCCTTTGACTAATTTTGTAGTGAGAAGCAAAGATAAAAAATAAAAAATAAAAAAAATAAAGGAAGAAGAAGAAGAAGAAGAACCCCTAAAGCTAAAACATAAAAGTATGGTATAGTCTACAATTAGATAGCCACTAATTATGACCTTGTCTGCAAAAAAAAGTGGTAAGAGTATATATCACCCACATTTTATATAGGTACTACTGCTGCTCTCTGTCTCATCACAGTTACCCATACGCAACCACTTCTCTCCTTTCTCTACCTTAATTCAATCTTTTCTTCTTCTTCATAAAAAACACTTTGCTATACCTAAAGCTAAACACCAAGCAAACACTGCATGTGTATAGGAGATCAATCACACACTTGATTTTCTACTTCTGTTCATCATTTCTCCTGCTGTTGAGAGATTAACTCATGCAATATAATGAATAATATGTAAATTTACTCTCTCTCTCTCTCTCTCTCTCTATTTTATTTTTTATTTTTTTGGTTTCTTGTTGTGTGGCTGTTATGTGTTAAATCTTCCTACCGTTGGATGCATAAACATTTATGCATAAGTTGCACATTTTCTTCACCAAGAATGGGGAAAAGGAGATTTTTCCCCCCTTCACCTAGGGTATTGATTGGATGCTGAGAAAATGGAGGAAATAAAAATAGAGGAAATAAAGGGGGCAAAAGTTTTTTTTTTAAAAAAAAAGAAGGTTTCTTCTTTTTCTTCTATTGTCTTCAATTCTGCATGAATCCATGTTAGCCCTCAAATATTCTATCCGTTATATCTGGATTGGCTGGTCATACAGTATGAATAGATACTTCACTTTTTGAAGCAGCATCAATAATCTAAGTGCTTGACTTTTCTGTTATTTTCTCTCATTAATTCATAAATTTATAAATATAATATATGTTTCAACTTAAACAGTATTAATGGCATCTCTTTTTGTTTCTCAGAGATAACACCGTGATTGAAGGTAGAGCTACTGCATCTCTGAGGTAAGTTAAATCTGAGCTCTGGCTGACCATTTGTTTAGCACATTTAACTTTTGCTCTTTTCTGTTAATGTTGTTGCTATTATACAATAATTAATATAATTGTGTATATATATATATATCTTTCAATCATCTGCTGGGTTGCATGTTATCATTGTTTTTGTTCAGATTTTAATTTTGCTAGAAAGTTAAAAGCCAAGATTTGTGTCAGCAGTGAATCCTAAAATTTTACCTTCCAAGTACAAACTTACACACTACCTAACTGCCATTCCCTTTAGGGAAAATTCATATTAATTAATTAGGTTTATGTATTTATCATATACCAAACCAAATCATAATATGACATCTATTTTAATGTAAAATAATTACTACTTTATATATATAACTACTACTTATAGCTGATGGGTTTTGATCCTAATTTTTTCATGAATCAATTCTACACAAGTTTTGTTTATAATTTGTGTTTGTTTCCATGTACATATATACCACCTAAAATTGAATACCAAACCAATCAAACTTGGTTCCATCCATTTTCAATTCACATTTGAACCAATCAAACTTGATTCAATCACTTTCATTTATAATCAATTATATAATAATTAATTGATAAAAATTTACAATTTGAAAATCACAGAAAAAATATCATTTTTCAAATATAGTAACACTCACAATTCTAATAATTATCATTATTTACTAAAAACTATAATTAATCATTAATAAAAAAATTTAATTATTATAATTCAAACAATAAAAAAATTTACTATAAAAATAACATTAACATAGAATTTTCTAAATATTATTTTTCACTAAAGAATTAGGAAAATATAACTTTCAGAAGTTTTTTTTTTTCAAAATGTTTTGCATACTTGATATATAGGGGCACATATATATATATATATAGTGGCCGAATTGGGTTGATATAAAGGCCCATTATGTGTGGGCTGGGCTGTTTGGTTGAGAAAATGTTATTTTCTACAACATAGGCAACATGCGAGTTGTCTCTGATGTGATGGGCCACTTTTTTTAAGCCATTGTGAGGTCTACAATGATAATTATTAGACATATAATAATCTTATGAAAAATATGATTTTATAAAGTTATTAATTAAAAACTAGAAAAAGAAATGCCTTAAACTATGAAACTACGGTACTTTCTTTCATCTGATCTCACTCTACCTGACTGCATTATTCTAATATTTAGGGGGAAAAAAGAGAGCAAAAGCATGTTTTGGTTTTTACTTTATATAATATTTTGCAATTAAGTCTATGGAAATTTTATTAAATAGATTTTTTTAATTATAGATTATTTTGACTTACTTTTGAATTATCAAATTTATTCAATTGATTCTCTGAATTGGTAATTTTGAAATAATCTTGTCCCTATTTATGAAACATTTATAATTTAATTTAATTTATGATTATTAAGACAATTGATTAAACAGTTCGTCCTTATATGTGAAATACTACTTATCATCTAATCAATAAATAGCTAATTTAACAATTTTTTAGTTGGAAAATTAATTTTTTAAAAATTTATAATTAAAACAGTCAATTGAGCAAATTCTTAATTATTTCTTATTTATTAAAAGCTCAATATCCAATGAATAGTTGTTAATCAAGTAAAATTTTAATTATGGGAGTAACTTAATTCAAAATTGACAATTAAGAGAATCAATCAAATAAATTTTAAATTAAAAAATTTATCAGCAAAAAATTTATAAAATTCAAGGATCAAAATATATATTGTTTCCTACATTTGTAAGGTTAAGCAATTTTTGGTTTTTACATTGCTAGTTTTATTTCTTGAGGTATAAATAAAGGGAATAAAGAAAAGCGATTTTAGAGGAAGTGAATAAAAATGGAATAAAGGAAAAAAAAATGCCTTATTTTAGAAAATCATGAATAGAAATATTTTGTGTGCTGAAGTGATTGATTTCTTTTTGAAGAAATGATTGACTTGACTCTTTAAATCCTCAAAATTGCAAGAGGCTTTGAAATGATTCTTTGAATCAATATATATATATATATATATATATATATATATATATATATTCGACAATCATTGTCACGTTAAAATTAAAAAAGGTCAAACTATTTGCATTTTTTTAAAGGCTGAATTAGAAAATAGCTGAACACTCAGTTATAATTTTTTTATAAGTTGAATTAAAAAAAATTATTCAACACTCTATAGTACTTTGATTCGAAAAAAATAACTAAAAATTAATTTATCAAATAATTATTTGAACTTTTAATTTAGGGTGTTTGAAATTGTTGTTGGTGTCAAAAAAATATTTTAATTTTTTATTTATAATTGATTGATTCTTTCAATTTTTTATAAATTATTTTTCTCAAATATACTTTTCAAAAAATTTTATTTACTTATTTTTTTTCAAAAATATTTTTTAGAAATTTAAAATAATAATTTTTCTGAAAAGTGTTTTTTCTAAATATAATGTTAAACATGACTTTTGTGAGATCGGTGACTGTTGATAATAAAAACTCAATTAAACATGCATTTTATCATTCATTTTACAGTTTGAAAAATATTGAAAAAGAAAAATGCATGGAGAATAATAATAAAGAATAAAAATATTGAGTTAAAACTATTTTATATGATATTTTAATAAGTTAATTATTAATCTCTAATTATTTAAAGGTTTGAACTCGATTCTTTGGAAAAATTTCTTATCTAAACCTGATTTTTTATTGACTATAATTCAATAATAAAATATTATATAAATTATTTTGCTTAGAATTCATCATATAATTGACTTATTCTACATAAATTAATTCTAAAGTGTAATCTACAATTAATTAGTGCTCTTTTGGTCGTATTTGTTCTATGAGAACATGCCTAAAACTCTCTCTATGGAGAGTAGAGTGGTAGGTTTAGCCTTTTCGTGTCAACTGAGTTGTTTGATTCTCAGTGCTTTTTTCTATCAACTATTTATTATCTTAAATACCTAAATGAAATATGTGATTATCTAATGAAATTTCATTCTTATCCTCTTAATATATTTCTCAAACTCAGTAATAAATTATTAATCAAATAAACTTTAAATTACTCCCTCCGCTTATGGTTAAAAAAAAATTATCTAATATAACTCTACATTAATTAGAAGCATTATTGAAAAATTAAAATTCATATTTGTTAATAACAAAATCCATTAAATAAAATATTAATACATAATTATAATTTAAAAAAAAAAAAGAAATTGAATTATTTTTTGAAATAAATAAAAAATAAACTTATCAAAATAGATAGAGTAATATATAATTAGTTATATCCTAATTTAATAGAAAAATAAGGCCATTTAAATAGTCAACGTTAAACCCATGAGTGTATAAATAAGATGACATAATGTCCTGAGTTCGATTTCTATGTATACAAGTACCTTAAAACTCATAACGAGTGTTTTTCCACCCTTGAGATCCTACTTAAAACAAATAAGATTAATTTCAGTGTATGACTCTAGTTGACTGGCTGAAAATATCTATGATCTAACAAAAATAAAGCCAACCTTAAGACTCAATCTGACAAATATTAATACCTTTGACTACCTCAAAAAGTATTAATTAATAATTTTTAAATAAAATTTATTTTTATTTTTAATAAAATGTGAAAAAAATCCACAAAAGAAAACAAACTATCTACTAAAGGTTACTCCAATAATATCATGAAACAACTAAGAATTAATCCTAGGATGAGGAGTTTGCAAAACATGCAACCCTGGAGAGAAATTATACACCAAATGAGATGAGCAGTTTGTAGTAAAGTTGTTCTCACGATGAACATGTTGAAACACAATGGATGAAAAATACGGTTGCATGTGATGAATCGAGTTAACTAAAGAGAAACATATATCATTAACTTGAAATTTCTCCGTGAGCATGCCAATAGCCACCATACTATCACACTCAACAAGTAGATGATTGATGTCCTGCTCTTTAGCCAACTAAGCACCCTAGATAATAGGCCAAAGCTCAACACAACAACCCAGGTTAGAGACAAAACTCACAATCCACTTTCTAGTGATGTCCCTAATCAAACATTCAGCAAAAAACTCTGTCGTCCATATAATAGAGGGAAACATATGTGTTAACCTTCCAAAATCCCTCAAGAGGGCATTTCCAATTAATAGGAATAGGTGTTCATTGAACTTAAGTATCATCACCCATTAACATACTACCAACTTCAGAGTTGGTTTTAGCATCTCTTAAAGTATCCATCTATATTACTCCGACACTTCATTTTTAAAAAAGTACCCATGTTATTCAGGTATGACACTAGTATGAGTATGAGATCCTTATCAAATCTTTTCACTTTAAAAGTGAGCACTTCTTCAAAGATTTGTGGTGGTAACAAAGATTAATATAGACTATATAGTAAACATTGATTGATTTGCAATTTAAATGGACTTAGAATTATTATTTTATTATTTGTTTGTAGTTTAAATTTTAGACTTTAAGTTTATAATGTGAAATATTATATATCCAATTTTATTTTATTTAGCAATTTAATGTTATAATTTGATTTATCTTTTAACTTAAATTATTATATATGAAAATTGAAATATTTACATTTTTATATGTATAAATATATCCTCATATCGTATGCTAATTTTGGATTCTTTTTAGCAATATTCACGTATTCTAAATTTTAAAAAATAAGAAGTCCAAGCAACATAGGTATCCATAACCAGCTGAAAAAACAAGATACTTCCACCACTAAAAAAACAAACTCATTCCCTTTTTCCAGAGATCCCAATAGCCAATCCCGAAGTTAATTTCCTAGTTGACCCCATTCAATTTGAGATTTGTACACTTTAGGTTAAACAAAAACCAATCTCAAAGTGAAATATCTGCCGCAAAAAAAGGGAACAAAATCAGTGGGAATAAAAGAGTTCCAAAACTAAAAAGTTATAGGGCAATTGCGCAACACATGCAACCCCAATTCTGGTATTCCACAGTTGAAACGATAGGAATTCGAGGAACTAAAATGCCTCCTAAAATGTTCTTAGTTAGTCATCACACCATTATTCAACATAAGCCACATAAACATCTTTATTCTTTATTTTCTAGGCCATTTCCAAACAAATTTCCAAAGGGGGTTCTCGGTCGATTTTTCCTCCACCAAAACATTAAAAGCAGATTTTAACGTGAATTCAATTAAGGAAGAAATCCTCTAAAAAGCAAAATCTTCACCAAGATTGATATTAGGAGGTAGAGTACTAGCAATAATAAGCAACACCATTTGAGGAAGAAAACATGAAAAAGTCTCCCATTTCTAATTCCCATCCTCTTTCACAAAATTAACAACCAAATTGTTAATAAGATTAGGCGGAACCTCATTGAAGACATAAAACAACAAATTATTATTCAAATATGGAACCCATATGTCAAGCCAAAAACAAGTTTTAGTACTATCTTCGAGAGCCCAAAACATATTGGCACATAAAACTGGCTAATTAACACATATAAAGAGGAACAATTGGAAGGAGCCACCAAGTTCAAAGGAAGAGGTTTTTCCACTTTATATTTGGCTCTCAAAATTTTAACCTAAAGACTATTTTGGTTTTTAAAAAGCTCTCATCTTAGCTTTAAAGAGAAAGCCACATTAAAATTTTGGAGACATCTCAAATGCAAACCCTCATCATTTTTAGCTTGCCAAACTCTCCTCCTAGCCACCAAAGGAGTACCTTTATTCTCATCAGAATCACACCAAATATACTGTTTGGCCGCCTTTTCCATCTCAAGACAAAAAAGTTACTTGAATTTTTGTAGTTTGCATCAAGCAACTTGGCATAGTCATCAAGATCCATTAGGCAAGGGTAACTCTTCCTACCTTGGAAACTTGACCAACATTGTCGGGGAAGTTAAGTTAACAAAGATAATTTTTGTATTATAAAAATTAAACTTTAGTACTTCTTTACTTCTTTGTGTATCATTAGAGGTCTGTTTGAGGTTTTTTTGCCTGAATTTTCTAGAGTTGCTCATTCTTTTCTCAATGATTCTTTTCAACCTTCTTAAGAGCAATGCAATGTCCTCATTCGCATCATCACTTTTTTCTTCATCATCTTCAACTTCCTCTTGAAATTTTGAAGTAGAGGCTTTTAGTGCTAGAGGCTTTCTTTTTTCTGGCTTTGCTCCAAGCTCTCTATCTCTCTTCACTGTCATTTCATGTGTGAGAAGTTTGCTAATAAGCACATTAGTATTCATGATGCTCATGTCTTCATTTGCTTCTTCTATACCAGCAACTCTTGAACCGTAGTCTTTAAGAGGAAGACTTCTCAGGATTTTGTTGTTTACATCTTCCAAGCTCAGATGCTTCCCAAGTTTCCACATTCCATTTATGATAGCTAGAAGACAGTTAGTCATGTCAATGATTGACTCATTGGATTTCATCTTGAAGAGCTCATATTCTGAAGTAAGAAGTTGAATCTTCTTGGATTTAACTTGCTTGGTTCCTTCATGATAATTTTCTAATGTCTTCCACATGTTGTAGGCTGTTGGGCAGTGTTGTATTCTTCCACATTCTTCAACGGATAATGAGCTTGAGAGAATTGTCATTGCCTTCTTATTTTTGAAATTTGCTCTTCTTTGAGGCTCTGTCCAATCGTCTCTTGACAAGATTTCTTCTTCACCATCAACTCCTCTTCTAGTTGGTGGTGTCCATTCGTTTCGAACACTATCCCAAACTTCAACTCCTTCACTATCCAGATATGCCTCCATCCGAAACTTCCAATTAACATAATTTGCTCCATCAAAGTAAGGCTTGATACTTTGGAATCCTTCATTGGCCCTATCTTGATCTTTACTAGTGCTGATTAGGCTTCGATGCTAGACTTAGCTTTGATACCAATTGTTGCCTAGATATTAAGCCAAGAAAGGGGGTTGAATTAGATAAAAAAAAATTAACTTTGAAGTGCGGAAATAAAATTTAAGTTTATGAGGGATAGAGAAATTTGGCACAAAGATTTTTATAGAGGTTCGGGTGTTAACCAACCCTACTCCTCTCCCCAATCTCAATTGGGAGTTTCACTAACACTCTACGTGTTACAATGGAGTTTTACAAGCTCGCTCCCAACTATGGTGTTTCTAACAATGGATCACACCTAACCCAAAAATCCTTGTGTTTTAATGGCTCACACAAATGACCAATTCCTTGTGTTTTGAAAGCTCACACAAACAACCCTTACAAGTGATCTACTCTTAATCCCAAGATACCCAAAACTCACTTGAGTGGATGATTACAGAGAGAAGCATTTAAAAATCCTTAATGCTCAAAAAATAATGAGCAAAAGATTTTCACAGAGAATAAATGTTGGATTAAAGTATTAAATGGACAAATGGCTTACAACAAGATTTTGATTCGAAGTATTTTGCTATTCTCTTGTTCTGGATTCATGAATGACTTGCATTTATACTTACATGGTGAATTATAGCCGTTTGATTGCATTTAATGCGGAAATAACCGTTGCACCAACCCTACTAATCGCGCCTGACATGTTTCTCTTTCATCTTTCACGGTCGTGACTACGTGTGTCACGGTCGTGACTGTTCTTCCAAGTCATGACTTAAGTGGTGACCTTGGTCGTGAAGCATTCTGGAAGGTTTCGAAGAGTTTGTTCACGGGCGTGACATTTTATCTTCACGGGCGTGACATTTTATCTTCACGGGCATGACATCCTTCCAAGCCGTGGTCTAAGTGGTGACTCTGGCCGTGAAGCTCTCTGGAAGTATTTGTCATGTCTTTTCACAGGTGTGACTTTATTTCACGAGCGTGACTGATATGATCATTCACGGTTGCTATCTTCCTTCATGGCCGTGAACTTTAAATGTTGGTTTGTTGGAGCTAGGCTTCATCACGGGCGTGACACATAAGGTCACGGGCTTGAACATGCTACTTCTTCAATTTTATCTTTTGAAGTTTAATCTTCCATTCTCCATTCTTGCTAACATATTTCATACCCTATTCAATAAACTTAGAAAAAAAGTATGTTAAATACAATATTGCTATTTTATTTGTTATCATCAAAATGACGAAAATACCCCTCAAGGTTCAACAAATAGTATTGAAGATATGATGGTATAACATGAACATGCATAATATTCCATTATTTAACTTGTATGGTTGTATGCTTGAATATTTATGCCTATATGTACTACTAAGCTTTCAGTAGCTTAACGTGTGGGTTTTCTGCATGTAAATCTGAGACTAAGGGATAGTTAGAGTTGACTGAAAAGAAGAAATGCTATTTTGAAGAGTTTATGATACATGTCATTTTCATTTTTGTTTGTACATGACATGATTTTGGGTTTTATATTTTCTATAGATTATATGTGGAACTTTTATTGTATAAAAGTTGTATTTTTTAAATAGTTTCCATTGAAGGCCAAGTTATATATATGAAAGTTATCACAGTTTTATAAATTGTGGTATAAATTTTAAAATGTAAAGTTTTAATTCTTGGCAAAAGTTTAGATAAAGTGTTGCAAAGAAAGTTTAAAGTTTTAATTGATTTTAAAAAGGAAAAGTCCATAGCACTCGCTTATCTAATTGGTCAAATACCGATTGTATCGACGGGTGTTACATTTTTGGTATCAGAGCTTAGGTTTAGGTGTTTCTAGACCTAAATGGGGCAAAAGGGTTTTTCATTCATGCATAGTTCATCTCATCTAACTCTGACATAGGTTACTTCTATATCAACTATAAGATTAGAGTGAGAGGCATATAGAGATAGAACCGTGTGACGTCGTTGAAAGCAATAGTCCTTCAAACAATAAGGCTCAAGCTCAACCCAGTGATGCGAGTGGTCGTGGCCCAAGTGTTGCACTAGTTATTCCATAGTAGCCAATGACCGGTTGAATGGGTCAAGCTCAAGATTCTTTAATGCAAAACCTAACAGCTTTTCTAGAAAGGTTGGCTCAGGCAGTACCTCAAGTAGTGCCACAACCAGTTCCACAACTGTTGTCGCCACCAAAGGCACCCAAGATAAAGATCAACAAGCTCCAAAAGTATGGGGTACAAATTTTCTTGGTAATGGTTAGGATGACCCTACTGCTGTTGAATATTGGTTGGAAAAGACCGAGAGGGTTTTTGATGAGTTGGAATGTGTCGAAGAGCTCAAAGCTAGATATGTTGTATCTCTTCTACATGAAGATGCTTACGACTGGAGAAAGACAGTTCTACTTAAGCCAGAGGTTATTCAGCCATTGACATAGGAATTCTTTGTAGCAGAGTTCAAGGAGTAGTGTGTCCCCAGAGTTTACATCAATGAGAAAAAAAAAGAGTTCTTAAACCTCAAGTAGGGATGAATGACAGTCACTGAGTACTAAAGAGACTGCGGAGATTAGAGATTTCGTAATGGCTCTACAACACGTGAGTTTTTCCAAGTTGGTATCTTTTGCCATTAGTGTGAAAAGAGAAAGAGAATCGAGGAAGCTCCTAAGAAACCAACAACTTCAGTGTCTCAGACTTCAGAAGACAGAGGTCATCTTTCCTCAGGCCACTCATAGAGCATAGGATCGGGACAGAGCCATTCCTAGTCTAGTTCGTTCAAAATAGGACCACCCTTTAGGAGTACCTTTGTTGTTGCTAGTACACAGTCGGGTGGGGCAGTGCATGTTTGTGCGAGATGTGTCACAAATTCCACCGAGGAGAATTCTGTAAATTTTTAAGGTCTTGTTACAAATGTGGGACCCAAGGTCACTACAAGAGAGATTGCCCTTTGCAGTCTGAAGGGGTTCATACACAGACTAGTGGATCAGTGTCGACTTAAGGCCAAGGTCGGGGACAAGCTAGGAGTGGAGCAAGCTAGGCCATTTATGAGACAGTGAATAGGCCAGGATCAAGTAGAATGCCAACAAGAGTCTATCACATGATGTCCATAGAATGATAAGAGCCTGTAGATGCTGCTGACGGTACGTTTTCTTTTTTGTAGTTACATATTTTCCCCAGTTGTTTATCTTCAACAACCAAGTAAATTTCAAGGATGAAATTTTTTAAGGGGGGAGAAATGTAATGCCCATAATTGGGGTTTATAAGTTAGGTCGGTGTTTAGTGAGAGTTGAAGTTTTAAAGCGAGCTTGAAAAGTTTTTATGTTGCTGAAATCATATGTTTCACACCTGTGACAATGGGTGTCACGGCCGTGAATATTGGGTTATCGTTCGCAGATGTAAGAAGTTTTTTTCACGACCGTGAAGAGTTTCTTCATGACCTGAAAGGGTGGTTCATGCATGTGAATGATAAGGAACGACTGTGAAGCCTGGACTATATGAGCATATGAGACAGCCACGATTTCCTCCTTACCATATCCCTTTTAAATCTTCTCCTATGCTATTATAACCAGCCAAACATGCCACCTTTTCATCTCTTTCACCATCAGAACCCATGCTCCTCCTTTGTGAAAGCTTTACAGATCAACTTTTGTAAGGGTAAAATAAGAGAGTGGAGTGATAGGAGAAGTGGCGAGCTTGTGTGTGAGAGCTCGATTTTGGTGTTTTCTGAGTCTTGGTTCGGTTCCATAGGCTAAGAAAATGCTTTTCTTATTGTTAGGAGCTAGAGGCATAGGTGAGGATCTTCAAAAAGCTAGGCAAACTTGAAGAGCTTAGAGGGTTTAGGCTCCATTTTCAAAGGTTAGTACATATATGCATATTAATTCCCCTATTTTGCATGATGTTGTGTTATATGATATGAATGTGTTCTGGAAAGGGATATACACGATAGTTATGTGAGATAATGCTTAGAAATGTCGTGAATATAAGGTATGAAGTTAAAGTTATTCAGAAGGCATTGTTGGCATGATCGTGTTTTGATTTCTTATTTTATGATTAAGACATGTTACTAGCATGACATGTGATTGAACGATGACAAGAGTGATTAATATTGGTCAATTTTAGAGACCTTTGCATGTTGTGTTGATATGCTCTATTTTCATGTCTATAAACCTAGAAATTCATGCCCGTGACATGGTTGTCATGTCGTGAATCATTAACACATGCCAATTTCATGCCCGTGACAAAGTATGTCACGCCTATGAAACATGAACTCAGAAAATGCCCAGAAAAAGCAGAAGCTTTCATGGCTTACGTCATGGCTAAAGAAGTCGTGAATGGATGGATTCACGCCTGTGAACACATAGTCACAGTCGTGAACATCAATTTCTAGATTTTTACCCTCAGCTTCATGGTTTGGTTCACGGGTAAAGAGTACTCGTGAAGGTTTTTTACGCCCGTGAACAAGTAGTTCACGCCCATGAATGGTCTGTATGCAGTTTTTAAATTATGATGTTATGTGATGATTTGTTTAAACACATTATAATAAAAGTATATGAGTATGGTAAATCACATGTGAATGATATTTATGAGATAAGGTGTCAATGGCAAATGCTTGATAGTGGGAATATGTGATAATGACTAATATGTGGTACAACATTTATATGTTGGTATGAGAATGCATAAATGGGATATGATGCTAGTAATAACATGTGTTCAAAAAGAAATGAAAAATAAAGGTTAAGACTTTAAAAACCATTTTCTCTAATATACGACTGTTAATAGGTAAATGGTATACTATTGAGAGGGTTACAGTACCATAGAATATTTTTTTTATATAAGTCCTTAATAGTTGAAGCTTCGAGAGTGCCCTTGGTCCTCAGGTTCTATATGATTATAAGGACAAAGTGGCTAAAGCTTCGAAAGCGCCTTTGATTTGGTTTTTACTCAGTCAGGGTGGCTGAAGCTCTAATAGCATCCTTAACTTGAAGAGCTCATTTGAGCTTTTATAGATAATGGGCAAAGTGGCTGAAGCTCCGAGAGCGTCTCTGTTCTACAACCTACATCCAGATAATCCAGTTTAGAGTTTAGTGCGAAAGAAAAATAAGATAAAAGGGTTAAAGAAAACAAAAATAAGATAAGAGGATAAACAAAAGAAAAATAAAATGGAAATTATGGTAAGTCTTGCATAATTTATGACAAACTAAAGGAAGAGGTAAGATTATTATAAACCGGTTGTATGAAAGTTATTATGTGAAATGTTGATGTGACCTATGATAATGGTATTGCCATGCATTATAATAGTATTGAAGATATGATGGTATAACATGAACATGCATAATATGTCATGATTTAACTTGTATTGTTATATGCTTAAATTTTTATGCTTATATGTGCCACTAAACTTTCAGTAGCTTAGCGTGTGGGTTTCTTGCATGTAGGTTTGAGCTTAAAGGATAGTTGGAGTTGACTCAAGAGAAGAAGCGTCCATCTTGAAGAGTCTGTGATACATGTCATTTTTATTTTTCTTTGTACATGACATGATTTTGGATTTTATACTTTATATAGATTATATGTGGAACTTTTATTATATAAAAATTGTTTTTGTAAACAGTTGTCAAGGCTAAGTTATATATATGAAAGTGATCACGGTTTTATAAATTGTGGTATAAATTTTAAAATGTAAAGTTTTAATTCTTGGAAAAAGTTTAGATAAAGTGTTGCAAAAAAAATTTAAAATTTTAATCAGTTTTCAAAAGAAAAAGTCCGTAGCACTCGCTTATATAATTGGTCAAATACTAATTGTGTCAACGGGTGTTATATTTACTCCAATTTACAATGATTGATCTTTAAGATTTGAAGAAAGAACAAGGAAGACTAGAGAGGGGAAAGGCTCATATTAGATAAGAGGTAGAAAATGAGTATGGCTCGGATGGGAAGAAGATAAGGGAAAATTAATGATATGCTTATGGAATTCTCTATATAAAATGAAAAGATGACCCATTTGATGCCCTTTTTATACCCATCTCAATTTTGTGATGGCCAAACCAGTAAAATAAGAAGATATACATAGAGGTTGTGTGGAGATAAGGAAGAAAAACAACTCATGAAGTGGTAGGATGATGTCACAAATGGAACCACCCCCTTTTATAATGTTATTTGGAGAAATAATAGTAAGTTATAATTTTTTTTGGCTTAGTTGGGGCGGCTACCAGTATATTATTATTATTATTATTATTATTATTATTATTATTATTATTATTATTATTATTATTATTATTTAGTTATTTTATATTTGGCTTTATTTATTATATTTTTCTTTTTCCATTTCAACACTAAAGTAAATAATTTTCAACAATTAAATACACCATTTTTATATTATAATTTATTCCACGTATTAATATTTTTGGCCTCATGCTTCATATGCTGGAGCAAAAAATTACACTTCACATTATTTCCACATCAAAACCGGACCCTAAATTACGCGTCAAAACCCATACCCTAAATTTTATTTTTTCGATTTCATGCCTTAAATGCCAGAAATTGACATATAATTATACTGGCTAATTTATTTCAATATATTTATGTCCTAGTACTCTCAGTTCGCAAATCAATAACCGAACGAATTTTGCAAAATTTTCAGTTCAGTTTGTTTTTTCTTGATTTTTATTCAAAATTTAACATTCCAAGCTCGTAACTAGTTTTCTTACCTAAAGTTTAAACTTTGATTGTATCGATGTTGTTTTTATCGCAAACACATCCTATTATCAGTCAGTTTAGTACTTTCGATCTTGAAATACACACAATCAAGAAATAACTTGGGCTGGCCGTGGAAATTTCTCATCTTCCATTACTATCTCATATCATTTTGGGGTCTTAAGAATTAGTTTCTTAGAAACGCAATTCACTATTGCCTCATATTGAGAAAACCAATTAATGCCTAAAATATCATCAAACTTATGGAAAGGCAACTCAATTAAGTCTGTGAGAAACTTTCTTTCGCATACAAGCAACAAACAACCCTTATACATCTAATTCACAATCACACTGTGACCTAAAGGATTTGTGACTTCAATTTCATATTTTAAGTTATATACTATCATGTTGTGCTAGCTAGGTGTTCTTGTGCAAACATATAAGTGTGTAGATCCAGGATTTATCAAAAGCATATAAACATAAGCCATGAAGAGAAAATATACCCACGATAATATCAATGGCCTCGTTATCCTTTTGTGTCTTCATAGCATAAGCTCTCACAGGAGTCTTACTCGGTCCTGGTCTATTGATCGTCTTTGATGCAGTCTAACTAGGTCCTAACTGACCTCCTCGGTGATATTGTCAACTCTACACTAGAGCTGATTCCACTATCTGTGTAGAAGCAATAACATTGGATCTTTAGATGATCTCGAAACCCACATCTATAACAAGCCTTGGCAGCTGCCCAACACTTACCCCCAATGGTTCTTGCGAAAAATCCTATATGATGGTGCAACTCCTCTTAAGTTCTGCGGATGTGAACTAGCAACAATAGAATTAGTTCTGGAAGATGGTCCCCTCCTAAGGGAATTCAGATGTGAAAAAGTTGTTTCCCTTAAATAGTGACTTCTCAGAGAAAAAATGACCTTTCTTGCCTGAAGGTTGTGCCATACTAGCTGATGGCTTCCTGAAAGGCTCATCTATCTTTTTCCTCTCAACACTGATGGCTGTGGATAGCAACTTCGCAAAGTCCTCAATCTGAAGAGCTATAATATGATAGCTAATATCCTTACGTAAACTATCCTCAAACTGGTGGAACTAATCGGCCTCATCCTCAAGAATCCCAACTGCATACTTACTCAGCCTGATGAACTCTCGCTTATACTCTGTAACAGTCAGATTTCTTTGCTGTAGATCTTAAAATTCCCTCTTCTTCTTGTTCACATACACCCATGGCACATATTTCTTCTTAAATTTTTTATTTATTTTTATTATTTATTTATTTATTTTATTATTATTATTTATTTTCTTTTTCCTTCTATTTTCTTTTTTTATTTCTTTTTTTTATTCCGCTCTACCATAAAGAAGACCATATTAATGGTTGTGGTGTATGTGGCTTCTTTAGAATTGTCTTCCACTAATCGTATGCACGATCTTGAAGCAAATAAATTGCATACCTCATCTTGTGCTCATCGGCATACTCTAACTCCTTGAAGACTCTCTCAGTCTTCTATAACCAAAACTTAGTAGATGTTGGATCATCTTCGTTTTTACTAGTGAAATCAGTAGCCCCATATTTTTCAAGCTTATCTATCTGTATATGTGGTAGAGGTGGTGGAATTAAAGGTGGTATTTCTTGTGGCATATTTTGTACTAACTATTATAACAAACCTGCTATCTGCTCTTGTCATGCAGTGTACTGTGAGGGAACGGATGCAACACCTATAACATGTACAATAGCAATACTAGGTTGATCCTGAGCTTAAGTATTGGAAAGACTGTTGCTTTCAATAGCGTCATGAGGATTTACCCCATCACCCTCCATAAACCCTAACTTATACCTACAAGTTGACAAAGAAGTAACCCACGTTAGAGTCAAATGAGACATAATGAATGCACGATTAAAAAATCTTTACCCCACTCAGATTCAAAATCATCTAAACCTAAGCTTTGATACCAATAAATGTAACACCCTCTGATTTAGCCAAAAAGACCTCCCAACTATACCGACAGATACTACAAGTTGTTTTGTGGAAAATCGATTAAATTTAAACTTTTCATATTTAAAACATGTTTAACAAAATTATGCATTTAAAACCATCATAATATAAAACCCGATCCAACAATCGATAATAACATAAAATATATTTTTTTTGACTTCATTAACCTTAGTTTACAAATACATCATAATAAACATCATTACTTGTAAAACAAAAAACCTACAATCCTATGACATAAAAAAAATACATAATATGTCATGAATGTACACACACTCTAAATTGGGTGCACTTTAACTGATCTTTAGGGGCTCGCAACTCTTCTAGTTAACTCCTGTTTACTGGTTCTGAACTTGCGTGTAGGAAACTCATGTACTAAGCAAACTAATGTTTAGTGGTATATATGTACATAAAAATTCTACATTTTAATAATGTCATACAATGTCTTTCCATTCACCTTATGATCAGTCATAGAATCATGCATTCTAGCCATTTCATACTTTAATATCATACCAACATGCCTATCTTACCAGACATATTATAATAATCCATGTATACCATACATAAATACATACATTATATTTCCAATTACCATATTAATTACCTGATATTAACATTACATTATATAAGTTTTAACTAGCCCAAAACTCTCTAAGCTTTCATTATTACATATGTTTTTGTCTCATAACTCTAAACTTGACTATCCGGATGAGGGATATGAGACAAGGGCGCTTACAATCTGAGCTTAATCTATCCATCTCATAACTTGTAATAACTCATCCAAGCCGTTAAAATCAATGGTGCTCATCAACTTGAGCTTAAGTCATATTGACTGAGAATAATATAACATGCTAGCAAATCTAGGATCAAGTGCGCTCATATACCGAGTTTTAACCACTTATCCTTATATCGTATCAAAGTAACTCATATGGTACCGTTCACCTCTCTCAATTGTATACCATATATCCTATGACAAGTCAAAGACTAGAGAACTGGACATTTAACTCATAATCATTTATCTTTCAATTCATTTTGTCACATGTTATTACCAGCATTATATCCCATTTATGGATTCTTATACCAATACATAAATATCAATTCATATATTCCACATGTTATTTTCCATGTTTACATATATCCCATAACATGGATTTAACAAATCATCAATTAAGATCATAAACCAAATTGTACATATAATATATTAATCCTGCTTTACGGGCGTGAACTACGTATTCATGGTTTTGAAGGTATACTTTCATGGTTACCTTACCCATGAACCATCACGTGAAAGAAATAGAGCATTCAAGGGCGTGAATTACCTATTTAGGGTTGTGAAACCAAGTCATCACAGCTTCAACCGTGACACCAAATCGTGAAATTATGGGTTCATACAAGTTCATCACCTTATACATTCACAACTGTGATACCCTTATTTACAAACATGAATCATGCATTTCTAGCAATCCAAAATAGAGCAAACATGCATTTCATGCAAAATCTCTAAATATCAACCAATGTTAACCTTTTCTGTAGGGTTTATAAGTTAGTTGGGTTTATTTACAGAGAGTGTGATGGGATTAAAGTTTTAAAGGTTTAACATAGTGATAGAGAGGTTGTTCACGCTTGTGAATAAGGGTTTTAATGTTGTGAATGTCGTGTGTTAGATTTGTCTATGAAAGGTTTTTGTCACGCCCATGAAAGGTAGTGAACAGAATTGTTGAGAAAAGTCATTCTTTTCTCTCTCTTTTATACTTTTTCAGCTACTTGACCACCTCTATAACCCAAGTCTACACTTCACATTCATCTTCTTCAGTTTCTTCTTCCCCTATTACATAAAAATCTCCATTTTTAACCTTTGTGGAAGCTTATACCTAAGAGATAAGAGAAATTCTTAAGGTTTAACCTAAAGGTTGGTTTGAGAGTGAGTTTAATGATTTGTTCTATTTTATGGTTCTAAGATAGAACATTTTTCTTGATGATATGAGCTAGAGGCAGAGGTGAGGATCAACCAAAAGCTAGGCAAGCTTGAAGAGTTTGAAGAGTTTAGGCTCCATTGTTAAATGTTAGTACATATATGCATATTAATTTTCCTATTTTGCATATTGTTGTGTTATATGCTATGAAAATATGATAAATGATACACATGGATTTTTGGTTATGTAAATGTATAATGGTTGCATAGGTTAAGTACTAGAAATTCCATGAAAAATGCATTATGTTTATCATGATGTTCAAGAGAGATTTGAATATGATGTGTTATGAATGTTCCTTTTTATGTTAAAGGAATGTTGCTAGCTTAATAGGCAATTGAATGTTAACACAAGTGATTGACATTGGTCAATCCTAGAAACCTTTGCATATGGCTTTGTCATGCTCTATTTTTGAGTTTGGAAAACTCATAAATTCATAACTGTGATAAGGTTATCACACTCGTGAATGTGTACACAAACACATTTCACGTCTATGATAAAGGGAGTCACACTTGTAAAACATGAATCCAAAAAATGTCTAAAATAGACAAAAATTTTCACGACTAAGAAAGTCATCAATGCATGGGTTCATACCTGTGAATATTTAGTCATGACTGTGAACATATATTTCGAGTTTTTCACCCTCAGTTTTCATCGTTTGAATCATGATTATGAATAATTGGTTTCACGCTTGCGAACATATAGTCATGACCGTGAATGAAATGTATTTTTGGTATAAAAGCTTTCACGTGAATTGTCACAGTTTGGTTCATAGGTAAAAAATACTCGTAAATGCCTTTCACACCTGTGAACATGTAGTTCACGCCTATGAATTCTGGTAGTCTTAATATATATAGTTTTGGTTTTTTATGCTATGTGATGACTGAATATATCACATGTTATTATTTGTATGTCAGTATGAGAAAATCGCATGTAAGTGATGTTGATGAGATAATATACTGGTATTGATGCTATAAACATAGTTATTTGTGATGGTGGTATTAAAAAGAAATAAAAGATAAAGGTTAAGACTTTAAAAGCCATTTTCTCTAATCTAGGTCTTGGCCTAGGATAAGTGGCATACCATTGAAGGGGTCACAGTACTATAGAATATTATTTATAAGAGACCTTAATAGCTGAAGCTCATATTAGAGTGTCATTGGTCCTTAGTTCCACATGATTTTAAGGACAATATGGCGAAAGCTCATGTTAAAGTGCTATTGGTCCTTGGTTCCATATGATTTTAAGGACAATATGGCTGAAGCTCAGGTTAGAATGCCCTTGATCCAGTTTATACTCAGTGAAAGTGCCTGAAGCTCTGGGAGTGCCCTTAACTTGAGGAGCTCAAGTGACCTTTTACAGATAATGTGCTAAGTGGTTGAAGCTCTGGAAGCGCCTCTGTTCCACAATCCACATCCGGATAGTCCGGCTTAGAGTTTTGGGCAAAAATAGATCAAAATGGAATAATGTTAAATTTTGGGTAAAAGCAAAACAATTAAAAAAAGGAATTGAAAATTGACAAAGTGGTAAGTCATGAGTAGAATAACATGAACTAATGAAAAAGGTAAAGTTACCATGAACCGATTGTATGAGAAAGCTTGTTAGGTTTAATGATATTGATTGATATGGTGATTGTATTGTCATGCATTAAAATAGTATTTATGGTATGATAATATATATGATCATGCATAATATATCATGATATGAATTTTATGGTTGCATACTTGAATTTTTATGCCTATATGTACCCCTAAGCTTTTAATAGTTTAACGTGTGGATTTTTTGCATGCAGGTCATAACTTAAGTGATAGCAGGAGTTGACTTAAAAGAAGAAGCGCCTATTTTGAAGAGTCAACGCATATGTCATATTTGTTGCTTTTTGTACATTACATGGTTTTGGGTTTTTATGTTTTGTATAAACCTTTTTATGTTAAAAGCATGTATTTGAATTAAAGGTTTTATTTTGTAAACAGTAGGCTAGTTAAGGCCAAATTGGTATTTTTATGGAAATGATCACTTGGATCAAGTTAATGTAAGTTTATAAATGATTCAATATGTTTAAATTGTTTTTTGAATAATAGTTTTTTTTAATAAAACATTAACCGGTAGCATCTACTTAATTAGTCGGGAGTAATCTTGATTAGTTGGGTGGGTGTTATAATTTCTATCAACACTTTCACTCATATATCATGTCTACAACATGTTTAAACATTATTTAAATCAATAAATTTGTTTCTAAGACACATTCATCCATAACATATTATATATGTTATTTAACACTTAAAATCCTTTTTCTATGTTATTTATCAACCATAACATGCCATGTTATTCGTCTATCACATTTACAAAATACAAAATACATTAAGATGCATGATAAATGAATTAATATGGCCATATATACGTACTTTTCACTAAAATGGAGCCTTAACTAACTTTACAAGCTTTTCAAGTTTGTTTTCCTTTTTGTGATGTGTTCCTTTGTTCACTAGCTGAACCTATCATCACAAAAATATTCCTATAAGAACCTTATAGCCATAAACAAGCTACACAAAATCTTAAGAATCGAGTTCTACTTCTATCTTGGCAAAATTCTATCAAATACATGCCATGTTATCCCTCTATCACATTTACATAATATAAAATACATCACAATGCATGATAAAATGAATTAATATGGCCATAGTTACATACCTTTCACCAAAATGGAGCCTTTAGTAACTTTACAAGCTTTTCAAGTTTATTTTCCTTTTTGTGGTGTGTTCTTTTGTTCATTAGCCGAACCTATCATCACAAAAAATGTTCCTATCAAAACCTTATAACCATAAACAAGTTAAACAAAATCCTAATAACCGAGTTCTAGCTCTATCTTGGCAAAAATCTATCAAACCTGCATGTTTCTCAAGCTTTCAAGCTTCAATAATGGTATTTTAGGGTTAGGAGAAATGGAGAAGATGACTGAGAAATCTCTGAGTGTGTTAGAGGATAATCTGGGGTGGTGGAAATGATTTTAAAGGAAGATAAGATGCATAGAAAAGAGAAAAGTGTAGTTGCTTATAGTCAACCAACCTACGTTCACGGGTATGACACTTAACTTCACGGGTGTGGAATTCCATTCATGGGTGTGAATATCCTCTCTTCTCAAAACCAACCTTCCATATTCAAAACTCTATCATTTGAACCATAACATAACTTTTCATGGGTGTGAATAACCATTTATAGGCATGAAAGCTTTCCATCTTACAAATTTAAACTTTAACTTTAACACATACCTTAAACCCAATCTTTTTCTCTCTAAACACATAACTCATATGACCTACTTTACGGGCGTTACAATTGGCATGTAAAACTATCCAAAATTCTAGTTATAAGCTAGGTGCTCTTGAGTTTAATTTATATTACCACTAAATTTTCATCTTTTTTCTTTGTCAATCTCTTTTTTCTTTGTTCATTTCATTATATCATACTTTTTCTCTTTATGAATTTCACAATTCTCTTATTTTCCTTCATTTTATTTTCTTTTCGTATAATTTGGTGTATGAACATTACTCATTTATTTATCAAATACACAAATTATGAAAAACAGGGTATTCACGGTCGTGACTTTTTATTTATGCCCATGAACAATGCCAAACACTCAGTTTTATGGTCGTGGCCAAAATGCTTACACCCTTGAATAAGCTCATGCTTGTTACCCAAGCTTTGAATGAATCCGGATGAATAATATTATTTTCAGGCAAAAAATCATGCCTGTGAGTAATTATTCATACCTGTGAGTAATTCTTCACACTAGTGACTAACTATTGAAAATTTACACTTCCTTTACCCTATTCACTTTAAGCTTCCTAAAACAATGAAACTACCACAAGATTTACTTCCTGAAGTTCATTACTCAAAATACCAAGATTTTACCACATACACTCACACTTCCAATATACTCAAATTCCTAACACAATATAACCACTAAAGAAGCAATAAACAAATGAGGATAAAAAAGAATAATCAAAACTGATTGGAATGAAATAAAAACAAAATCAATTTTAAAGTTTTATTATAGAACTAAATACCTATTATTTTTTACAGGTTAGTTATAATTCCCTCTTTAGTTAGTTGATACCATTTTTTCTCTCATAATATTCATTAATTGTTCATCATATGGGTTTTTTAAAAAGAATAAAACAAATTCATAATACAGTTAGAACATTATCAAATATGTTTTATAACACCCTTGTGAAAATAGTTAATTTAAAATAAGGAGAAAACACATTTTATTTACAAAATATAGCACTATGTTTTCTTCTAAAAACAACAAAAGTAATCTGAGATAGTAATTTTTTAGAAAAAACAATAAAAATATCTCATATTATTCTGGAATCGAGTATTTGCAAAAATATATATAAAAGATTACCTCTATCTCATAAGTCTCATTTAACAATGTCCTTCATAGACTCAAAAAGTGCATATGAATCAATATCATATATTAAAATTCCCTCCATTTTTAGATCATGATTCCATGATATTTGTCTCTATTCTAGTGTTCCAATAACAAAATTTTGTAATGAGGGTTCTAGCAACAAAAATTTATAATGAGGTTGAGGATAGATAAAGGGGACTTATTGAGGAAAGAGGAAGGGAACCTTTATTTTAGCAAAAAAAAAACCCTAAATGGGTAGATCTCAATTGGCCATACAAAATACGTAGAGAAAAATAAAGGAGAGATACTTACCACATTGGTCTTCATCCTTGATGGAGACAACAACGCTTATCTTTCTTTAGTAAACCTTATCAGGCAAATAAATTTGTTTGATTTTGAATAAATGACCAAAAATCAAGCAAAAGTGTAAAAAATATCATTGACAACTATGCAAGATCGTGAAAATCATTTACATAGAAGAAGATATCAAAAATGAAGAAGCAAAGCTGCTGGAAATAGAGAGGGAGAGCATAACAGGGAAGAAAAAAGTGTAAAGAAATAAGAAAAACAAAGTGAAGAACTGGTTGAAGCAAGTAAATACTGAATAGAAGAAGAAAATCAAGTAGAATAGGGGATGGAGGAGCAAAAGCTAGGAAAGAGAAGGAGAGCAAAAGAGGTAAAGAGAGGGGTTGAAACTATTGAAACAAGAAAGTGAAACAATATACGAGGTTTAGGATTGTTTTTTTTTTTGCGCTTTTATTCAAAGCCAAATGACACCATTTTGATAGTGAGCCAAGAGCAATGTGCAATTGTTAATACGATACCCTTTTTGTAAGTGAGTGTAGGGGGAAGTTAGGGGCAGGAAAGTAAAAGCAAGAACATTGTTAATAGAATAGTACTGTGTTATGCATTTTATATCTATGTCATAGATAATAATTTTTTGATTTCCAATTCGACTCCTCATTAAATTAGAAATTACCTAATGGTCTCTATGTACTAAATCCATGACAATTCAATACCTTATAGTCAATTATTAACTTTATTGATCACTATATTTTATGATAGCAATATGTATTTTATTAACATATGTAATAGTTGCTTTGATGATTATTAATTACATTTTGAAAAGGGATTTAAAATTGATATGCAGTGATTATACTACGTTATATGGCCTAAACTTCAAATTCATAGTCTAATATAATGGTTAGAAAAAGGTTCAATTCTGTTGGTATGTATGTCGATGGTAAAATAGCTTTATAATTAAAGATTGTATTTATTTATGTAATAGTCAATTTCAATCTTTATAATTATTAAATTATGCATTTAGGTACTTGATAAAATGTTCATAAAAGTCTTCAAGAAAATTGCGTGGAAAGTTATTGATTGTTATATTTATTTATTTTTTGATGGAAAAAATAAATAACTTTTGAAAAAGGATAATAAAAAGAATGAATGAATAGACATCGATTAGAATCGAAAGGAAGAATATGCAACAATAATAGTAGGAAATGGGTCCTAAACTGTTTCATCCTTTCCAAGTTTTGGGTGGCGATATCTTCTGGTAATCTATATTTAATAATTGCAACTTTGGGCCTCACACTCATTTATTTAATTTTTTATAAATTATTTTTCAAATATGCTATTGCAAAAAAATATATATTTATCTATTTTTTTTAAAAATTATTTTTAAAATTAAAAAATATTAAAAATATTTTTTTTCTAAACAATGGCAATAAAAAAATAAGTTCTTCAGAAAAAAAAAATTGGAGGAAGGGAAATTGTCACTAAACTCTACTGGGCAAATTAAAACCCTAACTGATTAGTTGATAATTAGGGCAAAATATAAATTTTAAAAAAATTCCAAAATCTCAAAATTAATCGAAGTCCAAAAAGCAAAACGCCGTCTGATTGATTACCCTTTCTCGTGAAACTGTAATTGCTCTCTCTGCTCTCTGCTCGCCTCTTGATGGACCATCGGCGAGCCGCACGCACCGTCAGCGACCCGAAGGTCCGCCAAGTCGGATTTTTCACTCCCGGAGCTTCCTCACCCGACCGCTCTCAATCGGCTCCACCGGACCACATCTCCTCTTCGCCTCCTATCATCACCGACTCTCCCTCCGGTGGTAACTCCCTCTCTCCAGTCATGATCCCTCCGCCGCGTCACTCTTCTGCTCCCTTGTCTCCTCTCCGTCGTGACACTGTCCCTGTTGGCAGTTACAAAGCTTCTGAGTTCTTTCCGGCCACCTCTCCCACTGCTACGACTGCGTTTTCGGATGATACTGCCTGGACGGCGAGGGGGGGAAGGACTGTGGCCTTGCCTAGTAGTTTTCCTGGCGGAGGATTTAATATGCCTTCGGCGAGTAGCGTTCCGGCGAGTGGATTGACGACTGTGTCTGTGGTTAATTTACCTCCCGCCGTATCTGGTACGCTTGTAATCTTCCTCTGTTCTGTTCTAAGTATAGTGTAATCTTCCTTTGTATTATATGAATGTGTTTAACTTGGTGTTATTGGATGGAAAAATGAATTTGGGGCTTATGGATCTTAATCTAATTCTTAAAGAAGGGCAGATAACTTTCTGCTTAAAATTTTAGAATTAATTTGGTAGAGAATATGGCATTTTTATTAGAACAATATTGAAATATTGGTACAATCAGCTTCTGGGGCTGCCACTTTAAGAACAACCCAACTGGAACTGGAATATTAGACCAACCTCCGAATTCTGATTGCTTAAAGGACGATTCTTGTTTCTGTTATGTTTTAAAGGATTAACTCACCATGCACGAGCGATTTGAAGTTTGCTATTGATATTGGTATTGAGTTCTTCCTCTGTAAACATGGTGTTTTCCTTTATATTTTTGTGTTATGAGGAGCATGCTCAATGCTTGTGGTAGCAGGTTGCCCTCACTTAACCTCCAAACTGATAATATAAATTCAAGTTCCACACTTCATGTTGTTATGCTGTCATGCCAGTAGCCCACTGGCAGTTTTTGTTAAAGGGGTACTTCTAGCTAAATTGTTTGGAAATGGTACTTTTGAGAATTGCTGCAAAGCAGGATGAATAAGAGGAATAAAAAAAATGTGCATGGAAACATTCATGGTATCATTTAAGTGAGCCACTTATCGGCAGTAATTTTCGGGTGATTTGTTTTGATAATCCTTTTCTTGATAGTTTGTTTCTATTGCATATAAGGCTGGTTAGAGCTTTGGCTTCTCAGAGCTTGGATGGAAAGGGATTTTTAGAGTTTGACATAATTTTGTTGTTGAATGCAAAAAAAACATCTTGCTGTCCTTCCCTGTAAACAAGTGTCTATATTGGATGAAGAACATTGATTTTTTGTAATTGCTTGATCAATGTCTTAGTGATGTTTATATTGAGGGTCTTGTTTTGCGTATTGAAATGTTTCATTAAACAACCATAAAAATACAATGCAGAGAAGGCTGGAGTTTCAACCGAAGTACAAAATGACCGAAATGCAAAATCGAAGTCATTGAAAGAGAAAACTACTAAAGCTGAAAGGCGTGCTCTTCAAGAAGCTCAACGAGCTGCAAAAGCTGCTGAAAAAGGTGTATACAGTTATTTTATTCTGTTTATGAAGCATCAAGAAATCACAAATTTAATTATACTGAAGCTTGTTTGATTATTTGTATGCAATGACTAATCTTTTACTTCTTTTCTGTATGTTTGGACTCACCTCTTTTTTTATGCAAGGACATACCTTGCTTTTAATTGAA
Organism: Triadica sebifera; assembly: GCA_023653625.1. NCBI lineage: Eukaryota > Viridiplantae > Streptophyta > Magnoliopsida > Malpighiales > Euphorbiaceae > Triadica > Triadica sebifera. The sequence goes on from CM042905.1 coordinate 8,772,473, forward strand.
CTCATTTTTGTTGTTGTCAAGTCACTCATGGCACTCAGTTGTTACTAAATGGGTTAATGGTGTTGGTTTATGATTATTAGTTATCATTCTTGGGTAGCTTACGACTGTTATTTTTCAAACCATTCCTTTATATCCTTTTATGCTCTGGCATGATATGTTTTTTGTGCTCTTCAATCATGGTTTGTTATTAGCTGAAGGTGGCAAGATACCTCCTGCATCTGGAGATGCATCTTCAGCAAATGCAAAGTTGTCTAAACCGGCAAAAGCTCCATTACAAAAGAATGATAATGCTGCAGTTGCTGCTTCTGAGAAAAAAGGGGGTGACCGTCCACAGGAAAAAGATCGAAAGAAAGATGTTCCTCAACCACGCATGCAATATGATGACAAGAGTCGGGTGGATAAGGCAAAAAAGCGTGCAGTAGTGAAACAAACTGAAGCTAGGAACAGAGTTGAGTTGTTTAGGCATCTACCTCAGTATGAACGTGGAACTCAGCTTCCTGATCTTGAGTCAAAGTTCTTCCAACTGGATCCAATGCATCCAGCTGTCTACAAGGTATTTAACTGAAGTTGTTAGTTTACAATTCCGGTTGAAAATGTGTTCTACTATTTGGAATAAATTTTTATTGACTTAGACAGGGGTACCCAAGTTAAAGCCAACAATGTCCTTTTTTTGCTAGATGACCATCTGTTCTGAACTTTTTGCCGGATGCCCAGGCGTGGATGTGTTTTTAGGGCCTTTGTTTAATGTCACTTCACACAAGATCAAATTATTTTCGTGCTCTTGTCATTTTATGAGCTTCTGCTGTTGTTTCCAGGTTGGACTGCAGTATTTATCAGGAGATATATGTGGTGGCAATGCTCGCTGCATTGCTATGCTTCAAGCATTCCAAGAGGTCGTTAAGGATTACTCAACACCACCTGAAAAAAGTCTTGTTAGAGACTTGACAGCAAAAATAGGAAATTATGTCTCTTTTCTCATTGAGTGTCGACCTCTTTCAATCAGCATGGGCAATGCAATTAGGTTTCTAAAGAATCGAATTGCCAAGTTGCCTATGACTATGACTGAATTGGAAGCAAAAGCAACTCTTCATGGAGATATTGATCGGTTCATAAATGAAAAGATCGTACTTGCAGATAAGGTGATAGTCAGGCATGCAGTAACAAAGATCAGGGATGGTGATGTTCTTCTCACATATGGGTCATCTTCTGCTGTTGAGATGATACTACTGTATGCCCATGAACTTGGCAAACAGTTTCGAGTTGTGGTAGTGGACTCAGGTCCAAAGCTTGAAGGGCAACTTTTACTTCGTAGGTTGGTGGGAAAGGGTATCAGCTGTACATACACCCATATAAATGCTGTTTCTTACATCATGCATGAAGTTACTAGGGTGTTTTTGGGTGCATCATCTGTGCTTTCCAATGGAACAGTTTACTCAAGAGTTGGGACTGCATGTGTTGCTATGGTTGCCCATGCCTTCCACATACCGGTCTTAGTTTGCTGTGAAGCATACAAATTTCATGAGAGGGTACAGCTTGATTCTATATGCTCTAATGAGTTGGGTAAGCATTTCTGGCTCAAGTAGGCACTTTGGTAACTAACTGGCTGATTGGTTTCAGAGAGAGAGAGAGAGAGAGAGAGAGAAACACAACAGGCTGGTTCCTATGCTCTCATACTGTCTGTTTCTTGCAGGTGATCCAGATGCCATTTCAAAAGTTCATGGCAGAGAAGACATCTTCTTGGATGACTGCACTAGTGAAAATCTTCAACTTTTGAACTTGATGTAAGTACTTATAACATGTATGACACTCTCAGAGAGTTATCTGCCCTGACTGTATGTCTTATGTTGTATTGTCATTGGCAGTTATGATGCAACACCTTCAGGTTATGTTTCCATGATAATAACAGATTATGGCATGGTAAGTCTGGCTCGCTGCATAATCTATAGCAAATATTTGCATTTTTTACACAGTTTGCTTTTTGTCATTTTATTACGAGTTTTTCTCCAATAAAGCTTGGTGATTTGTGCATAATCACTTGAGGCTTGAATTTCAATATTTTTATTTGCACTTTTGCTTGTTTATTTTCTCATATTTTTTCATTACCTTATTGTCAATTTGCATTGTTGTGTGGTTTTATCATCAGGTTCCACCCACAAGTGTGCCCGTCATTGTGCGAGAATATAGAAGGGAGCAATTGTGGATATAGATCTTTACCTTGTTTGTGGATCATGGAAGGTTTTCTAGCCATTCCAAGTGAAGAAACAATATTTGATGACTTTTTGTTTAATCTTTTCGTTGTCATTTTTCTTTCTCTCCTTCTTCTGGAATAATTGAGTTTCCAAGATTTGGGATTCCTATTTCCCGACTCAGTGAAGAGTGCGTTTTTCGCCTCTCCGGGCAGATTTAATCATGCATACTCTTCTATTTGTATCAAATTTTCCCCAATAATATGGACATTGCATGCGATGGTTTTTTTTTTTTAGTAAAATGATAATTTTGTTGCCAAGGTCTTTGCAACTTAAGCTCTATGTAAATTTCTGCCTCTTAGATAATTTTTTGAAAATGAAACATTATTATTATTATTATTATTATTATTATTATTATTATTATTATTATTATTATTTTGAAGTCTTTGATGTATTCATTCTCAGTACTTGGGTTCAATGCAATAAGTTACTGATTTTCATGTTTCAACTCCTACATCTAAATGGGTCTTCATCAATGAATAAATTAACTTAAATACGATCCTTATGTAGTAAATCAAAGTTTATGAATCCAAATATCAAATGAAAATCATTAAATTGACGAAATTGATTTTTTCAAATGATGTTATCAAAGTCGTATACGTAAGTTGGAAAAAAAAAGAAAAAAGAAAAAATAATAATAAATAAAAAAGAGCTACTGATGCATTGCGCTCTCTCCCTCTCTTTTTCGCATAGACGAGGGGCGAAGTTGTATTGATGGTCAAAAGCTGAAATCCATAGAAGAAGATTTTGAATGGAGTATTATAAGGATATCCCCTATATAACTATATATTCTTCTTTTGTCCTACTATAGCTTCTGCTATTCTATTCATTATTTTGTAACGTACCCTTTGACTAATTTTGTAGTGAGAAGCAAAGATAAAAAATAAAAAATAAAAAAAATAAAGGAAGAAGAAGAAGAAGAAGAACCCCTAAAGCTAAAACATAAAAGTATGGTATAGTCTACAATTAGATAGCCACTAATTATGACCTTGTCTGCAAAAAAAAGTGGTAAGAGTATATATCACCCACATTTTATATAGGTACTACTGCTGCTCTCTGTCTCATCACAGTTACCCATACGCAACCACTTCTCTCCTTTCTCTACCTTAATTCAATCTTTTCTTCTTCTTCATAAAAAACACTTTGCTATACCTAAAGCTAAACACCAAGCAAACACTGCATGTGTATAGGAGATCAATCACACACTTGATTTTCTACTTCTGTTCATCATTTCTCCTGCTGTTGAGAGATTAACTCATGCAATATAATGAATAATATGTAAATTTACTCTCTCTCTCTCTCTCTCTCTCTCTATTTTATTTTTTATTTTTTTGGTTTCTTGTTGTGTGGCTGTTATGTGTTAAATCTTCCTACCGTTGGATGCATAAATATTTATGCGCACATTTTCTTCACCAAGAATGGGGAAAAGGTGATTTTTCCCCCCTTCACCTAGGGTATTGATTGGATGCTGAGAAAATGGAGGAAATAAAGGGGGCAAAATTTTTTTTTTTTTTTTTTTTTAAAAAAAGAAGGTTTCTTCTTTTTCTTCTATTGTCTTCAATTCTGCATGAATCCATGTTAGCCCTCAAATATTCTATCCGGTATATCTGGATTGGCTGGTCATACAGTATGAATAGATACTTCACTTTTTGAAGCAGCATCAATAATCTAAGTGCTTGACTTTTCTGTTATTTTCTCTCATTAATTCATAAATTTATAAATATAATATATGTTTCAACTTAAACAGTATTAATGGCATCTCTTTTTGTTTCTCAGAGATAACACCGTGATTGAAGGTAGAGCTACTGCATCTCTGAGGTAAGTTAAATCTGAGCTCTGGCTGACCATTTGTTTAGCACATTTAACTTTTGCTCTTTTCTGTTAATGTTGTTGCTATTATACAATAATTAATATAATTGTGTGTATATATATATATATATATATATCTGCTGGGTTGCATGTTACCATTGTTTTTGTTCAGATTTTAATTTTGCTAGAAATTTAAAGCCAAGATTTGTGTCAGCAGTGAATCCTAAAATTTTGCCTTCCAAGTACAAACTTACACACTACCTAACTGCCATTCCCTTTAGGGAAAATTCATATTAATTAATTAGGTTTATGTATTTATCATCTACCAAACCAAATCATAATATGACATCTATTTTAATGTAAAATAATTACTACTTTATATATATAACTACTACTTATAGCTGATGGGTTTTGATCCTAATTTTTTCATGAATCAATTCTACACAAGTTTTGTTTATAATTTGTGTTTGTTTCCATGTACATATATACCACCTAAAATTGAATACCAAACCAATCAAACTTGGTTCCATCCATTTTCAATTCACATTTGAACCAATCAAACTTGATTCAATCACTTTCATTTATAATCAATTATATAATAATTAATTGATAAAAATTTACAATTTGAAAATCACACAAAAAATATCATTTTTCAAATATAGTAACACTCACAATTCTAATAATTATCATTATTTACTAAAAACTATAATTAATCATTAATAAAAATTTTAATTATTATAATTCAAACAATAAAAAAATTTACTATAAAAATAACATTAACATAGAATTTTCTAAATATTATTTTTCACTAATATAGAGGCCCATTATGTGTGGACTGGGCTGTTTGGTTGAGAAAATGTTATTTTCTACAACATAGGCAACATGCGAGTTGGCTCTGATGTGATGGGCCACTTTTTTTAAGCCATTGAGAGGTCTACAAAACCATAATTAATTATTTAATTAGACATATAATAATCTTACGAAAAATATGATTTTATAAAGTTATTAATTAAAAACTAGAAAAAGAAATGCCTTAAACTATGAAACTACGGTACTTTCTTTCATCTGATCTCACTCTACCTGACTGCATTATTCTAATATTTAGGGGAAAAAAAAGAGAGCAAAAGCATGTTTTGGTTTTTACTTTATATAATAATTTGCAATTAAGTCTATGGAAATTTTATTAAATAGATTATTTTGACTTACTTTTGAATTATCAAATTTATTCAATTGATTCTCTGAATTGGTAATTTTGAAATAATCTTGTCCCTATTTATGAAACATTTATAATTTAATTTAATTTATGATTATTAAGACAATTGATTAAACAGTTCGTCCTTATATGTGAAATACTACTTATCATCTAATCAATAAATATCTAATTTAACAATTTTTTAGTTGGAAAATTAATTTTTTAAAAATTTATAATTAAAACAGTCAATTGAGCAAATTCTTAATTATTTCTTATTTATTAAAAGCTCAATATCCAATGAATAGTTGTTAATCAAGTAAAATTTTAATTATAGGAGTAACTTAATTCAAAATTGACAATTAAGAGAATCAATCAAATAAATTTTAAATTAAAAAATTTATCAGCAAAAAATTTTTAAAATTCAAGGATCAAAATATATATTGTTTCCTACATTTGTAAGGTTAAGCAATTTTTGGTTTTTACATTGCTAGTTTTATTTCTTGAGGCATAAATAAAGGGAATAAAGAAAAGCGATTTTAGAGGAAGTGAATAAAAATGGAAAAAAGGAAAAAAAAAATGCCTTATCTTAGAAAATCATGAATAGAAATATTTTGTGTGCTGAAGTGATTGATTTCTTTTTGAAGAAATGATTGACTTGACTCTTTAAATCCTCAAAATTGCAAGAGGCTTTGAAATGATTCTTTGAAGCAATATATATATATATTCGACAATCATTGTCACGTTAAAATTAAAAAAGGTCAAACTATTTGCATTTTTTTAAAGGCTGAATTAGAAAATAGCTGAACACTCAGTTATAAATTTTTTTATAAGTTGAATTAAAAAAAATTTATTCAACACTCTATAGTACTTTGATTCGAAAAAAATAACTAAAAATTAATTTATCAAATAATTATTTGAACTTTTAATTTAAGGTGTTTGAAATTGTTGTTGGTGTCAAAAAAATATTTTAATTTTTTATTTATAATTGATTGATTCTTTTAATTTTTTACAAATTATTTTTCTCAAATCTGCTTTTAAAAAAATTTTATTTACTTATTTTTTTTCAAAAATATTTTTTAGAAATCTAAAATAATAATTTTTCTTAAAAGTGTTTTTTCTAAATATAATGTTAAACATGACTTTTGTGAGATAGGTGACTGTTGATAATAAAAGCTCAATTAAACATGCATTTTATCATTCATTTTACAGTTTGAAAAATATTGAAAAAGAAAAATGCATGGAGAATAATAATAAAGAATAAAAATATTGAGTTAAAACTATTTTATATGATATTTTAATAAGTTAATTATTAATCTCTAATTATTTAAAGGTTTGAACTCGATTCTTTGTGAAAATTTCTTATCTAAACCTGATTTTGTATTGACTATAATTCAATAATAAAATATTATATAAATTATTTTGCTTAGAATTCATCATATAATTGACTTATTCTACATAAATTAATTCTAAAGTGTAATCTACAATTAATTAGTGCTCTTTTGGTTGTATTTGTTCTATGAGAATATGCCTAAAACTCTCTCTATGGAGAGTTGAGTGGTAGGTTTAGCCTTTTCATGTCAACTGAGTTGTTTGATTCTCAATAAATAGAGTGCTTTTTTCTATCAACTATTTATTATCTTAAATACCTAAATGAAATATGTGATTATCTAATGAAATTTCATTCTTATCCTCTTAATATATTTCTCAAACTCAGTAATAAATTATTAATCAAATAAACTTTAAATTACTCCCTCCGCTTATGGTTAAAAATAAAATTTTTTTTTATCTAATATAACTCTACATTAATTAGAAGCATTATTGAAAAATTAAAATTCATATTTGTTAATAACAAAATCCATTAAATAAAATATTAATACATAATTATAATTAAAAAAAAGAAATTGAATTATTTTTTGAAATAAATAAAAAATAAACTTATCAAAACAGATAGAGTAATATATAATTAGTTATATCCTAATTTAATAGAAAAATAAGGCCATTTAAATAGCCAACGTTAAACCAACGAGTGTATAAATAAGATGACATAATGCCTTGAGTTCGATTTCTATGTATACAAGTACCTTAAAACTCATAATGAGTGTTTTGCCACCCTTGAGATTCTACTTGAAACAAATAAGATTAATTCCAGTGTATGACTCTAGTTGACTGGTTGAAAATATATATGATCTAACAAAAATAAAGCCAACCTTAAGACTCAATCTGACAAATATTAAATACCTTTAACTACCTCAAAAAGTATTAATCAATAATTTTTTAAATAAAATTTATTTTTATTTTTAATAAAAGGTGAAAAAAGTCCACAAAAGAAAACAAACTATCTACTATAGGTTACTCTAATAATATCATGAAACAACTAAGAATTAATCCTAGGATGAAGAGTTTGCAAAACATGCAACCCTGGAGAGAAATTATACACCAAATGAGATGAGCAGTCTGTAGTAAAGTTGTTCTCCCGATGAACATGTTGAAACACAATGGATGAAAAATACGGTTGTATGTGGCGAATCGAGTTAACTAAAGAGAAATATGTATCATTAACTTGAAATTTCTCCGTGAGCATGCCAATAGCCACCATACTATCACACTCAACAAGTAGATGATTGATGTCTTGCTCCTTAGCCAACTGAGCACCCTAGAGAATAGGCCAAAACTCAACACAACAACCCAGGTTAGAGACAAAACTCACAATCCACTTTCTAGTGATGTCCCTAATCAAACATTCAGCAAAAAGCTCTGTTGCCCATATAATAGAGGGAAACATATGTGTTAACCTTCCAAAATCCCTCAAGAGGGCATTTCCAATTAATAGGAATAGGTGCTCATTGAACTTAAGTATCAGCACCCATTAACATACTACCAACTTTAGAGTTGGTTTTAGCATCTCTTAAAGTATCTATCTATATTACTCTGACACTTCATTTTTAAAGAAGTACCCATGTTATTCGGGTATGACACTAGTATGAGTATGAGATCCTTATCAAATCTTTTCACTTTAAAAGTGAGCACTTCTTCAAAGATTTGTGGTGGTAATAAAGATTAATATAGACTATATAGTAAACATTGATTGATTTGCAATTTAAATGGACTTAGAATTATTATTTTATTATTTGTTTGTAGTTTGAATTTTAGACTTTAAGTTTGTAATGTGAAATATTATATATCCAATTTTATTTTATTTAGCAATTTAATGTTATAATTTGATTTATCTTTTAACTTAAATTATTATATATGAAAATTGAAATATTTGCATTTTTATATGTATAAATATATCCTCATATCGTATGCTAATTTTGGATGCTTTTTAGCAATATTCACGTATTCTAAATTTTAAAAAATAAGAAGTCCAAGCAACATAGGTATCCATAACCAGCTGAAAAAACAATATACTTCCACCACTAAAAAACAAACTCATTCCCGTTTTCCAGAGATCCCAATAGCCAATCCCGAAGTTAATTTCCTAGTTGACCCCATTCAATTTGAGATTTGTACACTTCAGGTTAAACAAAAACCAATCTCAAAGTGAAATATCTGCTGCAAAAAAGGGAACAAAATCAGTGGGAATAAAAGAGTTCCAAAACTAAAAAGTTATAGGGCAATTGCGCAACACATGCAACCCCAATTCTAGTATTCCACAGTTGAAACGATAGGAATTCGAGGAACTAAAATGCCTCCTAAAATGTTCCTAGTTAGTCATCACACCATTATTCAACATAAGCCACATAAACATCTTTATTCTTTATTTTCTAGGCCATTTCCAAACAAATTTCCAAAGGGGGTTCTCGGTCGAATTTTCCTCCACCAAAACATTAAAAGTAGATTTTAACGTGAATTCAATTAAGGAAGAAAGCCTCTAAAAAGAAAAATCTTCACCAAGATTGACATTAGGAGGTAGAGTACCAACAATAATAAGTAACACCATTTGAGGAAGAAAACATGAAAAAGTCTCCCATTTCTAATTCCCATCCTCTTTCACAAAATTAACAACTAAATTGTTAATAAGATTAGGCGGAACCTCATTGGAGACATAAAACAACAAATTATTATTCAAATATGGAACCCATATGTCAAGCCAAAAAAAAGTTTTAGTACTATCTTCGAGAGCCCATAACACATTGGCACACAGAACTGGCTAATTAACACATACAAAGAGGAACAATTGGAAGAAGCCACCAAGTTCAAATGAAGAGGTTTTTCCACTTTATATTTGGCTCTCAAAATTTTAACCTAAAGACTATTTTGGTTTTTAAAAAGCTCCCATCTTAGCTTTAAAGAGAAAGCCACATTAAGATTTTGAAGACATCTCAAATGCAAACCCTCATCATTTTTAGCTTGCCAAACTCTCCTCCTAGCCACCAAAGGAGTACCTTTATTCTCATCAGAATCACACCAAATATACTGTTTGGCCGCCTTTTCCATCTCAAGACAAAAAAGTTACTTGAATTTTTGTAGTTTGCATCAAGCAGCTAGGGATAGTCATCAAGATCCATTAGGCAAGGGTAACTCTTCCTACCTTGGAAACTTGACCAACATTGTCGGGGAAGTTAAGTTAACAAAGAGAATTTTTGTATTATAAAAATTAAACTTTAGTACTTCTTTTAGTTATAAATTAAAGTGCATTAATCATAACTTTTAAAATAATTAACCAAAGTATATAAGTAGAAATATGATATGATCATTTCTTTGAAGATAGCTTTACATAAAACCAACCTATAAAATGTTATGGTTGGCTCTCAAAAGGAATCCCTAGTCAACCTTGGTAGCACAGAGAACCTTCAAAAAATACCACATCTGTCGCCACCAAATGATAGACTACGAAAGAAAGTTTGCATTGAACTTGAGTATAAGGATGAGAATAACAATTCTTTTAATGTTGTTGCTAATATTGGTTGTTCATATAAGGATATATTGTCAAAAAAACCTAAGAATGAATATTGCATATGACTCTACATCGATACCAATTGTGCACCCTTGGCATCCTAAGTTCTCCACAAAGTGTGATTGGGTAACTAAAGTTGTTTCTTGGATAAGATTTATTGGATTGCCAATACATTTGTACCATAAAAGAATCTTATAAGCCATTGGCAATAAGTTAGTAAGATTGGTAAAGGTTGACTACAACACATCGAATTCCTCAAAGGGTAGATTTGAAAGAATTGTTATTGAGCTTGATATTAGAAAACCTCTCAAACCTTATTTTGAATTTAGGGATGTATCAAATTCAATATGAGGGGTTTAGTTGTGGCTTGGTAGGACATATAGATAATAATTGCAATAATGCAATTAAGTCACGGTGTTCTAATATGGATCAACTTAATGAAGGTATACTTTTGTATAAAAAGAATAGGGATTGATTAAATGGAGGGTCCTTTTCAGTAGTTCAGGTGTTTGGACCTTAGATGTTAGTGCAAAAATGAAATAGAAAATTTGTTAGTAGTAGTAGAAAGATCATAGATAGATTGATGGAATAACTTCTAATAATATTCGCAATTTTAGCTCACAAAAGGGTAATCATCTTTTTTGATGTGCAGTGCCAGTTGAGGAAGAGGAAGAGGTTGAGGTGGGGCAGGTTAATAACTTTTAAAGTGCATTAATCATAACTTTTAAAATAATTAACCAAAGTATATAAGTAGAAATATGATATGATCATTTCTTTGAAGATAGCTTTACATAAAACCAACTTATAAAATGCTATGGTTGGCTCTCAAAAGGAATCCCTAGTCAACCTTGGTAGTGCAGAGAACCTTCAAAAAATACCACATCCGTCGCCACCAAATGATAGACTACGAAAGAAAGTTTGCATTGAACTTGAGTATAAGGATGAGAATAACAATTCTTTTAATGTTGTTGCTAATATTGGTTGTTCATATAAGGATATATTGTCAAAAAACCTAAGAATGAATATTGCATGTGATTCTACATCGATACTAATTGTGCACCCTTGGCATCCTAAGTTCTCCACAAAGTGTGATTGGGTAACTAAAGTTGTTTCTTGGATAAGATTTATTGGATTGCCAATACATTTGTACCATAAAAGAATCTTATGAGCCATTGGCAATAAGTTAGTAAGATTGGTAAAGGTTGACTACAACACATCGAATTCCTCAAATGGTAGATTTGAAAGAATTGTTATTGAGCTTGACATTAGAAAACCTCTCAAACCTTATTTTGAATTTAAGGATGTATCAAATTCAATATAAGGGGTTTAGTTGTGGCTTGGTAGGACATATAGATAATAATTGCAATAATGCAATTAAGTCACGGTGTTCTAATATGGATCAACTTGATGAAGGTATACTTTTGTATAAAAAGAATAGGGATTGATTAAATGGAGGCTCCTTTTCAGTAGATCAGGTGTTTGGACCTTGGATGTTAGTGCAAAAATGAAATAGAAAATTTGTTTGTAGTAGTAGAAAGGTCATAGATAGATTGATGGAATAACTTCTAATAATATTCGCAATTTTAGCTCACAAAAGGGTAATCATCTTTTTTGATGTGCAGTGCCAGCTGAGGAAGAGGTTGAGGTGGGGCAGGTTAATAATCCTTTTTTTTTTATGTAACTTAGTTTCATAATAATCCTTCTTTTGAAATGAAAACAAAAGTTCATGTTTCTCCAATGGGAGAAAGTTCTCAGAATGACAAAAATATTCCAAAGGAAAAATAAATGCCGAGAAAAAATGGAACCAGAAAGTTGTTAATGATAATAATGAAATTGTTTGGAAAATTCTAAAAGTCGTTGGAACCAATTGTCATGTGTCATTTTCAAGCAGAGCATTATAGTACTCAAAAGGAGAATGGTGCCATTATGGAAGTAGATGTTAGAGCTAATGACCTGGTGCTAGTTGAACATAATGTTAAGGCTGTTAAGACGGTTGTAGAAGACGCTATTATCGATGAGTAGAAAAATTGTGATCCTAATAAAATTCATACAATTGAGCCCAATGCCCACTAGATATTTCTCAATCCTTCTAATTTATCTCATGATAAAAATTTAGTTTCAAATATTTTAGATAAAGCTAATCATACAGTTGTCAAAGTCACCCATCCTACAAATCAATCTATCTCTATTTTGACTAGTTTTATTCGGGATAAATTGGTTAGTAGGGGGTTAAAATAGTGATTAGTAAATTTAGTTGTGTGAAGCCTCCTGATGGAAAAAAAAAAAGAATAGTTTGAGGTCTTTGTCCCACACGAAAATTTCCAAGAAACTTGGTAAAAAGTTGCATCATGGATGGCTCTATTGTGTTGAGAATACCATTAATGTGGCATTGATGGAGTATGATAAAGATGAGCCAAAACTAGTTTGGTTTAGTTCTTGTTTTGTTTGCTCTTATCTCTTTTTGCATTTTTGTCATGGATGATAAAATTATGGTATGAAAATGTCAATAACTAGTGTCTAGAAATTCAATTGGTTATATCATGGATGTTGTTAAGCAATATCATTTGTACTGTATTGCTCTACCTGAAACTAAAAAGAATAGTATTAATGTCGACCGAATCATGCATAAAGTGATTGGGATTCAATCATTCTCTCAAAATTGAAGTATATGGCTTTTCAGAAGGCATTTGGGTTTTATGGAAGGATGATCCTTCACTTACCATATTATTAAAATGTGGGTGAGTTTTCTGGTATTTCAAAATTTATGCTTTCGGCTATTTATGTCGAACCTTCTCCTGTTTACAAAAGAAAATTTTGGCAGAATATTTCTCAGTTTGAAACATCTATTTATGGTCCCTAGTTGATTGTGGATGATTTTAATTCATTTCTCTTTTCTAATGAAATAATTGGAGGATCAGAAAGGGGAAGTCAACCTTGTGCTTTGTTTCATAAATGGATGAATGATTTTATGTTGGTTGATCTAGGATTTCAAGGGCCGAAGATGACATGGAAAATAATACTATAAGAGAATAGCCAGATAGAGGCATTTCAAATTTGGATTGACACATTATTTCAAAATGTGACTATTCACCTTTTTCCTTATATGACTTCAGACCATCGACCAATCCTTGAATCTTAATTTTCATAGAAATCAATATGACCCAACTCTTTTCAAGTTATTGGCTCCTTGGTTGCTTCATAAAGATTTCAAATCTTTTGTTCAGGAGGCATGAAGAAATTTAAGAGACATTATAGAGGATATAAGAACTTTTGCTACTCAGGCTTTGATTTGGAAAAAGGAGGTTTTTGGGAATATTTTTCACAGAAATAAATATATTTTAGCGAGACTTCAAAAGGTGGAAATACCATAAACTCTAATTACTCAGAGTTTTTGAGTCAGCTTGAAAAGGAACTAGAGATTGAATATGAATCCCTCATTTATTAGGAAGAGTTGTTATGGAGACAAAATCCAAGTCTGATTAGATCACAACAGGGGGTTCTTAATACAACCTATTTTTATGCTAAACACAAAGTTCGTAAGGAGAATTACAAAAACGATCGGGTTCAGCTTTTTAATGGTACTTGGTGTTCCGATGGTAATGTCCTTCAACAATATGCCATTGATTTTTTCAATTATCTTTATAGTGAAGAGTTGATCCATATGCTTCTTTATCCTATTCAAGGTATGTTTCCTCCTTTATCGAATTACTATATGCATGATTTATATAAATTAGTGTCAGATGATGAGGTTAAAATAACTATGTTTGCTATGGAACCTTTTAAGGCACTTTGAAATGATGGCTTATGTGTGATTTTTATTCAGTCGAATTGGGATTTTGTTAAAAGTACTCTTATTGGCTTTGTTCAAGACTGTTTGAAAGGTAGTGAGATTTATGATAATTTATATAAAGCTATCATTACTCGCATCTTCAAGAGGAATAACCTATCTTTTGTAAAGTACTTTCATCTTATCAGTATGTTATATGTTGTATACAAGCTTTTTATGAAGGAGATCACCAATTGAATTAAACCTAGTTTCAATTAACTCAGGCTAGCTTTATTCCTACTAGGCAAATAATTGACAATATTGTGATTGTTCAGGAGGTGGCCCATTCTATGAGTAAAAAATATGGGAAAAAAAGGGTTGGATTGTGATAAAAATAGATTTTGAAAAGGCTTATGACCGGTTGAAATGGGACTTTGCGTTTAATACTTTAATTAATGTTGGTTTCCTTATGCAACTCATTTATGTTTTGTTCAAGAGTTGGATGTCTAGCTCAACGAGTATCATATGGAATGGTGTTATCTATAATTATTTGAAGCCATCCCGGGGGGGTTCGTTAAGAGGATCCGTTATCTCATTTTTTTTTTCAAGAAACGATTGTCTCAAGATATCAAAAAAGCAGTCGAGGAAGGAATTTGGAAATTGATTCGATTAAGCAGGGAATTTAGAAATTGTCTCAGCTTCTTTTGTTGACTTTCTTTTAGCCCTAATATTCCACCCTAGCATAGACTTTTCAAGTCGCTTTTACATATTTATGAGAAAGCTTTTGGTCAAGTTATTAACTTAGAAAAGTTAGCCATTTCTTTAGCCCTAATACTAACCCCTCCAGTGTACCCCATCTTAAAGCTTTATTTAGTATCCAAGTGGCAACATGTTAGGAATATTACTTAGGTTTATCCTCAACAGTGGAGAAAAATAAAAAAGATTAATTTTGTTTCATTAAGGATAAGGTTGCAAGGAGGTTGACGGACTAAAAGAGTAAATACTTCTCCTGGAATGAGGGGGGAGGTAAGGAGATTCTTATAAAATCCATCATTCAAGTAATTCCCTCCTACATTATGTGACTTTTTAAGCTTTCAGTGGGTATTTATGAGGATTTGGAAAGACTATGCTCTAGATTTTGGTGGGGAGATACTGTTGATAAAGGTAAAAATCATTAGAAAGTTTGGAACACACTTTGTATCCCTAAAGAATATGGAAGATTGGGCTTCAGAAAATTCTTTGATTTTAATCAAGCTCTTTTTGCAAAACTCTTTATGATCCAGAGTCCTGTATGCCAGATATGTTAAAGTGAGGAGCTTCCTTGATGCTTCTATATGATCGGGTTACTCATACATGTTGAGGAGTATTGTTTGGGGTATGAAACTTTTTGAAAAAAGTATTGGATGAAATGTTGGGAGTGGCTTGTGTATCAGAATCACTGAAGACTTATGGATACTTGATTTCCCTCCTCTTCAGCCTGTCAATCAATTGGCTTTAAACTATAATACTTGGGTTTGCTCTCTTTTTCTTCTTAATGGTAATTGGAACTCTCTCCTTATCTATAATTTGTTTGATGATTCCATTACTGGAAAATTTTTGGCTATTCCACATTATTGTGTCAATATCGAGGATTTTATGTTTTGGATAGTTAGTAAGAATGGAATTTTTTCGATAAAGAGTGTCCACCATCTTGCTCTCAGCTGTAAAAACTCGAACAATCCTAACCTTATCCTCAATGCCTAGTGGAAAATTTTTTTGGGCTCTTTCTCTCCCCTCAAAATTTAAACTTTTCTTTTGGAGAGTTCTTCATGATATCATCCCCACTAAAGTTAATTTGGCTAAGCACCATGTACCAATTTCTTTTTTATGTTGCCATATAGTTGATGAAACCACTTTCCATTGTTTGTGCTTATGTCCTTCAATTGATAATTTCTAGTCAAAAGCAAACTTTTAGGTTTTCAAAGATAATTATTGTCCTTATAACTTTTGGGAACTCTTGCAATATGTAAAGGAGTTAAAAGGTGCTAATGGAGTGAAGGAATTCATTTTGCTGTGTTGGTCCCATTGAAACTCAAGGAATGTTGTACTTCATGGGGAAAAACCTAGAGTTGCAAGGTTACAAGTGAATTGGGCTCATAATTACCTTAATTGTTTTAAGAAGGTTGCTACTGAGACTACAAGTAATACTATGATGGCAAGCAACCCTCATATTTGTTGCCCATGTCTAGAATCTATCAAGATCTTTGTTGATGCTTCATACTCTGCGGTTTTCGGTCTTAGAGGAGCTAGTAATGTTGTTATACATCATGATAATCGGGTTTTAGGTATTAAAGTTATTCCTTTGAAGTTTTTTTTCTCAGCTCAACATACTGAATTCTGAGCTATAGAGGAAGGTGTGAAGTTGGCAGCAAATATGGGGCTATCAGAATGCTCTCCTTTATTTGATAACTCAAGCATTGTGTCTCTCTTTAATAGTTCTCTGTTTTCTTTCCCTCTCTTAGGTACAATTGTTTAGGGTAATATTGGTGAGCTCGAGCTCAGTTCGTTTAAATTTATTACAGGCTCAAGCTCGATTCGAACTTTTATACTTGAGCTCGAACTTGACTCATTTGAAAATTATCAAGTTCGAGAGTGGCTCGAGCTCCGCTCGTAAAAAAACTCATTTATTATGCATAACGAGCTTATCTCGAGTTTGACTCATTAACTAATAGTAACAAAAGCTTGAGTTTGGCTCATTAATTAATAATGATAAAAGCTCGAGTTTAGCTCATTAATTAATAATGACAAAAGCTCAAGTTCGACTCGTTAACTAATAATGACAAAAATTTGAGTTCGGCTCTTAACTACTAATGACAAAAGCTTGAGCTCGATAACAAAATATAACATAAACAAGCCTTAAATTAATATGTTTGCAAGCTTTTAAATGAACACGTTCGCGAGCTTTTTAAATGAATATATTCACGAGCTTTTAAACGAACACGTTTGCGAACAGGTTCGCGAGCTCATAAATGAACAGGTTCGTGAACTTTTTAAACAAACATATTTGTGAACGTGTTCGTGAACTCATAAATGAATATGTTCACGAGCTGACAAACCACACAGTATAAAGATCGAGTTCAATGAATTTGGATTTGAGCTCGAGTTCAGCTCGTTAATTGTAATAAACAATTTCGAACGAACTGTTTTCCAAAGTGAGACCTGAATAGCTCATAAGTGACTTGGTTCATTTACAGCCCTATAATTGTTAGTAATAGTTATGCTCTAAGATTCCATCTTGGCATTTCAGTTTCCTTTTGCTATGTTAATAGGTCTTTTAATTCTACTGCACATGTTGCATCTTCTTGGGCTCGAAGGAGTAGTAAGCCTGTTTCTTGGTTGGATAGTTGCCCTACGTGGCTTGGCTCTATACTTGCTTAGGCTTTTTCTATTAATCTTATGCCATTGTTTATAAAAAAAAATAGATAGTTAAACAATCTAGAGAACAATTTCAGGGTCAAGCTAGCTTTAGGGTGGGAGGTCTTATTTAGTTTCACTTGTTGGCTGCTATGGAAATGGAGGAATAAGACTATTTTTACTCACAATCGTACTCTTGGAATTCTCAAAACAAATATAATTTTTAATTTCGTAAATCTAACATAATTTTTAATTTCATAAAGCTTGCCACCTTCAATTCTTTAACAAAGATGGGGGAAGTTACCAAAAGACAGGTGGATGAGTTTCTAGGATGGGTGGTGCCTACACCAGGTTTTATTGCTTTGAATACTAACGGAGCATTTGGCTGGAGCATTTTTAAGGCAATTTTAGGTGGTGTTATGCGAGATGGGGCTAACAGATGGTTTGGTAGTTTTTCAACTAAGTTGGATTTAGAAATGACAATTGGATTTGCCACATGGTGCCTCGTCCCGAACAGAACATATTTTTTTATAATTTTTATGTCTTGCCCCAATCCATATTTTTTTTACGGATACGGTATATATATCACTGCCCTGAATATTATTTATATATATAATAATTATTTATATTTTAACATAATTAATATTTTTAAAAAATAATAAAATAAAAATATAGCAATCATTTATAGTAAAAATTATTATTTTTATTTAAACAATTATATAATTAATTAATTAAAATAAAAAATATTTTTAACATTAAAATAAAATAAAATAATTTAATAAAAATCGGGGATTCCCATTTCCGTGTGGTGCAAGGACGGGAATCCAAAATTTTTCTCCAGTAGGGAACGTAAAGGGGTTGGAAAACAGGGTAGGGTGTCGTGGTCAAGGACGAGGACAGGAAATTCTGTCACGTTGCCATTGCTAGGTGCATTGGTGTTCCTCAATTAGAGTTGAACTTTGGGGGTTGTACATTGGGCTGCAACAGGCATAAAGGGATGGATAAAAATTTGCATCCAAACTAATAATTGCAGCATTGCTTGTTTGTTCTCCTCGGACCAGCTCTCTTCCAATAAAAATGTGGATCTAATATCTCGTATTAGAGGTCTCCTTCATCAAGATTGAGATGTTCGTATAGCTCTTGTCTATAGGGAAGGCAATATGCTTGGGGATGTTATTGCTAATTATGCTCTCTCAAAAAATCGGTTTTGTTGGCATGGCTCTTCTCCTTCGGGTGCTGGAATTATCTTGCTTAGAGGTGTGAGCAGAGTGATAATTTAGTTTGTTTCTTTTGTTTCCTGTTTTTTTTCTTTTTTAAACCAACTTACAAACGACATATAAAATAAATACGTTGATATATTGTAAAAGAATCTTCCAACAATTCAATTAGTTCTGTGAGTTGAAGACATTAACAATTTCAATTTGAAATGAAATATTTATAATTTAATTAATGTAAAGTTCAGGACCATTTTGGGAAATATTTAAAATTAAAAGGGTTCTAAGAATATTGCCTGTCCTTTTCAGAAAGTAATATCACTTATATGGTTCGGGCTAGAAATTACACTAAAATAAATCAAGGGCTTCTTGATTTCATTGTAAAGGGAGGTTTTTTTTTTCCTGAGATAATTTGATTGTAAAGGGGGAGAAAAACAATTAATCTAGAGATAAAATGCTTACCATTAATTGTTTTTGGTTCTGCATCTCTATGATCATATATTACCAAGTTTTACGAGTCATCAAACAATACTTTTTTAAAAAAAAAAATTGAGAATTTCAAGTTCTTTTGGAGCTGTACCCTTTGTGATTTCTCCATTACTTGAAAAGAATTTTATTTTTTTAATAAAAAAATAAAAACAATCTGGAGCTTATGATCCAAATAAGCAAGCTACTAAAGTAAATGTCAATAAAAGATCTCTATCAATTAATGCAACTCTAGGCCCTCAAAGATTGGCAGAAGTCAAATCTTGTCATAGATTCATAAATTTGTTGGTTTCATTGGGAAAAATCCTTTTAGTTGCATTGACGGACTATTACCAACCCTCTTTTTAGGTAAAATCTTTGTTTTTCGAAGTTACACTCATGGCCCTGACATCCATGTAAATATATATATAAACTATTGACACTATATCTCTATAACAGTACACTACATATGTCTTCTCCTCCTGAAAGTACTGAGATTTTAGAGCTGAAACAAGTGATTCGATCTAGATTTTTTGCCACAAGAAAATCATCTTAAACTATTTTTTTTAAAAAAGAAATTATTTCTAGTTCCATACCGAGTCAAGTCTCATTAAGACCGAAAATTCAGTGTTTGTAACTGGGTCTGGTATTCTCCATCATATACTCCAACTTGTTTCTATAAAATTAATGTTGGATTTGACTTCTACTTACAATTCTGAAGTTTCATATGTGACTTGGGGTTTGGGCTTTAATATATTTTCATAAAATTCTTAATAATCTCAAAGTGTCAAGATCTCATATCCATGTATATTCCTAGTATCCTCAAATTTTGATCCAAGTAATGAGTGGATGAACAGAAGCAATCTACAGTTTCATTGTCATTTAGTATCTGTCCTTAATTCAAAATAGCTTATCTTTCTTGAGGAAAAGAACAAGAAGAAGAGGAATCAAGGCCTGAAATTTATTAGTGTATCACCTTGCAATGATATGTATTAATTGAAACAGAAAACCCATTTCTCTGTTGTTCATACATGACATGTATATATCTGCTGGTGGCAACAACAGATTTAAGTTCCAGCACCACGATGATATGAGGTAAGTGACACTAACATTATCTATTATTATTATCATCATCTTAATCATCTCTAGTTGTAAAACAAAGGAAAAAAAAAATACAAATTTTGACCTTTGAAATAAATATGGGTGTTTTGTTTAGTGAGACTCTAAACTTTTATATGTTCAAATTAAGTCCTTTAATTTTAATTTGACAAAATTAAGCCTTTATTAACCTAGCTAGAATAAACGACTTGTTTTCTGAAAAAGAATCAAAGTTGGAGGATGTAATTTTGATAATATCAAATCTAGAGGACTTAATCTACATAAAATAAAAGTTCAATTTGAACCTACACAAACATAACTATTAATCATAAAGAAAATCAGTTGTGAATATAAGTTTAGTGGTGTGTGTGTGTATATATATATATAGTTTCTTTTGCTTCCTTGGCTAATGTAATCCACTTCAATTAATTACAACTCACCTAATCAATTCACTGACACGGATTCTTCCATTTCCAAAACTTTTGCAAATGAAAAAAAAAAAAGGAAAAAAAAGCTGTGGAAACTATAATTATCACATCATATAAAATCCCTATACATATAAATTTTACAGTCTTATGCTCTATTAGTAAAGATTAGCTGAACTCAACTAGGCTTTGATTGATCTATCTAATTGGGATTGGCTGGGCTATGGGATCCTTCTCCAGTTCTCCCCCATTATATTTGGTTAATTAGGAAAGATGGCTGCTAAATTGAATCCTTTCTCATTAATTCGGTCATGTCATTCTGCGTCTGACCTTCACTTAATTTTTCATACTGTGTCAAATGATTGAGTGTAAGTATCAAACATTTTCAATAGGTTTATGTCCGTTGCTTTCTTGACAAGCATAAAGAACTAATCCTTAGTTCAATTGGACTGTAATATTTATAAAAAAATTTAAAATTCATTGGACTTGTAATAAATAGGCAGAATGTTCTGAATTAATTATTTTTGCATAATTGGTTTCATTAAAAACACAATAAATAAATAAATAAATAACAAATGAATTTTAAAATGCTTGCTACATTATCTTAAGAAGAAAATATATGTAAACATATATTTTGATAAGCACGATTCATATTATTAATGGAAGCGAAAAAAAAAAAAGATAGCAAATATTGTACAATACTATAAACACCATAAAAGATACATTAATTAATAATTGAAGAAAATTGGGAAATAAGCATATACAGATATATGAGATATAAATATCCTCATCAATCATCACAGTCTAATCCAAAAATGACAAGCAGTTCTGTAATTAATATATATATATATATATATATATATATATATATATATACAACAGCTTACATCTTCATCTCCCATGGATCATAATTAGTGTAGGCATTCACTGTTTCAGCCTCCCAGAGCTTGCCATAGAGATGCAATCCTACAAATTTACAGCATATTACTTGATAAGTTTCATATATATTTAACTCGAAATTTAAAATTTCTTTAGGAAAAAAATCACTTAATCTTTTACCTGTAGATCGATTCATATTAGTAATAGCACACAAGCTAGAGCGTGCAATTGCATTGTTAAGATCCCAATTTGGAGGCAAATTGGGCAAGTTGTTGCTGTTGCTGTTGTTAATGTGGCAATTTGCATCTTTTAACATTAAAAGACTTTGTTGATAAGTACCCACCATTGAAGATGGCTTCAACTTCCTTTTAATCACTATTGACTCCTCAATTATGTTGTTATTAGGCACTTCTGCTTCATTGTGAGCAATAACCTTGAAGCTGGTGGAAGAATAAGAAGCTGATGATGATGATTGTTGATGATGGTTTAATGAGCTGGATGGTTTTGATTGGTTCAATGTCTGATCAAATGTAGGGTCTGGATTAATTTTGGAGTACTGATTGAATGTGGTAGTGCACAGTAGTTTAACTCTAGTTCTCTCCCTTGCTCTTGCCCTTGCCCTTTCTCTTAATTCTTTAGCAGCAGCAAGTTTCAATGATGATAAAGCTACTGCCTTTTTCTTCAGCTTTTTAGTCCTTTTCCCGTTCAAGATTCCATTTTCCGATTCAACTTCTTCACAAGTTGAGTTAGAAGAGAAACTTTTAGCACCTCCACTATGATTATTATCGTTATCCTGGGCTAATTCTTTAATGGCTTTTCTTGATTTGGTTAGCAGCCATTCTAGGGTTTTGCTTGCTTTATCAAACCCTAGCATATCCTGAAGATCAAAAAACTTGCGGGCGATTTCTATCGACAATCTTACTCTCCGATCCCTTAAACCTTGAGCTGTGTAGATTTTGCTATGCCTATCTTTCTTGACTGGCCTTTTCTCAGCAAGAAAAACAGAAGATGTACCATACCCATATTGATAATGATGGTGATCTCCATAGGTGACCTGAATATCTTGCTTGGTACTCATCACATTGTTCGAAGATGGGCCTGGTGTTAGCAGATTAGAATCTGAAACTGGAGGATTAATTGTGATATTGGGATTGTGATGGTGATGAAGATGGAAGGAGTTGGGATTAGGTTCATAATCAAGAATATTGATGTAAGGAGAAGGGTCACCATAAGAAAAAGCAGTGAAAGGATTGAGAGTAGTACTGGTTGAACAGAACATTTGTGGCTCCAATTGCAGAAGAAACAAAGAGAAAAAGAAAAAAAGAAAAGAAACCCTAGCTCTTTGAAATCGAAAATTTAATTAGTACCAGCTGCCATTGTAAGAGGACCACGCCATTTTCCTCATTTGAATTGAGAAAGACATCTATGTACTCTGTGTGTGTATAATAGAAAGAGATAGAGAGAGATAAAGACTGATAGAGAAAGGAACCCAAACAATGTTTGGCTGGAGTGAAATAAAGGAAAGAAAGAAGGAAAACAGTAAGTTTTTTTTTTTTTGTTAACGCGGTTTATTTTTGTATGATTATTGATATTAATTAGTTACTAAATTCTGAGAAGGAAAAAATAAATTATATTCTTCTTTTAAAATAATCTTTTTTTTAAATCAATGTTGATTTTTTGTATGATTATTTTTTATTAAAAGGGTCCAATAAGTGTTAAGAAATTTGAAATCTCATTGTTCTAATCATTACACTAACTAATAGAAATTTTTGCATAAATTGAATTTATATAGAACAAATTTATTGTCTATCATGAATAAATTTATGAAGAAAAATGTCATATAAATTATTTTTTTTACTATGACACATCTTCTTTAGTTTGATTTATATTGATTTGTTCTATCTAAAAATTTCACCTAAAACCAATAGGTTATTGCTATTGCTACAACTTTATATTATCTTTTGTTGCTTAAATATGGTTACAAAGATTTAAAGATATGATCTAAATTTTCTAGAATCACACGGTGATTCTAGTAATTAAAAGAATTATTTATTTATTTATTTTTGAGAATGGAATGGAAATAGGAAAATGGTTGTTAAATATATGCTTGTTGAAAAGTAGGGCAAAGAGAGGAGAGTTAGTGAATGTCTAAGAAAGGTTGGATCACAAATTTTATGCTCCTTAGATTGGGAGCAGCAAGGTGTGGTAGGGACTGATTGGGTGAGTGCAAATCCTTTTCAAACACCTTTTTAAACCCCCTAATTTACATAAATACCAGAGGGTTCACATTAATTATCAATGACACTATAAGCAAAAGAACTAATTGCTTTGTCTTTAATTCCAAAGAATTAATTAATTAAGGCTGCTTTTGGCCATTTACATCTTTAATAACAAAGATAAAAAGATTCCTGTGAATCCATGACAAAATCTTAACTCACAGTCAGAAATTGAGGACATACTCGCAATAAATACCAACAGTAAATAATAATAATCAGTAAAGCTGCCATGAAAACATGACCTCTACCTTTGATATATACATGAATGGATGCATGTGCTGATTAAACTAGCCTCCAATTGCTTATAATTAACTGTTAATGTCATTGACTGCCTTTCTCACCTAGTTTAAACAACATTAAATTGACTATTTTCAACCCCATTTTTTAAAGAATCCCCAGAAGAATATAAAAGTTAATATTAAATTAATGTTAGCTCACTTGACAAGTAAGCTTTGATCCCATTTTTCTAATTTGGGTTTCGAAATATACAGATTTGTTTTTTCATTTTTTTTAGTAGAGATGTGCTAACAACTGATCAGCTAATTGGTTCAAACCCGCCCTACTTTGTTCTTTCTCATTTTTTCATTTGAGCAATCACATTTATTTTGATTGATTCTCACCCACCTGTATAGAAAAACAGATAAGAAATATATGATTGACATCTTACTTTTTTACACTACGTGATAAACACTTAGACATAATTTGCTAGTATTTGGGAACGATTCGATTAAGTTTGGAATTTGAGATTTCAGAGCATCAATCACCAGATACGGTCATTAATTAAGCTAAAGCATGTCGCCTAAATTGCTGTTGCTCTTTAAAAGTCATACGAGTAGGGTTAATTTTACTAGCGGTAAATAAACTTAACATAACTTGCCACTACATCAGGAAAAAAAAAAACAAATTGTATCACAAAAATACCTAAACATTTTTTTTAACACAAAAATCACTGTATTCAATTTTGTTAAGTTATCAACTCGAAATTTGACATAATGCATAATGTGGAGCCAGATTTTGCCATGCCATGCCACACCACATGAAATGCCATATAAGTACAACCTTAATTTCGATTACTACATCAGATATTCACATAGCAGTGTCACATGAACAAAAATACAAAAAAATATATCTCTTATTTACTTGCTAGGTTAATTATATTTATAGTTACTGAATTTATATTATAATTACAATTCAATTATTAAAAAATATTTTTTAATTCATCTTCATTGTTCTTAAATTCATTTTTCAATTTTACGAAATAATCACGCATCTCTTCCTTATATTCATTTGGTAGAGTGATGTAATCTTTGTGAGATATATTTCTAACATTTTTTATCTCATCGTCTCTAAAATGTATCACAAATATTTTTATTCTATTTTACTTATATTTTGAATACATTTAACTTCTTGTCTCATGGCTTCAAATGATCATTTATCCCCAACCCAAACAAATTTTTGTATATAAAATCAAAATATTCAGGTATTTTTTTGCTACAATTTTTTTTTCTAATTGAATTACAATTAGAATATAAGTTCAATTATTACAAATGAATTTAAATTAAAGTGTGAATGAGAGATATTTTTTTAGATTTTTATCCACCGTATGGATATTTGATGTGGAAATCAAAGTTAAGATTGTGGTTATGCAACGTGACATGAAATGGCAATATCCAATGTCTATGTCATTTTTCTAAAAAGAATGATTGAATATGATTTTGGTGTGAAAAAAAAATGTTTAGATATTTTTTTTATTAATTTTTTTTCTGATTTAGTGGGAGATTATATTAAGTTGAGAGACTGAAATTAATTTAGTACTACTATGTCAAAGAGGAAATAAAAATTAATAATAACAGGTTCCATTCAACAATTTTAATTGTTTTCATGGATTGATGCCCATGTTTCTCGCTGATCTCCTCTGGAATCCTGCCTCTTGAACAATGAAAAAACACCTATTTATCTCACTATTTGTACATTTGATCTAAACTCTGAAGCAATTAAATTAAAAAGCAGGAACATGCATGAATCCAGTGAGCAAATGACAGAAGCATGACCTTGAGGGAGTAGTTCCAGTGTTGCTTTCAAAGGACAATACATGTATGTACGAAAAGGGTTAATGGGCAGTGGGTGAAAATGAGTGGACAAAACACATCTCTCTCTATAAGTTAATGCTTCTTTTTAATTCTTTAACTGCCTTTGTATTTATTTTATTTTTTTGTAATTGCCTTTGTATTTAATATTGCTTGTAGCTCCCTATACGATAGCGGTACTACATTTCTTTCTTTGCGCTCAAACTCAACTTCCATCAAAATTGAGGTACCCTCCTTTTCTTTTCTGCTTATGTTTTTCTACCTTTTTTTTTTTTTTTTCTTTTATGGGTGTCCTCTCAACTCTTAAGACGTGAGTCTAGCTTGGGCTTAATAAAAGGAACCCATTTAGTAAATTTTCATTTTTGAGTTAAAAATAAAGTAGTAATTGATACGGGTTTGTCATTCGTGGGTTCAAATAGAAAAGGAATTTTGACAAAAAAAAATGATTTTTATTAATGATACATTTAGTCCCAACTACACATATATAGATGATAAAATGGCAAAGTACGACACAAATTTGTAAATCATTCATTCATTGTTTTTAACTTGTTTTAATTCATTTATTCATTATAATTTATTGGTATATTCAATTCATTTTGTAAAAGTGTAAGATTGTGCTATTCAAAAGAAAAGAAAAGAAAAAAGTGTAAGATGACTTCCCAAATCCATGAACATAAAATATAATTATGGTATATAGTATTATTTATTTCTCTTTTTTCTTTTCATAGAACAAAAGTGAATGTGTTTTCTTCTTTCATTTTCTTAAGATATTGTGGTTTTTCTTGCCTTATTTTTTCATTCCTTTTCTGTTGGTAGGATTATATGGATTTTATTATTTTCATTTAATTTTTTTTTCTTTTTTCCTTTTCTGTGAATTCCTACTTTTTGGGTAAGTAGGATATAACTGAATATAGTGGTTATTTAGAAAAGGTTGGTAACCTACTCATATGTGGTAGTATATCACCTTAAAAAGATTACTAGGTAGAGATTGAAGACAGGCAGTCACAGAGAATATTAGCTAGGACAAGGTGACCCAGATCCATAAACTTGCATTTTTCTAAAAATTGATAATATACTAAGTTTATGATTTTTTATTTTAAAAAAAAAAAGGAATATAGAAAGTTCGTGATTCAAGAAAGATTGGCTGCTTTGCTTGTATCTTTACAACATGACATCTAAACTGGCCTTCGTAATATTTAGAGGAGATAGAGGCCTATGAACAATATTTACAGACGTACAATGCATATTGAAGAAATTTGTGAACTTAAATTAACGGTAGATGCCCCAAAATCCACTCTCAGATTCAAATAGCTAGCTTTCCTAAACTGAAGCACCTATCAAGATTGCATCAATTTCTTGCAGTATCTTGAAATTAACCAATATGGCTTGCTTCGATTAATTAATCGGATCCTTTCTTTCTACTTTCTAGCATCTTATATGGTGGATGAGATTAACAGTTTAGTAGAACTTCCACCTATGAGCATACCTCAACCTTTATACATGCATACGTATACCATAATTCATTGATTTAGGGTAGTTTTGCAAGACAGATTTTTTAAATTACTTCTTTAAAAAAGAAGAAGAAAAAAAAAAGAAAAACATCATTTTAGATTTTCTCCGACAAGCTCATTAAAAATTTCTTTCGACCATCTTCGGCTATGTTGTTTTTTTCGCATGCAGAAATCACCAGAAGATAAATGTATAATTTTTTTTATATAGGTTTAAATTTTTATTGTGTGATATTTCATAATTATGATTGTACGTAATATCAATGACAGATTGAATCTTAATTTGGAAGAAATATAATGGTTGATTTGAATTGAATATACCAATTTCAATTTTTGTTGTGGCTGATTTTAATTAGTGGCTTTTTCAGTAATTAAGCACCATTAAAGATATAATTATATGCATTCATGTAAATCCTCCTTATTAGCTACACCTCTCTTGAATTTTACTACTTCATGCTTCTATTAAAACGGAGGGATGGATCCGTGATCACCTATATATGAATTTAAAAATAAATAAGGGAGATGGATATCTTTAAATTGTTGGCGAGAATTCCACTTTGAAATTTTTAAAGAACATAATAGAAATATATAATTTTGTTAAAACTAATCTCAGATTAATTTAAGTTATTTTAAAATAATAATAAATTTATAATAATCAAAATCAACTCTTTATTCCATACAATTTTATAAGAGTCAAAAAATGACTAATTGTCATACGTAAATTAAATTAAAATTTCAAAGTAAAATAAAAGAATTTTAATTTCGTTTATTTTCAGGATAAGAAATTTTAATATTTGAAGGGCATTTGAAAATTCTAATTTTTCCTCCTTTTTATAAATGAATTTGATCTTTAAAAGAGAAATTTAGAATTCAAATTTTAATGATCTAATTCTCTTTCTCCATTTAGTAATCAAACTAGAGGGGAAAAAAGAAAAAAGAAATCGATCTTTTCTTTTCTAATTTTTTCACAATGGCCCTAGTATATATTAATAAGCAGCTGGTCAGTCTTTGATGATTTAGAACTCTTGATTTGGAAAGAATCTGTCCATTACAAAATTCATTTTGACAAGTGATTGATGTTCCTTTTCCACTTTTTCCAGACAGGCTTAAGACAAAGTCAAGTCGTTTTCGTTATCTTTCTCTCCCAGTATTGTTTGTTGGATCCAAATGGGTATGGAGAGCACCATATGCCCAACCATTATTTTTTGAATGATTAATTTGTGGATGTTTGTTGTCTTGTTAAATATTTGATAATTAATATTACTGATATTCATGTGCTTATTTGTTTTTTAAATAATAATATTTTTAGGATTGTTATATTATGGATCCGAGTTCATATTACATTATATATTTCATTCTTTCACAAAATCTCGTATTTTTTTTTAAAATAAATTTTGATAAACTAATTAATATAAAACAAGTTCATCAATTATAATTTACATATTTATCATTTTTTTGAATTTATAAGTGTCTTAATTATAAGTTTATCGTTTTGAACTTACAGACTTATCATTTTAAAATTTATTATTCAGAAGTTACAAATTTATTATTTATAAACTAAATGTTTATCTTTTTAAACTTACAGATTGATCATTTATAACTTGCTGCTTTATTATTTATAAATTCATCATTTACAATTTGCTAACTCATTACTTACAAATTTATTATTTATAACTTGAAGGTTTATTATTTTGAACTTATATATTTATTCTTTTGAAACTATAAATTTATCGTTTAGATTTTACAAGTTTAACATTTACATATTCATCGTTTACTTTTTTCAGATTCATCATTTTAAACTATACGATAAATTATTAGAAAAATATAGGTTTATCAGTTTTAAACTTACGGATATCACTTCTAGGTTCATCATTTTTGAAGCTACTGGTTCATTGTTTGGATTTTACATATCTAATATTTACAGATTCGTCATTTATAACTATCAGATATATCGTTTAAAATTTACAGATTCATTATTTTGAAACTGAAGGTTTATCATGTTTAAAATTATATGTATCACTTGCAGGTTCATCATTTTTGAAGTTACAAGTTTATTGTTTAGATTTTACATATTTAATATTTACAACAACAAATTCGACCCCGGATTGTTCACAAAATTTTAGGTTATTAAATAAATATAATAATATTAAATAAATATAATAAAAATAAAATATATTAAATATTAATTAATATTTATTTAATATTTAATTAATATTTAAACCGGTATAGTTTGAAAAGAACTATCGAGGGTTTGAATCCCTCTCTCTCCTTTTCTCGATGAATAAATTTATGTGTTTATTGGTTTTGACTGGCCTAGTATCATAAATGGAAATAACTCGGCTATTTTAAAACTTGCATATTCATCTTTTTGAAACTACAGTTTTATCATTTTAAATTTACAGGTTCATTGTTTATAGTTTATAACTTATATATTCATTTTTTATAGCTTATAAGTTTATGGCTTATAGGTTCATAATTTACAATTTCATTATTTTTACTAAATATATTATTTTCAACTTCCAATAATTTGATTTTCTTTTTTTATATTACTCATTTTTAGTTCAAATATCTTTATTTTCAACCATTTCTTTCACAAAAAAAATCAAAATGAAATATTTTTGTCCAAAAAAATAATAACAATTACTACAATATTCAAAAATACTAAAAAAAATCAAATATGCAAATTAAAAAATTCTCTAAAAATACACTTAAAATATAAATAATTTTGTTTTTATTTATGTTAAGAATAAGAAGAAAAAAGAAAAAAATAATACGTTGAAAAATATGTAGAATATGGTGAATGCATAGTCAAAAAACTATATCGTTTCAATTAATGACATACGAAACATCATGTATTTAGGTTCATATTATAATGTGCGATATTCTTAGTCACCTTAATGGGCTTTGCTAGGAAAAATAAAGAAATGGACATATTTTTGAGGCCGGTATTGATAGGGTGTTTTCTTTTTAGCTGTATTAAATTAATTGCAAATTTTCTATTTAGATCTATTCATGATATATTAAATAAAAAAATAAAGAAATAAAATAGCTAACAGTCCTATCGAATACAAAGCGAGTGAACATCTCAAGATAATATAGAAAATTTGAAGATTTCTGTTCTATTTGGGGACATACACTTAACTGTTGTATGATTAGTTCAATATACAATTATAGCAAGTGAAACTATGATTTTTTTAGTTCTTGAAGTCAATTTCGATAAATCCTTTACCTCTTCTTTTATTCTGTACCACTTAGTACAAGAAGATTGCGAAGATGGAATGAAAGCTGCAAGCACAATTTTTATGTTGATGGAAGGACATCACAAATTAACTTCAAGTTTCTGTTGTTAGTAGGTAGTACACAAAAATCATATATAAGAAAAGACCACATGAATTTCTGTATGAGTAACAGTCAAAATTTCATCACAAAATAACTTTTTTTCTTATGTTATTGAAAATGCTATATGGGTTTTCATTAATTTTGAATATTGTGGCCATTTTAATATCACAAACCATGTATATTTGGTAGAAAGAGGAGGGAAAATCCACAAACAAAAGAGCAAAACTACCTAAAATAAGTGAACCCTACAACATCATGCAACAGCCATTCTCAATTTTTACATTCCAATATATATTGATGCCATTATACATGCACATTTGCCTTTTTGTAAAATTAACTGACGAATAGTTGGCATTCAAAATGGAAAGAATAGGAATGAAGAGAAAAAAAGGGTTTTACTTGTTATTCGAACTTACTATCATTTATATTCGGTTTGTTTTCGGAAAATAATTTATTTTCGGATAGTTTTCTATATTTGATTGCAACAATAGAAAAATAAAAAATAAATAAATAAAAAGTGAAGTGATTTTTTTTTCTTTATATGTAATAAGTCTTAAAAAATGACTTCTTGTTCTTATAATAAGAATTTTTTTTTTTATTTTTTAGATATTTTCTATTGACTTGAATTTTTTTTTTTACATATATTTTGGAGGTAAACTAAATATTGAAAAATAAAAATAAAAATTCAGAAATGATATTTTTCGGAAACAAACCTTAATTTCTTCTTAATTTGCTATCCTTTAATGTTCAACATTTCTTGCTTAGAGTACACATATGTATTCCAATCCCAATTGAGATTAGCGGATGCATTCATCAATGGTTCCCACTACTTACATACTTGCTTCTCTATCTGCATTCTTTTCGTTTTGCTACTCATTACACATTAAACCTTTCAATTTTAAGGCTAGGCTCTCCCCTTATTTAGCTTCTTGTTAATAGATGTATTCAAAAATAAATTGGGTTCATTAATTATGATTGGGTTTTGATCCAACCCAATTAAAATATAGGGGTTTTTTTTGAATTGATTGGGTTATAGGGTTTTTTTGTTTTAAAAAAACTTGTAATGTATTTTTTGTTCATGGGCCGCAATAAAAAAAATGATTTTTCTATTAAAATTAGAGTAATTAATTTATATAGTTAAAGTAATCATTTAATCAATTAATTTATATATTTTTTGTTCATGGCCGCAACCCATGTTCAAATCTCACCTACTTTTTCCCTCAATATGTACTTAATAAAAAAATACTAATTTTTAAATAATGATTATTTAATCAATTTACGCTGTGCCAAAAAAGAATATTAAAAATATCTTAACTTCCATTGGCTTGCATTTTGTTGAATGAAAGTTAATTCCTTTAGTCTTAGGAAAAATAGGAAAAGAGAAGAAAAGATAGCCACTGGAATTCACCTAATAATATCAATATAATAAACTCCTTGGTAAATTCAATTCATGAATTTTCTACATGGTAATTATTCTCTAATTAATTATTAATTTATTCATGAACGTTTTTTTATATAAACAAAAAGGAAGAAAATATCGAAAATTGGATTTAAAATCTAACAGGTTATGAAAAGATTTTAAATCTGATGATTGTCTGCAAATTATACAAATGTAAAAATGGCAAATATCAGTTTTAGCATATTACTCCCCAGGCAAATTTTTATACGCTTCGGGGCCCATCCCTGTAAGAACTAAAAAAAGTATGGGCCCTCAAAATTGGGGCCCAAGACAACATTTATTGTCCTATTTTAAATGTGATTCCTTCAAAATTCACGTACTCCTTTTTCTAACTTCCAATTTCTTACCCAGATTCTACTTGATCTAGTTTTATTTATGAAAAAAAAATAAAAAAATATGTGAAATGATAAGTGGAAAATTTTGACCCGATCCAAAATCTGGATGAAAATAGTGATTCAAATCCATAATAAATCAAAAATGATCTGTAAATTTATGAATCCGGTTTGGGTCGACTCATTTTGAGTCAAACGGATTGGGTTTCAGGTCAACCCATATGAACTGTACTTTTTTTTTTTTTTAAAGAAATTATCTATAAAAAAAAGTTATGTTCCTTTTTATGATTTTTTCTAACTAGCATATCCTATCCATTCAAATTTATTTAATTATTGGGTTATTTGTTCCTATATATGCTAACCTTAATTGTTGGGTTTGATCCAAAATCTGTCACTGCTTTATCAAAGTGTAAGTTAGAAGAGAAAGAAATAGACATGAACAAATTGGGCAATTTGATGCAAGTTTTTAACAGATCTCTTATTATTATTATTATTATTTCGGTTATGATAGTGGATGCAGCTGCTTCTGCTGTTTATAATAACCTGAAATTAGGCATCCTTCACTTGATTTGCCAATAGTAGAGTATGACTTGGTGTTGCTTGTTCAGCCTGTGCTTCTGCTTGGCATCAGTATAGGAGTAACTCTCAATGTCACATTTCCTGATTGGGTTGTCACTATTCTCCTAATTGTTCTCTTTGTGGTATGAAATTATACTTAAATCATTAATTTGAAGTCCCTGTGTGCTATAACTCTTGATTGATTATGGTTGTTTTTGATAATTTCATGAAATTAAATAAAACTAAAATTATAATTTGGATAAATGTATAATTTGTATTTGTAAAAAAAGATATTTTTGTTTTTGGAGGGCTGGGTCGACCCAAAATGACCTAATCCATTATAATCCGAGCCCAAGCCTCTATCTGAAATACATTTATTAACGTTAATATAAAATAATTTTAGATATTAAATATTGAAAACGTTAGTTCTTGTGATGGTTAAAATTTTCAATTGCTATTTTTTAACACCGCTAACAGATGTTAATTATTATTTTTTGAAAAGCTTAATTAAGAAAAATTATTTAATCAATTGAGCTTTTTATTTATTTGACTACTAATCTTTAGAAGCAAAAGCTTAATCAATTGACACTAAATTTAATATGTTTTGATCTTAAGAACAAAATATAATTTTTATTTGCTTTTTGCAATAATATTAATGGGTGATTTTGTTAATAATAATAAGAAGAAAATAACTGATTTATTTAATGAAGTTATAGGATGATTAGCATTTTTTTTTTCTTCAATGGGATAAAATACGAATGTAATAAAGATTTCAAATTGCACAGCCGAAATTTTAGCTTTTGGGAAATAACCATTAATTCTACTTAAAAGAAATATGCTCTACTCATTAGATTACTGATCTTAAAAAGAAAAAGGTGATTAAAATGTTAAAATATGCATTGTAATTTAATCTGAAAGAAAGGAAAAGGATATTGTCTTTTAGTTTTGTTTTTCATCGAGTAACACAACTCTAATCTCAAACTATAAATTATTAGTAGGGATAGTGCAAAACCGAAACTGAAGATTGAACCGAGAGGCCAAATTGAATTCAGTTCGGTTAATTTAGCTTTCAATTTATTGAGTTTGGTTCAATTATTAATGCTGAAAAATCGATTAAATCAAGCCGATTGAAATTTAATATATATAATTCTATAGTGATTAATTCTATTTTTTAGATTAAAAAAACAAAAAATTTTAGTTTATAGTAATTTATGATAGTTGATAAATTCATCAACTCAAATAATTTATTTTCAATTATATTAACTAATTTTAATTTATAGTAATTAATATAGTTATGATAATTTATTTTAATTTATACTAATTTGTAAAGTTGTGATAATTAATAATTTATAAAGTTATGTAATTAATTTTAATTTATGATAACTATGGTAGTTAATAAAATAATGAGTTTATTTCAATTTATCATATTTTTATTGTATTTTATTTTAATTTATAAAATTATATTATTTGATTATAACTTATATATTGTAATTGATAAAGTTATGGTGATTAGATTCTAATATAGTATAGCTGATAAAATATAGTAATAATTATAATTTATATAAATTAATTATTTAATTTATTAAACTGATTAAATCAAATTGAACCGAACTAAAATATTTTAGTTTGATTAGGTTCGGTTCTAATTGTTATTCGGTTTGATTTGATTTCTTCAAATAAAAATAAGTTTTGGTTCAATTTATATAAAATCAAACCAAACAAATTAAATGTTTACCCTAGTTATTAGCAAATAAATTTATAATTATATAGTTTTAATTAAATGGTGGTGGTGACTCTACCCAAATGGGATTCTTGAGCAAATATACTAGCCCTCACAAATAATAAACCAATCAGAACCAGGATTATAAATGTAAATATAAAATTCAATACTAATTTTAAATGTTATCCAAGAGGACGATTAATAAGAGGTTCATTCTAATTAAATAAAGCTTATAATGGTGAAGATGAATGTTATGATACAAATCTAACCCCTACTATAACACCAACGAGTAGCCTTTGATATAGAATGAGCTAATGAGTTGATAACATTGATTAGGGCTAGTATTCTAAGTCTAAAGTCTATATTAAAATCGGTATAACTGTATCGGCTCAATTAGAGATGTATTGTACTGTATCAATAGTTAATACCGTAAATTTTAAAAAATAGCTAATATAATCATTCAAATCAATAAAAATAAATAATAAAAATAAAAATATAATATATTAAATTAATAGACAATTAAAACATATTATTTTTATTTAAAAACATATAAATTACACAATATTTTAATAATATTAGCATACTAAACACTATTAAATTAAATAATAATTTTTGGATTTTTTTATAAGTAAATATATATTTTTTCATGAAAAATAAGAAAGTTTCAATTTTAATATGTAGTCCACTTGTGATTATAAAAAAATCCTTGACCTGCCAAAAGTTTATGCATAAACAAAAGAATAAAAAACATTTATCCAAATATCTTAAAGCGAAAAAAATATTTTGGTCATTAATATATATTATATACTATTTATGTTATAAAAATTATTATATAATATTAAAAAATATTGCATCATTAATTTACAAAGATCTAAAAAAAATTTGCATTCATAATTTAAATTAATAATAATTAAAAAATTTAATTTTTTGATCATTATTTAGCTTTCTTATTAGTATATATCATCCGTATCACTCATAACAAACGATACAATAATGTTACATTACTATTTTCAATTTGAATGTATGTATCAGTTTCGTATCGTATCAAAATTTTAAAAAATTGTTACTCAATGACAGATAGACAATGTATCTGCGGTTATTTAAACCTCATTTTTTATTGAAATTAATATATATATATATGCCTTCATCCTGTATAATTTTAAGTATTAAATGGTTATATATAAACCCAAACTGCTATCAGTCTTTATACAACTCAATCAAATTTTATTGGATCATATAATATCCAAATTAATTTATGGATTACCACTGAACTAAAGCTTAATTAATTGCAATTTTTTAGTTAATAATGAAGGAAAACAATTCAAAAATCAAATGTCCAAGTAAATAATTTGTAAGATTAGCGTTGTGAGAGAAAGAGAAATTGAGCCAAAGGATCTTAATTACTAGCCCCATACTCATAGCAAAAAGAGAAAAATCAGTGTGTCAAACTCCAAAATTTAAGCCTTTCCTTGCCCAAAACATGTTCCCAACTTACCAAACTCCAAAAGTTCAGCATAAAACACAAGTCTTTCATGTCACCATAATGGTGAAGTGCAAGGCTTCATGTGTGCATGATTATCCTGACCCATAAACCGTCCTCAAAGTGTGGTCCTACCTCCAAGAAAGAATCACACAGACAGCTGTAGCTGAAAGTGGGCCTCCAACTTTAGGAGCTGCACGTGGGTATGACAAAGCTGCCATTTGACCAATCAAACATTTGTCTAGTCTGATCAAGAGGTGGCAAATGGGCATATAGGTTAAAAACTTAAAAAAAGCCAGAATTTTTCAATTATTATTTGGGATTTATCAATAAAAAATAAAAATGAACTTGTTGCTTTCACACCTACCCTTTTGCTCTTTGCATTTAGTTATTATTTTTTTTTAAATATATTGTTGGGACCAAAAGCAAACAGTAGGGAACAGTAAGTTAGAATCTGAAGAAAAAAATGAAGCATGATCATCACTCACACACATTGCACGAGCAGGAAGGGGAAGAACCATAAATTAGGTGGAGACCCACCACTTCAGATTTGTCATTTATTCCAGTTCAACAAAGAAACTTGCTTAGTGTAGTGATCCCAGGTTCTGCTGCATATGCCCTTCTTCTCTATTCTTATGAATAAATACAAATATCTATCTACATAATATATATATATATATATATATATATATATATATATATATATATATATATATATATATATAAAATAAGTGACTAGAAGAATTAATTAAGGAGAAAAGGGTCAAAAGATAAAAAGAAAAGAGAAAATCTCTCTTTATTTAGTGGTTAGTCGAAAATGTATAGTGGAATGAGGTGTAAGAGCATTTCTAATAGGTTGTTTTTTTGGACTATTTTATTTTATTTTAAAAAATAATTAGCATTTTTAATTTACTCTTTATTTAATTCATACATTTTATTTTAAATAGTTATTCAAGTTTCCAATATATTTTAAATAGTTATATTATTTAAAGACGTTTTTTATTCTATAAAAAATGTTCTTTATTTTAAAGAGAACTATTAGAAATGTTTTAATCCTGTGGATACAATGTCAATATTTTTATTTATGGATGAAATTATGTACCCTACTCACATAAGGGGTTTAGCCTCTCACATATAGTCTCAGATTCGAGAGCCAGTAAACCAAAATAAACAAATAAATAGAAGAATGTCCTAAAAAAGAAGTATATATAATTATAAAATGATAATAACATTCATTAATATTCAATAGGTGGGTTTGATGATCACATATATCCTTAATTAATCAGTGATCACCATTCTAAATTTTCTTTTGTACATTATTTCCATATTGATCATGTTAATACAACTCTATTAATTATATGACTGAAATTGCAATGGCCACAAAAAAGTGCCATGTCTTATGGGGGGCCAACTTTATGGTGTTGTGCTTCTCCTCCATAAGTGCATACACTGTATATCTTTGCTTGAATATATATTGTTTCGTTTTGGACTTTTATATATATCTTGATGCTTGATCAAGAAATATCTTCTCTGAAACTAGTGGATTGAATTTTTGAATCAATGATACCTCATGGTTTTCAACAGATATTTTTCTTTTTTGCAAAAATGTATAGTGGAGGTTTGCCTGTCTGATCATTCAAATCAAAATATTAATGCCAATCAATTCATTTATGGTTTTCTTTTTTCATAATGTGCAGATCTAAAGATATAAAAAGGAGTTGAAAAAGTGCTGCAGGGTAAGAAGATGTGGGTTAGGAAAAAAAATAGCAACTCATGTATTCATTGAAGAAAAAATAGAATATATATATATATATATATATAGAAGGAAAAAAAATACTAACTAGTTGAAATTACACCAAAATTAAATTGCAAATTTGAGTTGCTGCAATGTGTGAATTAATTGTGCTGGTAGACATTAGTTTCACTGTGTTGAAGAAACATTGAAATTAACAGTGACCCAAGAAGATAAGGTATGAACCAACCGTAGCCTGCCGCTAGTTGTCTATTTTTGCTATTTCGCCTTTGTCTATTTTGCTCTGTAACTCGTTTTTAGTCCATTTTACTCTGTAAAAATTCAAAAATAATATATATGACACTCCTTTTGCTAACATGGTAGGGAAATGAATTGCCAATTTAAATTGAAGCACGTGAACTGAAAAAAGAACTAATTTGTGGAAAAAGTTCATTATTAACTCTTAACTTTTTTGTTTTTCAATTTAAACACCCCCCCTTTTTTTTTGCTTACAGAATCCCTTTCTATGTGCCTCACTACCTTGAACCCAAGCCTGCAACAACATTACAATACCTTTTTATTCTACTTTGTGAGTTATTCCTTTTTATTTCTTGAAAATCCAATAATTCCTTAAACCCAAGAGAGAGAAAGTGAAAAGGAATATTAGAAAAATAAAAATAAAAAATGGGTATTTGTTTTGTTGCCAAGACCGTTGCCACTACCGGATTTCGTCACCAAGACTAGCACCGTCTCGCCTACTTTGACATAAATTTTGATAGAGATTTCATGAACATATTTTTGACCAAAATTTCATGAAAACATAAATTTTAGCATCCTTTTTTTTTAGGCTCTTTGTTCCTCCATCTCTTCCTCTTGTATTTTTCTCTCTTCTTTTTACTTATTTGCTATCAGTTTTGCAAATCTTACTTTCAAATTGGGGATTTTATTTAAGTTTTGAATTGAGTTTTTCATTGCCAATTGAAATTGGTAAAATATCACTTTGAATTACGGTTTGGAACTTGGAATTAAAATCATGCATATCATGCAACAATGCATACCCAAAAGGTCAGACCTTATAGGGACAAAAATTTTGATTGTTTGGTAATCACAGTGATCACAAAGGAAGGAGAAAGATGAATTTTTTTCTCCTTACAATAGTAAAAAATTAATATTATAATCCAACTGGATCCACTATTGCCACGTGTCCAATAATTATTTGTCTGAAAAATACATCAACGTGCGTGTCTTTATTTTTAAGTGACAAAGGGCGCATTGTGATAAAAATTTAAATTTTTTTAAAATAAAGTGAATAAAAAACAAAATAAATAGAGTAAAATGGACAAAAAAAAATTAGAAAGCAAAATGATCAAAATAGACAACTATAGGGCAGGTATAGACTAAACTCAAAGATAATATACAAAGTTCCTTGTACAGTAAACAAATAGAGTAAAAAGAAAAACAATAGGGCATCAAAATTCATTCTTTTAACCTCTGTCATGAAATTCAAATGAGATTAAATCTGTACTGTCATTGTAGTACAGACCACATGTGACCAGCACCAATGCTTTCATATCTCATCTGAGTTGACAACACAATACTAACAATCAATCCTTTATTATATTTATATCTCCCTTTTCTTAATTATGCTTGCGATACAAATAGAAAATATTAATTAGTTAAACCAATGTATATGCATATATATATGCACTAGTCCATTGATAATACGTGTGGATTTTAAAATAAATGAAAAATCAGTACTCAATCATTGGATTAATTAGAAATTTGATGATTGAGTGTACTGTCTGTCTTATTGCATAGAGAAATTCAAAATTTTAATATATCATACGATCCTTTAATATAATTTTCTGTGTAATAATCAATGCATATTCTAGTTTTAACAAGTAACTTAACTACAGTAAACCCTAGCTGTGATAACTCTATAATTTATTTGGTTTACATGAATTAGATGCTAACATTTAGACAATATATAATCTAAAGTAAGTTAATGACTAAATTAATAAATTAATTTAATTATAATTTGATGAATTATGATGTAATTGATGCATGAATTTAATTATGAACCAAATATATACAACCATCTTGGTCACTTTGCTTTTTTAAAGAAATTATTCTCAAATGGCCTAAATTGAGGCTTAATTAATTTTCATTATTCTATTGATAGCATGCTAGTTTGTTGATGATAATACCACTCGAAATGATACAAAAAGCTAGCTAATTATCTATGCAATTCACCTGTGATTAGTAAGTTGAAGATTATCAAAGTTGAGACATAATGATGGGTCCCTGTATATATACTATATAGTTATCATCTCAAAATAACAGTATCAACAACTAATTATTATGTCCTTTCAGATACTGTATAAAGCAACTAAAGCTGCTAGCAATTTACGATGAAATTAATTTGAGAAAAAAAAAACTGCAATATGTTTTGATTCTCTTAATTACCATCTGATTTGACTCCTCTCAATAATTAACAAAGAGATGCAATATTGTATAAATACACACATATATAACTAATTAATTAATATTTCTCTTTTCTGTTTACATCTCGAGTAAAAGAAAACATATATATATAAAAGTGTAGAAAAGCTTGGGTAGCTGTAATACTTTTCTTCATGAATTACT
Source organism: Triadica sebifera (assembly GCA_023653625.1). Taxonomy (NCBI): domain Eukaryota; kingdom Viridiplantae; phylum Streptophyta; class Magnoliopsida; order Malpighiales; family Euphorbiaceae; genus Triadica; species Triadica sebifera. Next base: position 8,812,994 of record CM042905.1, read on the forward strand.
TGATGATTGGAATAGTTGGGAAAACTAATTATAAATTAGTCATGCCAACAAAGAAGCATAACTATGCACCTTCTAATAATGTAAAGCCTTCCTTTTTGTTCTCTAAGATAACCACCAAGCCTTCTGCATGACACCTTTTTCTTTGAGCATTCTTCCATTGAGGATGATGATGGTGGAGATGATGCTGCTTTCCTCATCTTCATTTCTCTTTTTCCTTAGCTAATTTTCTGTCTTCAAATTTGTCAGATACAGAGAGAGTAGAGAAAGTTGAAAGATGGGTTTGAACTTTGAAGTGAGAGGAGAAAGGAAAGCAATTGCTCCTTATAAAGAGAGAGAGAAGTAGAAATGTGGTGCAGGAATTGCAAGAAAATGAACCCTAGGCCCCTCCACACCTTAAAAATTTTGATTCTTCTTCCTCTCTTTTTTTTTTTTAACTTTAAAAAAAAAGATATATAATCTCTTAGTGCCACATCATCCTCTGCACCAAACATTTATGATTTATGTGGGCATCAACTTTCACCAAGAAAATTGGTCGGCAATTCATAATCCTTGATTTTTATTTTCTTTAAAAATTAATTAAAGAAAAAAAAGAAATGGGTTAAGTTTAACTTAGTAGTTAATTAAAATGCATAGATATTGATGCAGCCATGCTTGTGTGCTTGATGGATAAAATTTTACAATAAGGTGAAGAAGATGCTGTGATGTTTCTTTATTGTCATCTTCTTTGACTGCATATTACATGGATATGGGCATATTGCTCTTTAGTATTACAAACTAGCATACTGTTTATCTCTTATGTACCTACATTATGCCATTTCTGAAAAAAGTATCAATTATCCCTTAGTATTTCACAACAGCTTTTCAATTTTTATCCAACTAGAACCTGTTTGAAAAAATTTTATTCAAATCCCATCTGAATCAATAGAAAATCCAAATGAATCTATTTGCAGATTTTCGAATTAAATTTGGATCGGCTAGTTTTGAACTAAAATGAATTTTTTAACTTGTTTGATCCAAAAAAATATTTGACATTTTTTTATTGGTCCAATTGGATTTTTTTTGACACTTTTGATCTTATTTTTGTTATATTTTTTTTTGAATTCTTTTTAAAAGGAACGTAACCCCATGAGATTATCATAAAATCTAAATGAACTCACAACGAATGATCCAACTCATTTATCAGATTTTTATATTATTTTTTTTCTAACTTAGGCCTTGGCCATCAAATATGACTTTTGATAAAGAAAATAATTAATTTATTTTGTTCTTTTGTGATTAATTAGAATTATTGTATTTCTTTTCAAACTGAGATTGGATATGTAATTAAATATAAATACAACTTACCATGCATAGATCTGAAAATAATTTCGAATGTTATTTCGGTTGCTGCTAAATTTGGATACTGCTCCTTTGATGATAAATGTTTTCATTAATGAATATGTTATTAAGAAATGTTAGCCATCATGAATTTAGGTCAATTGTCTAGTTCCAGTGTTAAGCCTAAATTTAGGCATATGCATTAATTGGAAAGTTCTAAGTTTATTGGATATTCCCAATGAATCGATAGGAGAGCTGAGAGTGGAGAAACAAAGGGACATTTTTAAGATTATAAATCTGAATGCTCAAAGCCCAAAAAATTGGCTTACAATCCGAGTGATACCTTTAAACCCAACATAAAATTATGCTCCTAATTAACTTAATTAACAAAAAACGAAAAAAACAAAGCATAATCCCACATGTTTAGTCTTGTGCTCCTCCCATTTCAAATTAGCTCAAAATGTTAATTAATTAAGTCCACTTTAAGAGAATCTATACCTAATCGTAGTCATGTAGTCAACTCTATGCTTAACTCTCAGGATCAATAAATCAAGCAAAAGACATCTTAATTATGAATTGGAATTCCCGGTCTTCCTATTAAATGCTACTTGCATTAATTATTTTTGTCCCAATTCGGGCGATTCAAATATTTGTAATTTATCAATTTATCTACTTATATTACACAATCTGTATTAAATTATTAATATTTTTATGCAGTTGGTACAAAATAAGTTAAGACAAGTAGCATTACTCGATTGCTAAGTAGTGTTTTTCTATTAGAGTAATGTTAGAACACTCTCTTTTAATACTCTTTTTTCTATTAGTCCACCATTTTCAATAAAAAAATTACGTAAAATTTTTTTTAGGTAAAAATTAAATATAATATTTTTTCTCTCATAATAATGACTAAAACATTAAAATTTAATTTTTTATTTATCATTTTCTCCTCTCTATTTTTGCTTATATCTCATATCACTTTTTATTTTTTAAAATTTTTTATTAAAATTTAAAAAATATATAGAAAAAATTTTGAGAAAATTTTGGATTGATTTTTATACTAAGAACAAAAATTATTTTAAAATCATTAATAGAATAAATGACAAAGCAAAAAAAATTTGATAATTAAGAGAACATTAATTTTGTTTTTAAAAAAATAAAAAACCACAAAGAAATCTAATATAAAATATAATTAATTTTCTATTCGTTTTAGATTTTTCATTACTCAAATTATTTTATTTTTTCTATATATTTTGTTTCATTTATTTTCATGAATTTTTTCATTGTTTAAATTATTTTATTTTTTATATATATTTTGTTTTGTTTCTCTTTTTGTTGATTTTAAAATTGTTTTTTATACATACTATTTTTTCCAGAAAATTTTACTTCATAAGCTTCGGTATAAATAATCATAAAAAATATTTTACACTTGGATATATAGCTTCCGAATTAATTTCGACTTAAGTTTTTGAGTGTGAAATTGATGTATAGAGTATCATTTGTATTCTTAAAAACCAGTAAAAAATATATTTTATTTTTTAGTTTTTTAAATTTTAATAAAAAAATGTAAAAAAAAAGAGAATAAAGTTTAGTCATTATTATGAGAGAGAAAAAATTACTATATTTAATTTTAGCTAGAAAAGAGGCTACATTTTTTTTTATTAAAAATAGTGGACTAATAAAAAAGAGAGTGTTAAAAGAGAATATTGAAATAGAGTATTGTTAGCATTTTTCTTTCCATTAAGACATTATAGGTTATTAATTAGAAACACACAATATAAATAAAAAAGAAGGGACTAATATGAGGCTTTTTAGTTATGTTTCCATCATATAATATTATAAGTATTGAAAATAGGTATTGAATCTAAATTACAAGTATTGAAAATGGATAATAAATCTAACTCAGATGTTAGCTCTAACATAAAGGATTACCAATTTTAAAATTGGGACATTTTAAAATACTTTTTCACACTTAGAGTTGAATAAATATAAAATTTAGAGCAAAATGATAGCAAAACTTAGCATTTATTAACAGGAATGAACATGTGCAGGTAGACTAATATTATAAGACTAGTGACTTCGATATCATATTAAAATCAATTTTAAACCTAAGTCAGCTCCAAAAAATAGCTAAAAAAAGAAGAAGCAAAAGTCATATTTATAAGTTGATTTGGGATATTTTAACAGTAAGAACACTTTTGGCCATTTATGTTACAGAAAATCCTCATAACCCAAGCATAAGGACATAAATTGTTTTGTTTTGTCACTTAATAAAGTATTACGAATGATTCTTAAGAATTAAACACAATCCTTGATTTTCTCATGTAATGTTAAAATCACTTTCCTCTGTTATTGTTCATTCTATCATAAATCTCTCTTCTATTTGAAAGACAATTAATGTTTAGCCTCTGTTCTTGATATTTTTCTTGGATCAAGCAACTATTCTTGATAATTTATAGCCTAGATGTGACCCAAAAAAACAAAACAATCACATACATTGCCAATTAAGCACTTGTATTATTTCTAGCTGGCCTACACTTATGGGAAATATTTTTTAAAAAAATTATCATAGCCTTATCCACTGGTATGGCTTGGCCCATCAAGATTGGCAATAGACATATATGCATTTTATTTAATCTTAGAATTGTCAGTAATTCAAACTAGCCATATATGGGTAGGGTCACTTCCACCATTTTTAAACCAAAAAACCCATACTGGAAAAAAAAAAAAAAAAGTTAAGGAGTTTATAAAATTAGCAGACAGTGCTTACTAAATTAATCTCAGTTTCTAACATTTCATTATCAAACCATGGAGTGAGTGTCTTGTCCCAAAATGCTGCTTGCTGGTGTTGCTTTTCTGTGTGTTATTAATGAATATATATATATATATCATAGAATTTTACAACCTCGTACTGTACATTCAAGACATGCAAGCCTTGCACGTGATAATCTCGTGATTGACATGGTCACTGTCTTTTATATTGTAGACAACCTAGATTTTTGTTTAGTTGCTTTCCAATTTTCCATTAGGCAGGCTTATTCTTGTCTATTTCATGTTTTATTATTAATTAATCTCTTTTTTCTTTCTTTCTTTATTTCAATACAATTAACGCTCAAAATTCTCGAACCTTTCTCTTGGTTTATTCAAAATAATTATTCCATGTCTATGCAAAAATTTTGTACGATTCATTGAACTAAGTTAACTTAATTGTTCGATAATTTGAATTAGAGGTTTTATTGTCAACTTTGGTTTAATTAATGTAATAGAATTAGTGATCATATCTTTGTCTTGGTTTTTATGAAGATTATGCATATATGATGAGTGATGACATTAGCAATATATTATTACACAGTTCACTGAATTGGGTCACTTTAATCACATTTTATGGATGATTAATTTCAATTTGGAATTTAATAAGTAATCGTGTTTCATTAATTAGCCAGTGTAATTGTTAAGGATAGTACTGGACCATATTGCTGGAAACTTTACATGCAAAGTATCTAGATGACAGGTTGTATAGTTTCATTAATAGAGAAGAGCTCAATTATTCAATTATATATATATATATATCAACTTTTAGATAATTTCAGTTAAAAGTTTAAATTTGAATTATAATTTTTGAAATTTACTTTCAATTCAATTCCTTTATCAGATTTTCATTAATTTATAGATAAAAATTTGATGTGCTTATATTAAATTGTTGAAACACATATTCCAGAGTTTCTTGCATTCGCTTTTCATCTCTTTGCTCTTTCCAAATGCAACATACCATAAAAATGTTTTTTTCCAATAATATGTTCATGTTAGAATGCATAAATGTTGATAAGGAAGAAAGAAACTTAATTAAAAATGTAAGTGGCAACAGTATGTCCACATCAAATTTTCATCTAGAAATTGATGGAAAACCAATAAATGAATTGAATCGAAAAGAGTTATGAAAATTAAGATTGAAAATTATATTCAAGAAATAAATAAGATTTAAATTGGAAAAACACCCAAAAATATAAAGATATTTTTTCACCTTCCCCTTTAATTTATGATTTGGGCAATTAAACTATAATGACAATATGATATTTCAAGGGGATGAAAGCATACAGTAGTTAACAATTTATTACTAATTTTCAAACAGTATGAATTTAATTATATTAAAATTATTGTCATGAAAATTTCAATAATTTTTTTTTTCCTTTTTTATCCAACATATGAAGGGGAATTAAGGTTGATTTAAGAAAATGAATTGAAGAGGGTAAACCTCTCAATTTTCTCTGTTATATGCCCAAATAATATGTATTAACAATTGCAAGATGAATCAATTATTAAAAAGTGAGTGTGAAATCACATTTGCTTGCAACAAAATAATAGATCTTAAGTCTAAAATATTGCTACATAAATATTATAGAAAAAAAGAAAGTGTATTTAAAAAAAATTAATTCAATTTCAATTTATATTAGCCAAATTTCAATTAATATTTTCATTTGTATTTTTATTTCTAAGCAAGCATGTGGTTATATTGTGCAATGAAAGGGAAGAAAGAGGGATGAGTTCCACTCCAAGGGGCCAGGCCCCATTAATCCGAGTCGTTAAGATGTTTGATTACCCCTATGACACAAAGGTCTTTCCTGGGCTTCTAAATTCAAATTTCAGTAAGTTTTATCAAACGAATACGCCCTGATAAATTTCAATTCTTATATCATGATATTATGAGTCCAAAAGAAGTGCAAATATACCTTTATTTTTTTATATATTTCAAAAAAATAAAATATTTTATGATTTAAATAAATGATATACGATGCATTATGAATAAAATTTGCATTTCTAATATAAACACTTATATTTATGATTATCCATAAAAATATTTATGGATCAAATGAACCAAATATATAAAATATTTTATATTATATATAATTATATAATTTATTACCTTTTATTTTTTTTATAAAATTCTTTATTATTTTTAAAAAGTTTTAAAAATATCTCCTTTAGAATTTGTATTTTCTAATACTTCTTTTTAAATTTTGCATTTCAAAAATACACCATTTTTAAAACAGACAAAATGAGAAATATATGCTAAGAGGAACAATGTTGTAAGGTGGTATATAACTATATATGCAGATTAGATGGCCGATACCCCTCTATCTTATTTTCACATCCTATGGAGATATTTTGCTCTTCATTTAAATTTTGTTACAACGTTGTTAGCTTCTTTTATTTGGGGGTGCAATTAATTAACATTATCTGGTATATTAAATATATATCGCAAATATATTTTATGTAAGCATACAGTATACTACATATTTATTGATATACTCAATATATAAAAAAATTGGGTATTTTGAAATAACAAACTTAAAAAATATATTTTTAAAAGAAAGTAAATCAGAAAATATTTTTGTAAACACCTTTTTTTATGTGGTATTTAGAGAAATTCCTTTTATAAACTTACTAGTATTAATAAGAAAAATCTTAACGATAAACTTTTTTCTACTTTACTGTTGATTTAGTGGGACCCACCACTTATTATTATTAAAAAAATAAGTCGGATTTTGAACCACAAAATATTTGGAAAATGTGTCACCTGACTTGTTAAATTTTGTTGACCATTTGCCATATTCCAAGCCTATAAAAGGCACACAATTTGTCTTCGAAAGAAAACTGCAAATATCAAATTTCATTGAGAGATTTAAGTAATAGAGAGCAATCTGGTGGGAGAATTAGGCTGTTCGATTTTTTTTTTCAAAAATAGGAGTGATAAAAATAATAACAAAAATATATTCTTTGGATGCTTTTGGAAAATATTTCAGTGTTACTATTTTTGGGTTTATCTCAAATTATTGTATTATATCGAGCATATGTCTAGAGAAGAATATTTCTTTTTACCCATTAATTTTATTATTAGAAAAAAAATATTCAAAATTTATTTCGTGAATGTAACCCAAATTTAAGAGTGAATCACGTTAAATTATTAGTGTTATTTTTACTTATTATTTTTATTTCACATTTATTATGTTATTTTATCTGTTGCACCCCAACAAGTGATATCAGAGTCAACCTGTCAGTTCTGTAAAATTCTTAGTATGCTTTGTAATTGCAGTATTGACTGATCTTTTACATCAAAAAAATTAGTTGTTTACTGTCAGTTGAAAAAGTCTCTAATTATTTTAATAGAAATAAATGACACTAAAATGATCAACTTAAATGATACAAATTACCACATGTGGAGAAGCAAAATAAATGATATCCTATTTGCGATAAAAAAAAAATGCATATGCTAGTATTTACTACAACTAAATTCAAAAGCAAGACAGATGAAGAGTAAGAGTTTGAGTACGAGTAAATGTGTGACTACATACAACAGTTCATTGAAGATAATATGTATAATCACATTTGCAATGAGACTCATGTCCGGATGCCGTGGAATAAACTTGAACAGTTATCCACGAAAAAAATAAACAATAATAAATTATTTTATTTGACAAAGTTGATGCAACTAAAATACAAAGAAGAGACTTTTAGAGCAGATCATGTAAATGACATGCAAATGATTATAGACCAACTGTCCAAAACGAGTATAAAGGTGGATGATGAAGTTTTTGCTTTGCTAGTATTGAGCTCTCTGTCAGAGTCATGAGAGACTCTGATGATTTCAATCAATAATATTGCACATAACAATGTAGTCAATATGGAGTATGTAAATGACAGTATTATAAATGAAGAAATGAGAAGGAGATCACAAAACTCATCTTTTTCATTACAGTAGAATATTTTGGTTACAAACTCTAAAGAAAGAAGCCAATCTAGGCAACATATATTTAGAGGAAAGAGCATAAGTCAGTCAAACAAATATACCAATATTGAATGCTATTACTGCAAAAAGAAAAGTCACATCAAGAAATATTGCTGAAAGTTCAAGAAGGAACAAAAAGATAAGAAAATGAATAGAGATGACAATAGTGATGATAAACAAACAAATAATATGAACGAGTTCAATGTTGTTTATGATGATACTATCAATTTTACATCCCACAAGACCAGTTGGATAATTGATAGTGGTACTACCATTCGTACCACCTCTCGAAAAGAATTCTTCTCATCATACATAATAGGAGATTTCGGCACTATAAATATGGAAAATGATAATTTGTTAAAAGTAGTTGGCAGATGATATATTTATTTAGAGACTGAAAATTAGACCAGATTAGTCTTGAGAGATGTCAAGTATATTCGAGATATTCGTTTGAACTTGATCTCTATAGGAAGACTCGATGATGCAAATTTTTGCAATACCTTTTTCAATAATCAGTGGAAGCTCATCAAAAGTTCCTTAGTGGTGGCTAGAGGCATAAGACATGCTACCTTATATGTGATACATGCAAAACTCTCCAACGATACTGTGAGTGTTGTGGAGAAAGATGGTGTAGTTGAACTATGACACATGAGATTCGATCACATGAGTGAGAAAAAAATGACTAGCTTGGTCAGAAAGAAGATTTTGCTCGAAGTGGATGAAGTGTATTTGGAGAAATGTGTTGACTCTTTAGTTGAAAGCAAAATAAAATTGCTTTCAAGAGTTTTCCTTCTTCTAGAATGAAGAATGTGTTAGATTTGGTTCATTCAAACTTATGTAAATCAATGTCAGAGTCATTCAGTGGTACTCAATACTTTGGCACTTTTATTGATGATCATACAAGGAAGACATGAGTATACGCTTTAAAGATAAAAGATCAAGTATTGAATGTCTTTAAAGAGTTTCATGTCTTAGTTGAGAGACATATTAGAAAAAAGTTGAAATGCATCCGGACAGACAATTGTGGAGAATACATTGGATCACTTGATGTCTACTACAAAGAGCAAGGTATTTGGCATTAAATAATACCTCCAAAAATATCACAGTTGAATGACCTAGCTAAGAGGATGAGCATGACTTTGATGGAGACAGTAAGTTGTTTGCTCTCACATGTAAAGTTGTCTAAAATAGTTTGGAGAGAAGCTTTTACTTATGACTATATACATATTGAATATTTTACCCAATGTCCCTCTAAAGCTAGATGTTATAGAAAAAGTGTGGTCAGAAAATGATGTTTCCTATAATTATTTGTGAGTGTTTGGGTGTAAGTCTTATGTGCATATCCCTAAAAATGAAAGATCAAGCTTGATGTCAAAATATGATAGTTTATTTTTATTGGATATGACAAATATCAGTTTGGGTATATATTTTATGATCCAAAGGAGAAAAAACTAGTCAAGAGTCGTGATATTGCGGTCATTGAGAATGAGACCATTGAAAATATTGCCAAGATAAAAAAAGATATGCCTAATTCTAATGGTGATTCAATAGATTTAGACTTAATTCCTCCAATACCGGTGCCAAGACAAGTTGGAGATGAAGATCATATTAATTTGCCTAAAGAAAATAATGCTTCCATTAAAGACTCCGAAAATGATATTGAAGATGACGATGTTCATCATCAACTAACACATATGTCCTCCCCAGTTCTTTTGAGAAGGAGCAATAGAGCAAGACAACTTTATACTAGGTATCCAAAAAATTAGTATGTGTCACTCATTGATGGGGAGAACCAAAAAGCTTTGAAAAAGCTATGGCTGATGAGGACAGATAGAAATAGATTGAAACTATGCAAGATGAAATGAAATCCTTGAATAAAAATAAGACTTTTGAACTGGTGAAACTGCCAAAAGACAAAAAAACTTTGAATAATAAATGAGTGTTCATAATAAAGCATGAAGAGAACAGTTTACATTCGAGATTCAAAATCAAACTTGTTATTAAGGGGTACAACCAAAGGAAATAGATTGATTTTGATGAGATTTTCTCAGCAATTGTAAAAATGATTTACATTTCTATAATGTTGGGGTTAACAGCAAGTTTTAACTTGAAGATTGAGGAAATTGATGTCAAAATGACCTTCCTGTATAGTGATTTGGAATATGAGATATACATGGAGCAACTAAAAAGTTTTGAGCATAAGGAAAAATATAATTATGTTTGTAGATTAAAGAAAAATCTTTACAGCTTGAAGCAAACACTAAGATAATAGTATAAGAAGTTTGAGTATGTTATGGGGGAACAAGGCTACAAAAAAACTATTTCAGACTATTGTGTTTTGTACAAAATTTTTTGATGAAAATTTTTATTATTCTTCTGCTCTATATGAATGACATATTAATTATTGGCCAAAATATTTCTAGAATTAACAACTTTTAAAAGCAATTGAACAAGTCTTTTGCTATGAAAGACTTGGGGCCAATAAAATAAATTTTTGGCATCAAGATTATTAGAGATAGAAGTACCAAGAAATTATAGTTGTCGCAGGAGAAGTACATTGAGAAAGTAATTTAAAAATTTAAAATTTATCAAGCTAAAGCAGTTAGTTGTCATCTTGGTAATCACTTTAACCTCAGTTTTAAACAATACCCTTCTACAAATGAAGAACTGGACAATGTTCCATATGTTTCAGCAGTTGAAAGTTCGATGTATGTCATGGTGTGCATATGACCGAACATCACTCTTGTAATTGGAGTAGTGAGTAGATTCCTTTTAATCGTAGAAAGGAACATTGGACTACAATAAAATTGATTTTTAGGTATCTTATGGGTACTTCTAGAATATATTTATATTTTAGAGATACCAAACTTTTGTTGGTTGGATACATATATGCAAATATGACTAGTGATATAGATTCGAAAAAAGTTTACTTCAGGTTACCTGATCACTTTTTCAAGGGGAGTTTTGTCATGACACTCAAAGTTACATAAGTGTGTTGTATTGTTTACTATTGAAACAAAATTTATTGCAGCAACAAAAATATGTAAAGAGTTGTTGTGGATGAAAAAATTCTTGAAAAAACTCGGGTTACAACAAGATATATATCAATTGTTTTGTGATAGCTAAAATGTTATTCATCTTGAAAAGAATATCTTCTTTCACTCTAGATTAAAAACATATTGATGTAAGATATCACTAGATCAGAGATGTAATGGAAAAAAAACTACTACAGGTTGAAAAAATCCATATATAAGAGAATGAATCATATATGTTGATAGATATTCTACCAAAATTGTATTTTGAGTTTTGTCGATTAACTGTTGGAATGGTGGAATCCCTATATTATCGGGAGGGGAGATTTGTTGGTTTATGTGGATGTGGGTCCTTCCAAATAAGTGGATCTCATGACCTATTATTTTTAAAAAATATATGTCAGATTTTGAATCTCGAAACAATTGGAAAATGTGTTACTGACTAGTTGATTTTTTTTTACCATTCGGCATAATTTGTGCCTAAAAAGGCACAAATTTGCTTTCAAAAGAAAACTGCAAATCTCAAATTCCATTAAAAGATTTAAGTAATAGAGAGCAGTCTGGTAAAAGAGTTAGCATTTTGAAAAAAATTTCAAAAAGAGAAAATGATAAAAATAATGTAAAAAAATATTTTTAAGGTGTTTTTAGGAAATACTTAAATATTACTATTTTTAAATTTATCTCAAATTATTATATTAGCTCTAGGCTATGTTTAGAGAAAACTCTTTTTTTGTACCTTTTAATTTTATTAGTAAAAAAAATATTCAAAATTTATTTCGTAGACATAACCCAAATTAAATGGTGAATTATGTTAAATTATTAATGTTACTTTTAATTATTATTTTTATTTCATATTTATCGTGTTATTTTACTTAATGTACCCCAACACTCTACATCTATGAAAAAATTCATAGGCTTCATCCTAATTTCTTGTGATTTTCTAGCTCAATTACTTTTACAGCATGTTTTGTATCCTAAATTTTAAAATAAAAAAGAAAATTTTATTTTAAATTTGAGTTTGATAGCTAAAATATTTGAAAATAAAATTTTGATTTTTATATAAAAATTCTTAATATATCAAATTTGTTGATATTTGAAATTTTTACATCAACATACTAAAAAAATATTAAAATTTCAAAATACCAGTTTAGAAATATGATTATATTTTCCATACAATCTTATTCTTTTATAATACAAAATATGTCATTAATTATTTCTCATAGCTATATTTTCATAACATTTCTTAATTAATCTCCTCTCCACCCAACTAAAAAAATTATTCTTTTTTAATTTAATCCATATTTCTATCAGTAATCCAACTGTTTGTAAATTGTCAATTTTTTTTTTTAAAAAAGAAAAAATAATTCTCTATAGGGAAAATGTAATTGACATTTGACAAGCAATCTATACAATGTGCTGATGTAACAACTTTGTGAGAGGTTTGTATTTGTACAATATATATAATGTGCTGAGTCTGTTGGCCTACTTACTAAAATGGATAAAATAGCATACTTCAGATGCATAATAAGAATCAATTATTTCTAATACCCTTTCAGGTGTTTTAATAGGAAATGAACTCATAATTTTACATTTCATCAACGAACTTTTGTTTTGTTTTATTTTTTTAAACAAACAACATTACGGTTTTGAGATTTCAAATTTAAGCCTCTTTTTTTTATCTTCTTCTAAAAACTCATCTTCTCCTTCATAGTTTTGATGCTCTAAATCCTCCAAATTCTATATTTTTTTTGCTTTATTTTCTAGTTTTAATAAATTTATATATTTACAGATCTAGTTTAGTTTTTTCTTTGTAAAGTTTTGTTTTTTTCCTTGTGGGTATTTTCTTCCATTTTGTGGTTGCTTTTCTCTTAATGTAATTTTTTATTACTTTTTGTGAGATTTTTCTTATACGTTGATATCAGTTTATTCAAATTATTATTAATGTTCAATACAAAATAAAAGAAATTTCTAAAAGTATTCAACTAATATTTATAGTAGCTCAATTATTAAGAGATACAGGAGCATCAAAACTATTTAGAAATCATATTAAAAAGTCGGATGTAGTTCTCTTATATTTTTAACTTATTTTCTGTTTTTAAATTTTAATATTATATTATCAATTTTGATTTATTGTAAATGTCTTTGATGATGCCTTCTCTTTAAAAAAAAAATTCTTATTTCAATTTTGGCACGCTGAATGTTGAACTTTTAAATATTTAACGAGCAAGGTAGTGAGATGGTGACCAAATGGATAAGATTTATCTACGTCAGTTCATAATAATAATAATAAAATAAAAGGATGAAGTTCACAAAAATACCCTGTAGTTAGAACTTTGACATGGAGATTTTATTTTATTAAATAGGTCTTGAAATTTCCACCATCCATTTATCCTTTTAACGCCGTTAGTTCTACATTCGTGTGGCACTTTATTTTATTTTTTAACATTATTTATTTTATTGATAATAATTTTTATAAATTAAAAAATTTAATAATAATATAAATCAAAAAATTAATATTATTTTTAATAATAATAATAATAATAATAATAATAATAATAATCATTTTAACAAGTAAAAAAATTGAGTAATTATATAAAACTAAAACATTAACATTATAAAATTAAGGGTAAAATTAAATTAATAATAAAATAAATTTAACTAAAATGTAGATCTATTTATATAGATTTTTTAGAACGAATTATAATTTTAAAATTTTGAATATATATATTTTTATTTTTATCTTTAATTTAATTTTACCCTTAATTTTAGACTTAATTTGTTAGTTTTATATGATTATTTGAAATTTTAATATATTAAATCATTATCAATTAAAAATAATATTTTTTCTTTTAGATTTAGATTAATATTAATATTTTTAATTTATTAAAATAAAGTGTCATATCATCATAGAACTAACAGTATTAATTAAGGGACAAAATGGATAATAAATATCACAAGTCACCTATTTGATACCAAAAAAAAAAAAAAAAAACTTTTGTCCCATATGCATCAAAACTCTAAATAATAAGGTACTTTTCTGAACTTTATGATGTGGGCTATCAAAATACGTGTATGCTTAATTTTATTTTAGACCCTACTACTAGCAAATGCATTAGTTTATACAAATAGCAAGTGTTAAATGAGTATCATCCCATAAAGATTGTATGTGTAATTCTGCCAGTGAGCAAAGAAAATTATAAGCAAGTCAAGACAAATGAAAATATAGGATCCTAACTAAACTAAACAGGTAAATTAACAACTATTACTTATTAAACCAATAGCAAATCACAAGAAAACACAATGAATATGCAAGTTGGGGTATTACTCTAACAAAATACTAATGAATATGTCATGGTTATTAAAATCTGCTCGGCAATGGTAAACTAGTTAATCGGACCGGTTTTTAACTGGGAGAAAACCGATCAATCGGGCGATTGAACTGTGATCGGTTTAAACCGGTCTGATTTTTACTTGTTAATTAATTGCTAAAAATGCTGAATTATGCCCACTAATACGAAATATAAACATTATATGTATTGGCTTTAAAATAAATAAATCCATATTACAAAAAGCTTACTTAATTATAATTTTTGTAAAAAAAGATGGAGTACAGGCGTTAATTACAGAGAAAAAAATTTGATGTATATTGTAGGACAAGATAATAGGCAAGTCTCTGATAAGAAATTGACACTAATTTGTTGAAAATTTTTGAACATAGTCGTCAGCTTTTGTTTATAAACAGATGCATGTTATCTTTAATTTCCGCCATGCCCTAATTTTCCGAAAGCCCTTTAGCCCTACGCTTTATGCTCCCTTCTCATTCACTTCTCTCCCAATTTTCTATTGCAAGTCCCAGTTGATTAGTATTGAAAAAGCCATTTCTGCGGCTTCTAATCCTAAAATCCATTTCAAACGACGACATAGCTCTATGGGCAATGACAACTACCCCTTCCCCTCTTCAGTTTTCTCATAAATTCGCTCATCTTATCACCATTGTTTCTTCATATATTGATCCAGATTCGCACTTCTGCCATTGTTGATCACAACTATTTCACGGATTTCAACCTAATATTCTGAAGTGATAGACTTTTAGCTAAAAAAATTAGGTTGTTGAGCATTTCCAGTTCTGTTTCTCCTTTCTTTTGAATTTTTTGTTTAATTTGCATTTGATGGTAAAACTTTTTTTTCTTTTCATTATTTGAGACTATTTTGATGGCTCTCATATTATTTTCTGTTTTACACCTATGTTTGCATCTTCATTTTATTTCGCGTTGAAAATTCGTAGACAGACATACTTGCATTAAAGATTTTGTTCCATTTTTTGGAAAAAAAATGGAAGTTTGTTTAGTTTAACTCATAACCTAATGTAATTATGCAAAGTGGTTTTGTTGATGGGTAATGCACAGATTCATCCTTCTCATGAATTGCACTCTGGTTTAACTATTTTCTATATTTCTGCTCTATTTTATTTTTGCAACTAAAATTTTGGCTTTTTAAATGCTTTCTCCATATATATGCTAATGCACTTAAAAAGATATATGCTCAGAACCTATATTTCCAACCAAAAAAATTAGAGAGAGAGAGAGAGAGCATGACCATATATATTGCAGGCTCCTACTATTTTGCTAATATTTCAATGTAATTGTGAATAAGAACTTACCTTTAGCTATAAGGTCATGATGTCCGAGTAGGCATCCATGTACTTTTATTTAGAAATGTTAGACCAATATGAATAAAACTAAAATACAACAACAAAAGAATAAAAATAGTAAATTCACATGTTGGAATAAGAGTAATTAATAAAAAACGTAGAGAGATAAAAGAACATTATTTAAATGACAAGAAAAGTAAGACATGCAAGAACCTTTGCACAAAATAGATGATAGCCTATGCTATGTAAATTTATATCAACACACACAAAGATAAACCCACGGAGTACAGTTCATTTGATCACCATTAGAAGATATACCTGCAAATGTAATTGTTCATTCAAATATAACTTTAAGGAAGAGGTTATGGCTATAATGGGAGGAAAAGAATAATAGAATAATAGTATATAATTGAATAGGGATTTGTAGGATATAGTCTTTTAAGTGAATACTAATATTAAAGCACATACAAGTGCACACTCACACATGTCACTCCTTTTTCTAATTTATTAGTTTAATTTTACATATTGAACTTTCAAACTAAAACTACGACTAACTTATGCTATCACGATTGTTGATACATCTAGCTGCCATATATGATTTAACCCTCTGTTTCATTGGCTCTTATTATGTTATCTATCAACTCCGATTTCATGTTTATTGAAGGCCACTGAAGAAATTCTATGTTGAGAATTGAAAGAATAATATCATAAAGAAAAGTTAAAAAAGTGAAATATAAAAAAGCACTATAACATACCATATACATGTTATTAAAGCACTTACCAAACCCTTGCTGAAACCCACCAAGTAATCTACTTCTAATATCCCCAATTTCCTCAAACTTTATGACTCTGCAGTCATAACCACTAAATATAATCATAAAAGTCAGTAAGGGCAAAACATGTATAATCCTAAATTGGAAAATTTTCACTTCCAGATGTGTAAATATTGCATGTTTCCTTACTGTAGTTACCTTGTCAACTTTTTTTTTTTTTTTTTGAAAATATGGAAAATTTTCTCCTTTAGTTCAGCCTTATACCATAGTTATCAATTTTTGGCTGACGACCATCACTGTCCTTGTCAAACTCCTGCATCATGCACTGAACCATTCTTGGATAGTGTAAAGAGACCAATAAAACATTAATGATATGTAAGTAATTGTTGTATTTTCAATATTTTGACCTGAGTATAGCTTTCAACTTGAATTATTGTGATCACTAAAAGGTTATTGAATAAGTTCAGTTTCTTTGTTTATGCATATTAAAGTTTCAGGTTTATTCATAATGCTTTTTTTAAATAGATAATATCCACATCACTAATAATCCTTCTTTCTTGGGTAGTGTAAAGAGACAAATAAAACATTAAATATGTGGTTATAATTAAGTTTGGAGTCATTCTTTGAATTGGGAGATAACTAGTGGTTGTAGCATGTTCTTGTCACATTATGTTGTTTTAGTATATCAATATGCTATGATATACTCAGATATATTATTATTGTTTGCATTCCAGTTATTATTTTTCTTTATTTGATTACTGGTTCTCTGTATATTTTGTCCTCCCCTAACAATAGTGTATATTGTACTTGTAAGGTGAGTAGGTAGGTATTGTTCAAATTTTCTAGTTGGAGAAGTTACTTATCTAGATGTAGATGATCTGCCTTTGCTTCACTCATCATTGGAATTTCTTTCTACCATTTTAGAGGTGCTAACACTATTGCTAATCTATTTTGTACATGATGATAACTTTTATGTCATGATACTTTGATGCTTCCTGCTTCTTAATCAATACGACTTGAACATTGTAGTGTGCTGGAATATATCCTACCTTTGATCTTATGGTTACATCCAAAGAAAGACTTTTACCAAATATTGGTAGTATTGCGCCATTTCATCTAATCAGGATTAACTCAACTAAACGTTCAATGAAAACCCTTTATCATATAAACTCATATGTATATAAAGTCTGATAAACTTATACATCACATGTACAATTGAAAGTTTTTGATCCAAGGAATAACGTCATCATAAATAGAGATTTCATGTTTGGGCTCAATCGGCTCGATGTTCACAAAAATACATGTTTTTTAACAAAGATTACATGTTTCATTAAAATACATACATGTATAAAAGTAAATAATCACAAATCCTTATATCATGTACAAAATGCAAAAGATGACATATGATATCACCGACCTGTGCCGAGTCTGCTCTGTTGTCTCTGTATAGGCTAACACTTTGGATCAACTTCTACTATTTACTGGCTTCAAATCCGAGTGTAAAAAAATTCACACATTAAGCTACTGAAAGTTTAGTGGTATATATATGTATAAAAATTCAATATACATCAAGCAATTCACAACATGATATTCACATACATGGCATCATATCTTATACATCATAGCATGTTAATGAAATCATTAAATCATGCATCGTACTTTACCTTACGAAACTGATAAATATTAAGCCTTTTTGTTTAAGGCATTTTCATTATATTGGTATTCATACATATATGAATATAATTTAAATCTTAGACCATTTAATGAAGTCTTTGGTATGTAATACAATATGAAGAAAATCATGATGAGATCATGATAATGAAATTTCTATCATGTGTAATTGTATTTATACCTAAACAATCCCCAATCATAGGATTAACAAGATGACACATTGTTAATCCTTATAGACTATCACATATTATACTCCTTGACTAAGTTAAATAGTTGATCCGATAAGATAAAGACATGAGATATTTAGAGTTAACATGTTGATACTTGCTAGAATAGTCAAGTATCACATGAATATCTATTCAATATCAGAGATAGTCTCATCATAACAATGGTGCAAGTATCCTTAGACTTGAGATACTCAAGGTTATTTTGGATATTTAATCTTTAATTTCATTCGTTGTTGCCTCTCAGAGGTCACTCATAAAGTGGTTATTGGGTATAGTATGAGGTATTCGAAAGTAGTTGAGTAGTCAATAAATGATTCACCTCTTCTGATAAAAAGAAAGTATACTTATGGCATATTGTACAGATCATTGTTCAAAAATCCTTAGACGAGGTAGACATGTCTTAAAGAAAGTCTTCAAAGACATATCTTATAGAGTGATGAGTCACATAGATAAGAACAAAAACTACTTGGACTAGATGTAATGTAGTCAGTCTAGTGAGAGTTGACACGTTGTGCATACTCTGAGCCGAATGAGATATAGCATGGTGAAAGAATGAATTCACGAAATTATCTATGAAAGGGTTTATAGTCAGACTACCGACATTCAGATTATTTGGGTGGTCATAATGTGTTACTAGATACCGCTCATGAATTGCTCAAAATTATGTGATGATTTGAGCAGCTAACATAACTGGAAACCTAATGAGTCTCATGCATATAAGGAATAAATAAAATGTGAAATGAGTTTTGGATTCGATCCAAAAATATGAGAGGGAAAGTTGTGCAAAAGTGTTTCACATATGAGAGCAATAGGGGTTGTGTGTCACTTGCACGCAACGTGCAAGGTGTCATTCTTTCGTGCGCATGAGGATACGTCATGCAATAGAATAAGGCCTAACTATGGCACGTGGACTGATCGTCGCCCACGCGATAGCAAACCTTTTGCATGTGTAGGCGCAACAGACTACAAGGCCCTCATACACATGACGATTTATGATTATACATAATTTCACTCTAAATGGGAAGTCAAATATAGGGTTTTAAGTGTTCAACCCTAATTATGATTAGAGGATATATAAATACCCTCAAAATGGCTCAAAAAGAATGTTGCCACCTTGAGAAAATAAAAATTATTCTCTTTTCTTCTTCTTTCTCAAATTGAATCACCATTGCTAGTACAATGGTACTTTGACAACCCATCTCCTTTGAGATTATTTCCTTTGCTCCTTCACGTGGATACTACTAGAGTAATCCATAAGCTTTAAATTGTTGTGGTTTGCTACAACACAACAAGAATGAAATCTCACAACTTGAAGATTGAAGTTACAATCAAAAGATAATATACTTCTCTCATTAGATGGTTAATGATCCAATTTAAATTACATAGGGCATTCCATTCGGTTTAATTAATTTTTTAAATTTTCACTGTCATATGTATGAGATACATGTTAAAAACCCAATAATTACTTCCTGGGTGCATGGCAAATCTAGTTTTGTGCTCTTTTTTTAGAATCCTTTATCTTAACTCTACAATGTTAGACACCTATAAGCAGCCTTAGTAGAACAAACTTCCATCTGATTCAACAGTGTACTTCGGTCTCTCCCCTTTAAACACCAACCCAACTATCTCAACTAACTTATTATCTTGCCTTAGTGCATCTTTGATTTTCTGATTGAGTGTAGTTCGGATGTGTAACTCTATTATGGTCTTTCTACTCAAAGAGTCGACTACAACATTAGTCTTGCCTGGATGATAGTCAATGACAGTTATATTCTTTGATCAATTCTAACCATCGTCTCTTCCTCAAGTTGAGTTCCTTCTATATTGGGAGATACTTCAAACTCTTGTGATCAGTGTAGATGAAAATCTTTTCCCCATATAAGTAATGGCGTTATATCTTTAAAGTAAACACAATGGCAACCAACACAAGATCGTGTGTGGGGTAATTCTTCTCATGTGGCTTTAACTACCTGGAAGCATAAGAGAAAACCTTTCCCTCTTGCATTAAAACACACCCCAATCCATTGTGAGAAGCAACATTATAGATGACATACTATTTATGGGGTACTAGTTGTGTCAGGACTGAAGCTTTTATCAACATACATTTAAACCTATCGAAACTAGCTTGACACCTGTCATTCCATTCGAACTTCATATCTTTTCTAAAAAATATAGTCAAATGAGAAGCAATAAAAAAAATCATTTCAAAAACCTCCTGTAGTAACCTACCAAACCAAGAAAACTCCTTATTTCAATCATGTTTCAATGAGGATTCCAATTCAAGACTGTCTCAATGTTGCTAGGATCAATTCTAATGTCATCTACTGACATGATATGTCTAAACTCACATTTGGAGAGTTTGTCATAGAGCTTCCGATCCCTAAGGATATGCAAAACTATCCTCATATATTTGTCATGCCCTACCAGATTCTTAGAATACACTAAGATGTCATCGATGAAAATAATTATGAACTGATCCAAGTATGGCCTAAATATCTGATTCATCAAGTCCATGAAAGATGTTGGGGCATTGGTCAACTTGAATGGCATAACCAAAAACTCATCGTGGTCATATCTTGTTCTAAAGGTTGTCTTAGTTATATCTTCTTCCTTAATCTTTAATTGATAATAACCTGATCTCAAATCAATCTTGGAGAATACTCATGCATCTTTCAGCTGATCAAAAAGATCATCAATCCATAATAACAAATATCGGTTCTTAAAAGTCACTTTGTTCAATTGTCTATAGTATATGCACAACCTCATAGACTCATCTTTCTTTTTTACAATCAAAATTGATGCACCTTATAGAGATACATTCTGCCTAATAAAACCTTTGTTTAACAACTCTTGCAACTGAGTTGTCAACTGTTTCATCTCTGAAGGTGTCATTCTATACAGTACTATTGATATCGGTGTTGTGTCTTGTGTGAGCTCTATGGAGAACTCATCATCTCTATTCGGTGGTAATCCCAGTAGATCATCTAGAAAGACATCTAGAAACTCTCTCATTATTCTTGAGATCTGACATCCTTTTCTAGTGTCAATAACTGAGCCAAATAAGATTCACATCCTTTCTGAATCATCTTTTACACCTTCATTATGGAAACCAACAATGGAGGTTGCGGAAGCCTCTCACCTTCTACTACCATTTGTTCATATTTTAAAGTCTTAAGAATAAATGTCTTAGATTGAAAATCATCAACTGCCTCATACTATGAGAGTCAATCTATACCTAATATGGCATTGTACTCATAAAATGACAACTCAATAAGATCCGCAAGAAACTCTTTCTCATGCACAACTAAAGGGCAACTTTTGTATACACAGTTCACAACCACACTGTGGCCTAAAGAGTTCATGACCTCAATCTTGAACTCTAATTTATCTATTATTGTATTATACTGGCTAAGTATGCCTGTGCATATATAAGAATATGTAGAGCTCGAATTTATCAAAGCACATATATTTGAGTCATGTAAAGAGAACATACCTACTATGATGTTTGTGCCTTGCTGGTCCTCACGGGCCTTCATATCATATGGCCTAATTGGAGCTCTATTGGGTCCCAACATATTCACTGTCTTTAAAGCAATCTAGCTAGGTCTCGTATAACCTTATCGTGTCTGATTCTTGCTCTAAACTAGAGTTGATCCTATTGTCTGAGTGGGTGTAGCTCTCGTCAATAAAGGGCAATCCTTTCTCATATGGTCTTGGGTTGCGCACCTAAAGAAATCCCATATAGCCAATTGACACTCTCCTATATGGCTTCTTCAACATATCTCACATAGGAGAGTAAGACCCCAAACTGTCTGTGTACTGGCGGCGGTTGACGTAGTATTTGAGGGCAGTCTCTTCCTAAAAGAACTAGGCTAGGAATGGCTTTATCCTTTTATCTGTCCCCTACCCTAGGAATTTCCTAAAAAAATGGTTTTTCTTACCGGTTGTCTATTCCACGCTAATTGTGGGTCTCATGTAGTTCTCTTTTTCTCTTCTCTTTTTCTCTTCTTTTTTTCTCTTCTCTATGCTAATGGCGAAGAAAATAAGTGTGGAGAAGTCTTCAAGCTGAAGAAAAATGACATGAAATCCAATGTCATCATTCAAATCATCTTTAAAACGATAACACTTGTCACTCTCATCTATTATAAGACCGATTGCATATCTACTCATCCATATGAATTCTCTCTCATATTCAGAGACTGTCATGTTCCTCTACCATAGGTTCAGGAATTCCTTTTTCTTCTCGTAGATATGGACTCAGTTTACATATTGTTTCTTGAATTTGGCAACAAAATACTCTCAAGTCACAGGTTGTGGATTATGTGGCTTTTTCATAATTGACTTCCACCTCTCATATGCATGTTCTAGTAGAAGTGATATGACAAACTTCACTTTGTGCTTCTCGACATACTTTAACTCATCGAATACCCTTTTGATATTCTCTTGCCAGAACACAATTGCAGTTGGATCACCCTTCTTCTACTAAGGAATTCAGTAGCCCCATACTTCCTAAGCTCTGATACCACTATATGTAGCGCCTTCTCATCTAATCAAGATTAACATAACTAAATAAGTGAGTGTCACTTGTACCTAATGCAGACAACCTGTGAAAATTCAAAACTTTTTATTTTTTTTGAAAACCCTTTATCACATAAACTCAATTGCATATAAAACTTATTAAACTTATACATTACGTGTACAACTGAATCTTTTGATCCAAGGAATAACATCATGATATATAGAGATATTATGTTTGGGCTTAAACAGCCCGATGTTCACAAAAATACATGTCTTTTAGCAAAGATTACATGTTTCATTGAAATACATGCATGTATAAAAATAAATAACCATAAATCCCTACGTCATGTACAAAATGCAAAAGACGACATATAATATCATCGACCCATGCCAGATCTGCTCTATTGTCTCTATATGGGCTACCTCTTTGGATCAACTTCAACTATCTATTGGTTTGAGACTTGCGTGCAGAAAAACTCATACGCTAAGCTATTGAAAGCTTAGTGACATATATATGCACAAAAATTCAATATGCATTAAGCAATTCACAATATGATATTCACATACATGGCATCATATCTTATACATCATAGCATGGCAATGAAACCATTATATCGTGCATCGTACTTTACCTTAAGGAAACCGTCATTTTTTTATAACATAAAATATATCAACATAGTATACATGTGTCAATAAAACCCCTTTTTTCATTATAATGTATTAAACAATTACTTTAACATTTTTACCCAACAACTCTCTACATGGACTATTTTGATACAAGTTATGAATATGAGCACTCTCCGAGCTTAAGTCATCATGCTTCTATCTATAATCATATGTGCTCATCTAAGCTTCTCAAGTCAAGAGCATTCTCTAAGCTTAAGTCACATTGACTAAGTAAACATATATATTTTGCATGCAATATAGGATCAAGGGCACTCTCCAAGTTTAAGTCACTTTGTCCTAAAAATATATTTGTGTAACATAATATTACGATACCATTCGCCCACCCATTTATCCTATTTTTAGTCATAGTATCGAGTCTGAACTTTACTTATTCATATCCCTTTGTTACAATTATATAATAAGCCTTTATCTTATAACTTAACATTTGGAACATATGAAGTTTTATCTTGTATCATATATGTGTGATCAAGTCATAAAGTCATGTGTTTACCATTTATATCATACCATAATGGAAGCATGTGCATAGTCATCATATTAAAAATATAGCAGAGAACAATATATAAGATTTTAAATATGATTCACAAGCGTGAGCTATATGGTCATAGTCATGAAGATTTTTCCATAAGGACCCTATCTGTGGACCATATCGTGAATTTGATGGTAAATATTTGTCCATTTTGAGCAAATTCTTCATGGGCACGAAGAATTACTCATAGGCATGACTGAGGTGATTCACGACTATAAGTCAAATGGTGACTCAAACCATGATATATTATACCTAAATGGATAGTTCTGAGTTGATGATTCACGACTGTGAACCTTCTGTCATGGGCGTGAATCTGGATTTTCCAGCAATTCAACCATAAAAACAAGGCATTTAATGCAAAATACATACAATGGCTTTAATAGTTGTCCAATGGCAATCTATTCTTATCAACATTCTTCATAATTCATGCATTTCACATACTATACATTAATTAAAAACAAAAAAGCTCATTTCATCATAATTGAACTCATGAACCTCAAAAACATATTTCATGCTCTTTAAAGATCTATAACATGCATTTATGCATCCTTAACTTACCTCTTCTAACTACTATAGCCATCATCATTCAATACTTATATCAATTTCACCTTTAGTATACTTATTACAAAAAAAAACCTCTTATATCA
Organism: Triadica sebifera; assembly: GCA_023653625.1. Lineage (NCBI taxonomy): Eukaryota > Viridiplantae > Streptophyta > Magnoliopsida > Malpighiales > Euphorbiaceae > Triadica > Triadica sebifera. Next base: position 8,837,824 of record CM042905.1, read on the forward strand.
TCATTGATACTCAATCAACATCATGGCATTGATAACACTTTCTAACTTTTATAATCATCAATTAATATTTAAGGCATACAAGACATTTTAACACATATAACATACATCAAGGTTGGAATTTAAATGCATATATGTACATATCTCTAATGGAGCCTCAAAAATCAAGTTTCACTCACGCTTGCTTATCCTCTTGGTGGGTTTCACCACCTCCTCTTCCACCTCCTAGCTTGTATAACACAACGCTATCAACATCTATAAACCATACTTGACCTTAAAGGCCATAAAAATAAAACTCTAACTTTAAACCCTCTATACAAATTTAAACTCATTTAAACTTCTGTCTAACACATATTTAACCTTAATTAAACTTAAAGGAGAGTTTTTAGCTGTAAAAAATTAAGCCTGATCTAAAACCTTTTCCATTTGGAAATTGGTCTCTGCCAATAACATGCTTAAGAAGAAAAAAGGTGTGAAAACTTGTAAAGATGAAGGAATATTGAAAAGGTGAGAAAAATTGTTCATGTAGCAATGTGTATATATGTATTCCAAAAGAAATTGTGTTTTATTTTATGTTGTTTTTTATTTTTTTATTTACTTTTGTTTGTGTTTATTTTAAAAAGAAAAATTGGTGATGCAATTTGATGTGTCCTAAAAATGGAGATTATAATTTAGAATTAAGCCTAATTTTTGAGAATTTTAAAATATTTGTTATTCAATTGACCTTTCTCTACCCTGTTGCTACAGGAACATTTTCTAGATAATGTTAAATTATCTCCAAATTATTTCGTTGTTTATTGTGAGGAAATAATGGTATGTGTCCTTTAGTCATATTTTCTCTACTATCAGTAGAAGATGTGTAATGTTAGCATTTTTGTTGCAAGGTATCAAATGATTAATTATGATTTCTCTAATATAAGCACATTCATATGCTCAGTTCAAACATGCATGTTATTTATTAATTGTAAAATTCACTAGAACTTAGTAGAAAATATATCTAATGGGTGAAAAGTATACTCATAATAATAAGGTCGCTTTTCAGTAATAAATACTCACACTACTTTACTGGGATGTACATTTAATTAGGTATCTAAGAGGAGATTTGATCTCAAGTTTTATAGCTTTATAATTGTTAATGTTGTGCCAAACTCAAATTGTAAGAAAACGATCGGTTATAAGAATACATAGGATAGGAGAATATGTATGTGACATTTGTAAATGATGAATTTCTTTGTTGGAATGCATATGAATATCTGAGATTGATTTATTCGGGAATGAGTTATGGTGAATATTGCATTTAATATACAACTTTATTTGATCTTTATTTTTGAAAGTCTACTTGTAAGATATTACTTCTCACCTCTGTGGTCTTTTCAAATTACAAAATGCTTTTATTAGGGCAAGGGAAAAATTGTATTGATCCATATTTACTATCTGTTTGTCATTTTAGTAGGATTTTTTTAAAAAAAATTGACTATAAATGTTTGTTATTTTGTAATAACATATGTCTATAGTCATTTTCTTTAAAAAAAATTGGCTATAGGTGTCTGTTGTTTTGTAATAACAAAAATGTATAGCCAATATTTTTTAATATATAATTTATGTGTTTGTCATTATAATTTAACAAACGCATAAAACTATTATATGCATGTAGATGTATAAAATTCAACTCATATGCATCTACCATTTAACAGATGTATAAAAGACCAAAATGACAAACACATATAACCTTTTTTTTTATACTAGTGGCAGTTGCCCAAGCCTCGAACCTGGACCACTTGTATGGTTATCGAGACAACAACCTGTAATGCCCAGTCTTTAGGGTCTATAAGTTATATAGGTTGTTATCAGTGAGTGTGGATAGATTAAGAAGTAGAAATAGTTAGAAAGGGTGTTTGCACACCTATGAATGGAATTTCACGGTTGTGAATGTTGTGTACTAAGTTTTTCCTGTGAAAGATTTATGACGGCTGTGACAGAATGATGTTTATACCCGTGAATGATGGTCAATAGAATAGGTGAGTAGAGCTATGTTTTCTCTATTGCCCATGCCTTTTTCTACTACCTCCAATTATCTTATATCATCTAAAACTCTACCTCACACACACTGAACCTCTCATTTCCATCTTCCTCTTCCTTTTTCTCCTCAAAGATCAAAAGGGGATGAGGTTAAGCTTAAACAAATGGTAAGTAAGAAAGTTCTAAGGTTAATTTAAGTTCGGGTTTGGAGTGGTTTAAGTCATTTTTTAGCATAAGAATCTAAGAGAGATGTTTTCTTATTGATAAAGGCTCGATGTAGAGGGGAGGATAACCAAAAGATTAGGGAAGCTTGAGAGCTTGAAGGGTTAGGGCTCCATTATTTAAGGTTAGTCCATATACGCTTATTAATTCTAAATTTATATGTGTTGATATGTTTTATGTCATGAGTTGATTTGTAAATGTGATAAAGAAAATGAAGGAGTTTTTGGAATGTATAAGCATGATGTTTAGGTGATATATGTGTTAGAAATGCCATGAAATGTGTTATGAGGTTTATGATGTTCACGGGATCTCTAGGCATGATTTGTGTTTTGAATGCTTTAATATATGCTAAATGCATGTTGTTGGCATGAAATGCTATTTAGTGTTGATATCAGTGATTAACATTGGTCAATCTTATAAACCCTCGCATGTGGTTTTGGTCTTGCTCTATTTTTAGTTCTGAAATCCCAAAAATTCATGTTGTTGACATAATAGTCATGCCCATGAATGATGCACACAGACACATTTCATGCCTGTGACAATGTTAGTCACGCCTGTGAAATATGAACCTAAAAAATGACAAGAATGAACAGAACCTTTAACATCTTATGTCACGGCTAAGAAAGCTGTGAATGCATAAGTTCACACTCGTGAACAAATAGTCATAGCTGTGAACATCTATATTTAGTTTTCACCTAGAGTTTTCATGTTTTGATCCACATTCATGAATATTTGTATTCACGCCCGTGAATGAAATGTGTTTTATGGACAAAAGCTTTCATGTGAATGGTCACAGTTTGGTTCATGGTAAAGAGTTACCCGTGGATGTCCATCACGACCGTGAACATGTAGTTCATACCTGTAAACTCTGCTATTTTACATATTCAATTTATGATTTGTGAATGATATATGGATAATGTAAATGTGATTATTGGTATATGTGAAGATGCATGATTAGTAATATGAAATTATTATGTGCTTATAGGCATGGAGGTTATGATCATGGAAAAGTAAAAGAAAAGAAAAAGTTATAAGAACTGGATATGTCATTTTCTCTAATCTATGACTTGGCCTAGGATAGATGACATGTCATTGAGGAAGTTATGGTACCGTAGAATATATTTTATTTGAGAACAAGGTAACTGAAGCTCAAATTAGAGCATCCTTATTTCTCAGTTTTATGTGATTGTTGGACCAGGTGACTGAAGCTTTTGAAACGCCATTGACTTGAAGAGCTTTGTTAAGCCTTTACAATTAGCGGACAAAGTGGCTGAAATTCAAGAGCGCCTTTGTTCCACAACCCGCACAATAGTCCAACTTAGAGTTTTGGACAAAACATTTTAGAAAAAGGAATAATAAATGAGTTTTGGGCAAAACAATTTAAAAAGGAACTAAATATGAGTTTTGTCCAAGGAAATAAATAAAAAGAAAACGGTAACTAGATAATAATAAGTCATGAGCAAAATAAAGTGAACTAAAGAAAGAGATAAGGTTTCAATTAATTTGTGTTATATATGAATGTTTGATGTATGATTTGTCGATATGAAATGAATAAAAGATAAGATTCTTGTATTGGCATGCATTAGGGCAATGGTTTATGATCATGATACTATAACATATATAGGTATCTAAATGGCATAACTTGTATGGTTGCATGTTTGAATTTTTATGTCTATATATACTACTAAACTTTTAATAGCTTAGCATGTTGATTTTCTACACGCAGTTTAGAGTCTACGAGATAGCTAATGTTGACTCGAGCTAAGATGCACCCATATCGAGAGTCAGTGTTACATGTCATCTTTTAATTTTTTTATATATGACATAGTTTCTTTTTGGGAGTTTAACTTTGTATGAGCCTTTTTGTTAAAGAACATGTATTTAAATTTAAATATGGTATTTTGTAAACAATAAGTTAGTTAAGGCCAAATTTGTAAATAAGAAAGTGATCCTTTGATATCAAGGTTTACATATTGGTAATAGATTTCTTGTAACGTTTTGAAAAAAAAGATTTAATATGACTTGAAATAAGTTTTACAAATAAAAGGAAAAGAGTTTTAAATTTGCACAAATTTTCTAAACCGATTTTTGGTAGCATCCGCCCATATTGAGAGTCAGTGTTACATATCATGTTTTAATTTTTTGTACATGAAATAGTTTCTTTTTGGGGATTTAACTTTTGTATGAGCTTTTTTATTAAAGAACATGTATTTAAATTTAAATATGGTATTTTGTAAAAAGTGAGTCAGTTAAGACCAAGTTTGTAAATAAGAAAGTGATCCTTTGAGATCAAAGTTTACATATTGATAATAGATTTCTTGTGATGTTTTGACAAAAAGATTTAATATGAATTGAAATAAGTTTTACAAATAAAAGGAAAATAGTTTTTAATTTGCACAGATTTTTTAAAACGGTTTTTGGTAGCATCCGCCCATTTAATTTAGAATTTAATCTTGATTAGCCAAGCAGATGTTACACAACCAATGCACACATTTGAATTATGTGTTTCTTTTCTTTTGAAGTATTATATAATTTATTTGATAGGAATATAAAATATTTATTATTATATAATATAATATCTAATATATTATATTATTATTATATTTTTTATAGGAATATAATATGTATTTTTAAGTTCCATACACATATGATTGATAAAATTAAATTTAGTTGTATTTTCACAAAATTTTATATAAATTATTTTGTTTTATATTAAAAATATTATTTGAATTGAAAAATGAATATTGTAATTTTTAACTTTTTTTTGTTTATTTTGATTTTAAAAAAAAAACAAAAGTATATAATTTAATTAATTTTGTTATTATTAAAATAAAAAATAATATATATATATATATATATATATATATATATATATTACGTTTAGAAATATTTTTAAACATAGTTGTGAATTAATTTGAATCATAAATATTTTTGTTGCGAGTATATTATTTTGCATAAAATAATTTTAGTATATATATTTTTCATATTTTAGTATGTATAAACAAGTTAAAAGTTATATTTTTATAAAATTTCTCTTTGATCGGTTTAACTCCGATTTAACCCCCATTGAATATTTGACCATTGACCCTCTATATTTTCTAGTTCATTAATCGGACCAAGTTTGAAAATATTGGAATATACTCATACATGATGTATATTGCTCAAAATGATGAATGATGGTAACAAGATAATTGAAAATGAGTCGCTTTATTAGGGTTCACACTTGCCTTTTTAGTCTAAGCTCCCTTTTAGATAAGCCTCAAACTAAAAAGCTTAACTCCAATCCCTTTTGATGCAAATCTATTTTGGTTCACCAAATCCACTTTATAGATTAAGGGATCCTTCTCCATTGAACCTCTCTTAATAGCTTTATGCAATTATTCAATAAATTAACTAGAAGCAAATATCAACCTAAGCCCTAAGTTCATTTTTCAGATCATCGCCAAAGTTAAAATCAAAATTCAACTTAATAAAAAGCATTAAACACAAAATAAGATCATTAAAGATACTCAGGATAGCACAAACATCATTTCATTTATAAAAAAAAAAAAAAGCAATAACATGCATATATTTGCATATTCTTGAGAGTTAAAGTTTCTCCAACAAAATATTAAGTCATTTATGTTCAAATACATGACTGTAATGAACATAAAAGGCAATAAAGACAAAGCAAGAAAAAATTAAGATGATAAAAGCAAACTAATAAGCTTTTAAAGCCTTCAAATTTCCTTTGTAAATTGGTTCTTTTAAGTCTCCCCCTCTTCCTTCAATTAACCTCCTTAATGCCCAAAAATGTTGACTTGAATGTAGCCTTGTTGCTGGAAAATGAAAATAGAGTGACGCTATATATATATAGTTAGTTAGATACATAGTTAGTTTTATTTGGAATAGTTCAAGTTATATTATCCAATCAATCATATAATTTCTGGCAATTATATGAATTTTGCTATATTTTTTCATATAATTGGTAGCAGTTATATGTTATTTTCTATGTATAACTATATATATACTAATATTTATACGTATAAAAATAGTTTTACTAGAAAAAAATTATTTTCAAAATAATGAAAAATATTTTCCAACTATTTTCTAATATTGCTAAACATCAAAAAATATTTTTTTAGATAAATTATTTTATGCAAACAAATGGAGTTTTAGTAAAGGGTAAAATTAGAAATTAATTATGAAATCTCTAGATTGTTGTCATTGAACTAAATATGAGTGCAAATAAAATTATAGCATTAATCCATAAATCTTATATTGAAACCAAATGATAAAATTTTTAGAATCCATAGATTATAAGATTTTAAAATCCTTCGATCCAAACTATGTCTAAATGAGCTGTAGAGAATGAAATAGGTGGTTATGATTCTCTCTCTTCAAAAAGGGAAAAAAGTGCCTTTAAGATGTGGCGAGGCACACATCCACAAATTGATATTGTAAGGGCATTTTTGACACTTCACGGGCTTTATAGAATCATATATTTGCATCTTCATAAGTGGTTCCAGCTCAAAAATCACAAGAAAATATAAAAAAAGTGTGAACAAAATGCTCATACGGTCATGTGAATGACCATGTGGGATCCTCTTCAAATGGCCCGAATTTGCCCTAATTTTAGCCTCTCAGATAGCCTCCTATATGGTTATGTGGCAAGGTCATGTAGTGGTCCTCTTCCAACTCTAATCTTGCTCAATTTTTCTCTAATTTGGCTTAGACTTAAGATTTCCATAGAAATTTTATCTTTTTAGCTTCATTTTGACTCAAACATCTCTTATCATTAAGCTCCAACATTTAAAAATAAAGATTAAAGATAAAAAGAAAGTGAATTCAACTAGAAACAATCTAAAACACAAAGAAAAATAACTAAAAATGGTGCAAATTTAGTTGAAAAAAATCATATATTTTTTAGTATTATCATTTTGCTCTATAAAATTTATAGACCAAACCAATCACATATAGCTGTAAATGTAAAATTATTGTTATTATTATATTACATGTATAACATATTAAAATTTAGCATACCAATCACATTTATCTTTGTATGCAAAATTCATAATCTTGATAAGATTTTTCTAATAAAGTTTGTGTGAGCATTTTAGCAGGGATGTATAATTGACTTGCACACACAAGCAGAGAGAAGTGAGACTAGGCAGAGCTACGAAAGGACAAGGAATTGTTGGTTAATGGCGTAATGCTACCTCCCCTTATTTCATTTCCATTTTCCATATTGATTAGTCTTTTCAAGTCCATACATAACAATTAGTCAATTAAAGGTGTGCGAAATAGTATAGATTATAAATATTTGAATCAAATCGAATTGATAGATTTAGTTCTATTATTTACATATTTCAAATTGGTTTCGATGAAAATTTTCAATTGAATAAGATATTTTTTTTATTATTTGACTTATACGAACTGAATAAAACTGAAATTTTGAGTAAATTTTTTCAATTTGAATTAAGTTGAATTTTTTAAAAAATAAAATTAATTAATTCAGTTAACCAATGCAAAACCCTAACAACAATAGCTGTTGTATCGACAACCACTTTTGTTGAAGATTTTAGTATAGGTCCCTCCAATGTGGGGCCTACAAAGTTGAATTTTGCTAACAGTGACAAACAAATTAAACAATTATAATTTTGTGCTCACATTGGTCATCTACCTATAAATGGTTAAAGTGATTTTTCATTTTATTTACTGCAATCTCTTTATTCAAATGAGATATTTAATTTGAAAGAGGTAGTCCTAAGTGAGAGTTAGATTTTTGGAATATTTTCAAAAAATAGGGAGTGACAAATATTTTTGGAGTGTTTTTAGAAAATATTTGTGTGCCACTATTTTTGGATTTATCTCAAAATTATTGTATAACCTTTAGCTTATATTTAGGGAAGACTTTCTCTTTGTATCTATTAATTTTTATTAGTGAAAGAAAAATATTAGGAGTTTATCATACAGACGTAACACAAATTAAAAGGGTGAACCATGTTAAATTGTTAGTATTATTTTTATTGATTATTTTATTTTATATTTATTTGTATTATTTTATCTGATGTACCTAACAAGCAGTATCAGAGTCAATCTGTTAGTCCAATAAAAATCTTAGTATGCTATGTGGTTATAATATTCACTAATCTTCCACATTAGAAAATATTTTATATAGATTATTGTTCGTTAAAGAAGTCCTATAATGGAGACAAAAGACACTAAAATGATCGGCTTAAATGACATGAATTACCACATATGGAGAAGAAAAATAAAGGATCTCCTATTTGTCATGAAAATGCATATATCAGTATTTATTACAACTTAATCTGAAGGCAAGACAGATGAGAAGTGAGAGTTTAAGCATGAGTAGATATGCGGCTACAATCAATAGTTCATCAAAAATAATGTGTATAACTACATCTGCAATAAGACTTATATCCGAACGTTGTGGAATAAACTTGAACAATTGTATGCGTAAAAAATAAGCAATAATAAATTATTTTATTTGAAAAAATTGTCACAAATGAAATTCAAAGAAAGGATTTCCATAAAAAAACATTTGAATGAGATGTAAGTGATTATGGATCAGCTATCCAGAATGAGTATAAAGTTGGATGACGAAATTTTTGCTCTATTAGTATTGGGCTTTTTGCCAAAATCGTGAGAGACTTTGAAAATTTCAATAACCAACACTGCACTTAACAGTGTAGTCAATATGAAGTCTGTAAAAATTAGTATTTGAATAAAGAAATGAGAATAAGAACTCAAAACTCATCTTCTTCATCACAGTCAGATGTTCTCGTTACAAATTCTAGGTGAATGAGTCAATCTAGACAACAAATATTTAAAAGAAAGAGCAGAGGTAAGTCAAACAAATATGCCAATGTTGAATGTCATTTCTTCAAAAACAAATGTCATATCAAGAAATAGTGTTAAAAGTTCAAGAAGGAACAGAAAAAGCAATGAAGTGAAAGAACATGACAGTAGTGATGATGACGTAACAAATATTAGGAATGAATTCAATGTTGTTTGTGATGATACTATCAATTTTACATCCCATAAGATCGGTTGAGTAATTAATAGTGGCACTTCCATTCATGTTATGTCTTGAAAAGAATTATTCTCATCCTACACAATAATATATTTTGGCGCTGTAAAAATAGAAAATGATAATCTGTCAAAAGTTGTTAACATATGAGAAATTTTTCTAAAGATTGGGAATGGTAGTAGATTAATAGTGAGAGATGTCAAGTATATTCCAGATATCCATCTGAACTTGATCTCTACAAGAAGACTAAATTATAATGCCCCAAATACCGGGTTAGTCGTAAACTGTAGTTTCCGAAATTGATCAGTATACCCGGGGGTTAAAAATATATTCATGGGTGAAAAATATTTTATTTCTTCATCGAAAAATATAGGTTATGACTAGTCTAAGGGTAAAATTTAGAATAAAAATGAAGTCAAATAAGCACTTAAAAGTCAAAACTAAGAAAAAATGAACCTGGTTGAATTAAATAGTTCGTTAACTATATTTTGATCAAACTATGAAAAATAGCAAATAATATCTAAAAATTTATATTAAGTTATGGATAAACTCTAAATAATATTTAGGATTATTTGATAGTGAAAAAAGAATTTTACGATAACACCGAAAATTTAATTATCAGTCCAATTTGAGTGAGCTATACAGAAAATGAACTCCATTTGAGTTGAAAATTTTTATTTAGACATATATAAATATTTTATGAATTATGGAATTAAATTTGGGTGAAATTGAGCTTGGAAAGTAAGAGAAATAATTTATAGTATTTAATTGGACCTTAAATTCACAAATGGGCCTAATGGGTTGGATCACTTGTCTTGGCCCAAGCCCAGTCCATTCCAGCCACCTATATAAGCTCAAATATCAAAATTCTCTAGAGAATTCAGCACCTTCTTCTCCCTCTCATGCTTTCCCCTTGGACAAATGGGTTTCCTCCATTTTCTCCACCAAATTTCTCTCCTTTCTCCTAATTTTTACACCAAAATCAACCACCCTAATATAAATTCAGCATCTCTTATAGCTAATAGAAGTTTTTAATCTTCATTTGGAAGTCTCAAATGGAAGAAAATCAAAGGAAAAAAGTTATGATATTAAAGTGAGGTAAGTGAAATTTATGGTTTTAAATTAGTTTAATGGTTCAAATAGGTAGTTTAAGATATGTAGATAATAAATATGAAGTTAGATTGAATTATAGAAGCAAACATAATAGTGATTTTATTTTTGTATAATTTCAGCCATGGTAGGGAATCAAGGAAGAGAAGGAACTTCAAAGGAAAAAAGTAAAGAAAAGGAAGCCTAGGAAGGCTAAAGAAAAGAAATAAGGTTAGTGATTTTAAAATCTATCTATTTCCATTAATTAGGCATGATTTAGGGTTATGAAAATTAGAAATTTTGTGTGTTTTTCATGTAATTGCTAATTAATGCTTAAAACATGATTAAGGGATTATGAAAAGTGAATTAAAATGATTAATTTCAATTAAAAAAATTAATTAGTGAAAATTGTAAAATATGACCTTATTATGTGAAAAATGAATATTAAGGAATAAATGTATTTTAGTGTAATATTATGATACATATGGAATAATGAATGTATAAATTAGTGAAATGAATAATTAGAAAGTGAAAGAAAAATTTTAATGATGAAAATTAATTATAGGCCAAAATATGAGAAAGGAAAAAAATTAATATTTTTCTTGCTAATTAAATGAAAATTTAGTCATGAAATGCAAGAAAATATGATAGTGAGTGTGTATAGATTTATTGAGAATTTTTAACATATGTTTTGAATGTTTTCCTAATTATTAATTATATTATGCATGAAATGAAAAATAATGAATAAAGTGTGTTTAGTGATGCTTAATGACTTAATTGAATGTTCATAATGAATTATTGATATATGATAATGGAAAGTGTGAAAAATTATGGTAGTGATAAAATTGTTATGGATGAATAAAATGTTAAGTGATTAATAATGTAAAAATAATAGAATTTATGAATTTAATGAAAATTGAATTAAAGGAATAATACAATGCCCTTAGTTATTTTTTGATGGTTAAATCTAACCCAGAATATAATTGGCTAGCCATAGAACACCATTACCGTGGTGTGGGTCATTGCGACTCGGTTATGTAGGTCAATGACGGTTTACTTCAGTGATAGTGATTCAATGTACAGTGCAGTGATCGGATGGTCCTTTGGGATTACTCTTCAGTGTAGTGGACTGTTGGAGTCTACATCCCATGTATCTAGTCCGAAGATTTTCTATCGGATTGAAAGTAGGGACAAATGTGAATAAAATGAGTACAAATGATTTAAGTGAAAAAAATGATAAAAAAAGAAATTGGTGAAAAATAATAAAAGTCAAAACTACGAGAAAAAAATAAATATGAAAGATATAATAAATATGATAAAAGTGACAAGTGTGAATAAAATGATAAAAGTAGTAAATGAGAATTAAATGATATAAAAATGATTAAAATAACAAAAGTGAATAAAAGTAGAGAAATATGATAAAATTGATGAATGTGAAAAATATGATGAAAAGGATAAATGTGTAAAATATGATAAAAATGATAAATGTAAATAAAAGTAGTAGAATGAATAAAGTAAAAATTATGATAAAAATGAATAAAGTGAAAATTATGATAAAAATGAAATAAGTGAAGAAAAAAAAAGATAAATGTGAGAAAGTTGATATAAATGATAAATATGATAATTATGAAAAAGTGATAAAAATGATAAAAATTAGTATAATAATAATAATAATGATAAATGTGGTAAATGTGACAAAAAGAGTAAAATTGAAAAATAGAATTTAAGTGGAAGAAAAATGTTAAATTATGTAGTTAAAAAAATAAATGAAAAATAAAAATGTTAGTGACAAAAGTATAAATAAATGTAAAACAATAGCAAAATTGTAAATAAATAAAAATTTAGGAATAAAGTGAAATTTGTTACTAATTAAATAAAGGATTGAAAAAAAAAGAAAAAAATGAATGGTTAATTAAAGAAATAAAGTAAAAATGGACTAAATTGAAAAAAAATTGAAAGTTCAGGAATAAACTGGAAAAAAACTTAAAATTAATTGAGAAAAATTGTTAAAATTAATTAAAATATTAAATAGTGAATTAAGGGTAAATAAAAATAAAGTATTGATAAAAAAATAGTATATTAAAGAAAAAATTTGAATAGTATATTAAAAATATTATTGCATGTATGTATGCATAAAAATATAGGTTAATGGAAATTTTTAGATTTGTAATCACCACTGAGAATATTAATGCTCAGGATGTAATTATTGGACTGTGTGTAGATAGTAGCGGGAAAGGCAGGAGGAAGCATACAAAATTTGGCAGTTGACGAAAGATCGAAATAATAGTAGATTATTATATAGAATGACATGTATATATATGTCTAGATATGAAGTGGTATGAATAAAATTATGTACATATTCTGATAAAAGAGTATTTGTGAATTATTATATATGTGAAGAAGGAAATGTTGAATTGAAGTTTAATGAAAAATATTTTGCATTATATGTATATTGTTATGCCCAAAAATGGATTGTGAATTGTTTGTTTTGCAGGTGAGGTAGTTAGTTTACAGCCGTTATGCTACCGAATTGTTTGGAAAAATAAAAAGGATTAATTAATCATAAATAATACTTTGGACATTAAATTAAATTAAGAAAATATTTTTTTGGCACACATTGGCTATAAGTGCATAAGTACGTAATGTACGTACATAATGATTGTTATAAGGGAGTCACATAAATGATGTTGGTTTCTATAATACATTTTTCAATAACCGGTGGAAGTTGATCAAAAGTTCATTGGTGGTGGCTAGACGTATTAGGCATGCTACTTTACTTTATATGTGATGCATGTAAAGCTCTCCAATGACACCATAAGTGCTGTGGAGAAAGAAATGACTATCTCAGTGAGGAAAAAGATGTTGCTCGGAATAGATAAAATACATATGGAGAAATGTGCTGATTATTTAGTAGAAAAGCAAAATAAAGTTATTTTCAAGAGTTCCCCTACTTCTTAAATAAAAAATGTATTAGATCTAGTTCATTCAGATTTATATGGGTCAATTCCAAAGTCATTGGGTGGTATTTAGTACTTTGTAACTTTTATTGATGACTATTTGAGGATGACATGAGTGTGTACTTTAAAGACAAAGGATTAGGTGTTGAATGTCTTTTAAAAAATTTCATGCCTCAATTGAAAGACAAACTGAGAAGAAGTTGAAGTGCATCCGGATAGATAGTGGTGGAGAATACACTAAACCGTTTGATACCTAGCGCAAAGAGTATGGTATTCAGCATCAGATGACGCCTCCAAAAACACCACAATTGAATGCTCTGGCTGCGAAGATGAACAAGACTTTGATTGAGAAAATTACATGTTTGATCTCACATATAAAGTTGCCTAAAATATTTTAGAGAAAAGTTTTACTCACGACTGTGTATGTGTTGAGTCTTTCACCATGTATCCCTCTAAAACTATATGTTCCAGAGAAAGTATAGTTAGAAAAAAAAATGTTTACTATGATCATCTGCAGGTGTTTGTACTACAAGAAAAATTATATTTACCAACAGAATTTACCAACGGACGGCATCCGTTGGTATTTAGTAACGGATTGCCAACGGATTAACAATGAAAAATGTGTGTAAATAATTATAAAATAGTATCAACGGTGCTTTACCAACGGATTAATTTTCATTGGTAAATAGTGCGGGAATATTTGACGTCAAATTTACCAATGGATCGCCAATGAACAATACCAATGGATTTAAATTCATTGGTATTCCATTGTTATTTTGGTAATTATCAACAGAATTGTTTTGTTTATAATTACCAACAGAATTGTTCTGTTGGTAATTACAAGGACACATGACCGTAACTAAATACTAACAGAAACTTCTGTTGGTAAATACGAACGGATAGTTTCTGTCAACGAACATTTTTTGTTGCTAGTTACCAACGGAAATGTCCGTTGGTAAATGTTTTGAATTTTTTTATTTTTTTTTATAGTACAAACAATTTTTTTTAAAAATGATTGAAAATTAGAATTGAATGACAAATAATTTTTGAATTGAAATTGATTAATTAAAGTTAAATAAATTTAATAAATTGATTAATATTCAATTATTAATCAATTTAATAAATTGAATCACAATTTTATCAATTAAATCTCAATTTAATCAAATGATTCCTAATTTAATTAATATGAGTACAATTAAAGTAAGTTTATTTAAATTAACTAATTGAATATCAATTGAAGTTAATGTAATTAAATTAATTAATTGAATCCCAATTTATGTCAATTTAATTAAATTATTTAATTTATTCTCAATTTAAGTATTAATTGAGATTCTAATTAAGAGTAGTCAATCAATTTAATTTCAATTTAATTAATTGAACTCAAATTGAAAAGAATTAAATTAAATTAAATTAATCAACAAAATTTTTATTTAATCAATTGAAGTTAATTAATCAATTATACCTCAATTTGATCAAATTAATTAATCTCAATTTAAAAATAATTTCATTAATATAAGTTTAATTAATAAATTGAATTCCAATTTAATCAATTGAAGTTCGGTTAATCAATTGAACTCCGATTTAATCAGTTAAATATTATTTTAATCAATTAAATCCTAATTTATGTCAATTGATTCAAGTTTAAATTTAATTTATTAAATCAAGTCCAATTTTATCAATTAAACATTAATTTTATTAGTTGAACTTCAATGTATATCAATTGATACAAATTAGTCAATTAAACCCTAATTTTATTATTTAAAGTCCATTGATTCCTAATTTAATAAATATAAGTATATATAAAGTTAGTTTAATAAAATAAATTAATTGAAACTTAATTTATGTCAATTTAATTAAATTAATTTATTAATCTCCAAATTAAGCCAATTTAATCAAATTATTTAGTTGAATCTGAATTTAATCAATTAATGTTCAATTTGAAAATAGTTTATTCAATTTAAATTAAATTTTTAAATTAAATTTCAATTTAATCAATTAAAGTTCAATTAATATGTTGAACCATAATGTAATCACTTGAACTTTAATTTAATTAATTGTACTCAAGTTAAAAATAATTAAATCAATTAAATCAAACTATTCAGTTGAATTTTCATTTAATTAATTGAGATTTATTTTAAAAATAATTTAATTAATTTAAATTCAATTAATCAATTGAGCTTAAATTTAATCATTTGAAGTATAATTTATGCTCAATTTAATCATTTTAAGTTCAACTAATAAATTGATCCTAATTTAATCATTGAACACTAATTTAATCAATTGAACTCAAATTTAAAACAACTAAATCAAATTAATCAATTTAAATTTAATTAAATCTCAATTTAATTAATTAATTCCTAATTTATTCTCAATTTAATCAATTGAAGTCCAATTGAAACTAGTTTAATTAAATTAATCAATTGAACCTGAATTTAAATTAATTTAATTGAATTAATCAATTGAACTCCAATTTAATATTAATTTAATCAATTTATATTTAATTATTCAATTGAATCCCAATTTTAGTCAATTATGTTCAACTTAATCAATTTAAGTTCAATTAATAAATTAAACCTATTATAATCAATTAAATTCTAATTTAATCCATTTTTCTCTAATTTAAGACAATTAAATCAAATAAATCAACTAAAGTTTAATTTAATTTCAATTAAATAAAATGAATCAATTGAAGTTCATTTTTTACTAAGTTTAATTCATTTAAGTTCAATTAATAAATTGAACCATTGAACTATAAAATTTCAATCAATTTAAGTTCAATTAATAAATTGAGAGGACATGACATTATTTTATTCCTTATCAGTGTATGAAATATTTACTTATATTTATTTTATATAGATTAGATTTATATTAAAATTTTGAAACAAATCCCAACCCTTGACAACCAAACCCTAGAAGGAACACTAACCGTCCGATCCAATCCCACCCAACATATAAAGCTCCCTCAAATCTTCTTTCTAAGTCCATTGAAGCTAGGGTTTCCAGAGAGCACCAACCCTCAAACACTCTGAATCTTTACCTCTACATCTTTAAATTCATTCTAGCAAAATGACAACCAAAATGAGCAATAAGCCCAAAGTTCTCTCTTATTCTTTTTTTCTTCAGTTTTTTTTTTGTTTTCATTTCCCTTGCAATTTTAATCAAATTATTTAGTTAAATCTCAAAATAATCAATTAATTTCAATTTAAGAATAGTTTAATCAATTGAATTACAATTTCTTAAATTAAAGTTTAATTTATATTAAATTTAATCATTTTAATTGGTGTTAGTAATTTCACCAATTGATCAACACTAATTTAATCAATTGAACACCAATTTGAATAAATTAATTAAACTCAGTTTAATCAATTTAAGTTTAATTAATTAATTAACCCCTAAATTAATCAATTTAAAACTATATATTACCCTAATTTAATAAGTGAAACCTTAATGTAACAATCAATTGAACATCAATTTATATCAATTGAATGAAATCAATCAATTAAACTCTAATGAATAAATTAAACTCTAATTAATAATCAACTGAATCAAATTAGTCAATTAAACTCTAAATAATCGACTACTTGAATTAAAAATTGGAATTCAATAACTAAATTAATTAAATTTAAATAGATTAACTATAACTTAAATAAAATAAATTGGTGTTGAAATTATTAATTGAAATTAATTTTAAACAAATTGCTCAATTGAATATTAATTTAAGTCAATTTAATAAATTGTTTATTAATAAATTGAACTACAATTTAATGAATTAACTGTAATTTATGTCAATTGAATAAAAGTAATCAATTAAACCCTAATTAATCAATTTATCAAATAAAAACTTGGAATTCTATAACTAAATTATTTATCTATTTTTTTTCTTTTACTCTCTTTCTCATTTTACTTCTTCTCCCTCCCACTTTCTTCTTCTCTCAGATGACCCACGCCCACCACAACCTTCCACCCATCTCCCACCCGCCAGCCATTCCTCTTATCAACCGATCAGTCGCACCATCTCAAAATGTAACAACATCGCTCCTAATCTTCTTCTCCTTCATCTTTGATTCTCTAATCCGAGCTCCCAAAATCGACTAGTTGTGCCTCCTCACAGTCCACCGCTGGCCATTTCTCCTCCCATCACCTGCGCCTCCTCTGCATTGCATTTCAAAATCTAGATTAGAGAAACTTCCCCAAAGACAACCTCACTAATGGTGGTTACGAGATAGGAGCTGTTGTTGGTATTTTTTTTAATTTTTTTCTTTTTCTCTACAGTCTCATGCTTCAAATTTCCTGATTTTATGTGTTAGATTCATCTTCTATGTGTTATTTGGTGTGATTATTTGAGTTTTATGTGTTATTTGTTGTGATTTTTCTAATTTATTTTTGTTATTTGCTCTGATTATTATGGTTTTATGGGTTTGATGTGTTATTTGTTGTGATTATTTGGTTTTTATGGGTTTCCATGGGTTATGCATTTGTAATCAAATTAGTCATTTTGCCATGTTAAAAGAGACTACATATTATTTTTTCATTTGTCTCATAATATAACCCAACTTATTTTTTATTGAAGTAAAGTTCAATGATTGTATATGAAATTAATTATCTTTTGCCAGCTAGGTCTGTTACGTTACAGTTGGCATGACATGCTTTTTTGAAAGTTGATGATATGTTATATACGTGGATAATAATGTAGTAAAATCCGGTGATAGTTCAAATTTCCGGTTATTAATATCTGAAAACTAGTCAGAAGTGATTTTAGTAAAACGAAAATATAGTTCAATAATTTTTTTAGGATACTATCTTTTATAATTTTATTTCAATTAGAACAAATTTCAGTGATTATATATAAAATTAACCCTCAATTATTCCCATGCTCCGCAGTCCTAATTCAAGTAGCAGTTTACTAGCCACAAACACAGTATTTGCTGTTGTATGTGACAATGTCATTGACTGCTTGACTATAATTGCACGATCAGATTCAAAATTAACATAATTTATAGTCAAATAAATTTTCTAGCCTCACAGTCTCTCTCAGCCTGGGGTCTGGTTTTCATGTTAAACATATAAGATGATTGGTTCATGGCCTCTCCAGTAATTGGGCCGGCCCGGTTCACCTCATCAAGTAAGAAGGAGAAAAATGATAATGATAATAATAATAATAACAAAATTGTCCAGGGGGCAATTTTGTAAAACAACGAAATCCAAATTAGCCCTACTACACATGGCATTGTATTTTATATAACGCCTAAGAAGGCAGAAGACTCAGATGCTACTGTTACTTCCACTCTGCGCCATTTACTAGACGCAGTCGCTTCATTCCCTCCGGTTAGTTTCTGCTCCTCTTTTCTCCGGCCTCTCCGTTTAGTTCTATCCGCATACATATATTAGGTGGATGGATATTGAAAATTTGTAACTTCTTTTTTGCCTATTTATATTGTCTGTGTGAATAATTGATCCTATTACTTGTTCGTTCATTAGTTATTTGTTTTGATGGTAGGCTTCAATGCATCTATTAAATTGTATTGCGAGACTCTAGATCTGTTAAAAGAATCTGAGGGTTTGATTTCAAAGAGGCTCACTGATTACGGTCAATTTCATTTTGCTGGAATGTGAATGTTGCTTTTGCTATTTGCATATTAATGTCGTCCGTACATGAAAACCCACATGGGGTGTTTAGTTTAGGTACTATTGGGGGCCTATTTGGACCATATGATTCTCAACTTAATTTTTTTCTTGAAAATTAAAAAAAAAAAACTCTCACTCCCACCTATCAAACTGCATAATTATGTAAGAAGCGGTCACATTGTGAAAAGGATAGTCAACGGTTTGAATATGTAGTTTTGAACTACTGCCAAATTTCACCCGCTTTTGTTAAGTTCATTATTTCCATTTATTCAATAATAGTTGTCCTTTTCTCTATTCTCATGATATGATTAAATTGTTCAGGTTCAGTTCATAATAAATTCAAATTAATAATATATAAAATGGTGTGTAATATATAAAAAAATTATACCAATTAACTTTAATTTAATGATATTAATGGGATGACTAAAAATATAAAATTTTAAATTCATCAGACTCTAATTTTTTTTACATGATATTATAATTTTAAGTATTATTAGATAAATTTGTCATGAAACTATACTAGAAAAATAAATTTAATTTAATTATCAACCAATAATCATAAAATATTAATCCAACTTCCAAAGTTGAAAAATCTAGATTTTGACACTTACAACAGGCAACCAGGAGGGTGGAAAGATTAACATTATGTTTGGTATACCACTGAATAACTGGTGTTTGGCGTTCCTTATGTGGAATTGATATTAATGCTTCCCACAGGCCATAATACAAATACTTAATTATTATTTTGGTATTTGTAGTTGTTGTTTTATTTTAATTAAGATTGCATATCATTTCAGTTTTAAAAGAAAATGATTTATTTGGTCAAATAATTATTAAAAAAAAGAAAAATATTAACAAGATTTGGTTATGGTAGTATAAATTATGAAGATCAATAGGAAAAAAAAACTTTTTTATAAATTAGGGGTAGTTGAAGTAATAATGAATTTGAATATTGCAGAAAGAATATATAGGGATATGGAGCTATTTTGATTTATGCATGTACTTATTATTGGTTCAAGGAACTGCATCTAGGGTTAGCACTTGGCATTATAGAACTATAACACAAGGACTAATCTTACAATTTTTATCAATATTCAAACTATATAAATATATACAGGTTAAAAATCGGTTCAGACCGTCGGTGGATGTATCATAGGTTAACAAATGGTCGTTTGAACCAAGAATTTGTGGATGGTTTGCAACAATTTATTGACTTTACTATTAGTTAACCAACATGGATGGATGGGAATAAGATCAAGTGTCCATGTAATGGTCGTAAGTGCCAGAATCGTGTATATTATGATTTAGACACAGTAAAATTCCATGTGGCTAAAAATGGATTTGTACCAAACTATTATGTTTGGGATTATCATGGGGAAACCAATATGGATGTTAACAATAGTCAAAATATAGTTTGTAGCCAAGAATTTGATAATGTAGATGATTTAACTCCATATCACTCTACGGTGTTTGATGCTGCTGGTCCTCAATTTACTCCTCAACAGTTTGAGGAACCTCCAAATCCGGAAGCAAAGCAATTATATGACATGCTTAGTGCTGCAGATAAGGAACTATGGCCTGGTTGTAAAAATCATACGTTGTTGTCATTTGTAACTCGAGTTATGACCATGAAGTCTAAGAACCATATGACTGGAAAAAAGTTTGATCAAATGGTTCAATTTATGAAAGAGATCCTTCCTGATGATAATGTCGTGACAGATAACTTCTATAGTACCAAAAAGTTGCTACGAGGTTTGGGTCTACCGGTGGAAAAGATTGATTGTTGTACTAATCGTTGCATGATATATTGGGGTGAAGATAGTGAACTAAATATTTGTAAGTTTTGTGAACATCCTCGTTACAAGAAAACATGTAGAGAAAGTGGTAAAAGATATAAAACCAATATTTCATGCAAGAAAATGTACTACTTTCCTCTCACTGATAGACTAAAAAGATTGTATGCATCTAATGCCACAGCCAAGAAAATGAGGTGGCATGCAGATCATGAGGTTGAAAACGGTGTTATGATTCACTGCTCAGATTCGCCTGTTTGGAAGCATTTCGATCAAACACATCCGGAATTTTCTACTGAAATTTGGAATGTGAGACTGAGACTTTGTACTGATGGATTTCAATCGTTTGGGCAATCAAGCCGACAATATTCTTCCTGGCCAGTCATATTAACACCGTACAACTTGCCTCCATGGCTATGTATGAAGGAGCAATATATGTTCTTAAGTGTATTAGTTCCTAGGCCAGAAAATCCAAAAGAGAAGTTAGATGTATTCTTGCAGCCTCTTATTGCTGAATTGAAACAATTGTGGGAGGTTGGTGTTCTGGCATATGACATTTCAAAAAAGCAAAACTTTCAGATGAGAGCTGCTCTGATGTGGAAAATTAGTGACTTTCCTGCATATTCAATGTTATCTGGATGGAGTACAGCGGGGCGGATGGCCTGTCCTTATTGCATGGATGATTCAGATGCATTTTCTCTTTCAAAAAGTAGAAAACAGTCATGGTTTGACAATCATCGTAAGTTCATACCACTAAATCATCCTTTTCGTAAAAACAAAACTTCATTCATAAAAAAAAATGGTGGTCAAAGTTGCACCACCTGTAAAGTCTGGAATTGAAATGTTGTGAGAGATTCAAAGTTTGGGAATAAAGAGAGTCATAGAATTGGGTGCCGAAGAGACTAATCGAGCAAAATGCAAACATAGCGATTGGAAGAAAATAAGCATTTTTTGGGATTTGCCATATTGGAGTACAATCTTGGTTCGACACAATTTAGATGTTATGCACATTGAAAAGAATGTATTCGACAATATATTCAACACAGTAATGGAGGTTGAAGGAAAAACAAAGGACACTTTCAAATCTAGGGAAGAGTTGAATGAATATTGTCATCATCCTGAGCTGGCACGAAATGTCACAACAGGAAAATACCCTAAAGTTTGTTACACTTTGGATAAGTGTGGGAAACAAGTCTTGTGTGAGTGGGTCAAAAAACTTCAATTTCCTGATGGATATGCTTCAAATATGATAAGATGTGTAGACATGAAGAAGCATAAGTTATATGGGATGAAGAGCCACGATTGTCATGTGTTTATGCAAAGGTTAATACCTGTAGCATTCAGTGAACTACTCTCATACAATGTCTGAAAGGCACTTACAGAGTTGAGCCTTTTCTTCAAGGAGTTGACAACTACTGTCATAAGAAATGAAGATATGGTTCGATTGGAAAAAGAAATTCCAGTCATATTATGCAAGCTTGAGCGAATATTCCCTCCGAGTTTCTTTAACTCGATGGAGCATCTCCCTATCCACTTGGCTTATGAAGCAAACATGACCAGTCCTGTACAATACCGATGGATGTATCCATTTGAGAGGTACTTGGCATAACCATTATCTCTTTTCTTTCCATAAAATTTTGAGGACCATGCTCTAAACATTAATTTATAATGTAGGTATCTCCGAAAGCTGAAAAACAATGTGAACAACAAAGCCAAAGTGGAAGGATCGATATGCAATGCATATTTGGTTGTAGGAAAATACCCTACACCATGTGAGCACGAGACATAGACAAATGCCACATAACGAAGACAATAGTATTCAAAGGGAGGAATGTACTGAACATGAAGGGAACTTATCAATATTCAAATATCCTGGTCGACCATTGGGGAAAGGCAAGTCAAGATTTTTGAGCGATGAAGAATATAAAGCAGCTCGTAGCTACATTCTGTTAAATTGCTTAGAAGTGAAACCGTTCACAAGGTTAGTATAAATAATTATCTTTACTCATGATAGATATCTTATGATGTTTATAAGTATATCTAATATTCCAATTTGTCATATTCTAATGTATTAAAAAGATATACATCGATGCTTTAAAACGTGGTCAACCCAATATCACTGAGATTGAAGTTGACAATAAACTAGAAAATGAATTCTCATACTGATTTGAAACATATGTGAGTATTGTAACAACTAATTCTTTTGTATCAAGATAAATATATTAAGCACCATATATGTCATTTTTTCTAAAGGTTGTTTCAACTTATTTTATAGGCACATAATCCTTCAAAAAATATTTCAAATAAGTTCATGAAAGATCTCACAAAATGTCCATTACTAACTATTTTGTCCTATCACGGCTACTTTGTGAATGGTTACAAATTTCACACTTTACAACACGGTTCTATGAGAAGAACAATGAATAGTGGGGTGAGCATTAAATGCTCTAATTTATGTGTCGATGAAGGTGATTAATATGGTCAATTAGTAGAAGTGAGAGAGTTAGAATACACTGCCTTACCAATTAAGAGAATTGTATTGTTCAAGTGCGATTGGTTTGACCCCACACCAAACTTGGGAACAAAAGTCTATAATGAGTATAAGCTTGTAGAGGTTAACAATAAACGAAGATTTAATAAATATGAACCATTTGTTCTAGCAGTGCAAACAAACCAAGTGTAGTTTTGTAGTTACCCTAGTTTAAGGCGTGACAAATGCGATTGGTGGGCAGTATTCAAAATAAAAGCCCGGGCTGTTGTGGATGTTGTATTGCCTAGTGAAACAAATGATCAATCACCATTTCAAGAAGATGACATCGAGGTCCATCATCATAGTCAAAGTCAATTGGATGAAGAACCAATTTCCTTAAATGATCCAAATGGCATTTTTATAAACCTTGAAGGTGATACCATTGAACAAGAAGATGAACCATTAATTGAATCAAATGAAGAAGATTCAGATTCGACTGAAGAAGAAGAAGAGTTATATGATGAATCAACTAATAGCTCGAATAGCGACTAAAGCTAATATCAGGTTACATTTTTAATTTATGTTGACTATTTAATCTGCCTCTAAATGTAAGAACAAATGTGATACTTCTTGATGTTTATGCAATATTAATTTAATTTGTTGTGTGACTTTTACTTTTTTGTATCTATCATATAGTTGTTATTAGGATATTAATTATGAAGTAGTTTTCCATCATAGATTGTGTGACTTTTAGTTTGTTGCATACTTTTTATCCATTTGTTAAAATATACTAATTATGAAGTAAAAACCTATTGTGAGTGTTGTTATTGAATTATTATAATGAATCTGTATTTTTGAACTTTCTTAAATCAATCTTATTCCATTTGTATCATAGTGTTATGGCTAGTGGGTCTTCTGGTAGAAGAGTTGGTCGTGGTAGAGGAAATGGACGTGGAGGGTGTTTAGTTAGAGGTGGTAGAATGAATGAAAGTGGAAAGCGTACACCAGCTATATCACAACCTATGACACCTTTAGATGGAAGTGGTATAGGAGATGTAAGTAGAGCAAATATATCGGTTGCTGATACATCACTACCTATCACACCCACAGGTGGAGGACGCACAGGTTCATCATCATCAGCACCACCACTTGCAGATGATTCACCACGATCACCTGCCACTCCAGCTTCTGGATCAAGTCCTACATATCATATATTGACTTTATCATCAATAAATGATATAACTTCAAGTAGTACTAAGCCACGTCTCGATATACGCTTTGGATGGTTATGTTCAATCCTAATTTTTCTTATTTGTCATCCAATTATTACGATACATATTATTTATTACTTCTTTGTGAATTACTAATAATGTGTTAAATATGTTTATGTTTTTTTGTGCAATCAGCTTTACTCCATCTCATAAAGCTTCGACATAGATCACAAAATGCATCAAACAACGATTTCACAAAGATGGATATAATTGGTCAGCGGTGCCCCAAGATATAAAGGAGTATTACTGGAATGAATTTAAGGTTTTTTGTATTTTTCTTATTCTTTTTTAAATAAAGTGCAAAGTGATAAAAATCAAGTTATTCTTTAATATGACTAACACCAATGAAAATATCTTGTAGAAACATTTTTCATTTGATAGGTCTTTAGAATCTGTGATTCGAACCATTTGGGAAAGGCAGGCCAGTAAGCATTATTCTAACACACTCTCTGACTGGAGAAAATCAGGAAAGCAGCCCCAATGTGTTTAAGAAAAGATATGGGACAACTGGCAGCATTGTTGGAATTCTCCAGATTTCAAGAACAAGTGTAATATTGCATCCAAAAATAGGTTGACTGAGGTTGTAGGACCTGGCACTGGATTATCTAGGCACACTGGGGGTTCTAGATCTGTTGTAGATCACAGTATTGAGTTGGTATAACAAATTATAAACTTATAGTTCAAATTGAGTTAAAAAAAATTGAAAAACATTATTATATTTTAAGCAACATAATAATGTATTATTGTTTTTTTAGGTTAAAGAGAGTTCTGGACAGCCTGTGACTGATTATGATATCTTTGAAAGGATCCATAAGACTAAGAAAGATGACAGTTTTATTGATCAACGGTCAAAGATTATTGCGGTTAGTTAACTCAACATCATTAACTCAATGTAAATCATTTGGTTGTAGTATGTTTTTCTTTTCTGCATATTGATGGCCTAAACTTTATATAACCATATTTAATAGATTGCTTGAAGACAATTATTTTGTTTTGAAATATTTGGCATTGTTAATATGAATGTTTGTCTCTATTCCATGAGTTTTATTTTTTATGGCGTAAAGCAAATTGAAATAGAATTTGTTGGTTTTTTTCTTTAGGTTGTGAGATATTTTGTTATTGGTATAGATTGCAAAATATATTTTTTATGTGAAAAAAGATTACCAAATAGGCTCTAAACAATGTGAAAATTTTGTATGTTTAATGTTGTTGTATAAATTGATATATTTATTTGCTTGTAGGATAAGGTGATGGAACGTTATAATACTGCTAATGAAAATCAGTCTGACGGAACGTCTTCAGAGAGTTTTGACATGTCTAAGATTTATTATGAAGTTGTTGGACCATCCAAGAAGAAGCGGTGTTATGGGCTTGGGGGTAAACCTTTTTCAACTGCTGTTAGTTCTTCTACATCTGCAACAGTAGATTCTCATCAACTACGAACTGAGATTTATGAGGAGGTTCAAAATGCAGTCTGAGATGAGCTTCGAGAGGAGATGAGGCATAGAGGAGGAGGAGATAGGGCGATAGATGAAACAAAGGCAGAAGCTGATGGAGCAAGAGCTGAAAAAGAAGCAGGAGGAAATGGAGGCTATGATCCAAAGGCTTTTAAGTGGTGTTGCAGGCACAATGTTATCTTCTAATCCTCCACCTACCAATGATGATGAAAAAGCTGAAGATCAAGACTAGGATTAGATCAATATGATACTAATAAAGTATTAGTTTTCAATTTTATTAATATACACCATGTTTGTATTAAATTTGATAAATACAACTTAAAATATATTATGTTTAATATTTAATATTTCGCATTTAATAACTTCTACATAATACGTGTTATATTTATTGCTTTTATTAACAGGTTAATAAATTCAATTCTTTCTATAATTAAAATTTAAACTTTTAAATAAATCAGTCGTTTACCAACAGAATTTTTCTGTTGGTAATTTACCAACGGAATGTTTCTGTTGGTAATTTACCAATGAAAATTTTCGATTGGGAATATGCCAATAATCCGTTGGTAATATACTGACGAAAAATAATCTATTGGTAATGTTCCAACGGATTACCAACAGATATTTACCAAAAAGCTAAACCATTTTTACCGACGTAATTAAATTAACAATGGAAATATCCGTTGGTAATTTATTGAAAAATTTACAAACTCATATATTTTTTTGTTGGTAATCCGTTGGTAACTTTACCAATGGATTTTTTTTTCGTTGAAAAATTTAACGATGAGCACTTTACCAACATAATTTTTCCGTTGGCAAATCAATTTACCAACTCATTTTTTTATTTACCAACGGAAAAATTCCGTTGATAAATCTTCATTTTTTTGTAGTGTTGGTTGTAAGAGTTTTGTGTATATTTCCAAATATAAGAAGTCTAAGCTAAATGTCAAAATACGACAATACATTTTTATTGGCTGTGATAAATATCAGCTTGACTGCGGATTTTATGATCTAGTAGAGAAGAAATTAGTTAGAAGTTATGATATTGTTTCCGTTGAAAATGAGACCATTAAAGATATTGTAAGGACGAAAAGTAATGCTCCTGATTCCAATGGTGACTCAACATATTTGAAATTCATTCCTCTAATACCGGTGCTGAGATAGGTCGGGAATGAAGATCATGTTGATATGTCTAGAGAAAATGATGCGCCCATTAATGACCCAAAATATGATGTTGAAGATGATGATGTTCACCATCATCCAACACTTATGCCCTCCCCAATTCACTTGAGAAAGAGCAATGGAGCAAGACAACCTTCTACAAGGTATCCAAAAAAGAGTATGTGTTACTCACTTATAGGGAAAAACTAAAAAATTTTGACTATGCTATAGTTGAGAAGCACAAACAGAAATAGGTAGAAGCCCTACAATATGAAATGAAATCCTTGCATGAAAACAAAACTTTAGAATTAGTGAAATTGTCAAAAGGAAAGAGATATAATCAAACATGAAGAAAACAATTCAAAGCTAGATTGGTTGTCAAATTGTTCAACCAAAGGAAATGAATTGACTTTAATGAGATTTTCTCACCAGTTATGAAAATGACATCCATCTGTACAATACTGGGATTCAGAACAAGTCTTAACTTGGAGGTTAAGCAAATGGATATCAAAATTGTCTTTCTGCAAAGAAGATATATACATAAAGCAACCAAAGGGTTTTGAGCATAAGAAAAAGGATTATATTTGTAGATTGAAGAAAACTCTTTACGACTTGAAGCAGGTATTGAGATAATTTATGAGAAATTTGAGTCTATTGTAGGGGAGCAAGGCTATAAAACGACTACTTCAGACCGTTATGTTTTTGTGCATAAATTCTCTAATAAAAATTTCATTATTCTTTTGCTCTATGTAGATGATACACTGATTATTGACCGGAATATTTCTAGAATTAACAACTTGAAAAAACAATTGAGTAAGTCTCTTGCAAGGAAAGACTTGGAGCCAACAAAGTAGATTCTTAGCATGAAGATTGTCAGAGACAGAAGAGCCAAGAATAGTTGTCATTGGAG
The DNA here is from genome assembly GCA_023653625.1 of Triadica sebifera. Lineage (NCBI taxonomy): Eukaryota > Viridiplantae > Streptophyta > Magnoliopsida > Malpighiales > Euphorbiaceae > Triadica > Triadica sebifera. The sequence goes on from CM042905.1 coordinate 8,865,825, forward strand.
AACTACATTAAGAAAGTACTTCAAAATCTTAAAATGAATCAAGCTAAAGCGGTTAGTTGTCCTCTTGTTAATCACTTTAAGCTGAGTTCCAATCAGTATCCTTCTATAGACAAAGAGAATGATGAGAGGACAAGATTTCATATACTTCAACAGTTGGAAGTCTGATGTATGTGATGGTATGCACACGACTAGATATTGCTCATGCAATTGGAGCAGTGAAAAGATTCCTTTCAAATCCTAGAAAAGAATATTGGATTGCAGTAAATTGGATTTTTAGGTATCTTTGGAGTACTTTTAAAATATATTTATATTTTAGAGGTACCAAATTTGTGTTGGTTAGATGCACAGATCCAAATATGACTGACGATAGACTCGATAAAGTCTACATCAAGATACCTGATCACTTTTGCAGAAAAAGTAATGATATAGCAGTTAAAATTACAAAAGTATGTTGCATTGTCCACTACTGAAATGGAGTTTATTACAGCAACATAAGCATGTAAATAGTTGTTGTGGATGAAAAAGTTTTTGAAAGAATTTGGGTTGCAACATGACAAATATCAGTTGTTTTGTTATAGCTAGAGTAATTTCCATCTTGGAAAGAATATCTCATTTCACCGTGATCAAAGCAAATTGATGTGAGGTATCACTGCATTAGATATGTTATGAAGAAAAACTACTACAACTTGAGAAAATTCATATAGAGGAAAATAAATTATATATGTTGACGAAGATTCTATCAATATCGTATTTTGAGTTTTGTTGTTTAGCTATAAGAATGACGAAGCCCTTACATTATCGAGAGGGAGCGATTTGTTATGTCGGCAGTCACTTTCATTGAAGATATTAGTGTGGGTCCCTCCAATGTGGGGCCCACCACTAATTAATTATAAAAAAATAAATTTTAAAAACTTGAATTTTGCAAACAATAAGAGACAAATTAGACAATTATAATTTTGTGTTCACACTGGTCATCTACCTATAAATAAGCAAATGGTTTTTTCCTTTGATTCACTGCAATCTCTTCATTTCATTGAGAGATTTAATTTGAGAGATATAATCCTAAGTGATAATTTGAGAGATATAATCCTAAGTGATAATTTGAGAGATTTATTTCAAAATTATTGTATAACTTCTAGTCCGTATCTAGAAAATACTTTTTTATACCCATTAATTTTTATTAATAAAAGAAAAATATTTGGAGTTTATCTCATGAGCGTAACTCAAATTAAAGTGTAAATCATGTTAAATTATTGATATTATTTTTATTGATTATTTTATTTCATATTTATTTATATTATTTTATCCATTGCGGTCAACAATAACAATATAGTATCATGCAGTCTTCTAGTTTCTTACTTCTTACCATACGCAGGGGTTAGTGGAACCCACACATCACACATTCAACAAAAATCCAAGATTTTTAACTTCAATTTGAAAATTTTATATTTTTATAAAGGATATCATCCTCAAAATTTTATAATATATATAGTTATGATTATAAATGTATTTTTTAATATATATATATATATATATATATATATATTTGAAGTGAAATGAAGGGAGTAATATACATTATGCTTAATTTACTCATACATTTATTAGAGATATTACAAATAAAAAAAAGTTAATCTATAAATTTTGATAATAAAGAACAATAAATATATACAAAATAGAAAATTACTTCATCCCTCTCAAAATATTAGTCCCTTCTAAATGTTGCACTAGAATTAAAAAATCATTAATAATCAAAATTGTCAACCATAATACTTTTTACTTTACAATTTTATATACAATATAAAATCTCTTGCCTGTAATTATTGGTGAAGTATTTATTAAAATAAGGGGTAGAGTTAAAAAAAAATAAAAGTTACAATATTTTTACAAAATGGACATTTTATTTTTAAGATAAAATTTTCTCTAAAAAAATTAACATTTTGAATGAAGAGCGTAATGAGTAATATATTCTTAAAAAGGAAAATACATTAATATTTTAAGCAGTTAAAAAAAGGTAGAACATGAGTTTTTTTATCATATTTTAGAGATGATAAATAAGTCATCTTGAAAATAAACAATATGTGAATGAATATAATGTTTCTTCATATTAAAAACAATCAAAGATTACATATTTATACTAGTTGTGATACATCAGGATCCTATTTCATTGCCTATGATTATGCCTAATTATTTACAAATAAGTAAACAAATGATTACATATCAATCTATAACATTTGACAAAGTTAATTTTATGCTTAACTTCGTTTAACACTCCCCATCGAGTTGGAGTGTATGTTAATGACACCTAACTTGTTAAGTAGAACTTCAAATTGTGCGGTACTCAACGACTTAGTAAACAAATCTGTTGGTTGGTTTGCAGTTTGAATATGGGTTGTCTAAATCATTCATTTTTGAATCTTCTCACGTACCAAGTGACATTCTATTTCTATATGTTTGATTCATTAAGAAAAGACTGGGTTTGATGCTATATGCATGACAGCTTGATTATCACAAATTAAAGTTACTATTTGTATGTGGCTCACCTTTAAATGACTCAAAATATTCTTCAACCAAGTAACTTCGCAACATGTAGTGGCCATAGACCGATACTTTGCCTCTGCACTTGAGCATGATATTGTTGATTATTTCTTAGTCCTCCAAAAGACTAGCCCGTAATAGATCTTCTTGAGTCCTTGCAATGAGCCCAATCAACATCACAAAATGCTTGTAATTGTAAAACACTTGTAGATGGTAATAAGATACCTTGCCCTAGTGTTTGCTTAATGTATCTGAGCACTTTATAAGTTGCTTCCAAATGTGGTTGTTGGGGTTTGTCCATAAATTGACTCAACATATGAACATCATAAGTGAAGTTTGGTCTAGTTACAGTTAAATAGATCAACCTTCCAATTAATCTTCGGTATACTGACTCATCATCCAAGAGCTTTCCATCAGATTGCGTGAATGAAATGTTTTGCTTTACAGGAAATTGAGAGGGTTTAGCACCCAAGAATCCAACATCATCTAAAATTTCCTAAGCATATTTTTGTTGTGATAAGTTGATTCCATGTCGTGACCTTGCAACCTCTATACCTAGAAAATATTTTAGTTATCCCAAATTCTTAAGCTTGAAATGCTTGGATAAGAAAAAGATTAGTGTTTTCTATATACTGCAAAATCATTTCCAGCCAATATCACATCATCAACATATACAAGTAATGCTAAGAAGCTACCTTGCTGACTTTAGACGAATAAAGAATAATTAGAAAGCGATTGTTGGAATTCTGAGCTTTGAGTGCATTAGACAGCTTCACAAACCATTGTTGAGAAGCTTGCTTTAATCCATATAGTGATTTATGGAGCTTGCAAACACGATTCTCCCTCTTTCGTTTGAAACCAAGAGGCAAAGATATGTATACTTCCTCGTCAAGGTCACCATTCAAAAATGTGTTATTGACATCTAATTGATATTGATGCCAACCACGTAAGGATGCCACACTAAGTAATAAACATATTGTTACCATTTTGGCCACTAGTGCAAAAGTCTTCCTGTAATTTACCCTTTCAATCTCACTGTAACCCTTGGCCACCAACCGGGCTTTATACCGTCATATTGTCCCATCAGCTTTGAGCTTAATTTTATATATCGATAGGTCACTTATGAGGTGGTAATGACACCAAACTCCAAGTCCCATTATTTTGTAATGCAGTGATCTCATGTTGCATGACATCATGCCACTTTGGATCTTGGAGAACCAATGAATAACTAGTGGGTTCTTTTAGAAGAGCAAGGTGAGTAGTATAGGCTTTGTGGTTAAATGAGAGTTTTTCATATGACAAAAAATGAGAAAAAAGGATGAACAGTACCTGAACTTATGACTGAGTTCGTGGGTGATGATGATTCAAACCATGAAGGAATGGCCATCTCAACATGGAAGTCCTGCAAATATTGTGGAGGTTTGGTGGAACAACTACTACAGCAAAGTGGTTGAGTAGGCATTTCTGTAATAGTTTCAGTTTGTGTATAAGGTGGCGATGAGGGTGGTACATCTTGTATAAGTGGTAGAAAATGAGACTCATATGTAGATATGTTGAGCTCTGGTGGTTTATCTATGCTAGTCAAATGTTTGTGTTTACACTGAACAACTCCATTTTATACCCTTTGTGCATAAAAATTGTCTAGTCTGAATTCATGACCATTTCACTATGAATGATTTTGACTTTGGTATTAAATTAATTTTCTGTCATATTATTGAAGTTGACTAAGAGATCTCTAGCATCTGATTTATGTTTCATAAGGTAAACCCATGTGCATCTAGTGTGATCATCAAATATGGTAAGAAAATATTTTGCACCTGAAACAAAAGCTACTTTATAACAACCCCAAATGTCAAGATGAATCAAATCAAAACAAGATGTTCTAGAAATGGAACTTGAAGAAAAGGGGAGCCTTGTTTGTTTGGCTAATGGACAGATTAAACACTTGTTGGTATCACAAGTTTTATTCTTGAAATGGGAAAAATAAAATAAAAGGGTAACTTTGGTAAGGCATTGATGCCAAAGAGACAGGTATGAATGTTAAGTATGGTTGCACATTCTTTTCTTGGCTTGATCAATATGGTATAGGTCCTCTCTTTCAATTTATGTCCCAATCATTTTCCCTGAATGTAGGTCCTGAATAAAACAATATTTATTTAGAAAGATGGTTATGAAAGATGAATCAAGAACGAGTTTGCTAATGGAAATTAAATTCAAACGAAAAAATGGAACACATAAAACATTATCAAGAATTAGATCAGGAGATAGAACAACTTTGCCAATATGAGTTACTTATGCTAATAAGCCATTTGGTAGTTCCACAATATCATTATTGACAAGCTTTGAATATGTGAGCAATTTTGGATCAAAAATCATATGATATGTACACCCACTATCCAATATCCAAGTGTTCATTTTTCCATTTGAGACATGTGAGAAAATTTTACCTGAAAGTTCTTCAAGAGTTGAGCAAGCACTAACATGATTAGCAGAATAAGATTTAGCTTTTAGCATATATATAATTTGTTTACACTCTTCAGCTATGAATGGGAAGTTCATTTCTTTCTTCTCATTCATTTTAGACATAGTTTGATTTCCTTTGGAAACTATTGTATTGTGTTCAACCTCAACTGCTGCCTTCTTCTTCTGATAAGATTCAATTGTATGCCCTTTCCAACCATAAAAGCTCCGTTTGAGATGTGCATGACAATTTTTGGTGGTATGATTTGTTTTGTTTCACTTAGAACACTTTTGTTCTTCTTCAAACCCTCTGTTTGAGTTTTTCACAGAAAAGAAAACAACATTTAGTTGTAGATGACTTTTTCCAGTTGTCGCCCCTTAATGTTTTTCATGACAAATGACCAACAAGTATGCCTTGTTCACTATGGGCAACGGATCCTATAACAAAGTGTTACTTCGAACACCTGCATATGACTCATTAAGACCCATGAGAAATTTCATGGTTTTCTACGTCTCTAAATAAGTAGCTACCTCTTCGATGGAACCACAAGTGCATGCAGGAAAAACACAAAACGTATCTCGCTCATCCCATAATCCTTTCAGTTTTGTGAAATAAGATCCCACAAACATGTTACCTTGCACACAACTATGAATTTCATTCTCAATATTGAACAATTGAACCATGTTCACATGTGAAAACCACTCTTGCAACTCGAGCCATATTTGTCTAGCATATTTGCAATGAATAATGTTGCTAGCAATTTCTTTAGACATCGATCCCAATAGCCAAGTCTTAACTAAATTATTCCAGCGATTCCATTGTTGATGTTCATATGAATTCTTCTCATCTAGTTCATTAATTGAACCATCTATAAGCCCAATTTTATTTTTGACTATCAAAGTCATAGTCATGGATTGCTTCAATGTGGTATAGTTGTTGAAATAGTAGCAATCTCCCAATCCCACATCGGAAGTGGGAAAGAGAGGAAGGAAAATATTAGCCTATAAAAAGGCTTCATCCCCCTCTTAACAATTCATCCCAAAAACACCAATCCCTCCACTTCTAAGATTGGTTGTATTTTTCTTCTCTCTCTTGTAATATTTCACTTTGTAATATTTCTTTGAAATAGTGAAATATTATTTTAGTAGTGTCCGAGGACGTAGGCATAATTGGTCGAACCTCATTAAATTCTGGTGTTCTTTTTATTTCTATTTAATAGCTATTGTCGGGTCTTTTACTTTGTGATATATTGTGCTTTAAATTATCTAGGAAAAATTCTGTCACCAAGACTCAAAGAGTCTAAGGAAGTTGGTTTTTAAGGGAGACCATTTGTGACTCCACCAACTACCTGAGAATTTTTCTTTGTCTTAATTTTTGGCACAATTATTCACTTTGATGGAAACTAACTCGATTTCCACAACAATTGGTATCAGAGCCGAGGTTACTGAGTTTATGCTCTGTGGTTGCAGCGTAAGCTGATCTTCCACATCAGAAAGGTTTCCTTGGATTCTTGGGTATTCCGCATTTGAAAGCTATTAAATAGTCTTAAAGAGAAAATGGCAAGAGACGGACAAAAATCCACAACGGACACAACAACTTCTACTTCATCAATTTTAGCGAGAACTGCTGTGACAAATACAAGAATTGCAGTAGAGATTTTTGATGGTACAGGCCATTTCTGCATGTGGCAAGGTGAAGTTCTAGACGCCCTATTTCAGCAAGGCTTAGACATTGCCATTGAGGGAGAAAAGCCAAAAGGTGCAGATGAGAAGGAATGGAAGACAATTAATCATTTGGCATGTGGTACAATTCGATCGTGTCTGTCCAGAGAGCAGAAGTATGCCTTTTGTAAAGAAACTTCTGCAAGTAAATTGTGGAAGGCACTAGAGGAAAAATTCTTGAAAAAGAGCAGTCAAAATAAGCTTCATATGAAGAAAAGGCTGTTCAGATTCACATATGTTCCTAGTACCACGATGAATGATCACACCACCAATTTCAATCAACTTGTAGCAGATCTGATGAACTTGGATATGACATTTGAAGATGAACATTTGGCCCTAATGTTGTTAGGATCCCTTCCTGAGGAGTTTGAGTTTCTAGAAACTACTCTACTCCATGGGAAAGTTGAGGTGTCTCTTAGTGAAGTATGTGCTGCACTATACAACTATGAATTGAGGAGAAAAGACAAGAAGGATAGCACCAGTGGAGCAGCAGAAGCTTTAATAGTAAGAGGTCGTTCAAAAAATAAGAACAGGAGAAAGAAAGACAGATCAAAGTTCAGAATGGGCAAAGATGAATGTGCCTTTTGTCGAGAAAAGGGGCACTGGAAGAAAGATTGTCCTAAGTTGAGAAGCAAATCTGGCAAAGGCAAGGCTGTTGCAGATTCAAATGTAGCTGAATGTGATGATTCAGATTTTTCATTAGCATTGATGCCATCAATAAGCAATTCGACTGCTCGGATCCTGGATTCAGGCTGTAGCCACCATATGTGTCCCAATCGGGAATGATTTTTCGATTTTAAAGAAATTGAAGGTGGAGTTGTCTATACAGCAAATGACAGCCCTTGCAAGACAACTGGAATTGGTTCAATCCAGTTGAGGAATCGTGATGGATCAATCAGAACTCTAACAAATGTAAGATATGTGCCCAGTCTGACGAAAAACCTCATTTCTATAGGAATCCTTGGGAGAAAGGATTTCACTATAATCATTAAAAATGAAGTAATTAAGGTTATATTTGGAGCACTTGTGGTGATGAAAGGAGTTCAAATGAGCAATAACTTATATTACTATGAAGGCAATACAGTTGTTGAAACAACAGCATCAGTTTCTAGTGATGACCAGGAGCTAGAAACAACCAGATTGTGGCATATGCGCTTGGGGCATGCAGGCGAAAAATCCTTGAAACTTCTGGCGAATCAAGGATTATTGCAAGGAGTACGAACATGAAAATTAGACTTCTGTGAGCATTGCATCAAAGGGAAGCAGACGAGAGTGAAGTTTGGCACTACAATCCATGATACCAAGGGTATTCTGGATTATGTTCACTCAGATGTATGGGGTCCTTCCAAAACTGCTTCAATGGGAGGTAAACGCTACTATGTTACCTTTGTTGATGATTGTTCAAGAAGAGTATGAGTGTATACAATGAAGACAAAAGATGAAGTGTTGGGAGTTTTTCTCATCTGGAAGAAGATGGTAGAAATTCAGACGGGCAGAAAGATCAAGTATCTTCGAACAGACAATGACGGAGAGTACACAAGTGATCCCTTCATAAAAGTTTGCAGAAATGAAGGAATTGTTCGACATTTCACTGTCAGAAATACACCACAACAGAATGGGGTGGCTGAACGCATGAACCGAACTCTACTGGAGAAAGTTCGGTGTATGTTGTCTAATGCTGGATTAGGCAGACAGTTTTGGGCTGAGGCTGTAACATACGCATGTCATCTCATTAATCGTTTGCCATCAACTTCTATCAATGGCAAAACACCTTTGGAGGTGTGGTATGGAAAACCTGCTACAGATTATAATTCCTTACATGTGTTTGGTTCCACTGCATATTATCATGTTAAGGAATCGAAGTTAGATCCAAGGGCAAAGAAAGCTATCTTTATGGGGATATCCTCTGGTATCAAAGGATATCGACTATGGTGCCCAGAGACGAAGAAAATAATCTTTAGTAGAAATGTTACCTTTGATGAGTCTACCATGTTAAAGGTAACAAAGGAGCAGACGGATGGATCTCCACAACAGGTGGAGGAAACTCCCAAACAGGTGGAGTTTGATAGAAGAAGAGTTGTTGATCCAGAAATTCTAAAGTCTGATAAAATTACTCCTACGACAGAAGAGGAGATAATGGTAGAAAATGGATCAGATGAGGAAGCAGAGGTTTCAGCACAAGAACCTCCTCAGCAACTTGAGCCAATTGCATTACGAAAGTCGAAAAGGAATATTAAGAAACCTGCTCGATTTGAAGATATGACTAATTATACATCTTCAGTAGATGATGAGATTCCTTCCACTTATTGTGAAGCTATTCAAAGCTCAGAAGAAGAAAAGTGGAGAAAGGTTATGGAAGAAGAGATGCAGTCCCTTGAAAAGAATCAGACATGGAAGCTATCAAGTCTGCCAAAGAGAAAGAAAGAGATTGGCTGTAAATGGGTTTATGCAAATAAAGACGGATTTCCTGATAAGAATGATATCCGCTATAAGGCAAGATTGGTAGCTAAAGGCTACGCTCAGAAGGAGGGAATTGATTATAATGAAGTATTTTCTCCAGTTGTAAAACATTCCTCCATTAGAATACTGTTGGCCTTGGTAGCACAATTTGATCTGGAACTAGTTCAACTGGATGTAAAAACTGCATTTTTACATGGAGACTTAGAAGAAGAAATCTACACGACTCAGCCATAAGGATTTAAAGTTGCTGGAAAAGAAAATTTGGCGTGCAAGTTGAGCAAATCGTTGTATGGATTGAAGCAATCTCCAAGACAGTGGTACAAACGATTTGACAAGTTTATGATAAGGCAGAAATACACAAGAAGCAAATATGATCATTGTGTATATTTACGCAAGCTACGGGATGGTTCCTTTATCTATCTTCTCCTTTATGTTGATGATATGTTGATAGCTTCAAAAGATGAAGGAGAGATTCAGAAGTTAAAAGCTCAACTAAATCAGGAATTTGAAATGAAGGATTTAGGGGAATCTAAGAAGATTCTCGGTATGGAGATATGCAGAGACAGAAAATTGGGGAGACTTTGTTTGACTCAGAAACAATATCTGAGAAAAGTATTAAAGTGTTTTGGGATAAATGAGAAGACAAAACCAGTTAGTACTCCACTTGCTTCTCATTTTAAGCTCAGTGCATCTTTATCTCCGAAAAGTGATGAAGAATGAGAATATATGTCAAAGGTTCCATATGCAAATGTTGTTGGTAGCTTGATGTATGCAATGGTGTGTACGAGGCCTGATATTTCACAAGCAGTCGGAGTTGTGAGCAGGTACATGCATGATCCTGGCAAAGGACATTGGCAAGATGTGAAATGGATTCTGCGGTATATTCAGAATACTATAGATGTTGGTATAATGTTTGTGCAGGATGAGAAAAATGGTTAGTATATAGTTGGATATCGTGATTCCGACTATGCAGGTGATTTAGACAAACGTCGATCTATTACCGGTTATGTGTTCACACTTGCAAAGGCACCGGTTAGTTGGAAGTTCACCTTACAGTCAACAGTTGTTTTGTCTACAACAGAGGCAGAGTACATGGCAGTTTCAGAAGCTGTTAAGGAGGCAATTTGGCTTCAGGGGTTGTTGAATGACTTGGGAATTGGTCAGAAGCATGTCAAAGTGTATTGTGATAGTCAAAGTGTTATTTGTTTAGCAAAGAATCAAGTTTATCATACAAGGACGAAGCATATCGATGTTCGATATCATTTTGTACGGGAAATTCTTGAAAATGGTGGGATACTATTTCAGAAGATTCTGACTGCTGAAAATCCCGCAGATATGACAACAAAAGTTGTGATAGGTATCAAGTTCCAACATTGTTTGGACTTGATAAATGTCCTCAGAATTTGAAATTGGTCGCTTTGAAGCGCATTTGGAGACATTACTGAAATTTGTAAAGAGAATGTTTGTTTGGAATTGTGAGATCGCCAAGGTGGAGATTTGTTGAAATAGTAGCAATCTCCCAATCCCACATCGGAAGTGGGAGAGGGAAGAAGGAAAATGTTAGCCTATAAAAGGCTTCATCCCCCTCTTAACAATTCATCCCAAAAACATTAATCTCTCTACTTCTAAGATTGGTTGTATTTTTCCTCTCTCTCTTGTAATATTTCACTTTGTAATATTTGAAATAGTGAAATATTATTTTAGTAGTGTCCGAGAACATAGGCATAATTGGCCGAAACTCGTTAAATTCTGGTATTCTTTTTATTTCTATTTAATAGTTATTGTCGGGTCTTTTACTTTGTGATATATTGTGCTTTAAATTATCTAGGAAAAATTTTGTCACCAAGACTCTAAGAGTCTAAGGAAGTTGGTTTTTAAGGGATACCATTTATGACTCCACTAACTACTTGGAAATTTTTCTTTGTCTTAATTTTTGGCACAATTATTCACTTTGGTGGAAACTAATCCGATTTCCATAACAATAGTTGTCTTCCACCAAGAATTGTGGCACAAGTATTGCACCAGGTTGATCTGAATGGTGGATATAGAGTTGATGATTGGGATTGTCCCATTTTGCTCCTGAAGCCGTGCTTCTTAGTTTATCGTCTCCCATGGAACTCGGCTAGGTTATATTAACTTTACTTTGTTCTAATATACCCAGAGAAGAACTTTGATACCATGAAAATAAACAATATGTGAATAAAAACAATGTTTCTTCATATTAAAAACAATCAAAGATTACATATTTATACTAGCTGTGATGCATCAAGATCATATTTCATTGCCTATGATTATGCCTAAGTATTTACAAATAAGTAAACAAATGATTACATATCAATCTATAATATTTGACAAAATTTACAGCAGATTTTATGCTTAACTTCTTTAACACACAAACACAAATGATTACATATCAATCTATAATATTTGACAAAATTTACAGCAGATTTTATGCTTAACTTCTTTAACACACAAACACACACACACACACACACACACACATATATATATATATATATATATATAATTAAATTTTTTGATGCACTTATCCATAAGGAAAATTAATCGCAACTTGTACGTTTCTTTTTATTGAATAATTATTTTATTGTGGGACTGCTTCAGTTTATATAGTTATCAGCTGTTCTGCCACTTGGATGACAAATTATACAATCAATATGCAATCATTGAACTGAAGATTAATTATATGATATTATCTCAAGTTATCAAGCAATCATTTGAGCTTTGAAGAATTCACTTGTGCAAAAACTTTATGTAAATTGTTATTTTCCATATTCGAAGGAATATATATATATATATATTATCTCAATACTAAGAATTTGAGTTTTTTTTTTTCTTTCTAGTTTTCACCTTTTTTACCAATATGCAATTATTCATGACAAGGGAATTAAAATGAAAAAAAAAAACTAAGTTATACTTTTCATCTCATATTATATATAAACTAACAAATAGCACTTATGTTATATCGGAAGGGATTAATTTAGACAGTAAATATAGCGAATAATATAAATTTATTGTAAAAGTAGCATATATAATTTAATCTCATAAAAATATAGTTAAGAAAATAAAGTCATTATTTTACTTTATTAAAAGAGAAAGAAATTGATAATAAAATCTTAAATTAATAGTTCAAATAAATATATAAAACTGAAATAGACTAATTCCAGTACAAAAACCTAAATCAAATGTTGAGATTCAGTATTAATGATATAAAATTAAATAAGACAAAAGGTAAAAAATTCTAATACTCTCAAGTTTAACATGTAATGAAATAAACACTTACTAAAATCTTTTAAATATCATAAGATAAATTTAATATACAATGAGTATTATTTTGATTTGTCTTGCTCAATAAATAAATAAATTGGCAACTTTTTATATATTATTGAAATCTTTTGACATATTAATTTCTTTTGTCCCTCATTACATCATTTCTTTTTTTCTCTTTTAATATTACAAAATTAATAATACGATGATGATAAAAACGGGATATTTTGAAAATTGATAAAAATATGTTGTTTTGTTATTAGTTTAATTTATAAAAAAAAATTAATACCATTTTAATTTGATATTTGAATTTTTACCGTTGTTTTAATTTGTTGATTTTTTAAAAAAAAAATTAAACTGACATATAACTTTTACTTCAACCTGTAATTTATTCATTTTAATTCTAAAAGTATTTTATTCCATACATTTTTAATATGAAATTTAGTATATTTAGAAATTGATAATTATTTATTAGTGATGTTATGGTGTAAGCTAAAAAAAAAACCACATGCAATATCTATTTATAATATTTCTTTTATATATTATATAATATTTATTAAAGAATTTAGTATCGCATTCTAAAGCTTCTACAATAAATTTATTTATTTTTATTTAAAGCTTAGTTACTTTTTATATTTATTTAATTTTATGACACTTAAATTTATGCTTAGTTTTAAATCAATAAAAAATTATAAAAATTATGCTTAAATAAAATTCATACTTAAAAATTGAGATGATAAAAAATTAAGTTAAACTCATGGTATATTAAATTTAAAGCAAATGAACAATCTAATTAAATATTAATCAAAATTAATATTTGTATTAATTTAGTTTAAAATATTTTAAAATAACTTAATCATTTTCTAAAAAATTTTAAGATCATATTAATACTTGATTTAAAATAAAATAAGGAACAATTACTTTACAAAAAAAACAAAAAAAAAAATGCAACTGCAAGGTAGGTAGAAAATTGGGAAAAAAGAAGGTGCAGTGAGTGTCCCGTGGTTGGGCACGTGTATGAGCTGATAAGAGCAAAAGGAGAAAAAAATTAGCATGAAATAGAATGTTGCAGTGTTACTAACATTTGAGTTGATATGGCCAAAAGGGTACGATGTCGTTTTAAACATGGGGCAAAGTTGGGAAAAAAATACAATAAAATGAACAGTAACTTTCTACTGTCTTTTATATATATGCATAGATACATAAAATCGAAAGACTTGCTATCAGTAAAACTTTTCGTCTTCTTATCATTCTTTTTGTTGGTAAAATGTTAAAAAAAAGTACAACTATGAAGGTTGTCTAACTTTAAAATGGATAGTAGTAAAAGAATCAAATATGAGAGGTGAATGAAAATGCCGGTTGGATGGGGCTGATATTTATAACAGTATGATCTAATTTGGAAAAGTAATTATATGGGAACGAAATAAAACAATTATAACATAACCAAACTGAAAATACTTATCTAGTTGAAAGAAATAATAATTATTTGATATAATAAACATTGGTAAAAATAAAAAAAAAATATGTATTTATATATGACACATATCTATTATACTTTTATACACGCAATAAATGCATATTTGACAAATAAATAGACGTATTAATTTCAATCTTTACGGTTTAAATTTTAACCAAAACACAAAAATCTAATTAACCAAAGCAAATTAAATTTAATAACAAACTGATTACCATACACAAAAGTAAATATTTTGAAAATTATGAGATAAATATTTAAAATAAAAAATATACTTTTATATTTATCACCCCATATAGATTGTGGGCTTAAGTAAATATTAGTTAGTTTAGGTAATGCAATATTTGTTTATAATCCCAGCAGCACCAACAAAATTCTCAGTAGCAAATATTTTTTTAAAAAAATAAAAAAAAAATACATAGTTAAACATGAAGATAAATCATGATCAGGTGAAAATCATGAGCAGATGAAAATAAAAATTATATAATTTAGAAAAAAAAACAAAATGAAATGGACATTTTTTTAAATAAAAAATATTGAAAGAAAAAAAATAGAAGAAGATATATTAAGTATTATTTAAAAGATATTAGACTAAAAAACTAACAGAGGTTGAAAATCAAATTTTAAAAAATATTTTGTATAAAATATAAGAAGACTTGTGAAATAGCATTTTAAAAATATCGGAATAAAAAAGGACTAATAATATAAAAATTGTATTTTTTTTTTTTATTGAGCTGCCCAATTGTAAAATGGGTCTTATACAGTAAGAGCACATGTGATTGTCATTTATATAGGCTATATAAATAATCAGCTGGCCTATTGTTATTTTTTCAAACGGTATCGTTTAATTGGAGAAAAGATCCCAAATTCCCAATAAATCGAAATTTTCAAAAGCAAAAATGCCTTCTTCTTCATCTTCTACCTTATTAGCTTCCTTTTTTAAATTAAAAAAAAAGTTAGGCAATAAATGACAAATTTCACTTTTTTTTATTTTTAAATAAATAAATTGAGTCTAACCAATATTAGTTACTGTTTTCCCTTTTCCATTTTTTAGTTTAGTAAAAGGAAAACGCATTTAAAACTGTAATATAAAAAGTTAATTTATTCATAGTTGTCATTGGTCAGTTTATTCTTGGAAAAGTAAGTGATATATATTAAACAATGTTTGTATTTACCTTTTTTTTTTTTAAGTTGCACATATCGTCAATCTACCTATAAAAATTGCAATCAAATTAGCCAATTTTACTGTCTTTCACATTTAGGCTCTGTTCGGTATTAATTCATACTTTTTAGTTTTTTATTTCATAAAATCCAAAAACTAATTTTAGTTTTTTCACATGGGATTGATGAAAACTGTTATCAAATTGATTTTTCATTTTCCACTTTTATATGTATATAAAATTTTTAAAATTTTTACTCCCTGCTCACCTGTCCAATTTATTTAAGGCCTTTTGCTAATATTTTGCCTTTTTGTCATTCCTTTCCTTGAAAAATTTTGACCCATTTTTTCATCCTTTATCACTGTTCATTCCGAATCCAGTTGAAGTTTGATAGAGCAATAAAAGTGCAACATGGACATGAGATGTATCTTCTCGACCCGCTACAAATAATTGCTATGCAGCTCCACAATATAATGAAATTGTAATAATAGGAGGGAGAGAAAGGCTGTGAGAATGGAAAATTGGGGCGTCGCAGCAGGGACCTACTGGTGCGCAGGAAATAATTGGGTTTATGGGCAGCAGGGACCTGGTGGCGCTACGGAAACAATTGGGTTTGATGGGCGATTTTCGCAGCGCCTGTGGAGAGTGTCGTCGGAGGAAGGCCGGTGGCTGTAGAGAGTGTCGTGAGATATCAACAACTATGAGTTATAAAAGGAGACCGTAAAAGCAACAAAAGGAAACAGGAAGATCCTGGTGAATCCATGAAACTAAATCTCAAAACCACATTTTGATGTTTTGCATTTTCTGTTTTTTATTATATAAATGTTTCCTTTTTATTTTGGTAATTAGCCATCCAACTAGTCTGATTTAGCATTGGATAATCCCATTAAAGGGTATTAGCCTACATATTATATTATAAATGAAGTCTATTTAAAAAAATTTCTATACAAAATTTATTTGTAGGATTTTTACACCTAGCACCCCAAATTCACCATTTATCTTCAGCTCTTCTTTTTCTCTCTCTTCTTTTTCTTTCTTCTTTGTTATCTTCCAAGAAGATTGCGAAATAATAATAAATAATAATTATTTATAATTATATTAATTAAGCTAATATTTATTAATTTGACACGTGGGGTTGTTGCTTTATGGTAAGCATTATATATTATAATAATATACATACATGTAAAATCCAATTCAAAGATATCTGTCTGCGGTTGTCTAATTAACTATCACGTTTAACTTAACATAATAAAAATGTGTATTAATTAATTAATTAACCTTTCTTTAATGCCAATCGACCATAAATTTTGAATCTTACTTGTTTCTCACATTAAAACTAAAAAATCCACAATGAAAAAAAAAATAAATAATTTATTTTTTCCACTAGAAAACAAAAAAGAATCTACATAATTAGCATAATCTTCACTAACACGGCCTGAATTTTAAGCATATTGACGGGTGAGATTTATCATTCATTTGCCAACTCAAAAATGTTTGGTGCAAATTGTCTGTTTCCCTATAATTTTAGGCAGCCTTCAGTCATATACAAAAGAGTCTTTTGTTTCTGTTTTGTTTTGTCCTTTTTTTTTTGCCCTCTCTCTTTGAAAGAAACATGCCACTAATTTTATTATAATTGATTATTCTATCTGTATTGAATTAAATTAATGAAATGAATATATAAATTATTTTTTTAAAATTTAACAAATTACAATCATATATTTTTTTTTTAAAAAATTAACAGTTTACCTTCTATCATTTGATAAAAATATTATTTAAAATAATAATTAGAAAGACTGTAATTTAAATGTATTGATTATTGTCTAGTTATTAAAAAAATTTTGAATTTACTTTCAATGAATAAGTTAATTTTGATAAAATAAAAATAAAATGAATCTAAATAAATAAATTAAAAAATTAATCGACACAACACGCATACTTTAAGTGAATAATATGTCACATGCGGTCTTCTAAGAATCTTCCTATAATTTCATTGAAGGCCTTTTTCACATTCTTGAATCTTGATTGTTGACGGTGGATTGCCAAATGGCATAGGTTTTGTTTCAAAATCATAAACATTTTCTTGATTTTCCGACCAATCAAACACCAAATCACGTGATGGAAAAAAATTTGCAAAAATGTGTTTTTTTCTCATAAACATAAAAAACTTTAGTTGACTGTTCATAAATATCAAGCCCACCCATGAATGCTCATTGCTCCGTCCATCAATACATCCCATATTACCATTAGCCCCGCCAGCAGGGCCACCACAACTCTATATAAGCAACTTTTCCTCTCTCTCATCCATCACTCCTTCCTCACTTTTCTCACTAGATTCCTTCACTTTCTCTCCTCCCAAACAACATAAAATCAAGATCAATGGCTTCTTCTTCATTTTTTTCATTGAAGACCCTCTCTGCTATGAGAGTAGCCAACCCAGTAACCAGATCAAACACCGCCAAATCTCTCCTGCCTTTCAAGATTGCAAAACCATCTCTTACCCACAATTCAAGATTCCACCTTTCGAAGACGGCCACCAGCTTTAACACCGTCTCTGCCAACAACAGATCTTTCTCATGCAAGAGCCAAGCTGCTTCTTCCGATGATTCAGTACCCTGTAAGTGACAGTGATCTTTCTTTTTCTTATCAATTCTTCTGATGATCATGATCTTGTTCACTTTTTTCTTTTCTTTTTTTTTTTATCTTTTTTTATTGTTCTTTCTTGCAGCCAAGGTTCAAGAACTGTATGTTTATGAGATCAATGAAAGAGATCGTGGGAGTCCAGCTTATCTCCGGTTGAGCCAGAAAAATGTCAACTCTCTTGGTGATCTTGTGCCTTTTAGCAACAAGGTAAGGTTCTAGTTCTAAATCTCTCTTTTGTTTGTTTCCCGAGAAAAAATTCTAGAAAATCCTCTAGTCAAAGGTCAAATTTGGCAAGCTAATTAAATAATTACAGCTTTACACCGGAGACCTGCAAAAACGGGTAGGAATAACAGCAGGAATATGCATTTTGATCCAAAACAAACCGGAATTGAAAGGTGACCGCTACGAAGCAATCTACAGCTTCTACTTCGGAGACTACGGTCACATAGCGGTGCAGGGTCCTTACCTGACGTATGAGGATTCGTATCTCGCGGTGACTGGTGGGTCAGGAATTTTTGAGGGGGTGAGCGGTCAGGCTAAGCTTCAGCAGATAATTTTCCCATTCAAGCTTTTTTACACATTTTACTTGAAGGGGATTAAGGATTTGCCTGAGGAATTGCTAAAGAAGCCTGTGGACCCAGACCCTGCGGTTGAACCTTATCCTGATGCTAAGGCTTGCCTCCCACATGCTGCTGTTGATAATTTCACTAATTAATTCTTAATTCTGTATTTTTAGTTAATTAATTATGGGGGTGGTAGGTTTTTTTTTTTAAAGGGGAGTACTAGTCTTTTTTGCCTTTTTTCATGTGTTTTTTTAATAAAAAAGGAAATGGGTTTTAGCCCTTTGTGAAAGTGAGTACACCAAATTTATGATACTATTTTTCTTATGAATATTATTTTAAAAAAAACATTAACTAATGCTGGTTTTGCGGAATTGTTGGAGAATATGACGTTTTGCTTTCTTAATTTTGAAGGTTCAAATTAAGTAGTCACAGACTCATAGATATAATAGTCATCAAACCTTACACCTTGTTTAGCAACTTTTTCATAGGGGAGGAGAGAAAATATGGAGAAAAAATAAATATTTTTTTTATATTTAGATGGAGGTAAAATATAAAATAAATAATTTTTTTAATATTTGGATTGAAATAAAATAAAAACGAGAAAAAAGAAAATAATGTTATATATTTATTATTTTGCCCATCACTTTATAAAATAATAAATATCTTTTTACATTGAAATGATCAATAAAAAAATATTATTTGTTATAAAATAATAAACAATAATATTAGGAACTTAATTAAATATTTGTATATATATTACCCATTAAGTAAAATATATAAAGTTATTTAACTTTTATCCAAAATATGGAAGTGTAATAACTTAAGGCAAAAATTAACTAAAAGTATTGAATTGAATTTTCTTAAACTCATTGTGTAATACATAACTATATAATCAATGTAATAATTAAACCAGAAATTGAGGTAAAATACTAATCCGATAAAAATTGCTTTCAAGGAAAAAAAAAAGAAGCAAAGTGCATATTTTTTACACATATTCAAAACATTAACTTTTACCCAAAATATGCAACTTATGAATTGAAAATAAATAAAAATTATGTTTAAGAAAATTCAAGCTTCTGAGAAGTAGAACAACTATTTGTTAGATTCTGCTTAGAGTAATTTACTTAATAATATTTAATATCTTCAATCCTGGCATATATTTAACATATTAACATCTGTAGCAGACTAATAAATACTATCATATGTTTATACAAAATACTAAAATAAATGATACTACTAAATTTGTCCAAAACAACAAATATGAGAACTAATATTGCCATATATTAATACACAATACTAAAATAAGTAACCAATACATCAACTATGGCTTCACATATTGCCCATGACCTTCATTAACCATTCCAAACGCCTACTTTGGGGAAGACCAAAGAAAGACCTTGTTGCAGATGGATTATTAGAGAGATAACAATAAGCATCCACAACAAAGTCAGGATATACCCCTTATCTTTTCCAATTCTATATGTATTTTCTCCTTATAATAATGAGGACGACCACTTTCAAGAATAGCAAGAGACTCTTCAGCAATCATATTTCATCTCTCTAATACTTCTGATACGCGTTCAATACCAGTATTCAGCTTTTCATATAGTGTTTCCAAAATTTTCATCATTCTAGCTTTACGTTTGCATCATTAAGAAGATGATGTACCTTGATAATTAATTGAATGTGTATACTCTTGACTATTTAAAGTATCATTATTATACATGTCATTTTCTCAATTTTCTTCACTATCAAACATCATAAAATTATCAACTGAATCATTCAAGTCAATATAAGAAGAACTTCCCTCTTTTTGCCAACGTAGAACCTTCTCCTTTGCACTTTCTGCATATTCTCCAGCTGCTCTCTGTTCACCATACAGCTTATATAACTTGTTATAATTCTGAATTGGTGTATGCATCCACTTGCGTGCTTCTGGTTTTGACTAATGACAAATAAATAAACAATTACACATATTAGCACATCAATATTAAACTCAAATGTGTAAAAATATTAATCTAATTATTGCAAAAATTAAAAAAAAATTACCTCAATCAATTTTTTCTAAACATCAATGTCGGCATCAAACATCTTAGTTGTAAGATTCCACGCAAATCCACTAAGACCATTAAACAAATTCTTGCATTCATCAAAAGTTTTTTTTATTGTCTTTATCCTATTTTTAATATTTTTTTTAATATGTGGGCCAAAGGTATTTGTTAACACCCGCAACATATTGTCAAAAGTCATAGTACTCCAAGTCCCATTAGGCCGATTTCCTTTACGATCTTCCTCTAACATAGTATCTACTAACACATCATCCATCTCAGGTATCCATACCACATTATCCTCATATGCACTACTGTCCTCAGCATTTGAAACTGTTATTCTCTTCGGCATTTTAAATTTGTACAACTTAAATATCTTAATAATGCATGTAAAGCATATTCAAACAAACACTTATGAAATGTTGAACATGTTATGAAAACATAAAAATGATAATAAAAATAATTAAGTTTATTATTAAATATTACACCTAAAAAAGTTAAGAATTATAAATCTTACATAATATAAATATTCAACTTATCTATGTGATCGATAGTCAATCCACATTTCTTGTACTATATTATTTCTAATGATTTCTCCTAGCCTAGAATCAGCATATTGTTAGGCGCAGAATTTGTTGAATAATTTGGTGTAGGTCCCTCCACATGTGGGTCCCACCACATATAAAATAAAATAAAAAAGTCAAAAGTTGTGGTAATTCAATTTTAAATTAAATTCCTTCAGCCAATATTTTTGACTTTTTTGATATGTGTTCACATTAAATATTTTTCCTATAAATAGGCAGATATCATTTCATTTGAATTACAACAATCTCAATTCATTTGAGAGAATTTGAGAGAGAGTTAGACTTTTGGAATATTTCCAAAAATTAGGGAGTGACAAAAATAGTGAGGAAAATATTTTGGGGTGTTTTTAAAAATACTTGTGTGCCACTATTTTTGGGTTTATCTCAGAATTATTGTATTACTTCTAGCCTGTGTCTAGAGAAGACTCTCCTCTTATACCCATTAATTTTTATTAGTGGAAGAAAAATATTCGAAGTGTTGTCCGTGAACGTAGCCTAAATTAAAAGGTGAACCACGTTAAATTATCAGTGTTATTTTTTTTGCTGATTATTTTATTTCACATTTATTTGTGTTATTTTATTCGCTGTGCCCAACAAGTGGTATCAGAGCCAGCCTGTCAGTCTTATAAAATTCTTAGTATGCTCTGTGGTTGCAGTATTAGCTGATCTTCCACATCAGAAAATATTTTATTAGTTTACTGTCAGCTGAAGGAGTCTCATTTTGTTTTAAAATGGAGACAAATGGCACCAAGATGATCAACTTAAATGACACAAATTACCACATATGGAGAAGCAAAATGAAGGATCTCCTATTTGTGATGAAAATGCATCTGATGGTGTTTACTACAACTAAACCTGAAGGCAAGACAGATGAGGAATGGGAGTTTGAGCATGAGCAGGTATGCGGTTACATCCGACAATTTTTTGAAGACAACATGTACAACCACATCTGCAATGAGACTCATGCTCGGACGTTATGGAACAAGCTTGAACAACTTTACACGTCAAATACATGTAACAATAAATTATTTTATTTGACAAAGTTGACGCAGTCGAAATACAAGGAAGGAACTTCCATAGCAGATCATCTGAATGAGATGCAAGGGATCATGGACCAACTATCCAGAATGAGCATAAAGCTGGATGATGAAGTATTTGCACTGCTAGTATTGGGCTCTCTGCCAGAGTCATGAGAGACTTTGAAGATTTCAATAACCAACACTGCACCTAACGGTATAGTCAATATGGAGTCTGTAAAAAACAGTATCCTGAATGAAGAAATGAGAAGGAGATCACAAAACTCATCTTCTTCATCACAATCAGATGTTCTGGTTACTGACTACAGAGGAAGGAGCTAGTCTAGACAACAAATGTCTAGAGGAAAGAGCAGAGGCAAATCAAACAAATATGGAAATATTGAATGCCATTACTGCAAAAAGAAGGGTCATATCAAGAAATACTGTCGAAAGTTCAAAATGGACCAGAAAGGCAAGGAAGTAAAACGAGATGACAGCAGTGATAATGACATAACAAATACCATGAACGAATTCAATATCATTTGTGATGATACTATCAATTTCACATCCCATGAGACCAGTTGGGTAATTGATAGTGGCGTTACCATTCATGCCACGTCTCAGAAAAAATTCTTCTCATCTTATACAACAGGAGATTTTGGCGCTGTGAAGATGGAAAATGATAATCTGTCAAAAGTTGTTGGCAGAGGAGATGTTTGTCTGGAGACTATGAATGGTACCAGATTAGTCCTGAGAGATGTCAGACATATTCCATATATTCGTCTGAATTTGATCTCTGCAGGAAAACTCGATGATGCAAGTTTCTGCAGTACCTTCTCAAATAACCAATGGAAGCTTACCAAATGTTCCATGGTGGTGGCTAGAGGCACAAGGCATGCTACCTTGTATGTGATGCATGCAAAACTCTCCAATGACACTGTGAGTGCTATAGAGAAAGACAGTGCTATTGAATTATGGCACAGACGACTGCCACATGAGTGATAAAGGGATGACTACCCTTGTCAAAAGGAAGATGTTGCCTGGAATGGATGAAGTACATTTGGAGAAATGTGCTAACTGTTTCGCAGGAAAGCAAAATAGAGTTGCTTTCAAGAGTTCCCCTCATTCCAGAATGAAGAATGTGTTAGATCTGATTCATTCAGATTTATGTGGGTCAATGCCAAAGTCACTAGTTGGTGCTCAGTACTTTGTGACTTTTATTGATGACCATTCGAGGAAGACATGGGTGTATACTTTAAAGACAAAAGATCAGGTGCTAAATGTCTTTAAAGAATTTCATGCCTCAGTTGAGAGACAGACTAGGAAGAACTTGAAATGCATCCGGACAGACAACGGTGGAGAATACATTGGACCGTTTGATGCCTACTGCAAAGAACATGGTATTCGGCATCAGACAATGCCTCCAAAAACACCGCAGTTGAATGGCCTGGCTGAGAGGATGAATAGAACTTTGATGGAGAGAGTCAGATGTTTGCTCTCACATGCAAAGTTAACTAAAACTTTTTGGGGTGAAGCTTTACTCACGGCTGTGTACGTGTTAAATCTTTCACCTTGCATCCCTCTAAATCTAGATGTTCCAGAGAAAGCGTGGTTAGGAAAGGATGTTTCCTATGATCATCTGCGGGTATTTGGTTGCAAAGTCTTTGTGCATATTCCAAAAGATGAGAGGTCCAAGCTCGATGTCAAAACACGACAGTTTGTTTTTATTGGCTATGGCAGAGATCAGTTTGGCTATAGATTTTATGATCCAGTAGAGAAGAAACTTGTCAGAAGCCGTGATGCTATTTTCGTTGAGAATGAGACAATTGAAGATATTGTCAGGACAAAGAAAGGTGTTCCTGATTCCAATGGTGACTCAACAGATTTAGAATTGATTCTTCCAATACCGGTGCCAATACAAGTTGGGGATGAAGATCATGTTGATCTGCCTAAAGAAAATAATACTCCCATCGAGAATCCAGAAAATGATGTTGAAGATGATGATGTTCATCATCAACCATCACCTGTGCACTTCCCAGTTCCTATGAGAAGGAGCAATAGAACAAGACAACTGTCTACGAGATATCCAGAAAATGAGTATGTGTTACTCACTGATGGGGGAGAACCAGAAAGCTTTGAAAAAACAATGACTGATGAGCACAGACAAAAATGGATTGAAGCCATGCAAGATGAAATGAAATCCTTGCATGAGAACAATACATTTGAACTGGTGAAACTGTCAAAAGGCAAGAGAGCTTTGAAAAATAAATGGGTGTTCAGAATCAAGCATGAAGAGAACAGTTCCCATCCGAGATTCAAAGCCAGATTGGTCGTCAAAGGATTCAGTCAAAGAAAAGGAATTGACTTTGATGAAATTTTCTACAGTTGTGAAAATGACATCCATCCGTACAGTGCTAGGGTTAACAGCAAGTCTTAACCTGGAGGTTGAGCAAATGGATGTCAAAACTGCCTTCCTACATGGTGATTTGGAAGAGGAGATATATATGGAGCAACCAGAGGGTTTCAAACATAAGGAAAAAGAAGAATATGTTTGCAAATTGAAGAAAAGCCTCTATGGCTTGAAGCAGGCACCGAGACAATGGTACAAGAAGTTTGAGTCTGTTATGGGAGAGCAAGGATACCATAAGATTAGTTCAGACCATTGTGTTTTTGTACAGAAATTCTCTGATGAAGATTTTATTATTCTTCTGCTCTATGTGGATGATATGCTGATTGTTGGTCGGAATGTTTACAGAATTAACAACTTGAAAAAGCAGTTGAGCAAGTCTTTTGCTATGAAAGACTTGGGGCTAGCAAAGTAGATTCTTGGCATGAAGATTATCAGAGATAGGAATGCCAAGAAATTATGGCTGTCATAGGAGAAGTATATTGAGAAAGTACTTCAGAGATTTCAAATGGACCAAGCTAAAATGGTTAGTTGTTCTCTTGCTAATCACTTTAAGCTGAGTTCCAGACAGAGTCCTTCTACAGATGAAGAGAATGATGATATGGACAAGATTCCATATGCTTCAGCAGTTGAAAGTTTGATGTATGTCATGTTGTACACACGACCTGATATCGCTCATGCAGTTGGAGTAGTGAGCAGATTCTTTTCAAATCCTGGAAATGAACATTGGACTGCAGTAAAGTGGATTTTCAGGTATCTTTGAGGTACTTCAAAAATATGTTTATGTTTTGGAGATACCAAATCTGTGCTGGTTGGATACACAGATGCAGATATGACTGGTGATGTTGACTCCAGAAAGTCAACGTCAGGTTACCTGATCAATTTTGCAGGGGGAGTTGTGTCATGGAAATCAAAGTTACAGAAGTGTGTTGCACTATCTACAACAGAAGCAGAGTTTATTGCAGCAACAGAAGCATGTAAAGAGTTGTTGTGGATGAAGAAGTTCTTGAAAGAACTTGGATTGCAGCAAGACAGATATCAATTATTTTTTGATAGTCAGAGTGTTATCCATCTTGGAAAGAACGTCTCCTTTCACTCAAGATCAAAGCATATTGATGTGAGATATCACTGGATCAGAGATGTGATGGAGAAGAAGCTACTACAGCTTGAGAAGATCCATACAGAAGAAAATGGATCAGACATGTAAACGAAGATTCTGCCAAAATCATATTTTGAATACTGTCGTTTAACTGTTGGAATGGTGGAGCCCCCACATTGTCGGGAGGGGGAGTTTTGTTAGGCGCTGAATTTGTTGAATAATTTGGTGTGGGTCCCACCACATAAAATAAAATAAAAAAGTCAAAAGTTGTGGAAATTCAATTTTAAATTAAATTCCTCCAGTCAATATTTTTGACTTTTTTGATATGTGTTCACACTGAATATTTTTCCTATAAATAGGCAGATATCATTTCATTTGAATTACAACAATCTCAATTCATTTGAGAGAATTTGAGAGAGAGTTAGACTTTTGGAATATTTCCAAAAATTAGAGAGTGACAAAAATAGTGAGGAAAATATTTTGGGGTGTTTTTGAAAATACTTGTGTGCCACTATTTTTGGGTTTATCTCAGAATTATTGTATTACTTCTAGTCTGTGTCTAGGGAAGACTCTCCTCTTATACCCATTAATTTTTATTAGTGGAAGAAAAATATTCGAAGTGTTGTCCGTGGACGTAGCCCAAATTAAAAGGTGAACCACGTTAAATTGTCAGTGTTATTTTTTTTGCTGATTATTTTATTTCACATTTATTTGTGTTATTTTATCCGTTGTGCCCAACACATATGTGGCTACTCCACCCCCAACAACAGGATAGTCCTCTACTTGTTGAAGTTCCCAATCAACTCCAACAATTAAATTTTCATCAGGATCTACTCCCATTAAAAAGTTATGAAGTATACAACATGCCAATACAATCTCAGTCATGGTCTCAAATGAATAACATGGTTTAGTGCCACTAGCTACAATTGGAAATCATTTCTTCATAATACCAAAAGCTCTTTCAATGACATTGAGAAGTGAAGCATGCCTATGATTGAATAATTCTTTAGCATTTTTAGGTCCACGTCTGGAGTACTCTTTTAAGTGATAACGCACTCCTCTATCTGGTGTTAGTAAGCCACATCGTAAAGGAAACTCTGCATTAACTAAATAAAATTTTTCTAACAAAAAGATAAATTAATTAATGAAAATTGTTTAACAAGCATACAAAAGAAAACAAATCCTATTAATTATACTTACCTTAGAGAATTATAAGTTTAATTTGCCTAGTTAATGTATTTCTAATAATTCTTAAATCAGATGCAGTTCCTTCCCAACCGGCTAACACATAAGTAAATTTTAAATAAAAAAAAAGCTACTAAGACATTTTGTGTTGGTCACTCTTTTATCCCACGAAATCTAAAAGTCCATTCTCTTAGTACTCTGACATGAATATGTGTCCCATCTATATCACCAACACAATCATGTATGTATAAATGAATTCACCTACCATCAATCCATTTCATGTATGCTAATTGTATTAGAAAAACATATATAAATAGGTACAAGCAATGTTTCTTACGTTGAAATAAGGATAAAATATATTGCTATTTAAAATTTGAGGAGGAACTTCAACTCTAGTAGGTTGTTTAAAGAATTCACCATATAGTGTTATGACTTAAAACATTGTGAAAATGTCCACTTATTGTCTCTCCGGAGCGTTAGAAGAAAAATTATAATGGTCGAGTATGGAAATGTTGGCCTAAAACATGCAAAAATTTGTCTACTTGCTCCTCCACTGTTACACGTCTATAATCTTTCAAAATACAAGTCCATCTCAACTTTTCACTTAATAAGGCAAAAGCATAAGAACCCATACGTAATATATTGCGATAGGATATCTCATTCCTAATAAGTCTAGCCATTAAATTTTTACGAGCTATATCCCTTTGACTATCCAGATTACTAATTGACAATCATAGGTTGTATGTCTAATAAGTGTACAAAATACACAATATAACAAACTAATTAGACAACAACCTGAATTCTTTGATGTTTCCAATTACTCATGATATTTCTCCATGTATTTTCAATGTCTTGTATAACATCAGGACAATGAGTATCAACTAGCATGTTCTCATCAACATTCTCTATATTTTCTTGCCTTTGAGTTTTCCCATCCATCTATATATATATATGAAAATGCATCAAATATTCATGAATTATATATGGTAGCACTTAATTACACTATTCACTATAATTTGTGTGAAGCATATTCACAATGTAAGAAAACAACAAGAAAGCTTTAATTAGATTATTCAATACAAAAAGTGAATTATAAGTTGATCTCATTTATAAAGTTTACACAACTTTCAAGGGTAAGTAATACACTTTTATTTTTCAGTAAGACATGATTTAATTTGTCTTGTTTGTATTTTGAATGGGTAATTGAAGTTTATGACCTAATAAACGTATATTTGATTGTTGCTTATGCAAAATAATAAGGGAAAGAAATTCAGATTGCACATTAATCACATAATAATGTTATGCATGCAATATATTTTTAGTGGTTCTGAAAATGGATTTTGCATATCGACTGTGACCATTTTATTCTCACAGCCCAACTCCTCCTAGCAAATTTTGGAACAAAAAAAAGCATCAAGATTTTTCCACACTAAACTAATCAAGTAAATCCTTCTAATCAAGTTCTCCATCACAATCTTGTCAAAATATTGGTTATATTATGTTGCTTCTACTTCTATTTGCAGCTTTGTATAATATCTAGAACTTAAAATTTCTTCAAAATCTGTATAACTCATAATGGCTAATATCGTGAGTACAATTAAAAATTAATAATTTATTTAAGATGACTTGGTAAAATCCATCTCATATGTCACCATCAAAAGGGTCTTCATGGAGAATTATCCAATAAAATCAAAATTAATGCAACACATTAATTCTTCTTCCACTCTAAATTTATTGATTGTAAAAGTTAAATACAAAATTATTTGTTCTCAAGCGAAAAAGGATTCTGAAGTTAAAAATTTGAACACAACATATGACAATATCATTGTTCAATGCAATGAATGCAAAATCAAAAAAAATGTCTATTATTATCGATTTAACTATCCAAGAAATTGACGAAATACTGAAAAGAAAAAAAAATTCACCCAGAAGATTAAACAGTCCAAATTGTCAGTATAACATTTGTTAGACATGGTAACTTAAGATGCCCACTCATGCTACCAATTGAAACTCCACCTTCCTCCCATCAGAATTACGTCATTGGCAACAACGTAAATCAATTATCATGCCAACCATCATAAAATAATTGTGATCCTACAAAGGTGCTCTTTACATTCAAGTTTTATTTCGATATTTGTTTGTGTTGAGAAATAACGAAAATAATAAGAAAATATAAGAGAAGAGCAAAAACACAGAGAACACAAGATTTAACAAGATTCGGCAATGTGCCTACATCATCGGGAGAAGAGAAATTAGGTTTTCTTATCGATGGTACTAAGAAACTAGGTTACAATACATATGTTATATATATAACATGTATGATATGATTTTACAAAAATACCCTTATACCATACCACAGGGGCGTTGCCCCCGCACCCCTAACTCATTTAATCCGTAACTTATAAAATAGTTGAGAAACCCTCCTATAAGGACAAATGTTGTCGCTTCGCTCCGTTTTGTCACTGCGCTCCAATTTTTGTCCGCTTACTATGTATATAAGTCATACACAACAGTTTGAAATCCAAATTGATCTTCATTTATGAATCAAGAAGAAATAATTACTTTCAAGTTAACATCAAGGTAGAAAACCCATTATAATTTGAATTACATTTCAACAAAATGCAATTTAGATGGCAACAAAAGCATGGTAAAAAAGAAAAAGAAAATTAAAGTATTAAAATTTGAATTTAGATTTTTATATTGAAAATTAAAGTATTAAAATTTGAAATTCAAATAGATGACATTTCAACCCATTAGCTGGCAACAAAAGCATGGTAAAAGGAATATGACATAATATAAGATCTAAAACATATCAATGCACGCTTTACTATAACTAGATATATCATCCTTTTCATATTACATGTGAAAAATAGCATTATACATATAAAAGAGCCATTAACTAGATTTAAAACAACATTTACATATGCAATATTCTCATTTTATCATAAGAGCCAATTTCTATGATTTGAAACCATGCCCTTCAAGTAATACTGCCTAGTTAAAGCCACTTTCACAATATGTATACTAATATGGATATGACGAGATAGTTTTCATCATTTTAATACATATTAACTGCTATAATTAGCTATAAATTAGTTGAGGGAACCAAAGTAACTAGGTTATCTCTTTATTTTCCCTTCCCCTTTTATTTTAATTTTGATGGAGATGAAATAAATTTTAATTTCTAAGAAAATTTACAGAATTGCAATCACTTGATTATGCACATGAACAAATGTAGCTCCAAACACTATCCGAAAACAAAATTATAAATTATCACATAGGAATGTGGAGGCAAGTTTTCTTTGACTTAATTATCACATAGGAATGCCCATGAACATTCAGTAGCAGTATAAATCCATCATTTTTTTTCTCACATAGGAATGTGGAGGCAAGTTTTCTTTGACTTAAATATTGGCTTTGAACTCTCTACACAACAATATAGGATGAGAATAATACAATTGATAATAACCAACATTAGGATGACAAAACAAGGGAAAATGCAAGAAGCAATTGCAGCTATATGGCAAAGGCCAACCATCACCTCAATAATGAGAAAGTTCCACTAATAGCAAATGAAAATATTTAGGATTACACTCATTTCACTGCCCGAAAGTGAGTTCGATGAATTAAAACCATATGAGCAAAATGTTTTCTCAATGCTGTAATTTTATTTATTTGAGGAAGATGATAATGGAGGTAAGGATTTAAAACCCACAAACATAAAACCCATAAACACAAAACTATTGCTAAGCTATATATGTAAACAAACAACAATCTTTCCAATTTCCAAAAAAAAACAGCACAAGATCTGAAAAACAAGCGATTAAATGCCTTAAAAAAAGAAAAAAAATTGAAAATTACAATATAGAGGAAGAGATTGTATGTTATGCGTTAAGATTTATGAATGAGCTGGTTATTGGCTTACAACTCATATAGTATTTTTGAGTTTTTTTTGGGTTTTGTGAATCGAGTGGGTTGGAAAGTGGGTGGGTATGGAATTGGGTGGTTTGGAAAGTGGGTGGATATAGAATCAAATGGATTTTTACTGCAAATTGTTTGTAAATATGATTCTTTGGAATTGTAGTGAATGGTTGAATTCATATGGTGTGAAATGGAATATAAATGATGAGAAGAATTGGGTATAAGAATGAGGTAGACATAAGTATTTTTCTGACTTGGATATAGAGTACCTTTCATTTCATGAGCTTTTCGAGTATGCTAAAGATTTAAGGTATGTTCAGGGGGTTAGAATGTGGTTTAGAATATCTGGCATGAATGATATTATTGGGTTAAAAGAAATTAAAAATGATCAAAATGTCAAGAATATGTTTGACTACAATAAAGGGCAACCATCTAACATTATGTACTTAGTTGTCCAGCAGTTACCTTTGTTTGTAGATTATGGACTTGGTACTGAAGCATTTGGAGAATAGTGGCTAAAGAAGATGTAATAGCCCAAATACTGGATTAGTTGTAAATTATAGTTTCTGAGATTGATCAGCATATCCGGGGTCAAAAATACACTCGTAGGTGAAAAATATTTTATTTGATCATCGGAAAATATAGATTATGACTAATTTGGTGGAAAATTTTGAAGTGAAAATGAAGTCAAATAAACCCTCAAAAGTTAAAATTAAGAAAACAAGTGACATAGTTTAATTAAATAATTGGTTGACCATACTTTGACTGAGTTATGAAAAATAGCAAATGTGAATGAAATGATTAAAGAGACATTTGTGAATGAAAAATGAGAAAAATGATTAAAAATGAAATAAGTGGAAAATATGAGAAAAATATGATTAGAAATGAAAAATATGATAAAAATGACATAAGTGATAAATTTAGTAAATACGATAAAAGTGATAATTGTAACAAAAGAAAAAAAATGAAAAATGGAAAAATAAAAAAATAGGTGAAGATAAATATTAAATTGTGTAGTAAAAAAATAAAAAATAAAAATATTAGTGCCAAAAATGAAAATAATATGTTGTTAGTGGCATAATTATAAATAAATAGAAATTTAAAAATTAAAGTGAAATTGAAATTGAAGCTAATTAAATAAATAGATAAATAAGAAAGGAATGGATAATTAAAGTAAAAACGAACTAAATTGAAAGCAATTAAAAGTTCAGAAAAAAATAATAAGAAATAAAAATATTAAATAGTAAATTAAGAGTAATTAAAAATAATGTATTGATAAAAAGAATTATATATTAAAGAGAAAAATTGAATAGTATATTAAAAATATTATTGCATGTATAGATGTATGAAAATATAGTTAGTGGAAATTTTTATATTAGTAATCATCACTGAGCATATTAATGTTCAGCACATAGTTATTTGACTGCGTGTAGCTAGTAATAGGAAAGGAATGAGCATACATACAACTTTTGAGAGCTAACAGAATGTTGACAGAATTGTAGATTATTATATAAAACGACATGTATATATAGATTTAGATATGGTGTTGTATGAATAAATTTATGTATATATTCGAATAAATGAATATTTGTGAATTATTATATGTCTGAAGAATGAAATGATGATTTGTAGATGAATGTAAAATATTTTGTATTATATGTGAATTGTTGTGCCCAAAAATGGGTTGTGGATTGTTTGCTTTGCAGGTAAGTGGGTTAATTTATAGCTGTTATACTGCCGAAATTTTTGGAAAAGTAAAAGGATTAATTAAGTGTTGATAATATTATGGTCATTAAATTAAGATAAAAAAATTTGGCATACATCGACTATAATCATATTTACCCACGTAACATACGTATAAAATACGTGTTATAAGGGTGTCACAGAATGTGGTACTAGTATTAAGGTAAGTGGTACTGGTGATGTTCAAGGCAATAAGTCAAGTAAAGAGCTCAGCATAGTGATAATAAGTGGGAATGGTGTTAAGCCAAATGGGAATTGTGTTGTGCCCAATGAGAATGGTGTTGAGGTAAGTGATAATGATGTTGAGGCAAATAGGAATAATGTTAAGCTAAATGGTACTAGTATTGAGGCAAGTGGTACTGGTGTTGACGTAAGTGGGAATGATGTTGAGCCAAATGGAAATGGTGTTAAGGCAAGTGGTACTAGTGTTGAACAAGTGATAATGTTGCTTGCAGTCGACTTAGGCATAATAAATATTATGGTAGTTACAATATGGAAGGGTAGAATGATAAGAAGCTATTAGGGAGTGATTCCTTTAATTTATATAACATTTTAGGTGTACATAAGAATGATGTGTCAAGTGAAACTAGTAATGAAGATCCAAATGAGTTATAAAATGATTATGAGGGCAATGATGATGGTATATATGACAAAGGAGATGATGATGGTGATGAGGCAATAAGTAAATAGCCTAATATGGAATCTAAAGCATTTACTGAACCTATTGATCCAACTTTCATAGAAGACCTGACTGATGATAATTTAAAAGAATTCAATGAGTTTGATATTAATAATAATGAGTTGAATTCATTAAAGGGATATGATAATAAGGATAATGTATTTCATGAGTTTGATGAGGTAAATGGAATACATGACCCAAAATTTTGTTAAGGGAATGAAATTCACCAACT
The DNA here is from genome assembly GCA_023653625.1 of Triadica sebifera. Classification (NCBI taxonomy): domain Eukaryota; kingdom Viridiplantae; phylum Streptophyta; class Magnoliopsida; order Malpighiales; family Euphorbiaceae; genus Triadica; species Triadica sebifera. The sequence continues at coordinate 8,899,038 of CM042905.1, forward strand.
ATAAAATGTTTAGGAAAACTTTGAAAGAATGAACTATTCGTAAAGGATATTAGTATGTATTCATTAACAACAACAATAAGAAGATAACAACAATATGCAAGAAAAAAATATGGGTTTAGGATACATGCTTCAAAGTTCAAAGGCACTTTAGTTTTTTAAATCAAAAGCTTCAAACTAGAACATGCTTGTTCAAAGGAGTGAGACAACAATCTTGTAAGTGTTCCTTATTTAGTTCATAAATATCTAAAAGACTTAAGAGACAATCTTTTATAAGTGTGAATGCAATGAAAAAACATTTTGAAAGATAGTTAATTTAAGAGATAGTTAAGTGCTAATGTGTTTATTGCAAAATGTTATAGGGCAAAAGGAATGGCTAAAAAAATAATAGATGGAGATGTAAAGTAGCAATGTAGGAGATTATATTATTATGCAAAAACTATAAGATGCAAGATGCTTGGAAGTTTTGTGAAAACAAAGATAAGTATCGTGGATCCTAAACCCAATGAAAATGGAACTATAACTGTATTGCCTAAAAAAATAGTGGTGTTTCGTTGTATGTATATCAGGTTTGTATCTTAAAAATAAAGTTTTTTTAGTGGTATCAGATCAATAGTTGGTATTGATAGATGTTAATTAAAGACATCCATAAGAAGACAATTACTTTGTGCAATTGGTAAGGATGGAAATGAAAATATGTTTTCAATTGTTATGGGATTTGTTGATATTAAGGATTAGGAATCATGGATGTGATTTTTTAAATTATTGTTTGAAGATTTTGGAAGACTTGATGAAATAAGTTAGGTATTTCTATCTAATCAACAAAAGGTGAATTTCTAATATTGCAAAATTGATTGCATATGCTATGTTTCTTATTTTGAGTTAATGAATTGTATTAATAAATGTTATTTTTTCAAGGTTTGGTTGAAGCATTTGTTGTTGTGAATCTCAATATAGAACATAAGTAGTGTGTCAAACATATGAATGAAAACTTTAAGAAACATTTTAATAAATTATAGTAGAAGAAGAAGTTATGGCTTGCTGCTAGTGTTGGTACAAAAAAGCAATGGAAACACCATATGGAAGAATTGAAGAAGCTGAATAAAGATGCATAAAAAAATGGGTTATAAGTCATTATCCAAAAACATGAGCTAGATGTTATTTCAGTACACATGTGACGTCAGATGCTCATTAAAATAATATTTGTGAATCCTTCAACTTTTATATTAGGAATACTAGAGATATGCATATTCTCTGTGTTTATGAAGATGTTTCATATGAAGTATACTGCCATGAAAAAATATAGAGATGATATTTGTTCAAACATACAAGGTAAGCTGGGAAAAGATTATGTTGGATAGCAAAAATTGTTTTTGCACCTTAACTGGAAAAAAGAGATATGAAATAAACTATTATTCCCTAAATTTTATGGTTAATCTAAATTTGAAGACTTATTCTTGCAGAATATTGAACCTAAATAGAATCCCTTGTAAATATGCAATTTCAACAATATACACTAACAAAAAGAAATCAGATGATTATGTTGATAACTTTTTTAGTAAAAATACTTTCTTATATGTTTATAGCCATCTGTTTTTCCTAATACCTAGCAAAATGAGTGGGAAATGACTAATTTGTCATATATTGAACCAAATATTGTTATGAAGCCTATGGCTAGACCTAAGAAAAACATGATTAAAAATGTTGATGAACCAAAGAATCCCTACAGGGTTACAACAGCTGGAGGTAATTTTGCATTTGGTAATTGTGATCAAGTGAAACATAATTTGCGAGGTTGTAAGGCTACTGTTACAGTAGAAATCCCATGGCAAAGGATAGTTAGGTTTGATTTGGTTAATAATCAAGCTACTTCATCAACTAAATGCAACATATAATAGAAGAGGTCATCATCAACTTGAGATTTTGGAGTGGTAAAAATCTTAATCACACATTGACTTAGTGTTATGTTTATATTTTTTTGTATGTAATAGCTTGATTGTGATTCATTTTCATATTTATTACATATTTGTAAAATGAAAGTACTGCTAGTAAAAGAAAGAGAAATGATATGTAAAATGTATCTCAACCAACACCTTCAAGTCTTAAACTATCAATCTCATATCACAACCAATTTTCTAATTCACAACTTATTGCAAACTCAATTGGTTAGGTATTTACAAGTGCTAATTTGAATTTAGGAGAAAAGATATGTAAAATGTATCTCAACCAACACCTTTAAGGCTTAAACTACCAATCTCATATCACAACCAATTTTCTAATTCACACCTTATTGCAAACTCAATTGGTTAGGTATTTACAAGTGCTAATTTGAATTTAGCAACTACAAGTACTATAGTTGGACCTATAGATGTTATTGTCACTAATGCTGCAAGAATTCATAGGGGGATGGACCAAACAAACTATCTCCAATTGCAACAATTAGAAGTCAAGATAATTTAAAGACTCCATTTACATATGCTACAACTAGACATGCTACTGTCATGGGTTCTTCAGTATTCAATAACTCTAAATGAGCTAAAAACCTAGTACAAATGGTCACTCATCTCTTAGAGAAAATCATTAACTTTTTTGGAATAGAATATTTCTCCGAAGAACAAAAATTGGAAATTCTCAATTAAAATATCTTGTTTTTTGCTTGCTTAGAATGACAAATGTATTTTTTCAGTTGTAAATGACAAATATATTTTGTTATCTTATGAATGACAAATGTATTTATTCAATTGGCAACGATCTACCAAATGCACTTTTTGTTGTTGTAAATGATAAATATATTTTCTTATCTTAAGTCACATTATTGTATAAGTGACAAATAGAATTTTTGAGTAATTTTCAAATACACTTTTTCAATTGTAAATAATAAATGAATTTTGTTATCTTAAGTCACAGTACTATGTAAATGACAAATGCACTTTTATCTCTGTTTTATAAAATTAATTGCATTTGGTATTGTGAAGACTTTGTGCAATATAGGTTTATTTTGTTTCTATTTTTTCTTTTTGAATTCTTGGCAATGCTTAACAATCAGATATAAACCTACAAAAAGAAATTAGTTCATATTTCATTCACTGTTGCATTTTAAACCTACAGAATAAATTAATTGCACTTCATGCATTGCGGCAATTTAACAAACACTTTTTAGTGTTTACAACATTGTAGTAGATATAAGTCATTTTACAGCTTCCAATTCTTATTTATCCAAACACATCAAAAAGAAAATATAATATCAAATACAAACCAAACCTAAAACATCTTCTATAACTATTATATTTAATCCTTCCTACAATATGCCATTGACGCCTCATCCAACTTCTACCTCAACAATTCATTTTCTTCAAGCAAATAAAAGACCTAAAAAATCATATGAATTCTTCATCTCTCACAATTTGCAGATTTTATATTCCTTTTCTATTTCTCTTATTCTACATTCATATAACTCAACTTCACATTTTTCAATTTTGATAACATAATGTGGAATAAGCTCGCGACAACCCCAACAATTCTCTAAATTAACTCATTTAAAAAAAACCACATTGTTTAGGGTTGTTGCACATCCTCCAAATCTTTGACCATAAGTTGCAAGCTTTCTTGATGTCCTTACTGGTGATGGCTAACCACAAAATGTTGATCAATTTCCTATGAGACAAAGAAGAAGAATTGGATTACATTGTTATTTTCTTTCTTCAAAATCATGATTTAGGGTTCATAATTGGAAAATTTGTGATTCAGTGATTTCTAAATGGGAAGAAAGGCTTAGAAGGGGGAAAATGGTATAACAAACACGTAGGTCATCATGTAGAAAATTCATATGATATGAGCATATACAAAGGGAAAATGTGAGGCATATTTAGATTTTTTTAAAATTTTCTACAAATTAAATTTTTTAATTTTAATAAATAAATAAAATTTATATAATAAAAAATTATTAAGTTAAAAGACATGCACGGATTGACAACACGTGAATATTACTAATGTTTGTCATGTTAAATTTGGATCTAGACTTTATTTAAATAAAAATAATATATTAGGAACTCAATTATACGTAATAAAAGATTTGGTACTCTATTAAATAATTCCTTATAGTGTAAGGACCTAAAAATGTACTTTGTCCAATTTATATTTGTAATTCTTTCCAATGTAACTTTATAATTTATGCTTAAAACATACTTTCAACAAGTATTAATGACAACAACAAAAAACTGAAATTACCGACTTATCCTCCTAGTGATTGTGAAAACCAATCGGTAAAGGCTTTGTAGTTAAGATGATTATATGACAAAATTTATAAATACTTAAAAAATAAATAATTCAAAAACTTATTTGAATTTGATTGACCTTATCAAATCATAACTCAATTATCAATTTTAGTTAACCAATTCATTTGGTTTAGCGGTCTATATATTATTAATATGATATATATTAATTTTTTATTTGTTTATAATATATATCATATATAATATGAAAAATAATTAAACATAAAATAGAATATAAAATAGAATTTTCCTTTAATTAATAAAAAATACTATAATTTTATTTAATTATAAATTAAAAAAATAATAAATTATTTTATATATTAAATATTTAAAATCTAATTTTTAATATGAAAAATTGAACATTTTTACTTTTCTGGAAATTCAAAAGCTAACTATTGAAATTGAATATTTAAAATTTAGTTTTTTTTTTTTACTTTTAATTAAATAAACAAATAAATCACCTTTAGCCATCTCATAAATCAGCTCTTACCCATCTAATAAATCAAAAGTTAACTAATAAAACATACCCTTCCTTAGATAGTTTAAAACTGAGGAAAACCTGAACTAAAAGTCTAAACAGACACACCTAAACTGACAAATTCTGACTCGATTCTAAGAACATCGTAATCATCTAATTCATCTATTACAAATTAGTAATTTTCAATTAATCACCGGATCACCCATCAAACAAGTTACTTCTGTTAAAACTTCAACCAGAAAAAACCAACATGTACCAGAATCTCAGAAAGAAATCTGTTCTTCTTCTCCAATGTCCTAACAAAAAATTACGTGAAGTCTCAGCTTGTTCTGCTCCCCTCTAATGGTATTTTTTCAATCCTCCAAAATTTCCCTCTCTTCTTCTCCTCCACAGACCACCTCTATTCTTCTTGAACCAAATTCTCTGTCTTTAGCCCTAATTCACTCTGATTCCTCCATGTCTCTTTATCCTTCCCTTTCCTTTTACTCGCTTTCTTCTCTTCCTCCCAAACCCCAAACCCTAATCCCCCCTCCTTCCTCATCCTCATCCTCATCCTTCGTCCTCCTCCAGCATGATTCTGACTTTATAGTTGTTTTTCTTCTAGCTTGCCCGCATAGGGGTGGGTCTCAGATTCTTATTAGGATGTTTATTTGGCAGAAAAACAATTTTTTTACTAAATCTCAAGTTGTTTGCAACCAGAAAGGACTAGGGTTTGATCCAAAGTTGGGAGTTTTGATGGATGTGAATCATGGGGTTTCGATAAAGATTGCTGGGTCTATCAATTATTTCGCTATGTATTCAGTTTCAAGCAGGAAAGTTTGGGTTTTTGCATTGAAGCTCATTGGTGAAGGGGATGCGATGAAATTGATGATATGTGCTGTCATTGAGTGTTGTATGCCTGTTTGGTCCATAAGTGTTTCTTTTGGGTTCTTGATTTTGGGGGAGGATAATGGAGTTAGGGTTTTCAATTTGAGGCAGCTAGTGAAGGGGAATGCTATCTAGGAAAATTAAGAGTTCGAATTCAAATGGGAATTTGGATTGGAATGGGAAATTGGAGGGCAAAGGATCGAGACTGCCGAATGGTGTTATTTGGGGCGATCATCAGAGTCTTTCATTCTTGGACGGGAAGATCGACAAGCATTTTGTTTCAGGTAAGGACACTGAGATTATGGGTTGCCTTTTGAATTCCGCTTATGCCTATTTTCTACTGTATATGATAATAAAGTGATTAGATGTGATCATGGAACTTTATGCTAATTGTGTTATTTTTGAGTTCTTTTAATGTACTTTATGCTGCGTTTTGATAGCAATGGTCTAAATTCCAGGTTTAGGTTGCTTTGTTGTTCAAATTACTTTAGTGATGTTCGTCATAGACAAGTTGATTGGATTTCATGAATGTGGGTGAATACTTGTTACAGATGTTGAAATGCCGGCTGAGGTGTAACACTCTTTTAGCTGCTGTTTGAATTATATTTATTTTCTTATGATTACCTGGTGATTTTTTTTTTCAATTTTAATTAAAATCTCAAGTTCAAATTCTTCAATTTTAATTTTCCTTGTCAATTGAAATCATAGAGAAATGCTTACTGAAATTGGAGCAGAATCTTTTCTCTCTCACTTTCTCATTGTGTACAATGGCAGTGTATTGTCTAGCTGAAATTTCATTGAAGTGCAAGATTTTCATTCACTCTTAAGATTTTGTGGCCCTGCTAGGAGTTCAGGATTTGATGGGCTAATACTATTTTTCTTTTTGACCTGATTCTCTGGGTTGGATGTTTTGTTCCCTTATCTCAAGAGTCGGGACATCTAGAATTGATATCCCAAGCATTGTGTTAAAATCGTAGCTTAATAAAAAGGTAAATTTGCAAGTTTAATTTACTTAAATTTTCATAAATAATGTTGTGATGTGAACTTAGTAGATATGTTGATGCGTCTAAGATCATAGGTGATAAATTCTGGATGCAGAAAACTGAAGTTGGTAAGTTCAAAGCATCATTTCGTAGCTTTTTGGTAAACATAAATGATAACCTTGTCAAACTTTCTGGGAATGGCAAAGATAGCATTTGCAAGCATATAGTCTTATCTGTGGATAAAATTAAACATGTCATTGTGGGATTAAAGGAACACTTGTACTTGGTGTGCATGACCTTGGTGCCATTTAGTATATTTGCTTTGAAAAAAGTAGAAAATAATATCAAACTCACCCTTTTGTAAAAATATGCAACACTTCTTTTGTTTGCTGCGCTTAGTATGCACTACTGAAGCTAATTTAGATGCTTGATGGATAAATTGCGTATTTAGGTGATGGGAATTCCTGTCTTCTGTCCTATTTTGTGTACATTTACTGAGCTTCTGTTGTGTTGCTTCTTAAAAGGACATCAGCTACTGTAGCTATATTCAGGCCTTCAAAAAGAGTTCATCATTATTTTCTTGAGCAAATACAGTGTATTGGTCACAAATTTGTGATCATATTTAATGTTAAATAGGCCTGGGTTAAAGAGGGACCAGTTAGCAAATTTTGACTTGTATAAACTGTGGATTTTGAGGAAACAACACATGATTCTCTTTTGTATGAAGATGGAATACTCTTTAGATTTGACTATTGAGAGAGAGCCTTTAAGTTTGGCACATTGAGAGTTTCTGATGACTGCATTTTTTACTAATGGATTATGGCCGAATCTATTTTGATTGATTCCTTGAGTTCCAATACCTTTTCGTCTCCCAAGAAACACAATCTCTATGATTTTTGCATGAGCAAGGCCAATGGTAGGAGAAATTGAAGAAATCAATTGAGCTTAATATCACATCCACTTTAGAATTAGTCAGTCTATTCATGAATATGGACGTGTCACTTTCTGCTGTTAGTGGGAGCCTGCAAATGTGAATTCACCATCTTCTTTTGCTGTTAGTCTTTTTCCTACACTTTGAAATCTTAATTTTGTTGTGCATAGTGATTGAGTGCCTTTGTTGATCAGCATTTTCCTGTCTACTGTGGTTTCTGTGATGGGAAAAAAAGGGCAAAATTCACTGATGCATTTTTACAAATTACATCTTTAGAAGTATCTCCTCATTGCAGTTCACTCTGACACATTGTGTTCAGGGATTTCTTTCTGACCAGGAAGTGGTGCTACTCATATTAAGCAAGGTGCTATCCTTTGGTATAATTCATATGGATTCTTGTAGACGGTAATTTACTGATTATTAGAAATACATCCTGGATTAAGGGCTATCTCTTGTGTTTACTTGTCTAGGTGGTGTTGTTCATTGAATCTTTATGCTGCAGCTTGCTCACACAATAGTTGTGGTACATCAATTGAATTAGCTATTTCTTAAGCAAAAGATATGCATGAAATTTTTTGAGTGTCTTGGATTGTGGATCTTATTTTGCTTTTCAACTTACAGTAAAGCAAAAGTCAGTTAGATGCAGACAAGATTCTGGTGAAGGGAGTGCCTATTTTTTGGCATTTAAGAGCAATGAGGTTGACAGCTCAAAGTCAACTGCCAAGGCAGTGTCCATTCAGGCTTTATCCTCCCAAAAGTTTGTCATTCTGGACTCTACTGGAGATTTACATATCTTGAGCCTGTCTACCTTAGTTGGTGGAGCAAGCCTCAGGTCTCACATGATGCATTTACCTCATAGTATGGAAGTGCAGGAGCTGGCTATTCTTCCTGATATCTCTTCAAGTATGCAGTTCTTATTTCTTCCATTATAAATTTTGTTGCATAATAATAATAAAACGCTCATGGAATCTCACTAAGATCTGATCAAGGGTTGACTGCATGCATGTTTAACCAAAAAGTTAAGAGTTGGAATATGTGTGTTGATGAGTGATGGGGGGCCAACCTCCCTGTTATGCTTTCGGGTTTCTCTTTTGGAGTAAGATCACGGGAGTGAACTTGATGTCAAGTTTAATAGAATTGAAAATTTTACATAAGAAAAAGAAACTTTCAAGTTAACCAATTGCGCCATTAGCTTTAATGCTGTTTTGGTTTCTGTGGCATGGAAAAAGCATATTTCTTCTTTATATTAAGGTTATTTATTTACCAAGGCAACTTGACATCATTCTGCAGGAGTTCAGGCTTTCTGGATATCAGATGGATTCCATTCAGTGCATGTGATGGCAGCATCTGAAGTGGACATTCCTGTTAATAAAAATGGAGATGAGATTCAGGAAAAACTAATGCAAATCTCAGGTTTCCTTAGGCCTCTTGTTTCTTTAATTTGACTTAATTTTAATTTATGCTTTGTATTCTGTTTCTGACTAACATCTGAACAAAAGTTGCTTATCATCACCTAATATATGGAATTACCCTGGCATAGGACAATTGTGCATCAATGTCTCAAATGATATGGATAATTATATTCAATTAACCTTTTCTGCTGTTTTTACCTGGAGTGTTTTAGAGCTGTGCCTTTTTTTTTCTGGTTTGAATATATTCTACATCTTAGGGAGCTTTTCTATTCCTTTCTTTTCTTCATTTTTGGGCTTATAATTTTTCTTTTTGTTTTTTTATGGTAGTTATTCAGGCAATTTTTGCTGGGGAAAAGATACTAGATCTTGTACCATTGCCTGGCATAGGGCAATTGTGCATCAATGTAGAATTACCCTGGCATAGGGCAATTATGCATCATTGTCTCAAATGATATGGATAATTATATTCAATGAACCTTTTCTACTGTTCTTACCCAGAATGTTTTAGAGCTGTGCATTTTTTCTTCTGTTTTGAATGTATTCTACATCTTAGGCTACTATTCTATTCCTTTCTTTTCTTCATTTTTGAGCTTATAAATTTTCTTTTTGTTTTTTGTGGTAGTTATTCAGGCAATTTTTGCTGGTGAAAAGATACTAGATTTTGTACCGTTGGCTGGAAATGCTATTCTAATTCTTGGACAAGGTATTTTTTTTTCTTTCTTCATATTAACATGCTTCAAATTTAGAAAGTTGTAAAAAAAGTTGGTTGTTTGAAGATACATTTACATTTACAGAACAGGAACCAATTCCCTCGATCAAGGGATAGAAGGAAAAGTAAGGCAAAGTAAAATGTTGTTTAAGGGTTGCATATTATTGATAACCTCACAAAGTCAACTGCTTAGATCATCATACTCTCTGTCCATGAAAGCAAACTGGAGTCTTCAGATTTAAAAAGTCTAATGAATTGATTATAGACTTTCTTGTTGACAACTGCTGATGTTTAATTTCTTGATAATCTTTCTATCTACACACAATAAGCCATTCTTTGATTAAATGATAAAACTCATTGACAAATATAAGTAGCATTTCCAAAATCATTGAATTTTTCTTCTGTATTTTTCAGATTTAAAAAGTCTAATAAATTGATTAAAAACTTTCTTGTTGACAACTGCTGATGTTTAATTTCTTGATAATCTTTCTATCTACACACAATAAGCCATTCTTTGATCAAATGATAAAATTCATTGACAAAATAAATAGCATTTCCGAAATCATTGAATTTTTCTCCTGTATTTTTCAGATTTAAAAAGTCTAATAAATTGATTATGGACTTTCTTGTTGGCAACTGCTGATGTTTAATTTCTTGATAATCTTTCTATCTACACACAATAAGCCATTCTTTGATCAAATGATAAAATTCATTGACAAATATAAGTAGCATTTCCAAAATCATTGAATTTTTCTCCTGTAAACGTTGATGGTATTTAATATTTTCTTGACAATGCTTTTCCTTGTTAATCAGCAAATATATATACATATGCAATTCCCTGAAGCTACTTGCCGCATCTCTTTTTTAGTGGTGAGTATTTGGTATTGTATCAAATATAAATTTTTCTTTGATATTACCATGTTTTTAATTATCTCAGTTTTGCAGGAAGTCATTCTCCAGGTCATTCTATGACTCACAAATTCAAGGAATCCTGTATCAATGCATTCATATAGTGAGTATTTTTGAACTTTGTCATGAAATTTTATTAACACAAACTCTACCGCTTTCATTATGGGATCTGACTCATCATTTATCCTGAATTTCAGTTGCCCATGTTCTCTAATTACCAAGTTTTTGGTTGTCCTTATGTTGCTGAATTCATGAGCCACAGTTATTTCATATACTCGTGTTGATGCATGAGACCTTGGGAACACTAAGCTCTTGAAGGTATGGAATCATTATTTATTCATTTTGCTTGTCTAACTGGTACATAGAATTGTAGTATTTGAATCATTAAGAAAAGGAGTCATTGGAGAAGTTCTTACCAGCTTCTCTCAAGCACTGAACTTTTTTTTTACTAATAATAATTTTTTAGGCCAATTTAGTGGCCTGAAATCTCATTTTAAAACTATTACAGCAAATGCTGCTTTGATCACAATTAAGTTTGAGTATGCCTGTATTCTAGCATGTGAGATTTGTGAATGTTTGCTTACCAAATGATGTGGGATCAATTTTTGTTTTTTTACTCATTCAGTTTTTCCATTGGGGTTACTGGCTTCCTACTGCAAATGAAATTTACCATTATCATCTGCAGTAGTTAATGTAGTAAATTTTGTAGCCATCACTATCCAGGGTTGAATGAGATTAAGTTCAGATCAGCAGTTTTAAAATTTCTCTAACCAGTTGGAGGAGCTTTTGCTAATTACTTTAAAGGGGTTTCTCTTCATCTCCTTGAAAGGCAAAGGCTTTGGTCTTGGTCAAATTATTTTCTGGCTACATAATATGTCTTTAGAGTCATTGATGTATTAGTTGGACTGCAGGACATCTGTTATTTTACATGCCATTTAGGAACTTAGGATCATCAATGAGGCCATTGATTGATGCAAATCCAATTCGAGATTTTTATTAGATGATCACATGTGATTGACTTATTTGTGGAGTTTATTTTGGCGGTGCATGGAGCATGTTTTGAACATATGAGAAACTGTCAAGATAAAATATTTTTGCCACTTATGATAGCCTTTATATTTACAAAAATGGGATGAGGATGAAACAGGCATTTGAGAAAGAACTGCATGAGATTCTATGGTGGAGGAATTTTTGTTCGTGAGGGTAGATGACAAGATGTTCCTGAGATTTCTCAATTAATATGTGAAGATAGATGACAATGTGTTAATGAAATTTATCAATGGTTGAGAAATGTGTTGAGTTTTCATTCAGAGTTAGGCAGGTGATTACGGTCTACTTTGGGGACCTGGTAGATAGACTTTGACAATGGGCAAGTTTTGCTCAGATCATCACCTGTTACTGTTACAGATGAAATAAAGCATCGGCATTTAAGGTGATAATTTCTTCTAATGGTCCCCTTTTTCATGGCTATGGTGATTGAAATCAAGAAAGCTGGAGACATTGGCAGGTTTCTAAGAATGATCCACGAAACAAAATCATATGGCTCTCACAATTTGCTGTGGGAATTGCTGCACTAGGAGTAGCTCATATATGGGGATTTCTTTTGATAGAGAGGCTATGGAAGTGCTTGCTTTTGGTGGGTATGGCTATGGCCATGCCTTGACTAATTCTTGCCACTGTAATTGGGTTTAGTCTTCCTTACCAACATCCATTTTGAAATTGTTTCTGCTTTAGTCTTTAAATCTGCCATGTAGTTCTTATGTTTCAGCTGCTGAGACAGTGGAATTATGCACATTAAATCCTAACTGCTGAATGCCTGAATTCAGTTGCTTTCTCTGTTGCTATCAAATATTATGCATCTCATAATTGGCTTCTTCAATTTAGTTGATTCTATTCAGTTATCAGAGGTGAAGTCAGAAGCAATTGGATGGGAGTTTTGGATCTTGAAAACCGAGCATATGCAGCAACTCGAGACTACCTCTGCTACATGACCAGTTTCCATGAGCTGATGCAAATTTACTGCAGACTGATGGTTTAGACGATCTGCCCATCCAAAGTTTGCTTTACCAGCCCAGAAGTGATGGTCATGAAGATGTGAGACAAGTTTGAGTTGTTATTCCGATGGAAGATGTAGGATTCAGCTGTATGGTTATCAAACCTGAAAGGGATGAAATGCGGGCATAAACATGTTGCTCAGCCTGTGAATTCTTGGTTGAAGTGTAAGAACATAGTTGGCTTGTCGAGCTTCAACCTTTTTCTTTATTATTATTATTATTATTATTATTATTTCTGTTTGTGTTTGGCCACTGGCAACTATCTCATAATTCTAAATCTCTTAACTAACTTTCTAGATCTATTAATTTGTAATTTGACCTGAAAACTTGTTTTGAATTTATCCAAATTGGAGAAATTTTAAAAATTTTAAGGATGGCAATGACGTGAATTTGAAATAACCAGTTCTGGAGACCCTCAAAGTCAGATTTTTTAATGGTGAAAAGTGCACATGTTAAACCTCTATTTATACATGTGAACCTTAGTATTTGAATATTTTAGTTGTTTAAAATATCAAAATGACTGGTTTGAAAAAATGTATGCAGTTGTAAATGTGTCTACCCATGCTTACCAGTTTACTTGATTCTAACTTCTAGGGTCTTTTTTTTTTTTTTTTTAATGTAGTTATACCTGTGTTCTATCAGGATTTGGGGCTTTACTATTTGGGCTAATTTCAGAATTTGAAACCATTTTCCAGTTCAGTCTTGGGGGATATGTGTTCCCATAATGACCATCTTAACTTGTACATTTAGGATTACCATAAAAGTTGTCTTTCCTTACAAGTAAGGATTCCAATTTAGGATTGGTTTTGTCCTACAAATATTTATTTATTTTTGTGAAGTAATAAACTAAATAAATAGTTTGGTTGTTCTTAGAACCAGTCTTGCTATATATTGATTGTAAGCTTTTCATAAATTTTATTATGTCCTAATTATATAAATAGTGCTTCACTACCTGCTTAATTTCTTGAATGGACTGCAAGTTTCAAATTCAGCAATTCCATTGACAACCTTACCCAATGCTAATTTCTTTCTTTGATTAAAAGTAGGGATGAGTCATTGTAGGACAGAAAATGAAGGAGAGCTTTTTTTTCTCTCTCTCTCTTTTAATTATTTGCTATAATAGCGTAGTGCGGATTTAATTGGATTGTGGTATAAGAAATATTCCTTAAATAAGTTGATGTGTTTAATAGATTACTCGCTCCAAATACATTCTGACAATAACTTGAGGTCATTCTTAAAGAGGAAAAATGGGAAGAAAAAAAAAAGAAAAAAGAACCATATTGGGAATTTATGGGTAAATTTTAAGGAGTATATATATATATATAAGGTTGGCAGTTTTAGAATATATATGTGTGTGTGTAGAAACTTTAGAAGCAGAAGAGTCGAAGGAGGGGCTAAGGTGGACCAAAACTCAAAGTGTATCAGTGTCATTGAAACCTACGTTGCATACACATCAGACAAAACTGACGGGCCGTGATAAACCATGGCAAGGGGGACCCACCTGCTCCCATGATATGAGGAGTAGCCCTGTCCTTCACTCATTTTCATGAAGATGATGACAATCACAACACATGCACATGCATATCATCATGCACAGCCACAAAAGAGATTCCCCCCTTGCGGACCCCCTCTCCCCCATATCCTTATTTCATTTCTTGCCAATCCACTGTATCCAGACCTTGTTTTTTCCACTTTTATGTTTCTGTTTCTGTTTCTTTTTCCTATTTTCCACCCTCCATACCATCCAAAAATCCACCATATGAAAACTACAATCCAACATCAAATTCAAGTGTAGTTCACATCTACCCATATCCAACTTTTGAATCTATATAGTAATCTAGTGAGCACATATACAAGAATATTATAACTGAAAGCTCATTAATAAAAAGAATAACATAATTGAAGGTAAAAAAAAAAGTTTTGTCAACACATGATTGGTTAAGGTGGTTTGACATCTCTTCTCTTAAACAAAATCTCAAGTTCGAGTCTTGTAAATGGAGAAAATTTGTATTGAGAGAGATTTACCTAATAATGAACCAATAATTAGCTCGAGTTAGATTAGTCAGAACTCATGGGCTTTTGAAGACCGATAATTATCATATTAGTTCAATTTGATCGAGTTTTTTTATATAAATTGATTCGATTAATTTTATTGGACCAATCATAGCTTTATAAACTGTATTTTTTATGAAATGATAATTAAGATTAATTGTTAAAATAAATTCAAATTACATTCTAGTTATCCTTTCGATTTTAAATTGATCTTAATATATCTAAATTTTTTAAAAACAAAAATGAGGGATAATCAATCTTCTAAAATGTGGGGGAGGTCCTCCCTGCTTATATATTAAAGGTTTAAATTTCGCTCCCTATGAAATAAAATAGAATATCTTACATTTAGAATATTTGTCAATTGAAATGAATTTGAGAATTATTTAAAAATGATGCCAGCTATGACGCTGATATGGCAAACAAGTGAAACATAAAATATTTTCACGCTTATAAAAGCTAAACACAAAGACACCATTAATATGAATGGCTTCCACAATGGAACAATCTCCCTACAGTTCAAGAAGAAAAGAGGAAGCAGAGTTGAATCTTAGAGAATGGGCTCTGAGGGCTCAAATCAACAGAGATAACACAAAATCAAGAAGATTTTCAGGATCACACATCAGAAGTTATAGAGAAGATAATGCTAGATCATTTAGATCAAGCATTACCATTTCTTGCACTGCCTCTTCTCCTGGCAACCCTTTGAAAGGTGGCTAGCTAAATGTGCCCTTAATTACCTTTATTCATATTAAATTAAATTATCCTTATTTTTGCCTTTTTTTATTTTGCAGAAGAAATTGATCCATCAACATACTCCTTCACTACTGCTCTTAAAGGTACAATTTTTAGTATTTTAAATGCTTAATATTGTGTTTACAATAGTGGGTTTCTTTTGTTGTTCGAAAATGTTAATGGATTTCTTTTATTTTCTCTGCTTTTTTCTGAAAAGTCTGTCTTTTTTTGGTTTATGAATGTAGCTTTGCAGGCAAGGGCAGGGTATATTAGCTGGGAATGTTTATCACCAGATGGGTTTGCTTTAAATTCAAAATGGAATGAAGCAGAAAAATATATATGTAATCCACATTCAGGAGAGGTTCCAATGGAATGTTTATCAGCTAAAACACTAGGTGGAAGTTCATTTCGTAATTCAATAAGCAGTAGTATTACAATGCCTGCTCCTCTTGTTTACTCTTCTTCACTCCAGTCACGCCAAATCTATGCCACAAAGCCATCTTCCATTGCTGCACCACAACATGATATCGATCATTTTCCCATTCAAGGTGTTCTTTTTTGTTTTTTCCTTATTTTATAAATATAATGTATTTGAAAAAAGAAGAAGCTTGAAAAATACTATGTTAATCTAATTTAATTTTTTTTTGTGTAGAGAAGAAAATGGAGAGTATGACTAGAGATGTAGGGACTCAAATCACACCTCCTGATCTTAGTTCATGTAGCCCTAGCCCTAGCCCTGCTTCTACTCCTCCTATAATTGAGAGATCTTTGAAGAGATGTGAATCAGCAGAAGATGGTAATTCCCCTAATTGCAATGAGAATTTCAAAGCACAAGAAAAGGTATGTTTTCATTTTCATATATTCTGATTAATAAGTATGATAAGATAGTTAAGCTTTTTTTTTGGGGGGTTAAATTATAATTAGTTCTTCTTTCTCTTTCTGGGTAAGTTTTTTATTTTCTTTCCAATTAGGTTTTAGTTTAGCTAGCAATTGTATAGGCATTCCTTCTATATATTAATAACCAATTAAAGAAGCTAATTAGCTATACAGCATGCATTAGACTAATTAGGGTAATTTATTTCCTTCTTTCCTTTTGATTCATATGTACAGATTTTCCTAAAAAGGAATTCAAGAACCAAAAAGTGGGGTTCCAAAACAATAAATTGCTAATTTCCTTTTTATTGTTTTTTGTTTACTTCTTAAATTTTTTTTATCATAAAGCTGCTTCAACCTTGTCTTCATGCATTAATTATGTCTTTCACATATCTATCTTTCCCTTGCTGATTGGAGGGTATGGAGTTTGGATAAATAGGATTTCTTGCAGATTGATATATCACATAATTACACATAATTCTTCCAAGGTGGGGGGGGGACTATACATATAACATTATATAGACTGGTCCCTAGAGGCTATATGTTTAGTAATGAAGGGTAATATTTAAGTACGTGTGCCCCAAATGCGTATATGTTCCAAAACAAGCGTCAGCTAGTTGTCTACGTAAATAATTATTGATTCCTATCAATGTGGGGGACTAGTTCATGATAATTGGTCCCCATGACAAAATCATGGGTACTTCAAGTTTACATATTCCTTTGGATGTTATTTCCCTCCAAGTAGTCTGCTTCAGAGTAGAAACATTCATTTGTGTTTTTCAGTAGCATTTTTTTCTGATGACAAAAGTTTTTTTTTTCATTCCTTTCTCCCCTTTCTTTTCTTTTTCCAAGGTAGAAAACACATAATGAAGTTATAAGTTACAACCCATTTTTGGGAATTAAATAAGTGGGGAACTAATTCAGTAGACACATTTTTTCACTGTTACATGAGTATCTGTTTATTAATTTGAAACATGGTCATACTGTGAGAATGTCCACTACGGGCAGTGAAAAAATTGTAGCTCTGCATTACAAAAAACTTATTGTTTATTTTGATTAACCTCATAGATGAAAACCCTATCTAGAAAAATCTAGAAGCTATATAAATACTAAAATTTTGCGTAAATACTAATAATTTTATTTGCATTAGACTTCTTGTTGATATATGCCATTTATCCTTCAACATAATAAAATATAATTATTTATTAGAATTCAGCTACTAATTTAGAGGATATTTGGTTTAGATTACACAGTTAATATATTTTTCATGTCCAATAACAGATTCATAAGTGTTCAATAAGTTATTCTAATCAGCTGCTGATAATTGTTTAGTGTCTCAATCAACTGTTGATTGAAAAACTCTATTTTAAAGTTGTTTTAAAATAGTTAGAGCCTTTTAAATACAAACATTGACTCTTATATTAAATTACCCATATATATATATATATATATATATATATATATATATGAAGAAATAATAGATTTTGAATTTATTCTATATTTAGTTACTCTTGCATTAAATTGTATTTGTAAATTATATGCATTTTTGAAAAATTTTATTTATAATAATAATAATAAAAATAATAATAATAATAATAATAATAATTATTATTATTATTATTATTATTATTATTATTATTATTATTATTATTATTATTATTATTATTATTATTATTATTATTTATTTAAATAAATAAATAATTACATCAAATAGGCATTATATTATAATTTTTGTTCATTTATTTATTTATACATTATAAGAAAAAAATATATTTTGAATTAAACAAATTATGTCCTTATTGATAATTTTACATTCTCCCTATTGGTAATTTTAGATTTTCTAACAATAATAGCTCAATTATTTTTTTCAAACACCAAATAACAATCAACTACCAATCACAAGTTATTAGTTATCAGCTACATTCAACAACTATATCAAATGGGGTCTTAATTGCTAAAAATTCTATAAAAAATCTCAAAATTTTATAAGATAAGATACTATATCAGTATAATATAAAATTTTATTTAACTTTGTTTTATATTATTTATATGATTGTTTCCAATTCATTCTTGTTTTCTCTTTTCTTCTTTTCTTGATTTGTTCATGGGTTTCTTTTTGTTTCTCTTCTTTTTCTTTGGTTTTTTATGATGCCACTAAATGATATGTCAATTCCTAACCCTCTATTGGATTGTTGCCTTTATTCTGTTTGATGCTTTTGGGGTTCTCAATGAAAACTGCTACTCGCTGCTTCTAGGTTTCTTTCTTCTTTTTGGAAAGAATAGCTGTATGTTTTTCAGGGTTGGTATCAATGAGATTTCTGTATCATTACTCGCTTACAATTCACAAGTAATTTAATGGAGCATAGGAAGGGCACAATTTTGTATAATCTTGGAAATCTTGAGGTACACTGTGATTGTTTGTCCATTATACCGTAGTAGTATAGATGAACTTGAGAAAATACTTTTCAGGTACTAGATGATTTGAACCTCTCTTGTTGGGGAATAAGTGAGTGAATGTGAATGGCTTCAGGCGTGTATCAAGCTGCCACTTTCCTAAAGGTGAATTTGTTCTCCCTTTAGGATATAATGAAGCTATAGAGAGCACCTATTGATGGTGAACTCTGCACCAGGTAGCCAAGTATATGAGGATTAATGTACTAAATCGTATTAGGCTCTGCAGAAACCTGAGACTACTGATCTATTTTTATAGAATAAAAAGACTTTTAAAACTCAAATAGATATTAGAATATTTGATTTAATCATTATTCTGCTTTATCAAATCTTATTTCATTAAATTTGACTCAAAATAGGATTTTCTGCACAATCTAGAAACGTGCGTGACATACTGTCGCGCACGGAATAGAAAGTCACTAGTGAAGCTGCACGTCGCAAGCGCGACGCATTATCACGCATGCGACAGAAGACTTGCTTCCAGGAATTGAACGCGTAGTACACGCGACATCTTATTGCTCAAATGATACATTGTCAAGCATGTGACAAAGGGTTAGCTTATGAAACTCGCCACTTAGCCCGTGACATTAGAACTTACATTTTGAAAATATCCAACAATTTTGACCTTAAAAAAATTAAGCACTGTACAAAAATAATTCCCCCATTTATGTGATGGTGCTAACTAGTAAATCCCATACTGATAAAGAAATTAACTTATAAACACAATCTATTTTAGTAAATTGGGTACTATTAAATTAAGGAGAAATTAAGGAAAAAAAATATCTGAGTAATTGAGTATTATTTTATTATTGTCAAATTTGCATCTGTTAGGAACAGAATTTCAATGAAATGACTAAAAACATGTATGTATATATATAAATGAGCAAAATAACAAGTATAAAATTCAGAAAGCGAAAAAAGAAAAAAAAAGTGAGAAGATGATATGAATTGGGTGTGGGTGCAGGTTGAAGAGAATGAAACAAAAGGAAAAGAAGAAACAACAAAAGGAGAAAGTGAAGAAAAAGAAGTAACAAAGAAAAAGGAAAAGGAGCAAATGTGGAGGTACAGCAGCAGAAGCAGCATGCAAGGTGGATGCCTTTCATGGATGAGAAAAAGGCAGAGAGAGAAACTAAACCAAAAAGAGGATTATCTTTCTTCTTAACCTTGAAGGATGTTAAATTAAAATTAAAATAATTAATAATAATTAATAAGACCTAGAGATTGTAATGTACATTTAGATGGTTTTCAAGATTTTTTTTCTCTTCATTGAATAGAAAGAGAGAGATTTTTGGTATGCATATGATATGCATAGAATTGTGTCAATGGTGGGGAAAATGAGAGCAATCATTTTCACCATATATATATATATATATATATATATATGATGTTATGTTGTGTTGTCTTACTTAGCAATGGCCTATGGGTGAAAATGGCTGACAGCTTTTGGGTTCACGTGCATGCCTTTTTTTTGTTTGTGGGATGTTAATAATAGAATAGATTCCCACTCTCATTTTGCTTCTGAAGTACACAAACTTAAGAATATATATGACACAATATAAAATTTTTATAATATATATTAGATAATTAGTTTATACCTTTTCCTTGCTTTGAGTTTGAAGTACTTCGTTTCTGGGTTTCTCTCTTTTATGTCTTGTTTATCCAGTTGGTTCAGTAACAAGATGGATTTCAATTCTTCTACTGCTATTGAAGCATATAACTTGCCATTCGATGAGGAATTCTTTCAAGCAGATTATACTGCAAAGAACAAAAGAACTGAAAATTTTTAGGGGTTTTTTTTTCATACTGGTTTAGAAGAATTAGGATTAGAGATTTCACTCATTCAGCCTTCAGGTCTCCTCCATTTTACCAATGGCCATTGATGGTAGTTGAATTGAACCCTGGACAGCAGATAGTGAGCAGTTTCTTTACAATCAAGTCAGAAGTTATTATTGATTATTTGATCATGATCAGCAAATATGTATTTTTCTGTGGATTATAAGGTTAAATTTATTTTCAAGAAATTTGGGAATTCATTTGATTCTAACTCAAATATAAGGGGGTATACATTTTAACTAGTTTCAATAAGTGACCTATAACATCTATTTAATTACATGAACTTAGAAATTTACTAAGTTAATTACACATAAACCTTAAATAAAATACCAAAGGATGAAATTAAATATTCTGAGGTAAAATTTCCAACATACCTCCTAAAGGCAAATGAAAGATTGGAAGAATAATATCCTGCAAAGAAATCCCAACGTTATCATGCAAAGTAAAGTGCTTCTTTTCTATTATCATGTTGTGATATAAATGATAAGATGCTTATGAATAACTAATAAATAAGTAAGTAATATGCTATCCTACTTTTAATTAAAATTTATCAATTCTGCTGCTGTTTACAACTTGACTTTTGCAACAAGGCCCATTTACCATATTATTAGAGGGATAAGGACAAAAATACTATAAAATAGAAACAAGATAAAAATTTATATCCTAACTTTTTTTTCCTTGAGTTTTAAGCTTTGCAAAAAATATATATTTTTTTAATTTTTTAAATTTTGAAAACTGCAAAAAAAAAATGATAGATAGATTATTTTTTCTAAAATTAAATTTTAAAAAATTAATTTATAAAAAATTAAAAAATTAATTAAATAAATAAAAAAATTTCCCCTTTCAAGTTTGCCAAAAGGAATCCAAAAAATTTAAAACTGAACTCATAAATTTAGAAAGATCAAACCTTCAAATCCCTTATCGAGCATTCTCACTCCCTACCTACACTGTCGACTCCCTCTCCAAGACCCAGACCTAGCCTCGACAACCGTGCTTCCTCAACTCCTTCCCAGATCTCCGCCGTCCACGCCTTCCAAAGCCCTATCCACCTCTGACTCGCTGCCCACGCCGGTTTGTTCCCCTGGGTTTGATTTTTCTACTGCGATTTTGGATCATTTGGCTGATGAATTATTTGATGATGAAATCGATTTAGATTGTTATTTTATTTGAAGTTGGATTTACGGGTGTTCCTCGAGCCCAAGGGCAATGGACGCAGATCTTAAGATTCATGAGTTTGATGATAATGGTGATAGTAATGATAATGGGATTGATGATGTTAATGATGACGTTGAAATGAAATGACTTTTTGTAGTACATAATGGGGTTTTATTGTCTTCACATCTTCAAAATCAAGCAACCAGTCATCAATTAGCAATTTGCAGCTTCTAAGGAGCTTTAATTAAATTTATAAACAATTCATGACAGAAGTGTACATTAATTAATACATTTTATAATTATGAAGTCTCAAAAATCATTCCTTTTGCTTCAATTATTATTTTTTTCATTGGAAATTTTTACATTTTGAAAAAATGTGCAAATGTCCAATCAATTTATCCATGACATGCCATTCTAATTTTGAAAAATCCCATGACCAATCACATAAACACTGTAACTGTGTTTTGCTCCTACTGTGTTACACTAAAAGCTGTAAATGCAAAATTTTATGCTTTGCTCTAGTACAAACAATAGGGTATAAAAGAGATATGTGTTTATTATATATATAAAATATTACGTCTTACATATACTAAATATATACTGAACATATACTTTTATCATAATTATTTTTTATACCTCACATTTATTGAATAATAAAGAAAATAGTATTATTGTTCTTCTTCGCTCAGTCAACAATAATATTATTGTTCTTCTTCGGTATTTCCTATGAATTTTATTTTATTTTAGTGTTATTAATTAAATTGTTATATCACTCTCTCCTACATCTATTTATACACAGAGATATTTACATTATTTTCGTAATTTAATTTTTCTATATATTAAATATATGATACTTTTATATATAGTCTATATTTTATATATGTGTTACATAATTTTTAATAAATCTAAAATATTTAATAAGTGTATATGTAAAATATATGTTTATTATATGTGAATTATATACGTTGTGGGTACAAAAAAACTTTATCTTCATTATAATATTTTAAAAATATTAAAACAATACTATCATTCTCTTCCAGTATATTAGGGCAAAAATAACGAAAAGTTTTAAGTCAAAATTTGAAAATGTATAAAACTATGCAATTTATAAAACTGACCAAAAACTGGAAAAAAAAAACTATTGAAACAATCCTAAATATAATTATGAGGTCTGTGTATTGTAAAAAAAATCTTGTATATATGAGTCATATGTTTATTATATGCACAAAACAGTTATGAATTATACCTCACATATACTTCACAAATACTTCACATATACTTTTATTATAATTGTTCCTTATTTCTCACATATAATGAATAACAAAGGAGTATAACTAGTCAGGTACCTCTATAATAATCACTTGTCACTCAGTCAAGCATAATATTATTGTTCTTATTTGCTATTTCTCAATGCATTTTATTTTGTTTTAATATTATTATTAAGTTGTTATATCACTCTCTCTTGCCTCTATTTATAGACGGACCCAATTACCTACATTATTTTTTTTAATTTAATTTGCCTCCATTTTTACACTTGAAAATGAATCATACATTCAACATATGATACTTATATATACAACATATGTTTTATATATCTATGTAACATACTTTTTTAATAAATATAAAAATATTTAATAAAAGTATATGTATATTATATGTGAAGTATATATGTTTTGGGTGCAAAAAATTTTGTCTACATTATAATATTTTTTTATTATTGGTCTACAAAAATTTAATTTGAATAAATATTTTCTTAAAATTTTGTTATTTTTCGTTGGACATAGTTGACCAAATTTATTAATAAATTTATAAGATAATCAAATTCTACACCATATACATAAAGTGACTATAATTTTGTATAAACAATAGAATAATGGACATTAAGAAAAAGGGAAAATCATTCACGGATCACTATTGTGTGAAACCATAGTGAACTCATGCAAGGACCAAGTCCCCATCAAACAGGTTGGTAATGGTTAATTACAACAGAACATATATAAAATAATAATTATTGTAAAAATAGGAACATTTGGTCCATAATTTGAGACAAGCTTTTTCTTCCTTCACTTTCGTTTTCTTTGGTTTGCATCCTTTTTCTAGGCCGCTGAACTCTTGCCTTTATCTCCAGTTCTCGAGTACGTGCATCTGGAAAACTACAAAGGGCTTCTAGTGCAACTTCCAATGCTCAGAATTCAAATGGGAATTCTAAAATTATCAGGATTGAATTTTATTATCTAAGATATTTTATTACTTTTTAATTATAATAAAAGTATATTATATGTGAGGTATACAAAAAATATATGATAAAATATATATTCAACGAATAAATAAAAAAGAAGGGAATTTTAGTCCTCAGAAATTTGACATGGCAAGATTTTTGACACTGCACTATATAATTATTTTAGTTCTTCAGACTGGTCTTTAATGCTATGAAAGCCTATTGATTGCAAAAAACAGAAGATAATTTCTCAAACGAGGTAAATTGGATTTTAGTTCAGAAGGTTCTCATTGAAATCAAGCTTCTGGTGGAATTTAACAAATCAACTAGTAATGATGCTAAAGTTTGCACATAGCAACTATATAACTATAATAACAGGCTAACAGCAGCCCAAAGAAAAATTTTAGTTAAAAATGCGAAATCAAATTGCATGCACATACACAAGAACAATATAAGGAAACCAATCATCCACACACTGATCTCAAACCATAAAGCTAAGAAACACAATTGATTGATATCCATATGCATAGCTGAATGAGCTGAGCAACCGGCAGAGTATTTTATTATATTATTTCCAAATCATCTGCATTTTACTGCTCCAACCGCAATTCGAACTTGATTTTCCAGCAATTATAGTTAAAATTGAGGTCATTTGCTAACAACTGTAATTATAAAACCAAAATGTATATTATAAATGAGCAAATAAATTTTATTCATAACATCAGGTTTGTTTAGTATTATATTTAGAAAAAATATTTTTAGAGAAAAAAATTTATTTTTAATTTTGTTGAGTTTTAAAAATTATTTTTGAATAAAAGCAGATAAATAGATATTTTTTTAAAAATAGTTTTGAAAAAAAATTTATAAAAAATTGAAAAAATAAAAAAAATTTAAATTTACTTTTTATATGTATTAACAATCTCAAACACCAATTGTAACATGGACGCCGTTGTCGGGGCAATATGTACCCAAACGCTTGCTGTTGTCGGCGAACCAAACAGTGGGAGTGTGGTCCTTGTCGCAGAAGAACAAGAGATTGCCTTCTCTATTATTTTTCAAAAAAGTCAAGGGCCTTTCATGCCTCAGCTCCAAAATCCAAACTAGCAAGCATTTCAAACTCTCTAACTGCTTACCTTTCAATCATAAACCCCTTCTTCTACCGCTGCAGCTGCTGCTTCTCTGCTTCTCACCTCCACCACTAAATTCCAGTGCTACGTTTCTTCCCATTGATCCATTGCTTCCGTTAATTCTAAAGCTACCCATAGCAAACGCCTCCCTTCTAGATGAAGTTCTTCACCTCTCATTGATAAATCCAACGTTGTTATAAACACTAATTGTTCTCTTTGTTTTCTTGAATTTTATTTTAATTTCATCAAAAAGACAAAAGTGGAAAAGAAAAAAAAGACAGAAAATGTGTTTTGTCAAAAATATATATATAAAAAAAAAGGTTATTACTAGAATTTTTTTTAAAATAAAAAGGTATACAGTGTCTTTTTTTTCCTTAAATATATACTAAAATGTTTAAGAGTTACTGTTACAGTAACAGTAACTTTGTTTTTTTTTTCAAATGGATAGTAACTTCTGTCTTTACTGAACAAACTTTGACTTAATTATTTGGCTACGTAACCATCTTATGCCCCAATTAATGTTTCCAACGGATTATTGTTAAATAAAAAGAAAGGAAGTAGATACTTTTTAGTTAGCAGTTTTTAAATTATATAAGCAGGTCAGAAACCATGTTTGATAATGATTACCGACTTTTAGATATGTTTAGTAATTGATACGTAATTATCTGATTGTTTTATACTCTTCCCGAGTTCATTGTTCCAATAACAGTAAATTTTGTTTTTTTAAAATTAATATACATATTAAGTTTAAGCCCAGAAATTATTTAGGTCTAAGAAAATAAAAAGCTTAAACATAATATTTCACTCCACTTCTAAATATTCGTAAGTAACTACTCTATCTTGAACTATTTGAGAAATTACATTTTTTTTCAATTATTTTTTTGGATTTTGACTATGCAAAAATTTTGAATCTTAAAAAGTATTAATCCTCGCAAACCGCACCGTAGCACAGGTTTTCTGCTTCGTTCTTATACTAAATGCAATGCCGAGATCACAGGCCATGAGCTATTGATCTTGATTTCTCCTATAAGCTGTTATCAACTCAGTCATGAATTACACCACCAAGATAGGAGAAATCTCTAAACTGCTGTATTTAGAAAGTGTTCTGATATTATTATCAATATGTTCTGTTCTGTTCTGTTCTGCTGCCCAATTATATTTCAGTAATTCTAATCTTAAGTTTTATTAGATATAAGTACTAGTTTAGAATTGTATATAAAGTAAGTATTATTTTACATACATAGCAGGTTGTGATTGGATATGGTCTAGACAATAATTTTTCTTAGAAATATAGGAGAGAGTCGGTTGAATCACTCACTTTCCCTCCATTCAATCTAAAGTCGGAACGGTCCATCAATTAGTGCAGTTATAATGCATAAAATCAATCAATTAATGCACTCAAACAGAAGTTTTCCCTTTTTCAGTGTTAGAACATTTAGTTATAAAAACCAGAATATTCAGCTGTATACAATGTAAACTATTGGGCTTGCTATTCTATCAATACATGCCTGCTTATTCAAATATGACAGCAATTGGGCTACCAACTTTATAGTTATCACCAACCCAGTTCAAGTATCCTTGAGCAAGATATTCACTTGCATTCCCATTTCTCTGAAATGTTACAGAGTATGTAGCTTTTTGGTTCTTCCCGCTGAAAGTAACTTTTTCAGGTGTAACCTTCACATCTACACCTTTCGGTGGAACGGTCTCTAAAGTATAAGCTGAGTTAGCCTTGCCAACATTGGTTACAGTTCTTGTGTATGTTTGTGGGGTGGATCCTAATTTAATAGAAAATGAAGGGTAATTAAGCTGAGCTTCGAGTATGCTCGAAACATTCGAGCACTTTACTTTGCCCTGCACGATAAGCTCCACCTGTTTATCAGAATATCCCAGACCACATAAATAGGGAATGTAATCTTCAGGTTGGATATCATAAATAAGCCCGGGATCATTTGCCCTCGATGGGTTCACATGGCCTGCACCAATTTCGAATACAGTAGTCGGAACAAACTGTTCATCAGAAATGGGATTGCCTTTAAGGTTATACAAATTAGCAGTGGTCATAATGGCAGATTTTATAGCAGCGGGTGACCAGTCAGGATGGGAATTTTTCAAGAGTGCTGCGATGCCACTGAGGTGAGGGCAAGACATTGAGGTGCCTGACAACATCTCAAACCTGTTAGCAGTATTGTCAAGTGAAACTGGATAAGCTGCTAAAATTCTCACACCAGGGCCTATAATGTCAGGTTTCAGGATCCCAGGACTCACCCTGCTAGGACCTCTCGACGAAAACTCAGCAACCTGAGGAGCATCAGGCAAGCCAATTACGGTTCCTTTAAACAAAATTGTAGCCATTGGCAATGATGTGGAGTTTATGTAGTCTTTGATAGCAGATCCTGCGATATAATTCACATGTGATGCAGGAAGAACGTGAAGATCAGCTGTTGTGATGAAGCCATGGAGTTCATCATTCATCACAATCATAGCAGCACCACCATTGTCTTTCACTTCTTTGCCTTTGTAAACTGTTTCGGACCCTCCCTCGCATAACACTATCTTGCCTTTAACATCAACGTTTCTTAATGATCCCGGCTCGCAGAATTTAGATGATGCATTACCATTTGCACCTGCATAAACTAGTGGCAACAATGTTGAAGAAAAATCTTTTGGCTGGAAGAGGGCTTCGCCATTTATCTCTGCATTATTTCCTAGTAAAACTGTTGCTCTGATAGCTCTATCAATGGTGCTTGCTCCTACGGTTAGAATCCATGGTGCCTCATTCGATAAAGAGGTATTACGAGGTCCAGAATTTCCTGCAGAGCAACTTACAATGATTCCTTTCTGAATAGCTGCATATGCGCCTAATGCAATCACATCATCATAGAATGGATGAGAACCAATTCCGAGAGAAAGCGAAAGCACATCAACACCATCCCCAATTGCAGCATCCATTGCAGCCAATATTTCGCTATCACCTGCTTGACCAAATCTACCAGAAACTTTATACATCGCCAAGTGGGCTAGTGGTGCCATTCCAATCGCAGTGCCATTGGCTTGCCCAAAGTAACTCACACCTTGAACAGGACTTCCTGCTGCTATGCTAGCTGTGTGAGTCCCATGCCTCACCTGATCTGATGTGTTGTTAATGCCAGTAACAAAATTTCTTAATCCAATTAGTTTGTTGTTGCATAGTGTTGCAGTGTCACATTTCCCTTTCCATTTAGCAGGTGGAGGGGGCATCCCTTCATCGGTAAACGAAGGGTGATCAGGCGTTATTCCACTGTCTATAAGTCCGACGATCATTCCCTTTCCATAATTTGAGAAGTTCCAAACACCTGAGCTTTGCTGCAGACCCAGGAAGGCAGATGTATGGGTTGTGTGCAGAGGCACCATTCTTCTTGGGCGAGCTGAAACAAACTCATCTTTCATTTTCATTGCTGTTACTTCATGTGGTGCAAGTTTTGCGGCAAAGCCTGTAACTACATGGCGATATGAATGAACAATACGTGATTGGTTTGAGCTTAAGGTTTCTTCCGGCAAAAATGATTGATACCAGCTACCTAAATCTCTGAACTCTGCTAATAAGCCTTCAGGTTTTTGTAAGAAGACAATATAAGTCTCTAATTCAGTTTCCTGCTTTGCATTTGCAGCAGTGGGGCAGAACGTGGATGCTGCAATAAGAAGGATAACCAGCAACATGGTTGCCAATGTCCTAGAAATTAATCAAGACAGTTTCTGGTAATATTTCGTAACTTTATTCTTTATAAGAACAAATCGTCAACGATAGAGTTATACAGAGAGAGAGTTATAAAAATTCAACAACTGGTTGAAGATTTTATTTTCTTAATTAATCATTAATGTATTTGGTGGATTACACACCTATAATCCACTATGTCATCTTTCTTATTCTTATCATTTGGAGTTTTACTTGCTCAACTTCTTGATGTTTTTTGGTGGATTACACACTACATACCTATAATCCCACTATCTCATTAATATTATTTTTTCATCAATTAGATTTTTACCATAAATTCTATGCGCCTATACTCATCTTACTTTCATTAATTGGATAAAAATTAAAAATCTTGCCTTCTTTTTAACTCTTTGGGAAATCTAACTTTACCATCATCATGGTGTAGCACTAGCAGCCAGTGACATTCATATATGAATTAGTTTATCAGTTTCCGTGTGATGGACTTGCTTACATTTGGAAATACGAGTGGAGCAGCTATGTTACACTAACTAGTTCATAAAAATCTACTAAAATCCCAACCGTTAATCAAACTGTTAAAATCAAATTCGTTTTCTATTTTTAATCAATTAATAAGTAATGAAGCAAAGAATTCAAAAAATATTGAATTCAATATTATTAAATTGAATATCAATAAATAAATTTTCGTTTGATAATATTAATTAATTTGTATAAAGAATGGTAATATTTTGATGTTATGAGAGAGAGAGAGTCGGCTACTGAATCCATTGGTACCAAAATCCAAACTGAAAGGTGATAATTTAACATACTTAAATTCAAACCTTAATTGATTAATTTGATTCGATTTCAAACCCATTTTTCAATCTTTTGGATTGCTTTTGCCACAACCCTATTTTAAGTGTCATTTGAAATTATAGGTTTTTGGGAATATGTCCTCAATAATGCATTGCATCACTTAGTCTATTTATTTAAGTTGTTTTTATGATATGAAAATTTATTTTGTTTTACTTCAATTTGGATGGAGGAATAGGGTGGAAATAGATGGATGACTGACAAGCCTAGCGGAGCCCGATCCTATAAAAGTTTTGCTTTAGGACTAAATTCAGGCAATCTGAAAGAAAAAGTTGAAATTCTTTTGGGCCTGCATGCATTCATAACCTAATTGTTACTTGATTGAGTTGGTAGAAGAGATCTAAGAATTTCCAGCAAAAACCTTGCTAAATTTGATTTCCAATTGTAATCTTTTTATCCCAAATCATGCAACCAAAATGTCCCAACAATATGTATGTTAAGAAAGATTGGGCTCAGGACACAATACAACGCAAGCTATAAGCATTAAAGTAAGCTTTTACCCTCAAGAAATAAGATAAAATGGTAAAGGTCTATTTTCCCTTAACCAAATGTTTCAAATTCGAACCTTATGTGTAGAGCACATTTAAAAACTTTGAAGGAAACTTTTTACCCCCTTAGTGGATCTATCAATCTTGAATCCAAATTACTGAATAATTGAACCCCAAAAAAAAGCTTTTGGCAACATGTTCATTTGGGAATGAGAATTAGAATTAGAATTTGTCATTGATATATTCCAAAAAGATTATTGACATTTTCATATGTATGCAGAGATCATATTATTATCGAACTATTATTTCAGAAATAAAATTAGAATGGGATACTTGGAATCTAAACATCCATATACATTTTCATTTCATTTACTGGGTCAAAACAAGCATTCAGTCTGGAAACTGAATGCAAATGAAAGGAGCCAAGCATGCTACAAAACATATGTTGTACATTATGAAGTTTCCATTTTATGACAATTGAAGATTACAATGATGATTTTGAAAAGTGTAATTAAAATTCGACTTTTGTTTTCAAATAGATTATGGCAACTTAAACACACAACTTCATTCAGAAAAAACAATAAATAAGAATCTATTTCACAAAAATAAGAAATAAACGAGGTGTTTATAGTCACAGAAACATCAGTGCTGATAAAAATTACTTCATTGCCTTTCAGTTATGATTGTATGTTGTTCAAGTTATCATTGTTGATCATTTCAATCACAATTTTCTACATATATTTGTATATATATTTTTCTCTACAAATTCTACATGTTGCAAAAATAAAAGACAAACTAAATCAAAAGCATCAGAATTTAAAATTTTCATGGAAAAGACTATGAACAAAAAACAACAGAAGTGGATGATACCATCAATTGCGTCATGAAGACGATGCACTGGCATTCAAGTTGGAAATAAGGCGGACTTCATATAGATTATTTTCGCCCTTCCCTGCAAATCAAATTTAGATATGAATGGCTCCACCAATTTCATTATTTTAAGGCATTAGCAATTCTGAAGCCGCCGCATGCCCCCAATGGCAGTCAATTTAAATTTAGATAGAATTTAAAAGTAAAACTCACCAACTTCAGCTGTGACATTTGGTCCGAAGAATGAAGCAAATTTTGCCTGAAAATGAATTTTTTCAGCTTAACTGTTGCATAGAATTAGTTATTTAAGAAGTGCAAAACACTTATTAAACCACCCAACCAAGAACTTGAGACCAGCTCCACATTATAAACTCAAATATAACATGTACTAAACGCTTAAAACTGCACTTTTTGCAAGCCCATGCAATCGTTTACCTGTCTCTGTTCAAAATCTGACAACTGTAAAGCTTTGGCCTCAAAGATCAGGACTAGGCAGTATTTACCATCTTCTGTGACCTGAGACATGACAATTATGTGAGCAAAAATAATAAGTTATAGATATTAAGAGAGCATCATGCAGAAAAAGGATTTTAAGAAGCAATCATAGAATCACAGAACACCCTGCTGGCCAGGCCACCTACCAAGAGAGAGATGAAAGAAAAAGGAAAAGAAGAAATTAAGTAATGATTGCTAGAAATCTAAACTCTAAAGCATGTTCAGCAACACAATAACAAAACTCGAAGACATGAGCTATGAAATGCTCAACATCGCTTAGTTGATGAAGATGCTCATACCACAACCATTAATCTTCTCTTACGGTAAACCACATAACAAATGATTACAATAATGAACAAGATGTCAAACCCGCCATCACTTAGTCATTTGGATATTTCAAGTAAGATGGTACAATCAACATAAGGTGTTCCTGAATTCATACTAATTGAACATACCTCTTCACGGATCATTTGTAGAATAGGTGCATTCCTCCGAGGAATTCCTCCACCCTGAAATGCAAGCAGAAAAATATGATGACAAGTGTAACACATTATCTTGCATAATGCATCAAACACAGAAAGTGACAGGTTGTACAAAATAGAAATCTCAAAAAAAGTTCAAGAAGGATGCACCAATTGAAACATCAGTCATAGTGCTAAGCTTCATGCAACATTTGGTCAAATGACCAAGAACTAATTCTCCAAATGTAAAATAATCTGCAAGAAGATGTTGATGCCACTCTTGAATCAATGACCAACGTTTATACATCATAGAAACTCAAATTTAAGGCCTGCTTTACAAACTTGTATAGTTATTTAGAAAGTGCTTTAATGTGACAGTGCTTTAATAATGGTATAGGTTGCTGCATCACAGTGTTAACAGTGATTGACAGCAACATAAATTCTTTAAAACACCAGCAAATGGACTCAAATCAATAAATTCAACAGCACATTGAAATATCTGATACTTCCAAAACTAATAATTCTATAGTTATAAAACACTAAAATCTAGCTATAAAAGAAAAAAAAAACCCACAATTATATAAAGAGAATGAGATAATGGCACAAGAAAAAATTTAAAAGGCCTAATATACATTGACTAAGGATCTATATGCTCTCGGAAGGCAAGATCGTATAAGAAAAATGTATTCTCTTCAGCACTTCCAGTACAGGCAGCAGAAAACACCAAGGTGTAAAAACAGCATATTAAAATGCTTTCCCAAACAAGGATTAGACAATAATTTTCATTTATTATCTGTATGTTTCATGAAATATTGTTAAAGGACCTGTTCTCTTAATTTAAGCACAAAGCAGGATAGATGGAAGCCTCTTATAACAAAAAGGGCATCCACTTTAGCAGATAATAATAATGGTGATGATGATGACAATGATGATGACAACCGCAATGATAAAATAGATCCATAGCATACTTGACCATACAGGAAAATAGTATAAAATAAAATAATATAGTTTTGTAGGATACCTGACCATACTGGAAAATTCGTTTCAACGCCTCATCTAAATGTTGCTCATCTCCATACCTAAATCTTGTAACATCACTCCTAACCTAGTTAAAATAATACAATGTCATTCCATAATAAATTATCTATGTACATCAATGAGACTAGAGTATGCGTCCTACCACATATATTTTTTTTTAATCAAACTAACATTATTACTTCTATTAATACCACTAGTTAGGAGCGGGTAAAGCAAACTAAAAATCCGAACTGCAAGATCCAAAAACAGTTCCAGAAAAGAGGTCAACTGCACCCTTTTCCTTTTTTGAAGAAGAAAAAAAAACAGTTTTATATGCAGTTTTAATTCTATAAAATCCATAATTAACCGAACTGAACCACATGAAAGAATACATATTATAGTTGTTAAGCACAAATATTATTTTCAATTCTTAAATCATAATTTATTATATATTTGTTTATACGTTTGAATAATAGCAATAGATGATCACTGCATATATATAGGAGAAGATAGACTTGTTGATAAAATATGACCATTTTTTAAAAATTTTATGGGCGAAATTAAGTGTACATTAATTATTCAAATTAAATTTTAATCATTAGCATGAAAATGGTTAGCCTGAACTGAACCAATACAAATTGATTAATTAATGATTAACAGGTGCTAATGGTTCGGTTTATAAAAAAAGCCTCACATCAAACCATGCACACCCTAACAGCCACAACTGTGAAGTGTGAACAATGCTACTACCACCACCACACACCGACGACATCATCATTACCACTACCATAGAAATCATTTGTCAATTCCCTTCCATAACTACACCACTATCTTCACCAACAGCAATTTCAAAACCACCCACAGGCAACAACGCCACCACCATAACTACACCACCACCAATCCACTGATACCACCATTACACCAGTGCCATCAACAATCATACCATTACTGCTTAAGCCATCTCACTATCATAGACCATTTTTAAAATGGATATTCATGGCCCTTAAACATTTATATCTGCATATATTACAATGTCACATTTCAGTCTTTTTTTTTCCTTAATCCCATATCAACCTCGATTGAGTAAATTTGGTGCAAAATAGGGAATAAAAGAGAATTAAATTTTTCTTTTTTGTTCTTCTTTGGCTCATGAGAATCACAATGTGCAATGGAATACAAAGTATGGGGATAGCTTTAAGCCTCCACTACATCCCACACTTCTACATCTACCAATATTTGGTAGACAAGGAGTCAAAAGGTTAAAGAGCATGATAGGATCAACAAAGCTATTGCTTGATTGAAATTCCAATTTTCTTCTGGAGAAAAGAAAAGCAAGATTTTTTTTTGTAGGGGGGTGTATGTTCTGGAATTTTTCTTCATTGATGTGTTTTCTATCATCATTTGATACTTTAAAATTGCGTAAGCACTAACCTAAGTTCAGGAAATAGTCCAAATCAAGTTAGTCGTTAGCAAAGAAATCTTCCTAATAATATAACTCTCTCTCTCCAACATCTTGGGGAATAATGAAAATCCATATGATAAATTTACCTGTTTAAGGATTGGAGTAGCACTTGTTTCCCTTAACACATGGGCATCAGAATAAGTCAAGCATGGAACTGGTTTCAGTTCTGCATACTGCATTAGTCAAAGAGAAAGCAACATCAATTAGCTGCTGGTGCAATTTGAAAAAAGCAGTTAACAATCTAAAACGTGTAATATTTTAGATATAGTTTTAAAGCAATGTAGAAAGGAAATCTAAAGAACTATACCAAACCAGATATACAATGTGCATCAAATTAAGGGAAAAAAATGTTAGTATGTATTTCATCCATACTTCAACAAATTAGGCATCTTAAGTACACCTTCGGCATATCACAGTATGTCTAATTTACAGTCATATTATGACATTAGAACAATTGCCTTTTAAATGTTGACTACCACTCCAGAAACAAATACATAAAGAAAAGGTTTTAATGTTTGGTAATTGGATCCCTTGTTACTACTAGCACTCCAGAAAAATAAAATTAATAGAGAGGACTGCAAATACATAAAGAAAAGGTTTTAATGTTTGGTAGTTGGATCTCTTGTTTCTGCACATTACTACTTGTATAACTCAGTAAACACGTTGATCTTAGATATTATTTCAAACTATTAAAAGAATATCAAGGAATGAAACATGGACAGCTTTCAGGTAATAGTCAGAAAATCCCTATTACAAGGAAGAAAAAGTTTACCTTGAGAGCCATACCGATAATTGCAAGAGGGAAACCATATGTAAGCATGAGTGCTGACCACTCAGACCCTGGGAGGATATTAAAGTATGCCCCAAAACCATACCTGCAAATCATGCACAATTAGCATCCAGTTTAAGAATACAAAGTACCATCAAAGAGTAAAGAACTCACGATAAGAGTGAAATCCCAACACCCAGTCCAATGACACCAAATGAGACCTGAAAAACATTAGACTACGCCATGAGGTTGCATTAAGATAGGAGAAACTTTCAACCAAAGAATTAGGATTTCTAGTTTTAAATTGCTTGAGAGAGGTTAAAAATAGATAGGTGTTTTCCGGTGTATTAGACTCAAACAGATAACAGATTCAGAAATATGGATTAGAAGTTTGTTTAAATACTTAATTTGAAATTCACGTTCCAAAATTAGGTTGAAACATGTTTTTCATTTTCCCTTTCACAAGTTCAAATATTTATGTAAATAATTTGAATAAAGAATTCAAATACAATCCCATAATTCCAAATTCGTTATCCACAGATAACCTATATCATTGTTTCAACACATAGATGCGAAGTTCCTACATTACTGGCGGCTTCTAGCACTATTTCAGCATTTCCGTAATCAATTTTGAGAGATGAAAAAAATGAAGAGTTGAGTATCAGTAAGAAGGCAAAAAAGAAACATAACAGAAAATCTTCAATTCGTAATGAAAAACAAACAAAGAAAGAAAGAAAGAAAGAAAGAAAGAAAAAACCTTAGCAAGAGAGAATTCATCATCAGTAACAGTAGTTTTGGTAGCAGAGGGAGAGGCAGTAGAAGGCTGAGTTGAATCTGCGGCTCTTGTAACGAACACTAGCTTCACATTCTTCTGTGGTTTAGCACCCAATCTACAATCAAGAAGACGGGCCTGCGGGGCTGGGGAACGGGGATATATAGAGAGGAAGAAGCGCTCGTTAGTGAATTTAAAGAAAGTAGCTCTCGCCGGTGGAGCTGGTGTTACTATTGCTTTCATTTTAGAGTACGAAGCTCCGTTTATTTCTGTTTATTAGTGTGAGCCATGAGTAATATGTATATCTTTGAAAGAGAAGAATGAGAGGTTACGGTTTGATGATGCAAAAGTAAGCCTCGACCGCCAAAACTATGATTACGTGGCATACTTCTTTCTCTCTTACCATTTTTCTTTTTTTATTATTTGGAAATTGTTATTTGCTTTTACTTCCACGTTCTATATTTTTTTTAATTTTTTTTAATCTTCATCTTTTTTTTTATTCGTAATGTTTAAAATTTTTTGTTTGTATAAATTTGTATACATTAAACATTTATATAAAAATAGAATATTTTTATATATCTTGTTTTATTTTGAGATTAATTAAACAAGCAGTTTTTTTAACTCATAATTTTTTGTCATTACTGGCAATTAAAATACAAAGATTAAGAAACTCTAATTACAAAGTTAGAAAATACTTATTTGTACCATGTTCACCAAAGAAAATTTATAGATAAACCAATCACAATTTATCATATATAACAAATAGTTATTATACTGACTTAGACAGTTAGTAAACTTTTTTTTTCATATGTAACTCTATTTATTTATTGGATTTCACTAGGTGAAGTTTGGCATTGCATCTAGTAAAAGCATTATTCATAGAGTTTGAAAATATTTATTTGCACCATGTTCGCCAAAAAAAAATTTATAGATAAAACCAATCACAATTTATCATATATAATAAATAATTATTATACTGATTTAGACAATTAGAGAGTATTTGAAATTGTTATCGAATATTCAAAAAATAAATTTAAAATTTTTTTAATTTAATTAATTAATTTTTTATAAACTATTTTTTTTCAAAAATAATTTTAGTAAAAACATCTATTTATCTATTTTTTTCCAAAAATAGTTTTTAAAACTCAAAAAATTTTAAAATAAAAATTTTTTCTCTAAAAAAACTTTTTATCAAATGCAATAACAAACAAATTTTTAATTAAAAAAATTATTTATTTCATTTAACCAGCTATTTAAATGATATTTGGCGCAAAAATATTATTCAAAAAAATTTTATTTTTTAAATTTTTTTTTAAGTTTGGAAAACTGATATTGTTCTAACAGGTTTCAGAAAAAAGAAATATAAATTCTTATATTGTAGTTTTCTGCCAATCCTTAGTGAAGAGGCAGATGAATGGAGGCCCAAAACCTTCCTCATACAAAGCTCTATTTCATGCCACTTTTGCAACAATGTGTCAATCAATACAGTTTTCAGCAAAGGAAGTATACTCAAATAGTGTTTTTACATTTATACATGGGATAATGACCTTTACAGCTACAAATCTGAAGTTGCCAACAGATGTTCCGATAAAGGTTAAAATCATCTTTCTTCTAAATCATACAACAAAAAAATATTTAACAAAATGTCCAATATTGCAACTGCATTGTGGAACCTAGTCACTTGAGTCAACATATTAATTAGCAGCCAGCCAAAATCTCAAATTTCTCCTCCATCTTCTTCCACATAAAAACAAATCAGTTACTTCGACTACATAGCATGAGACATTGTAAGCAAGTTGAAACGTCATTTACAGTAATCAAAAACCAATTATGAGGATTAAATTTGTTTATAGACTTCCACACAAAGCTGAAACACGTTACCTCAGTTGAGCACTTGAAATGGCAAATTGGCAGTATACCCATGCTATGAGTTTGTTTCCATGTCTTCAAATGAAGAGATTTCACTAACTCTTTGAGCCCTTGGTCTTTTTGTCCTGGTGAAACATATACAGAAATGGTCATGCATGTAAACAAGAAATGCAAAATATCTAATCACATTAAATATATATTACTTCTACAATAGGTCTTCATATAATATTCTTCTAACCTTTTAGTAAATTCCGCTCTATATATAATGCTTGTGACAGTCATGGATTGACATCATAGAAGCATCATTTAAAAAGTATTCTTCAATTTTATTGTTTAAGAAACATGAAAGGAAGAAGACCATGAACCAAGAAACATCAAGATAAAAATTTTGTTCATTTAATTTCACTTTCTCTATTGTCAGGTAAATTCCCAGGAACTTGGGCCTGAAGAACTCCATGTCATGTCATGGCATATTTCTATTAGTTGTCCTCTTCTACATATTTATTATGAGGGTAACTTGCACTCAACCCCTGAACTTTAAAGCATGTAATACTGGCCCTCAAATTTCACTTTGTAACCAAAAAAAAAAAAAAAGTATCCGAACTTATTATAATGTAACATAAAAAACAGATCACTGGTAAAATTATTACCAAAATATGACATGAAAATTTTTTCATATTGACATGTCAAATTTTTTTAAAAATAAAATTCTCTCCTTAATCTTTTTCTCTCTCCTGTCATCGCCCGCTCTTACATTCAGGTCCAATAAGGGGGGGTAGAGTTAATACCAAATCCGAAGGAACAAGTAGAATCCCATCAAATGCATCATTATATTATAATAATATTATTTGCTTAACCAAAAAATAAATAAATAAATAAATGCCTAATATAATATTTGTCCCCAAAATAGGGAGAGAATTAAAAAAAATGAAAATCTCCATATCAAATTCTAGTAACAATTTTATCTTTAATCTACTAACGGATTTTTATGGTACATTTATGATCAATTCAAATATTTTTGTTACAAAATAAAATTTGAGAAGCAAAGTTCAGGAACCATGAATACAATTTACCATTTATTATGATCACGCAACATCTATCAAGAAACTAAAGCCAAATTCCATGTTGTAGGCAACCTAAATCGATCTTAAAACTCCAAAGTTGCATGTTCAGAGAGTTTTCTAACAGAGAATAGTTAGTGAATATTCTAAAAATAAAAAAACAGAATAGTTAGTGAATATTCTAAAAATAGAAAAAAGAGGACACCTGAAAGAGTTGAGATTTTGGAATTCTGTTACATAAAAGTGAAGAAGAAAAAGACCACCAAGTTTTTGGTGTTAAAAATCTCGAGGATAAATTATACCACAATATTTAAAATATATAATATGTAATAATTTAGTAGCGGAATTATTATTTATAATTATAAAATATTTGAATTATTATTTTATAATAATAAAATATCTCTATTATTTTCTGTTATTATTTTTTAACTAAAAGCTGAGTTGTAATTATATTTTTATAATTATATAATATTTCAATTAACAACATTCTAACAACACAACATTCTAATTAATAACAATATAACGGTATAATCTATATTAACGGAAATAGTTTATAGTTATAGCTATAAATAATAATTTAAATATTGACTGTATAATTCACTCGGAATCTTTGGGTCTTCAAACTGTTAGCATGAAGAAGGGACTAGTCCTTAGGCTTTGTGTATCAGCACAAAGATTTTCTTTTCTTTTTGTTGTCCTAGGTTCTTCTATTTTGATGAATAGAAGTTGAATATCTTTTTCTTTTCACCTGTTGTGTTTGCCTTGAGCAGATTGTTTTTTGTTTGATTGTTATTTCTTATTATTGGTCCAACCTGCCGGATACCGACGAGGAAGATGGACGAAACAATGGAGACTAGGACGCAAGCTAGGTTGGACACACAGGAAAAGCAGATCCACAAACTGACTGGGAACTTGGCTTCATTAACCCAACAAGTTACAGCCCTTCAAGAGAGTCCAAAGAAATTCCAAGGGATAGTTTTCCAATGGATGAAGAAGTTGGATAAGTTGCAAATATGGAGATTAAAGACCGAGAAATCATACTCAATGACTTGTATTCTCTTAGCAAACTATATGAGTGGAAGAGTATTGTTCGGGCCTCTGAATTAGAATGGGTGAAAGCCTCAAAGGACGAAAATGACGATGAGGATGAAAAAGCTAGTGAAGATGACAGTGATGACCAAGACAACAACGATAACGATGCGGAGGTTAGGGATAAGGGCCCTGCTTCAGTAAAAATGCGAAATGCTGCTATAATAAAGGATGAGAAAAAAAATCTCCGAAGGAATGAAAAGCAAACCAAAATAGATACCAAGACGACGCCGGCGATGATGCGGAGGTTAGAGATAAGGACCCTGCTTTAGTTAAAAGGGGAAATGCTGTTGCTATAATAAAGGGTGAGAAAAAGAATCTCCGAAGGGAACCAAAATAGATCATATCAAGACCAAGAGCGATCAAGGAGAATCGGTCATGCTTACTGCTAGAAGTATAGAAATGGCATTGGGGGAAAAAGTGGGTATGATTCTGACTATCAAAACAGAGGCAGGAGAGAGGGTGAAGGAGAAAAAGATCACATGAAAGGCACAGCAGTAACTAATCAATTGCGTCCGAGCCTTGGGCCCACTTCTTTCACTCCGAAAAAATGAGGCTCAACCCACGCATTCTAATTTACCTAATACCCAACCAAATCTTCTCTCACCAGCTCGCCCGTCTTCCCTAAGCCTTGAAAATTGCAGCTTGCATCCTCTCTCTCGGACAGAATTGGAAAAACGCCAGCAAAGAGGGCTCTGCTTCAAGTGTAACCAGCCATATAACCCCCAACATAAGTACCCGACAGGACAGCTAGGAGTTTTGCTCCTTACTGATGATGAAGCGCTGATTGAAGGAGATAAGATCTCGCAGCCAAAACAAAAGGAAATAATCGATCCAGCAAGAGGGGAACCAACTTTCCAGTCTTGAGGACTAGACTGTTTTCATAAAGGGAGCAATGATAGAGAATAGCTAGTGAATATTCTAAAAATAAAGAAAGAGGACACATGGCAGGGCTGAGGTTTTGGAATTCTGTTATGAAAAGGCGAAGGAGAAAAGGAGTAGCAAGTTTTTGGTGTTAGGAATCTTTGGGTCTTCAACCTTTTAGCATGAAGAAGGGGCCGGTCCCTGTGCTCTGTGTTTCGACACAAAGATTTTCTTTTCTTTTTGTTGCTGTCCTGGGTTTTTCTATTTTGTTTCAGACTTGTGTTTGATGAATAGAAGTCGAATACCTTCTTTTCGTTTGTTATGTTTGCCTTGAGCAGATTTTTTTGGTTTGATTGCTATTTCTTATTATTTTCTGTTTGCCAATATATTTTCCTGTCCTTAACAAATAACACAAATACCTTAAAAGAAAAATGTGCTCACCTTAAGGAGGAAATGTATTTCTCTATTCCTTCTTTCTGTTCAGTATCATATACAAACCACTTCTCCTCGAAGGCAACTAAATTCCAGGTCCCCATATCTGTACAAGAAAATACAACAATTACAACTAAACTTGCATGTCTAAAAATTCTACACAAATAAGTCTAGCAACCCAACCTTGAAGCAAAATATCAGATTCATCTTTATAGCCTTTTAGTCTCCAAAAGGCACGACCATTGACATCCAAAAGGATAGGATCTGTTCTAACAGCATCAGACCTTTGTCTCCCTGACCATGCAAAGGCTGATTAGATGCATATTTATACTCCAGAGAATGTAGACTTTCCATGTTCCAAAGAAAGAAAGCCCATGTCGAATAGCAATAGAGATCCAACCAGCCAGTAGTTTGGTTTCTCAGATTTGCAACCAGCAACAAGACATCAATTCAAATTCAATGATTAGCTGTTCGAATCTTCTCAATATTTAGAGAAAGGCCTGTTCTTTTTTAATAAGTCAGACAGTTGCCATATAATAGTTTTCATCACAACTTTCATATGCCAATTAAGTCATAAATACAGATTAAAACACATCATTTTGTCTAGTTTGGCGGCTAGCTCATTTTCAGACTGTCATGACAGCATTTTAAGAAGTTCAATGATTATGCAAACCACATGGATAACGTCCAAAAGTCTTAAGGAAAACTATGCCAGGAATATAAATGACTATTTTATATGCTGAAATAAACTCGAGTTTGAAATCCCATACTCTTCGGTGCCATTCCCATAGCCTCCAGCATTTCAGCATGAGCTTGAGAAACTTCTTTTTTTATTTGTGAAACTATTTCTTCATGCTCAGTAACAGAGAGAGTAGCACCATGTTTTGATATAATGGCTTTAGCCACCTCATACTTCACTTTCTGTTTCAAATGTTTCTCCTGCACCAGGAACCAAAAAGGAGGTATAGGGGTTGGAGATCCATTTTATGAGTAGAATTCACTTAAAGAATCCTAACAGCCAAACTTTGACTTTAGAATTACTTTGATACCTTATCTTTTGCTGCAAGAAACTTTTCTTTTGCTTCCTTCTCTCTTTCAACAAATTTAGAATTTTGATCATCAATCCAGCTCCTCAAATCCCTAGAAATATATCAAAAAAAAAACAAAATTAAAGCATTTTTCTCATTTTAAAAATAATCAAAAGGGAAAAAGAACCTCAATTCAGAAAAAAATCTTTTCATTCTTGCTTACTTGGTAGTAAGAGCTTCATCACATAGAAAATTCAACAGTTTGAACTTCTGAGAGGCATTCAACATATCATATCTTTCATTACCCCTATCAAAACAATCAGAAGGGAATTCTTCTGACAAGAAGTTGCAGTTAGAGACACATTTCCCAAGAGCTTTCACCCATGAAGTTTTGTCATTTGCTGCACTTAGGGTTGGAGACCTTACAGGATTAACACAGATTATCACTATTCCACCACCGCAAAAAAAAAAAAAAAAAAAAAAAAAAAAGAACATTTGAGAACAAATTCGAAATGGAAAAATTTTATACCGTAGTCCTATATCCTCTAGTATCAAGGACAATAATTTGATGTTAAACTGCACTAATGACGAGCCTTGTGACCGGCGCCCTCCTCGGCCAAATATAATTTCTCTAATCACAGCTTCAGCTTGCCCTTTCTTAAGATCAATAACCTAATGTCATCAAAAGCAACCAAAAACAAAAAAATAAATGATGATGGAACAGAAAGTAACAAGGAAATGTAGTAATGCTTGAATGATTAAAAATGAAAACATACTATATTAATATGAATAAAACTTTCCATCTTTAGATTACCAGATCAGTGATTGAGAGGTTAGGAGTTCAAAATCCTTGCCCCTTTTTCCCCTAAAAATCCTCAAAATAAAAGAACAAATGGCAAACCTTGCATTATTAATCATTTAAGCATTGTCAAAATTGACACAAGGCATCAAAAAGATCACATATAAACAAATCAACAACAAAAGGGAGAGATAAAAATCTAATCCTATTTTTGTGGAGTCCCAATAGCGTAATCACTAGTAACTGCTCACAGCTCAAGTAGTTCAGAGATTAAATCCTTATTTTTGTCTTAAACTAGGAAAAGAACCAAATTAAAAGCCAAGGAAATTGAGTCTGCAGATAATAGTTGTTATGGGGATGGACCAAGGATCACATTAATGGTCCCTGGACTGGCAATTCTCCTTCAGACAAAAGTTGCTTGTCCTTGTTTTTATTGCGCCCCTTCTTTGCAGAACCTATGTTGCTG
Organism: Triadica sebifera; assembly: GCA_023653625.1. Lineage (NCBI taxonomy): Eukaryota > Viridiplantae > Streptophyta > Magnoliopsida > Malpighiales > Euphorbiaceae > Triadica > Triadica sebifera. Next base: position 8,942,596 of record CM042905.1, read on the forward strand.
CTAATGTGAGGGCTCTTCAGAGGGAACCCCACAGACCTCAGAAATCAGTTTGGAGAGCGAATATTACCCTAACAATATTGCACAACAAGCCAAAGATACACATTTTATGAAACTTTTATTCCAATTTGATAAGAGTGCAATTATTCAAGAACCATGATATTTCAAATTCACAAATCCACATTTTGTTCAGCATCACAGAAAATAAATTTGCTAGTACCTCACTGAATGCAGCACAAAACTCAAAGAATTGCAAGGCATCTCCAGCAACTTCATTAGGTAACTCAATCCCAGCTACAGTAGTTAAGCAGGTGCTCAGAGGCAATGGAATGTCATCATCAATTTGCTTGCTCTGAAGCTCTATGATGCACTTGTTAATTTTGCACGACTTTGTAGCTTTCTTGCTTTTGGTTTCAAGATTACCATTTTGAACACCATTTGAGACTCCTCCATTTTTATACTTTCCAGCATCCTTCTCATTATTTGTAGACAGACAAACAACACCCTTTAACATTTGTGCCTTAAACTTATCTGTCTCAGCAAAATCACAGGATTCAGTTGTTCCATTCATCATTACTTCTTCATTTGGAGCAACTTGAGCCTGTGTCATAGACTTCATTTTTTCCATAATAACTCTACTGTTTTTGTTTTTCTTTAGTTTTTCCTTTATCTTCCCTTTATTTTTGGAATTTTCGTCAGTAAGTCTAGGTTTCTTTTGACTACTCTTCCCTAAACTAGGATCATTATCCCTGTCACCATTATTTAATTCCTGTAATCCTTCACTTCTCTTTTTTTTAGATTTTTTCTTCACAGAGATCAGTGTTTTGCTTTGAGAATGTGAGCTCACATCAATTTTTCCATCTAAAGAATTTTCTTTTCCTGGTTTCCTTGGTGAAGAAATCATTGACTCCTGACAAAAGCATCAAGTATACATATCAATATACAGAATCAGCAATTATCAAAGGAGCAGCCTAACGGCATAACATGACTGCAAGGAGTGATAAAAAAAATCTCCACACCTTTGCAGAAGAAGATTTCTTCGATGAGACACCCACATCTTTTGCAATCCCATCATAAGAAAAATTTTCAGGGCCTTTAACCTGCAGCAGTTCCAAGACAGAGGAAAATCCATTTTCCTTGGCTGTGTGCACAAGAATACCAGTAGGTTTATGACCTCTTTTCTTCCTGAATCAAATTGTGCTATCAGGCTCACCCAAAGGACACGAGCACTAGCAAAACAGAACATTTGAATATCAAAACTTACATGCACAAGCTGCAATTGCAAATGCCCCTGCACCTGGGACATTTCCAGTTGTCCAGCAATGCTACTTCTTCAGCTTTCTCTCCATACCTTATAATATTATCAAGAAAGAGCAATTGCACAAAAGCTTACATACACAAAATCCAACATAATTACCATATGGAATGCATTAGACAATAATTAAAGCAGCAAAATCTAACCTGTTCATTAGGCATTTATGGCAGTATTTAATAGTACACATATTTTCTCCTTTCTGATTCTTGCAACCGGCTGCAAAATCTCTCGTTTTTTGCCGGCACTTCAACAACAAATATGAAAATAAGAATGCGAGCAATAAAACAGTGAAACAATGAATTACTGTACAAGATGTAATAAAACATAAAATCAAAACAGAAACAGTTTACAATAATTGCTGGCATAATAACTAAAATCCAGGACCAAAAAGTGCAATAAATTAACTAGAATTGTCAATTTAGGACAATAGTATCACTTAGTAAAAATGTGGCTTTGATATAAAATTCCCAATAATATGGTCAAAGTAAGTGCTTCGCACACCAGAAAATTGATATCCAAAACAACATTTTCTTTCATTTGCGCTTTTTCTCATTATCATAAAGGAACAATCTTTAAAAAAAATACGGGCCTATTAGAATATTTTCAAAGAAAAATAAATGCGCCAAAGGGCTTAAGAAAAACCATAATTCATAAGTTAAAATGGGTCTATTGCAGATGTCGCATAGGCTCAGAACATGAAGAAATGAAATTTACAAAACTTCAATTTTCTTTTCATTCAGCATTTTCTAGTCAGACAAGAAGAAAACTAAGAATTGAGGATTGAAAATTCCAAAAACTTACTTGGTGACAAGTCTTGCCATTATCAGAATCATATATTCTGCCACCAATAAAACGAACTCCAGGGAACTTTGATCGACTCTTCTTCTGCTCTCGAGCAGAAACTTCGTTTTTCAAGTCAGAAGCCGAAGAAGTAACAGCCATAACTGATGGAACTGCAATTAGGGAAGTTTTTCCAAACCGACAGAAGCAGAATAAGGATCTATTTAGACAAAAAGGAAAACTCGTAGAAGTATCTTACATTCTCTATTTCTTTAAAATGTTTGTTCCCTCTCTTCCGCAGTGGCGGGAGAGATTTTACAAGACTGAAAATTTTGTAATTTTCGTGGGGGGTGGGGCGGTACACAACAAATTTCATATATTTGGGGATTTTGGAATTTTGGAGGGTAAATGAAGCGCCACCACAATTTTAGGTTTCTTTTTTTCTTTTTTTTTCGGTTAAATGCTTAAATTTTAAGACAATACGCAGGAGAACAGTTGTTTTTTTACAAGTGAAAATATCAATTAAATCACAGGAAAAAAACAGTTAGTTTTTTTAGTTGTATAAACTCTCACACTGCATGATTAATTAATTCATAGCAAATGTATAATTGAGTTCAATAGGTTAAATAAAATAAGTTTGAAAATATTTATGATTAAAACTGAAAAAATAATTTTAAAAAAAATTAAGTGTTTTATTAAAAAAAATTATGAAATGAGAACTATATTGATATCATTCATATTAATACTAATTTTTTATAATTTTTAAAAAATAATTCTGATTAACATTATTTATAGGTAAGGGAAAGAAGTTTAATTGGAGTGGAATAATATCTATTTAAATAGATGAAACTATTTTTCTATAATTTAACTAAATGCAATCTAGTAAATACAAACTTAAGGTCCACTCAATAAGTTTTTTCATCTGGCAGTCCACTTCATTTTCTCTTTTTGAGATTGTTGGAATAAAGATTTCATAATACTAAGGTTTGTAAATTGCAAGTATGGGTAAATTAAGGCTAATTAAAATAGTTTAGATTATTTTGGAGTAATAATAAATAATTCGATCAAATTTTATATGTATTATCATTACAGCCCAAATAGCTTAATAGCCTAAGAATATCATAATTCTAATATTTTATGACAGATTGGACTAAAATGGAAGAAATGCTCGTGTATTTGGTAAGTAACAACTTAATCAAGCCCAACACTTGGCAGAGAAATGTGAGAGTATTAGAATAATAATTTTACATCCTATAAACAAGAAAATAATAAAAATTTATAATTGGGTTAACTAACTTTAAAACGACTTAAATATTTTGAAAATATTTTCTACAAAAATTATTATTACAGCTCAAAGTCAAGTTAGAACTTCAAACTAGTGTAAGTGTTGCATAGGGAAATCAAGTGCAATATGTTGTGGAAAAAGATTGTGGAAGTTAATTAAGTGTTCCTCCTGAGGTGAGGAATCTGATGTGGCGTGCTGAATGATTGTTTCTCTACCAATAATTTATTGCAATCCAAAAGAGTTGAATTGGATTCACTTTGTCCTGTTTGTGGTAATGCGTTGAGAAAGAGTGACCTTACAATTCAAATTCTAGAAGGGTTTAACAATCCAATTTACTTAATGAGGAACTCCATTAGAGAAATCTTCACAAGTGATTAGTAGCCGATGATTATTCTTTTTATGTATAATTGGGTTAATTTGTTAGTGGCAGACTATCTTTATATTAGAACATCTCCAACCCAACACCAAAATAGTGAAAAAATTGTAAAAGATAAAAATAGTGTAGATGATAATTATCTCCAACCTAATGTCGAATTGGATTAAAAAATGGCGTTTGGCATAGTTAATTGATGTTATGCTATTTCACATTTAAAAAAATTTGTTAAACTATAGAAAAAATGATAGTTATTTTTAACTCAATGTCCAACTGGATTAAAAATGATATTTGACACAGTACCACACTAAATTTGGAGTTACATTATAGTTACCCTATTTCACATTTAAAAAAATTTGTTAAACTATAGAAAATAGACTATTATATAAATTTCATCTGCTGGGAGGGAAATAAGTTAATTGGGTTGGCATTTGTTGGGAAGAAGATAAAGGAAAGTTATTGGGAAGAAGATAGTTGCTGGAAATTATGTTGGATTGGCATTTGTAGGGAAAGACTTTGCATGCCACCCACATGTGTACTGATTTTTACTAGTTCAATTAATATTTGATTCAAATTTACTTGATTTTAATAGTTAATTGATGTTTAATTAATATTATTATATGCTTAGTGTAATTGATATTTAATTAATATCATTTATGCTTATTAAAGTTTTAATTTGATCTGTTTTTATTATTTTGAAATTAAATTGCACTCTAATATTATTAATATTATATAATTTTAAGCTCATAACTATTTAAACAATTAATAAGTATTTATGACATGTAACATTAAAATGAATTTTTATTATTATAATTTTAAATAATAAAATTTATCATTTTTTATGCATATATTAAAAAAATTAGAGTTTATTTTGTAAAATAATTAAATAGTATAAAAATAATATATATATATAGAATATTTTTTGATATAAAAAAATGGTGTTATGATTTGAAAATAAATTTATTATAATTACATTATTTTAGTATAAAAATTAATTATACTAAAATAATGTTTTGAGTTAAACATCGCTTTGAGAATCACTCAATTGGATTAATTTCCATCAATTGTCAAATATGATGCTTTATTTGTCTTCCTTATCTTAATTTTTTAGTGGATATAGTCACTGATTTAGGTGTATTTATTGGTGATTGTGCATAAATCCTAATCAAATTGCCAATTTTAGTTTTGATATTATTAAAATATCTGCAAAACTCATTTATTAGTAAAAACTTCTTATTCTTTTTTCAGTTCTTTAATGTTTGATGCTCCTTTATTTTTTTAATGTAATTTTAGTTACTCATGTTTTTTCTTAATAAATATTTGTTTCTCAAGAAAAAAAAAAGGAAAAAAAAAACCTACACTTATAATGATTTTTGAAGCTTAACATCTGCAAAATTATAGTCAATAAAGCTACTTTGCAAAAACATATAGATTATTAATTTGTAAATCTTATTCTTTAAATTCACAATTGAGAGAGAATTAATTTATTATTTAATAATACATTACCAAACATACATGTAATTTAATGATCTTTAATTTAAAAAAAAAAAAGACCTCTAACCAAATTAATTTTATATAGCATTAAAAACTTTAAAGCTGGACATAGAGTAGCGGAGGTCCAAAACTAGTCTTAAAAAGAAAGAAAAAAAGCATGCAATAAATTGATTTATTGTTTTAAAATTTTGATTTTATGATCTAATAATAATAATAATAATAATAATAATAATAATAATAATAATAAGGAAATGCATATGCTTTTTAATTTTATAGTAATATATAAGCAGTCTCGTAATGGGATTTCTTGATGATGATATTGCACATTAATTTTTAATGCCTTCTTTGTCTCCCATATGCCTCCAAATTTCTCTGCAACCAGAAAACATTTTTCTGATTTTGGTATGTTTACTTCCTCCTCTTTCATGCCGTTTCTGGGATTCATTTCTACGTACTAGAGAAGTTTGTGAATATATGTTCTTAACTTTCTGGTCTGTCTGTATTAATTGTGCTTTTGTTTTCTCATTCCATGTAAATATCTAATTTCATCTTTTCTTTTTATATATAGGTTCTTCTCTTAGTGTAGCTGGGATTTCTCAATGCAGAAAAGTAATAACTGTTTATCATCTTTACAAACTTGAAATGCATACAAGTCAGACTATGGTGGGCCAGTATCTTCTCCTCTGCGCAAAAAAGGCAGAATGGGTATTGAAGTACTGCCTGTCAGCATTTAGGTTTGCATATTCAAAATAGTCTTTTGACAGTTTGTTAATTAAAGCACAAAAATTAGTTGTTTTCTTCTTTTTTTATTTTACAAAAGGTCTTATTCAATTTAAATTCAAGACTTCATAGAGTTAGTCACTAAAATAATACCACTGAATTAAAACTTATCCGTGCAATACAAAAATTAGTTTTATAATCAATTGATGTGTTTTTAGTGGTAGATAATAATTAATTTGGATAATTCTCATAATAAGGTCAACCAATCTAGTTGTTGAAATTTTTTTGTTATGTTATGTTTTTAGGTTTAAGGGCTGTAGTTTTCAGTATGGTGCAAGATGCACTTCCAACGATGTTAGTGTTGAAGAAATAAGGATTGGATAAAACAGAGTTGTATATAATAATTTGAGAAAAATAACGAGAAAATAAAACACACAGATATTACATGAAAAATTCTAAAATAAATTAGGATAAAAACCATAGATAAGAATAAAAGAATTTCTCTATGAAAGTAGTAAGAGATTATACATTTTCTCTAAATTTAAAGAAATAACAAGTAAACTCTTAGAGATAACAAATAAACTCTCTCATAAAAATTAAGAAAATAACAAATAACTAAAAAAATATTTATTTCTCTATTTTTTTTCTTTCAAATTTGCTCTCATTTGCTCAAATTTTGCTACACTTCATTTGCTTCCTAATGTATGCCTTTTATAGCACAAAAGTGTAATTTTTTTCAAAAAAAAATCTTCAATTGTCAAATATTTTTGCCATCGAATTCAGTAGTTGAAAATATTGACTTTTAACAAATATCTCACTTGAAAATTTGATTGCATCTATCATATCTTTACATCATTTTTTTCTTTATTGTCATTTCATATCGCTTACATTTCTACTAGATTGCTAGAGAATTGGCACGAAATAAACTTATCAGCATTAACTGTTTTAGTTAAGAAATCTGATAGGTTGTCTTATGTATGAATTTTTTGCAATATACAAAACACTTCAACTGTCAAAAAAAAAAAAAATCTTATTCATGTCGAAGTTTTTCTAATGTTATTTTCAACTAAATTGCTTATTTACTAGCTTGTATAGCTACTACATATTCTACTTATATTGTTGATGTAGCTAAACTGATTGCAGTTTTGAAACTCAACTTATAACTCTGCTAATAAGTACAAATACATATCCGATAATGAATTTGCTTTTATCAAGATCACTCGCATAATTTGAATCAACATATCTTCTGACAATAAAGTCTAATCCTCTATAATATAATGAAATATTCATGGTCTTTTTAATGTATCTCATGACACCTTTTACTTTGTTCCAATACTCTTTACCAAGATTCGTCATATATTGACTAACTACTCTCACTACTTATATATATAACAAATATTAAACTTTCCACTACTGATGCATACGGTACTTGAGATATCTCCATCTTTTCTGCTTATGTGTTGTGACTCATACTAGATGATAACTTGAAATTAACAAGAAGTGAGGTAGAAATTGACTTATAATTTTGCATATTGAAGTATCGCAAGATTTTTTTCAAATAATTCTTTTGAGAAAGCCAAATCTTCCTATTATTTTTCTATCTTGATGAATATGCATCCCTAAAATCTTGTTTGTTGATCTCATATTCTTCATTTCAAACTCCCTAGCTAGTTATGTCTTTAATTCTATAATACGATATTTATTAGGACATGCTACCAATATGTTGTATAACACCCACTAACTAGAGTTTAATTAGAATAAGTATGTGATATAAATAGGAAAAATGTGATAGATAATAGAGATTAAAATAGATTGAATAAATTATTAAATTAAAAATTAAAATAAATTAAATTGATTGACATGATAAATTTGATTAAATTAGACCACATAATTAAATCGTATTTTTCGTAAAAATTAAAGGGGCTAGATATAAGTAAATATATGAAAATAAATAAATTTAAAAAATAATAAAAAAATAGAAAAAGTGAACAATAAAAAGGGACAACAAAAAAAAAGGGGGATGAAAACGGGAAAGGGAAAGGGAGGGGGAGGGGAAAGTCAATTAAGACTTTGCCTTTTTTTTTCCAAATTAAACTCTCTTTTTCTTCTTCATCATCCCTTTTCTTCCACCATATCACAGCCCAAAATCTTCATCATCTCTTTCATGATTTGCAAGAAAATTTACTCCAAATAAATATGATATTAGTAAATAATATCTTTCCCATTATTATTATATTATTAGAGCTTTTAAGATTTTGTTTTTGTAGTATATTTTGTTCTATTTTTTGAGTACCTTATGAACCAAATTTAAAGATATGTAAAACATAAAAGTTGTTCATATATGTATTATTTATATGTTTGTCAAATTTCATGAAATTATATTGGATATATAAAGAGATAAAATTATTTGAGTAAAACTGGTTCAAGGAAACATGTCAATAGAATAACCTACAGTTTTTATTTAAATTGATTATCTTAATGGCTGAATATGAGGTTTTGTAAAATATAAAAGTTGTAGATATATGTGTTATTTAGGTCTCTACAAAATTTTGTATAAATATCTCTTGTGTAGGTTGAGTTATAGTAAAATGAACTATAATTGTTCCTTGATTGAGTTGGTTTCATATACTTGTATAGCTCAAGTAATTTCGTCCTTATATTTGACCTGTTTTTAGATCGAATTAGCCAAAATTCAAAACATGAAAGTTTTATTTTTATATCTTATCTAAGTTCATGTACAAGTCTTATCTTAAAATGTCATGTATTTTGTGAGTTATGGATTGAACAATTGAACTGGTCAGGTTAATACTTTATATTGAACCAGTTATAGATCCTCCAGTATTTGAGAACCTTAGATACCAAATCTGAAAATGAGGTAAACATGAAAAATGTTTCAAATTAACTTATATAACTGTATAAAAAGTTTTAGAATAATTTAAGTTACACATTGAAATATATGAATTTTTAAATATAGTACCTCGAAACTGTCTAAGGGCAGAGATCAAATAAACTTTTAAAATTATACCAAAAATTGTGTAATGGTTTAAAAATTATGAAAATTTAGTATGTTTTAGTTTTATATTTAATTAGAATCAATAATCATATAAATTGGATTAGTGTATAAAAAGTTATTGATCCAACAGTCATAAGAGGTAATGTTTCAGCTTAAAAAAATTGTAGTTATTTATTTAAACTATATTAAAAATAAATATTCTATCAATGTATTAATTAATTATATTTTCAAATTAGGATCTCAACAAGAAGAAGAACAACAAAAGTGATTAAACTCTGAGTTTATGTTTTGGAAAAGCAAAAACACTATCGATATTTGTATATATATGTATTCTAGTTTGCTCCTTATGCATGTTTGTGTGTGTCTGACATAAATTATATGTTACAATGATAAAATTATATATTATGGCATATTTTAACATTATAGAAATGTTATTAACTATGAACTTAATATTATGCTAATATTTGATAAAATATCATACTATTATATGGTTTTGAAATAAATTGTGCGTATATTATTATGTTAATATAAAATAAGTATTGGTTATAGAAATAAGTAATTAATGATATTAATTGCTCATTTCTCTACCTGAGGACTGACATAGGATATATGGTGCACCATTAGAGGGAAGTTTCGATATCGATATTGATATGATTTAAGGACAGAGTGGCTATAGCTCCGAGAGCGCCCCTGATCCTAATTACACATAAATAAATGATTATACTAGGTCAAGGTGGCTGAAGCTCCACGAACGCCCTTGACTTGAGATTATAGTGAGTATGGTGGCTTAAGCTCCGTGAGTGCCCCTATTTCACACCTCGTATCTGGACAGTCCGGAAACGAGATTTTGGGCTAATAAATCATAGAATGAAATATGAAAATTTATTAAATTGATGTAAGTAGCAAAGCATAAAATGCTTACATGAGGTGGTGCAAATTTAATTATTGAATGAGGTGGTTATATTTATTCTTTTATGTTATATATATATATATATATATATATATATATATATATTTATTTATTTTATATGAAAAATATGTAATAAAATTTGATGTGCCATAATTTTTATTTGATACATGCATTTGTGTGATTGTCTGTGGAAAACTTTAATACTTATATATCACTAAGCTAGAGATAGCTTAGCGTGAGTTCTTTTCACACAGAAATTGAAGCTATAGATAGTAGATAGTGGAGTTGATCAGGAAGAAATCCAAGCTCATATCAGCAGAGACACAAGAGACATAGTTAGAGGATTAGTTACCTATTATATTTTTTTTTAGTTTGACCAGACATATAGATTTTGGTAGACATGTTATGTATTTAGTTCAGGAGCATATCTTATATTTTGATATTATATTGTAAACAATCAATTGTGAGGCTGGTATACCATAAATGATCAACTATGTAACTTAATAAACTACCATAAATACATATGACATGGTGATATATATATTTTTATATATATTGATAATTAGAACGATAAGTCAAATCTAATATAAATAAATGAATTATTTTAATTTAAACGATAGAAAAATTTAGTCAGACATATTTATCGTGTTAAGCTTATGACATATTTTTTATATATGTGAGATTATCCCTAATATATAAGTGGGGCGTCACATGTTGTTTACATAAAATAGCAAAATGATAAAATAATTTTCACCAAACCTTTTAAAATATGCACAAGAATTTGCATTAAGTTTGTTGTATCTAAGGCTCATGATAAATGAATTAAATCTCTTGTACTAATCCTTTGGCACCTGTTGTTCATCATGCTCTGGTGCTGCTTCAGAAAAATTATTTTGTTCAACATTCTTTTTGACATGTACTACTAAAGTCTCTAAATTTTCTTTCACCGTGTTATTATCAATTTTTAATTTTTTAGTTTATCTTATAAAAAGATAATATCTCTGTAGACTACAACTTTATGGATAATGGAATTCTACAGGCAATACCCTTTTACTCCATCAGTATACCCTAAAAATAAATATTTTTTAGATTTTAGATCAAGTTTTGTAGTTTATTGGGCATTGTACATCACGTACACAAGGACTTCCAAATATATGAAAGTTTGAATAATCAACATTCTTTCTAGTTTATATCTCCATTGGTGTTGTCAGCTCAATTGTTGTTGATAAGGCTTGATTTATCACATAATATACAATACTTACTATTTCTGCTCAAAAAGCTTTTTCTAAGCATACTATATTGCTATTGTTATTTCTAACAAGGTTCTATTCATCCGTTATGCTACTCCATTTTGTTGAGAAATATATATTGTCGTGAATTGTCTTTTGATACTTTCTTGATTGCAAAAGTCAACAAACTCATGACTAGTGTATTCTCATTCATTATCTATCATCAAATACTTGATCTTCTTTCTAGAATCAAGTTATATCTGACTTTGAATACTTTGAAGACTGAAAATACATATATTTTCTTATTAATAAGATGCACCCAATATCTTTTAGAATAATCATCTATGAAAAATATAAAATATTTTGCTCTTCCCATAAACGTAATTGTTGCTTATCATATATCGGAATGAAATAATTCTATAATTTATTTACTTCTAAAATTTGATGTGTTAAATTTCAATATGAGTTGCTTACTTGCAATACAATGCTTACAAAAAAGGTAAGAACACCTTAATGAAATCTTAAAGTAGATTTTTCTCTGCAAGAATGTTCATTCTTTGCTCAGATATATGCCCAAGTTTCTAATATCACACAATTGTATATCTTTGAATTGAACTACTTGAAGCAATTGATACTTCTCCTTACAACAAAGTCTTTTCCTTCAATACATACAAGTTGGCAGTCACTTTTTCTCCTTTTATTAGTACAAACGTGTTTCAAATCACTTTCATGATTCCTCTTTCGGCTTCAATTTTATATCATCTAGTTGACCTAACGACAATTAATTCTTTTTTAGGTATTGCACATGTTGCACTTATTGAACAATATGTATTGTGCCATCATAAAATTTCAATTTAATAGTTTTAATAACAATAATCTTTAAGGTATAATCATTACAATTATACACAAATCCCTTAGAGACAGATTCATAGTAATGAAACTAATCTTTTTGAAAGGTTGTGGAAATGTGGCTTCCAAGTCAATAAACTATACATCAACAAATGTGATTATATCTTCTCTACTTGTCGCTACTTCACAACACAAAACATTACCCTCATTGGATGTGCTAACAATATTTCCTGAAGGATTGAAGTTTTTATTGTTTAAACTCCAATAAGGACAAATGACCATTTTTGCCACAATGGTAGTATTTCATGTTCTTTTTGCTTCTTGACTTTGATCTACCTTAATCTTGGCTTCCACTTGAGCCATACTCCATTAATCTCTTTCTCATCATCATTAGAACCTATGTTTGTTGCGAACTTGCCAACCTGTCCTATTTGTTTTTGCATTGATTTTCTTCTTTAAGAATAGCAGTTACAATATCATCAAAGTTCAGATTATCTGTGTGGACATTATTTATTAAATTGATGATGAGTTGATCATGTGAATCATATAAACTTTGAAGCAGAAGTTCAACATATTTAATTGATTCTATTTTATAATCCAGTGATATGAATTGAGAAATTAAAGTATTCAAAATGTTGATGTGCTCTGTCACTGAAGTAGATTCTAATATCTGTAGAGTGCACAATTTTCTTTAAAGAAAAAATTTATTGTGAAATGACTTGGCCTCGTACAAGTTTGTGAGATAATTCCAATTTTTTTTTGCGGTTTTTTTCTCCTCTATGTTGGCCAATACTTCATATGTTAATACAAGATGAAGATTTACAACAATATTTTTATCCATCTCATTCCACTTAACATCATCTTTATATCCTGCTGGCTTTTCACTAATAACCACTAGACAATTATCTTTTCTCAATATAATTTTCATATTTAATTTCTACAATGAGAAATTACTCCCATTGAATTTCTCGATTTAAAATTTTTCCTCAATTGCTTTTATAATAACTTTAAAGGGTAAATAATAATACAATTTATTTTATGATGTGGATGGTCTACTTATTAGTGACAAATATAAATATAATAAGTAGATATTAACAACCAAGTCAATATCTGATACTACTTGTAGAGATAATAAAGACCGAATATAGTAAAGTTACAGCTAATAATTTGATAAAATTAAAAAGAAAATGGAATACACAAATTTTATATGAAAAACTATAAAATAAATTATAATAAAAATAACGGAGAATGATAGAAGAACTTCACTATGAAAGCAATAAGAGATTACACATTATCTCTAAATTTAAGAAGATAATAAATATATTCTTTCATAAAAATTAGGAAAATAATAAATAACAAATAACAAAATTTTTTTTATCTCTCTTAGATTTGTTCTCACTTGCTTAAATCTTGTTATGCTTCATTTATTTCATAAGGAGTGCCTTTTATAGGCACAAAGGCACAATTTTTTATCAAAAAAAAATTTTTCAATTGTCAAATATTTCGGCCACCGAATTCAGTAGCTGAAAATATTGATTTTTAATAGTCACAAAGAGATGGTAACTCCTGTTTTCTGCTATTGATATTTTACTCAGAATAAATGAAAGAGTGTAAGTCTTGCATTTACTTTGAATAGAGTGTGGAGTATAAAATGAGAAAATTCAAGCATGACATCAAAGACTAGTGCTGCTAAGAAATAATTTGAGCATGCTAGATTTTTTTATGGAACCTTCTCTCCACACACTTAGGTGGTATTTGGAATTACTATTGGGTGTCCAAAAAATATATTTAAAATTTTTTGATTTAATTGACTGATTTTTTAAAGTTTTTTATAAATTATTTTTCTCAAATCTACTTCTAGAAAAAATATCTATTTACATGTTTCTATCCAAAAATAGTGTTTAAAACTTCAAAAAATAAAAAATAAAAAAATTTTATTCAAAAATATTTTTTCTAAATGTAATACCGGACCCTTAAACAACTATTGTCTCATGACTTTGTATTGTTCTTGAAACTAGAAAGAGATACTAATAAAAATCTTGCATAAACTGAATTTATATAAACCAAACTAATAAGAAAGTGTATTATAAATAATTTTATTTACGTGTTTCGTTAAAATACTTTTAGACTTAAAAGATTTCAATCTCAATTTCTAATGTTATGTATATGTACATAATATATATATATATATATCACCACTTTTAGGTGTTTAATTATGCATGTCTGAATAGGTGCTAACATATTTAAAGCTAAAAATCATGCTCTAAATTTTTAATGTACTAAATCATCTAATCACGCGCTCGTTACATATGGCTCACCTTATCTTACGGAGTCAAGAGAAAGATGAGGATTTATTACCAATTAATTATCACATGTCGGAAACATGAATGACTTCTTCTATTAGAAATAGACACAATACTGTAGCCCACCCATTGAAGATTTTCCAATCTTAATCCTAAAGAGATAAAAGATTACTTTTTGTCATGCATTTTAGAAACTAGGTAGGCCTAGGATCCGTGAAATAAAAAAAGAAAGAAAAAAAATTTATAATTAATTTAATTCATAAATAAAGATTTTTTTGAATGGAATTGTATTAATTGTAATTTATATTTTTATAATTACATAAAATAAAAAAGAAAATAAGAAAAATGATATCTATTAGTACTAGCTAAAGTTTTAAGTGGGTTATTACATGAAATTTGGGTTAATTTTATGTGTCATATCTCAATTTATATCGAACTATAACTAAATTAAAAAAATAATTTTTTATAACCTTTTTTTTTTTTTATCTTAACTCAATTATTATGATCGATCGATTTTGGTAAGTCACATGACATTACTAAAAGATGAAGTTAAATGTATAGCGTCAGAAAAGTGACATGAAATGACGAGCGCAGAGAAAAAAATGAGATACAATTCCATGATTTTTAAATTAAATTTTTAAAATTTAAGAATTTTTTTCATCATAAAAAATTATTTTCATCCCTTATCAAATCTCTGTCGATTGTTAAAGAAACAATTTTTTTTCTTTTTTTGTAGTCCACGTTTAGAAGTGCTGCTCTCTTTAAAGAAAAGATACCTCTTCCCCACTCAACATCAAGAATCCTCGCTGATCAAGAATTTCTTTTGTCTTTTTTTTTTTGCAAAAAAAAAAAAAAAAAAAAGAAATTAACCGATTTCTACTCCATAAATCTCTTTTCAATACTTGGGTTTAAGCATAGCTGTAAAAAGTTCCAGTCTTCATCAATGGCAGAGGGAAGTACTCAAAGAGACTTAATAGGTCCTCTTTTAGCTGTAAACTTTATAGTTGATCTCATTGTACTTGGTCTGGCTGGTTGGTCTCTTGACAAATACATCAATGGCGAACAAGATCACCCACGTAAGAATTTTCTTGCTCTATGTTAATGGGTTTTCAATATTTTTCTTTTTCGTTTTTTTGGGTTTTTATTTCTTTGTTGAAATTCCACAGATTTGGGTGGGAATCCATCAACAAGCTTCATGCTGGTATTTGCTCTGATAGCTGGCGTAATTGGTGCTAGTTCTGTGTTAGTTGGGCTTTTGCACTTTCGTAAATGGAGAAATGATAGCTTGGCTTCTGCTACTTCTATAGCAATTATTTCCTGGGCTATTACTGCTCTCGCTTTTGGGTATTTATTCAATTCTTGCAACTTAAACTCGAAGATTAAAATACCACATTTTGCTTCCATTTTATGAGGTTTCTTCAACTTCTTAATATTTTCTTGACATTTTTGGAAGTTCCCAATAATTTCTTGACCTTAGCAAGCAATATTATAATGAATTTTCTAGGGTATATTGCAAGATGCTAGATTTATGGTATAACTTATTTTTGCAGAGAATTGATTTTGTGTATTTGTTTGGGTCGATTTGGTTTGAATTTGGAAGAAATTAGTTGTAGAGCTTAAGCCATTTGGGATAGTAATTCAATTTTGGAGCGGCTGTCTCAGAGTGACAGTCCCATATATAACAAAAACAAAAGGTAATAAATCTTATTAAATAACAAGGATTCATTCAACATATAAAGAAGCTATAATAAGACAGACGATTAGCCTTATCCAAAAGAAAAAATTACAAACATCTTAATGGGGACAGCTCATTAATGGTTAAGCTCCAGCTGTCCGCTAAAGATCAAAGTCTGGTCTGAACTATCCGAATGTGGATGCAGGATGCATGGCTATAGGGTGTGCATAAGTCGGTTCAGGTAACCAAATTGAATAACCCGAAATTTGAGGGAAAATCCACCCAAACCGAACTATGAGTTTGGTTCAGTTTGGCCAGGTGATTCGGCTTAGGAGTCAAAATACAAATAAATCATAAATTATAAAACCAAACCGAAATTTAAACTGCATTTTACTAAAAAAAATATATATCTGAACTGATCCAAGTTACTCGAAATAACCAAATTAAATTTTATTTGTAATTCGGTTGTGTTGAGTAATTCAGGTTAACCCATAATATGCTCAACCCAATGTAGCTTGCAGAATCTCAGAGTTACAATAAATTTCTTTTACATTCCTTTCAGTATTTCTTATAGTTATATTATATGGTATGAATTGTTTTATTTTTATAGATCTAATGGGATTGGTTCTTTGTGACAGGCTTGTATGCAAACAGATCATATTGGGAGGGCGTAGAGGAAAACGCTTGGTAAGAACTTTAAATTGGTCAGTAGTGTATTGTGCTTTTACCTAAACTAATTCTTTCATTTTTTTTTACGAAAAAAATATAACTGAAACGATGAAATTGTTGCACCTCCAAAATGTCCTCTCATTAGTGCCTGTGCTTTAATAACTGTTTTTGCAGAAAACATTGGAAGCACTGATCACAATATCACTTCTTAGTCAATTGCTGTATCTGGCGCTTCTCCATGCCGGGATGTTTGATCATCGATATGGACCTGGCTTTCGCAACCATCACAGTGACTGTGACTGTGGACGCAGCCGTGGCCGTGGCCGTGGCGTTGCTATGGGCAATGATCCCCAGAATACCACTTCCCAAGTCATCTGATGGCCAAGCACGCTCTTTGCAGACATATTCCTCTTCAGGTATATAAAACATGCAGTTCCTGCATGATTTTTCTTTTTGTACATATGCTTTTGTGAGTAATCTTTACTATAAGGTGTCATTTGCAATGCACAAGGGAAACAGTTCAAAATTATGGCAAAATCCATAGCGTCCCAATCTGTGTCAGAGTTTTAGGAATCATGTCACAATTCAAGAAATTTATTTAGAAAACTACATTTGATTCACTGGGGGAAAGAAATGATTGAACACCAAAAGCCAGAAAGAGAAATCCTCCCAAAATGGTAACCTGCAGCAAAACAAGTAGAATGTCAGCATTTGCATAGTCTTTTGTGTTTATCGCAGAAGCAAGTAGAGATTGATAAAGGAGGTAGGTGGTTACCAATCGCTCAGATATTCTCGACGCCAAGCTCTTACCACCTAGAACAGCTACAACCGTGCACAGTGCTTGTCCCCTGATGAAAGTTAATTAGCTAGGTTACTTCTTTTTGATATAATTATAATAATAATAGTAATTAAAAAAATAAAACTTTTATTTTTTGCTGATGTGATATGATCAAATGTTTTTCTAATGTAAATTTCTACTTAGTAATAGCAATGAACATACAGAATTCCACCAAGAACTACTCCAAAAGTGTCCTCATCTGCTGCCAAACCAATAGTTGCTAGCTGCCATATAGAATTTTCATATTCATGATTTCAGTAATGCACAAGTTATAGGAACAAGTTGCTGCCTAAATGGATGTTTACCTGACTCTTGTCACCCCATTCACCAAAAAACGTAAGGGAGAAAGCCTGCGTTCAAGTGCCCAACAAAAAATTTATCCTAAACATTCTTCTAGTTGATGAACTTGTATAGAATATTATTTTAGGCAAAATCAAGTGAGATATTTTGCTTTCAAACCTTCAAGAATATTGGTGAGACAAAATCTGTAAGAAATGGTTTCTGTTGTTTCTTCAAATTCTCATCTTCCTGATAAAAAAAAAAAAATCAGGCAACAAGAACTAAAATAAAAAATGAAAAAGCCAAAGGACTTCTTTGAATTTAACCTTGGAAACAGACTTAGATTTTCCAGCATTGGCCTTTAAATCATTTTCCTGTCTCATTGAAAAGAAGAAAACAAGTCAAACAGGATACTGCATATGCAAACATAGGGTGAGGATGAGCAGAAGCTAACCAATTCCTTTTCAATTTCTTCCAATTCTTCATTGTCACTGTCAGTGGAAAATGAAGCTTCAGTTTGAATTTGAATTTGAATTTGATGATAAATACAAAAGCAACTTGAAAAAGTTTTAGAGATAGAGAGAATTACTCATCTTCTGTGAGTCCTTCCCACAGAGAACGCAGGCCAAAGATGAAGAAGAGAAAGGTTGTGATATGATGTGTCCATTTCTTAGAAAGCTGCATAATTCATAAATTCTATACTCAAGTGGAGAATTATATGTAGAGAGAGGTTTGTATATATTCTATATCTTCTTGCATGGACAAGTTAATATGTCATGTATATAAGATAATTATATCCATGTATGTAAATGGTATCTGTCCAAAGAAAGTATCATAATTAGTGGAAGTTAAAAAGAAATATGTTGGTATACAAGCATTTTGGGTTGAATGTATAATGCTCCATCCATTCCATTCTAACTATCAATTTAAGGTTTTTTCACGAAGATTAAAACCATTATTTAATAAGTATAAAATAATTATATATATTACCTTCTTTTAAAAAAACTAAAAATAATAATGAATTATAATTACTCCAAGAAGAGTGTTACGTACACTTTTTATTTTTTAACACTATTCAACGTTTATTTCCTGATTGGTTGGTAAAAAAAATTCAAAAAAAATTCAAAAATATTTTTTCTCTCTCCTTATTCTTAGATTTTTTTTTCTCTTTATTAATCAATTAAAAAGTAAGTGTTGGAAAGTATTCTTAGCTTTGCTCTTATTCCAATAAAACTTATTTCTCTAAAATCAAAACATGGGTAGTGTTGGAAACTAATTTCTTTTTTATTGTTAATTTAAAAATCAATTGGAGTAAAGTAAAGTTTATTTTCTTATAGGACGGTTGGAATGGAATGGAAGAAGTAATAAGTAATAAGAAAAATGAAGTAATTTTTTCATAATTTTTAAATTGTTAAGATATTTTTCTTTTTTTCTCAAAAAGAAGTCCAGTTTCACTGATGGTTTTTGCAATCATTCAAATGTTTTTTTTTTACCAAAAAGAAAATATTGGAGTGGCGCAGTTGCTTGGGTTTAGTGAGATTGAATTATAAAATGTAAAATTTGAAGTCATTTTAGCTTGAAAGAATTTCAAAAATAGGATTTTTCAGGACAATGAAGTTGTCTGAAAATTTTCCACTTTTTTTTTT
Source organism: Triadica sebifera (assembly GCA_023653625.1). Lineage (NCBI taxonomy): Eukaryota > Viridiplantae > Streptophyta > Magnoliopsida > Malpighiales > Euphorbiaceae > Triadica > Triadica sebifera. The sequence goes on from CM042905.1 coordinate 8,961,971, forward strand.
CCTTTTCAAATGTGAATATCACAAAATTTGATATGAGATGATTAAGAATAATGACAAGGTACTCAAAGAAAATGACATGTAAAATTTAGTAGGTAAATGGATATCGGATCTAATTTTTTCCAAAAATTAGTTCAAAATAAGAGAATTGTCCAAATCATTATAAGTAGTAGTTTAGAGTTACAATCAAATAATATAAGATATTTTAAAATTTTAGGTCTACTATGAGGATACAATACAGTGGGGATCACCTGAAATGTAAAAGCAACATTGTACTGTTCGCAGATCAACTGCAGCTGTCCTAATATCATTTGACTCTGATACTATATAAAATTTAGTAGGTAAATGGATTTTGGACCTAACTTTTTCCAAAATTTAGCTCAAGAGAAGAGAGTTATATAAATAATAGTTTACAATTATAACCAAGTAACCTCGGATATCCTAACACATGTTAAACAAATTTTTTATTCCTAAATAATATAATTTAAAAAAAAAGCCCTTACAATATTTGGTGCAGTCCAACCAACCAGAGCAGAGACAATAGTCATCACCTGCACTTCAACAAAAGTATTTTCTAAGTGCAGCAATATTCATTAATCATATTGACCCAAAAAAAAAATGAAAAATGAAAAATGGGGATCAATGAGATTTTGTCAATAATAATAATGGAAATACTTTCAAGATTATAGAGTTAGAACTAGAAGAGAAAATATACAAAGTTGAGTGCAGAAGAGAAGAGGAGAGTAAGGTACCGTGACAGAAGCCAGGCAACCAAGTAAAACACTCTTTCTAGGATACCTCATTGCTAATATCTTACAAATACAAATACAAATACATACAAGAAAATATCAATCAACAACTCAAAAAAACCACTTAGAACTTTATTTAACAAGTGATTCACTTACAGCGGCAACACAAAATGTCCGATCACCAACTTCTGAAATTGTTGTCATGGCTACTGACTTCAGGAACCCCTGCTTATAAATTTGCATTTCTATAACATTAGAAATGTACCCATGAATTTTTATGAACAAAAAATAAGGAAAATAGTTTCAAAATCTTACCTTTGATGATAGTAGACTCATTTTCGATAGTACCATGTTGGAGCTACCAGCGAGAGAGGCAGTACAAAGCAGAACCATAAGATGGGCTATGTTGTACTTCTGTGCAAAAGATTCGTTCAGTCATTTTTTGAGATCTACACAATAAAAGATTGTAATTTAATCAATATTTAATGTTAACTGAGGAAGGCTACCAAGAAAATGTCTCATCTGATTTATGATTGGGAATTGGGAAATAATAATAAGAAGAAAGAAAAATACAAAAAATCATTCGTTGATGTTAACTGCGGAGGAAGTTAGGGATGAAAATTAGGCTCATCCCATCTACTTCACATTTTTTTGTCATTCTGGTATGTATATATTTCATTTCGGAATATATATATATATGTCTTTTATTTAAAAAATATGTAATTAATTAGAATATAAATTTTTAATAAAATCAGGGTTCAAGTTGGGATTGTGGATCCTCATTCAACTTCATGTGGTGCGAGACGGGAACCAATAATATTTTTTCGTGGGGAAATGGGACGGGATCGGTGATAAGTGGGATTTTCAGGTTTGGGATGGCGAACCCTACCCAGAACCCGCACCACTCACCACTCTTACATAAAGTAATGAACTATCGAAAAAAGAAATTCGTAAAAAAGTTTGCATTTGTGATGATAATTATTACAAATTAAGAAATTCTTTAACATATATGAACGAGTACAATATTTTTGTTCAACCATTAAAAAATTCAAAAGTTAAGCATTTTCTTATTTCATGTTTAAATTACATTTAAAATATTATAAAACTATACACATTAATTAAAAAAATTGCGTTTGTCATAATAATTCTTTTACAAATTAAAAAAATCCTTCAACAAATTCTCATATTTCAAATTGTGTATATTAAAATAATTATGCATTGATAATAAACTAAGTTCTCACTTTATTAAAGATTCATAAATGAAAAATTATTGTGAGCCACCTAAATAATTTTTTTATTAAATTTGAAGCAAATCTATTTATATTTAGCTCTGTGAAAGATTTTACTGGAATCAGTTATGATCTAGTTTTCTTTTTTATAGTTATGCTTGGCATTGATGCATTTTGATCTCATCACATATGAAAGCATTACTAAATTTCTAAATTGTCCTTTTTTTTGAATAAGGATAAAAATATCTTAAAATTTTACATAGCGGTTAAATTCACCATCCTTTAGTTTAATGATTTTAATGTAATTTATAATTTTATAACAATTTTAATAAATAGGATAAGCAATATTGAAATGTACATAATAAACTTATATCTTTTAACAAATGAAAAATATAATTGATAAGAATTTTTTTTTATTTTTCCTTTTGTATTTATTTTGAAAAATAAAAGATATAAAAGTATATTTTATGCGTATTAACATGCAAAATAAACTAAATGATAACTGTGTCAATTGAAAAAAAAGAGGGTGTTTATTTAGAATCAAATCTAATAAACATGGAGGGAAAATGACTTTCTAATTCATGAGATAACGAAATCTTATTCCTATGTATTTTTAACAGTAGGAATGAAAATAACTCATTCGTCATTCCCGATCCCTAAGTTCATTTTAATAAAACCAAATGCCTCCTTAGTAAAATAAAAAATAAAAAATAATAAAAAATCTTAATGTAAAGAACAAATGAATGATAATAAAATAATAATTTTAATAAATTACTGCTAAAAATGATTTTTGTCAAGAAAATAAACAATTGAACCACCATCGCTAATACTATAGTGGTCTGCTCACCTAGGCGGCCAAAGTTGGATTATGATTTACGCTCAAATTCTGACAGACCATAAGGAACCAAATTGTTCATACCCACAACGTAATCTGATTACAGAACATATTCCACAAATAATAAATCTGTACTGTGAATAAGTTGAAACACTATAAAAGAGATTATAAATGAATTCCCCCAATTTTGTAGAATTTATTTATACCAAACACGACCTAAATATTCTAATGTTGGACATCTTGGATCGGTTGGCAGGAGGAACTTGCAATACCCAGAGCATTGCTCAATCCAACCAAAGAAACAAACCAAAATTTAATGTACGGACCAGTACTTGTTACTATTGAATGTTTGTGTGCATAAAATATATGAAAACTATCAACTGAGAGCCAACAATTTCTTACACTCAATATTATGAATTTGGAAGATGAGAAGCCCTGGTCTCAACACTACCACATGGTAAACAATAAGAATAGCAACCAGCGTTATAAACATCAATAGTTGGAAGATTCGATAATATGTTGGAACATTTAAATCCCCAGTGCTGCAAGCATTTGGGATTTTACCAAATTCAGTATGCAACCCCAGCTTCAACAACCAGCATGGCAACTATGCAAAGGTCACAAAATAGAAGTACATATATCCTATCAATTACAATTTGTCGCTACTGCTGCTGTCCCTCACCTGATTCATGTTTTGATGCCTCTTTGATCTCATCCCCAGCCTCATCCTAAATTTGAACAAATGAATGTATTATAACCAGTATCATATAGACAATAATACTTGAGAGGACACAAATAAATGACTGACAGGACCACTCTTAACATCATTGTTTCCCACATTGACCTCATAAGATGCAGAACCCAATGCCAGACAAGATTTTGTTGAAGAATTTTGATTCATACCTAACTATGCATGCCATCTCAGTTTGGCATAGCATAGTGTTAAATAGTTTCTAGGCAAAGCTAGACACTTTTGTCCAAACAAATAAAGTTATTGAATAGCAGGAGAAAATAGCATAATAAAGAAAAATAATTGCCAAGCAAAATGTATGCCTGCAGTCAAAAGTAAACACGGTTCAATGACAATATTTTATGATTGATAATGATAGTAACCCAGCACGGATGCCCAAATAAGTGTGCAATCGAAATCAACAAAAAAATCTTTTGTTTTGACCACAATTATACCAAACAATAAAGCAGATTCATTTATCAGGTCAACATATTCACATACCGTGATATCGGAAGTCCAGAGTGTCAGATTGTCTCGGAGAAGTTGCATGATCAATGTACTGTCCTTGTAAGATTCCTCACCCAATGTATCCAGTTCAGAAATAGCCTCATCAAAAGCCTGTGCAGATAAAAATATTGCAAGAGTATTCACAATAATGATTACAAATATACAACAATCTAACCCAAAAAACAACAACAACAACAACAATATCAATGCTGATGATATAAAATGGAAAGATTTGATCAACCTATGAAGAAAATGCAGCGCTCAGCACCTAGTTTGAAACAGATACAGTCCAAACCAAGGGTTACAAACACATTAGCACCCATGGCTTTCTAGTTAAGCAAAATGACGTAATGAAAAACAAAGTCAGCATATAAGTATTGCTATCTGTAAAAAAGAGCAGAGGGAAATGTCAATAAAAATAAAAGATACCCAGCTATAACACTCCATAGGCAGTAAAGCAGACGCTAGCATTTCATTTTCATCAAAGTGATGAAAACACAATAAGAGAATGTGATATTTCCAAATACCAATTGTCCAAACAAATGCAACAATGAAATAGCTAATGTTATACATGATAAAAACCCTTAATCAATCTTACCTGCTTTGCAAGATTGCAAGCGCGGTCAGGTGAGTTAAGGATCTCATAGTAGAAAACAGAGAAGTTAAGAGCGAGTCCAAGCCTTATTGGGTGAGTAGGTGCAAGATCAACAAGAGCAATATCCTGCATAAACAAACATAAGCAAAATAAAGAAATTATATTGTAATAGTATATAAAGGTCAATGGCAGCAATTAATATGTGAATGTTAAGTGATCATGGAGGCGGGAAAAAGACTACAAGGAATTGAAGAAGTGAACAGCTTCAGCCTTATCACCACCTGAGCAGACTTGTATGCCAACAAAGTGCTCTCAGCAGCTTCCTTCCTCCCAGCCCCAGTCTTAAACTCAGCAAGATACCTGTGGTAATCACCCTTCATCTTGAGATAAAATACCTTAGACTCAGCAGATGAGGCAGAGGGAATGAGATGTGACTCAAGCAGGCTCAAGATCCCATCACAAATCTTGCTGAGCTCAGATTCAATCTTACCCCGGTACTCCTTAATGATTGTGACATGATCCTCATTTCCCCTGCTCTCTTCTTTCTGCTCGATGGACGAGATTATCCTCCATGAAGCCCTTCGGGCACCAATGACATTCTTGTAAGCTACTGAAAGAAGATTTCTTTCCTCCACAGTTAGCTCCTCAAAATCATCTGTCTTTGCAACCTTTTCCATGAACTCCACCATTTCCTCATAACGTTCTGCCTGTTCAGCCAACTTGGCCATGTAGACATTTTCCTCACGTGATGATTCAGTGGGTGACATCCTTGCTATGTAAAACTAACAAGTAACTCTGCACTATAATTCCCAAAACAATAAATATTAGCATAATCCAAACTTTGTCAATTCCAACATATTTCAATACCAACTCCAAGATAAAGTAACACCCTACCATTTGAATCTTTTACATTCTTTCATATCTTTAGAAATAATATCTCAACTAGTACCATCATGCTTTTTATAAGCAGAGTTTTAGGGAACAAAAATCTAAATGGGATCTTAGTTATATGCAGGAAAGTAATGATTTGTCAACCAGGTACTAATGCCCACATTCTTCATCAATGCAAAAATTTAATCCTCAAATCAGCTTAAGGGAATACATAACTTACGCCTATTGGAATTAGAGATCCTTAAATATCATCTTACCAACTATAGCAGTAACTCTAACTAAGAAAATCCCTTTTCGTTGTTCAATATTTCAAGAAAGAAGTTTGGAAAAAAAAAACCCAGCAGAAATCATCACCACAACATATTAGTCCTAGTAGCTGAAGTAAAATTGTCAATAGATAATATAAAAAGCCAATACGTAATAACATTACACTCTTGTTATTAAAAAGAAAGAAAAAAATAAAGAAAGAAAAGGAAAGTCGATCAGCCTAGCCATACACTCCCGCAATACTCAGCCACAAATAAAAAGCACCGTATTTTTTTCTCAGGAAGCAAACAGACAATAAAATCAAATATCCGGCTCCAACTTTTCTTTAAACAGTTCTCGTATTCAAGTAAAAGAAACATTAAAAACTGATTTCAAACTAATCCGTTAAAGTAACTTAAAAAAAATCTAGAAAATATTTCAAACGCCAGAAACTAACTCCTCTTCATTTCCAAATAGATCTTTTGCATCTAAACAAATCACAAGACAGAGAATTCCAGCTGTCAAATCAAGAAGCAGCAACAGCTCAAAACCGCTAAAATCTACACAGATCAAATAAAAGAAGAACAAAGCAAATCACGCCAATCATACAAAGAATTAACAAATTAAAGCATAAAAGCCACTCCAGATCTCAAGCACACAATTCAATAAAAAAATGAAAAGAGAGAAGAAAGGAGAAGGGAGAATAGCTCAGCTGCAGATCTTAAAAAGTGAGATCAAACAAGAAAGAAAAAAGAAATGAAATCAAAATTACCTTAAAGAGAAAGAGGAAGATTGAGGAAGTGAGAGTGGAAATATGAGAGAGAGAGAGAGAGACTTGAAGAGAGAAGGGAAGAAGAGGAGAAGAAGAAAGAAGAGAGACAATGGAGGGAGGGGTCGAATAACAAAAAGACAAGCGGTGGGCGGCGGAGGAGATTCCGTAGAGTTATGACTATTATTAATTTATTGAAGTCTCTTAGAAGAGAAGACACGCTGTATTTTGACCGTCAACGCACACCTCACACGCATTTTTCAACCTCCTCACGCCTCGCTCGTGTCCCTAATACATTAAAATTCAATTCTAAAATAGAAAAAAACAAAAATATATTAATACGTCAATTTTACTAATTTATTTCTTTAATTATTAATTTTTTAGGTTCATTTACTCATTTAATTTCTATATATGAAATACTTAATACTTTAATTAAATAGTTAACTCATTATAATTTTAGTTATATAAACTAAATTTAAATTATTTTAGGTATAAATAAATTTAAGCTTCATAATTTATGAAACTAAAACTCTTTGTTGAAAATTTAGTTATTTACTCTTTAAATTTGTTCAATAATTTTAATTATTAATGCTATTATAAAATACAAAATATTTGATTCTTTTTTTGCTAATGATTATTAAAATAATTAAAGATATCCATTTTAAATAAATTATTGTATTTTGTAATTATGAGAATGATCCTAGGGGTGTGCAATGGTTCGGTAATTCCGAATTACTGAACCGAACCATTAACTATACGGTAATAGTAATAAAATTTTAGCTATTTTGATAATTTACTGTAATAATTCGACAATTACTAAATAAACGATGTTGTTTTATATATATGAAAATTGTTTATGTATGTATGAAAATTGTTTAGCAATGAAATTATATAGTGATAATATATTTTGTGACATATTTATATTTATGAATTTTATTATGATATTTATATTTTTCAAAAATATATTTTTTATTTTATTTCAAAAAACTTTAAAGGTATTTTAATTTATGTTATATATAATTTTTATTATAATTAAAAAGGTTAAGAAATTTGGTAAATTTAAATAAAGCTTACAAATTCGGTAAAATTTTTAGTTATTTAGGAAATTACTCAAATTTTAAATTTGGTAATCGGTAACCAAATTTTATATTTGTTTCAGTAATCGTTATAACATTTTTGAAAATTTTAGTATTACCGAATATTCACTCTTAAAATGATCCTCTTTGGAAGTTAATATGGAGGGTTAAAGTGAGCCAAAAAATGTCTTTTTATTTGGCTAGTGGCTCATGAGAGAATTATGACGAATAATGCTAGATATAAAAGGGATTTTACTAGTTCGCCTAGCTATGTTGTTTATACCAATTTTGTGGAGAGTTTTTCATGTGCTCCGAGATTATTATATAGATAAAACTTTTTGGAATTGTGTGTTAAAAAATGGACATGCTAGGCAAGACTCAACTTTAACTTTGAAATGGTAGTTGAAAAGTAATTTACAAAGTGACAATAGAGTTGGGTTTGATCGGAATTAGGAAGAATCTGATTCCAAATTTCTTATCCAAACCTCCACCATCTTCTTCACAAATTGATCTAATCTTTGATGAGAATATTGTTAATCTAGTATCAGGAAAATATCAAAATAGAAATATATGAGATATGTGTTTCATACAGTATCCTTAAGACAAACTCGCCCTCTACCACATGTATTTAGGACAACTAACGTTGGTCTCCCAAGATACAATATATTAAAGAGCAAAAATTGAACACACAAAAATTGCTCACAACGAACTAAAAATAGTATTTATTTATCACAACAAGAAAGGAAGAAGGATAGGAGAATAATATATATTTTGAAGAAACCCTCCAAAAAGAAGAGAATCATCTATATATATACTAGAGGAAAGAGAGAAGAAATAATTGTAATTTTAATAACCATTATGGTTGCAATTTAATCAAAATTAAATTTGCATATTTAATTTTGTAACTTAAGAAACTGTAGAAGCTTAAAAGTCGAAATCTGGAAAACTGTCATACACTTCACTATCGCGGGTGAGACACAATGTTGCGCGCACGATAGGTTTCACCTGTTCACTGTCGCGAGTGCAACAGTAGTAAATGTTTTTCTATCACAGGCATGACTAATTGTGACAGCTTGTGCCATGATGGCCTTTAAAAATTTATAGAAATAAATAAACAAAAATGTAAAAGTTAGGTTGGGCCACTATATTTCAGCTCAATATTTGTGTACTCAGGTTGCACGCCCACGTATTGTCCTTGGTTCAGTCCATAAATTTATAATCCCCTGCGTCTGTGCACGCAAGAGAGAGTATTCCACGTTATTCACTTAATAAAGTAAGAATGAGTTTTTATATATAAACTTTTTCCCCAACTTTTCATCTTTTCTATGTGGTATTCCCCACATTTGGATTTCATTCTCTTTAGCAGGGAGCTTACTCTGAGCTTCAATTTCTTATTCACACATTCAACATTTTAAGCATATGAATATCATAATTCATAGTTCTTATATCAAAGAATATATATCCGAGTTATTCTCCCAAAACTGAATTATGGGACCCACCCAAATATCACTCTCAAAATAGTTAATTAACTATAGTTTTCCAACAATCCCCCACATGAATAAAATTGGACAAAAAGTAAAATAAACAAAGCCTTACTATGTGATAGAGTTTAGCAATCGAAACCTACACGGGATAGGTAGGTGTTACCCTTTAAACCTTCCCTTGTAAAAATATATTTATTTACCCACTAATCAGTTGACATGATGTCATTGAAATGTTCAGCTATATGAGCAAATAGTAATATACTCCATATAAGAGTCTCTTTTAACACAATTCAATTCTCATTAGTATGTTAATTTTGACCTTAAACATCTTCCTGGTTCTATGAGAGTTTTAGAGAATTGATCTTCACATAATTCACCTTTGAAACGACCCCACTTCACTCTCACATAGGTGATATCTTACTCATAAGTATCATTAAAAACATAGTTTAACCTTTCAATCAACAATAACACTGGTTTAACTAGTAGAGTGATCTCACCATATCTTTACAATTATGTTGTCCTATTGAACCTAGATCTTGGGATCTCCAGTCAACTAGGTTGGATTTTTCTTTGTATAAACTTTTTACTATCTTACTGGTTTGAATCTCATTCATCTCGATGATTTATCAATTAACTCTCTGTTTAATCTTTCGGTTAGCGGATCCACAATGTTATCATTTGATTTTACATAATCAACAACGATAACCCTAGTTGAGAGTAGTTGTCTTATGGTATTATGTCTACGACGAATGTGTCTAGACTTACTGTTATACATGTTAGTTGTGCCTTTTCAATTGCAGATTGACTATCACAATGTATGAAAATTGGTGACACGGGACTTTTCCATTTCATAACATTTTCTAAAAAATGACGTACCCATTCAGCTTTTTCAGCTCATTTATCTAATACAATAACTTAGATTCCATTGTGGATCTAGCTATAACTGTTTGTTTAGAAGATTTTCAAGCCACAGCTGCACCAGCTAGTGTGAACACATAGTCACTAGTAGATTTCAAATCTTCTATATCAGAAATCCAGTTTGCACGACTATATTCTTCCAAGACAACTGGATATCTAGTATAATGCATTCCATAATCACAAGTATACTTTAAGTATCTCAATACTTTTACAATTCCTTTCCAGTGATCAGTTCTTGAATTACTTGAATAAAGACTCAATTTGCTTACTGCATAAGCAATATCTAGTCTTGTACAACTCATTAAGTATATGAGACTGTCAATTACATGCGCATATTCTACTTAAGAAACATTTTCTCCTATGTTCTTAGATAGATAGAGACTCAAGTCCAATGGAGTTTTAGCAATACTTGTATCATTCTTATTGAATTTACCAAGTATCTTATCCACATAATGCGTTTGACTTAATGTAAATTCATCTAATCTTTTTAAGATTTTTATTCCAAGAATCACATATGCTAGTCCCATATCTTTCATATCAAACCTTGAGTTCAACATATCCTTAGTAGACTTGGCCATTTTGTCATTACTACTAACAATGAGCATGTCATCAGCATACTGATGCAATATGACATAACCATCACTAGTGTTTTTTTATATAAATACATTTATCACACTCATTGATTTTAAAACCATTAGACATCATTGCACTATCAAACTTTTCTTGTCATTGCTTTGACACTTGTTTCAATCCATATAGAGATTTAACCAATCTATAAATCTTCGTTTCTTGTCTTGGAATAATAAAGCCTTCAGGTTGTATCATGTAGATTTCTTCATCTAAATCTTCATTTAGGAAAGTTGTTTTTACATCCATTTGATGTATTTCAAGATTGTGCAATGCAACAACCGCAATAACCATTCTGATAGAATTTATTCTGGTTACAAGAGAATATGTATCAAAATAGTCTAGGCCTTTTCTCTATCTGTAACCTTTAATCACAAGCCTAGCTTTATATTTATCAATTGAACTATTTGCCTTCATCTTCTTTATGAAGATCCACTTGGATTCTAAGGGTTTACACTTTAGAGGTATGTCCACTAATTCCTAAGTATGATTTTGCATTATAGAGTCTACCTCACTCTTAATGGTTTTTTTCCAAAGAAGACCATCTGAAGAGTTTACAACCTCTGTATAAGTTTAAGGTTTTGCCTCTAACATGTGAGTCAAAAAATCTGGTCCAAAAGATTTTTCCAACCTTGCTCTTTTACTGCGCCGAAACTCTATTTCAGCTGACTCAACTTCAAAACCAAGTTCTCCTTCATGAACTTGATCTTGACTTTAACTATCTTCAGTAATAGAGTCAAAAGTTTGTTTGGATGATTTTTCCTCTTCTGAAGTTTTACAAAGAAATATATATTCAAATAACGACGCATTCCTTAATTCTAATATCGTATTCTTGTGTATGTATGATGCCCCACTTATATATTAGAGATAATCCCACATATATAAGAAGGATGTCACAAGCTTAACTCGATAAATTTGTTTGAATTAAAACTTTTTCATTTTAAATAACTTAATCTATTTATTTATATTGGTTTAGGCAATACGTTCTAATTAACAATATATATTTTTCATTATGTTGTATACACATATGACACCCGATTATGTTACATAATTATTTACATATACAATATTAACATATAAGACATGTCTACCACAAACCATATATATGCTCAAACTAAAAAAAAATAATAGGTAACCAACCCTCTAACTACGTCTTTTGTGTCTCTGCTGATATGAGCTTGGATTTCTTCTTGATCAACTTCACTATCTACTAGCTACCGTTCCAATTCCTGTGTGAGAAGAACCCACCCTAAGCTATCTCTAACTTAGTGGTACATATAAGTATTAAAGTTTTCCTCAGACAGTCACATAAATGTATGTCTCAAATAAAATCATAGCATATCAAATATTATTACATTTTTGTCATATAAAATAAACAAATACATAACATAAAAGAATAAACATAATAACCTTATTCAATAATTAAATTTTGCACCACTTCATTTCATTACTTAAATCAATTAATAAAATTTCATATTTTATTCTATAATTTATTAGCCTAAAATCTCATTCCCGAACTGTCCGGATACGGGGTGTGAAATAGGGGTGCTCGTAAAGCTTAAACCATCATACTCACTATAATCTCAAGTCAATGGCACTCGCGGAGCTTTAGCCACCTTGACCTATTATAATCATTTATCTGTATGTAATTAGGATCAGGGGCGCTCTTGAAGCTATAGTCACCCTCTACTTAAATTATATCAATATCGGTACCAAAACTTCCCCCCTAATGATGCACCATCTATCCTATGTCAGTCCTCAGGTAGAGAAATGAGCAATTAAAAACCATTAATTACTTTTTTCTATAATCAATACTCATTTCATATTAACATAATAATATACTCACAATTTATTTCAAAACCACGTGATAACATGATATTTTATCAAATAATAGCATAATATCAAGTTCATAGTTAATAACATTTCTATAATTTTAAAACATGCTATAATATATAATTTTATCACTGTGACATATAATTTGTGTCAGACACACACAATCATGCATAATGGGCAAATCAAAATACATATATGTACAAACCTCGATAGTGTTTTTCTTTTCCAAAATATAAACTCAGAGCTTGTTTACTTTTGCTGTTCTTCTTTTTGAGATCCTAATTCGAAAATATAAAAAAAAATTAATACATTGATAAAATATTTATTCTTAATATAGTTTAAATAAATAACTACAATTTCTTTTAAGCTGAAACATGACCTTTTAGGACTATTGAAATAATAACTTTTTCTACACTTATCTAATTTATATGATTCATGTTCCTAATTAAATTTAACATGTAAGACTAAAACATACTAAAATTTTAGAATTTTTGAACTATTACACAATTTTTGGTATAATTTTAAATGTTGCTCTGTTTTCTGCCCTTAGCCAGTTCCGGGGTACCATATTTAAAATTTTATATCTTTCAATGTCTAACTTCAATTATTCTGAAATTTATACAGTTATATAAATTAATTTGGAACATTTTTTATGTTTACCTCATTTTCATATTCAGTCTCTAAGGTTCTCAAATACGGGAGGATCTATAACTGGTTTAACATAGAGTATCAACCCGACTAGTTTAATTGTTCAGCTCATAACTCATAAAATACATGACATTTTAAGGTGAGAATTTCATAAGAACTTAGATAAGACATAAAAATAAAACTTTTATATTTTAAACTTTAGCTAATTCGACCTTTAAGAAGCTCAAAAAGGAATACGAATTTACTAGAGCTCCACATGTATGTGAAACTAGCTCAATCAAGGAACAACTATAGTTCGTTTCACTATAACTCAACCTACTCTAGAGATATTTAAACAAAATTTGGCAAAGACCTAAATAACACATATATTTACAACTTTTATGTTTTACAAAACCTTAGATTCAACCATTAAGATGATCAAATTGAGCAAAAATAGTAGAGTATCCTGTTGATACTCTTTCAGGGACCAGTCTCACTCAAATGACTATTTCTCTTCATATACTCAAAATCATTTAATAAAATTTGACAGACAGATATACAAGACATAAATAAATAACTTTTATGTTTAATACTTCTCCAAATTCGGTTCATAAGGTACTAAAAAATAGAACAAAATATATTATAGAAACATAATCTTAAAAACTCTAATAACACAATAATAAGGGGAAAAAAATATTACTTACCAAAATCAGATTTATTTGGAGTGAATTTTCTTGAAAATCATAAAGGAAATGATGAAAAAATTGGGGCTGTAATATGGAAGAAGGAAATGAAAGATGATGATAAAAAGAAAGGAGTTGAAATTGGAAGAAAATGGGGCAAAGTCTTAATTGACTTTCCCCTCACCCAACCTCCTCCCGTTTTAGTTTTTTTTACCTGTTGTGTCCCTTTTTTATTGTTCACTTTTCTGCTTTTTTATTTTTTATTTATTTATTTATTTATTACTATTATTATTATTATTATTATTATTATTAGTATTATTATTATTATTATTATTATTATTATTATTATTATTATTATTATTATTATTATTATCATCATCATCATCATTTTTACATATTTACTTATATCTAATATCTTTAATTTTTTTATACCAAGAATACAATTTAATTATGTGATTTAATTTAATCAAATTTATCATATCTATCAAATTATTTTATTTTAATTTATAATTTAATCAACTATTCCATCTATTTTAATCTCTATTATCTATCGGATTTTATTTATTTATTTATACCACATACTTATTCTAATTAAACTCTAATTAGTGGGTATTACAGTATGTCAGGAATTTTCGATTTATGCACAAGAAACCGATAAGCACTATTGTTATGTTCATAACCAATGAATATGCAATCAACTGATTTTGGACTTGTTCTTACTTTGTTTGGTAATGGAATAACCACTTTAGCAAGAAACCTTCACACTTGTAAATATTTATAGGAAGACTTTATTTCTTTCCATAATTCATAGGAGTTTTATCTTGATTACTATAGGGCACCATATTTATAAGGTAATTAGTTGACAAAACGAATTCCCCCCATATGTTTTGGGGCATACTATAACTTATCAGCATTGCATTCTCATCATTTCTTTCAAGGTATGATTTTTTATTTTAGCCACACCATTTGACTGAGGAGAATAGGGTGTTATGGTTCCCTGTATAATTCTATATTGTGCATAGAATTCTCCAAATGATGATTCATATTCATCACCAGGATCACTTCTTAATATCTTGATTTTCCTATTGAGTTGATTTTCAACTTCAATTTTATAAAGTTTAAATTTCTCTATAGCCTCATCCTTGCTTTTAAGCAAATACATATAACAATATTTTATGCAATCATCAACAAATATGATAAAATATTTGTTACCACATCTTGTTTGAACAAATTTTAAATCACATACATCACTATGTATTAGATCAAGCGGTTCAATTTTTCTTTCAACTGTTTGAAAAGATAACCGTGTTAATTTTTTCTCAATGCAAATTTTACATTTTGAATTAATATGGTAATTAGGTATGTGGTATATGTTAATTAACCTTCTTAAGGAATTGTAATTAACATGTCCTAGTCTACCATGCCATAAATTGGAAGACTCAAACAAATAAGTAGAAGATATATTTTCATTTATATATTTCATAATAATTACATTAAACTTAAAGAGTCCATCAAGAGCATACCCTTTTCCCACATATATTCCACCCTTAGACAGACACAACTTTGTCTGACTCAAAAACCATACGAAATTCATGCTTATTTAGTAATGAGTCTGACACCAAATTATTGTGAATATCAGACACAAACAAAACATTGTTTAGAGTCAGCTCCTTTCCAGATGTCATCTTTAGCACCACTTGTCCTTCACCAAGAATTTCAGAAGTGACAGAATTGCCCTTATACAGTTTTTCTCTGCTCTTCGATTTGAAAGTAGATAACATTTCATGTTCTGAGCAAATATAGTTGTGGCACCAGTATCAATCTACCATTCTTTTGGGTTAAACCGAACCAGATTCACCTTTGATATGATAGTAACAAGACTAATATCATAGACCTTTTGAGTAATATTCTGTAAGAGATTAACTTCATTTTTCTTTTTTTTTTTCTTTGGGAGCCTACAATCAGAAGCCATGTGACCCATTTTGTCACAATTGAAGCACTTACCTTGGAATTTCTTCTTAAAAACTCTACCTTTAGGTCCCGTTTTGGACTATTTGGTTTTCTTCCTTTTGGAACTTTATCCATGTTCGACAATATTTGCCTTTGCCTCAGAACAATTTAACCCCCTCCTATCTCTTTTGGAGCTTCTGTTGTCTTCTTCAATTTGAAGTCTAACAATTAGTTTTTCTATATTTATTTTCTTTCACTTATGCTTAAGGTAGTTTTTGAAATCCTTCCAACTAGGGGGTAATTTTTCAATCATAGTAGCCACTTGAAAGGTCTCACTCAAGTTCATCCCTTCTGTATGAATATCATGAAGAATAACTTAAAGCCCTTACACTTGATTTACCACAATTTTGGAATCCACCATTTTATAGTCAAGAAAACGTCCCACTATAAACTTTTTGGCACCAACATCTTCAAATTTATATTTTCGGTCCAAAAATTCTCATAATTATTTTGCAGTTTTAATTCCACTATACGTATTGTACAACAAATCATGTAACCCATTCATGACATAATTCCACTATCCCTTGATTAGGGTTTTTTATTCACCAACAAATTCATCATTTAGAAAAACAATTAAAAATTCATTATTTAGTATTTACAGGTTCATCATATATAATTTACAAATTCATCATTTATAACTTACAAGTTCAACATCTATAACTTATATGTTTATTATCTATAATTTGCAAGTTCATCATTTATAATTTACAGGTTTACCATTTATAACTTAAAAATTCATATATAGCTTACATGTTCGTTATTTAGAAGTTACATGTTCATCATTTATAAATTACAGATTTATCATCTATAACTTATAGGTTTTATCATTTAAAAGTTATTAATTTATCATTTAAAATTTACAGATTCATCATCTAAAACTTACAGATTTATCATTTAGTACTTACAACTTCATCATCTAGAACTTCCAAGTTCATTATTTACACAATACATATGATTGGTAATTAGAACTTACTCTTTGTAGATGATGAACATACAAGATAAATTACCAAACGTAGGAATTATCTTGGATTTATTTAGTTTTTATAAATGAGCATACAAAATAAATTACAAAACATATGAATTATCTTGTTTGCAATGTAATATGGATTCATATTATTAACATAATTTTTTTTTATTTTTGCCTTTCAATGAAAATTTATTATAAAAAACAATTATTCAAAAATTCAGTGTGATAATCAGAAACTTAATATCTAAAATCGTGAAAAATAAAAGGTTAAATGATATGATTCACCTTAAAAAATATTTACAAATTGAGTTTCAAATATTTTCTTAAAAAAATTATTAGTGATTAAATATCGGTATAGTTTGAGTCTTCTATGAGATCTATACTTTCAATATAGGAGGTTGTGCTTGAATAATTTCAAATAATTAATTTAGTAAGAAAAAAAATCGAAAATGGATTATATAATATAATAAAGAGAAAAAAAAAGAATGAGGAGAGGCGAGACCCACATGGGCAAACATGTAGACAATCACTGTATCCATGGCCTGAACAGCTGGCGTAACGCGTGGATAATAATTAAAACATATTTTGCTTCGTATGTGTAAAGGATCCAGGTCCATAGTGCAAGATGAGCTAGGTCAGGATATAAGAATTCGCAATATTTCATTTTTCAATCAAATCAATTGATGGGCCTGGACTTAATTCGGGCACTAACATGAATCTCCAATCTTTGACTTTGTCCGTTATATATCTGTCTCTCTCACTGTCTGGCACACTGAAACTGCAAATCCATGGGTGAATGCTGATAGCTTGATTAGCTTCTTTTTGAGCTTGTCACGAATAGAGAAGGGGAGAGAGGGAAATGAGTTACATACAGGAAGCACGGGAAAATAACGTAAAGAAGAAAGTCGAAGAAGGTATCATCACCCTCTCTATTTCAATAAACCCTAATACGACCCTCATTAATTCCTATCAATGATCTTGTTCTTCTTTTAAATTCAATAAATTTTCATATTGTTTATTGTATTTATAATCTTGAAACGAGTAGTGTCTGTTGCATTTTGTAGCTTTAAGAAGCAAAATGAAGCAGAAGGCGCTAAAAGAATGTGACCATTTGACTTCAAAGTACGCGCAATGTGCCTCAGGAAGAGCCATTTCTGTTGTTTGGCAGTGTCGCAAACAAGCTAAAGAATTGAACTATTGCCTTCATCAATTGTAAGTTTTGTTCTATCTGTAATCGTGTACTTACATATTTGTTCCCTCTGTTTTTTATTTTAATTTTAGTTTCTTGCAATGTTGTCTATGTTAACGCTGTAGTTAAAGACTCTGTTACTCTGCTTGCATCAACAGTGTGACTTGCTGGGTAATTTTTGCGTTTCAAATGAATGAGTTCTGTACAGCTCAACCATCAACTAGTCCTTGATTAGAGAGAATGCCCGTGAATCGGTCTTCTCCTTAAGTAGGAAATTGATTCACATTCTGACACTTATTAGATGCAGAGTTTTTTCTTCGATAATATCCTTGTTCTGGGAAGTTTAGTCTGATGGAGGGATATGGATTCTAAGCTACTTAGAATTTATTGCAGAATGTATGAACATACACATATGTCATTTGTTAATTTGTGTGATTTCTGTTGATTTAGTGCATCAAGTCCTTTGCAGGAGATTTTTCAAAGGTCTTGCATTATTTGACCATTCAATCCAACTTTTAATCGATATAGTGATTTTGTAGGCTATAGATCTAACTAGATCCAGTCTCAGTGCCCTGGACATTTTGGATTTAGTGTTTACTTGTTGGTTAAGTTGCATGGATATACTAATTGAAGAGATTTTTGCAGATTTCAAAAAGGTGCTATTGTGCTGAACTAGTTGTCTAAAGTTCTTCTTGCTCAAGTCAATTTCCTTTATGCTCTTTAATGGTGTTTTAGAATGCAGAAATTAAGTTATTCGACCAGTAAAAATAGGGCCATGGTGCAAAAGTGAGTTAGCCTGCTTGGACTACATGGGTGACTGCCCTAAGGTATTTCCTTGTATGTGCTCTCTGATGTTTTACTGACCTAGGTTTCCCCCCATTTAAGTCATGCTTGCTCAGGAAATATTGGATTTCACAATTCTCTGATGTGCATTTGGCATTTCAGATAGTGTTAGTCTATTAACTGATAGGGATCAGAATTCCTGAATGAGCAATGGCTTTTGGCTCCTTTCTATTTGTGTAATTGGAACCAGTATTCAAAGTTGAGAGTTTGCGTCCAGCTATGGCATATCATATTTTAGAATAGTTGGAAATATGGCAAGGTGGTGAAGATATATCTAGATGTGGTATTATTGTGGCAGTTCACTGCTAAAATAGCAGAATGATACGTAAAGATTACATATGGGATCTGGATGCTTTTGTTTCCTATACAGTTTAAGCTCTACATTTGTATTCAAATGTCTTGGCAAGAAGTTTTCCTGGCTGCCAACATCCTGAAAACTAAAGGGTTTTGGTGCCTTAATACTGTCAGAGGGGGTTGAACATTTGATTATTTCTTAACTCTGTCCCCAAAGATGTAAAACTTGATTATCTGTCATTACTGCACCAAAATGTCACAATAAGGGAAGTAGCCAGACTAAAGTTACGCAATTTGGTTTGACTTGTTAAATAGGTTTGGGCTTTTATTGGACTTTTCATTTTTGGCTCAAAAATGAATAGATCTTCCTACTTGGGCTATATATAAAATCTAATAATATATAAGCTTGTAAAATATAGTGAAACATATTTTTTAAGAAATACTTACAAAATCATATTAGATTGTTTGGTTTTAATGATTTGAAAAAAAAAAGGAAGCAAAAACTGAAGTACATAGTTTCTGAATATCGAAACATATAGAGATCAATTTGTCAAGGGAATGAATTGAATGAACAGCTATTCAGTTTTGATTGAATAAGAGGCTACTATTTTTATATTTTACAATGATTTGAGCTCTATTTGTAATGATACCAAGAATTCAGAATTCCCTATTCTGGCATAATGCAAGAAATGTTCAATGCAATGACTACTTAATTTCTATGATGAGAAATAAAGTTAATGAAGCATTTTTTTTCCCCTTAAGCAATTACAAAACTGGCGAGCCAATGTTCTTTGTGATCTAAGAATGAATAAAGAAAGAAGCAACAAGTTCTTGATCAAGCTAGTAAACCACCATGATGATCATCCTAGTGTTTGAAGTTTGAACTACTCGCTACCTGATATTTTCTCTCATTTAGGTGCCCTAACCCTGTCTGCCCCTTTGCTAATTTACATAAATAATGCCAGTTCTGTGCTCAGTTTAGATAAAAAGTTAATAGACTTTACCATTTCTTTTGCTCCCTTTCAGCCCTATGCCCTTTGAGGTACTGTCGATGGATTTGTATTGCTGACTTCCCAATATAAAATGTCACTTCGTAGTCTTATTGTATGTCAGCCTAAACCGTAGCTAGTAATAAACTTCTTTGAAAAATATTGACAATTCACTCTTTGCTTTATTCCTTTCTTGCGTAACCTATAGCCTTGTAGATAATGCTTTGTCACGAAGCAACGAGGATGCCCTTACATTACTCAGAAAAGAGCTGCTTTTATGCACTAGGAAGATAAAAGCATTATAATAAATGGCTGCTTTGTACGCATTTTCCGAGGGTTTTCATCCACATTTTGAGTTGACCTGGATTTTTGTCTCTATTACCGCTTTTGTTTGTGCCAACTTGTTCAAGTTTCACTAGAATAGAATCAAAGCCCAAATATGTTACTTTATAGAACCAAAAGAAAACAGTGTAATATACATTGTTGACGTCTATTTAACATTTCATATATCTTAATCATCGTTATGTCTTTTTTGTAGCACAAATGATGCCGTTTTGGAAGAGATGAAGAAAGAATACATGCTACGACAAGATGAAAAGGGGTCTGTGAGAACCTAAGCTTCTCACAAATTGATGATCAAATTACCATGAAAGCATTTTCAGTACAATTTTACCGATGGTGTAATCGTTAGGATAATGAATTTGCAATCAAATTGGGTTTCAACCCTGCCTTTTCCATTTGCCATTATAAAGCGGCTTGGCATCAGTTTTTGGGGTTATTACACTAAACCTAAGTGTAGCTTTCTGTGATCTTTAACTAATGTGCGGCATATCTCAAAATCATTGTTTGGAATATGAAATTTTGTGGTAGCTTAGTACTTTCCTGTATTTGTAAGTTTGAACGAGAAAGTATCATTTTAAGTACCTAATATAGCTTCATTAAGGGGTAATGGAATGTATCCAACTGTGCCTATTCTCAAAAAAGAAAATTCTCTGCAGATGGTGACAGGTGAGTTTGCTACCACCCCGCGCATATAATGGACGAATAGCAGGTGAGCAGATACCAGTCAGAACATTTCGCAAATGTTTGGAGATTGTTTTTATTGAGTGTTGAAATCAATCTTTAGGAACCCTTCATCAATTATTTTGACAAATAATATAAGAAAAAAAATGCTAATTTGAAATTTTGAATGTTTTGACGTTCTTCCTTTCAATTTCTCGCAGACTATAAGAATATGTTTGTTTGTTTGAAATAAATCATATTATGCGGTTGAATGACCATTTCATAATTTACTTGCCCATTCATGGCTAATCAATTTTAAAATTCTACCAAGAATAATTAGAAAATAAAACAATTTATTTTGAAATAATTTCTAACGATGACCGTGTGTTGTCCAAATAAACAATTGTGTAAAATAAAGAAAAAAAATTTACATTAAAGTAAAAGAGGAAAATGATTGACCCTACCACCTAAACCGAATTAATCAAATTGAACCCCTCAAATAAATCAAATTTTAACCATATATAAACAAATCCATTTTTCAACTTAAATTGAACCAAGTTACTGACTAATTCCCAATTAAATCAATCCTACCGATCCGAGGGATTTTTACAAACAAGCAAGGACCTGTTTGTGAAATGAATGGGTGCAAAAGATTTTAGCGTCTCTTAGAAAGTGAATAGCATAATCTCTATAGCGTTTCTCTTTGAAAGTGAATAGCATAATCCCTGGAACACTGCTCCAATGGAAGTGGCAGAAGGGCACAGAGAACCCAAATATAACAAATAAAAACATCACAAAACTAGAACGCTTGAAATCCAATCAGAGATTTTGCAAGTAATTCCTCCAAATGCAATTTTAGTCCAGGGGCTACTAAGAGAAAAAAAGGCCCCGAGACAGTTAAATTTAAAGACAATAATTACGGGGGAAAAGAAAATGAAAAGAAAACAGAGATGGGTGACTAAATAATATGGTGATAGTTCATTCTTAAGCAAAATTCCACAAGAAAAGTAAGATAGAGATTTCCCTCCCTAACATAATCAGGAAAGTACAGCCAACCTCCACTACATCAAAGCACTTGGACTTCACTACATACCGTGACAGCAGAAGAAATCTCCATGAAGCAAAAGGTACATGCTGGAGCATGCCAAAGTTAATTTGGTTTCCTCATATTGCGCCCAGCTCGAATCACTTCATCCACCAATAGCAACTGCGATGCAATTACAGGCCTGCAAAACATAAAAATGATAAGACTCGGTTACTTCATTATCCAACAAAATTTTGGAAATAGTAACTTAATTTAAAAAAATTTCGGAGATAGTAACTTATTAGTACATAATACTCCACTATGGCTGAAGTGGTGCCGAGCCAAATAAGATGGCTATGCAGGTGAGTAGGGTAGGATGACAGTTGACAATATTTAAGTAAAATATTAATGAGTTTATTTTGTGTACCCCGAATTTATGATTTGGCGTTTCACACTGTAGTTGTCAAAGATGCCCTCCATCTGAGGGTCAACAGGCCCTCCTGTTTGTAGGTTTATTCCAACAATATTATCCCCGTCATGCTCTCCCTGAAATAAAAATTGTAAACAAGCTCTGATTAAACTACTTTCCTTTTCATATACCTTTTTAAAAGAAAAAATCAAAAAACAGTGAAAGCTGGGACTTGGGGATGATTACCGTGAGAGCAACAATCTCATCTTGAGTGTCAAGCCCGGAGTTCTCAGCCAGTGTTTTGGGAATCACAAGAAGGGCAACAGCAAAAGCTTCAACACCTAGCTGAGCACGCTGCTCAAATTTTGTAAACACCATAAAGGTTAAAATTAACCCAGACACAAAATTATTACCAGAAAAGGCAAAGTACTAAAGATTTTGTACCCCTTTGACTGTTTTCTTTACTTCATTAATTAGATATTTTCTGGCTGCAAGTTCAAAAGCTCCTGCTCCCTGAATCACAGACAAGATATTGAATCTCAGGTAAGAACTTACCAACATTTTAATAACAACACTGAACAATTGAACATACAAAACTTACAATTTAACGCTGTGCTGATAATCAACAAAATTACAGGTTCAAAAAGATAATAATAATAACAAAGGAACAACCATCAAAACTACAAGAGCATGATTAGCAGATTGCAACAGCTCAAGATGGTGTAGATTTTCAGCTTATCATTTATTTTGAATTTGTATTTGATTACATTTCATATTTTCAATTAAATTCTACCAAATATGACCTCAAATCAATATCAGTAATCAGGCAAACAACTACATTTTTAGCTCCCAGTTCCTCTCTCATCTGCTGCTCCTAGAAAATCACAGTCCCCACAAAATGGAAAGAAACTATCTTATACTTAAAGAAACAACCATTGATCATATATTAAGAGCAGAAAAACAGGACCTGGTTATTCCGCTGAACCTCCCTCTATAGGATAAGGTAGAGAACAGGCCTCATTGTCTAACTGTTATTTGAGATCTTCAATTGAAGATGGAAAAAATCAATCACAAAGGTACGCATGTTTCCTTATAAAAATATAATAGGCATATGCTTAAAATTAATGCTCATCAAATATATGAATATTTTGTTCTCATAAGCATGCATAAATTCTATTTATTCAATTCATCCATCGTACATCATTGTCAAATTTAAATTACTGAACCAAATACTTATTTTCATATGCATTTACCAATCAAAGATTGTAATATCAAAAGCAGGGCTGTATATAACAGAGTAGGTCAGAGAAAAAATCATTCTGTGCGAGCATTTCTACAAGCAGAACTTACAAGAACAACAGCTTCATCTTCAATGGTATTTTTGACAGCTCTTAGACCATCGCGGACAGCATCCTTTATTTGGGCAATAGTATGGTCATTAGGTCCTGTAACATAAAAGAACTAAATGAGTGATCCTCCTGAACTAGCAAATGCAATAACTGCCAAAAATTGTCCCATGGAAAAATTATAAGGAATCTCAAACAATAATTTAAGAAAGAAACATGAAGGAAAAAAAAGGTGGGAGGTGGAACCTTATTCAAATTTTTACAAGTTTGATGACATACAAAAGTTTTAATACCTTTTATCAATATTGTGCAAGAATGGGGATTTTTGACATTTTCGACAAATGTATATTTCTCTTCACCAAGAATGTGCTCGTAAACCAGTCCAGCCCAACCAAGACAATCAGGGCTTAAATCATCAACAGAATTAACAGCCTCTCCTCCACAAGCTAAAACCAAGCGTTCCATATTTCTTCTCTTAGCTCTTCTAAGGGCAAGTATCTATAAAATGTCAAAGTTAGCACATGGCTACCACAACCAAATCAGAAAAATGAGAGAGAACATACACAAATGATACACAATGTCACAACAATTTTCTAATACAGATCAGGTTCCATGTACAAAGTAACCAAATCCAGACACTAGTTTCATATGAAAATAACTATATATTGTGACAGTTAATCAATACATTTGAAGAAGAAGTAACCAAATCAAATCACCAATTGCCAAACAAATAATTTAACAAAAACAATTGAAAAGTATTGATTACTCTCCATATTTTCTTCACTAGTATTAAAAAGAAATAGAGAATAGCAATTCCTTGAAGAGCTACATGCATCAGCTTCAGCCTCCTGTTTTTTTTTTTTTAATTTATGTCATTCAAGTGCATGGCAATTTTTCAAAAGAAAATCTGGAACGAATGCTCAAATAATATGACTAAAAATACCAACCAATCACAAAACAATGTCAAAGAATGCCAAAAATTTTCAACTCCAAAGTTCTAATCTACCATGTGGGAAAATCCACAGCTAGCTAATTGTAATGACAGAAGAATTTTCACCAAACAAAAAAACCATCATAGCAACCAACAGAACAGCAGAAAAACCAAACCAAACTTTGTCTACAACACTCAGCAGCAGTCATCTCGAGATTAGCTGCGATTTCAAAACACATTGTCCCAAAATAGTTGATTGTATGATTCATGATTTAACATTGTGTTTGTGAGAAATTTCTCTCTAAGGTTAACAAAGATATTCTCTTTTGTTTCAAGCAAAAGATGTTAATACCTCTAACCAACACATAAATAAATCAAATTAGAGCTATCTGAGACCATATTTGTTTGCATCAAGCACTTAAAAGCACTTAGGAAATAGTTGGGAAAGATGCTTCATGACTTACCCCTGCACGAGCAAGAAGGTCCAGTGATGGGGGATCAATACCCTTTTGATTAATAACAACAAAATTGTTGTCATTACCAGAACAAACCTGCATATAAGCATACAAATCAGCATTTTCTCAAAAACCACTACATATATTAGACAAACTAATACCACATGCATCATTTAATAAATATTACTTAAGTTGCTCAACCTTGTTTTTAAGGTCAATGATTTTTTTCACTCTTTCATCCACCTGTCGCCTTTCAGCAGCAATCATTGCCTCCCTCTGCTCTGCATTTGAGTAGAAAAACCCTGCATTTATTTCACTTGGGAAAGAATAAGGTATAAATATTAGTTGATTATATCATGGGGCAAAATCCAATTAACTGAGTGAACATCAGGCACAATCATATCTAAATCAATTATAAAATTTCAAGCTTAAAATCAAAATTTTAACCTGAATTAAATACCTTTTCTCATATTCCAAGGATACATTGCAAGTCAAGATGTAACAGTTCTCTGCTCGCCGCTTCATGTCAGGATGTCTAGAACCATGATCAAGGACAAGGCCTTCAACCTGGAAAACAGCCCGCAGCAAGGCAATGTTCACAGTCTTGACGGTTGGAAGCAAAATTTTAACCAGAAAAAAATAAAGGAATTGGAGGTTCAATGAATCTTGAAAACACACTGGTTATCAATTTACCTGCTACTATTTCATTTCAAGGATACAAGACAAGATAAAAAAACGAATGCATCTGACAAAAGGTACATGTAGCACACATTGGAGACCCCTAGATGCCCCAGTTCAGAAGTGTGATAGATTAGTTGTAGCAGGTAGAAGAGGTAGGTCACATGGAGCGAGATAGTGTCTAAGGACCTAAAATTGCTCAATATTGAGGCAGACTTAGCCTTAGACTGAGGGATTTGGAGACAAATAATCTATATAGACGACCCCATTTAGTATGGGATTAAGGCTTAATTTTTTTTATTTCATTTCAAAGAAACAATTCCAGTTCATATGGACTTCTTGAACTTGTTTAAACCCTCAATGACGGTTGAAAGATATTAGGGAATTTGTATCATCACACGCTTTGAATAATTTATATGAGATGTTGAGAAGTTCTATGTAGAAATATATAATTTCAACTCACCATTGCAAAACAACATTAGACAATGTCAAGATAGCTGATTGTCACGACATTAAAAAAAAGAGTACTTTCCTTTAGCATATGTTTTAAGGAACCAACCCTTGCCTCAACTCAAAGTTTGATATCATAGGAAAAAAAAAACTATTCTATGTTATATTCATTGCAACTTAAAGGGTGAGAGAAATGCAAAAAATATTATTAGATATACCAGCCTTGTGTCAACATCAAATTTGTGACGCATGTGCATTATCTCCACCATGAACAGATCAATGGCTTCCTCGGGCTTTCTAATACAAAGCACCTGCAGAGGTTCAAAACAAATTATAATAAAGTATATTTGAACCAGAAAACCTATAGCTTCCACAGCTTTATTCTAACATTTGCTTGCAGCTTTAGAAATATCTATATTGCAAGACAAACTTACCGAATTAACTACCATATCAGTTAATTGATCTGCTAGAGATTCATACAACTGCATAAGGAACAAGATGTTAACTTGGAACAGAAAAGATTGGTAGGAATGCAAGATCTACAATAAGACCAAACTACAAATTTACCTTTGTTCTTAGTGTTGTTCTTGCCACCATTTTTAGAATCTCTTTATCAGGTTCATCACCAATAACCACAGGAGTCTTAAATTTTTCAAGAAACTGGAGGGTGGCTCTTTTGGCAATCTCAAAACCATCAACCAAAACACGTGGGTGCATACCTTAAAACAGCAAAGAGGAAGGAAAAAAAATGAAAAAAAACACAGTAATAAAGCTTGCAACTAACACACCAAATCCATGATAACAAGACAGTCCAAAACTTTCTTTCACATAAAATTTCAAGACATATTCCAATGAAAAGACACAACTTGTCAATAAATATCTGATTGGATCAGTTAAACCTAAGATAATATAGACATTATATCAAGCACATAAGGCAATCAGTCACTTCTTCTATCACCCACAAATTGGACATCATGAAGCTCATACCTACATGAACACATGCAACTCTCAAAAAAACCAACTTGATCTTCACTTCACCAATTAAATTTGAGTTTGTATGTTATTCTGTTTTTGGCCAATTAATTACTTCTTCATTCACCAAAAAAATTTGTACATCTCAAGTACACACACAGACATGAAATGCTTGAAAATTCCAGCTTAATTTGATTCCATTAATACAACTTCACACTCTCAACTACTATGGTTTTGTCCTACATTATCCTTCATCCAGGATTCAAATATTTTGCCAACAAAAGAAACAAGCTTTTTTTAAAAAAAAAACTGAAATTAGTTAAACATAATAAATAAATGCTAAAAAAAATAAAAAAATTTACAAAGAGCCTGAGAAAGAGAACAAGTAATAGAGCAATGCTAATTACAAGACTGAAAGCTACTTATGAAACTAGGCTAACCTTCATCAATGTAGCGCTCAGACTGTTTCATAAGCTCTCCAATAAATATCACAGTAGAAGTAGTACCGTCTCCACTGATATCATCTTGGGCAACAGCAGTCCTTGCAATCATAATTGCTGTTGGGTTTTGAATTTGCTGCAACCATTATAGAAAGTTATAAACATAGGCAATATGTAAGTTCCATGAACAGTAAATATCTGAATGATCATGAAAAACAACAGCTTGCAACAATTCCCATGTTCATCAATTTTACTATATAAACATTTCCATTCACAAAACCTTCTCTTTCGAAATGCTCATTTTAAATTGTGAAATATTTTCAATTGGCAGCAAAAGATTTGACTTCATTTCCACTATTTCCATCAAAATTTACTGTCAAGCATACGCTCTACAAACTTCAAAAGTTGAGAGTGCACAGTCAAATAAGTAAATCTACCAACACATAATGAAAAACTGAAGCCCCAGCAACATTGATTTTAACGGAGAAAACACAATGCAGATTGGAGGACCGAGAGAAGAAAACAAACCATTTCTTTCAAAAGAGTGTTTCCGTCCTTAGTTATCTTAATATCTCCGGCTCCACCAACAAGCCTGGAAAAAATGAATAGAAAGTAAAAGAATCACACAGAGGAAGCGAAAATAAACGAAAGAGATATAAAGAATAAGAAATTACATCTTGATGGTGCCTTTGGGACCGAGATTAGTCTTGAGGACATCCTGCAAGCCTTTGGCGGCATTGATATTCATATGAAGCGCCGCTGATTTGTTTAAAACCTCGGCATTAGGGTTCAACACTCGCAGAGACATCTCCTTCTCCTCTTCTTTGCTTTCTATACGAAGAGAGAGAAAAGGTGTTGCACTAAAGAAATATCAAATGAGTACGTTCGGTTTTGAACCTGGAAGAAGAAAAAGAAGAAGAGGTGAGGGTTTTAGGGTTTTCTGAAACTTCTTTTCTATTTGATTTATTACTTTTCGCACTTAAAACGTATCGTTTTACCCTTGCTCAGTTACCTAACGGCGTCGTTTTCGCCAGATTCTCACTCAAACATGTCGTTTTGTCTGCGCAGTTATCCAATGGCGTCGTTTGCTCCGGATCTGTTTTCAGGTTTTCTTTTGGAGCAAAGGTCAAATTGACCCTTTTTACATTTAACTTAGAGTATATTCGGTAGAATTAGCCATTTGCTTCAACTGTAATTACGAGTTAGTAACTCTAATTTCCCGTCCGAATTAATGACGTTCAATTTAAAATACTATATTAACATGTTATACATAATACATCTTAAATATGAAATTTGTTAAAAATATGTAAAATGCAAATTATTTATCATAAATTTGCATAATTTAAAGTATTAATTAATACAAAGTAATGAGAGGGAAAGAAGATTTATTCATGTTCATTATTAGTAATATAAGTTTAATCAAACAAAAGAGAAAGATAATTGCATAATTTGAGTCCGAGCAATTGTAGGAGAGCAAACCATGTAGATACTTTGGAAAACTATAAAAAAATTGAATATTAAATCATGATTAATAACTTATCTTTATGAGAATAATAATATATAAAATATTAATAGTTATAGATAATACAAAAAATCAATAACTTCAATAATGTAACAATGATTAGAGCTGACAATTTTGGAAACGACATGGACTTAACCGTATATGGATATGAGCTAAACGGATATGAGTAATAACTGTATCAACACGATTGTGACACGAGAAAAATCGTGTTATAAACGAATTTTACCTATCTAACCTGTTAAGACACGATTAAAAATATGTTATTTTATCAATTATAAAGATATGACTAATTATTTTAGTTTTACTCAAAATTCAAATATATATTATAATATTATAAATATATATAATATATATTTATATATGAATATATTTAATTGGAGTATAATTAATTAAATTAAAGTTTAATTAATTAAATTAAAATTATTAATTAAATATAAATTGATTAAATTGAAATTCAATTGATTAAATTAAATTTTTAATTTAATATTTGTGTCTATTCGTGTATAATCGTGTCGTGTCATGTTGAGTAAAATCGTATATAATCATGTCGTGTCGTATAAAATATATACGTTTAGTTACATTAAGTAGATCGTGTCTAATCATGTCATGCCGTATAATTTATATATGTTAAGTTAATCATGTCTAATTGTGTCGTGTCGTGTTAACACGGATTTTAATCGTGTCGTGTTCGTATTTCAAATTTTTGACACGATTAGTTAATCGTGTCGTGTTCGTGTTTGGTATAATCGTATCATATCCGATTAAGACACAACACGATTAGACACGACATGATACGAATTGTCAATTCTAACAATGACATCACTCATTTTTTTCCTTTATTGGATGAGCAATGCCATTCAACATAATAATAATAATTATTATTATTAATATTATTTTCAAAATGATTAGTTGTTAATTATATAAGTATATTTAAATGAATATTATATAGTTATCTAATGCATAATTTCTTAACAAGTTATTCCTTTGGAAATGCATCTCTTTCTATGTTGAGAATCGTTTGGTTCAGATTGGATGTTCGAGAGGTATTTGTTATTTGTGTATTGCATGCAAGAAGAAGCGATTTGTCCCCTTTGTTCAACTAATTTCTTAAAATAGACCAATCAAAATCTTACTTATGATAAAAAAAATAATTTTAGTTTTTTTTTATTTAAAATTTTAAAACATATTGAATTAAATAATCTTAAATATATTTGAATAAATCTTAAATTGTAACATAATATAAGAATATAATGTTTTTAAAGCAAATCAAGTAATGATAAAGTGTATTTTTTTTTATAAAAATCAAACCATTAAGTGATGTGTGTGTTTTAATTTTATAATATGAATAAATAAGTAATTAATACAATATAAATATATTAAATTTAATAATTATAATAAAAGCCATGATTATAACGGTTAGATGGTGGTCTATAACTCAATTTAAATTTTGACAAATTTTTTTATATTGTTTAAAAAAATATTTTATTTATTTAAGTACTTAAACAATTATCTTATGTTCGATAGATATTAGTGAGGTAATATTAAAATCATTCATCATCAAAACTTCAAAAAAAAATAAACTTATAAGCAATTTTATTTAGGTCTTTTTTTCATATAAATATACACCAATCAATTTATTTTACTCGATAGCATAACATTAAATTTTTTGGGAAATATGTAAAGTTTTTAAAGTTTTTTGGACCATAAGAAATAATTAGATGGATATAAACTCTCATGGTAAGGTTATTTTGAGATTTTTTTAAAATTAAAATGGACCAATCAAAATCTTAGTTATGATAAACAAATAATTTTAGTTTTTTTTTAATTTAAAAAAGGTAATTTAAAATTTTTCTAATTTTCTTTTTAAAAAAATTGTTTGTAAATTGATTGAATAAGTTATAGTGAATATTAAATACTTGTGGGTTTATTATCATATATATGTTAATTGTTGATTGCCATATGCAGGGGCAAATTAAAATGTTGAATTGGTGATTTTATATCTAAGGGTAAATTTATCGGTCGATGTTTCCATATTCATGTGAAATTTCTTTTTTTTTTTCTCTCTGAATCCCATTTTTGTTCTGTGTTGAAGTGTCAGCAACCACATTTATTGACAAATGTGGTGTGGGTTCCTCCAACATATGAGACTCACCACATATTAAAAAAAAATCAGAAAAATTTGATGTCGAACAAAGAAAAAACAATTTTGAATTCACATTAGATATCTGAAGTTTTTCATTTTTGAAAACAATAATAATCTCAATTCATTTGAGATAATTAGAATTAGAGAGTTAGACTTTTGAAATTTTTTTCAAAAATTGAGAAGTGGCAAAAATAATGAGAAAAATATTTTTTGAGGTGTTTTGGAAAACACTTGTGTGTCATTATTTTTAGATTTATTTTAAATTTGTTGTATTATCTATAGTCTGTGTCTAGGGAATACTCTCTTTTTATACCCGTTAATTTTATTAGTAGAAGAAAAATAAATATTTGGAGTATTGTTCGTAGACGGAGCCTAAATTAAAGGGTGAATTACGTTAAATTATCGGTGTTATTTTTGCTGATTATTTTATTTCACATTTATTTTTATTATTTTATTCGTTGTGCCCAACAAATAGTATCAAAGACAACCTCTCAGTCTTATAAAATTCTTAGTATGCTCTGTGGTTGCAATACTGACTGATTTTTTACATCATAAAAAATTTTATTTGATTACTGTCAGCTGAATGAGTCTCATTTTTTTTAAATACAGACAAAGGGCACCAAGATGATCTACTTAAATGACACAAATTACCACATATGGAGAAGTAAAATGAAGGATCTCCTATATTGTGATGAAAATGCATCTGTTGGTATTTACTACAACTAATCCCGGAGGCAAGACGGATGAGAAGTGGGAGTTTGAGCACGAGCAGGTGTGCGGCTACATCTGATAATTTGTCGAAGACAATGTGTACAATCACATCTGCAATGAAACTCATGTCCGGACGCTATGGAACAAGCTTGAACAGCTTTACGCATCAAAGATAGGTAACAATAAATTATTTTATTTGACAAAGTTAACGCAACTAAAATACAAAGAAGAGACTTCCATAGCCGATCATTTGAATGAGATGCAAAGGATCATGAACCAGCTATCTAGAATGGCATAAAGTTGGATGACAAAGTATTTGCTCTGCTAGTATTGGGCTATATACCATAGTTATAGGAGACTTTAAAGATTTCAATTACCAACACTGCACCTAATGGTGTAGTCAATATGGAGTCTGTAAAAAGCAGTATTCTGAATGAAGAAACGAGAAGGAAATCACAAAACTCATATTCTTCATCACAACCAAATATTATGATTACTGATTACAGAGGAAGGAGTCAGTCTAGAAAACAAAAATCTAGAGGAAAGTGCAAAGGCAAATCAAACAAATACGACAATATTGAATGTCATTACTGCAAAAAAAATGGTCATATCAAGAAATACTGTTGAAAGTTCAAGAAGGAACAGAAAAGCAAAGAAGTAAAACGAGATGACAACAGTGATGATAACGTAACAAATACCATAAACAAATTCAAAATCGTTTGTGATGATACTATCAATTTTACATCCCACGAGACTAGCTCGGTAGTTGATATTGGTGCTACCATTCATGCCACATCTCGGAAGGAATTGTAACATCCTTTACTTTTCCCATATGCATTTCTACAACATCTCATTTGCATATATACATTTTGCATATATATATATATATATATATATATATATATATATATATATATATATATATATATATATATATCACTTGAACACATGCATAATATGCATTTTTATTTAAATATATTCATGACATACAATTAGTTTATTTTCAAATATTTTACAATTGTATAGAAATGCATATTTCTGTTTTATAATATAGATGAAAATGACATAAAATTAATATTTAAGTGAATAAAGAGACTAGATTGAATTAATAAAAATTTGACATGATTAATTTAATTAAATTAAAATAAGTGATTAAATTATATATTTATTTATTATTGGTTAGTAAAATTAGATAAATGTATATATGTATACATGAATGTATGTATATGTATGTATGTATGTATGATGATAATAAAAATAAAAATAATAATAAAAATATTTAAAAAAAAGAAGAAAGCATTCAGAAAAAGAAAAAGAAAAAGAAAAAGAAAAAAAAAAGAAAGAAGAGTGGACGACAAAGACAAAATGGAAAACAAATGGAGTAGGTGAGTTTTAACCTATTAGGCTCCATTATTTTCCTTTTCTTTTCTTATCTTCTTCTTCTTCTTCTTTGCTTCATTTCTTCAACCTATTTTCTCTCAAGTTCCAGCCATAAATTCTTCCTTGTTTAACTTGATTTTTGAGACAAATTGATCATTTGAAAGTTTGTTCTTGGTAAGTAATCAATTCTTATTGCTATAAGGTTGATTTGAGTTGCTAAGGTTCATTAATAGGCACTGATTTGAACTCCGATTTTGATATCCATAGAAATTGATTCTGGAAAATATTAAAACACAAAAGTTGTTCCTTTATGTCTTAGATTTATGGATATATAAATAGTTTTGAAAGATGTGGTGTATAGAATGAGCTATCCTCTTCGTACTGAAACTGGTCCGAATGTGAACCTTAAGTAAGTTAGCTACTGTTTTAGTTAGTTTTGGGTATGTTAAAATCAATATTGGAAGTAACTCAAAACATAAAAGTTATAGATATATGTGTTATGGATCTGTAAACCAAATTTCAGGTTCATAGGTCTTGTAATTTTTGAGTTATGATGAATGGAACCATGACTGTTCCATGATTTGAACTGCCTACTGAGTGCCCTGTATAGGTCCCAAAACTTGTTTAATTATTTTGAGTTTCTTAAAGATCGATTCTGTAAATTATCAAAACATGAAAGTTATAGGTATATGGCTTAGCGAAAATTTGGTACTAATTATAGCTTAATATATTACGTAAAGAATAAGTTATGGCCTTTGTAAGTCATACTGGTCCGGAAGCCAATTCTATTATGGACCAGTAAAATGTTTATTATAATTTGAAGACCTTAGATATATAACTGATAAAAGTTGCAAATAGGAAAAATGTTCCATATGAACCCATATAAGTTTCTGGAAATTTTCATTAAAATAGGACGTATATATTATAAGTTATGATGAACCCAAATGAGTACCCCGAAACTGCCTAAAGGCAGAAAACAGAGCAAAAATCAAAACACGATTAGAAATTCCACCAATAATTGTACAATGATCCAATTGGTCTGAAATTTTAATCTGTTATATATAAATATCTTAAGGAACAAGAATTAGATTAATTGGGCAAGTATAGAAAAAGTTATAGTGAAAACAGTCCTATAAGGTCACACTGCCTCATAGGAAAAATTTTAATTATTGATATGAATAATGTATATTAATTTGTTTAAGCCACATTAAGTTTTTCAAGTCATAAATTAACCAATTATATTTCAATATTAGGCTCAAGACAAATTGGAGATATACAAGAAGGGGGTAGACAATAAGTTAAGAGTTGGAATCAAAGGAAAAATGTGAGTATAATTATCAATTGAATTCTTTAGTGCATATGAATGTTGCTTGCTATATGATTGTGAGTCTAATTATCAATTGAATTTTTTAGTGCATATGAATGTTGCTTGCTATATGATTGTGAGTATAATTATCAATTGAATTCTTTAGTGCATATGAATGTTACTTGTTATGTGACTTATATGATTGTGATGATTTTTCCTTGAAAATATGATGATGAATAATTTGTGACATTTGTGGTACATATAAGTTTGTGTACTTGTGGTATATTGGAGGTATATGTTTGACATATGATATATATACATGGTATATGTATAGTATATGCAAGGTATATGTGTTGACATATGAGGTATATATATGGTATATGTATGGTATATGTGTTGCATATGAAGTATATATGTGGTATATGTATGGTATATGTGTTGCATATGAAGTATATATGTGATATATGTATGGTATATGTGTTGCATATGAAGTATATGTGTGGGATATGTATGGTATATGTGTTGACATATAAGGTAGATATGTGGTATATGTATGGTATATGTGATAAGATACAATGGTTGATGAATATGTAAGTACAAGTGTATATGCATAATGACTTAAAAGGCGTTGTGATTGCAAAGCAAAAGAAGAGGCCTATGGCCCAACAAATGTACAAAGCAAAAGAAGAGGCTTATGACCCAACAAATGTGCAAAGCAAAAGAAGAGGCCTATGACCCAACAAATATGCAAATGAAACAAATGATCAAGCTAGCTAGCAAATGTAAATGCAAATGCAAATGTTCACATGTAAACTCGGGGTAATGTTCGTTTAACCTGGTCACAACAAAATAAAATGTACAAGCATAAGTATAAGTAAATAGCAATTATTGAATACTTGATTTTATCTATATTTATATGTTATTGACTGATGAAATTGAGTATAAAGTATGTATTAATTATACTTGTTATTTGCTATTATGAAATGCTTGGTGCTTTAGAACTCATTTGATGGTTATTCTCACTGAGTCGCAACTCACCAAATTGCATCATTTTTCAGGTAGAGAAGATTAGTAGTTCATATTGAGGTGCATATATAAGTCATGGATCAAAGGTCACCGGCCGAGCCTCATCACTTTCTCTCCTTGCATTCTACATAAGCATAAGAACATATCATTTATATTTGGAGATTGAATACTTGCATATTTACTAACTTTTTAAATGTAGTGTTTAAGTTATTAATATATGTGATGTTATAAACTATAATTAAAGCTTCCGTATTAATTGTGAAATTATTGTTGATAATATGAGATGAGTTAAAAAAAAAATTACTATCGCTGTAAACTTGAATTTTATTTAATCTTGTTCCATACGGGATAACAATATAAAATCAGTATATGTGGTATATAGATGTATAAGGTGTTAGGTGTTACATTTTTAACAATATAAAATCAGTATATATGGTATATAAATGTATAAGGTGTTAGGTGTTACATTTTTGGTATCAGAGCAGGGATAGATTCCAAGGGACATGCATATGCATATAAGCATGATAACATATGCATAATATGTGTTGAACATTATGCAGTGACATAATTTCATTTATTTTAGGGCCATCATTAGACAAGATTCACTAAGGAGAGAGAGGTCGGGTGAAATGCATCCTCATGAGGCATCGCCTCATTTGCATATAGATCAACCAGTACCAGGAGCTCGGGCTCCTGCACGTGCATCACAATCATCACATGCCGAAATACCTTATGAAAACCCAGAACATGAAGTGCATGGTCCTGCAATGTATAGGGAAAGACGATATGATAAGCTAAGAAAACAGGGTGCAGTAGATTTCTATGGCTCGACTGATCCAGTTGAAACAGAAACATGGCTTAAAAGAACACAGAGGGTATTGAATATGATGAGATGCACTTCAGAGGAGAAGTTTGATTATGCGGTATCTTTGCTTCAAGGCAATGCTTATGAATGGTGGGAGACAGTTCCTGATAGTGATGCACAACCACCAGTTCTAACATGAAATGATTTGCTCCTAGAATTTCAGAACAATTACATGCCTGAGGCATATAAAGATGAGAAGAGAAAGAAATTTCTGAATCTAAAACAGGGAAACATGTCTGTTGCGGAGTATGAAGTATAATTTAATAAACTTTCCCATTATGCCACCTTTATGGTCTCTACTGAAAGAGACAAATGCAGAAAGTTTGAAGAGGGCCTCAAGTATGAGATCAGAAATAGAATCACAATTACTGATCTCGATAGTTATACCAGACTCAGAGCTGCTGCAATTAGAGCTGAAAAGTTAATGAAAGAAGCTGGAGAACAACAAGTAAAAAGGGTGAGACGAGTTTTTGCTGAAGAGTCTAGTAGAGGATATGGAAAGAAAGCTAGATATATGTCGAGCCAGTCTGGCAACAGAAGTGGGTACTCCAGTTCTAGAGGTCGAGGCATGACTTTCTCTTACCCATGCAGAGGACAAAGCCAGTATACAGAACAGTAACCTACTTGTATTCATTGTGGTAGACAACACACCGTTGAATGCAGAAGGCTCACAAAAGCTTGTTATTTCTGTGGGTCCTTAGATCACATGTATAGAGATTGCCCCAAAAAAGCTAAATTAGCAGAAACCAGCAGAGGCAGAGGAATATCTGAGACTACAATTGAAACACCAAGGGTTAACACTACCAGTGGGACACATGTCAGAGGCAGAGGCAGGGGAAGAACTGGTGCAATAAGTAGAGGAGTGACCAGAACTGAGGGACAGAGTTCTAGACCCCTTCCACAGGCCAGGGTATTTGCTATGACTAGGCAAGAGGCAGTTGATGCTCCTGAAGTGGTTACTGGTAATATTTACATTTATGATATATTGACATTTGCATCGATTGACCCAGGATCCACACATTCATTTATATCATCACATATGACATCCAAACTGCATCAAAAATATGAGTCATTGGAATTTGATATAAATATGAGTATTCCATTGGGAGCAGTAGTAGTTGTGAATGAGATATGTCGTGATTGTTCGATATTCATTGATAAAGTTGAATTGAAAG
This sequence comes from Triadica sebifera, assembly GCA_023653625.1. Taxonomy (NCBI): domain Eukaryota; kingdom Viridiplantae; phylum Streptophyta; class Magnoliopsida; order Malpighiales; family Euphorbiaceae; genus Triadica; species Triadica sebifera. Next base: position 8,999,894 of record CM042905.1, read on the forward strand.
CTGATTTGATCTTATTATCATTGCATGAATTTGATGTAATATTGGGAATGGACTGGTTAACTAAACATCATGCCATAGTGAATTGTTTTTCTAAAGAGGTAATTTTAAAGTCCTCTGATAAACAAAGAATTGTGTTTAAAGGAGAAAAGAAGTTGGCACCTGCATATTTGATTTCAGCAGTTAAAGCTTTTAAGATGGTGAAAGGAGGGTGTGAGGCTTTTTTAGCCTATGTGACAGACACAAGAACTCAGGATATTATGTTAGAGAATATTCCAGTAGTGTGTGAGTTCCCAGATGTATTTCCAGAGGATTTGCCTGGATTGCCACCAGATAAAGAGATAGAATTTACTATAGATTTGGTACCTGGGGCCGCACCTATTTCTATATCTCCTTATAGGATGGCATCGATTGAGTTAAAGGAACTTAAAACTCAATTGCAAGAGTTACTTGATAAGGGATACATTCGACCTAGCATATCACCTTGGGGAGCCCCAATGTTGTTTGTAAAAAAGAAAGATGGAACGATGAGATTGTGTATAGACTATAGACAACTTAATAGAGTGACAGTGAAGAATAAGTATCCTTTACCTAGAATTGATGACTTATTTGATCAGTTACATGGAGCTCAAGTATTTTCTAAGATTGATTTGAAATCGGGCTATTATCAGCTTAAGATAGCTGAGGTAGATATTCCTAAAACTGCATTTCGTACTAGATATGACCATTATGAATTTCTAGTCATGCCATTTGGATTAACCAATGCACCAGCTACTTTCATGGCTTTGATGAATAAAGTATTTCAGCCTTATCTGGATAATTTTGTTATTGTCTTCATAGATGACATTCTGGTGTACTCTAAAAGTAAAGAGGAACATGAGATGCATTTAAGAACATTGTTGCAGACTCTGCAGGAGAAACAATTGTATGCAAAGTTTAGTAAATGTGAATTCTGGCTTGATCATGTTGTGTTTCTTGGACATATAGTATCGGGAAAAGGCATAGAGGTTGACCCAAATAAAGTTATGGCCATAGTGAGTTGGCAAGCACCCAAGAATGTGTCAGAATTGCGTAGTTTTTTGGGTTTAGCTGGATACTACCGTAGATTTGTTGATGGGTTCTCATTGATTGCTAGCCATTTGACCAAATTGTTGAGAAATAATGTGTCGTTCAAGTGGACTCCTGAATGTCAAAGGAGTTTTGATGAATTAAAACACAGGCTAACCTCAGCACCAGTGTTAACCGTCCCTACAGGTACATGTGAGTTTACAATATATAGTGATGCTTCTCACCAAGGCTTGGGATGTGTGTTGATGCAACATGGTAAGGTGATAGCTTATGCATCCAGACAACTGAGACCATATGAGATCTCATATCCAGTACATGATTTAGAATTGGCTGCAGTTGTATTTGCATTGAAGATTTGGAGGCATTATTTGTATGGTGAGACATTCCAAATCTTCACAGACCATAAAAACTTAGGTTACTTGATGACACAGAAAGAGTTAAACATGAGACAAAGACGATGGTTAGAACTGTTGAAAGATTATGATTGTACAATTGAATACCATCTAGGGAAAGCCAATGTGGTAGCAGATGCATTGAGTAGAAAGGCCAGTAGCAGTGTAGCTCACTTGCAAGCATCATCTTTTCCATATCTGATTCAATTACGGTCCATGAATGTTCAATTGAATATGCATGATGGTGGATCATTGATTGCTGCTCTTCAGGTCAGACCTATATTAAAGGATAGGATCAAAGTTGCACAGATAAAGATCCTAAATTGTGTGAGAAAATTGAATTAGTAAGGCAGGGAAACAGTAAAGATTTTCAATTGCAAGACAATACATTGATGTTAAAGTCACGCATATGTGTTCTAAACACTGAGAACTTACGTCAGGAAATAATGGAAGAGGCACACAATGCACCCTATGCAATGCACCCAGAGATGACAAAGATGTATCACAGCTTAAGGCCTCATTACTGGTGGCCAAGAATGAAGAAAGACATAGCAGAATATGTTTCCAAATGCTTAACATGTCAGCAGATTAAGATAGAACATCAGGCACCAGTTGGTAAACTACATCCTTTACCAGTGCCAGAATGGAAATGGGAAAAGATAACAATGGATTTTGTTTATGGATTGCCTAGAACTCCACGGAAAAATGATGCAATATGGGTAATTATTGATAGGTTAACAAAGTCAGCACATTTTCTACCTATCAGATGAGGGTGTATATTTGAGAGTTTGGCCAAATTATATGTGAATAAGATAGTCAGATTGCATGGCATTCCAGTATCCATTGTATCTGATAGAGATCCACGGTTTACTTCACGTTTTTGGGTGAGTTTACATAATGAATTGGGAACAAAATTGAATTTCAGTACTGCATTTCACCTACAGACTGATGGACAATTAGAGAGAACTATACAGACATTAGAAGAAATGCTTAGAGCATGTGCTATGGAATTCAAGGGAGCTTGGGATGAGTATATAGCATTGGTGGAGTTTGCATACAATAACCAATATCATAGCAGTATTCAGATGGTTCCATATGAGGCATTGTATGGTAGAAAGTGCAGAAGCCCTATCATCTGGGATGAAGAAGGTACACGTGCATTAAAAGGGCCAGAGATAGTACAAGATACAGTGGATAAAATCAAGGTTGTCAAGATTAAGCTAAAGGCAACACAGGACAGACAAAAATTATGTTGATCAACATAGAAGGGAGATGGAATACGAGTTGGGTGAAAAGATATTTCTACGAGTATCTCCATGGAAAGGAGTAATCCGATTTGGCAAGAAAGGTAAATTGAGCCCAAGATACATAGGGCCTTACGAAATTCTTGAAAAGATTGGTCCACTGGCATACCAATTGGCTTTACCACCAGATATGACTTAGATTCATAATGTGTTTCATATGAGCATGCTTAGAAGATACAGGTCAGATCCTACACATGTACTTAAAGATCAAGCCATTGAGATTGCAAATGACATGAGTTATGTTGAAGAACCAGTGGAAATCATCGGATACAAGACTAAACAGTTGAGAAACCGAGAAATACCTTTAGTTAAGGTATTATGGAGAAATCATTCATGAGAAGAAGCAACATGGGAAACAGAAGGAAATATGAAAAAGCAATATCCACACCTATTTCCAGGTATTAAATTTCGAGGACGAAATTTTTAAAAGAAAGGGAGAATTGTAACATCCTTGACTTTTTCCATATGCATTTCTACAGCATCTCATTTGCACATATACATTTTGCATATATATATATATATACATATCACTTGAACACATGCATAATATGGATTTTTATTTAAATATATTCATGACATACAATTAGTTTATTTTCAAATATTTTACAATTGTATAGAAATATATATGTTTGTTTTATAATATAGATGAAAATAACATAAAATTAATATTTAAGTGAATAAAGAGACTAGATTGAATTAATAAAAATTTGACATGATTAATTTAATTAAATTAAAATAAGTGATTAAATTATATATTTATTTATTATTGGTTAGTAAAATTAGGTAAATGTATATATGTATACATGAATATATGTATATGTATGTATGTATGTATGATGATAATAAAAATAAAAATAATAATAAAAATAATTAAAAAAAAAAGAAGAAAACATTCAGTAAAAGAAAAAGAAAAAGAAAAGAAAGAAGAGTGGACGACAAAGACAAAATGGAAAACAAATGGAGTAGGTGAGTTTTAACCTATTAGGCTTCATTATCTTCCTTTTCTTTTCTTATCTTCTTCTTCTTCTTTGCTTCATTTCTTCAACCTATTTTCTCTCAAGTTCCAGCCACAAATTCTTCCTTGTTTCACAAATTAAATAATTAATATTAATAAATTAAATAATATTAATTTAATATTAATAAATTAAATAATTAAAATTATTAATAAATTAAATTAAAATTATTAATAAATTAAATAATAATAATTAAAATTCAAAAAATAAAAATTAAATAATATTTAAATACTAAATATTTAATATTAATAAATAAAATATAAATTATAAATAAAATATAAATTAATAAATATTAATAAATAAATAATTAATATTAATATTTAATATTTAATAATTAATATTTAATATTAATAAATATAGTTTTTGAGGCAAATTGATCCTTTGAAATTTTGTTCTTGGTAAGTAATCAATTCTTATTGCTATAAGGTTGATTTGAGTGGCTAAGGTTCATTAATAGGCACTGATTTGAACTCCGATTTTGATATCCATAGAAATTGATTCTGGAAAATCTTAAAACATAAAAGTTGTTCCTTTATGTCTTAGATTTATGGATATATAAATGGTTTTGAAATATGTAGTGTATAGAATGAGCTATCCTCTTCGTACTGAAACTGGTCCGGATGTGATCCTTAAGTAAGTTAGCTACTATGTTAGTTAGTTTTGGGTATGTTAAAGTCAATATTGGAAGTAACTCAAAACATAAAAGTTGTAGATATATGTGTTATGGATCTGTAAACCAAATTTCAGGTTTATAGGTCTTGTACTTTTTGAGTTATGGTGAATGGAACCATGACTGTTCCATGATTTGAACTGCCTACTGAGTGCCCTATATAGGTCCCGAATCTTGTTTAATTATTTTTAGTTTCTTAAAGATCGTTTCTGTAAATTATCAAAACATGAAAGTTATAGGTATATGTCTTAGCGAAATGTTGGTACTAATTATAGCTTAATATATTACGTAAAGAATAAGTTATGTCCTTTGTAAGTCATACTGGTCCGGAAGCCAATTCTATTCTGGACCAGTAAAATGTTCGTTATAATTTGAAGACCTTAGAGACATAACTGATAAAAGTTTTAAACAGGAAAAATATTCCATATAAACCCATATAAGTTTATGAAAATTTTCATTAAAATAGGACGTATATAGTATAATTTATGATGAACCCAAATGAGTACCCTGAAACTGCCTAAGGGCAGAAAACAGAGCAGAAATCAGAACACGATTAGCAATTCCACCAAAACTTGTACAGTGATCCAATTGGTCTGAAAGTTTAATATGTTATATATAAATATGTTAATTTTAATTAGGAACACGAATTAGATTAAATGGTCAAGTATAGAAAAAGTTATAGTCAAAACATTCCCATAAGGTCACACTGCCTAATAGGAAAAATTTTAATTATTGATATGAATAATGTATATTAATTTGTTTAAGCCACATTAAGTTTCTCTAGTCATAAATTAACCAATTATATTTCAATATTAGGCTCAAGACAAATTGGAGATATACAAGAAGGGGGTAGACAATAAGTTAAGGGTTGGAATCAAAGAAAAAATGTGAGTATAATTATCAATTGAATTCTTTAGTGCATATGAATGTTGCTTGCTATATGATTGTGAGTCTAATTATCAATTGAATTCTTTAGTGCTTATGAATGTTGCTTACTATATGATTATGAGTATAATTATCAATTGAATTCTTTAGTGCATATGAATGTTACTTGCTATGTGACTTATATGATTGTGATGATTTTTCCTTGAAAATATGATGATGAATAATTTGTGACATTTGTGGTACATATAAGTTTGTGTACTTGTGGTATATTGGAGGTATATGTTTGACATATGATATATATACATGGTATATATATAGTATATGCAAGGTATATGTGTTGACATATGAGGTATATATGTGGTATATGTATGGTACATGTGTTGCATATGAAGTATATATGTGGTATATGTGTGGTATATGTGTTGCATATGAAGTATATATGTGATATATGTATGATATATGTGTTGCATATGAAGTATATATGTGGTATATGTGTTGACATATAAGGTATATATGTGGTATATGTATGGTATATGTGATAAGATACAATGGTTGATGAATATGTAAGTACAAGTGTATATGCATAATGACTTAAAAGGAGTTGTGACTAGTCAATCGACATTGCAATGCAAAAGAAGAGGCCTATGGCCAAACAAATGTACAAAGCAAAAGAAGAGGCGTATGGCCCAACAAATGTGCAAAGCAAAAGAAGAGGCAAATGACCCAACAAATATGCAAATGAAACAAATGATCAAGCTAGCTAGCAAATGTAAATGCAAATGCAAATGTTCACATGGAAACCCGGGATAATGTTCGTTTAACCTGGTCACAACAAAATAAAATGTACAAGCATAAGCATAAGTAAATAGCAATTATTGAATACTTGATTTTATCTATATTTATATGTTATTGACTGATGAAATGAAGTATAAAATATGTATTAATTATACTTGTTATTTGCTATTATGAAATGCTTGGTTCTTTAGAACTCATTTGATGGTTATTCTCACTGAGTCGCAACTCACCAAATTGCATCATTTTTCAGGTAGAGAAGATTAGTAGTTCATATTGAGGTGCATATATAAGTCATGGATCAAAGGTCACCGGCCGAGCCTCATCACTCTCTCTCCTTGCATTCTACATAAGCATAAGAACATATCATTTATATTTGGAGATTGAATACTTGCATATTTACTAACTTTTTAAACGTAGTGTTTAAGTTATTAATATATGTGATGTTATAAACTATAATTAAAGCTTCCGTATTAATTGTGAAATTATTGTTGATAATATGAGATGAGTTAAAAAAAAAATTACTATCGCTGTAAACTTGAATTTTATTTAATCTTGTTCCATACGGGATAACAATATAAAATCAGTATATGTGGTATATAGATGTATAAGGTGTTAGGTGTTATATTTTTAACAATATAAAATCAGTATATGCGGTATATAGATGTATAAGGTGTTAGGTGTTACAGGAATTCTTCTCATCCTACACAGCAGGAGATTTTGGCGCTGTGAATATGAGAAATGATAATCTGTCAAAAGTTGTTAGCAGAGGAGATGTTTGTTTGGAGACTATGAATGATACCATATTAGTCCTGAGAGATGTGAGGTATATTCTAGATATTCGTCTGAATTTGATCTTTACAGGAAGACTCGATGATGTAGGTTTCTGCAGTACCTTTTCTAATAACCAATAGAAGCTTACCAAAGGTTTTATAGTGGTGGCTAGAGGCATAATGCATGCTACCTTGTATGTGATGCATGCTAAGCTCTCTAACGATACTGTGAGTGCTGTGGAGAATGAGAATGCTATTGAATTATGACACAAAAGGCTCGATCACATGAATGAGAAATAAATGACTACCCTTATCAGAAGGAAGATGTTGCCCAAAATGGAAGAAGTATATTTGGAGAAATGTGCTAACTGTTTAGCAGGGAAGCAAAACAGAATTGCTTTCAAAAGTTTCTCTCCTTCCAGAATGAAGAATGTGTTAAATCTGGTTCATTCATATTTTTATGGGTTAATGCCAAAGTCACTGGGTGGTACTTAGTACTTTGTGACCTTCATTGATGACCATTCAAGGAACACATGGGTGTATACTTTAAAGACAAAAGATCATGTGCTAAATGTCTTTAAAGAATTTTATGCCTTAATTGAGAGACAGATTGGGAAGAAGTTGAAATGCATCCGGAAAAACAACGATGGAGAATACATTGGACCGTTTGATGCCTATTGCAAAGAACACGATATTTGGTATCAAACAATGCCTCCAAAACACCACAGTTGAATGGCTTCGCTGAGAGGATGAACATAACTTTAATGGAGAGAGTCAGATGTTTGCCCTCACATGCAAAGTTACCTAAAACATTTTGCAGTGAAGCTTTACTCACAGCTATGTTCGTGTTAAATCTTTCATTATGTATCCCTCTAAAATTAGATATTTCAGAAAAAGCATGGTCAGAAAAAGATGTTTCCTATGATTATCTGCGGGTATTTGGTTGCAAGACTTTTGTGCATATTCCCAAAGATGAGCGGTCCAAGTATGATGTCAAAACACGACAATGTGTTTTTATTGGCTATAACAAAGATCAACTTGGCTATAGATTTTATGATCCAGTAGAGAAGAAACTTGTGAGAAGCCCTGATGTTGTTTTCGTTGAAAAGTAGACTTTTGAAAATATTGTCAAGATAAAGAAAGGTGTTTCTGATTCCAATGGTAACTCAACAGATTTAGAATTGATTCCTCTAACATTGGTGCCAATACAAGTTGGGGATGAAGATCATGTTGATCTGCCTAAAGAAAATAATGCTATTATCGATAATCCAGAAGATGATGATGTTCATCATCAACCATACCTGTGCACTCCCCAATTCCTTTGAAAAGTACTAATAAAGCAAGACAACCTTCTTCAAGGTATCCAAAAAATGAGTATGTGTTACTCATTGATGGGGGAGAACCATAAAGCTTTGGAAAAGCTACGACTGATGAGCACAGACATAATTAGGTAGAAGCCATGGAAGATGAAATGAAATCCTTGCATGAAAATAAGACTTTTAAACTGGTGAAACTGCCAAAAGGCAAAAGAGCTTTAAAAAATAAATGAGTGTTCAGAATCAAGCATGAAGAGAACAGTTCCCATCCGAGATTCAAAGCCAGATTGGTCGTCAAAGGATTCAGTCAAAGAAAAGGAATTGACTTTGATGAAATTTTCTCACCAGTTGTGAAAATGACATCCATCCGTACAGTGTTGGGGTTAGCAGCAAGTCTTAACCTGAAGGTTGAGCAAATGGATGTCAAAACTGTCTTCCTACATGGCGATTTGGAATAGGAGATATACATGGAGCAACCAGAGGGTTTCGAACATAAGGAAAAAGTGGAATATGTTTGCAAATTGAAGAAAAACCTCTATAGCTTGAAACATACACCAAGATAATGGTAGAAGAAGTTTGAGTATGTTATAAGGGAGCAAGGATACGATAAGATTACTTCAGACCATTGCGTTTTTGTACAGAAATTTTCTAATGAAGATTTCATTATATTTTTGCTCTATGTGGATGACATGATGATTGTTGGCCGGAATGTTTCAAGAATTAACAACTTGAAAAAGAAGTTGAATAAGTTTTTCGCCATGAAAGACTTAGGGTCAGCAAAACAAATTCTTGGCATGAAGATTATCTGAGACAGGAGTGCCAAGAAATTATGGTTGTTACAAGAGAAGTACATTGAGAAAATACTTCAGAGATTTCAAATGGACCAAGCTAAAGCGGTTAGTTATCCTCTTGCTATCACTTTAAGCTAAGTTTCAAACATAGCCCTTCTATAGATGAAAAGAAGGATGAGATGGACAAAATTTTATATGCTTCAGCAGTTGGAAGTTTGATATATGTCATGGTGTACACACGACCAAATATCGCTCATACAGTTGGAGTAGTGAGCAGATTCCTTTCAAATCCTGGAAAGGAACATTAGGCTGTAGTAAAGGGAATTTTCAATTATTTTTAAGGTACTTCCAAAATATGTTTATGTTTTGGAGATACCAAACCTGTATCGGTTGGATACACAGATGCATATATGACTGGCAATGTTGACTCTAGAAATTCTACATCAGAATACCTGATCACTTTTGCAGGGGGAGTTGTGTCATAGAAATCAAAGTTACAGAAGTGTCTTGCACTGTCTATAACTGAAGTGGAGTTTATTGCAGCAACAAAAACATGTAAATAGTTACTATGGATGTAGAATTTCTTGAAAGAACTTGGGTTGCAACAAGACATATATCAGTTGTTTTGTGATAGTCAGAGTGTTATCCATCTTGGAAAGAATGTCTCCTTTCACTCAAGATCAAAATATATTGATGTGAGATATCATTAGATCGGGGATGTAATGGAGAATACACTATTACAACTTGAGAAAATCCATACAACAAAAAATGGATTAGACATGTTAACAAAGGTTCTACCAAAATCGTATTTTGAATACTGTCGATTAACTGTTGGAATAGTGGAGCTTACTTATTGTTGGGAGGGGGAGATTTGTTGAAGTGTCGATAGCCACATTTGTTGACAAATGTGGTGTGGGTCCCTCTAACATGTGAGACCCACCACATATTTAAAAGAAAAAGTCAGAAAAATCTGCTATCGAACAAAGAAATTTTTTTGAGTTCACACTAGATATTTGCCTATAAATAGACAATAAGTTTTTCATTTCTAAAACAACAATGTCAATTCATTTGAGAGAATTAGAGTTAGAAAGTTAGACTTTTGGAAATTTTTCTAAAAATTGGGGAGTGACAAAAATAGTAAAAAAAATATTTTTTTGGTGTTTTTGAAAAACACTTGTTTGCCACTATTTTTGGGTTTATCTCAAAATTGTTGTATTACCTCTAGCATGTGTCTAGAGAAGTCTCTCTCTTTATACCCATTAATTTTATTAGTGGAAGAAAAAAATATTCAAAATGTTGTCCGTGGATATAGCCCAAATTAAAAGGAGAACCACGTTAAATTGTCGATATTATTTTTGCTGATTATTTTATTTCATATTTATTTGTGTTATTTTATCCGCTATACCCAACATTCTAGTGAACTCGTAAACATATTGCTACTTCTTATCTCTCTTAAAGTCTTAAAAATTAACCATTTTTAGATACTGCTAATTAAAGTATTTTATTGACTTTTTTTCATTTTTTTTACCATTTCCAATAGATAATTCTATTTATTTTAAGTGTCTTCAAAAGAATATAAATTTTATTGTTAGCTTGTCTTTGGTTAATGGTCCTCGTGATCCATCCAATATTTTATATACATACACAAACAACAAGTTGATTTCATAATGCAACACAATCGGTAGAATATGTTTAGAACACATTGTATATAAATTTATTCAAGTGAGAGAAAAAAATGTATGAATGATTCAACCTCCTTGCCTGGCTAAACATAAGATCTAATAAAGTAATGCATTAGTGGTTTCAAATTTGTTGTAGTCAACTTACAAACAAATGTTACCAACAAATCTGTAAACATAAAAGAGATTTCTTTTCAACTATTCCATTACAAATTTCATCACTAGATATTAATTGTTATGAACAACAAGCAAAAAGACTACACATTACTGGCTTAATTTCAGTACATAAAGTCTTTAAATATTTAAAAGTAGCAAAACAATTGGGTGTACAAAAAAAAAAACTTAGCAAAAAAGTTGACCAATTCGGTTAAAACATAATGACAGTGACTTCAACCAAATGGTTCACACATTCAAAAACAGTCTTAACATTCTTCAAAACTTTTATGAGTTTTCCATACATTATGGTTAATGCAATAAAATCAATTGTCAATTGGTTGTGTGAGGTTCTTAGAGTTTTAAGTTCAATATTTACAATAAAGCTAGAATTAAACTTGCAAAGCATAAGATCATGGTAGTTGTAATTAACTATCTCAATGACATATAAAGTTCTAAGATGGTTTAGTGAAATCAAAGTAACCATATTTTTAGCCTTCAAACTACTCTTTATACTAACACCAATGCTATAGGAGATAAATATAAATCTATAACTATCTTGATGTAGGTAATAAATGATGCATAAATACATATCTTCAGGCATAGTTTGACAATCACATGTACAATGAGATATTTCCAATTGTTTTAGTACAACATCTAGAACATAAATAAGTAGAATCCGAACAATAGACATATAAAATGAACACTATGTAAATAAAACGACTAATAAACCATGCATTAAAATATGGGTAAAGTCTACATAAACTATTAAAATAGAGTTTTTTCTTTAATTTTAAAAAAATTGCTATGCTATTTTTTTGAGTTATTAATGTAGTAAAGAACTTATAAAATATAGAAAGAGAACAATCGTAAATAAATAAATACCTTAGTAGTGAGGATAAGCATAAAAAAAACAAAAGATTAAAAGATTGAATAGCAAATATAGCTTGAATAATTCTACCTAAAAGAGTTGAGAATGAGAAAAATTAAAGATGAAAAGAGCGGGTATAAGATTTTCTATTTATATAAGGCAAATAGTAGATTAAGGATAATAATATAAATTGAGTTAGAAATATGGTGCAGTTAATGGTGAACATTTAATATTTCTAACACACGGAAATCAATATAAATTTTATACACACTAAACTGATTACTCAAGGGTACAGTACACATGTACATCAACAAATACATATAAATAAACAATCATTACCACAAAAAAATTCTTGAAAATTGCAGATTTTGACACACTAAGATGTTAAAAAAATTTATTAAAAAAATGCAGATTTTGACATATTGTTGACTCATCATTATGTAATGCACATGCATCAACATACATATATAAACAAATCCATCATAACCATATCTAAAACAATTAAAATAATATCAAATCTTGTTATATCTAGTAACTTAAATGATTAGAATTTCCTTACCAAATCTTATCTTAAATATAAAAGATATTATCATCTAAACAACTGACCAAATGACATTCAAAAAATAAGTTATCAATGCAACATCAGTAATCAACCATTAGAAATTTAATTGATTATCAAACCATTACTTGGATGATCAATAAGGAAGAAATAAGTTGCTATACATTTCTCATTTTATAATAATAATTATCAAAAAAAAAAAGATTAAGTTGAACACAATATATACACACCATACAAATAAATTTCAAAACTAAAAGTAACTCAATGAACTAACATATTTATTTTTACAAAGAGGAGCTAAACTAATACGAATGCGGACATGATAATAAATTTTTTTTAATACAATTTCAAAGGCCAAACATCTAACTAACACATAAATCCACAATTCAATTGTTGTAAATTCAATTAAATTATATCAAGTCCATGAGCAAAATTCATTAATTATAAAAAAAATCACTAGTCAAAGCACAACCATAAAAATAAATAACATATTAAATAAATAAATTATTAGAGATGACCTAAAAAACAAAAGTTATAAAAAATAATAATAAAGATTAAATGCTATAACTTCAAGATAAAGAAAATAATAAATTCTATAAAATCTCTTTGAGTATGAAAACTAAATACTATAACCATCTTTGAGAGACTACCATAATGTAAATGATAAAGAAAATAAACAAAAACGTGTTGAAAATCATTACAAACAAAGGAACTAAAAAATGGGAAAATTGAAAGGAGAAAAAATAAAGAAAAAAATGTTTGCTAATATAACAAAGAATAAAAGGGAGAATAATGAAGAATATAAATTAAGACAAATGTAAATGCAAGAGTATATGGGAAGAAGATAGAGTTATTGAAGGTTTGAAGTGGTTATAAATAAAAGACATAAATATGGTTTACTTTAACATAAGTTATAAGCATGTCCAATTTTTTTGCTAGTGATAAAAAAGTAAAATTAGAAAGAAGAATTAAAGAATACCATTGAATAACCATTTACTATTTGCAAAATCATCAATTTCCTAACTCATTAAGCGACTCAACAATACTTAAAGTAGTAAACATTAATGATTTTTGAAAAAAAGAAAAAGAAAAAAAGAGCAACAAATAGATTAAAATCTCTTTAAGCATAAGGGAAATTTTACAATCAAATCAATAATAATACATTAACAACCAACAAACAACTTCAAATTCAAACTTAATAATATAAAAACAATAAAATGTATAAAACACATCTCATGTTAATAACAATTATCACAATTCAATTCAAATCATGTTAATAACAATTATCACAAAAACCAACCTTAAAAAAATTAAAACGAAGGCAGAAATATATATTGACCAATGATAATAATAGTTAAAAACACTAATTGGTAATTTGTAGAAGAATGTACCTGCACTTTTTTTTTTGAAAAAGTTAGAGATGAAACTTTAAAAATAGTTTTGCTACAGAGAAAACACTGAAAGAACAAAAACAACCTTAAATAATTAGAACAAAGGCATAAATGAAATTCAAAAAATAGATCTAATAGTTAGATAAAGGGTAATTACAAGGGCAATCCATAGTTAAAAAGGGAAAAAGTGAACATATGTGATTGAAAATCAATAGATAAAGGATAATAACAACGGAAAGGAGAAATAACGACCAAATGTAGCTATAAATCAATTGAGAGATGGGGTGATGGTTGGTTAGAAACCTGTAGAAAAAAATTAGTAATCACCATGAAACCTAAAAAACCAAAATAGTTCTATTGAAAACAAAGTGGGGAAGATAATAGGGAGAAAAATGAGTATGATAAGCAAAGAAAAGGCAAGAGGAGGAAAAATCAAGAGAATGAGGAAAATAGAGGCGGCTGGAGGCAGAAAATGGTAAAGAGAAGAAAGAGAGATAAAGGTTAAGGTTATTGTAATGCCTGTAATTAGGGCCTAGTAATTAATATAGATTTGGAAAAGAAAAGTATGTTTAAAAGTTATGGAACAAGAGATGAAAAGAAACAAGAAAATGATATATTACAAGGTTCACACCTGTGACTAATCTTTCACGACTATGAACCATTGGGTTTGAGCAGATTCACAACTATAACAGTAGAGTCCCGCATGTAAATATTGTCAACTATAAAATCATAGCAGTTGTCATTTCTTGCTCTCACAACCTAAAATAAAAAAAAACCCTAAAACTTGAAGATTTCTCCTACCAATGGCCAATGCTTATGTTTTTTTTATTCTCGACCCTAAACACCTAAGACAAAGTAAATGATCAAAGATTAAGCAAGATTTTGGGCAAGAGGAGCTTAAAAAATAGGTGTTTTGAAGAGGTCAAATCATAGGAGGAAAAGAGGAGACAAATCTCCCTTTCATTTGTGTTTTCCTTCGATTAAGGTAAGGAATCATGTTTGCCTTTAGTTTTACAAGTTTCCATAGCTTTGATCATGTCTAATTCATATTTGGGTTGAGGCCCATTTCAAAATGGGTTAGGTTATGGTACAATTTTGAGAGTTTATGGTTAAAAAACTCTCTTTAAGTTGTTCTAAGGACATAACATGTGTTAGTAATAAGTTAAAGGAGTTTAAGGGTTAATGTTAGGGTTTTATGCTTTATGGCTTTAAAGGCAAGGTTCATGGGTTATAGATTTTGATATAGCTATGTTATATATGATAGGAGTTGAAAGAGGAGGTAGTGGAATCCACCATAAGGATAAACAAGTTTGAAAAAAGCTTAGTTTTTTAGACTTCATTAAAGGTATGTACATATATGCATTCAAATTTCCAAATATAATATGTTGGGTGTTAATTAAATAATGATTGAATTTGTATGCTTTAAATGCTAAATGTCAAGCTCAAATGAGGTAATTAATGCCATGGGATAAGATTTTGAGTATGAAATGCTATAAATGTAAGTATGTTTTGAATAAACAATGTTTATGTTTATAATGTATATGTAATAAATGTGCCTAAAGAGGCATTTATGAAATAATAAATGATGATGCCTAATGGGTGAAAGAGGCAAGTAACAAATGATTAAATGTATATGAAAGCATTAATGCTTGAAAAGAATAGATGGTGAATAAGGAAATGGTAAGTGTAGTGATTATGTATATTGAATGATCCTTTAACATGTTTTAATGCATGATGAGATGAGAATGTTTATTGGAAAAGGTTATCATGGGACAATCCTTAGAGCTTTGCATGTGACTTGTAATGAGTGACTTGTAATGAATGCATGTTTTTAATACTGTCAACTGCTGAAAAAATTAAATTCACACCCGTGGCTAGGTGTTCACTACCTTAAATCTCATCTGTCACGTACGTGACTATATTTTTCACACCCATGAAGAAAATGCATAAAATGAATATAAGTGTTTATGATATAGTTCACGGTTTGGTTTATAGATAGGGGTGCCCAAGAATGAATCTTTATGGTCGTGAACATATAGTTCACACCTGTAAAGCTTGCTTTAAATGAGATTGTTGCCCAGATATTAAGCCAAAAAGGGGGGGTTGAATTGGAGTTTCAAAAATTAAACTTTAAGGTGTGGAAATAAAAAGTTCATTATAGGAGGGATAGAGTAATTTGACACAATGATTTTTATAGAGGTTCGGGTGTTAACAAACCCTACTCCTCTCCCCAATCGCAATTGGGAGTTTAACTAACACACTAAGTGTTACAATGGAGTTTTACAAGCTCACTCCCAACTATGGTGTTTCTCACAATGGCTCACACCTAACCCAGAAATCCCTTGTATTTTAGTGGCTCACACGATAACCAATTCCTTGTGTTTTACAAGCTCACACAAACAACCTTTACTTTGTGTTTTACAAGCTCACACAAATAACCTTTACTTTGTGTTTTACAGGCTCACACAAATAACCTTTACTTTGTGTTTTAAAGGCTCACACAACTAACCCTTACAAGTGTTCTACTCTTAACCCATAAATACCCAAAACTCACTTGAGTAATAAATGATTATAGAGAGAAACACTCACAAATCTTTATTGCTCAATAACTAAAGAGCAAAAAGATTTTTACAGAGAATAGGTATTGGTTCTCAAAGAATTGAATGTACAAATAGCTTGTAATAAGATTTTGATTCAAACTATTTGCTATCCTCTTGTTCTGAATGCATAAATGACTTCCATTTATAGTCTGATGGCTGATTATAGCCGTTGGGGTGCATTAAATATGAAACTAGCCGTTGTACCAACCAAATAATCGCGCCTGACATTTTTCTCTTTTATCATTCACGGGCGTGACATTTCTTCCCAAGCCGTGACTGAAGTGGTGACCTTGGTCGTGAAGCTCTCTGGAATGTTTTGAAACATTGGGTCACGGGCGTGACATACATATTCACAGGCGTGACAAACTTCCCAGCCGTGATCCAAGTGGTGACTTTGGTCGTGAAGCTCTCTGGATGAAAATGTCATGAACATTCACGGGCGTGACTTAAAAGTCCATTTCACGGTTTGTTCTTCCTTCATGGTCTTGAACTTTAAATGTTGGTTTTGGTAACGGTTAGCTCTTTCAAGGGCGTGACACATAGGGTCACGGGCGTGAACATGCTACTTCCTTAATTTTGTCTTTCAAGGATTATTCTTCCAATATTTATTCTTGCTATTTTATTCCATACCCTATTTAATAGACTTAGAAAACAAGTATGTTAAATTCAATATTGCTATTTTATTTGTTATCATCAAAATGACATAAATACCCCTTAAGGTTTAACAATCTCCCCCTTTTTAATGGTGACAAATAATATAGCAATATGTGTTTTTGAGAAGCCTCCCACTCAAAAGATGCTTAGTATAAATAATTGATAAAATGCAAGATTTGTAAAGAATGTTGTAGCATTGAAATAAACTTACTAGTTTTTTAAGTATATACAAGTTATATGTGAAGTATATCCAATATATACCATAATTTCTTTTAAAGCATGAAGTATATGTAAAGTATACTTTGAGTATATCATGGCATATTCATTTTTGTAACTTGCATTAAGGTATATGCAAAGTATACTTAAGGTATATCTTATGTGTATAAAGCTCAATTTCTCAATTTCATACTTGCATATTAATTTTGAATCAAATTTTGAGTATTTCTAATTTCTTCCTACCTAATTCAATGTCAATGTATTTATAGGTTTTTGATTCAAAATTCATTTATCTTAATATATTGCTAGGTTTTCCCCTATAATATATTGATAGTTTCTTCTATATTTCTAGTTTCTCCTATATTGCTAGTTTCTCCCCCTTTTGTCATCAATCAAAAAGGATATAAAGATATCAAAAAGATAAACAAAAGCAAATATATTAAATAAAGGGAAATACAAACAAAGTTAATTAAAGTTCAGAAATGAAATTTAAAGTTTCCTACACACAACAAAAAAAAAGTAAATAAAGAAGCAAATAAGCAAATTTAGGCTATCATCTAGCCTAAAACCTAGCCGGACATCCTATCTCGAAGCCTAGCAACCTCTGCCTCAAGCCTGTCCATCCGAGACTCTATGAAGTCTTTGAGGTTCTCCAACCTCTCGTCCATCGAAGCCTGCAGCTGCTTAAAATGTGGTGCCAAGAGGTCAACCACCTGCTGCGCTAAATTCGGTGTGGAAGCCGAAGATTGTCTGATGTCCTGCTCAGCCACTAGAGGTGCTTCCTCAACCCGAGCCCTTTTCTTCTCTGGATTCATTGGAGGCCGGCTTTAAAGTCTTCCGTGTCATTGTCTTCCCATATTATCTCCCCAGCATTGTCTGTGAAGCGGTAGAAAATATTGTTCTCGTGGATAATTCTGACAGCCGCTCCCATTTTTATGAAGGACTCAACATCCAAGCGATCTCGAGGATGCCCAGGGATGTGGTTGAAATGATGCTCATCCAGCTTCAAATAGCCAAGCTTCAAGGCTATGTGGGTGACATAACCACCGATCAGTATATCTCCTGTGGGTTTGGTGGCAATGGACAGAAGATGGTTTGCAAACTATCTAGAGAGTGCCACGGTAAGTCCTCTTCGAGCCATCTCAAATAGGAAGAGTTCTGATTTTCTAACGGTCCCATTGCTTTCTCCCCGAGCGAATATGCTATATGTCAGGAACCTATGCAAATATTTGTGCACTGGGGACCTGAGATGTGTGCTCTTGGTCTTCTTGACATCCCAGCTGCAATTGGTGCCAAAATGTACCCAAGCTCGAGGGGCGGAGAATTCTACTTCACTGTCATTTAGGATGCCATCTGATGGTAAGTTGAATAATTCCCCAAATTCAATGGCACTGAGGGTGTTGGGATTGTTGCAGAGTTGGAATTTCACCACTCCAGTAGGTGACACTTGCAAAGTGTTGAGGAATTCTAGTGTTAGCTCCCTCAATGTTAGCTGGTGAATCTCTACAAATTCTTTCAAATGACAGGTCTGGAGTTGCTCTGTCATAGCCGTTTCGAGCCCGAGAGTTCGGACGATTTGCCATTCGAAGGACCTAGATGACAGTAGAGGCCTTTTCTTCAAAATGGAGTACCGGGGATGACATTGCTCCGGAATTCAGTTCATGAGGTAATCTGCATACCTCCTAGGAGCATGAGACTTCTTTCACTTTCCCTTTGATGAGGCACTCTCCATTTGAGTTGAAGAAGTAAACTTGTGAGGGATTGAGAAAATTTTTGACAGAAAATTTTTAAGGAAACCCTAAGAATATATGATTTTTGATGAAGAATTGAACTTTTGATGGTATTTATAGGAAACATTTGTGACTTGAGGGCTGGAATCTTCAATGTTTCATTGAATGTGTGTAAATGAGAGCAGTTTCAAGGAGTTGAAGAGTTGAAATGAGAAAAATAACCGGCTGTTCTTTTATATGCTAGATGCATTCACGGGCGTGCAATGATTGTTCACAGGCGTGAATGGTCGTGTTCACATTTTGTTGAAGGAATGCTCCACCCATGAATAAAGGCGTGAATATGTTCACAGTCGTGACCTTTGAATATCACGAGCGTGACTGATGAACTGTCACGGGGGTGAAATAATAGTCACGGGCGTGAAAGATTGAATTTCACTACTTATGCCTGTGAAACAAGGCGTGACTCAAGGCGTGAACGCCTCTATTAGTTTTGGGGTGTAAAGGTTCACAAACGTGAAAATGCGTCACGGGCGTAAAAATGTCTTTTCACGGGAGTGAATGAAGTCGTGAAAATAAGCTCACCACTTGAAGCCGTGAACCATGTCGTGAATCAAGTCGTGAACGATACTACCTCTTTTGGCTATTTAAGTCACAGACGTGAACATATGTCACGGGCGTGACGTCCCTAAAATTTTCATCAAATAAAATTAAGTCATAAAAACAAGACTAAATCATTTCAATAAATATTCTATCCCTTATAACATAAATTTTCATCAAAATTACTACCTTATATCTAGTGATATGATACAAAATTAAGATTATCAATTAAGATTTCATAATTTAGCAATCACAAGGTTAATCCATCAATCATACCAAGTTCTCTTTTAATGAAATTAAATCTTTCCTCATTTAGAGACTTAGTAAAAATATATGCCAATTGATTTTCTGTGCTTATAAATTCGAATGCAATATCTCCATATTGAACATGATCTCTAATAAAGTGGTGTCTAATGTCAATATGCTTACTTCTTGAGTGTTGAATAGGATTCTTTGAAAGATTTATAGCACTTGTATTGTCACATTTAATAGGTATATGGTTCATCTCATGACTATAGTCCTTAAGTTGTTGTTTCATCCAAAGAATTTGACTACAACAACATCCAGCTGCTACATACTCTGCTTCAGCAGTTGAAAGAGCAACTGAAACTTGTTTCTTACTAAACCAAGAAACTAAGCATTCTCCAATAAAGTGATAAGTACCTGAAGTACTTTTTCTATTTAAAAGACTACCAGCATAGTCTGCATTTGAATATCCTATAATATAAAAGGATGAATTTCTAGGATACCATAAACCTAGATGCAATGATCCGTGTAAACATCTAAGAATTCTTTTTACTGCATTTAAATGAGATTCTTTAGGACATGATTAAAATCGTGCACACAAGCAAACAATATACATTATATCAGGTTTAGATGCAGTAAGATATAAAAGAGATCCGATCATACCTCTATAAAGCTTTTCATTAATGCTCTTACCCTTTTCATCATTGTCCAATTTTGTTGATGTGCTCATGGGAGTCTTGACATTCTTGCATCATTCCATACCAAATTTCTTGATTAAATTTTTGGCATATTTGGATTGGTTGATGAATATGCCCTCATTGCTTTGCTTTATTTATAGACCAAGGAAATACTTAAGCTCTCCCATCATGCTCATTTCAAATTCCCTAGTCATACACTTAGCAAATTCTTGACAAAGCAACTCATTAGTAAAACCAAATATTATATCATCAACATAAATTTGAACAATTAGTATATCATGCTTATGTTTTTTAATAAATAATGTTATGTCAACATTTCTCTTTGTAAAACTATTTTCTAATAGAAAATAACTTAGCCTCTCATACCAAGCTCTTAGGGCTTGTTTCAAAACATACAAAGCTTTTGAAAGTTTAAAAAATATGATTTGGCAAATCATAGCTTTCAAAGTCTGGTGGTTGTTCTACATACACTTTTTCCTCTATTTAACCATTTAGAAATGCACTTTTCACATCCATTTGAAAAAGTTTGAAATTCATGTGACATGCATGTGCTAAAAGTATTCTTATGGCTTCTAGTCTAGCTACATGAGCATATGTTTCATCATAATCTATACCTTCTTCCTGATTATATCCTTTTGCAACTAATCTAGTCTTATTCCTAGTTATTGAACCTTGTTCATCTAGTTTATTTCTAAATACCCATTTGCTACCTATAATTTGATAATCCTTGGGTCTAGGTACTAAGGTCCATACCTTACTTCTCTCAAATTGGTTGAGTTCCTCTTGCATGGCAATTACCCAACTTTTATCATTAAGAGCCTCATCAACATTTTTAGGCTCAATTGGAGAAATAAAAGCAATGTCAGTGACTAAATGTTTGAAATGAGATCTAGTACTTACTCCCCTTGAGAGATCACCAATGATTTGTTCTTTTGGATGATCTTTCATCATTCTCCATTTTTTTGGGAGTTCTTGTTCGTTTTCTTCTTGAGTTTGAGGTAGAGAATCATTTTGATGTTAATCTTCTTGATCATTTGCTTCTTTCCCATTTCCAAGATCAAGTCTTTCTATGTTACCTAAAACATCATCAAGAACACTACCTTTCACAAGATCAAGTCTACTAGATTCATTAAAAACAACATGCATGGATTCTTCAACAGTTAATGATCTTTTTTTAAATACTCTATATGTTTTGCTATTTGTAAAGTATCCTAAAAAGATACCTTCATCAGATTTAAAGGCAAAATTTTCAAGATTGTCCTTGGTATTCAATATGAAGCACTTGCATTTAAATACTCTAAAGTATGATATCAAGAGCTTTCTTCCATTCCATAGCTCAAATGAGGTTTTGTTTAAAATAGGTCTTTTGAAAACTCGATTTGAAATATAACATGCAGTATTTGTGGCTTTTGCCCAAAAGTAAGTTGGTAAATCATATTCATTGAGCATTATTTTAACCATTTCAATTAAAGTTCGATTTTTCCTTTCAACTACCCCATTTTGTTGAGGTGTCCTAGGAGATGAGAAATTATGCGAGATGCCATGTTCAAGACAAAGGCTTTCAAAGTTTTCATTTTCAAATTCTTTCCTATGATCACTTCTTATCTTTGAAATACAATACCCTTTTTTCATTTTGAACTCTTTTAGCAAATTTTTTAAAATTTTCAAAAGCATCACTATTTTGAGCTAAGAAAATTACCCAAGTAAATCTAGAGTAATCATTTACGATGACAAATGCATAATTTTTTCCTCATAAGCTAGCAATTCTAATAGGTCCGAATAAGTCTAAATGCAGGAGTTGAAGAGGTTTTGAGGTACTTACTATGTTTTTGGCTTTGAAGGATGACTTGTGTTGCTTTCCTCTTTGGCAAGGTTCACATGTCTTGCCTTTTTCATATTGAACTCTTGGCAGTCCTTTTACTAGTTCTCCTATGCTGAGGATTTGTATTAAGTCCATGTTAGCATGACCAAGTCTTCTGTGCCACAACCAAGATTCATCACTAGTAGTCACAAGACATTTAGAGGAATGGTTAGATAGTTCATGTAAATTTATTATGTATGTATTGACATCTCTATTTTCTTTAAATATCTCCTGACCATTCATAGAGAGCACAAGACATTCATTGGAAATAAAAATTACTTTGTTTCCATTATCACATAATTGACTTACACTTAACAAGTTATGTTTCAAGTCATCAACAAGTAAGACATCTTTAATAAAAGAAGTGTCATTAGTACCAATAGAACCAATGCCAATTACCTTACCCTTTGCATTGTTTCCAAAGGTAACTTTACCTCCATCAATACTTTTGATTTCATTAAAAAGTTCTTTGTCTCCTGTCATATGCCTTGAGCATCCACTGTCCACTAGCCAAGCATTTTTGTTTATTGTGGACTTGAGGCATACCTATAGAATCACAGTTCAAGTATGATTTTTAGGTACCTAAATGAGATTGGGTCCTTGGGGGTTAGCACATGAAGGTTCCCAATGAGCCTTTCTTATCCAATAATGTTTATTTATGTGACCAATTTTCATACAATAATTACATTGTTTCTGTCTAAACTTGCTTTTTGGTCTTACAATATTTTTGAATGCCATATTTCTGTTAAACTGATTTTGAGAACAATGGCATGCACAATCATGGTTAATTGATGCTTTTCTAGATGCATGCTTCTTATACATAAAAGTATGATTATTCTTTTTATGTATAGAAGGTTTAATATGCTTATTTCTAGGTGTTGTTCTAACAGGTGTGGAGATGTGAGGTTCACTAGACTTAACAAAGATGGTTTTGTGAGAAGATGATGATGTGTCCTTAAATCCTAGACCATGTCTAATTAAGGGTGATCTTTGAGACACAATGAGAGTATCTAAGCTCTCTTTACCTTTGTGAAATTTAGAAATGGAATTTCTAAGTTCCTCAACTTCATTTTTCAAAGTATTATTTTTTTTAGCAAGGAAGCGGTTGAGGGTCTTGTTGAGTATTCATCTAATGACTTTTGGAGAGATTCATTAGATGATTTAAGCTTTATGTTTTCCTTTTCTAAATCATCTATCTTATTTTTTAAATTAGAGATGTTATTTCTATAATTAGTAAATTTACTTCTATATTTCTCTAATTCTAGATTTAATTCTTCTATTAGGCTTTGCTCATCATCATCATCATCACTATCATCATCATTATCACTACTATCATTGTTCAAAGAGTATAAGTGTAGTGATCTTACCTTATTCGAGATGTGATCCTCAATAGCCATGAAACATAGGTTGACCTCTTCGCTTTCATTATCATCTCTTTCACTTGAAGAGCTTTCGTCATCCCATGTGGCTTTGTGACCTTTCTCCTCATTGTCTCTTTGGTATTTCCTTTTATGCTTCTTGAGCCTTGGACATTCTGGTTTGTTATGTCCTTTATTTCCACACTCATAGCACTTTACCTTTTCCTTACTTCTTTGTGCATCATTAGAAGTTTGTTTGGGGTTTCTTTGCCTGAATTTTCTGGAGCTGCTCATTTTCTTCTCAATGATTCTTTTTAATCTTATTGAAAGCATAGCAATGTCCTCATTTTCATCATCACTCATTTCTTCATCATCTTCACTTTCTTCTTGAGATTTTGAAGTAGAGGCTTTGAGTGCTAAGGGTTTTCTTTTCTCTGGCTTTGCTTCAAGCTCTCTATCTCTTTTCACTGCCATTTCATGTGTGAGAAGTTTGCCAATCAGCACATCAGTATTCATGATGCTCATATCTTCATTTGCTTCTTCTATGCCAGCAACTCTTGAGCCATAATCCTTAAGGGGAAGACTTCTCAGGATTTTGTCGTTTACATCCTCCAAACTCAGATGCTTTCCAAGTTTCCTCATTCCATTTATAATGGCTAGAAGACGGTTGGTCATGTCAGTGATTGACTCATTGGTTTTCATCTTGAAGAGCTCATATTCTGAGGTCAGAAGTTGAATCTTATTGGATTTAACTTGCTTAGTTCTTTTAGTTCCAAGTTGAATCTTCTCAGTGATTGACCCAATGTCTTCCACATGTTGTATGCTGTTGGGCAATGTTGTATTCTTCCACATTCTTCAATAGATAATGAGCTTGATAGGATTGTCATTGCCTTCTTGTTTTTGAAGTTTGCTCTTCTTTGAGGCTCTGTCCAATCATCTCTTGATAGGATTTCTTCTTCACCATCAACTCCTCTTCTGGTTGGTGGTGTCCATTCTTTTCGTACACTATCCCAGACTTCAATTCCTTCACTATCCAGATATGTCTCCATCCGAAACTTCCAATAGGCATAATTTGCTCAATCAAAGTAAGGTTTGAGACTTTGGAATCCTTCACTGGCCATATCTTAATCTTTACTAGCGCTTTTTAGGCTTCGATGCTAGACTAAGCTCTAATACCAATTGTTGCCCAGTTATTAAGCCAAGAAGGGGGGGTTGAATTGGAGTTTCAAAAATTAAACTTTAAGGTACGGAAATAAAAAGTTAATTATAGGAGGGATAAAGTAATTTGACATAAGGATTTTTATAGAGGTTCGGGTGTTAACAAACCCTACTCCTCTCCCCAATCGCAATTGGGAGTTTCACTAACACACTAAGTGTTACAATGGAGTTTTACAAGCTTACTCCCAACTATGATGTTTCTCACAATGGCTCACACCTAACCCAGAAATCCCTTGTGTTTTAATGGCTCACACAATAACCAATTCCTTGTGTTTTATATGCTCACACAAACAACCTTTTATCTTGTGTTTTACAGGCTCACACAAACAACCTTTACTTTGTGTTTTACAGGCTCACACAAATAACCTTTATTTTTTATTTTAAAGGCTCACACAACTAACCTTTACAAGTGTTCTACTCTTAATCTTGAAATACCAAAAACTCACTTGAGTAATAAATGATTACAAAAAGAAACACTCACAAATCTTTATTGCTCAATAACTAAAGAGCAAAAAGATTTTTACAGAGAATAGGTATTGGTTCTCAAAGAATTGAATGTACAAATAGCTTGTAATAAGATTTTGATTCAAAGTATTTGTTATCCTCTTGTTCTGAATGCATAAATGACTTCCATTTATACTTTCATGGCTGATTATAGCCATTGGGGTGCATTAAATATGAAACTAGCCGTTGTACCAACCAAATAATCGCGCTTGACATTTTTCTCTTTCATCATTCACAGGCGTGACTATGTTTGTCACGGGCGTGACATTTCTTCCCAAGCCATGACTGAAGTGGTGACCTTGGTCGTGAAGCTCTCTGGAATGTTTTGAAACATTGGGTCACGGGCGTGACATACATATTCACAGCGCGTGACAAACTTCTCAGCCGTGATCCAAGTGGTGACTTTGGTCGTGAAGCTCTCTGGATGAAAATGCCATGAACATTCACGGGCGTGACATTTTGATTCACGGGCGTGACTTAAAAGACCATTTCACGGTTTGTTCTTCCTTCCTGGTCGTGAACTTCAAATGTTGGTTTTGGTAACGGTTAGCTCTTTCACGGGCGTGAACATGCTACTTCCTTAATTTTGTCTTTCAATGATTATTTTTCCAATCTCCATTCTTGCTATTTTATTCCATATCCTGTTTAATAGACTTAGAAATCAAGTATGTTAAATACAATATTCTATTTTATTTGTTATCATCAAAATGACAGAAATACCCCTAAAGGTTTAACAGAGATTTACAAATTGTTTCAATGCAATGGTTATGCATGTATTTGATAATGACACGATTAAAGTATGCTCATATAATTTCCAGCATGAGAATGTTACATGATGCATTTCCACATGAACCAAAGTAAACTTGATATACGATATGAATGTTAAATTGAAGTGTAATAAAGGCAAAATGAACAAGTTAATCCCAGATTCGATACTAAGACTAGTAGGAGGATATATGGTGTGCTATTAAAGGGGTTATGGTATTGTAGTTATATGTTTATCCAATCAATGTGGCTTAAGCTCAAAAATGTCATTGACTTGAGTAATCTGGACTGACACACGTTATTACAGATGGTATTACATGCAAAAACTATAAGTTTACTCAGTCAATATAGCTAGTATGGACTGGTGCTATTGACTTGAGGAGTCTATACTAACACATGTTTACAGATAGTGGCAGAGTGGCTTAAGGTTGGAGAGCGCCCCTGTCCACAACTCATATCCGAACTGTCGGTGTTGAGAGTTATTGGGCAATAATATCAAAAATATTAAGTAAGTAAAGAATACATTAACATGAAATGAATGCAAATGCATAAGTATGCAAGTAAGTTTATACACACAGTAAAATGTTACATGCTATAGTTATCATTATATATGTTCAACGAATTATACTTCCACATTGTAAGATAGTCTATATGATATTATAATTTTATTGTCATGTCATGATATTCTTATATGATGCCATGAAATACGTATAATGTATAATTGTAAGTGAATTTCTATGCTTATATGTAAAGGTGAGCATCGGTCGGTTCGGTTCAAAACCGAACCGAATTTTAAAAAAATGAACCGATTATTATTTTGAAAAATCGAAATGAATAATAATAAAAATCGAATCTAACTGAACCAAAATATTTCAATTTGATTTAATCGGTTTTATTAATTAATTAATTAATATATTTTATAATAATTATTAATATATTTTATCAATTATAATAGATTAAAAAAACCAATTATCGTAACTTTAACAATTATAATATATAAGTTATAATCAATTAATATAATTTTATAAATTACTATCAATTAAATTCAATTATCACAATTTTATAAATTAGTATAAATTAAAATCAATTATTATAATTTTATTTATTACTTATAAATTTAAATTAGTTAACATAAATTAGAATAAATTTTCATAATTAATTACAATTTTATACTATAAATTAAAATCAATTATCATAAACTATAATTTTTTTAACTACAAATTAGAATAAAATATATATATATATAAAATTTTGGTCGGTTCGGTTTAATAGATTTTTAATGTTCAAAAATCGAAATGAACCGAAAAAACTGAAGTATTAGAAAAAATCGAACTGAATAGACCGAATTTGATTCGGTTCGGTTTTGCTCACCCCTACTTATGTGTACCACTAAGCTTTCAGTAGCCTAGCGTGTATGTGTTTTTTCCAAGCACATCAGAGCCTTATAGATAAGTAGAAGTTGAACAAGAAAAGCAGTTCAGACATCAAATCAGACCCTGCGTGGGTCGATGATAGCGCATGTTGTACTTTTGCATTTTTTTTGTATATGTCATAATAAGGGGGTTGGATATTTGTATACATATCAATGTTGAAGAATTATGTAATTCCAGATTAACGACATATATTTTTGTAAATTTTTGGTCAAGGGTTAACATGTTTTATTTATGAAATAAAATTTAAATATTAAGTCAAATATTTTTTTTATTATATGTTTTATGCAAGTTATCATGGTCATGATGCAAGAAAAAATTTTAAATTTTTACGGATTTTTCATACACATGTCATGTAGCATTCACTCGTTTAATCGAGTTAATCTTGTTTAGGTGAGTGGGCACTATAGTTATGCATTGAGTTTTGACTTTATGTTGAACGGTGTCATTTAGGGTATTTTTTTAGGAGCAGTAATAGAAGTTAGATATGTTGGATGGTGCCTTTGTGGGTATGTTTTTTAGTAGCAGTAATAGATGTTAAAGACAACGCCATTTTGTTATGGGGTTAAGTGAGAGTTTAAGGGCAAAAAATTAAATGGATGAATGTTGTTTATTTGAATAGTATAAATGGGATGAATTCTAATGTATAACAATATATATTTATATTGTAGTAAATTATCATAAAAATTAATAAAATTAATAATTTTGATTAAACTCAATAATCAAGTAAGTTAGATCACTATTTTAAGATAATTTCAAATTTTGATCATGTTCACATACATGAGCCTTAATAATAAGTATATATGTATGTATTCACATACATGAGCCTTAATAATAAGTATATATAACATTATTTGTGAGTTCAAATTTTAATACGTATATTTTTTTATTGTAAAAATTTTAAATGAATCGGTTTCGGTAAAGTAAAAAATTGCCAACTATAATTATAGTTCATTTTTCTTTTTCTTTTATTTTTTTATTATTTTCTCAATTTATTTAAGTATTGTCTAAGAAAATATGTACATACATACTATTATATTGGTAAATATATATATTAATTAACATATATTAAATAAAAAGTCAATTTAGATTATTAAATATGTGTTGCTATATGACTGATAGCTTTCCTCTTGCTCGAAGTTGCTAACATTACTTGTTTCAAACATTAAGTTTTTACATGATAGGTAGAATTGAAATCAGACAAATCTGAAACATGAAACCACGAAGATATATATTGAACAATCCTAGATATTTAACTTAATTTTCATTGAATTCAAAACAGAAAGATTATAGAATAGCGGAAGTGTATATGAATCTATAGTAAATAACTTGATTTTGATAGCTATTAGAACTTATAATAGCTTTTGTACCCTTTTCTGCCTCTAATATGATGAAGGAATCTCATATATAATGTTAGGGTTACATTTTTTGATTTGTAGGATCTCAGATAAAATTGCCTACTAACTTTCTTGTTATAGTCATCAATTGATTTCTTTTTTCTAACCATCATTTTTTGTTTTCGAATTTTTGATAGATACATATTTTTTTTCATTTCATAAATCAATTAATATAGATAATGGTTTTGAAACCTTGAATTGAAGTCGACTGAAAAAATTGAGGATCGGTCCTCGTCCAATCCAGTTAATTACAATCAAACTTCCAATTTAAACTCTATTATATATTATACTAGTATGTAACCCTCACATTGCATTAGGTGAAAAAACCCACTTCATTGCATTGTTATCACAATGCATTCTTTAATCTTTGCAAAGATATGGAAAGAAATATTAGAAGTTTCATGTGGGGTAATTCAAATGATAAAAGAAGTGTTTCTTTGATCAAATGAGATAAGGTGCAACGAAATAAGAATGAAGGAGGTTTGGCTTTAAGGAATTTGGAGGCTCTCCAATCTAGCTTTTTAAATGAAATTAGCTTGGAGAATTTTACTAAACTTCGATGCTCTCTAGACTCAAGTTCTTTACTCTAAATATAAATTCAGTCGTGAGATTTTAGAGATGTCTATAGCCATATGATCATGTTCTTTTGCGTGAAAAAGGATTTGCAATGGCTGGATTTTATGAAAAAATAGGTTCTTTGGTCGTTTGGTGACGGGGTGAAAGTCACATTTTGGCTACATGATTTGGGTTCCAAAAGTCGGTGGAAATCTTCTTAGTTGTGCTATTGGGTTCTTCGAGAATGATATTTTGAATAAATCAACAAACTTTTTAGTGGATCAATATGAAAATTTGAATTGGTTCTTATTTGCTAACTTATTGCCTCATTATATTGTGCTTAAAATAACTATCATATGCCCTCCTTCATTGGTGTAGGGTGAAGATCAGCTCTTTTGGAGCCTCACTCCCTTGGGTACTTTCCACATTAAATCTGGTTATTCTTATATTATAGATATCTCTTATGATTCTGATGACTTTCTATGAAGTATTATTTGGAGGCGGAGAATTCCTCAAAGAATTAAAATATTTATTTGGCAAATTATTCATGGAGGAATCCTCACAATTGCTACCTATTTTCATTGCCACATGGCTACCTCTCTAATGTGTCCTGTGTGCGTGGACCATGAAGAAATGTCCCTGCATGCTTTAAGAGATTATGTTACTGTCACACATTTTTTGTTCCTTTTAGCTGATGAAGGATAATTGGGATTTATTTTTTATAACTCTTTAAATGTCAAAGAGCAAGTTTCGGCTTGGAGGTGGTTGTAGTTGGTCAACTACTTTTGGTGTTGGTTGTTGGGCCCTCTGAAAACGCATAAATGAGTTGATTTTTAATAACATTCACAAGCCCATTACTACACTAGTTAGAGAGGTTAAAGAGTTTTCTCTCAAATTGATAATTCCTTATTCTCTAGTGACGTGGTCACAACTGATAAGGATGCTGAAATGATTATTTGTTGAAATTGTCTTTCTCCAGATGTGATGAAGATTAATATGGATGCTTCCTTTGATCTTTGTTTAGGAATAACGGCTTGTGAAGGTTTGATTCAGGATTTCATAGGAAGGTAGAAGTTAGGGTTTGTGTCGAAGCTTGGTTGTTGTCCTCTTCTAAGAGCAAAAGCTTAGTGTCACGACCCTAGACTTTAACTAGCAATCGTGCGGCACTTAGCACGGTCCGTTGCACTAAGCCTGCCTTCCAAGCCGATAAAAGCACTCCAAAGAGAATAGAACGGAACTTAGAGATCGGGAAGATTCAATAGCAAAACAAGAACACAAGAGAGTTTGAGAGAAAAGCTTTGTATTACTTGAAATGCTTCAATTGATTGAATTGAGTGAATGATTACAAATGAATTTACATAAGGTATATATAGGCCTCCACCTCCTCAATGGATGGCCGAGATCAATTCCCACCTACCAGATGGATGGTTAGGATTAACTCCCACCTACCAAATGAATGGCTAGGATTGATTCTCACCTACCAAATGAATGGTTAAGATCAACTCCCACCTACCAAAATGGATGGCTAGGATTGATTCCCACCTAACAAATGGAGGGCTAGGATTAATTCCTACCTACCGAAATGGACGGCCACGATCCATTTAATCTAACGATTTACATTGGCCTTCTAGAATATTACATATGTGTGTCAAAATGTAAATGTGCGGGAAATTCCGCATGAACCTTTGCGGGGCGTGACACTCTCCCCCACTCAAGTTCGCGACGCCCTCGTCGCGCCTTCAAGCTTGAACCTTTCTATGTCATCTTTGAATTGCCACAAAGTGTCTTCAGGTTCCCAGCTTGCCTCTATGTCTGGGGTATTCTTCCATTTGACCAAGTATTCCCGATAACTTGGTACACCTCTACGCCGAATTAAGCGGTCTGCCAGAATGGAATCCACTCCTCTATCAAAGGAGGTTACTACCGCAGTGGGTGCCCTTTTCGATTCTCCTCGACTTGCATCTTCTTCGTCTCCATGATAAGGCTTCAACATACTTACATGAAAGACTGGATATATTTTAAGCTTGGGAGGTAGTTGTAGTTTGTAAGACACCTTTCCAACTTGCTTAATGACAGGAAATGACCCTTCGTATTTTCGTACCAACCCCTTGTGAACCTTCCGCAAGGACTTGAACTGTTGTGGTAATAATTTGACAAGGACCAAATCTCCTTCCCGAAATTCAACCATCCTCCTTTTCTTGTCAGCCCACTTCTTCATCTTTTTGGATGCCTTGTTCAAATAGGCTCGGGCCAACTCAGCTTGCTCATGCCATGCCTTAGCAAATTTGAAAGCTGCAGGACTCTTTCCTTCATAGCTTGTAGCCAAAGCATGAGGAGTCATAGGTTGTTGTCCCGTAATGATCTCGAAGGGACTCTTGTCAGTGGATTCACTTTGCTGCAAGTTATAAGAGAATTGGGCTACATCCAGCAACTTAGCCCAATCATGTTGGTTGGCACTAACAAAGTGCCTAAGATACAGCTCCAGTAGTGCATTGGCACGTTCCGTCTGCCCATCGCTTTGCGGATGAAAACTTGTGGAAAAGTTTAAGTCTGATCCCAGCAGTTTGAACAACTCCGTCCAGAACTTCCCAGTAAATCGTGGGTCTCGATCACTCACGATATTAGATGGAATTCCCCAATGCTTCACAACATGCTTGAGGAACAACCGTGCAATCTCATCTGCAGTGCAATCCGCCGAGGCAGGTATGAAGGTTGCATATTTGCTGAAACGGTCAATGACCACTATTATACTGCCAAAGCCTTCTGATTTTGGCAAGCAAGTGATGAAGTCCATCGAGACACTCTCCCATGGTCTCTCTGGAATAGGCAGCGGTTCTAGCAAGCCACCGGGTGCACGCTGCTCTGTCTTGTCTTGTTGGCAAACAAGGCAAGTTCTTACATAGGCTTCAACATCATCCCGCAGTTGAGGCCAGTAGTAAATAGACTTGATCAAGGCAAGGGTGCGTTTCATACCTGGGTGTCCAGCCCATAGTGAATCATGGCATTCCTTGATCAGCTCTTTTCTCAAGTTCCCCCACTTAGGAACGTAGATGCGGTTTTTCTTGGCATAGAGTAGTCCGTCACTCTGCCAAAATCGTCTTGTCTTTCCTTCTTTGATGAGGACTAGGAGGTTTTGAGCCAGGGCATCATGCTCCAACCCTTCTTTGATCTTTTCCAGCAAGGGACTGCTTGGTCTACTCAAAGCTGCCAACTCCGTTTTTCGACTTAGTGCGTCAGCCACCACATTGGCCTTACCGGGCTTGTATTCAAGCTTGTAGTCAAATTCTGCCAAAAAGTCTTGCCACCGAGCTTGTTTGGGACTCAACTTCTTTTGAGTTTGGAAGTAGCTAGTTGCTACATTATCTGTCATGATCACAAAGTGAGAACCCAACAAGTAGTGTCGCCACACCCTTAGACAGTGGATGATAGCAGTCATCTCTTTTTCTTGCACCGTGTAGCGGCGTTCAGTTTCATTGAGCTTGCGGCTCTCATATGCTATCGGGTGCCCATCTTGCATCAATACTCCACCAATGGCAAAGTCTGAAGCATCTGTATGCAACTCGTACATCTTACATGGGTCTGGCAAGTACAACACTGGTTCTTCGGTAATGGCCTTTTTCAAGTCATCAAATGAGGCTTGACACTTGTTTGTCCACTCCCAAGTATTGTTCTTCTTGAGTAGGTCTGTTAGTGGAGCTGCTCTTGCTGAATATGACTTGATGAATCTCCGGTAGTAGTTCACAAGTCCAAGGAAAGACCGTAACTCGGGGACCTTAGTAAGAGGTTCCCATTCTTGGATGGCTTTCACCTTGTCTCCATCCATCATCAGCTTCCCATCTTTTATCCCATGACCCAAGAACATCACCTCATCTTGGGCAAAGGAACATTTCTCCCTTTTAACATATAGCTCATTTTCTCTGAGGACCTCGAACACCTTCTTCAAATGCTCAAGATGTTCTTCCATAGTCCGGCTATATATTACTATATCATCAAGATATACTACCACGAACCGATCGAGGTAGGGATGGAAGAGTTTATTCATGAGAGTGCAGAAGGTAGCAGGTGCATTAGTGAGACCAAAGGGCATAACAAGGAACTCATAAGCACCGTACCTTGTTACACATGTAGTTTTCGGCTCATCCCCTTTTGCAATGCGCACCTGGTAGTATCCCGACCGCAAATCTAACTTTGAGAAGTATCTTGCGTTCCCCAATTGATCAAACAAATCAGCAATGAGAGGGATAGGATATTTGTTCTTTACCGTGATCTTGTTTAGAGCGCGGTAGTCAATGCACATTCTCAATGAACCATCCTTCTTTTTCTGAAAAAGCACCGGGGCGCCAAATGGGGCTTTGGATGGTCTAATGAAACCAGCATCCAACAGCTCATTGAGTTGCTTCCGCAATTCTGTCAACTCTGAGTTTGCCATCCGGTAAGGACTCATGGCTGGTGGTCTTGTGCCAGGCTCCAGCTCAATTTCATGGTCCACCTCCCTCCTTGGGGGTAACTGTTTTGGTAACGCCTCCGGCATCACATCCTGGAACTCATCCAAGACAACTTGCACCTCCGTCGGCAAGTTTAGTTGTGGTGATGCTTCATCATCATCATATTCCTTTAGAATGGCCAAGTAACTCTCTTCTTCCCTCTTCAATCCTTTCTTGAATTGAAGTGCTGAGAGAGCTTGGGTAGTAGGCTTGGTGGTCCTCTCCGTCGGTACTAGACAAGCCTTTGGTCCATCCATAATGCACATAGAGTTTGAACATGGAACAAGGAAAGCTCTTACCTGGTCCAAGAACTCCATGCCGAATACCACCGAGAAATCATCCATGGGTGCCACAGATAAATCCACTTGGCCAGTCCAGGCACCGAGACTGACCTTCACTCCGCGAGCAATTCCTTGGAGAGGTTGTGCCGCTGAGTTAACTGCTTTGAGGGAGCCACCTCCGTTGGCAACCTTGAGACCGAGTCTCTTAGCTTCCTCTAATGAAACAAAGTTGTGGGATGCACCTGTGTCGACCAGGGCTTTGGCGACTTTCCCGTTGATGGTTGCATCCACAAACATGAGTCCCTTGGGGGACTTTGGGGCACTTTGCAATGCACTAAGCAACCGCAAAGATCCCATCTTCGCACCTTCATCTGCCTCACTTCTCTCTTGATCATGAGTGGAGGCAACTAAAGCATTCAATGTCTTCCTTTTGGGACATTCTCGTGCCTAATGCGGTCCGTCGCATATGAAACACGTCACACGGGGCTTTGAGGCACCACGTTCTTCCCTTTCCTTCCCCTTGTCTCGGGGCTTGAATGAGTAGCTTTCTTTGTGATTTTTATGGTTCTGACTCTTGGCATGGCCTCCCCCATTTCTTGCTCCAACAAACTTTCTATCAGCTGGCCTCTGGCCTTCTTTGTTTGAGGAGTAATCAATAAGACTTTCAGCAACGGCAATGGCTGAAGATAAGTCTTGGACACCACGTCGTTTGAGCTCAAGATTAGCCCATGATTGGAGACCATCCATGAACAAGAATAAAGCATCCTTGTCCGATGTGTCAGGGACATCTAGCAGCAAGGTTGTGAACTCCTTCACATACTCCCTTATGCTACCCATCTGCTTTAGTCGTCGAAGCCGGCCCCTCGCCTCTTCCTCAGCATTTACGGGGAAGAATTGGCTTTTGAACTCTCTTTTGAAGTCTTCAAAGGTATCAATTGTGCACACCCCACGTTGCACATCTCCATGCCTTCGTCTCCACCACAACATAGCAGTGTCGGTCAAGTACATGGCAGTAGTTCGGATTTTACTGGCATGGTCCGTTACGCCAGTAGCCTCAAAGTATTGATCCAGCCCCCATAGGAAGTTCTCAACTTCCCTAGCATTCCGGGCACCATTGAAAGTCTTTGGCTTAGGAACTTCCACTTTCTTGGCCTCAATGATAGTGGTTGTATTGGTTCCCGAAGCCATAGCCCGTTTGCATAGTGCTAGATCACCACTCATATCCTCAACTCTAAGTAACACATTAGAAATTTCTCTTTGGAAGAGATCACGTACCTTAACAAGTTCGGATTTCAGCCCATCAATCTCTTGCCTTAACCCACCGTCTAGCTCGTTGAGGGACATCTTGACCGCTGCATGGATCTCCGCATCCTCGGCCTCCAAGCCGCTGCAACGTTCCTCCAAGTTGTCTACTCGGTCGAACAACTCTCCCAAGTTGTCCTGAGCACTCACAACACGTGCTTCCAAGCTAGAAATCATGTCTTTCGACTTGGCTCGAGATTCTTTAGATGGTTTCCGAACTTCCTCACGACCACGTTCCATTGATGGAACTTCCACGCTAGGTGTAGCTGGGGCAGTAGCCTTCATTATGCCAAAGGTAGTAAAGCTTCGAACCTTGTCTCTGATACCAACTGTCACGACCCTAGACTTTAACTAGCAATCGTGCGGCACTTAGCACGGTCCGTTGCACTAAGCCTGCCTTCCAAGCCGATAAAAGCACTCCAAAGAGAATAGAACGGAACTTAGAGATCGAGAATATTCAATAGCAAAACAAGAACACAAGAGAGTTTGAGAGAAAAGCTTTGTATTACTTGAAATGCTTCAATTGATTGAATTGAGTGAATGATTACAAATGAATTTACATAAGGTATATATAGGCCTCCACCTCCTCAATGGATGGCCGAGATCAATTCCCACCTACCAGATGGATGGTTAGGATTAACTCCCACCTACCAAATGAATGGCTAGGATTGATTCTCACCTACCAAATGAATGGTTAAGATCAACTCCCACCTACCAAAATGGATGGCTAGGATTGATTCCCACCTAACAAATGGAGGGCTAGGATTAATTCCTACCTACCGAAATGGACGGCCACGATCCATTTAATCTAACGGTTTACATTGGCCTTCTAGAATATTACATATGTGTGTCAAAATGTAAATGTGCGGGAAATTCCGCATGAACCTTTGCGGGGCGTGACATTAGGCAGTGTTGAAGGGCTTACAAACTAGTTTATATGAAGGACACTCTTCCATTATTATTGAGTGTAATAATAAAACTGTGGTTAATATGATCCAAGACTTTTGCTCTTCATATATTTATAGTTGTCCTATTATTGATCAGATAAAAAGAGTTGTAGAGAATTTGCCTTCTTTGAGATATGTTTAGAGAAGCTAATTTTGCAGTTAATTTTCTATCCCACGTGGCTTATGATTACCCAGATGCATGTTTTGGCTACTTCTCCTTGAGGAATTTGCTTTTGATTCACTCATGATGTGATGGGAACCACTTATTTTTGATAGTTTCTTTTGTCTCTTGTGAGTTATGCTCACCTTTTTATACCCAAAAAAAAAGAAAAAATTTACTTAAATAGATAGATTTGAAAAATATTTCACTACATATGCATATTTTTACTGCATGGAGGGAGGGTAAAGTCAAACTTCAAATAATAGATGGCGACCATACATAGACCTGCACCCCATCAAACTTTAATTGATTTTCTACCAAATACCAACAGTCAACTACTTGGCTAAGTAATTTAATCAACTAATAAATAGCTTACTAGCTTATATAATTTTGTATTTTGGCCCCACACCAAAGCATGGATTAATTTCTATTTTTCTTTGTTTGGGATTGTGAAACTATTACTTAATGATAAGTTACCATATCTATCAAAATGCAGAGTTTCATCTTTTAATGTCAAAGTGTTAAGGATCTAGAAATTTGTTATAAATTGTCGTTGAATTATTGGTTGGGTGAAAAAGTTTTAACAAGGACACAATTTAATAGTTGGGCCAATAATTCAATAATAAAGCTATTATTTTCCTTACCATGTAATGCAATGAATTGGAGATTTTATATAGAAAGGAGAAATTCAAGAAAATTTGCTAGCTAAAGTACATGGAATTTCTCATTTAAGAAAGAATTATTATTTTGTAATAATCTAATAGATGTTAAATTGTTAATGAAAAAATTTCTTAAAGTAAAAAAAAATATGGTTATTTCCACATATTGAATGCTTTGTGACCAAACTTTAAATTTAGAAGTGGGCATTTTTTGCTATTTTATTTCTATTAAAATATTTCATATTTAATAGCTAGCTAGTGATGGTGCTAAGATAGATATTTTATAAATCAATCTCTAAGGTTAGAGGAGATAAATTTGATTGCCAAATTAAAACAAAATTTCTAATTCATTCTTAGAGTTGAACATAAATTATAGGAACAACTGTAACATTATACTTTATGCATTTCAGAACAACCTATTCCTATGTCTAGTACTCACATATGACATATAGGTAAGTTAAATAAACCTATTAATATTGATAGTAATTTTTTTTATCACATCCATATTACGTAGTAAGCAATATTCATGTGCATTAAAGAAATCGTTTGATAATTATACTCACATTTTTCCCTTAATTTCAAACCTTAATTTACTGTCTATCCCCTCCTTGTGGGTCTCTAATATATTATGAGCCTAATATGAAAATATAATCGATTAATTTATGACTAAATAAAATTAATGTGACTTAAATAAATTAATGTACATAGTTCATATATATAGTTAATATTTTTTCTATGGGGCAATGTAATCTTATGAGACTGATTACACAATAACTTTTTAAAAATTTTCCAATTTATGTGATTCTTATTTTTAATTAAAATTAACATATAATTGTATAACATACTCAAATTTTAGAGAAATTGGAGTATTGTACAATTTTTGGTAGAATTTTCAATTGTTTTTTGTTTTCTGCCATGTTTTTTGCTCTTTGGCAGTTTTATGATACCCATTTTGGTTTTTCATATTTTACAATATGTAAGTCAGATTATAATGAAATTTAGTAAACACTTATATAGGTTAAAATGAAATATTTTTTATATTTACAACTTTTATCAATTATGTCTCTAAAATCCTGAAATTATAAGAAACATTTCACTGGTTCAGAACAAAGTTGACTTTCGGACTAGTATAACTTGTGAAGACCCTATCTCACTCTATACATACCATGTTAAAGTTATATTTGTACCGAAATTTAGCTACAACATAAACACATAACTTGAATGATCTGATGATTTACATAATCCATCTCTAAGAATCTTAAAATGGCTAAACAAGTTTTTGGATCTGACTAGGGCACTAAGTAGGCAGTTTAAACTATGCAACATTTATAGTTTCATTCACCATAACTCATGATCTATAAGGGATATGAACCTAAAATTTGGTATAAATATAGACATGTATCTACAACTTTCATGCTTTGAGCTTCCTAAAATAGGGGATCTATCATATTCAAAACCAACAAATACAGTAGCTAACTCAGCTAGGGTTTACACTCGGTCTAGTTCCAATAAGATAACAATATTTTTTATATACACCAAATCTTAAAAAGATATTTATATTTCCATAAACCTAAGACATAAAGGAACAGCTTTCATATTTTAAACTTTTCCATAATCAGTTTCTATTGGTATCAAAATTGGAGTGTAGAATACTGCTGCAACTTAACCCTGACAGTTCAAACCAACACTAGAACAATGGAGAGAATATTACTTATCAATAACGAACTTGAAATGGATCAATTGCTGCAAAATATAAGTGAAATAAGGAAAAAAGAATGCTAAAATAGTGGAAGTAGAAGGAGAAATGAATCTGAAGTGAGGTAGGCAGAATGGTTAGGAGGAAGATAAGGTCTACCTCCAACCTCCTCACTTTTGTCATCTTATCTCTTTTATTTTTTCTCCTTCCTTTTGTTTTTTTTTCTTTTCATTTTTTTCTTTAATTTGATCTAATAATTTTATTTACATAAATTTCAATTTCATGTCATCCTAACTAAATTATAAAATAGACACGAGCAATTCAACACAATTGTAAAATACTCAGACATGTAACTAGTGCGTGTCGTGAACTTGTCCCTATAAAAATACATATAAATTGCATGTGTTCAAGTTAAATATATGCAAATGCATATGTCCTAATGAAATGCATGTAAAAATGCATATGTGGGAGGCCAAAAATGTTACAATTCTCCCATCCTTTTAAAAATTTCGTTCTCGAAATTTAATACCTGGAAATAGGTATAAATATTGCCTTTTCATGTTTTTTTTTATGTTTTCCTATGCCATCTCTTCTAGTAAATGGTTATGCCTTAATACTTTAACTAAAGATATTTCTCGATTTTTTAGTTGTTTTGTCTTGTATCCGATGATTTCTACTGGTTTCTCAACAAAACTCATATCATATGCTATCTCGATGGCTTGATCTTTAAGTACATGTGTAAAATCTAATTTGTACTTTCTAAGCATGCTCACATAAAACACATTATGAATTTGAGCTATCTCGAGTGCTAAAGCCAACTTATATGCCAACGGACCTATATTTTTAAGAATTTCATAAGGCCCTATGTACTTTGGGCTCAATTTACCCTTCTTGCCGAATCGAATTATCCATTTGCATGGAGATACTTGTAAAAATACCTTTTCACCTAACTCGTATTCTATCTCCCTTCTATGCTGATCAACATAACTTTTCTGTGTATCTTGTATTGCATTTAGCTTGTTCTTGACAATTTTGATCTTATCCATTGTGTCTTGTAATATTTCTGGCCCTTCTAATGCACATGCTCCTTCTTCATCCCAAATGATGGAGCTTCTACATTTTAGTGTCCATTGTGTTTGATTGAGATTTATGGTTTACTTCACATTTTTGGGTGAGTTTACAAGATGCATTGGGAACAAAATTGAACTTCAACACTGTAGTCCACCCACAAACTGATAAACAATCAGAGAGGATTATACAGAAATTAGAAGAAATGCTCAGACCATGTTCTATGGAATTCATAGGTACTTGGGATGAATAAATAACATTGATTGAAATTGATTACAACAATCAGTATCATAGCAGTATCCTAATGGCACCATATGAGGCATTGTATGGTAGAAAGTGTAGAAGCCCCATCATTTGGGATAAAGAAGGAGCACGTGCTTTAGAAGGATCAGAGATAGTACAAGATATAATGGATAAGATCAAGATTATCAAGAACAAGCTAAAGGCAGCACAAGACATATAGAAAAGCTATGTAATCAGCATAGAACGGAGATGGAATATGAGTTAGGTGAAAACGTATTTCTACAAGTATCTCCATGGAAAGAGGTAATTTGATTCAGCAAGAATGGTAAATTGAGCCCAAGGTACATAAAGCCTTATGAAATTTTTGAGAAGGTTAGTCCACTAGCGTGCAGGTTGGTTTTACCACTCAAGATGACTCAAATTCATAATGTGTTTCTTGTGAGCATGCTTAGAAGGTATAAGTCAGATCCTACACATGTACTTAAAGATCAAACCATCGAGACAGCAGATGATATCAGTTATGTTGAGGAACTAGTGGAAATCATTGGATACAAGACTAAACAGCTAAGAAACCGAGAAATGCCTTTAGTTAAGGTATTATGGAATAACCATTTACTAAAAGAGGCAACATGAAAAACAAAAGAAAATATGAAAAGGCAATATCCACACCTATTTATAGGTATTAAATTTCGAGGATGAAATTTTTAAAATGATGGGAGAATTGTAACATTCTCAACTTCCCACATATGCATTTTTATATACATTTCATTATAATATATGCATTTACATATATTTAACTTGAACAAGTGCATTTTATATGTATTTTTATAGGAACAAGTTCACGACACGTACTAGCTACATGTCTGAGTATTTTACAATTGTGTTGAATTGCATGTGTCCATTTTATAATTTAGTTAGGATGACATAAAATTGGAATTTATATAAATAAAATTATTAGATCAAATTAATGAAAAAATTTAAAAGACAAAAAAAAAAAAAAAAACAAAACAAAAGAGAGAAGATGACAAAAGTGAGGAGGTTGGAGGTGGACTTTATCTTCCTCCTTACCATTCTACCTCCCTCACTTTATATTTGTTTCTTCTTCTACTTTCACCATTTCAACCTTCTTTTTTTTTTCCTTATTTTACTTAGGTTCTGCAGCAAATTGATCCATTTCAGGTTCATTCTTAATAAGTAATCTTCTCTCAATTGTTCTAGTGTTGGTTTGAACTATTAGGGTTAAGTTGCAATAGTATTTTACAGCCCGATTTTGATACCAATAGAAACTGATTCTGGAAAAGTTTAAAATATGAAAGTTGTTTCTGTATGTCTTAGGTTTATCTATATATAAATATTTTTTCTAAATTTGGTGTATATGAAAAGATATTGGTATCTTATTGAAATTGGTTCAGGTATAAATCATAGCTAAGTTAGCTACTGAATTCGTTAATTTTAAATATGATAGAGCTCGTATTTTAGGAATCTCAAAACATTAAGTTGTATGTACATGTGCCATCTATATTTATACCAAAGTTCAAGTCCATATCTCTTGTGGATGTTGAGTTATGGTGAATAGAACCATAATTATTCCATAATTTAAACTATTTACTTAGTGCCCTAGTAAGATCCAGAAATTGATTTAGTCATTTTAAGCTCCTTAGAGATGAATTCTATAAATTATCAAAGTATTAAAGTTATATTTTTATTTTTTGGCTAAATTTTAGTATAAATATCACTTCAATATGCTTTGTATAGAGTAAGATAGGGCCTTCACAAGTCATACTAGTCTAGAAATCAACTCTGTTTTAGACCAGTGGAATGTTTCTTATAATTTTAGTACCTTAAAAATATAATTGATAAAAGATATAAATTTAAAAAATGTTTCATTTTAACCTATCTAAGTGTCTACCAAGTTTTATTATAATCTAACTTACATATTGTAAATATGAAGAACCAAAATGGGTAACTTAAAATTGCCAAGGGGCAGAAAATAGAGCATAAAATATAACATAATTGGAAATTCCACCAAAAATTGTATAATGCTCCAATTTCTTTGAAATTTGAGTATATTATATAGTTATATGTTAATTTTAATTATGAATAAGAATCACATAAATTGGACAATTTTAGAAAAAAGTTATTAGTTAATCAGTCCCATAAGGTTATATTACCCTATAGAAAAAACCCTAACTATGTATATGAACTATGCACATTATTTTGTTTAAGCCACATTAATTTTCTTTAGTTATAAATTAATCAATTATATTTTTATATTAGGCTCACAATATATTAGAGACCTACAAGGAAGGGATAAACAATAAGTTAAGGGTCGGAATCAAAAGAGAAAAGTGAGTATAGTTATCAAATGATTTTTTTAATATATGAATATCGCTTACTATGTGATATGCGAAATGATTTATGGTTATGTGATTCACATGATTGTCATGATTTGATCTTGACAATGAGATGATGGATAATTTGTAACATATTGGTACATATAAATGGTATATGTGTGATATATTTGAAATATATATTTGGCATACATGATATATACATGGTTTATGTATAGTATTAATGAAGTATATAGTATATGTGATAAAGATACAAAGATTGATGAATACTTAGTTACACATGCATATGCATATGGACTAAAAAATATTGTGACTAGTTAATTGATATTATAAAGTAAAAGAAGAGATGTATGACCCAACAAATGTGCAAATGAAACAAATGATAAAGGTAGCTAGCAAATACAAATGTTCACATGAGAAATATTTGCATGAAACCCGTGGCAATGTCTATGTAACTTGGTCACAACAAAATGAAATAAGTCAAACATGTGCATACGTAAAGTGTAATGATTTTATGTTTTAATTTTACTAGTAACTATATGATAATGATGAATGAAATGAAATATTGGTATGCGTTAGATTTGTGATTTGTTACTATGAGTTATTTAGTACTTTAGACCTCATTTGATGATTACTCTCACAGAGCTGCAACTCATCAATTTGCAAAAATTTTCAGGTCAAGGAAAGTGATAGCTTATTTTGAGTGACATATAGAAAACATAAAATACAGGTCACCGTCCAAGCCTTACCACTCTCTCTCTTTGTATTCCATCCGAATATGAGATCATGTCATCTACATTTTGGATTTATATGAATATACATGTATATTTTCTCAGAGTTGTACAATGATATAAAAA
This sequence comes from Triadica sebifera, assembly GCA_023653625.1. Taxonomy (NCBI): domain Eukaryota; kingdom Viridiplantae; phylum Streptophyta; class Magnoliopsida; order Malpighiales; family Euphorbiaceae; genus Triadica; species Triadica sebifera. The sequence goes on from CM042905.1 coordinate 9,043,425, forward strand.
AAGATGCAACTAGTAAATCTTATATGTAAAGTTTAAGTTTTAATATATATGAGATATGTTGATTTGTAAATTTATTAAATAATGATATGAATGTGATGATAGTTAACAGGTTCATTCAACTTACCTGTATGTCATGCGTGAGTACTAGACATAAGGATAGGTTATTCTGAAATGCATAAAGCGTGATGTTACATTTTTGAAATAAATATAAATATTATTATATTTGAGATTTTTTTTTAATAAAGTTATATATGTATCAATTTGAATTGTAAATATTATCTTAAACATATTATTGTATATGGAATTTCTAGTAGAAGTAATTTTCACATTTTACTATGCATAAAATATGTTAAATATTACATTTTAAAAGAATTTTACTTAATCAGTTGAATTCTAATTCAATCTTGATTGAATATCGAACCCTTGACCTTCTATTTTTTTCAGTTTCGTTGACCGGACCGGATTTGAGAACCTTGATATTTTGAAATAATTCCAAAAAATTAATTGTTCTAATTTCGTTGTTTCAATATCGATTGCACAAATTGATTTGCTTTAATGATTATGTTGTAGCTTGAGGATAATTGTAATCACTTGCATTCTGAAGATGTAATAGTCCATATTCTCTCATAAATTGCATCCAAAGTCCATTGACATTATACAATATATTTAATTTTTATAAATAGTAATATCATTGTTATGTTTTGTTTTAAAAAAATGAATTACTATTTGTTTCACTTATATAGAGGTTAGAGACCACACAAAAAAAGTTAAATGTGAATTTATTATTTTTTACATCTTCATAGGATTATATAAGATTATATTTGCAGTTATTTTTTTAACATGTATTTCGAATTAATAAACATGTATTTATGAAGTTAATTTTATCAGTTATATATATATATATATATATATATATATATATATATATATATATATATATATATATATATATATATATATATATATATATATATTAGCACAACAAATAAATGTTAAAAAAAAACCTAAAGAAGAATTATAGCAAATATACTCAATTTAATTTTTCTTTCGACATAATAACATATATTACTTATATTAGTAGCTTATATATTTCCTCTTTAATCCTTAAATTTTTTCTTTTTAATCTATATCCATTCATATTGTTATTTTACAAACTAAATTAATAATATATTTTTAAGTGAAAAATTATATTTTATTTTATAAATTTAAATTTTTTTTGATATAATAATAAGTTATTAGTTTGATTTATAAATATAAATATATGAATCGAATTGACATAAGAAAAAAAATAAACAATTTTTTTTTGTTTATTGTCAAAAAAGTTTTCTTTTAGCCAAAATCTTCATAAACAAATTAAAAGTCATACACATAGACTTGGAGCTAATGGGCAGAGAGATAAGCGTGTTCTTTCTATTCAAGCAGTAAACTCCAAAATAAGCAAACTTTACATGTCCACTAATTTTTTGATTCGAGTATATGAAGAATTGAAAAAAAAAAAAACATGTTCAATAAAAAGAAATTTCCAATGGTAATCTCTGACATAAAATTGGAAAATTTAGTATTTTGTTAGAACATAATTGATAGATAGATAATAAATTATATTAGATAATTAACTTAGAAGATGAGTATGATATTAATTATTATCATTATTAATATTTTAAATAAATTATAAAAAATTATAAATTAAAATCTATAAAAAAAATAAAAATGATGTTGTTTTCTCTTTTTAGAAACGTCATATATCAGTATCTACATGACTCCGCTTTATATGATATGATATAATAATATAATTTCTCTAAATCTTTTTACCTTAATACTTCTAAGGAAGCTATTGTAAATAATCCAAAGTTGGGAAAACCGATTTCACCAAACTTCCAGATGCCATAGGGTAAGGATTAGGATCTCCGCTGACTCTAGCACTGAGGTATCCGCTGACATTAACTTACCCTTAAGGGGAGAGAGAGCTCATGATAAAGAATTCACCCCCTTTCTTGCATACTCGCATGTGTGGACAAAGTGGTAAAAAAAAAAAAAAAAGGAAAAAAGTAGGGAATATCTGAAAGAATGAAGATAAGGGTGGCAACCCATTTGCCAATTCATGGGGCTTCAAATTTTCTTTTTTTTTTTTTTTTTTTTTTTTTTTTTTATTTTTTCTCCTGTGAATGAAAAGAATCTAATCTTTGAGAAATAAAGTTTTTTTTTATTAAAAGAAATAAAGATTTTTGAATACTTTAGAGTTCAGCAATTTTTACCATCTTAGATTTTTTGGCATATAATCTTTTAATGGGACCTACTGAATATTGTATTCTGCTGGCAAATTTTATATATGGCGCAAAAAAATTGAACACCTCATGATATATTTTGACTATGAAATATATTGTGCTTTAATGCATTTGAAGGATTTGGGATGGATAGTTGAAATATCATTTTCTTTGAGTTAGGCCACAGAGAACTAAAAGGATGGGTTCAATTGCAGATAAAGATGGGAGATTTCGTGATATATTCAGGAAAAAAAAAGTTAGTTTAGCCTTAAACTAGAAATTAAAAACTAAAAAGTGTTAAATGATTCATAATTAAAATTTCTATTTTTTTAATTAAATCTATTTTTTAATTAACATTGAATTATTCATTATTTAATATTTAATATTTATTTAAATTAATATATTTAATATTTATTTAAAATTATTATTTATTATTTAATTAAAAATTATTTTATTTATATAATTAAGTAATATGATAAAAATTAAATAATTCGTGTGAACAAATAAAATATAAAGAGTGGATTGATTTAAAATATTTTGCAAATTTGGTATATTCATAATTTGATAAGAAAAGCTCTCACTTATCTAGTTGTCTCCATGGATCAATAGGCTCACCCACTTCAAAAATGAAAATTAAACTAAGAATTATTACTACAAGGTATGCTCAATTACTCATTTAGTCAACATTAGTTTTGCTTATTGGCAATGACTAATAAGGATAAATTCTTAAATAGATTCAGTATATCACGTAATCTGTAAATTAATTTAATTATATAGTGATATGTATGAAAATTTATTAATTAATATGAATACAATAATTAATAAATATATATATGTCTCTATGTGATTTAATTAATTTACAGATAATATGATAGATTGAATCTATTAAAAAAATTCAAATATTACTAAATTTAAGATATTAAAAATTGTTATATATAATCATATTCTTAAATATTTCAATTACATAACTTAAATTTGAAATGCGGATCTCATTTCTATTTCAATATGAGATATATTAAACGAGGAGGACGAAAGGCAAAAGATTTTAAGACAAGTATAAAGAATAAAATATTTGATAATTTTCTCCATGCTTGATACTCTTTTAAGTTATATTTTTATTCTTAATGGAATATCTAAAGCATCAAGGGTGTGTTTAATTTGACAAAATATTTTTGTTTTTATTTTCTAATTTTCATTTTGTTTTCATTAGTTTTTTTTTTATTTTTTATTTTCCAAAATAGAAAACCGAAAAATACTTTAAAATTGTGGTAGAAAACTCCGTATTTTCCAAATTGAAAAACACACTTACTTTTATAAATAAAAATTGGAAACCATTTTTTTGAGTTTTCTACCAACTGCTTATAAATTAAATTTTTTTTGGAAATATGTTTATAGTTTTCCAAATTAGAAAATAATATAAATAAATAGTAAATTCTATTTTATAATTTTTTTAAAGTAATTTTCTAGAAATTGGTATTATTTTCCACAATCAAACACATCCTAAAATTCCTATGATAAACAATCTTATTCAATAGCAATTTGATCTATAGTATGATTCAAAACAAAATATAAAGCACACCATTATTTTTTAGCAAAATATATGCGTAGTGAATAGTTAGAAAAGCATACATATGTTAAAATTAATCTATTCTTGTATATTATTTTATTTTAATACTCGTAATTAGCACAATTTCATTATTTGTCAAAGGAAAACAAATTAATTGACCCTGAATTTTGAGTTTAGCTTATAATTTATTAATGCATAAACTTATATATTAATATTATGTATTGTTAAGGGCCTAGGCATTTTTTTGTACTAGGCAATATTTTTTATTTTTTAATTGGGGCTTATATTAAAAATAATTTTAATCGAAAGTATTTTATATTGAATAATATTAGCTGCAATGACTTTTTAAATAACTATTCATCGCTCATTATATTATAGGTTGGTAAGGAGAGACAAAAAAATAAAAAAATAAATAAATTACTAATTCATTGAATTTTCTTAATCTTATTTTTCTTTAAAAAATATTTTATTGAATTTTCTCTCTTTTCATTAACAAATATAGTACTAATTTTCTCTTTTCAGGTCACTTAATGATGAAGGTTCATCTCATAGCTCAGCTACGTATAAGCTACAAATAATTGTAAATAAGTTAGTTGCCATATTAAATATGTTACTACTGTGTATTAGAGCAAATTGCATAATGACAGTTAATTTGTTACATATTAGGTTTATAAAAATAGTTGTACTCTACAACTATAAAACTCTTTTTTTTCTTCCGCAATTTATTCACCTTTTTCACATGGTATGAGAGAAAAAATCAACTATGTTTTTCCCTTTCATTCGTGATTCTTTTCATTCATCCTTTTAGTTTTTTTCCTTTCCTTGGATAGTTGATCGATTTTTTTTTCTCTCTTATTTTCCTTCATTAATCTTTGTTGAAAATGAATATCATGGTTCAAATGAATGAATCTTTTATCAATCCCTATTTTCTATATTCTAATGAGAGTCCATCTACTGTTCTTGTTTCAACTTTAGTAATTGGAGTTAATTACCATTCTTAGAGTCGTTCTATGAAAATGACTTTGAAGTCAAAGAACAAACTCAAGTTGTTGATGGTTCGATTTTAGTCATTCAATAAACAGATCCTCTTTATCAAGCATGGGAAAGATGTAACACGATAATGGTTTCTTGGCTGATAAATTAAGTCACCCACTCTATAGCTTAAAGCATCATTTGGTTAGGGATTGGTTCAGAAATCTGGAGAGATTTACATGACCATTTCTCACAAAAAGATTTTTTACAAATCTAGAATCTGCAACAAGAAATAACATCCGCCACACAAGAGGAATAATTAGTCAAATTATTTCATGCATCTTAAAATTCTTTGGGATGAATACATTACCTTGAGGCCAATTCCAATATGTGTTTGTGTTCCTTCTTGTCAGTGCAATATTTTAAAAGTAGTTCGGATGTATTAATAAGAAAATCATATCACTAAGTTCTTGAGAGGACTTAATAACAATTTCTCCACTGTTAGGTTACAAATATTATTGATGGATCATATGCCAAATCTGAACAAAGGTTTTTCTTTAATAGTTCAACATGAAAGACAATTGGGAGTTACAAAAATGGATGAGCAAAAATTGGGAGTTATCAAAATGGATGGGCAATTTGGTTCTTCTATTTTTGCTACAAGAAGGACAACTTTTAGTATTAACCAGTTCAAGTTCTTTCAAAATGATTCATAAAAAAAAAACAAAATGACACTTATCAAAATAAGAAAAAAATTTCAGCTACGAATAAAAGGCTAGTTTGTGTTTATTGTGGCATTAGAGGACATACAATGGATCTTTGCTATAGAAAATATGACTTTCCTCAAAACTATAGCAACAGGTCTAGAGGAAATTTTGGCAATAAGCAGCAAGATATTCATGCTAATTAGGTATATGTGTCTAGTGATGAATCTTATGTCATGCAAACTTTCAACACTAGTCAAAAAGATTAAACATTTACAATTACTTCATTTCCTTTCATAAGGGATCTATATGCAAGATTACTTGCCTTAATTCAAGATGATCCTAACACCCATAATGGATCTGCCATGGTTAATATGACCAAAACAACATTTTCTTCACAATGTCACAAAGTTTCTAAGTAGTATTCCTTTGACATTGATATTTGTCTTTCTACTTCTATTGCAACTTGTAAACATGTTTGGATACTTGACACATGTGCCTCATACCACATTGTGTGAGATTATACTTTGCTTCTTAATCCTAAATTTGTTAATCAATTTCATATATCATTGCTAAATGGTAATCAAATTTCAGTCACTCACATTGGTAAAGTTCAGTTGACTCCATGTATTTTACTTCGTAATGTTCTATTTGCTTATTCATTCACATACAATCTTATATCTATTAGCAAATTGACCTTTACTTCACCTTGTTTAGTCACCTTTACTAACAAGTTGTGTTCTATATAGGATTTGCACTGCAAGAAGATGATTAGTACATCTAAATTGTAAGAAAACTTGTATTATTTCATTCCAGATTGTTCAATAGCTACCTCAAACCACAATAAAGCCAACTCACTTTCTACTTCTACCTCTAATATATGACATTTTCATTTAGGACATCCCTCTAAACCTAGAATAAGTACCTTATATCAACTAGATCCAAATATTTCTGTAAATAACAATATGATTTGTGATATATGTCATATAACTAAACAAAAAATGCTAGTTTTTCATTATAGCAGTACTGTATCTAATAAAGTGTCTAATTTGTTACATATTAAAATTTGGAGTCCAACAATAAATTCTGTTGAACTTTGAGGGGTATTGCTGTCATTTTGATGATAACAAATAAAATAGCAATATTGTATTTAACATACTTGTTTTTTCTAAGTCTATTGAACAGGGTATGAAATATGTTAGAAATAATAGAGAATGGAAGATTAATCTTCAAAAGATAAAATTGAAGAAGGGGCATGTTCACGCCCGTGACCCTATGTGTCACGACTGCGATGAAGCTAACCGCCAACAAACTAACATTTGAAGTTCACAGCCATGAAGGAAGACAACAAATCATGAATAAACATTTAAGCCACGCCCGTGAGTTAAATGTCACGCTCGTGAACCTTCATGACAAATTCTTCTAGAGAGCTTCACGACCAAAGTCACCACTTGGATCATGGCTTGGAAGGTTGTCACGCCCATGAAGATATACGTCACGCCCATGACCCAATATTTCAAAACCTTCCAGAATGCTTCACGACCAAGGTCACCACTTCAGTCACTGCTTGGAAGAACAGTCACGACCGTGACAAATATAGTCACGTCAGTGAAAGATGAAAGAGAAAAATGTCAGACGCAATTATTTGGGTTGGTGCAACGACTAGTTTCGTATTAAATGCATTCTAGTGGCTATAATTCGCCATGAGAGTATAAATGCAAGTCATTTATGCATTCAGAACAAGAGGATAGCTAATACTTTGAATCAAAATCTTATTGTGAGCTATTTGTACATTTAATACTTTCAAAACAAATATTTATTCTCTGTGAAAATCTTTTTGTTCATCATTTATTGAGCAATACAGATTTGTAAGTATTTCTCTCTGTAATCATTTATTACTCAAGCGAGTTTTGGGTATTTCTGGGTTAAGAGTAGAACACTTGTAAGGGTAAGTTGTGTGAGCCTTTAAAACATAAAGTAAAGGTTGTTTGTGTGAGCCTGAAAAATACAAGGTAAAGGTTGTTTGTGTGAGCTTGTAAAATGAAAAATAAAGGTTGTTTGTGTGAGCCTGTAAAACCCAATGAATTGGTTATTGTGTGAGCTATCAAAACACAAGAGATTTCTGGGTTAGGTGTGAGCCATTGTGAGAAATATCATAGTTGGGAGTGAGCTTGTAAAACTCAATTGTAACACTTAGTGTGTTAGTGAAACTCCCAATTGTGATTGGGGAGAGGAGTAGGGTTTGTTAATACCTAAACCTCTATAAAAATCCTTGTGTCAAATTTCTCTATCCCTCATAAACTTAACTTTTTATTTCTGCACTTTAAAATTAAATTTTGTAAAAACTCCAATTCAACCCCCATTCTTGGCTCAATATCTGGGCAACAGTTGGTATCAGAGCTTTGTCTAGCATTTAAGCCTAAAAAGCGCTAGTAAAGATTAAGATATGGCCAGTGAAGGATTCCAAAGTCTCAAACCTTACTTTGATGGAGCAAATTATGCCCATTGGAAGTTTCGGATGGAGACATACTTGGATAGTGAAGGAATTGAAGTCTGGGATAGTGTACAAAAAGAATGGACACCACCAACCAGAAGAGGAGCTGATGATGAATAAGAAATCTCATCAAGAGATCATTGGACAGAGTCTCAAAGAAGAGCAAATTTCAAAAACAAGAAGGCAATGACAATCCTCTCAAGCTCATTATCTATTGAAGAATGTGGAAGAATACAACGCTGCCCAATAGCCTACAATATCTGGAAGACATTGGAAAATTATCATGAAGGAACTAAGCAAGTCAAATCCAAGAAGATTCAACTTCTTACCTCATAATATGAGCTATTCAAGAAGAAATCCAATGAGTCAATCACTGACATGACCAACCGTCTTCTAGCCATTATAAATGGAATGAGGAAACTTGGGAAGCATATGAGCTTGGAAGATGTAAACAACAAAATCCTGAGAAAGTCTTCCTCTTAAAGACTATAGCTCAAGAGTTGCTGGCATAGAAGAAGCAAATAAAGACATGAGCATCATGAATATTGATGTGCTTATCGGCAAAATTCTCACACATGAAATGGCAGTGAAAAGAGATAGAGAGCTTGAAGCAGAGCCAGAGAAAAGAAAGCCTTTAGCACTAAAAGCATCTACTTCAAAATCTCAAGAAAAAAGTGAAGTGATGAAGAAATGAGTGATGATGAAAATAAGGACATTGCTATGCTTTCAAGAAGACTGAAAAGAATCATTGAGAAGAAAATGAGCAACTCTAGAAAATTCAGTCAAGGAAACCTCAAACAAACTTCTAATGATGCACAAAGAAGTAAGGAAGAGGTAAAGTGCTATGAGTGTGGAAAGAAAGGGCATATTAAACCAGAATGTCCAAGGCTCAAGAAGCATAAGAGAAAATACTAAAGAGACAATGGGGAGAAAGGTCACAAAGCGACATGAGATGACGAAAGCTCTTCAAGTGAAAGAGTTGATAATGAAAGCGAAGAGGTCAACCTATGCTTCATGGCTATTGAGGATTACGTCTCGGATAAGGTAAGATCACTACACTCATACTCTTTCAATAATGATAGTAGTGATAATGATAATGATAGTGATAGTGATGATGATGATGATGATTAAAGCCTTATAGAGAATTGAATCTAGAATTAGAGAAATATAGAAGTAAATTCAGTACTTATAGGAATAATATCTCTAATTTAAAAAACAAAATAGATGTTTTAGAAAAGGATAACATAAAGCTTAAATAATCTAATGAATCTCTCCAAAAATCATTAGATGAACACTCATCAAAACCCTCAACTAATTCCTTGCTTAAAGAAAATAATACTTTAAAAAATGAAGTTGAGGAACTTAGAAATTCAATTTCAAAATTCCACAAAGAAAAAGAGAGTTTAGATACTCTCATTATGTCTTAAAGACCACCTTTAATTAGACATGGTCTAGGATTTAAGGACACATCGTCATCTTCTCATAAAACCATTTTTGTTAAATCTAGTGAACCTCACATCTTCATATTTATTGGAACAACACCAAGGAATAAGTATATTAAACCTTATATACATAAAAAGAATAATCATGCTTTTATGTATAAGAAGCATGCACCTAGAAAAGCATCAATTAATCATAACTGTGCATGCCATTTTTCTCAAAATCAGTTTAATAGAAATATGACATTCAAATATAATGTAAAACCAAAAAGCAATGTTAGACCTAAATAGTGTAATTATTGTATGAAGATTGGTAATATAAATAAACATTGTTGGATAAGGAAGGCTCATTGGGAACATTCATGTGCTAACCCCCAAGGACCCAAGCTCACTTGGGTACCTAAAAATCATACTTGAACTGTGATTCTATAGGTATGCCTCAAGTCTACAATAAACAAAAATGCTTGCCTAGTAGACAATGGATGCTCAAGGCATATGAGAGGAGATAAAGAACTCTTTAATGAAATCAAAAGTATTGATGGAGGTAAAGTTACCTTTGGAAACAATGCTAAGGGTAAGGTAATTGGCATTGGTTCTATTAGTATTTATGGTACTACCTTTATTAAAAATGTCTTACTTGTTGATGGCTTAAAACATAACTTGTTATGTGTTAGTCAATTATGTGATAAAGCAAACAAAGTAATCTTTACTTCAAATGAATGTCTTGGAACCTCTATTGATGGTCAAGATATATTTAAAGGAAATAGAGATGTCAACACATTCATAATAGACTTTCATGAATTATCTAATCATTCATCTAAGTGTCTTGTGACTACTAGTGATGAATCTTGGCTGTGGCATAGAAGGCTTTGTCATGCTAACATGGACTTAATACAAAGCCTCAGCACAAGAGAACTAGTAAAAGGATTGTCAAGAGTCAAATTTGAAAAAGATAAGATATGTGAACTTTGCCAAAGAGGAAAGCAACACAAGTCATCCTTCAAAGCCAAAAACATGGTAAGTACCTCAAAACCTCTTCAACTTCTGCATTTAGACTTATTTGGACCAACTAGAATTACTAGCTTAGGAGGTAAACATTATGCCTTCGTCATCGTAGATGATTACTCTAGATTTACTTGGGTAATTTTCTTAGCTCAAAAGAGTGATGCTTTAAAAATTTCAAAAACTTTGCTAAAATAGTTCAAAGTGAAAAAGGATATTGTATTTCAAAGATAAGAAATGGTCATGACAAATAATTTAAAAATAAAAACTTTGAAAGTTTTTGTCTTGAACATGACATTTCACAGAATTTTTCATCTCCTAGGACACCTCAACAAAATGGGGTAGTTGAAAGGAAAAATCGAACTTTAATTGAAATGGCTAGAACAATGCTTAATGAGTATGGTCTACCAACTTACTTTTGGGCAGAAGCCACAAACACTGTTTATTATATTTCAAATCAAGTTTTCAAAAGACCTCTTTTAAACAAAACCTCATTTGAGCTATGGAATGGAAGAAAGTCCTTGATATCATACTTTAGAGTATTTGGATGCAAGTGTTTTATATTGAATACCAAGGACAACCTTGGAAAATTTGCCTCTAAATCTGATGAAGGTATCTTTTTAGAATACTATACAACTAGCAAAGCATATATAGTATTTAATAAAAGATCATTAACTGTTGAAGAATCTATGCATATTGTTTTTAATAAATCTAGCAGACTTGATCTTGTGAAAGGTAGTATTCTTGATGATGTTGTAGGAACTATGGAAATACTTGATCTTGAAAATGGAAAAGAAGAAAATAATAAAAAAGATTCACATCAAGATGATTCTCTACCTCAAGCTCAAGAAGAAGATGGGCAAGAACTCCCAAAGGAATGGAGAATGACAAAAGATCATCCAAAGGAGCAAATCATTGGTGATCCTTCAAGGGGAGTAAGTACTAGATCCCATTTCAAACATTTAGCCATTGACCATGCTTTTATTTCTCAAATTGAGCTTAAAAATGTTGATGAGGCTCTTAATATGAAAATTGGGTGATTGCAATGCAAGAGAAACTCAACCAATTTGAGAGAAGTAAGGTATGGACCTTAGTACCTAGACCCAATGATCATCAAATTATAGGCAACAAATGGGTATTTAGAAATAAACTAGATGAACAAGGTTTAATAACTAGGAATAAAGCTAGATTAGTTGCAAAAGGATATAATCAGGAAGAAGGAATAGATTATGATGAGACCTATGCACCTGTAGCTAGATTAGAAGCCATAAGAATACTTTTAACATATGCATGTCACATGAATTTCAAACTCTTTCAAATGGATGTGAAAAATGTCTTTCTAAATTGTTATATAGAAGAAGAAGTTTATGTAGAACAACCACCAGGTTTTGAAAGCTATGATTTGCCAAATCATGTTTTTAAACTTTCAAAAGCTTTATATGGTTTGAAACAAGCCCCAAGAGCTTGGTATGAAAGACTAAGTTTTTTTCTCTTAGAAAATAACTTTACAAAGGGGAATGTTGACACCACATTATTCATTAAAAAACATAAGCATGATATACTAATTATTCAAATTTATGTTGATGATATCATATTTGGTTCTACTAATGAATTGTTATGTCAAGAATTTGCTAAGTGTATAACTAGGGAATTTGAAATGAGAATGATGGAAGAACTTAAACATTTTCTTAGTCTACAAATAAAACAAGGCAATGAGGGCATATTTATCAACCAATCCAAATATGCCAAAGATTTAATTAAGAAATTTGGAATGGAAGGATGCAAGAATGCCAAGACTCTAATGAGTACATCAACAAAATTGGACAATGATGAAAAGGGTAAGAGCATTAATGAAAAGCTCTATAGAGGTATGATCTTACTGCTTCTAGAGACGACATAATATATAGTGTTTGCTTGTGTGCACGATTTCAATCATGTCCAAAAGAGTCTCATTTACATACAGTAAAAAGAATTCTAAGATATTTACATGGATCATTGCATCTAGGTTTGTGATATCCTAGAAATTCATCATTTTATATTGTAGGATGTTCAGATGCAGATTATGCTGGTAATATTTTTGATAAAAAAAGTACTTCAGGTACCTGTCACTTTATTGGAGAGTGCTTAGTTTCTTGGTTTAGCAAGAAACAAGTTTCAGTTGCTTTTTCAACTGCTGAAGCAGAGTATGTAGAAGCAAGATGTTGTTGTACTCAAATTCTTTGGATGAAACAACAACTTAAGGACTATGGTCATGATATGAACCATATACCTATTAAATGTGACAATACAAGTACTATAAATCTTTTAAAGAATCTCATTCAACATTCTAGAAGTAAGCATATTGACATTAGACACCACTTTATTAGAGATCATGTTCAATATGGAGATGTTGCATTGGAATTTATAAGCACAAAAAATCAATTGGCAGATATATTCACTAAGTCTCTAAGTGAGAAAAGATTTAATTTCATTAGAAGAGAACTTGGTATGATTGATGGATTAATCTTGTGATTACCAAATTGTCAAATCTTAAGTGATAATCTTGCTTTTGTATCATCTTACTAGATATAAGGTAGTAAATATAACGTTATGTTATAAGGGATAAAATCTTCATAGAAATGATTTAGTCTTGTTTTAGGACTTAAATTTTATCTGATGAAAATTTTAGGCAATTCACGCCCGTGACATATGTTCACGCCCGTGAATTAAAGAGCCAAAAAGATCAAGTAGCATTCATGACTTGATTCACGACATGGTTCACGGCTTCAAGTAGTGAAGCCTATGTTCATGACTTCATTCACTCCCGTGAAAAGCCTTGTTCACTCTCGTGACGTATTTTCACGCCCGTGAACATTTTCACCTAAAACTCACAGAGGTGTTCACGCTTTGAGTCACGCCTTGTTTCACGGGCACAAGTAGTGAAATTCAACATGTCACGCCCTTGACTCCTCTTTCACCACCGTGATAGTTCATCATTCACGCTCGAGACATTCAAATATCACGACTATGAAGCATTTCACGCCTTTATTCATGGGTATAACACCCCTTCAGCAAACTGTGAACATGACACTTCACGCCCTTGACTACATATTTCACACCCATGAAGGTATCGACTATATAACATTTCTGCCGGTTATTTTTCACATTTCAACCTTCCAACTTCTTGAAACTGCTCTCATTTACACATATTGAATGGTACATTGAAGATTCCGGCCCCTAGTCACAAATTTCTTCTATAAATACCATCAAAAACCCATTCCATCATCAAAAATCATCTTTCCTTAGGGTTTCCTCACAAATTCTGTCAAACTTTTTCAAACTCTTCAAAGTTTATTTCTTCAAATCAACATGGAACAGGCTCATCAAAGGGTACTAGAAAGAAATCTCATGCTCCCAGGAGGTATGCAAACTACCTAATGAACAAAATTCCAGAGCATTGCCATCCTAGGTACTCAACCCTTAAGAAAAGGCCTATCATTTCATCAAGGTCTTTTGAGTGGCAGACGGTACGCTCTCTCGGGCTTGAGACAGCGATGACAGAGCAACTCTAGGCCTGTCATTTGAAGGGTTTTGTGGACATACATCAACCCACCTTGAGGGAACCAACCTTGGAATTCTTGAGCACTTTGCAAGTGTCTCCTACTGGTGTAGTAAAATTTCAACTGTGCAACAATCCGAACACTCTCTCTGCCATAGAATTCAGGGATTTATTCAACCTACCCTTGGACGGCATCCTCAACGATAGCAAAGTAGAGTTCTATGCAACTCGAGCACGGACTCACTTTGGTACGGATTGCAGCTGGGATGTAAAGAAGACCAAGAGCACTCATCTCCGGTCCCCAATGCACAAATATCTGCATAGGCTTCTAACCTATAGCATATTTGCCCGAGGAGACAACAATGGCACCATTCGGAAGTCTGAGCTTTTTCTCTTGGAGATGGCCCGAAGAGGCCTCATAGTGGTGTTTTCTCGATGGTTTGCGAACTATCTTCTATCCATTGCCACCAAGCCCTCCGGAGACATACTCATTGGTGGGTATGTAACCCACATAGCCTTGAAGCTTGGATATCTGAAGCTGGATGACCATCACTTTAATCTCATCCCAGGGCATCCTCGAGATAGATTGGATGTAGAGTCCTTCATCAAAATGGGAGCGGCTATTCAAATTGTCCATGAGAACAACATTTACTACCGCTTTATAGACACTGCTGGCGAAATCATATGGAAAGACAATGACTCGGAAGACTTCAAAGTCGGCCTCCAAGGAATTCAGCAGAGAAAAAGGGCCTCCAGCGGTTAAGTAGGATATCGGATAATCCTCGGCTTCCACACCGAATTTGGCGCAGCAGGTGGTTTACCTCCTAGCACCACGATTTGAGCAGTTGTAAGCTTCTATGGATGATAGGTTGGAAAATCTCAAGGGCTTCATGGAGTCTAGGATGGACAACCTCGAGGTTGAATTTGCTCGTCTTAAGGACAGGATGTCCGGTTAGGTGTTAGGCTTGATGTTAGCCTTGCTATATTTATTTCTTGTTTATCTGTTTTGTTTGTGTGTTTGTAGGAAATTTTAAAATTTCCTTTCTGAATTTTTAATTACCTTTGTTTGTAGTCTCTTTTTTAGTTAATATAAGTGATTTGTTTTTCCATTATGGTTTATCATTATTTTTTTTGTTGATGACAAAAGGGGGAGAAACTAGCAATATATTAAGACAAGTGAAAGCAATACTTAATATTGAATCAAAATGAAGGTACAAATATATTGAGTTAAGTAGGGAGAAAATAGCAATATATTGAGTTGAGCTTTATACACCTTAAATATATCTTAAGTATCCTTTGCATATACCATGATGCAAGTTACATAAATGAATATGCACTTGATATACTCTAAATATACCTTACATATACTTCATGACTTAAAGAGAATTTTGGTATATATTGGATATACTTTGCATATAACTTGCATATACTTAAAACTACAAAGTTTATTTTAGTGTTACACTTCATCATTCTTTACAATTCTTGAAATATGTTAGCAAGAATGGAGAATGAAAGATTAATGTTCAAAAGATAAAATTGAAGAAGTGGCATGTTCACGCCCGTGACCCTTTGTGTCATGACCGTGATGAAGCTAACTGGCAACAAACCAACATTTGAAGTTCACAGCCATGAAGGAAGACAACAAACCGTGAATAAACATTTAAGCCACATCCGTGAGTTAAATGTCACACCCGTGAACCTTCATGACAAATTCTTCTAGAGAGCTTCACGACCAAAGTCACCACTTGGATCACGGTTTGGAAGGTTGTCACGCTCGTGAAGATATACGTCACGCCCATGACCCAATATTTCAAAACCTTCTAAAATGTTTCACGACCAAGGTCACCACTTCAGTCACGCCTTGGAAAAACAGTCACGACCATGACAAACATAGTCACGCCAGTGAAAGATGAAAGAGAAAAATGTTAGGCGAGATTATTTGGGTTGGTGCAAAGGCTAGTTTCGTATTAAATGCATTCTAACAGCTATAATTCGCCATGAGAGTATAAATGCAAGTCATTTATGCATTCAGTATAAGAGGATAGCTAATACTTTGAATCAAAATCTTGTAGTAAGCTATTTGTACATTTAATACTTTCAAAACAAATATCTATTCTCTGTGAAAATCTTTTTTGCTCATCATTTATTGAGCAATAAAGATTTGTAAGTGTTTCTCTCTGTAATTATTTATTACTCAGGTGAGTTTTGGGTATTTATGGGTTAAGAGTAGAACACTTGTAAGGGTTAGTTGTGTGAGTCTTTAAAATACAAAAAAATGTTGTTTGTGTGAGCCTGAAAAAAAATACAAGGCAAAAGTTGTTTGTGTGAGCTTGTAAAATACAAGGTAAAGGTTGTTTGTGTGAGCCTGTAAAACACAAGGAATTGGTTATTGTGTGAGCCATTAAAACACAAGGGATTTCTAGGTTAGGTGTGAGCCATTGTGAGAAACACCATAGTTGGGAGTTAGCTTGTAAAACTCCATTGTAACACTTAGTGTATTAATGAAACTCCTAATTGCGATTGGGGAGAGAAGTAGAGTTTGTTAATACCCGAACCTCTATAAAAATCATTGTTTCAAATTTCTCTATCCCTCCTAAACTTAACTTTTTATTTCCGCACTTTAAAGTTAAATTTTTTAAAAACTTCAATTCAACCCCCATTCTTGGCTCAATATCTGGGCAACAAATTCAATTGATGGTTAGAAATTCTTTTTACTATTATGGATGATTTTTCTAGACATAATTGGATTTATCTTTTAAAGACCAAGGCTGAAATAAGAAATTCAATGATAAAGTTTCATTTACCAGTGAAAGTTCAATTTAGTCAAACCATTAAAAAGATCAAAATTGATAATGGGGCCCCAGTTTTATGATGAGAAAGGGATTATTCATCAAACCATTTGTAATGCAACTCTTCATTATAATGGAGTTGTTGAAAGAAAACATCAATATTTATTAAATGTTACTAGATCTCTCTTTTTGCAAAGCAACTTACCAAGTACCTTATGGTCCTATACTCTTTTTCATGCAATTTATCTAATAAACATATTACCCATTCTCGTACTTGAAAATAGTCTCATTTCTTGTTTCTTTATCATAAAAAACAGACTTCTATGATCTTAGGGTATTTTGTTGTTTGTGCTTTGTTTCAACCTTAGCAGACAATAGATCAAAGTTGAACCCCAAAGCTATCAAATGTATTTTTTTAGGTTATGCTGCTAGTACTAAAGGGTATAAGTTTCTCAACTTACAAACTAATCAAGTGCTCATATCCAACAATGTTCATTTTTATGAAACTCAATTTCCATATAAAAAGACAGAGTTTCCATCAACTTCTTTTATATTACCCAACTTCATCTCACAACCTTGAATCAAATTACCAACAAAATAATTCTACTCTTTCTACAGACATTTTAACCACAGCTTAACCACCTTTATACATTTTTCCATATCACAATCCATTAACCCAACATTGAAGCTTATACATTCATCTAGATCTAAATGTTTCCTTACATACCTTGCAGATTACCATTGTTCTTTAGCTGCTTGCAATTTAACTGCACACAATCAAAGTCTTACTGCTGTAATATTAGGTAAAAATACTTATTTTCTTTTATTTTATCACAAATTACTTTTCTTATTCTAACTTGTCTCCTACTCAGAAAAGTTACACCATTAATCTTTCATCTCACATTGAACCGAAAACTTATGTTGAAGCTGCTCATGATCCTAGATGGGATAATGCATTGCAAGAAGTGCCTACTGCCTTGGCTCGTAATAATACTTAAATTCTTACAGATTTACCAATTCGAAAACATCCTATAGGGTGTAAATGAGTTTACAAAATAAAAGTCAAGGTTGATGGTATTGTTAAAAGGTATAAAGTAAGTTAATGGCCAAGGGATATACTCAATATAAGGGTATAAACTACTTTGAAACTTTTTCTCCTGTGACCAAGATGAGCACTATTAGACTTTTATTAGCTGTTGCATCAATCAAACATTGATATTTGGAGCAATTGGGTATTAACAATACTTTCTTACATGATGATTTGACAGACTGGTTTAAATTGTGGACCAAGGTTTGCAAGCTACAAAAATCCCTTTATGGCCTTAAACATGCAAGTAGATAGTGGAATGCTAAGATCACAACTTCTCTTTTTGTAGCAAGGTTATCTTCAAACACAATTTGATCATTTTTTATTCATAAAACCCATATCAGGTAGCTTCATTGCTCTGTTTATATATGTAGATGATGTAATTGTGGCTAATGACAATCTTGAAGCCATTCAAAGTATATAAGTTTTTCTTCATGAAAGGTTTAAAATCAAGGATTTAGGACCACTGATTTTTTTTAGGACTGGAGGTAGTTACATCCAATAAAAAAATTCATGTTTGCTAAAAAAAATTTGCTTTGGAGCTTTTGTAAAATATTAAGTTTTTAGATTCCAAACCAGTTTCTACCTCTATGGTGTCTATAAAGGGTTATAAACTAGCTGAATCTGTTGTTTTTGAAGATATGGCCTACTATAGATGTTTAATTGGAAGACTCTTGTATTTGACAAACACAAGATCAAAGATTTGTTATGTTGTTCAGTATCTTAGCCAAATCTTAACAAACCTAACTTTTATCATCTCAAATGCGTGCACATGGTTCTTAAATATATCAAACAATATCCTGGCAAGGGTATTTTCTTATCCAGTAGCTCAAATTTGCAACTCCAAGTGTTTACTGATGTTGATTGGGTTGCATGCCCTATAACAAAGAAATTTGTTAGTGGTATGTGTTTTTTTAGTACATCTCTTATAACTTGGAAATCTAAGAAGCAAAATGTGGTCTCCAAATCTTCTATAGAAGCAGAGTATAGAGCACTAGTAGGATTTACATTAGAAGTTTAGTGGCTTTTGTATATTCATGCTAACTTACAACAACCTCATGCATCTCTTGCCCTTGTCATTGTGATAACCAGTCAACTATTCACTTGATTATAATCCTATTAGTCATAAATGCACCAAACATATGGAGTTGGACTATCATTTTATTCGAGAAAATGTTGCAGCAGGTGTCATCAAGCTTCTTCATATCTCTTTTACTAATCATATAATAGATTTTTTCACAAAGACCCAATATATTTCTACCTTTAATCATTTTCTTTGCAAGCTGGGACTTTTGGACATACATAGTCCTCATCTTGGGGGGTGATGGAGGTTCATCTCACAGCTCAGCTATGTATAAACTACAAAATAGTTGTAATTAAGTTAACTGTCATATCAGTAAGTGTTACTGCTACATATTAGAGTAGATTGTATAGTAGCAGTTAATTAGTCACAAATTAGGCTTGTATAAATAGATGTACTCTATAGCTATAGAACTCACTTTTTTCCTCCCGCAATTCAATCATCTTTTTCACACTTGAGAAGATGACTATTTTTAATATTTCTCTAATACATTATGTTGAGTGATTTAAGAATTCTCATAATAGTTATAAGAGTTAACATATATAGAGTTTCTTGTACTTTGTCATTTTAGATCATTTTGTCATTTGTATTCATTTTTGGTATATATTGCTCCCTATTTTTTTTTTAATTTGTTACAATTAGTCTCGTATTCTTCAATTTTAGATTCAATTAGCCATATTTATCTGACTTGTTTTTTTTGAACATTCAAGCTTATATTAGTACCACATCAACGTATTATAACATATTGATAAAAAAATTGAAAAACTAAGGGATTAATTACAACAAAACATGAGTACATAAAGTAATGTATATAAAAATAAATATAAAACACAAAGTGACTAATTATGGCAACTACAGGAACTCAATATATATGTAATAGGCCTATTTATAAATTAAAGTGTGTATAAAGTTAAGTTAATTATGCCTAAATGAGAACAATATGAACCAAAATGCAAAATGTTGCAGCGCTTTTATCTAATTAGCTAAAGCAAGAGCAGCCGATATGTCATTGTCTTCCGTGTTAGGGCAGCTGAGCATAAGCCATAAGATCGATAAATTCTATATTCCATCTCAGCTGAAACTTGAAAACTTAATATTTATATTCAAAAGTAGATGAGATGGTGTTGTTTGGGTTTTTATGAACGGTATTGTAGTACGAAAAAAAAAATTAAAAATTGATATATCCTCAGTTTTTTAATTAAAATTGAGTCAAATTGTACTGTTAATTTAATTTGAAATGATTTAGCTTAAAATTGAAAAAAAAAAACTATTGATGATCATTTAATTATCAGCTGGACATTATTTTTGACTTGGCTTTAAACATAGCAAAATAATAAAAAAAAAAGTCTGGCAAACCAAATTTCTTCTTACATATGGATTGAGAATTGATGTTATATCTTTTCGGGGAATTCCTTTTCTAAGCTATATCTTAGCAAGTTGTTTTTGGATGTCAACCTAATATGATTTTGCCAACAATATTCACTTATGAATATCCAATCACAAAAAAAGCAAGTTATTATGCAAGTTGGTGCTATCCATATACTTATCTTTTAATAGAATAAAGAAATTAAATGATAATGGATGATAATATGATTTCTTTTAGAAATATGATCACTCTCTAAAAATCAATTACCAATTTTCAAATTAATGCATTAGTTAGAGCATCAAATTTCAGTCCAAAATTTAGATTTGGACGGCTGCTATTCTTGTGAAATATTGAGAAAGCATACAAATTTTAAGTTAATCTATAATGAATAAAATTGAAAACAGAAAAAAATACTAATGAGTTTTGAAGGTTACATATTTGAAGTCAGAACCTTATGAAATATTTTTCAAAAAGAAAAAAGAAAAAACATATTTTGGGTCCTTCATATAAATTTATGGAATTAAATTCTTCAATTAAAAATTATTAAATTGATTTTTTAGTTATCAATTATATACTATTAACTCTTTTAATTATTAAAATTATTATATATTGACTTCCTATTCTATTAATTTTGAATTAATTTATAAAATTTATGGAAAACTTAACAATTTAACTAATACTGGTTAAGAGTCAATTAAATAAATAAGAGTACCAATTTGCAGGTACGAATCCATAGGGTAACTTTAATGGAACAAACTTTGGTTAAATTTAATTAACTGAATAAAATATTTAATATATTAAATATGTAGGAGCAAAGACAAATTTCAGGACGAAATATATATATATAATATATAATCACTTTCAAATTTTGTTAGACCCCATTGCCCCTCACGTAAATCCACTTTGCCAACTTGTCAACTATAGAGAAGGGATGCTTAATGCGTTCAAGCTTTCCCCATTGAGGCTTTCTCTTTGTTTTCTATATAAAGAGAGCTCAAAGTCACAGCAAGCAAACCAAAATATAATCCATTACATTCACGTATTGAAGACTCAAACAGAATTAACTAATGGTAGCCATATCCTATGATCCAAGGCATCATCTTCAAGTCGGCAAGGCCAACCATGGAGTCATAGTTGAAGAAATTGAAGGCCTTATCAAAATTTACAATGATGGACGCATAGAGAGACCTCAAATCGTGCCTAATGTTACATGTTCTATGGGATCATCAGAAGATGGTGTTACCACTAAAGATATTGTTATTGATAGATTTTCTAACTTATGGGCTCGTATTTATGCCCCAAGCTATTCTTCTTGCAAGCTGCCTTTGCTTGTTTACTTTCATGGCGGTGGATTTTGTGTTGGCTCAGCAGCTTGGAGCTGTTACCATGACTTCTTGGTCAATCTTTCTGCTAAAGCATGCTGTATAATAATGTCTGTAAATTACAGTCTTGCGCCCGAAAACCGTCTCCCTGCTGCTTATGGTGATGGTATCAACGCTGTTATGTGGGTGAAACAGCAGGCTGTTACGGCTTCACCTGAACAAAAATGGTGGTTAAGCCATTGTAACCTGTCGAGCTTCTTCTTATCAGGTGACAGCGCAGGCGCCAACATAGCTTACAATGTGGCTACAAGGCTAGATTCCGACATAAGACCATTGAACCTGAAGGGTATTATCCTGATCCAACCTTTCTTCGGCGGAGAGGCAAGAACTTCCTCGGAGCAAAATACGAGCCAGCCAGCCAATTCGGCGCTAACTATTTCGGCTTCTGATGCATATTGGCGACTGTCATTGCCTTTAGGGAGCAACCGTGATCATCCTTGCTGCAATCCACTTTCAAATGGTGTGCATAAATTGCAGCTTCCATCTGTAATGGTTTGCATATCGGATATGGATATACTTAAGGACAGGAACTTTCAATTTTGCACTGCCTTAGCTTCTGCTGGTATAAGAGTGGAAAAGGTGATTTACAAAGGAGTTGGACATGCATTTCAAATCCTTCATAACTCTCATTTCTCTCAAATTCGGATTCAAGAGATGATGTCTCATCTTAGCGCTTTCATCAATCGATAGTTTTATTTTTCCTCTTCTTCACTTTAATGTTATCCAGCTATATATATATATTCTAACGTTAATTCTGGTTTAGACTGAATCCATTACATTATTTATGGACCGAATCAGCAAAAAAAAATGTTATTGATTACTAATTTACTTATAAACATTCTGTTATAGGTGAGGATAATGAATAAAGTCATGAATCAAATCAAGGATACTTTAGTTAAAAATTGACATTTCATTATGTTTATTCACAATCATCAGTTGTCTTAGTTGATGTATATTATTTGTTCCTGTTTAATTCAGATTATTCATATTTCCTTTTGCTTTTGACCATATTTAAGTCAAAGTTTAGCTATATGATAGACTAAAGCAATGGACCATATTGTCAAAGGCATTCCCCAGTGACAAGGTGTTTGGCCCCTCATTCTCTCCAAAGTCTCGGTTTCGAAGCCATTAAGAACAAAAAAAAAGCAATGGACTATATTCCTCTTTTCTTTTTTCGGTTATATATATATATATATATATATATAGAAGATCCCGAATGAGGATGCAAAGATTAGTCAATGTCCTCTAAATAAGGAATTTAGTGTATAGCAGCAAAAAGTAGTGGTGCCTTAAAGGACCACCATAGTAGGAAAAATTATTGGTATTATTATCGCATGTTCGAGGTAGAGTATAAAATTTCATTATAATTCTTATTTGGGTTCGGTTCATAACTTTATTTATGAATTAATTTAATAATATACTAACATATAATAAAATATTTATTAGTTCACTCACACTTTCTATCATTGATTCAGTTCATTAGTAAAATCTTAAATTCGATCTTGAATTTATTGTGCGAGGACACCCTTAATAATTAGAAAATGTCAGCGTATGTAGATTGATGTCGAATTATATAAATTCTGTATGTTTATTATTTTTTTTCTTTTGTATTTTATTCGTCGCTTCATTCGTGCACCCAAATAAATTTTTATTTTGCACTTTGATTTTCCTTACAAATCTAACATGTATGCGAAGTCACTTGTTAGACTAAACATTGGCTGTACTATTTCTGCTAGAAATATAAGAAAGTTGTAGAAGAAAGCCAACATTTCCTTCTCTTGCTAGCTTTAGTCTTTCATCTGCAAAATTTTTAGTGTTTCTTATTGCTTCAAATTCCAAGTAATTTAGGTTTTTGGCCATTGGTGTTAGTCATTTTGTTCAAAATATAAGGTGTGTGAGAGATCTCATTTCTTGTAAGTGAAAATTACAGCAGAGCGATTGGGGCCCAAAAGAATAACAGATGGAATCAAAAAGTAGATAATTAAGAAGGTGAGGGATATTTGATGAGTAAAAGTTGGCAAACCTATTTGTACAATGGCAATATACTTGTACTTGTAAATTGAGATAGACAACACTTTCCCATCACAGTCGAAGAATAGTTAGCAGTATGCAAAATTCTGTCTTTAAACTACTGTTTTAGCGCCAGAAAATCGCCCTCCTGCTGCTTATGGTGATGGAATCAGCAACCTTATGTGGGTTAAAAAGCAAGCTTTTGAATCCATAACTTAATTTTTACTAAGTGCAGATTTCTAGCTGGTGCAAACATCGCTTATAATGTATTAGGCTTTTAGCCACCATCAATAATCTTGAATCCATGATAAAGGCAGCAGAAAAAATGTCGCTCAACTGCTTAGTTTTGCACTAATGCTAGTTATTATTATTACTTTTTCAATAGATTTAGTAGATTGTAGACTACACAGGAGCTGACCATTCTTTTGTATTCACTATAAATGTGTTAAAATTCCATCAATATTAATGAATAATGGTGAGTAATCTCGAACACAAGTCATTTTCAATTCTCACAAAGTGAGAATACCAAGCTAAATATATTCTTTTTATTATCTTCTATTTTCAAATTATTTATTAATTTGATCACATTTTTCATGGGCTCATATATAAAGAAGACGTCAAATAAGTGAAGAAGATCATGGAATGAAAGATAATATAAAAGTAGTCAGTATCAACATTTCATCCAGGTACTACGAGATCTGCGACTTACATTTGATGATTTGCATATACCAATTTACAAAATGAAATAATTTCATGGACATGGTAGGAAAGGAAAATGTAATTCATTGTCAGTGTTGGAAAGATTCATTTTAACTAAAATATATTTATTTTGTCAACTTAATAATTTTTTTTTATTTTATTAACAAGGTTATTTAGTGACTTGAATTATAAAAATAAATTCCAAAAAAATATTATTATCTGTTCAACTGATTTTTAAATTTTAATTTACAATGAATAAAAAACATCAAAACTGAATATGAATTGATATCATATTCAATATTTATTTATTTTTTTCATTTTTCTTCATTACCTTTTCTCAAAATACATAGGGAATTTGAAATTACTATTAGATATTAAAAAAATATATTTTAAATTTATTTAATTTAGTTGATTGGATTTCTTAATAATTTAATTTTTCTCAAAATTATTTACCTATTTTTTTTTTAAAACCGATTTCAAATCACAAAAAAATAATTGTTTTTTTAAAAATGCAACGAGACAAACGGGACATAAAAAGTAGGATTAATAAATTAATTTAATAAATTAATAATCCATAGAAGAAAGAGCGAAAAACAATTAGGAAAGAAAAAGGAAGCAAAATCCCCTCCGTCTACCGGCTCTCCACATCACTCGAGTGGACTTAGTTTCCACTTTCTGTACCGCTTTCTTTGTATCTGTCTCATCGGATCTTGGAATCCTACTTCTTCAATGACGAAGAATTACGTGAGGGACAACGTCCCTCTTTCGCGATTCGGCGTGCTGGTGGCTCAGCTTGAGTCCATAGTCGCTTCCTCCTCCCAACAATCTCCCGATCCTCTCCTCTGCTTCGATCTACTCTCCGATCTCATCTCCGCCATCGACGAAGAGCCCAAGGTTCACTCCTATACCTGTTTCTGGATCTCAATTGCTCTTATATAATGTTCTTTGGATTTGTTTTTCTGCTTGATCCGGATAAATTTTCAGGTTTTATGTAGAAATTTTTGGTTTCAGGATTCTATTCTGTTGTGGCAAAGAAAATGTGAGGATGCATTATATTCATTGCTTATTCTTGGTGCGCGACGGCCGGTGCGACATTTGGCTTCTGTAGCTATGGCGCGGATTATATTTAAAGGGGATGCTATTTCTATATATTCGAGAGTGAGCACTCTCCAAGGGTTTCTTTCTGACGGAAAGAAGAATGAACCCCAGAAAGTTGCTGGTCAGTGAAAAGATTTAAAGATAAATTGCTTTTGTTAGTTACTTGCTTATGTATCTGCTTCCGTTCTCCCCTACATTTTTCTATCGTCATTTAATAATAGTAAAAATGAGATAAAATTTGATGGATTTTTTTGTTCCTTGTTAAAAGTAATTTATAATTCACGGGTATGATGCCCCTTGGCTGATATTTATCTCGATTTATTTTGTTAATTGGGGCAAATTTTGAGTTTGTAGCTGCTAGGTCTTGGTGGCTATATTGGAAAAATTTCACTTTTTTTTTTGGTTGAAGCAAGCCCTTTTGGTATGGAAATGCTGATATGGCATTGTCAGAATGTTGTTGTCACAACAGATGAAGTCTATATAATTAATATTAACTATTTGAGAGTTGATACAGCAAGAAGAAGTGAATAATTCAACAGAGACATTGTAGCTAAAAACACTTAATGAAGCCTAAAAATCATTAAGGTATATATTCCCAGAAGAAGGATATTGTTCAACCAAAAGAAGTTTTCATTCTCTGTGTACTTTGTTTGATGTTTTGTGCAGGTTATGACTGCACGTTTGTAGTAGTAATGCTCTTTACTGGTCAATAATAAGTACCTAGAAAGTCTAAGATCTCTCAACTATCTTGACTTCATATTACCTTGTATATTAATAAAATTCCAAAAAGTATGCTCTGTACTTTCACAAGGAAAAACAGCTTCAACTCTCAGTATTTTAATTATTCCATATTGCGGGTTTTCTTTAGATTAGTTTGGGCGATGTATTTTAGGCCATACTCATGTTTCTTTTGTGCAAAGACCTTGTCCTTGAATGAAGGAATATTTCCATGATCAAGTGGATGTCCAACCTATCCTTTATTGCCATCCCTCTTAAGCAAAGCAATACTCTATTTATCAGAGTTTAGTAGCTTATTAAAGTTTTTCGGCAAGGTTCAAAATTTTGGTCTCTCTCACTCTTGCAAAGTATGAGGCCAATCTGGGTGTGTGGTGTATTTTTCTTTACATGATTGCCTACATTAGCTATATATATAGTTGCCAATTGTTGGGGATGGAGTGGAGGAACCAATGAAATCTATAGAACAAATTCTACAGAATGCTTTTTTAGTTTATGGAGAAGAAACTAACAACATATCATTTGTTGGTGATAGGGAGGAGAAATAACAGAAAACTTAGCTTATTCAAACACAATAACAAAATTTTTGTTTCTCTTTTTTTCTTCATTTGTCAGCAGAAACATATCTCAGTTTTATGCAGAATACAACGCTCCTATCCTCTTCACACAGATACCTCATTTTGTTCATACATAATGGCTGCTTCTATAGCAGCATATATATACACAAAAGTCTTTATATAATTTGTCAATATTAAATCTTACCAACTGTAGGTTACACCATTCATACTTTTATATATTTTTGCCTCTAACTTATTTGACTTTAAGGTAAAAATCTCAACAACTCTGAAATTAATTTATTATTGTGCATACCTTTCAATTAATTCAATCAGTCCCCTTGTCCTCCTTTGAATTCTCTTGCTATTCATTTATGCTTTTATCATATTATTTGTTTACTTAGTAGTTTCTGAAAGATTTAACAATGTCGCATTCCAAAACCATATAAACTAAAAGGGAAAAAGAGGTTCAAAATAGAATGATATATGAAAGGAAATTAAATAATGGTTATGCCCGCTTTACTTGGAATTTTATCACACATTAATTTTCCAAATTCTTTTATTTTTTCATTTTTGTGGAATATATGGGTATAAAATCAAGAGATGTGGAAAAAAATCAAAAAGTGAGATTGTAGGATCCATTAAATGCTTTAGCAGCTTATTTTCCTTCACATTCTTTGTTATTTGGGCTTTCAACTTAGATGATTGAAGAATCCAAATACATGAAGTTACCTTTTTAATCAAATAGAAGCTAGGAGCTTTCATTTTCTTAGTAGTTTAAAAAGGTCTTGGTGATTAGGTGCAAGGCAGGCGTAGTGTTTACATTTTTCACAATAGCTCTGCCACTGGTTGTCCACTATGCTAATCCTTCTATTCTTGTACAATGTATTAGAATGTGGCCATAAAATGCTTGTTGTCATTTCATTGATTAAGGTCCATTATTATAATGGTATTCTTTGACATTTTGTGTTAAGCAATTTTCTAGTTTTATATATATATATATTTTTAATTTATTTGTTATCATGACCTGAATAATTGCAGGTGCTGCACAATGCTTGGGTGAACTATATCAACATTTTGGGAGAAGAATTACTTCGGGTTTGCTTGAAACAACAATTATTGCAACCAAACTTATGAAGTACAATGAGGTAGTCCAACTCAATGTCATGTCTGCACATTTTTTGTAGGTAGATGCACATATACATAATAAATGATTACTTTTAAAGAGAGAGTGAGATGTGAGAATATTAAGCATAAGGCTGGAAAGGTTTTCTATTTGTCAAAATATGGACATTTTCCCCATCCTAATTGAGAAACGTGTTTATCATGCCAAACCAGATGGAGAATCTATGCCTTGCCATTGGTTGCAGGTAGGAATGTCTTTAAGCTACAATGATTTGCTCCGTCCTAATTTTTCCTCAACTTTATGTATAGGGAAAAACTTGTCTATATTTGAAGAAAATACCTTTGTTAGTCAATGTTATTCCTTTTCTTCTTGAATAGTCTTTAATGATATTTAAATTTAACAAATATGCATAAAACATAAAATATATTAGGTGTATGTTTTAATAGTTTATAAAACTATAAAACATAAAATGGGAATACTTTCTCCATTTTTTTTTAATTTTTTCCTTGGCCTTTAATTCTGAACAAGGGATGGGAATCACTAATTTCACCATGCCTTGCCCTATTTATATATGTAGTCTAATTGGAGAATAGTTGTTCTGTACCAATTAAGAAGAAAGGCACTAGGAGAGTGATGGCATCATTAATTTTGAAATGTTAAGTATGAAAAGTAGTTTTATCTTGTTGTTTCTAAAGGGTTAATGTTAACAATATGCTCTTAGCTATAATGCTTTACTAATTCTCCTCCCAAACTGGTTTGTTTGCATTATAGAAATTAAGAAATTATAGATAATTCATTTGACGTCCTATTGCAAACCCATTTTGTCTTCTTTATGTCACTGTTTCTTTAGGGGCTTTATCTATGTGCTAAAGGCTTTTTTTTTTTTTTTTTTTTTTTTGTAGTTGTTTGGAAGGCTTGTTGGGTTTAACCTGCATTCTTTTACTTTTCTAGTCTTATGGTTATTGAATTGCAGAATAAGCTTTAGATTTTACAGACTCATTATTATTATTTTGGATTATTTGGGAAGGAAACTTTATCATAATGGATTCGACTTTTTCGTCTTTGAGTAATTGGTATAAACATCTTAAACCCTTTTTTGTTTTGAGTCTTGGTGATATAATTGAATTGTAGTTACTTGAAATGTGGTACATCTCAAGTTGTGATACGGGTTCATCACTTAATTTCGTACAGGGTATGTAGGGTAGGTTTAGTTGGTATCCAATTTTGATTGTGGTACATGGATTACACTAACTTGGGCCGTTAGACATTTTATTGAATAAATGTTGTGTCTAACAAACTTATTACTATTTTTGTACTGAATTTGTTTCACTAGTTTTGAAGATCTGCATCAGTGATATGGATCACAATTGTGTGGCAATTTTGGGCCCTGCAACCTAGATTGCAGTATCAAATGAATTCAGTAACTATAGCTTGGATTCATGGGTATTTTTCATAGTCTAATTTGCTATCTGTCTTAAATGAAATTTAAAATTAATGAGTAAATCTTTGTGACAATTATTCAAATTCAATGATGAAGATATTTAGTCAAGTGTTTTTTTGAATGAGAAAAAGACATTGTCTGATAATGCTAAGGTTAAAGTATTTAGATTTTATGATAAAACTCGTTTAAAATTCAAAATAATTGATATTCTGAGTATATGATTATTTTAGTGAGATTTAGTTGGCAATAGGCTCAATTCTTTGAATTACATGGTATTCCTGTCTACGTTATTGCGATCTATTTGGGAAACTCAAAAACTGGATAATGGGTGGTCCCATACACCTTTAAATAGCATAAACTTATTCAAACGCATTGAAATTGATCTGGCACCCTGCAAACCAGTTGACAATGTGACGATGTCAAGAATCAGCTTAACCATCACCAATGTCTCCATCCAACAAAGTGAAAAAACAAAAATTACATTGTTGAAAGGACATCAACAGTAGACGGTTGCTGCCAAAGTCAAAGGAAACCAAATCTTCACTATCTTAATTTCTGTCAATTGGGTTGGGTGGTATGGCCAAGAAAAGCTGACATCCCCTCATAAATCATGAAATATTGTAACCTTACCTGGCATAGGATTGGCTCAGATGTTTTTACCAATTGCCGTACCTCCTTAATTTCTGGCATAGAAAACTTTTGGCATTATAGTGTACTTTCTCTACCACCTTTTTTTTGTCATCTGCTAGTTAAGTTTCATTTGTTGTTTAGTTACCCATCTGCATATGATAAATATCAGGATTTTGTAAGACAAGAAGCTTTACTCATGCTTCAAAAAGCTTTGGAAGGCTGTGGCGGTAGTGCTGTTTCCTCAGCATATACTGAAGCATTCCGTCTGATTACGCGTGTTGCTATTGGTGATAAATCATTTGTTGTTAGAATAGCTGCTGCTCGTTGTCTGAAGGCATTTGCTAGTATTGGAGGACCTGGTTTAGGAGTTGGAGAGCTTGAGAGTTCAGCATCTCAGTGTGTCAAGGTAGATGTTTGTTTTGATAATTGTTTCCATATTGACTTTTATATATTAGCCTTTTAACATTTGAAAATCTATAATAAGTATCTCTATGTATATATATGTGTGTGATTATTTCAAATCTCCATTGCTTCGACTAGGCCCTCGAGGATCCTGTATCATTTGTTCGAGATGCATTTTCTGAGGCATTGGGTTCGTTGCTAGCTCTTGGAATGAATCCAGAGGCACAGGTATGTGTCTGTTAGATGACCCATTTTTGTTGTTTACTTTATGTTTCTCCTCCCCCTTTTTGTGCTTTTACTTTTTTCTCTAGGCACTCTCTGCAGTCTCCCAATTTTCATTCTTTGCTAGGTTCAACCCAAGGGAAAAGGTCCTATTCCTCCAGCAAAGAAACTAGATGGTGGTTTGCAGAGGCATCTAACATTGCCATTCACAAGAGGTATTTACTGGCTCAGTAGGTATACTTTCAATAAAGTCATAATGTTAAATCTTCTTATGTGAATTTTTGATAATGATGGGAAGTAACATATTTTTTAGTTATTTCTATAACTAAGAAAACTGTTCTACATTTGTGCATTCTCATTTGTGCACTTGTCTGACTTTATTTGAAGTGAGAACATGACCAAGAATAAAGTAGAAATCATTCTCCAAAATGATGTCCCTTGACCATTTACTCCTAAAGGAATTTTAAAATGCATGATGTTATCCCCAATCATTTTTGAACATGGGATAGTTAAGGGCTTTCATTAGCATGTGGGCAAAAGACATTCAAATGGCATGTTGGTTTATGTGCCCATTAAGCAATCCTTGCAGTATATCATCTAGTTTAGTAACATAAAGGTTCCTCCTCGTAACTGTGTGAAATAAGAGTATTGAATTGCCCATGAATGGTTTTTGTATATGGCAGGTTATTACTTTTTCATGGACATAAAAAAATATGCAGATCGTAGCTCTCTTTTGCTCGTTGTGGTGGCTTGATGGCCATTTGCACTATGCAGAGCAAGTTAATTAAAGCTCTTGCAAATTTCTAAAAGAGGAACTATTTGTTATATTTGGAAGAGTTAGAGTAGAAAATGGTCCTTATTTGAAAGTTTGTTTATTTCTGGAATGAGGTTTTGGTTGAGGACTGGTTAGTCTAAAGACCTTTTTTTTTTGTGCACTACCTATTTTCATAGGTAAAATTAAGCTTCTCTGATTTTAGTGCTTTAAAGAAGAATTTCTTCCAATCTCTCTCTCTCTCTCAATGTAAATTTTGAAATTGAGGGAGGAAGAGTGTCAACAATTTCACGCATAAGGCACCCCTGCGCACATTTGCTCATCGGGCTTCCTTGTGGCAATAAAGAATGTATCAACATAAAATTATATTGATATTCTTTATGACTGAATTTAATTTAAATGGCTTGCTAGATTCTCTCACCACTCGCACTTATGTCTAATGCACACTTGCAACACAGTTTACTTGATTTTAAGTTTGTGCATTATTGCCATTATGTTTATTTTCTTCAGACTAAGTGCATTTTGAGGAATTGTTGTGTTATTTTTAACTGGATTAGCCAATTATATTTTTTGTCACATTTGATTGTGGCTCTTGAATTCAAAGTGTTGTGTTATTTTTAGCTGAATTAGTCAATTATATTATTTGCCACATTTGATTGTGGCACAAACAAGTTTATTAGCTTACAAAATAAATTTCAAAGTGCGAAGAACATTTTAAAGAAATAGAAACACAAAATATTCAAATAATGATAAGTTAAATTGCCTAGAAAGTCCACGTAGAATGAAAAAGTCTCACTAATTTCCTCACATTCTCTTCCCCCAACAAAATAAGAGCTCTTTCATCAATATTAGTGGCCTGCCCAAGCTCTACTTTTAAATCCATTCTTCTTCTCTGGAAACAAGCTTAGAGCTAGACTAATCACGTGCCAAAATACTTTGCAAGTCTAATGACTTTGTCATGTTTTCATTTTTTATAATCAATTAGCAGTATAGTAATTATGGTCATTACCCTAGTTCATTCCTACGAAACTAGCAAAATAGGGGGACAGTCTTTTCTAGTTTACCACCAAACATGCAAAATCACAGAATTTATGCTTATGAACCTATGGAATATTGGGGGAGGTAAGTATTTACATGGATGAGTTAATCAATTTGTGCACCCAAAATTGTAAACTGAATCTATCCTTTTACTTCGACCATCATGCGAATTGTAATTGAACTGGTAACCAGTTAGTTGAGCAGTCAATCAAGGTTGATTATTTCAGAATTTTTTTTTTTAAAATTACAATATAACTAAACTCGAGTTAAAATAATTGCCTACTCCACCTAGTAAATTAGTAATAAATTTTTAATCTTGTATACTAAAAAAAATAAAACTAATAAAACTTTATAAACTATAAATTAACATGAAAATCATATTGTAAACAGAAATATACAATTAAATATGATGATAGTCACATGATTAGTAGTTAGTATTATTTACTAAATAACAACAAATACCATCAAAACTTTAACAATCTTTAATGAACAATTTACTATTAAAAGTAGCATCATTATACTAAAATTTCTTATAGAAATTATAAAAAATTGATAAGTTCTCTAAATAATAATTTACCACTAAAGAATTAGGGTGATATAAGAAAACAAAATCCGAATAAAATAAACAATATTAATGATATGCTATGTGTATTAAATATAGTTGAAATAGAAATAAAATAATAATTTTATATACGTACACACACATATTCTTGTTTGATTAGTTTAGTTCACCATGGTTTCTATTATTAAAAAATAAAATTGATTTGATTAGGTTGGTTAACTTTCTTTTCGAACCAGTTTTGATTTTTTAATTGTTGGCTTGATTTTTCTAGTTTTCTTTGCCTACCCTCAAGGGTAGAGCAAACAATTTTGAATACGATATGATTAAACGATAGACATAAGACGATACGAATATGCTTAATCTGTTACGACACAATTAGACACATTTAAAAATATGTAAAACATCTAATAATTAAAGTATTCAATTATATATTAATATTTTTAAATATATGTATGAGTGTATATATTAATAAATTTACAATATATTGTATTAGAATTAATTATATTAATATATGTGAATAAAGATTAGCAAATTAGCGATATAATTTGTATTAGTAATAATCACATAGATATTTATATGCTTAATTTATATACATATTATAATATGCCAAATTATTAATACATTATAAAAATTAACATTTATTTATGAATTATTAACTTTAGCTGTTTGTAGTTATATATATATATATATAAACGTGTTGAACGATTACATGATAAGAAACAACATGTTTAAATGACATGTATATACATGTATGTATATGTATTTATAAATGTTTTAAATGATTATACGACACAAAAAGACACTTTTAAATGACACATATAGTGACACAATATGTTTATACATGACACGACACGGATTGCCAGCTCTACACAAGGGGAGAGTTATGGTATGTAATGGTGTTGGAGCAAGGGCATATTGGAAAGCTCAACATCATTCATTACAAGCTGTAAAATTAGAGCCAATTCTCTTTATGTGGTTAGATCTAGAGTTTTCTGTATTAGAGCATACAGTAGCTTGAGTGCCATTTTTTAATCTGCTTTGTCCTCCCAACTTGAAGAATATCCTAGAAATCTTGTGTCTGTTCTTATTTAAGATTCTATATATGGAAGTAAAGGTTAGCGAAAAGATAAAAAAATCTACAATTGTTTGAGTTAGAAATGCAAGATAGAGTTGTAATCTTTTACTTTTTGAACTTTCAGTGAATCAA
The DNA here is from genome assembly GCA_023653625.1 of Triadica sebifera. Taxonomy (NCBI): domain Eukaryota; kingdom Viridiplantae; phylum Streptophyta; class Magnoliopsida; order Malpighiales; family Euphorbiaceae; genus Triadica; species Triadica sebifera. Next base: position 9,077,603 of record CM042905.1, read on the forward strand.
ACTTCTTCATCCGGATATTTCTTTTTTTTCCTTAAATTTAATTTCGAGGTTTTTTTCCATTGAACTAGTGTATGGGGAAAATTATGTGATTTTACATTAGTAAACGGTGAATTTAAAATTATGGCCGAGTTGCCATAAAAATTAAAACTCTTAAGCTTGATTGGACAAAATAAAATTGAAGGGCATAAGTAAAGAGCTGTCCAGTTTCACTGGCTGGGGTTGCTTGTGAATGATGGTTCATAAAATATCTAGCTGATTTATGTATTTTATCAGCTTTCTTCCACCTCTAACAAATGGTTCAAATTGCAGCCAGTGGAGTCCGATCAAAGGACATAAGAATGGGCATAACCTTATCTTGGGTATCGTTTCTACAGGTAATTTCTAACAATCCTTGCATCTGTCTTCCTTTCTTTTTCCTATCTCTCTTTTCCATTCTTGTCTTCCCTCCTCTTTTTCTTTTAGCACTTGTGTTTGCTGTCCCACTTAGTCTTGTTTTTCTAAACATTGTAATCAAAAGAAAGTAAAGAGAAAACACACATTCTTACCTTGAAATTTTTCTTAAATGTGGAGGCATTGGCTCAATTATCCCTCATTGATGGTTATTAGTTGCGTTGAACAGTGAAAAGTGGTCATTGTCATTTTCGCAATAATCATTGTTGTTCGTCATCACTGTTTCATAACAAACATTGCTAAATTATCTGTTTTCAGTTTATTCCTTTAGCAGTTGATTGGGTTGGAAGTGTGATTTTAATTTAAGTTGATTCCTATTTTCTAAGTCTAATGTTTATCATCTGTTCCTTGAAATCATCCTTCCAGGCAATTCGTCTGAAGTATCTATCTCCGGACAATGAGCTTCAAAACTATGCTATGCAGGTTATGGAAATGCTTCATGTTGATACTTCTGTTGATGCCCACGCACTGGTATGTATTTGGTGATTTTTAAAGTTTTTTTAAATCACCATGTAAATTCATGGCCATGGACAGATCCATGTTAAGACTGGACTTTGCAGGAAACTCAAAACTAATAAACTGCCACGGCTGCAGTCAAATTTATGCCCCAGACTGTTAACTTTACTGATTGCCAACTTCAAATTTTGTTACTTTTTTTTAATGTTCATCTTCATTCTTCTTTCCAATCTCTTTCCAAAAACTTCCTAAAAGCATGAAAAACCATAAAATTAGCAGAAATCATAACTAAGACAAAATCTAAATCCTGAAACAACTAAAAATTACTGAAAGTAAATCTGAAAACTAAGGAATATAAGTGTTGTACCACTGTACAAGTAAAGAATATCTCCTAAAGAATTGGAGAAAATATCTTCAAAAGAACAGGAAAATGTCTCTAAAAATGGGGAGAGTGATTTAGAAAGGCAACAAAACTAAATCTGTCAAACAAGGAAAAAAAAAAAAAGGAGGCAGTTAACTCTGTTGCCAACCAGCGGATGGCTGCTGCAGACAAAGTTGTATAAGGGCTCTGGCAACAGTTTGAATAAGGGCTCATTACAAAGAACCCTTGAATCTCAGAACTTTTCTGGAATAAACTGCTTACATTCCTCTCATTCCATCTTTGATATTCAGTTGCAGCATTGAAGGAAATAACAACCCAACATCCAAGGTAATTGCCTCCATATTTATAGAACACGTGTAGGCCTACATAACTGAAACATGACAGATTATGAAGTCAAGACAATAGAAGAATCATAATTCAGGTAGTTGATCTCTTGTGACCATAATGCATCCCCTGTACAACTGATTTTGCTTTTGCAAATCTCGTTGCTGCTATTGGTTCTCAACTTGCTGCAGCAGCTGCTGCTATTGATTCGTAACACCTATCCATCCAAGAAAAAAAAATCAGTTTTGGAGAACTTTAGCATCTTTTCTGCCACCAAACCTACTCCATTTTGTACCCACAAAAGTCTCTAAAATATTTGGACAAACCCTGCTCACCTCAAAGAGGCCAAAACAATACAAATTTAAAAATATGAAACATTTAAAATTTGAAAACAAATTGCTGCAAGTCAAAAAGCGTTCATTGTAAGTCAAGTTTCTGACCTATTCTTCTGTTGGTGTTTTGAAGGCATGCATTCTTTATATATTGCGAGTTGGTGTAACTGATCAGATGACTGAACCTACTCAAAGGAGCTTTTTGGTTTTCCTTGGAAAGCAGGTTTGTAAATATATTTTGGATAGATCTCTTAGTCATTATTTGATTTTTGTCTTGATGCTATTCATATGGAAACTGCAGCTTGAGTCTGCTGATGCTAGTCCTTCAATGAAAATCGCTGCTTTACGTACTTTGTCATACACCTTGAAAACATTGGGAGAGGTGAGTCATAATTATGCTGTTCCTTCCAATATGGTATGTGTCCATTTATTTTGTCCTAAAAAATGTGCACTTTCTTTCACAAAACTGAGCACCTTGATGAACAGGATTTAGACAAGGAAAACCTCTTTATTTGATAAGCACTAGATTGCATAATGACTAGATCTAGATTTGATCTATGTTAAAATTTCTGGTAATTAATCTTATTTGGTGCAAATTTTGTTGTTTCAAGATGACATGATTTATGGAATGGGAAATGTGAATATACAGAGATTACCATGGCCTTTTTAGGAGCTTCACTAACCCTGAAGGGCCTTTGTAACCTCGCTGCTTACTGGTATATGGAATATCACTGGATAGATTTACTAAATGTGTATTTATTATTATTATTTTGAAATGCTGTTAATGATCCCTATTTCAAGGATGTATATAAGTGAGATATTGCTTAAGCTTAGCTGCTGTATGACGAATAACATGAGCATCCAATTGAAGGCCAAGATATAAACATGCAGTTAAAGATTTTGAGTTGGTCTCAAGAGTAAGAAAGCACATTGGATTATTGTGCAAGTGCAGTTCTGGTGTTGCAGTCTGTTAGGAAAAAGCATGCTGTGTGATTTGGAGGAGCTAGAAGGAGCTGCTTACTATTTTTTTTTTAAATTTATGTTTTCTTACATCTTGAATCTTTTGGCTGATAAAATCATGATTGGACAATAATAGTTATTTAAATCTGAGCTATCTCACTTTTGAGATGAATTATAATGTGATTTATGTAGTTGTTGAGGCCAAGGGGAAAGCAAATCATGAGTTTTATCCTACATTTTTATTGCAATTATGATATAACCTGTGCATTGTGTATTTTCTTTTAAAAGATATTGAGAAAAGAGATCCTGTCTTTAATTTCTTCTTCTTTTTATATATATTTATGATCTATGCTCTTCATGATCCACCAATTTGAAGTTTTTTGGCCTCTCTTGGATGCTCTGTTTCCTAGAACTTATATTTTTCCGGAAACCTTAATGATAGGAGGATGATAGATTTTACCATGTTACTTATCATTGATTGTTTCTAGTCTTATTTTATAGAAGGGATGCCCTAAGTTATTTGGAACTGTGGATATGGAGCATTTGTTTGACTGAAATGAATGCACTTAAAAATAAATTTTTGATTTTGAGTTTGTTGTGGTAGGACAAAGTTGTTTTTCTAGCCTCTTTGTAGGTTCATGCTTTGGGAATTTTGGAGGAGTCACTTTGAATGCCATTTTGTAGGGCTAAAAGACACTACCTTTTACTTGTGTTTCTTTTACCATTCATGTTTCTTTGCTGCTTTTCTTGCCTTGCCTGGTTTGGGAGATTTCTTATCTGCAATTATTGCAACTTGCTTCGTTTTTCCTTAATATATATATATATATATATATTTTTTTTTTTTTTTCCTTATCGTTTTTTATTGTGAAACTTGTTTTGAATCTATTTGCTTCATCACCCTCAAGCTTTATGAACTGATTTCCCTTGCTGTTTAAAATTGATTATTGTATGACTGGATTGAAATATGTCTATAGATCTATGTTACTCCGATATTTCATTTTTGAAGAAATACCTGTACCATTTGGGTATAACATTGGTATGAGTATGAAATTTTTATCGGATTCTTCACTTAAAAAGTGGGTACTCATAATCCCGAATTCATTTAAAATATAGGTGCATATCAAATTAACTTAGAAGAGAATGATTTTGTGGAGTTAGAAGAATTATCTCTTAAAGACTCATAATTAGAGACTATAATTTGTAGTGGTGACAAAAATTAATATAGATTATATAGCAAACTGAGATGATTTACAATTTAAATGGATTTAGAATTAACATTTTATTATTTGTTTGTAGTTTAAATTTTAGACTTCTTAAGTTTGGAATTTAAAATATTTTATCCAATTTTATTTAGCAATTTAATGTTATAATTTGATCTATCTTTTAACTTAAACTATTATATATATATATGTATATATATATAGACATATTTCCGTACTCGTACCCTAATTTTGGATACATTTTAGCCGTACCCACATATCCTGAAATTTAAAAAATAAGAAACCGGATTTTTAGATATGTATCTGTGTTAGGTACCCATACTCGAGTCTAGTACCTGTACCCGAGTCCAAGCAACATAGCTATAGATGTTGCTAGACTAGGTTGCTCATGTCAATGGTAATTATTTGACAATATGCAGTTTTCTCATTTAATTTGAGCCAGCCACATAATATTTATTGTTGAAATTGGTTTTTATACTTGATTTATGTATATTTTCTTAGTACTTTGTTTGTCATTATAACTTGTTGACCTCATAGGCTCAAGTTTTTTGTTGTTTCTAAGGTGCTCTTTGAATTGTCTATGTACAGGTTCCCTCAGAATTCAAGGAAGTTATTGATGACACAGTTGTCGCTGCAGTATCTCATTCTTCAGAACTTGTCAGTCTTGAGTTTGTTATGCTTAATCCTTGGATCTTAATTGTCTTTTTTATTTTTATAGTTCCTTGAATTATTTCTCTTTGAACTATCTTGTGAGTTATATCAAGGACATCAATTTATATTAAGGTGTGGAAGAGGTGATAAGGTCATGTATGATGTCACTATATTTAGACTTCATATAGCTCCAAAAACCAAGATTTTAAATCCAGTCGGGCCATCAAACCAGTTGAGGCAGAAGGTCACGGGTTTAAGAATCAATCAAGGTTGAACTGAAAAAATTAGTTTTGTATTAAACTTATTAACAATTTGAAGAAACCAATGCTTGTTATTTTATTAATTTATTTCTTAATATTTACAACCTACATTACATACTTATATTCACATTCTGTATACTAGAAAGGGAAATTTCCATGACTGAAGTTTCCATAACTGATTTTCTAGACTTTAGGGAACGATTATTGACCCTGATTCTTTCCTAAAAAATCTGATTCACACAAGATTTTCCACTCCCCCTCAAGCTAGTGAATATAGATCTTTCAATGAACGATTATTGACCCTGAAGCTGAATGTTTTATGAAGAGTGTATAATCTCCTTGGCTTTGTTAGTAACCATTAGTTAACATTACCTTGGCAAACCTTCCAAACCAAGCATGTGGGGACTGTTTTAACCCATACAATGCTTTCTTTAACCCACAAACTTTGTTTTCATCACCCCCATTGAACCCTAGTTGAATACTCATCTAAATTTCTTCTTCCAACTCACCATGGAGGAAAACATTTTTCACATCATATTGGTGCAATTCCCAATCACAATTAACAGCCAAAAATAGTAAAATTCTTACTGTATTCATCTTTGCCACTGGAGCAAAAGTTTCTTGATAATCTACTCCATATGTCTGTGTATACCCTTTTGCAACCAGCATTGCCTTGTATAGTTCTAGAGACCCATTATCTTTAAATTTTACTACAAAAACCCACTTGCAGCCCATTGATTTTTTACCACTAGGTAGGTCAATCAATTCCCAAGTTTCATTCTTTTGTAAAATATCCATTTCAGCCTCCATAGCAAGCCCCCACTCTTTCTTTGATAATGCTTTAAACAATGAGTTAGGAATAAGAATAGTGTTTAAAGTTGAAAGTAGCTTTTATGATTCAATGAAAATCTTTGAAAAGGCACAAAGTGAGACAATGGATATAGTGGCCTTTTGGTGCATTCTCGGGTTCCTTTTCTCAAAGCTATATGTAGATCGTGATTAAGATTAAGAGCTGAATTTTGTTCAAGTATTGTTACCTCATTTCCAGGACTCGGTTCAATAGACTGTTATTGCCTTGTTGCTATTATGGGGTACCTTCTCCTTGCATACACCTGATCAAACCGAAACCGATCAAATATCTGATTGTCTCCTTCCTTTTTCTCTACTGACTCTTCGAATTGTGAGATATGAATTGGATCAAAAGACATTGGTGACACTGAGGTGGTTTCTTTTGATTTAAATGACTCATATGAGGGGGATATTTCTAGTGGTGGTAAAGCTGACTTCTTATCTTCAAGTATAGATAACTCCCCCTGAAGATAAGTAGTGGAGAAGTATGTGGCTTATTTTCAACAAAAGCAACATTAGCCGAAACATAAAGTTTCCTAGTGGATGGGTGATAACATTTATATCATTTTTGATTGGATGAGTACCCCACAAAGACACACTTAAGAGCTCTAGGATCTAATTTTCCTCGGTTATGATTGTGAATACGGACAAATGATGTGTCTCCTATTGCTCTTTAGAAAGGTAAACGTCAATGTACTTATCGTGTTTCTTCTTTTGTGTCTTATAATCATTTGTCTCCATCATCTTGTTCTTTTATTGCTTATCTAGATTTAATTTATGTTCCTAAAACTATTCATGAAACACTATCTCACCTTAGCTAGCATCAGACTATGATTGAGGAAATAAATGCCTTGGATGCTAATGATACTTGGGACATGGTAGCTATTCCACCTGACAAAAGAGCAGTGGGGTGTAAATGGGTGTTTACATTAAAATTCCATTCAGATGGTTCAGTTGCACGACTCAAAGCTTGCCTTGTGGCTAAAGACTATGCACAAACATATGGAGTAGATTATTCTGACACATTTTTTCTTGTTGCCAAATTGACTTTTGTTCACCTGTTCATTTCTTTGGTAGTTACTTATGATTGACCCCTCTAACAACTAGATATTAAAAATGCATTTATGCATGGTGATCTCTAGGAGGAGGTGTATATGGAGCAACCACTTGAGTTTGTTGCTTAGAGGGAGTCAGGGAAGGTCTCTCGACTTCAGAGATCTCTGTATGTCTTCAAACAAAGTTCTCGTGCTTGGTTTGGTAAATTTAGTCAATTAATAGAGACGTTTGGGATGCATAAGAGCAAATTTAATCATACAATCTTTTATAGGCAATCTACTTTTGAGATTATACTCCTAGTTGTGTATGTGGATGATATTATGACCAGTGGAAGCGATGCTCAAGAAATTTCATCTCTAAATGAATTTCTTCATAGTCAATTTAATATAAAAGATTTGGGGGTGCTAAAGTATTTTCTGGGACTTGAGATCGCGAGAAGTAAGAAAGACGTAATTTTATCTCAGAAGAAGTATGTTATGGATTTATTAACTGAGACGAAAATTGGGAGGCAATCCATGTAGTACTCCAATGACTCCTAACCTTCAACTCACAAAGGATGGAGACCTATTTGAAGAGCCAGAAAGGTATAGAATGTTGGTTGAAAAATTTAATTATCTCATAGTTGCTTAACCAGACATAACTTTTGCAGGCAGTGTTGTAAACCAGTTTATGTCTGCTCCAACAGTTCATCATTGGATAGTTCTAGAACAGATTTTGTGCTATTTGAAAGAGGCCTTGGGACGAGGCTTAATGTATAAGAACTATGGTCACACTCAAATTGAGTGTTTTTTAGATGTAGATTGAGCAGATATAAGATTGATCAAAGATCCATTACTAGTTATTGAGTATTTGAAGGAGACAATCTTATTTCATGGAAGAACAAGAAGTAGCATGTGGTATCTCAGTCTAGAGATGAATCAGAGTATAGAGCTATGACCCAATCCACGTGAGGTAATGTGGGTCTCTCATCTTTTAGAGAAGTTGGTTTCAAGGTCGCAATGCTAGCAACATTATGGTGTGTTAATTAAGCTGCAATTCATAATTCAGTCTCTATGAACAGACTAAACATATAGAGATTGATTGTCATTTTGTTTGTGAGAAGATACAACAAAATTTAATTTCTACATGATATGTCAAGACCGGAGAACAACTTTGAGATATTTTTATGGAAGCTCTTAATGGAGCTCTAGTTCCTTACATTTGTAACAAGTTGGGCATGATCGATATCTATGCTCCAATTTGAGAAGGAGTGTTGTAAGATACTAACTTGATTTGTGTAATTAAGGATATGTGAAAGTATGTAAGGTACGTGAGAGTGTATAATTAATGGTAGGCAGGTGAAGGTAGATGAGGTAGGTGAGGGTAGGTAGGATTAAGGTTGTATATACATGTAACATCCTACTATCAATTAAATCTTAAAATTCTTTGTTTATTATCAAGTATGGTTTTGATAATATCATAGACTGACTGCCACATTGCATTAAATCTCTAGAAATCGTTTTATGTGAAAGGCAATAAGATTGGTATGGTATTTATCAGGGTTGTTAAACCTGGTTCGGCAGTAGAACTAGGAAATCTGGGGTACTGGACCAGTGGCAGTTCGGGTTCATCTCTATGACCCTTTTTTGCAAGGTACTGGTCAACATCAGTGTGAACAAGTTGGGTAATTGCTGAACTGCTTGACCCAGAGATGGTTCATACAGTGATCGGTAATGCAGTATATTCTGGTGCTGCCATGTCATCCTCATTTAACATAAAAAGAGGATTTGCTGCTTGTGGGTATCAAACTTTAGATGTGGAAAAGCAATGACACCTTTGTCATCCAGAACCTTTTGTTTGGATGGGGTAATAACTAATAATTTGTAATGCTTTTCCACTTGTCATCTAGAACCTTTTGTTTGGATGGGGTAATAATTTGCAACAATTAATTTAACAAGTTTTTGAGAATCCATAGATCCTGACATTTAGATGCAGTAATTTTAATTTGGGTAAAGTTTATAATTGTACCTTGTGGTTTTGCGCTTTGACACTTGAGGGACGAAGTTTTTTTCTCCCCCTTCTCTTGTGGAAAAAAAACTCAGATATGGCTAATTTTTTCGAGAGTCAATCATTTATGAGTTTCAAAGACCATATGTGATTGAAATAATAATAAAATCAAATTAAGTGTTCTTATTTGACAGAGAAAAAACACAGGGTACTTATTTGACACAAAAAACCTCTGTCCCATAAGTGTCAAAGTGTGAAACCATAAGGTACTTTTATGAACCTGATCCTTTTAATTTTTTCATGTATAAAAACATGTCCAAACATTTCAAATATTGCCATTAGTGCGAATAAATTTATTTTAATATTTTAAATAAAATAGTGTGAATGGAACAGTTTTACTTTAATATTTTGAATTATAGAGTTTAAAGTCCAATGCAAATTTCAAATTATTCAATTAAAAATGTAATAATTAATCACATTGTAACTTAACCATACTTATTTTAATAATGCATTTATAAAATTTACTAATTTTAATATTTTTTCAGTAAATGTTAACATATGTAAAAAAATATTTGAATATTTGAATATCTATTTAATTAAATTCATGTTCAAATCACTGTAATTTTACTATATATATAATATATATATGCATGTATGTAAATGCAGACACATTTTTCCCAATCAACCTCATTTTAACCCTGGTTGACGTCAAAATTTAAATCATGCGATCCTTTGCTTTCACCTGTTTGAAGGCTGGGTTGGGTTTAAAAACAATGGTATTTGCACATACATTATGGGTAATCACATTTTTTACAATTATCATATTATCTTCATCATGCATTGTTTTAATTGTTCACATTTTTTTTTATCTCTGTGGCTAGGTACGCATTGAAGCTGCTTTAACATTGCGTGTGGTGGTAGAAGTTGATCCTACTTGTTTTGGTGGTTTGATTTCCTATGGGATAACCATGCTTAGTGCTTTGAGAGAAAATATTTCTTTTGAAAAGGTACTAGATGCGAACCTTAGATTGTAAATACAACTTCATTTTTCATTTCCTCCCATCTGTTGAGACTCTAAATATGAGCTGTCCATCTTGAAGCTTAAGTTTGAGAACCAAATTGGCATACACTTACAAGGATAAAACTGTTTGATAGATAGTTAACATTTATTTCCAAGTACTGTAGCTTTTATGTTTTTCTTGTGCGAAAAATTATTGGAATTCAACATCGATATTTATCTTAGTATGCAGGCTGTTTTCTTGTGTTGGGCTAAATAAGTAGATGACTAGCCTTGTGTCAAAATTGGACAAAAAGAATCTTAAAATTTGGGGAACTTCTTTTACACTGTTAAAAATTGTGGTTTGTAAGTTTGGAATGGGAGAATCACCCCTGAATCCTTTTTGAAGATGAGAGTACCCAAGAAAAGCACACTTTAAGAGATTATGCATATAGTTTGGTGACGACCATTTTGAACAAAACAAGTACTACTACCGAATATCTTTGGTTCAATAGGAAACAAAGACTTGGAAGGGAAAAAAGGACAGTATAAGGAGTATCACCATTAAAAACAGAGGTTGGTATTTGATTAATTAGAAAACAAGCTGTAGAGATACATCAGCCCAAGACTGTTCCGGAAATTTTGTTTGAAAAACAAATATTGGGCTACTTCAAGGAGATGTCTATTTTTTCTCTTTGCAACCCCATTTTGATATGGTGTATCAACACAAGAAGATTGATAGAGAAAGCAATTCTAAATCATATAGGACTGAAATATGTCTAAAAAAAATATTATTCAACATTATCACCTCGCAATGTATATGCATAAATATTATTTTATGTTCCTATTTGAGCACAAAAGGCAAAAAAAGTAGTGAATAACTTGGAACGTTTTTAATTATATATAACCAAGTGACATGAGAATAATCATTAGTGAAAGTAAAGTGATGAAGTTTTTAAAACCAGACTTAGACACAATAGGATGAGGACCCCAAATATTTGAATAATGCTACTTAAATGGCATGTTTATTGACTTTAAGACTGAAAGAAGACGATGATGTTTGACAAGCTGACATGACTCATAATCTAATGAGGATAAATTTTGAAATTTGAGGGCATAGTTTCTTCAAGGAAGGAAAAGAAGGATGTGTCAATAGACAATTTTCAGGAGTCAACACATTGGTACAAGTTTGGCTGCAGTGTCAAGGATGTAGGGACCTCTAGATTCATGACCTCTACTAATAATTTGCTTAGTCATAAGATCTTGAAAAAGACAAAGGCACAACAATTCAAGGCATGAGTGAGCTAACTAACAAAAATTAAATTAAAAACAAACTTGGATACACTTAACACTGAGGACAGGTAAATTGATGAAATTGTATTAACAGTTACCGAACCAAGAAGACAGCAGGTTGACCCATCTGCTTAACTAACTTTAGAGGAGGTTGTATGTAATTGAAAAGTGGAAAAAGAGGTTTGGCTTATCTTTGGGATAAATATCAGCACCAATCCAAATTATCAACCAGCGAAAAACACTTGCAAAAAAGTTTTATTGCTCATTGTCATTTTAACTAAGTTGATTTCTTGTCAACAAATTAATATTTGTTAGTATCTGATTGACTAATATTTTTCAAGTGTTTATAATTCAAATCACTTTATAATTTTGCAGCGAACAGAGTGAATATTTGCAAGTATTTTCTTGATTAATATTTTTCAAGTACTTATAATTGAACTATACTTGCAATTGCTTTAGTTAGGATGTAATATCAGTCTTTGTATAATTTTTGTTTTTGTAAGCGGAAAATAAGGTTGCTCCACCGTAAACTAGTAATCATAGATTCAAACCTATGGTATAAGTCTCCTTGCATTATAAGGGCAATACTGCAACCAACAATGCAGAAAGTCTTGTCCTCTGAGATGCCCTTTTTTCAAGTGGTGGCATTTTTGCATTTTGCTTTTATATATAAACTCTCTAATGTTTGTTTCTTATTATTTATAGGGAAATAGTTTGAAAATTGTGCTTGATTCTTTGCATGGACAAGCTTCAGTCTTGGCAGCTCTAGTCTCTGTTTCTCCCAAGTTGCCACTTGGTTATCCAGCTAGGTGATGACTCTCTTTTTTGTTTTTCATATTCCCTTTTCCTTATTTCTTTACTTTTTTAGCTTCTCTCTGGCCCACCCTTTCTTCCTCCTCCTTTAAGAGTTGCCTTTTCTTGGCAATGTTCTGTTTTACTCTCAGCTTGGTTATCTTCTAGAGACCAGGGAGGCTTCTAGTGGAAGCACCTGGGCAAAGATTGCAAATTGCCTTTGTCTTGTTTCAAGAAGGTGGTTCTTCCATCAATAGTGGAACAGTGGTCCTGTTGGATTTCCCCTTTAATTCAGTAGGGGATTTTACTGTTAAATAAGATTTTTGTTGCATATCTCCATTTCATCTCTCTTTATGATTTTGTTAGATGAAATTTTACTCCTTCCAATGGGTTAATAATGCAGTGCCTTCACAAAAAAAAGTTAGGTTGGTAGAAGCTTGTAATTTTACTTGCTGAAATATGAACTGACGTATTGCAAATACTAATATCTGAAACGTATTTCAAAATATCACTTGATAAAGTGATTTTCATATATTTGGATCCTTTTACACCAAAACTCAGTCAAAACTCTGCTGTCCAGAAAATATCATGGAACAGTGTCATAATATATGATTTCAGTCCTTGATTGTTGAGCACACATCAATTTGGCTGTACCTGTTTTTCTTTTATTTATTTTTTCAATACTTCTACTTTCTTCTTCTTGTTATTTGCATCAGATTCTGACCATTTTATAGGGCTGCACAACCATGTTATTTTATTCAGACTGCCCAGTTCAGTGCTTGATGTTTCAAAGAAAATGCTGACAGAATCTAGTCGCAACCCTGTGGCTGCAACAGTTGAAAAAGAAGCCGGATGGCTTCTTCTGGCCTCTGTTTTGTCTTCAATGCCAAAGGAGGTACCTAGTCATTCATTTATTTATCAGTTTCTCTGGGCACTATATGCATGTTATGGTGATAGTTTTGAAACTTGTAGGAGCTGGAAGACCAGGTCTTTGATATTCTTGCATTATGGGCTCTCCTTTTTGGTGGAAATTCAGAGCTGGACTTCAATCAAATTGGAGATTTGACATCAAGGATATGGTAAACTAAAAGTCTATAATGATTTGGTTTCTGGTCAATATTACCGAAGGATAATTTGGTATTCACCTAGATCTATTATTGCTTGGATAAAGTAAAGTGACATAATTGCATTTCTGTAGTTTCTTTGTAAGAAGAGTTAGTTCAGCCACTTGGCTTTACTTCTTGTGCAAGCATGAAACAAGCACTGAACTTTGGGCCTTAGCAGCAAAAGTATTTTGAGGCCTGCAGATTGTTTTAAAAAAATTGGTTTTATTTAGATGTTACTTCATTCCTTGGTGTTCATTTTTCAATAACTCCATCTTTTTGGAGGCAATCAGGGTCGTTGTGCTTGTTTTATTATTTATATAAGCTAAGATGAAAACATTATTGTCATGCAAAGAGATTTAATTTTGAAAGATTACCTTACATTCATAATTTTCCTTTCACTATGTGCAACTTTCATTGCAGACATCCTGACCTAGGTCTTTCTCAGTTGCTTTTGTTTTTGATTTTTCCTTTTTTCCTTTTGTAGTGTGTGGTCTGCAGCTGTTGATGCACTTACAGCATTTATAAAATGCTTTGTTTCTCCCAATGCTGTGAACAATAGGGTCCTACTTCAACCAATAATTGTATACCTAAATAGGTACAGTTTTATCTTGTCCTTTCCTCCATCTCCCCAACCCAGCATGGTTTTAAATGATTTTAAACAAATGTTTGCACTATTGAGAGATTCTACATTTATTTGAGAGCAGTGCTCTGTCCTATGTACTACGGCTACAAAGCAAAGAACTATCAAATATTCAGCCATCAATTGACATATTCATCATCAGAACATTAATGGCTTATCGGTCACTTCCTGATCCAATGGCATATAAAAGTGAGCATCCGCGGATTATCCAATTATGTACAGTTCTGTATAGGTAACTATTTTCTATCCTCTTGTTGTAATAGTTTTTCATTGTGAGGCTGCAAATTTGTCTTCACATAACAAGAATTTTACCTCACGCATGCTCATGGATTCTTTGTGTTACTGACTTGCTATTCGTTCTTTTATGTTTGGTCATATAAAAAGAGATGCTTCTAAATACGAGGAAAGCTCATGCTTGAGATTGCTGCTTGATAAAAGAGACGCATGTTTGGGTCCTTGGATTCCTGGAAGGTGTTTACTTCTTAGTCTTCTAGAACCAATTTATATGACTTATGCCATTTCTGTTGGTTGTACATTATTACCACGTGGCTGGGACCCGATTGGGATTGAGCCTCAATGAGTTTAGGGTTTGTAACAAATTTGTCAATTTATTTTATATACTATTTCCTTTTAGGCAAGTTTAAGCTTTTGTTTTTTTTTGGCCCCTATTAAGTTTGGTAGTCAAGTTTCTTGTTGTCTTCAATCAGAGATTGGTTTGAAGATGAACTTCGTGCTTTTCAAGGTGGAAAAGATGGCTTAATGCCTTGTGTCTGGGAGAGTGAACTGTCAAGTTTTCCTCAGGTACTTAGTGCTTCTTCTTATTGGATCTATTCTCGATAATTTATCTGGATATTCTGTTTTGGTGGTTTCCTCACTAATTTTGTTTTGTTCATTTTTCATTATTTGCCATACAAATTTTCTTATTTCTCACACTATCCCCCTTCAAGGAAGGAATTTCATTCTTAATCAATAATTCTTTTTGACCCTACATGAATTTCTTCCCAGCTATTTGATGAGAAATGGATCATACACTTCTCGCATCTTGATGATCTAATTCTTTAAGTGCTACTCTGGTTGATTGGAGAACAATTATGTGCTGTCTTTATATGTAATGTTGGTTATGTTGTGTGTGGTTGGTGTGTGTGCATGCGTATATATGAAGTCTGCATGTATGTATACAGTATATGCATTCCAATAAATGGATTTCTTTTGCATTATATGGCTAAATTGATTTGATTTTTTTTTTTGGCAAAATGCAATATTAAGCCCTTGAATATTGTTTTTTTTCTGTTGAGCACCTATACTTCTATTTCGACCTATTAAGCTCATGTACTTCAGTTTTTGTTCCTATTACACCTTCTTATAACTATTTTATCTAAATTGAGAATTACATTCATTAAAGGTCATGTGACACCTGTTAAATGCGCTCCCATTAGTGATAAGTAGGAAAGAGAAGGTGAAATTTTTTTGAGGACTGCTATTTCAGATAAAGCCTAAAGACAAAAAATTTTTGCATTCTCTTTCCTACTTGTCAATACTCAATAGTGGGAGCACTATTTACTACTGTAACATGAACTTTAATATGCATGACTTGCAATTTGGATAGAACCATTAAAAAAGAGTGTAACATGAACATAAATAATATTACAAGGCCTTAATAGGTCAAAATAGAAGTGCAGGGGCTCAATACCAATAAAATGAAAAGTACGAGGCTCAATATTGCATTTTGCTGATTTTTTTTCCATGAGAAAGAAAAGAAAGAATTTTTGTTAGTGGTAGAAAGAAGACTTGAATGACAATTAACAATACTTCTTTGTAGGCCTTTCTAAAGCAGATACCCATGGAGAACTTAGGCAAAACACCTTGTTCTCTAACAAAATATGGATAAGATCTAGTTTTTGCATATGCATGTAGTTCTTTCCATTCAAAAACTCTATAATACTCCTAAGAAGTCCCAAGTCCAATGAACTTTAGTGCCTTTTTGCACCTAAACCTCTCCATGTTAAACTCACAAAGAGTCTGTAAGGACTCAGAAGCGCTTTTAGTTGCATGTTTAGACGTGTTATCATCACTGCTGTTTCTCATCTTTAATTTTCTTACATCTTACACTGAGGATTACTTTCATTCTTGAAGCCGGAAACAATAAACAAGACATTGGTTAATCAGATGCTCCTGTGTTTTGGAATCATTTTTGCTTCTCAGGTATGGATGCTGTGTGTTTGTTTTTCATAGTTTTAGTGCATAAGTGGGATGTCTAACAATTATTGCTTTCTCTTTTAATTTCATATACAGGATAGTAAAGGGATGCTGCTGCTTATAGAAATGATAGAGCAGTGTCTAAAAGCCGGGAAGAAGCAAACATGGCATGTGGCCAGTCTCACAAATATATGTGTGGGGTTACTTTCTGGTCTTAAGGTGCTTGCTAACATTTTTTGATCCGCTCAAAGCTGCTTAAAGCTATTTATAGAGTTGAGCAATTAGTCTGATTCCATTTTCCCCTTAGGCTTTGATTGCTTTACGTCCTCAAACTTTGGGGTCTGAGATATTAAATGCAGCACAAGCTGTATTTCAGGTACTGAATTTTTAGTGGGATACATTGTTCTCCCCTCTGTAATCCCTGTTTCTTCATCTGTTACTGGTTGAGTTCACTTTGCGTTTCCATTAATTATTTTATTTTGGCAGAGTATTCTGGCAGAGGGAGACATCTGTGCTTCCCAACGTAGAGCATCAGCAGAAGGTCTTGGTCTTCTAGCTCGCCTTGGAAATGATGTGTTCACGGCCAGAATGGTTAGCTTCAATTGTGATGTTGCAACTGCTTTATTCATTATTAATTTATTGTAGATATAAAGATGGCATTATCTTTCACTGATACCGGAATTCTACTTTCATGTCAAACAAAATAATAAACTTTAGTGCTCTGCCAATGTTCCTAATTTGTCTTTCTGCATCTGGTGGTTCTGATCCCCCTTGCTTACTCCCTTTGTCTCTCTTCAATATGATGATAAACAGACTAGGCTGCTTCTTACTGACCTTACTGGAACAATGGACTCAAACTATGCAGGATCAGTTGCACTTGCACTTGGGTGCATTCATCGCAGGTGAGATAGCACATACTTATCTTTCTCACCTTGCTCTCCTCACATACACATATATAAGCATGCCTATTCTCAAAATTTTTGAATTTGTTTCATATAATTGGATAGTGCAGATGACCATGCACATTTTTTTTAATTAGCTTGATTTAGTCAAGAAGTAATTGGATAGTTCTGAATTTTGATGGTTTACAATGAGTAGCTTGTTGATAATTTTTTTTACTGGTTGAATTTATTCTCCATATTTGTGATTATTTTCCTTAACCATTAATAATGAAATGAAAAAGAGGCAATGTGCATTACTTAAATTCTATAATCATATTTCATACGATGAAAATTTTAGAAGCAATATGTGTGAGAAACCGGTTAGGCCACAGAGGTGCACTGGGTTTACTCTGATACGGAAATTTCACCTATCAAAGAGGGGAAAAAATTTGCAGATCTAAAATTGTTAATGAGCATCCTACTTTTAGAAATGGAATTTTAATTTGCATTTTGCAAGGCAAATAACTAAAATTTCCCTGTGGTTTAACACCAGTGAAATTCTCAGAGGTCAGGAGAAATATATGGCTAATCATCTCTATGCTCAAGTAGAACACTTACTTTCTCCTCCAATCCTATTATCCTACTCTTTCCCTTAGCCAAACTGTTCCCCCTTCAAATTTCCTTATGACTCCAACTCTTTTACTGTTGCTTCATTCTCCCATCTCTATTCTATCTCTGATGTTTTGTATCTTAAGAAAAAGTTGACTTCAAAATCTGCTCCTTAACTATTGAGAAAGCCTGCTTCTTGATCTAAGAAATATTCAAGGGAAATTAACCTCTTCTCATTAGAGGAATCAACTAGTTTTGGCATCTGGGTTTGAACCCAAATTCTTTAATTTCTGTTCCTTTTCGCTTAAGTTGAAGAATTTGGGTTCTTCGAATTTGTCAGCAAAATGATGGAAAGATTGATCCTATGGGTTTCTTGTTCTTGAGATGAATCAAGAATATGCTTTGGGGTTTGAACATTTGTTGTAAGTAGCTTTTGTCAAAATGGGTTGCTGGAGAAGATAACCAGGGTACTATTCTTCTCGTTCTCTGTTGTGTCTTCAATTGAGTCTTTTCCCCGTTTTTTAGGTCCAAGAGTTGCTCTTATTCTAAAATCTTACCAGGTTCATCTTGTGTGTTGTATAGCACTGTTAGCTGGCTCTATTTTCAATCCTTTGATGAGTATGAGGCCCAATCATTGAATCTTGTTGCTTGTTTATCATTTCTGGTTCATCCATCTACATGTCATATAATGAATTTCCTTTTTTACATCAAACCACAGAAGTAGAATTCTTTTATCCATATGCTGAAAGTGCCAGCCATTTAGATTCTTGGCATTATTAAAGCATACCCATTCAAGCGACTAATCAAGAAAATGACTCGAACAAAAGAATAAGGGAACAACTGGTTAAATGAATTGTCAATTGACAAAGTGAATTTTTAGTGTTTTTCTAGATAAATTTGTCTGAAATGCTTAAGTTCATACTGAGGTGGTAATGTTGGAGAAGAAGAAGAAGAAGAAGAAGAAGTAATTTTTTTCATTTGTTGTACTCTATTAAACATTCCAAAAATATTAATTGTTGCAAAAATATTAAGATTATTATATTTTTAATATATTATTTTAGTATTTTTATTCTAAACCTGTGTTGGAAACTATTCTCAAAATGTGTATTTGATTTTTCTAACTTTAGAAAAAGAAAATAAGTTTTTCCAACTTTTGATTCCCTATTTAGTAATATTGATAATAGGAGTGAAAAATTAAGGTTATACAGATTCTTATTTTCTATCACAATGTGCAAATAAAGCAATTATACAAATTATACTAGTGAATAATAATATGATAATATTACCTTTATTTTATTTATGTACTTATTTTTTTTGTGAGAGGAAATATTATTAACTCAATATGGAATATGTAGGTGGTTAGTACATACACAGACATATATGCTTATTATCAGAAATATATATATATATTTTGATTTAATTTGTAAAAATTGAATTTGTAGTTTTAGTGGAACATGTTAGCATACATGTGTAATGTCAATTAAATTCTATTTGGTTTGTTATTTATTTATCATATTGATTAATAAACGGGTTTTATTGGTAAAGAATCATGTGGTGTTAATTTGAATAGCAGCTTTGATTAACATATGGCATTTTAATGTTAATGGGAAGGTGTTAAAATGATAGGGCCTGGCTTTTCTTTTATTAATTTTTAGAGTTACAATTTGGAAAAAGTGGCAGTTATATAACCTAGTCAATATTACATCTGTTTTGAGTTTCCTCTGTGATCAAATGTTAGTATTTCATTGTGTTTTTATGCTCAGTTTCTTATCTAATTATTATCCTTATCTTCAGTGCAGGAGGGATGGCCCTGTCAAGTTTAGTGCCTGCAACTGTTAGTTCAATTTCGTCATTGGCTAAAAGTACAATCACTAATTTACAGATCTGGTCTTTGCATGGACTTCTTTTGACCATTGAGGCTTCTGGTTTCTCATATGTATCTCATGTCCAGGTATTTGCATTTGTGTCTATTGTACTGGGTTCAAATTTTCTTTTTTGTTGTATTAATATTTGTGTATTTCTTAAAAAGAAATGCTGTTGATAATAGAAGGAAGGAAAGTGCGCCAAGGAGGTCAAGTAAACTTCCTATATAGAACTCAGCAGAAAACTACAAACATACATAAAAAAGCAAGCTAAATATGTAGGTTTGCGATTAAATTGGATAACACTCAACCCCCTAGACGCATAAGCCCATGCTTATGCCTATAACACTTGTCCTAAAACAAACTCAAGGGAGTATTCTTGTTTTTGAATATATGTTCCTCACCATCCAAATACTCCATGACATTGGAAACTAAGCGCAGTCCCAAATAACATTGGCATACATTTTGCTACCAAACATCATAATTTTGAATCAACAAAAGTTTCTGGAGATTTTAGACACCCAATTCTCCTTAAAGATGCTATAAAGCCGATTCCAGATTGGCCATGCAAGTTCACAGTGTAAAAACAAGAGGAAATGTGTGTGTGTGTTAGTAAAGCTGAGTTAGTGCAATAGTTAACAAAGTTTGACAAGTGGCATTCTCTTGAAGAAGATGTAAGAATTTGAATTTTATTTCCAGTAGCGTCCTGAAATTTTCACTTGCAACAATCTAATTTGATGTTTTTTTACCATTTCTATTATTTTAATTGCTTATATTGCTAATACTAGTGAATAATAATATGGTAATATTACTCTTTTCTTAAAGAATCAAAATATGATATGAGAAGTTCCACATAGTTCATGGGAAACTCTAACTAGTTGAATCAAATTGCTCATTAAATCATAAACAAATTATGTTCCTTGTTCTTTGTCTTGGTGATTAGATTTTAAACTTTATTCTGATGCTTTGAAGTTAATCAAACTTTGTTTACTTGACTTTATATATGTCTTGGATTTGTTATGAATATAAGGAGCAAAGTTTGAACTTTTTTTCTTTGATTTTTCTTTTTAATCTTTGTGCTACACTTATGTTTTTTTTGCCATTAGTAGCAATTCAAACAATTCGGAGAAGAATTCTTATTAGGCTGTTTTTGTTAATGATTGTTAGTACTGATCTTGTGGGGAGCTGCTGAACATACATATGCCCTTACCTTGGATGACATTTTAAAAACTACATTTGATTTAATGAGCAAAATAAAAGGATTTCTAAGAGAATTTTCTAGTAAATCCTTCTACCTGCTTTTGGAAATGGAAACCACTAAAACAAGTAATGAAGATAAGGCTTCAATGTCCTTATTTTTTAAACCAAAGAGTATTTCATTGGAAAGTATTGTTGTAAAAGTGGGAGTTGGGTATTGTGCAATTGATATTAAATTGGGAGGTGGGCATTGTGCAAAAAAAAATTTCTACAACGACAAGGGAATAGGTGAGAAAACATTCCTTGACCATACCTAACAAATACGCAACCCATTACCAACTTTACATTCAACCAAAGCAGAAAAAGTAGATAATATCTGGAATTTGAATTTTGATGTCCTATGTAACACTTCTTAATATGAACCCAGGTAAATTAAATCTGTGTTAGAGATTTGGGAATTTGTGCATTTCTTAAGGTCATCTTGGTGATGGTTCCATAAATTTCATACCATATAGGAAGGTACTCTGCTTAAGGCTGCATTTAGTTGTTCAGTTGCAGTACAGAAAATTTCATGAAAATCATTTTCTCCTATTTGAAGCACATTAAAAAGATATCAATCTTCCAGACTATTAAAATGTTTAGGCTTATTAAAAATAAATAAATAAATAACTGGTGGTAGCTGGTGGCCAAAGGTCATTGATACTTGCCGGTGGTAATGGGCAATAACAAGAGTATTATAGGTATATGTTTATTAGTCTTTTTGTAAGTTTGTTCTTTTTTCTATAAGTTTTTAATTGTATAAAAATGACATTTTAAAAATAGGTAAACGTTTTCCTTGAAAATGGCTTAGTTTTCCCTTTATCCAATTTCCTTGTGCGTTGCAAATGTTGAAAAATGGGGATGCATATCAAATTTATGATCCAACTATACTATTTCCAACACCAAAGAAGTTGATTCAATTTTGCCTTTCTGGTACTCTTATTGATGAGATTTTTGCTTCTTTTGAGCCAAAATATAAACTTCACTAAATTATCAATTATATAAATTATTTCCTTTTTTAGTCACTGTTAGGATATCCCATATTGGCTGGTTAAGATATGTATCCCTCCTCCTTTGAGCTATTTTTTGGAGGTGAGTTGGGTCTAAGACTCATTTTCAATATCGCATTAGAGTTACCAGCCTTGCAATGTGGGCCACTTGCAGATGTCTAACGCTGCAAATTTCGTGCCACTAGTTTCCCATATTGTTTGGCCTTGGGCGTGAGAGGGGTATGTTAAGCTATCCCGTATAAGCTGGTTAAGGTACCCTTCCTCCCTTGAGCTAGTTTTTGGGGTTAAGTCCAAAGTTCATTGTTTAACAATTATTTTCTTATTTGAGTTTGCTGTATCACTTATTATTCATTGATTTCTGATGTTATGTTACCTTCGTTTTTCTTTCCTTTTTTTTTTTTTGTCCATCTATGTCTGCAGGCAACACTTGGTCTTGCTATGGACATTCTTTTAGCTGAAGAGAATGGATTGGTTGACCTTCAGCAAGGAGTGGGCCGCCTTATAAATGCTATTGTTGCTGTACTTGGTCCTGAACTTGCTCCTGGCAGCATTTTCTTTTCACGTTGCAAGGTAATTCTTACAGTCGAGAACTTCTGGACTAGTCTGTCTTTTGGACATTTTTTGCTCTTGACAACTCAGTATCTATGCATGTTGCAACTGATTTTAACCTGATATATTGATTACGAGCACTCACTTTGTATTTTACAATGAATTACCTTTCTTCTTTTAATTGCGGGCATTCTAGTTCATGATGCTAAACTAATTCATATGTTGAACTTTATATCCAGTCTGTCATTGCAGAGATCAGTTCTTGGCTAGAGACTGCTACACTGCTTGAGTATGTCTGCAATTGACTCACCTTTTATATCTTTCTCTTATATATATATATATATATTAACACTTATATATTAACACTTGGTAACTGGTACTATTGCTTTCTTTCCCTCGCAGTGCTTATGAAAGACAGTAAACATAGTTTCTGGATTAAGCACTGAAAGATCAAAAAGTTTGATGGAAGTTATGATTTTAGAATTTTCTGTGGGAATGCTTGATTTTAACCAAGAACTAAGCTATGGGATGCAACCATTACTGGGTCAATTTTTCTATGATTGCAACTTGTAACTGTAGTTAGTGTACAATCAGTTATTTCCAAGTCAGATTCATAGTTCCTAAAGTCAATGATGTTCAGGACTTTCTCAGAGATCAGTGCAAAAATATTACATTTTTTTTTATCACATGGAATATATTGATTAAATTTTATTTTCAATCTGATAGGAGTGTTCGTTTTACTCAACAACTTGTTCTTTTTGCCCCCCAAGCTGTTTCTGTGCATTCTCATGTGCAAACTCTTCTCTCGACTCTGTCCTCAAGACAGGTTTTTCTCATTTATATGGTGAAATTGGTTCCAAAACAAATTGATATATTTTTTCTGTTCTACTAATTAAAGTTGGTTTCAATGGAAGCAGCCAACTTTACGACATCTTGCCATCTCCACTCTACGACATCTCATTGAGAAGGATCCAGTGAGTAGTTAGGACATAGTCTGTTATAAATCTCCTGTGCATTTTCCAACCAACAAACCTCAACCCAAGTTGTAGATATTTGTGCTGATACTATTTTAACAGGTTTCTGTTATTGATGAGCAAATAGAAGATAACTTGTTTCGCATGTTAGATGCTGAAACCGATTCTGAGTAAGTTAATGCAACCTTCTGATTTTTCTTTTCCCTAGAATTTAATTTGGCATTTTGTATCAGTCATTTTTAGGTTTTAAATTGCCTTCTTTCTTTTAGGATTGGCAATTTGGTACGTGCTGCAATTATGCGATTGCTGCTTGCTTCATGTCCTTCACGTCCATCTCACTGGATTTTGATATGTCGTAAAATGGTAAGCTCCTGGGGCCTCTTACACTCAAAACATAGTGGAGAATTATATGAACCTTTGATTAAATTCAGGTGGTGTAATATCCATATAAACTATTGCACATTAATGGCCTCTTACACTCAATGTATGTAGTTTTTAATGGGTAGGTCTCACTCTAACTCAACTATTGATTACAGTAATATCTTAAAAGTTACGAATATATATTGATAGCATACATCTGTTTTTCATTGTTATTTATAAATGCAGGCAAGGAAAACTCTTCTTGAATATGTTGATTAAAAGAAGTGAAAGTTACAATACATTTGTGATAAGCTCTCACCAAAAGTTATCATACAAACAATATGAAATTAGAGCCTGAAATGGAGGGATTAAATGGATTGTATTGAATGGAATAAAAAATGAAAGTTATAAGCATTTGAGAGACTTGTATCCTCTCCCAAACAACCCACAAAAAAGAATAATCAGATACGCGCCCCCCCCAAAAAAAAAACTAACAACCTACTCCCTTATATTTACACTGCTAAACCCCATGTAACAAACTCTCTTCCTCCAGATTCCCTATTCATACAAACAATACAAAATTAGAGCCTGAAATGGAGGGATTAAATGGAATAAAAAATGAAAGTTACAAGCATTCGAGAGACTTGTATGCTCTCCCAAACAACCCACAAAAAAGAATAATCAGATACCCCCCCCTCCCCCCCCCCCCCCAAAAAAAAACTACCTACCTGCTCCCTTATATTTACACTGCTAAACCCCATGTAACAAACTCTCTTTTTCCAGATTCCCTATTCTACCCTTGTGACTAGCTCAACACTACTGAAAGGTTTTAATCTCTTACCAACCCCAGCACCAACCTAGCCCTTAACTAGGACAACCTTCTTCTTCCTAGCATAAGTGTAGTGAATAGGGGGTTTATCAATACTCCTCCCCCAAGCAGCCACCTTGTCCTCAAGGTGAAAGTCCGTATATTGGGTAGTCATGAGGCCAAGGTCCTCCCAAGTGGCTTCAAATATTGGTAGATCCTTCCACTTAATTAGCACTTCCAAATCTCCGGTCTGTCCTTTGTTCTTAGGACGTACTCCCAGTAAAGAATCGGGTTCCACTTTCATTTCCAAATCAGCAGTGAGTTGTGGGGGTAAGAGAGACGATGAGGCCAGTTCTCCTTTGGCACGACGCAGTTGTGAGACATGGAAAACTGGATGGACCACTGATGTTGGTGGCAAGTCAAGGCGATAGGCAATCAATCCCACCCTTGCTAGTACTGTATAAAGACCATAATAATGCGGTGCAAGTTTATGATTGGTCCTGGTAGCCAAAGATGTATGCCGATAAGGCCTTAATTTCAGAAAAACCTTATCCCTCACATCGAATTTCTCATCCCGGCGATGCAATTCAGCATTCCTTTTCATACGCTGCTCGGCACGGAGGAGATGTATACTTAAATTGTCCAAAATAGCATCCCGCTTAAGCAAAAGTTGATCAACCGTAGAGACCATAGTTGAGTGGAAGTTATAGTGAATGAGAGTTAGAGGTTCTCTACCATATGGAGTTGTGAAAGGGCAACACCCAATAGCTGTGTGAAAGGATGTATTGTACCAGAATTCTGCCCAGGGAAGCCATTTTAACCATTGCTGAGGAGAAACACCGCAAATAAGTCTCTAAAGTGCAATTCACCACTTCGGATTGGCCATCCGTTTGGGGATGATAAGCAGTACTGCGCTTCAAAACTGTGCCTTGCAACCGAAAAAGTTTCCGCCAAAAATTACTTAAGAAAACACGGTCCCGATCCAAAATGATAGATCGTGGTACTCCATGCAGACGAACTACTTCATGAACAAACACTTCAGCCACTGTCCGTGCAGAGAATGGATGCTTAAGTCCCACAAAATGAGCATATTTTGTCAAACAATCCACTACTACTAAGATCATAGACATTCCCCTTGATTTCGGTAAACCTTCAATGAAGTCCATTGTAAGTTCTTCCCAAACTTGTTTCGGTAAGGGAATAGGCTGCAACAATCCAGCCGACATCGCTGTCATACTCTTGTTCCTTTGGCATATTTCACAATCTGCCACAATTTTAGAAATTTCACTTTTCATCCCTGCCCAATAAATTTCTGCCGCTATTTGCTTATAAGTTTTAATTTCGCCAGCGTGTCCACCCACAGGTGAAGCATGAAATTCCTGGAAAATCAAAGGAATAAGGGCTGAAGTTCGAGGAATTACCAGCCGTCCCTTATAGAAGATTAATTCCTGCTGGATAGTGAAGTTGGGGTATGCCTCCGGATTAGTTCCCAAGTCAGTTTTTAATTTTTGCAAGAAAGTATCAGTACTAATCTCCTCACGCAGTTTGGACCAATCACGCCAATTAGGGACTGTCATGGTACTACATTCCAGCGGTTGCTCTCATCATGACAATGCATCAGCCACTTGATTGGAACTCCTCATTTTGTACTGTATCTCAAAGTCATATCCCATCAACTTGCATACCCATCGCTGATAATTGTGCCCAACCACTCGCTGCTCCATCAAAAGTTTCAAACTCTACTGATTTGTGCGAAAAATAAAGCGTCGTTCCAGGAAATATGGTCTCCACTTCAATACGACAAGGACAATCGCCATGAGTTCTCTCTCATACACTGATTTCAGCTGTGCTTGCTTGCTAAGAACTTGACTAAAGTAAGCAATAGGTCGTTGTTCTTGAATAAGGATAACCCCACGACGAATCCTAAGGCACCTGCTTCAATTACAAAGTCCTTCTTAAAATCAGGCATGGCTAATACAGTGGCTGTTGTCAATGCTTGTTTGAGCCTTCGGAAGGCTGTTTCTGCCACTTCGGACCACCCAAACTGATCTTTCTTGAGTTGCTCGGTCAAAGGCAAAGCTATCTGGCCATAGCCCTTCACGAACTGACGATAATAACCAGTCAATCCTAAAAATTCCCTCAATTCAGTAATGGTGGTGGGTATGGGCCAATCAACCATGGCTTCAATTTTAGACTTATCCACAACTACTCCCTGTTTGGAGATTGTGTGACCCAAGTAAGCCAACTCTAGTTGCTCGAAATCGCATTTTTTTATTTGCAACTAATCTGTGTTCCTGAAGCAGCTCTAAAACCAACTGAACATGTTGGCAATGTTCTTCTTCTGAGGTGCTGTAGATGAGAATATTGTCAAAGAAGACCAAGACGAACTTCTATAGATATGGCCTGAACATTTCATTCATGAGGGATTGAAACGTGGCTGGGGCATTGATCAAGCCGAAAGGCATGACCATGAACTCGTAATGGCCCTCATGGGTGCGGAAGGCCGTTTTATACTTATCCCCAAGTCTGATACGAATTTGATGATAACCTGATTTCAAGTCGAGCTTGGTGAAGATAACTGAACTGTGGAGCTCATCTAACATTCGTCAATCACTGGAATGGGGTACTGATCAGGAATAGTTTCTTTGTTCAAGGCTTGATAATCAACACAAAACCTCCAACTTCCGTCTTTTTTCTTAACTAGTAATGCTGGACTGGAAAAGGGGCTATTGCTATACCGAATTAGTCCTGTTGCCAACATCTCCCGGATCAACTTCTCCATCTCGTTCTTTTGACATTGTGGATAGCGGTAGGGTCTTACATTCACTGGTGCAGCCCCATCTTTTAGAATAATTGCATATTTATGTCCACAGTGGGGAGGCAGACCTTGGGGTTCTTGAAAAATTTCAGGTAACTGATCAAGCACCTTCTTAACAGCAGTAGGGCAATATTTTCAATAATAACAGAACTGGATATGTTTTCTAACTCCATTAAATACCCTTGTTTCTCCTGTTTGATGGCACACATTATAGCCTTTAGAGAAATTAAAGTCTTACCTAGAGATGGGTTGCCTCTGATGGTGATAGTTTGTTTACCCATTCTAAACTTCATGACTTGTTCCTTCCAATTGATGTAGGTACCTCCTATTGACTCCAACCATTGCATCCTTAGAATAACATTTGTGCTCCCTAGTTGAAGCGGAAGATGGTCCTCTACTATATCAACTCCCTGCAATTGAAGAACAATTCATTTGCACAACCCCTCAGTAGTCACATTGGCCCCATTTCCCAATACAACCTCATACGCCGGTGTTGGAGTTTTTTGGATATTGAGTTTCGCAATTAGAGTCTTAGACAAGAAATTATGGGTTGCCCCTAGATCTATCAAGACCACAACTAGCTGGCCCCTTATTTCTACCCTTACCTTCATGGTTTTGGGGTTGGTTAACCTAGTCACCAAGTTAAGTGACACTTCTACTTGCGGTGGGGTTTGCTCTTGTTCAAGCTCAACTTCAAACTCCTGCGCCGCTTCATCTTCCTCTTCCCTCACTACCATAACACGCTCAACTCCGTCTGCTTGCACCTGTGCCCTGGCGAGAACTTCTCGTCACAACTGTAGCACAAGCCTTTCTCCTGTCGCCTCTGAATCTCAGCATCAATGAGCTGGCAAAAGGTCACTGGTGTTCGATTCAAAGGTGGGTCTGGTGGTTGGACAGTGTGCAGGTCCAAAGGTTTGATTGTGCCCGATAGTTTGGGGAAGAATGAAGCACGCCCTAGATTCTATGGATTCTGGTTTTGCCCTTTGAGACTACCCAACTTGTCTTTGGCCTGCTGGGCTAGTTCATGGCTTGGCCCAATCCCATTGGGCTCATCATTCTCACTTCACTTTTGATATCCGGCCGTAATCCAGTCACAAACTTACTCACTTAAATTTTCTCTGAGACCTCCTCTAATGGCGCAGCTCTGTTGATGAAAGCACGACGGTACTCTTGCACAGAGCCCTCTTGCCGGAGCTCCATCCATTGGTCGTGCAGAGTGCCTGTTTTGGTGGCTCAGAAATGTTGGAGTATCAGTCCTTTCATCTCCACCCATGAGATTATCGGACGTCGGCGGTGGTTCCATTGGTACCACAATAGGGCATCTTCTTCAAATGCTATTACTGCCGCCTCTAATTTGTCGCTGTCGGAATACCTCTGTAGATCAAAGAACCGTTCGGCCTTTGACAGCCAACCGTTGGGGTTCTCTCCATCAAATACAGGGAATTCCAGTTTGCGGTACTTCCGGTCAGCTTTGGGTTCGTAAGCTGATGAGCCAGATTGCATTACCCTGGATTTTCCAAACACCGGAGATATCAGTGTGGGTTCTGGTTGCTTAACTTGTGTTTCCTTCTCCTTTCCCTTTGCTGAAGAAGCTTTGGAGCTCTCCTCCTGCGATTTCAGGAGCTGCTCAACCCGGATAGTGAGTTCATCCACTGTGCTCTTCAATTGACCCAAATCGTCTGCTGTGTTCTTCAGGTAACCCATATCTTCTTCCACTAATTCTACTCGAGTTTCCATATTTTGCCCTGTGTTCTTCTTGGCCATTGTTCTCGGAATTGGTATGCTCTAATACCGATTGATAAGCTCTCACCAAAAGTTATCAAACAAACAATGCGAAATTAGAGCCTGAAATGGAGGGATTAAATGGATTGTATTGAATGGAATGAAAAATGAAAGTTACAAGCATTCGAGAGGCTTGTATTCTCTCCCAAACAACCCACAAAAAAGAATAATCAGATACCACCCCCCCCCCCCCCCCCCCAAAAAAAAAGAAAAACTAAACCTGCTCTCTTATATTTACAATGCTAAACCCCGTGTAACAAACTCTCTTCCTCCAGATTCCCTATTCTACCCTTGTGACTAGCTCAGCACTGCTGAAAGGTTTTAATCTCTTACCAGCCCCAGTACCAACCTAGCCCTTAACTAGAACACAACCTTCTTCTTCCTAGCATAAGTGTAGCGAATAGGGGGTTTATTAATTTGACTTGTTTTAGTTGCAAAATCTCCGAAGAAGCTAAAAAGGACTGGGTTCCTGTAGTTGGCATTATTTTAATTTATTTCATTAGACATTTCATATTCCTCTGAACGAAAAAGTATACTGACTTTTTTAATCCATGTGGTGGTAACTTCCATACATCATGGTTGTCACATGCAAGTTTTTGTTAAATTCTTATGCTAACACTCATTGAGCTGCAATTCGAATATTATTTAGTGTGTTATCCTTGTCTGTATAATCTGTGTGTGTATAGTTATGAATGCATGAGGCCCTCTGCTAATGCTGATGTTCAAAATGCAAATGTGAATTCTTCATCCCAGTTTCCATTTTAGGTTTTTCTTTTTATGTTGTTTTGTATTTGTCTACTGACTTCTATAGGAAGATTCTGTTTTTCTTTGGACTCTGTTTCTTGCATCAATGAATCATTTCTCTTTTACAATTTTCCTTTTCTTTTTAAATGAAAGTTTTTGTTTCTAATTGGATCAATTCTTTAAACCTTCTTCAGGTTCTTGCTACGTCAGCAAGACAAGATGTTGAAGCCGAAAGTGAATTAGGAAATGATAATCTTAAGGATCCATACAGCGACTCAAGATTGAACTTTGGAGAAGATGATGAAAACATGGTCTCTGGCTCTAAGGGTATGCCAGCGCAAGGTTATGCACGTGAAGCTGGTAATGTTAAACCTAGCAGAGATAAGCACCTCAGACACCGAACCAGAGTTTTTGCTGCTGAGTAAGCCTTTTCCTTTTCCCAATAGATTTTCCATTGTGCAAAGCATTATAATTTTGCATCAAACGTGCTTTTTGTCTCTCCCATTCTGTTTCACCCCTTGTCAAGAATGTCTTAACCAAATCTATTGTTCATAGGTTTGAAATTGCTAGTGCAGTTTGTCATTAAGTACTTTATTTTTATGATTATTAAAGTTGATTTTCTGTGTCTGCGTGTGTGTAGATTGTATGCATATGATACTAATTTATGAAAAGTTAAGAATGATATAGTTTGTCATGGATGTCATGAGACTTTTTCTTCAAAGCATGCAAGTCAAACTAGCTAGTTAATTTTGAATGTGAAACAAATTTAATGTCATTTGTGTATCTCTAGTTTTGAATTTAAGAGATATGCATGTTAAACTGGTGTAGGTGTTAACTGTTGCACACCTGATAATGTGTGTAACTTTAGTGCTTGGTTGAACCTGACCCTAAAATCTTGTTAATATATTTCTACCAACTATTAGTCAAGTCAACTGTTGCACTCCATTAATATGTGGGAATACAGATGTTTGAGTCATGTACCAACAGCTGTGGGAAACAATCCAGCTCATTTTGACCTCAACTTGGCAAGAAAACGACCAGCTGGAGAGATCTCTAGAGATTGGCTGGTCCTTCATGTACAGGAGCTTATTTCATTGGCTTACCAGGTTCCTGATTTAAGAATCAATTTTGGCCCAGTATATTAGCTTAAATAAGCTTTCTGAAATGTAGATTTTATGACTGACTTCTTATCCATTTCGTACATATCATAGATAAGCACAATTCAGTTTGAAAACATGCGGCCAATTGGTGTGGGACTTCTTAGTACCATCGTGGATAAGGTCAGTTTGAGATAAAATTCGTTGATGAGCTTTCACCAAGTTATATATTTTCTATTTGTTACTATATATATATATATACTTCTTAGTAGAATGTATTTGCCATTCACAGTGCACATTTCAAGTTCCAACATCACAGGTCTCCTTTCCTAATGGAAATAATGATCATGGCCTTCTAGACCTTATTCTATGGAAAACAGTATGTATAGGTTTGCTACTTAAAATAAGAAAATTGATTTTTTTTTTTAGGATTTTTTAATGAGTTGTTGGGGAGTGATTATGGTAACTTCACTACAACCTCTGTGAATTTTACAACTACTGTAATTTCAGGGGCAGCATTTTGAATGGGTATGCAGAAATTTTTTGGCCATTTACAAGTAAGATGGATGGAAATAATTTGTTGTTTTTCCAGGGTGTATGATGTTGGGAAGAGACCTGAAAAAATGGTATAGGTCAAATAAGAATGCAAAATAGCTTATTGCATAACCATATTAGGGGGTTTCTAAACCAGAATACATTTTTGTTCTTGCATTTTGAAATTGATAGAATTTCTAATGGCTTCGTGATTTTTATGTGCACCTCAACTTGGTATTCATGGAGTTCTCTTAATCTATGTTTCTGTTCTTGTTTGTGGTTATGTGTCGGGTTTTGCAGAAGCATACCCTAGCCTCCATCGTCTATTTTTTGTTCTTTCACAATAATTTTTGTTCTTAATGATAAATAGATTAATCCTAAGCTTTCTCCCTCCTTTGTTCTCTACTTAAATGGCATAAATTAGTTGCTTCAGATCCCTAGTTTCTGGCTTGCATTGCACCCCATTCTTGTGTTTTCCTTCTATGAGGAGTAATTTCAGGACGTAACTTTATTTTTCTTATGTCGTATAGTTACCGATATGTTGACTATTGAAAATTTCCATTAATAGCTTGTAGTTTTTACAGTTTTATATTGCTTTGACATACATGAGTGAGAACAGCTTGTTCGAAAATTAAATGTTGCTTTGCTGCAATATTACATGTGGCCGGTGCTATACATTTTTTTTTAATGCATTTTGATGTGAACAAAGTCTATGGATTTTCTGTTGGAGCACTCTTTCTCATTCTCTGCTTTGACATTTTTTGGTGTATTGTTGCTCTTAATTTGTCTCTATCTTTCTCTTGTTGAAAAACAGTTCGAAACAACACCCGACCCAGAGCTTCCAGGACATGTGTTGCTGGAACAGTATCAGGTATTTTTATGGCATAGTTGTCAATCGCACAGCCCCACATACACCCAAACACATAAATTGTCTGATATATATGGTTTACAAAACATATCTTGAGCAATTTATATTTTTTGACACTAGGCCCAACTATTGTCTGCTGTTCGCACTGCGTTAGATGCATCCTCTGGCCCTATTCTTCTGGAGACAGGGTTGCAGTTGGCTACTAAGGTTTGGCATCCAAATATGTTGTTACTCTTTCAACATTTTACCAAAAAATGCTGTTAAATAAATGTAGATAAATTCACTTTTGTTTTTTAGATGATGACAAGTGGAATACTAGGTGGTGATCAAGCTGCAGTCAAACGCATATTTTCACTAATTTCTCGACCACTAAATGAGTTCAGGGATGTTTATTATCCTTCATTTGCAGAATGGGTGTCTTGCAAGGTATCTTCTTCTTAGAATGGGTTTTGAGGACAGGGTGAAAACTGAAACAGTTGTTTGAATATTTCTTATTACGTTGATTTAAAGAACTGTACAGATATATATATATATATATACACACACACACAACTATTAGACAATAATCTAGGAGCTATTCTGGGTAATTAATCCACTAATATTGCCTAAAGAAAAGAGGGAAACTAAATTACAGCTTAAAAAAAAATTACTGTCTAAGAAATCAAAATAAATAACTAAAAATCTGGAAAGATTACGATTCCTTGGAGATCTTTGACAGCCCTTACCAATACTCCCCCTCAAGTTGATGAATGTATATCTATCATTCCCAGCTTGCATACATTTGTCTCAAATCCTGCCCTAAGCAATGGTTTAGTGAAAATGTCTACTTCTAGAGATTTAGATGTTACATAGGATAGAGAGATTTTTCCATGGATTTAAATCGCGGTAACGGCCATGATTGTGGACGCAGCCGCGTATAACGAACATGGGTCCATAACGGAGTAATGCAACAGTAACGGACTACCGCGGTGCAAATTTTTTTATAAAAATTGCAAAATTCATGAAATTATTGTATTTTAAATGAATTCACTAAAATTAAGAAATGTAACTATCTAATTAGCATAAATACAAAAGGAAAACACATTTAGTTCATAGATTTAAGTCATTATTACATTAAGTATTAAAGCTAGTGCAAAACACTGTTGAGAATATTACATTATTTAGCATACTACTACCACAAAAATAAGTGACATACTAACAAGCAACAAACAGACAAGCCATTATGGACAAGAATTAAGAACCATTGACGCAATTAAATTTCACTAAAAATAAAACAAAATGCAACTATGTAAAACAAACATTGATTTTTAATTCTCTTAACGAATTTAACTTTGGTGTTATTGATGAAAATTATTAATTGGGTTTGGGGCAATATAGAGCTTTACTTAGGGTTAAAGTTTTGTTTAGACAACCAGTGGAATGAAGAATTTCAAAATATAGACTTTCATGAAAATCAGTTTAATAATTGATTGCGTAATGGTTGTTCACGGTTACATAACGGTGTTACCCGTTACATAACGCCGTAACGGCAATTTTCATTGAAAAAAATAAACGTGGTATAACGGGTGTAACAGTAACGAGAGATTCATTTTTCTTTAAATAACGACCGTTATTTAAAACCATAGATTTTTTCACTTTCAATATCAAATTTGATAAAATGTCTGTCAATGCGAACATTCTTCATTCGATCGTGCTGAATGGGGTTGTTTACAATAGTTATTGTTGACTTACTGTCACTATATAGCCGTATTGGACAATCAAATGAGACATTTAAATATGACAGTAGTCATTGAAGCCAAATTAATTCATGAATTCCTTGTGCAATTGCTCTGTATTCTGCTTTGGCACTACTCCTTGACACAACAGTATGCTTCTTATTACGCCATGTGACAACATTGCCCCAAACCTTCTTACAATATCCTGCTGTAGACTTACTGTCTTCAACCTACCCAGCCCAATCAGCATCTGCAAATCCTTCATCTAACCGATTATCACTTTTTCTAAACAATATACCCTTGCCAGGAGTTTCCTTCAAATATCTAAGGATCTGGTCAACACACACTGATGTCTCTTGGTTGGAGCATGCATAAATTCTATGCTAACACTATATGCAATATTAGGTCTAGTATGTGAAAGATAGATTAGTTTTCCACAAGTTGTTATACTATTCTTTGTTAGCTGGCTGATCATCCTCAGATATCTTATGCTTCCAATTCTTCTCTAGCGGAGTGCTAGCTGGATGACAACCAAGTTTTGCGGTTTCCTTCAACAAATCTAAGATGTATTTCCTTTGAGAAATAAAAATATGTTACGACCCTGAACTCCCATAAGTCCAAAGTCGCACCCACACATTTAGCGGGCTTGCCCATACAAGCCCAGAGGGTACATCAGACCCATAAATAAGAAGATCCCATGTTCCACCAAAAGGAATTCCCTATGGTGACCGGTGCCTCCCACACTTATAAACCACCAACTCCCCATAAAGTAATTCTCCCACCTTTTGGTTCCTCTCCTGGGTCGCCCACCGCAGAGTCGGACCAACTCTGATACCAATTGTTACGACCCTGAACTACCATAAGTCCAAAGTCGCATCCACACACTTAGCGGGCTTGCCCATACAAGCCCAGAGGGTACATCAAACCCATAAATGAGAAGGCTCCATGTTCCACCAAAAGGAATTCCCTATGGTGACGGGTGCCTCCCACACTTATAAACCACCAACTCCCTATAGAGTTGGGCGATCTGGGATCATAAAAAAATACTAGTTTTGCTTCTAGCAATTTCCATTCCTAGGAAATACTGAAGTTTTCCAAGATCCTTCACTTTGAACTCAGATTTTAATAGACCCTTGAGATTTGTAATTTCATCATTGTCATCACTTGTGATCACCATATCATCCACATACACAATCAAAATTGATTTTCTTCCATCCTTTGATTGTTTTATGAATAGAGTGTGATCTGCCTGCTCTTGAGTGTATCCAAAATTTTTCATAGCCATGCTGAATCGAGTGAACCATGCGCTAGGGGATCGTTTTAACCTATACAGGGACTTTTTCAGTTTACATACTGATCCTGGTTTTTCTTTATCTTTGAATCCAAAAGGCAACTTCATTTAGACTTCTTCATTAAATGTTCCATTCAGGAAAGCTTCTGGAACATCCATTTGGTGCAATTCCCAATCCAAATTGGCTGCCATAGACTAGAGAACCCGTATAGAGTTCAATTTTGCAACTGGTGTGAAGGTTTCTTCGTAGTCAACCCCATATGTTTGTGTATACCTTGGAGCAACCAGACGCACCTTGTATCTCTCTATTTTTCCTTCCAAACCTGCTTTCACAATAAAAATCCACTTGCATCCCACTAATTTCTTCTCTTCTGGCATGTTTACAACTTCCCATGTATTAGTGTCATTTAGTGCTTTAATTTCTTTCGAAACAGTAGCCTCCCATTTTGGATCTCTCAAGGCATCATATATATTTGTAGGAATTGTTACTTCATCAAGTTGAGATACAAATGCCCTATGAGTGTTAGATAAACAACAAATGACAAATGATTTGAAATCAGATATTGGGTACAAGATCTTACCCCTTTTCTTACAACAATGGGAACATTCAGATCATCTATTGTAACAGTACTTGTTTGTGAATCGTGTGGTGAATCCGCCATAGGTTCCAATGATTGGTTTTGCTGAGTGACATGGGGCTGGTTTTGCAGATTTTGTTGAGTGATGTGAGGCCTCCTTGAGTAAACAATTAGTTCACTTTGTTGTTTGCTTTGTTGTTGCACTGAAGGGACTGATGAAGGACTAATTCTCCCTTTGGATTTAGACTTGTGGTTGTATCTTGTGGGGTTAAAGTGGACACTGATGGAGACTGGTTTAGAGATACAGGAAGAGAAATAGATGGATCCCAATGATGATCTTTAATTAATTTCTCCCTTAAAGAGAATCATGGGATTAGAATAATTGATCTTCCAAGAATGTAACATCATAGGATATATAATTTTTTTTTTGGTGACAGGATTGTAACATTTATACCTTTTTTGTGTGGGAGAATATCCTATGAAGATACCTTTGATAGCCTTTGGATCAAGTTTTCCCGGAGATGGACTGGAATTGTGGACAAACACGGAACATTGTAACATTTTAGGTGGGAGAGAGCTGAGTCAACAGATATGAGGAAATTCGTTTTGGAGACAATTGATAGGTGTACTGAATTTGAGAGGTTTTGATGGAAGTCTATTGATTAAATAGGCAGTGGTTAATACAAATTCTCCCCAAAAATGATGTGGTACATACAACACTAGTAAACATGAGCAATTGAGCTACCTCCAACAAATGATGAGTTTTCCGTTCAACAACCCCATTATGTTGTGGGGTAGATGTACATGAGTTTTGATGAAAAATGCCATTTTGAATGAGATAATCTCCAAGAATTTGTGAAAAACACACTCCTCCATTATCTGTGCGAAGTAAGTGAATGTTGCATTGAAACACATTCTTTATCATTTTATGGAACTGTTGAAACACATGCCTAGCATCAGATTTATTTTTCAAAAGATATATCCAACATGCACAAGTATGGTCATCTATGAATGTTATGAACCATTTTTTTTCCTGTTAAATCCACAACCCATGAGGCTCCCAAATATCAATGTGAACAAGATGAAATGGTTTTGAAGGTTTGTAATTGTGACCGGAATAGCTTTTTCTGGATTGTTTTGCAAGAATACGTGACTCACAATGAAAAGAAGGATTTTATTGAAAAATAAATTTGGGTACAAATGTTTCAAATAGTGAAAACTAGGATGTCCTAGGCGTTTGTGCCATAGAATTATGTCTGAATCCAATGAACTAGAAGCAGAAAATATAAATGTGGTTTTGGCCATGGAGAAGAATCAGTGAGATAGTAAAGACCATGTCGTTCCTCAGCATTGCCAATCATCTTCCCCGAAGATGGATCCTGAAAAATACAAGTCACAAAGAAAGGTTACTTAACAATTTTGATCCTTAGTTAATTTACTAACAGAAGGGAGATTATATCTTAAACTTGGAAAATGAAGAACTGACTTCAAATGAAGCCCTTGATATAGAATATCTCCAATTCCAGCCACAATTATTTTATTCCCATTTGCCACTGTGACTTTTATCTCACCATCACATTTTTTATAATTCAAGAAAGCTGTAGAAAATCCTGACATATGATCTGATGCACCGGTGTCAACAATCCAATCATTGATGTCATCTTTTCGTGAGAATAGAGATGACGAGATATTACCTCGTTGTGCAAGTGTCGTTTTAGGTGTAGAACCTGATGCTTCAGAAATCTGCTGTTGGTGAAGAAGGGACCTCAAGATCTCCATTTGTTCAGGAGTAAATGCAGTAGAGCTTTGTTTCTTAGTTTCTGTAACAGTCGACTACATGGACAACTAAACTGTTTTTCCTTTGACTCCTTGATTTCTAGTCTGGTGGTTTTACATGAAGATCCCAACAAGTTTCTTTTGTGTGGAAGGGCTTGTTACAATGCTCACACAGCAATTTCTTCTCCTGTGGCTTCTGACCTCGGTTATAAGGGGAGACTAATCAATTTGTGACAAGGGCATGATTTGTGACTGTTCTTTGATGGCTGGAAGCAAAGTTGTGTTCAACATCACTTTCTTTCTGCTTTCTTCCCTTTTGACTTTGGAAAATACTTCTCGAAGGGATGGAAGAGGTTTTGTTCCAAGAATTCTCCCACGTACTTCATCTAAATCTTTGTTTAAACCTTGCAGGAAATCAAAGACTAAGTCTTTCTCAATTATCTGGTTGTAGAGAACTCCATCATCTGTACACTTCCATGGAATTGTATAAAACAAATCAATCTCTTGTTAGAGTTCAAGTAATTTGTTGTAATATTCAGTTACAGATTTGATTCCCTGCTTTGTGTTTCGAAGGATTGATTGAATTTGAAAACACTGAGAAGTGTTTTCAAAATCTGAATACATTTCTTGTGCTGTCTTCCAAATCTCGTGTGGTGTCTTGTAGTACAGTTATGTGCGTCCAATTTGAGACTATTGAATTGTTCAACGAGGCCATGACAATGGAGTTTTTGGCTTCCCATGTCTTGTAGCCGGTGCCAGTCTTAGTTGGAGGAGGAATTTCACTGGTTAGGTACACTTCTTTCCTTTTTCGCCGAACAACTAACAACACAGATTGGTACCACTCACGAAAATTTGACCCATTTAGTTTGTGTTGGGTAATTTGTAATGAGTGGTTCACATCTGCTGAGGAAGGAGGTTATACCACCTATATTCCTTGAAACGCTAGAGGATTCTTCAGTATATGTTGGTAAGCTGACTTCGGACATGTTTTCAGCAGCAAAAATATCTTGAGGAATTTTAGTTTTCTTGGGTCAGGAGGAACCTGGTCTCTGATACCATGAAAACTGAAACAATTGTTTGAATATTTCTTATTACACTGATTTGAAGAACTGTACATGTATATATATATATATACAACTATTAGACAATAATCTAGGAGCTATTCTAGGCAATTAATCCACTAAATAGCCTAAAGAAAAGAAGGAAACTAAATTACAGCTTAGAAGGAAATAAATTTACTGTCTAAGAAAGGAAAATAACTAAAAATCTGGAAAGATTGCGATTCCTTGGAGATCCTTGACAGCCCTCACCAATATAGGCAACTGTATTGGCCTGGAAAGGGTGGGGACTGCTTAGATTATGGTTCTACTTATGTAATAGTAGTGCTTTACATCCCAATTGTTGCAACAGTAGCTTTTTAACCAGAAGAGTTATCTTTGATATGAAATAGATCAAGATAAGGCTTTTGGCTGCTCATGCCTCTCTCAAATGTTACACATTTGCATTCTTGAGGAGACACCACAGTGGGGTTCCAGATGAGTATCTTGCATTATTACCATTGTTCTCAACAAGTTCAAGTCTTCTGGGGAAGTACTGGATTGGTGTGCTGAAGGACTACAGCTATATCTGTTTGTGCTTGAATCTCAAAAAAAATGTAAGTGTAATAAATCTTAAGAAAAATGTAAGCATAATAAAGAGAGATCTATTAGAAGTTTTCTCCTTTTGACTGCGTTTCTCTCAGTTTTTAGTACAGAAAGCAGCATATCAACTAATTTTCTCTCGTCTCACAGTGGAATCCATTCCTTGATGGGATTCAATCACCTCTAGTTTCATTGAAATTGCTTCCTAGTTTAGAAGAAGCTTGGCCAGTGATTTTGCAAGCTCTTGCATTGGATGC
Source organism: Triadica sebifera (assembly GCA_023653625.1). NCBI lineage: Eukaryota > Viridiplantae > Streptophyta > Magnoliopsida > Malpighiales > Euphorbiaceae > Triadica > Triadica sebifera. The sequence goes on from CM042905.1 coordinate 9,116,942, forward strand.
AGTTCCTAAAAATGTGGATGGGAATGTTACAACAACAGTTGAAAATACATTAAAAAGTAGTTTAATATCTGGCTATAGCATGGTTGAATTGGAGTTGAAGGAATATCAATTTCTATGGGGCTTTGCTCTGCTTGTTCTGTTCCAGCAACAACATCCGACAATTAACGGACAAATAATACCATTAAACACTGCTAAAGCTCGATATGGTGAAGACTCAGCAGTTGAAGAGGCAAATCTAACTGCTTTGAAGTTTTATGAAATTGTGCTACCTGTTTTCCAGTTTCTATCATCAGAAAGATTCTTCACTGCTAATTATCTTACTTCAGATATTTGCCAAGAGTTGCTTCAGGTGTTGACCTATCTCTGTTCCTATAGATCTTACAAACTGTATGTAAAGATTAATCATTTCTTTTCATTATTTTATAATATTTGTCCATTTCAATGCTTGCTTGAAAGAATTTTTGGAGTCATTCACTTGGCCCTAATATTAGTATGGATTTTTCATTTGGAAAACTTCGAACTGTAGGTAAAACAAACAGTGAAGAGGATATACCCTGTGCTTGTAGTAAACACTCTTTGTGGTGATTGGATCTCAAATAATGGCAACCACTTTTCCACCTTAATTTTGGATTCTCTGTGGCCTTTAATGGAAAATTTCCAAGAATGTTTTTGACGTGTCAAGACTCCTAGCTGCCTGGATTGTAATATGTAACAGAGAAAATTTTGTTGTCTTTTAATAATTTAACATGTCAAAAAAAATCAGGTTGGTGTTCTGTTAGTTACCATTATTATTCTCTTTCAAGAAAATAGTACCTCAAAAATCTCAAGATGTAGAAAATGATACATGATTATACTCTTAGTCTATGCTTGGATAATTCAAAAAGAAAAGGTATATGTTTATGACTAAATGTCTGCAATATTATTATATATTGTAGCAAAGTTTGCTGAGAGTCATACTAAGTGAACAAAATCATCCAGAAAACAAAGTTGCAAAAACTTACAGTTATAGGCCCATCTCTGCTAAAAGTTTTCAATTTCCTCCAATCTGAATGGTCTTTGTGGAGATTTTTCAATAAAAAAGCGTAAAATGAATCAACATGTTCGTTATTTTGTTCAAGTGTACTCTAAATATTTTAGTGGACATACCTTCAGGTACTTTATCAAGACGAAAAGGTCATTTCTGATTGATTAGGAACAAATATAGATCTAGATTTTATTGTCTACAATAGAAAGATTTCCATTTTCAGTTTAATTTTGGTGAGGAATCATTACTTGCATATATGCAATTGATCTTGTATACCACTTGATAGGCATGCATAAAAAGCTAATGAAACCAATTTATGACTCACTTCTCAATTGCCAGCTCTCTGTTTTTACTTTGACTGTGATGCTAATATGACTTTCCTGTTTGTTCAATATCTGACTGGTATCTTCTTTAGAAAACCATTAAGCATTTATGGCTCTATATTAATGCAGGTTTTTGCATACTCCATTTACATGGATAATTCTTGGAATAGTCTTGCCATAGCAGTTATATCACAGGTAAGCTTTGACAAAATGTTTTGAAGTGTTATAGTAATTGTTCTGAAATTAGAAGACATTCAGTTTTCTTGTCTGAAATTTCCAAATATGTAAGATTAATTGTAACATCATGCATTTTGTTGGACCTTGCCTTTTCCCATAGTACCAGCAAACAATTGCATGTTCTAGGCAACCGAATTTGAGATGCTCACTTCCCCTTGGGTTACTTTTAATGGTTAATGTCTGAAACAAACCCATTGCAATATCTGTCTGTCAATAGGGTTTAACTATGATAATATTTACCTAAGTAATGGGAGTTGATTGGATGTTGTATTTACATGACTACTTAATTGACCTTTCATTCTTTCTAAGTAGCAGATTTTTCCTTAAAATATTTTGATGTATCAATATGGTTGGTGTGTTGGTGAGACTTTGGGTGGCGCTGCATCTTGAATTGTTCCTGTAGTGAGATAGTCTTGACCACATTTTTGCATAAGTTAGTTCACTGTGCCATATCCTTTTGTGGCTTGACGGGGGGTGGTGAATGTCAATCTGTGTTTTGATATCTATAGTGGGTATTTGCAATTTTGCATGTGCCTATGAAGTGCCATGTCAGTTTTTTGAATCATGGTCTGAGCTGACTTAAATATGTACTTTATGAACAGATTGTGCAGAATTGCCCTGATAACTTTCTTGAAGCAGAAAAGTTTGCTTATCTTGCTGTGGAACTTCTCATGGCTTATATCTTCAATGTACTACAGAGGTCATAAATTTACAATTGATACTGAAAGTTGATTTAAAACAAAATTTGGATAGGGTTTATATATCTAAATATTGTTGGCTCAATTTTCTCTTCTTTTGGGTGCTCAGGACTGAGCTATCAGATCACTCAAACCAGGAGGAATTGTTATCTCCATTATTTGTTGCAGCAAAGACAATTCTCAGGCGTTTTGAGCCGAAGGTGGGTTAGGTTTATCAGGTCCATATTGTTCTCATACCTTTCTGGTTTGTGGTATATGTAATATATTATTTTTTGCTTCATGAATGTACTGATCAAGCATAATATGCTTTTTTTTTCCTTCTGTATTATCATTATTACCTTTTAAAACCGCTGAATGACACTTTTTTTTCCTTTCAAATTGGTCTTCACATGCAGAAGAATTTGAAGTCTATTGCATTGGCCTTTCTATTACTCAGTTACAAGAGCATTAGAGAAGCTTCAACTGAATCATGCTTTTTGGTAGTTAATGATTTTGTCCAGTTTACTGCTCCTTTACTTGAGGAATTTGTTGACGGTGAGCATTTTCTACTTCACACTTGGGTAGTAAGAATTTGTCCTTTCGTTCTTCACTGCACAATTATTAGGAAAAAACCCACCCTGTAATGGATGATTTTTGCTTTGCCACCCATTTGATGTGACAAGCAACCCCATTGTGGTTTCTTTCATTGTTTAAATTTTGCTGAAACTTTAATCTTTAGCTTTCCATGGTTCCAGAATGCAATATAGTTTCATGTTAGTGAACTTGATCCAAAAATCGATCAGCCTTAACATAAAAGGGAATGCTTGCACATTACCAAGAGAGTACCTAGTGATGTAGGACAGCTCACAGGACTAAGTATTTAAGCAAAAGTTTGGTCTTATGAGATGTCTGGAATAAGTAGGAAATTAGGAAACACAAGGGCTTCTGTGCAGTGGAATAGTAGAAGAAAGCAAATGATGTTTTCTAATCATCACAAAAAATGAAGGAAAATGATAATTTTGCATTGCATTCAGAAGTCCTTAGGCATCACATCTGGGGTTGAATTTGCCTAATGCTACCAGATGCTAGATTTTTTGCTTTTACTGAAAACTGAATACAAACATTCTAAACAAAGGTACTTATAGATCCAAAGTAATCCTAAAACCTTTAGGCATTAGACTCGCGATGTTTGTTGTAATCCTCTTAGAATTTGAACTTACAAAGAAAATAGGATTAATGTTTATAATAAACAAATGAGGACTCGAATAAGATCAGAAAATAAAAATGCATACTCCTAAAGACAACCCGACTGCTGTTCCAACAAAGCTGAAAATTAAAAAATATACCCTAACATGGAATATTAGACTAGCATCTGATTGTAAAACTGTGCAAAGACTTAAAATTTTTTGAGTAATGTCTCAAATAAGGCCCACATTAGGTTTAGAACTTAGTTTAAACTTTATTTTCCTGGAGTTTCTAGTTTTATGCATGAGAGAAGGTACTAGTGTTGGGTGGAAAAAAGTAAACCATTTACATTTTGGGTTGTGAATATTGGGGGGGGGGGTGATTTACTTATGCAGGAGTAAGATTTATTTGTGCTTTGAGAGCCTGGATGTGGATATTCTTTCATTTAGCCCTGTACCAATGTAACTTATCACCATAAGAGAGCAACATTATTTATTTCTACTCCCCCGGTTTGTTGTACATGAAGGCGGGTTCTTTCTGAAGTGATTAACTCCCAGGTTTTTTTTACGTCTGTAGATGTCATAATTGACAATTATATGGGGAAAAGTTCACTGTTGTTATAACAAAAAGAATAAAGGAGAAAATTGAAGAAAAAGAAAAAGAAGACTAATACTTACTGTTCCACAGAACCCTTGGATGAAAAATTGCAGATATTCCTATTCTGGAGCATTTCTGCTTGAAGTGAAGCTCAGTAAATATTGCTAGTACCACAGCAGTACATAAATAAATTCATAGGGAATGCAAAACATTTTCTTGGAACAATATTATCTCGCATGTTGCATTGTCTACCCTGTCATAATTAGTAAAAAAACTATGTTGTTTCAAATGTTGTAATGCTTTGTTAGAAGTTAATCGATGTTTGTGTTGTAGATTCTTCCAAACAAGATGATGGTAGTTTCAATCTAAGAGCAACCCTTGGAACTTGCTTGAATTTGATTGCTGATTTAGTTCAGAGGTGTATTGAGGGCATTCATTTCATGGAGAATAAAAGATCCAACTTGCACAAGTTGCTGCATTTGAAGCTTTCTTTCTCTCTGGAACAAACAATGTCACTGGCCAGGCTAGCTTATCGAATTGAACCTCCTGGAGAAACCAAAAGCAGTGCTGCTATCTGTTTTAGTGTATTTAAATGCTGCACTAAATATTTCCGAACTGTGTTGGGTGATTCAAATCCACAGGTATATGTGCATTTAGGCATGGTCACTTATTGTTTATTAAGCAATGAAAGATATCTGTTTAACTTTGTTGACTACAGGTTCGAGCCATTGGATTGCAAGTGCTGAAACTCACCTTACAGAGGAGCTCCAACATTGAAGACAGTAATTTCATCATATTCTTTTGTGGAGAGCTTGTGATAGATATCTTAACCATAATACAGAAAATGTTGCAGGTTTCATTCGCTGCCTGTTTAAACTACATTGCTGCTTTTCAACTTTTAATGACAATGCTTTTAAACCTTCTTGTCATTCTGAACTAGTAATCCTATGTTACTGGTGGCAGAAACCTGTGAGTAAAGAATCTGTGGCTATTGCTGGCGAGTGCCTGAGATTCCTAGCACTTTTACAAACTCTTGCAAAACCTAGTGAATGTCAGAGGGGTTTTATGAACCTGCTTCTCAATGCCATTATTGTGGTCTTCTTGGCGTCAGAAGATAATTCTTCTCAGGTTCATAATTGTTAATATTCTTCACAATTAAAATAGTTGCCTAAAAGCTTTTCCCCTAAATGAACATTTGTTTGCAATGCAATGAATAACAGGAGGTTAGGGATTTAAGAAGCAGTGCGGTAAGGCTTGTTTCTCATCTTGCCCAAGTTTCTTCCTCAGCAGTTTACTTCAAGGATGTGTTGTTATCAATGCCTGCAACACATAGGCAGCAACTTCAGGTACTTCCTTTCTATATTTTTCCGTGTATCTGTTATTTTCTACAAGTATAGAGGGGAAGGAAAATTTTGTGCTAGCTGTCACTGTGCTTGGTCACATTTTGTTACTAAGTTGCAGCTTAACTGTGTTATCACTATGGTATCTAATTGTTCCATAAACCCATCAGATTGGGTGGCTTGTTCTTCAGGGGGACTTTATTTCTAGCATTGTATGTGTTACTCTTAGCTTAGTTGTGTCAATTGGTTCTATCTTATGTTATTAGAGAGAGTGTTGTTAAAAAACTAGATCTATATGAGTATATCTGCCCATAAGTGCTTTATTCTGTTTAAGAAGCTATTCTTGATATTTGCCCCTGTTGGAGATGTCATTTTGACTTGGTGCTTAACTTTGGCCACTTACGTTCTGCTTTTAGGAGGTCATACGTGCTTTTGTTGCACAAGATCAAAATGCAGTGTTGACGAAATCTACAACACCTTTAGCGATAAAATTACCCATACCAAAAGATTCCTTACCAGTGGTTGTCTCGTCATTACCAACTGAAGTGAGTAGGGAGACAAATTTTCCTCTGGATGAGCATGGTGGTGGTGATGATGACGACAACGATGACTGGGATACTTTCCAGTCATTCCCTGCCTCTGTGGGTGTAGGTGGAAATGATCCAGAAGCAAAGAAAGCTGCAGAAGAACCAGACGTAATTGAAAAATCTGTTTCAGAAAGTGAAGCTGGAAGTGACGGAATACGGGAGTTCTCTACCGATAGAACAGAGGATAATGATCCTGAAGTATCAGCAGATGATCTTCTATCGGCAAAAGAAGAAGGATCAGTTCAGGTGAGCGTAGCAGAGAACGATAACGACAGGGAAAAACATATTGAAGCAGAAGACACTACCAAAAAGTGATGGACGAATTTAAGAGCTATGGCATAATTCGGAATTGTCAAAAGGCCAATAAAGGCGGGAAGCAGATGGTATTTTTCTTTACGGAACAGAATACAGAAGCTCAAGAGGGTGATACTATTCGGACAGTAATAGTAGATTTATGAAAAATCTAAACTGTGCTAAACTTGAATCACTTGGTGAGATGGGGGATTTCTGTATCTAACCTTTCAAGTACGATGAGGTATATGAAAGGGCAATCAACTTTAACTAAACAATATTTACCCGAAAAATCCAGGGTACAAATACTGGTACACCATGCTCCTATAGGTCTTTTTCAAAGCGTGTCCTTAATGTTTGGTAAAATTTTGATAATAAGCGATGATAGGTTAGAATATCAAGGGAGGGTATTATTTATTTTAAATGGTATTTTATGCGAATTATATTTTTGTTTAAATGTTATAATATTTGAAATAACCACAATTAATTTTATGTAAAAATGCTTACAATTTTATAATTTTCTTACATATAATTTTCTTACATATAAAGAAAATCTGATTTTATAAATTTTTAATGATAAATTAACTTTTTTTAAAACCTAATTCTGAGAACCGAATCTAAATATTATCTAATGGTCAAAAGGACAAATAAGCTTTTGAACTATATTCAAATTCAGAAGTACAAATCATTTCTTAAAACTTTGATTCAATTCATTGAAGTCTTTTAAGTTTTAAATTGATATAATTGAGTCTTTAAACTTTTTCCTTGTTTGCACTTGCACTTGTTAATATTTTAGTTAACTCGGTTTCTTTTTAATAAATAAGTTGGCATCAAATGATCAAATTAGCGTTTAAATTGGACCTTCAACTTTAATCATGCTTTCTAAACTATTCAAATTTCTATAACTAGCACATTTTTAATAATAAAATTTAGTACAATTAAATTTTTAATAATAAAATTTAATTGTACCTAATTTTGATTTCATCTAAAAAAATTTAATTGTACTAAATTAAAATTTTGATTTACTAATTTATCTCTTCGGCCTTTGAATTTTATATTAAATGGAAATGACGCCGTGTAGCTATTTCATTTATTAAAAAAATGAACAATATTGATTGAGACCAAGTCAACTCAATGGAGATAAATTAATGGTGCAAACAGAGCGGAAGTTTAGGAGTTTGAATGAACAATTTTTGAACTAATTTGAATTGAGTCATAGGGAGTAACTCGTACTTTATGGTAAAGTTTTGGGCCAAATTTGCCCATTTGACCTTATCTAATCAATGTGAAGTGGAGTTGAAAGAAAAATATTTAAGTTGGACATGAATTTAGTCCGACCAAAATTCGTCTAGGCCTAGCCCATCATTAGGTCCATATAAGAATGGAAAGTTTGAGGATTCAATAAGAAAAATTTAACTAGGATGGATTCAAATTTTGGGTTTTTTACTTAATTAAGCAAAAAGAAAAATTTTATTTACCGAATGCAAAAATATTTTCTTATATATATTTTTTTGTGACAAGTGGAGGGGTTAGAATTTTCAAGTGATCCTCACCATTGCCTCTGATTAATACAAAAATGTCTTCCTTATATCCTTTAACTAAGAAAAATGGACATAAAACCTCACTCAATCTCAATAACTTACCTTTTTCTCTTAGGTTCAAGCTTCAATAAGGATTAACAATAGAGATTTTTGTAAAATTAGATTTCTTTTTGGTATATTTTGTTGAAAACTTTGTAAATTAAATTATTGTTTTTACTCGAGTGTGTATTATAGATATGAATTATAATGTAAGGATGAATGTAAATTGATGCATTTTTAATTTGAATGCGTCTTTTGCTTCTAATTCTACCAAGTACACTAACCTCTTCAATCTCTGCAACCAAAACAATTTGTCCAATGACATCTATATATGAGGAATTAGTAATTTATAATTTTACAAAAATTGTTTATAAAAAAAATTATAATGACAAAATAGATAAATGTGTACCTAGTAAATATGATTTTTCTCCTACTCTATTTCTTATATCTTGAAATTCAAGAAAGTCAAATATATCAAATGGAATAAACAAATCATTTTCATTAAGTGCCTTGATAAATGCATTCTTTGGTAGTTTGATACTAAATGAGTGGACACTCTCTCTGAAATTTGCTTGTACAAGAATGAAAATAAATCAAAAAATATAAAATATTTTTCCATCTGAAGTATTTTACATATTGTTTTGGAATAGTACTTTGCATTATATCACCCTGGCAATTAAAATTCACAATTTAAATGCAAGAATAGTGAGAACCATTTTCTTAATAATAAAAGTTAACTAAATGTATTAGTATATAAGAATAACAAATATTGATTATATATTTGTATAAGAATAATAACTTTTCATAGATCATGAGAAACTCAAGATTAAATAAATCATTAGGACTATGTTTGTAAAATTCTAAACTCGTATGATGCGAACTTTGATATGAATATTTTTGTTGTGGTTGTTGAGCTCCGATAATAATGTATGATTTATTTTTCTATTAGTTTTTAAAAAACAATCATCATGAAGTTACAATAAAAAATTATATTATATATTATATTGTAGACATTTTGAAATATGATTAAATATTTTTATTGTAATTACAAATATTATGATTGTCGATGGAAAGTTTGTTGTTTATAATGAAACACAAACCTTCGTGTGAGGTTACCCTAAAAAGTACAACATATAATTAATCATGAGAAAATGTATGATCGGATAAGTAAAAACCAATTTATTTTATTGTTTGACCTTGACTTTTATTAATTGTCATGCAATAATAGACCCTTATTGAAAATTGTCTTCTTTTTAATATAAAAGACTATTTTCCTTCATTTATTGAAAGAATAATTTGAGAAATGTATACCTTTTCACCACAGTGTAACTATGTAAGTATTTAAGCTTCAATCACTTTTGTTTCTAAATCAATTATTAATAATCTTGTGCAATTACACAAACCTATACTTGGATTGATGTTACAGAGCAACATAATATATATATATATAATTTCAGTTCATATTGACGGAAACCATTAAAATTTAAAGAATTTAAAAGCTCAATAGGATAAAGTACCTCTAATTTTGACAAATTATTAGATGTTTTGCTTATAGAGTCGGAACTATAATATATTTTTCTCTCATATGGTAATAATTCAATCATTTTTTCATTAACAATATCGACAATTTTATTGGTAAGTATTATAATTGGTCGTTATTTTATGTATATATATTAAAGAGTGACATATATGTTTGTTCTCTAATTTGTTGGATTGGATCATTGTAATTTTAAATGAGAATAATGTTTGGTATATGAATCCAATTAGTTTCATCGTCAAACTCATTTATTTGTTTCCATTGTCGACTAACAAAATCCGTTATGCAAATGTAGATAGATAGTCATATAGCTTGAATTGTTTGAAATAATGGTGTTTGTTTTTTGAATTTATAAACTTTAAAAAATTTCCACAAATATGATCTTATGAGGGAGGCATTGATAAAATCTTCTTTACTTCCTTTAATAACAACGGGTAAAATTTGTTTAAAATCACATCCTAATAACATTGTTTTACTACCAAAGGATTTGTCATTTCTTTTATTATCTAAGTGATCTATCTAAGGCCTCAAAACAATATCGATGACTCATTGGGACTTCATCCAAAATAATTAACGAAGTTTGTTCTGTTAATTTAGTTAATTAAGTACACTTTTTAATTTTACACATTGAATATTCAGTTAAATTATTAGGTATCTTAAATTTAAAATGCTTTTTTCTTCCTTATGATAATAATAGTGTTGATACACCAGACAAAATTACAACCAAAATATTATTTTTATCTGCTCTAATACGGGATATTATAACTTCATATAGATAAGTTTTACTAATTCATCCTTGACCATATATGAAAATAACTCTCCTATATAATATTACGTTAATATAAATTAGATGTTCAGTCTTTAAAGTTTTGATCATATGATTGCGTTCATATTGTAGATGAACAATGTTGCAACTTAGTTCTTTGAATAATAATCTATTTGTTGTCACTAATAAATGATGTATCGTAAAGGTAAATTATAATCAACTAATGAACTTGAATTATAGTTAAAAAAAATTTCAATTTCAAGTAGAACATGATTTTTAAGGTAACTTTCCAGGACATTATTAGGTAAAATTTCAAGCGTTTTTTGTAATTCCCATTTAAGGTCATCACAAAAGTATTTCCCAAAAATTAAAAAAAGATTGTTTGGTTGACCAATTTTACAAAATAGTATAAAAATTGTAAATAAATGACGGAGTTGGATAAATGATGCATATAAAATAGCTTTCTCCATTACATTAATCCATTATTGATTATTACCAAGTAGTTCATATGCACTACATGCATATTGAAAAATAGCATAGATGAAACCATAACTATACTAAATTTTTCGAAATTTTTTAGACCCTGAATTTACTTAGATTCAGATGAACATAAGCTATTCTTCCAATACAATGTCCTTATTTACATCTAGTCCATATTTTATCCATACTTTGTCAAATCCATTTTATAAGAAATTAAACATATGTTAGTGAATGTGCATCTTCATATTGATTGTTAGTATTCATCTATTCAGTAAATATAGTTCAACTAAAATGTAAATTATTAGCAATATAACTAATATCTCGAGAAGGTTTAAATAAAATTGTATTCATATATTGTAAATGTATGACTAATTTTTCAACAATTGGTTCTCTATGATATATTGGAAATTCAAATAGCCTTCAAGTAGATTTACAAGGAGAAAAATATCGACAATCGAGAAATATTTAAATCTCATCAATTATTTGATGTGTATCAGTGTTAGAATGTTCTATGAGATTATCATAATTTTCAATTACATCTCAAATTCTATCTGATTCTTTATTTATATATTTAAAAAGATATTAATCATAATTGATCTACAGTAGTATTCAACACATATATGTGCTTCATATTTACATGCTAAATCTTTATTATAAGAGACAACAAAATGATTATCAATTTTTTTGTTATTTTTTAATGTATAATTACCATCATTACGACACTTATAAAAATGCAAAAATATTATCATTAACAATCATTTTGGCTTGATATTTTTTCTTGGAAAATATTTTGAACATTTATTATTTTTCATACATGGAGATGAAGGGTTAAGAGGACCATATAGGTCATGCACTATGAACTTTGAAACTATTTGATATGCTTTAGGTTTTTTTTCTTTAGAAGGAAATCCAACTGATATAATTAAGTCTATATTAGATGGTGTAATAGGTTTATCATTTTTATGCAACCAAACTAAATAATTAATATGAGATAAACGACGTTCTTGAAATTCGACTATATATAGTAAAGCTATAGTTGTGCAAAAGTGTTTGTATTTTTTGATATCATCAATCATATGACTTGAACTTTAAATATACAACTAATAATATTTGGTCTATCTTCAGGTCATGGATTAGGAATATAATTAAGCATATATTGTATTTTAGGCAATAAAGGATTATATGTAAATGTTTCCACATTCTTGAAATTCGACTGTATATAGTAAAGCTATGGTTGTGCTAAAGTGTTTAAATTTTTTAATATTATAAATAATATGACTTACTTTAACTTTAAATATACAACTAATAATATTCGGTCTATTTTTAGGTCATTGATCAGGAATATAATTAAGCATATATTGTATTTCAGGCCATAAAGGATTACATGTAAATGTTATGAATAAATCATGATAACCGTAAAATTTACAAATTGTCATAACACTATGATAATGTTCTAACATATATTGAAGACTACTAGTGTAACTTGATAGTAATAATATTAAGGATTTTCCTACACTATTTAGATTTGTATTACCACGAAGAATAGCGTTTTGTATACCCATTTATAATTTTAAACATAATTCCTTTTGATTACATCTTATAAAATCTAATCTTTCTTCTTCAACACATGAAAATACATATACAATACATTATTGAAATAATCTACCTCCTCTTAATAATTTATTACCTTTCAAATGACGTTGTTGTAACCCAAAACCATAATACTTTTGCATTGTAACATATTTTTCTAGATTGTTTTTTGCTATTGTCATGAAGTTCATATTCAATATCTATTCTATATCAGTGTTTGCTATATGGAAAAAAAAAACGGATATTGTAGGGTCATCATACTAGGATGTAAACTACTTATTTGTTTTTAACTCCCAGACTTATATTCAAAAATAATATCTTTATTTTTATCGTATAAACTAAAATTTCCAACTATTAAACTATTGAGTTTTGAAGAATGAATCATATTCATAAACGTAGCGAAAAAATAAAATTTCAAAACCTGAAACAAAAGATCATACTTGTATCATTAATGAGATATATTACTCAATTCAATCAAGGAGTGTAACATGTGCTAGTCTTTCAAGATTAATAATGTCCCGTCTTATTAATCCTATGACTAGGGATAATTTTGATACTAACATAATTACACATGATAAGAATCTCAGTATCATGATCTCATCATGATTTCCTTCATGCTATGTTATGTATCAAGGACTTCATTAATGATTTAAGATCACTTATCAATTCATATATCAAATGAACATCAAATTAATGAAAAAGTCTTTTATTAATCAAATAAATTTGTACAATAAGTGCTAAAGGTGATTGCCTTTAGAGCACTCCTCTAACATAAACCTGCTATTTCAGTGATGAGGAGTTATATTGAAGACTATCTCTGCTTCTTTTTCCAATAATTTTTAATTTAATGGTAACATATTGGTATTTCTAAATATATCTCTAATCATTCTAGATGATTTTGTCAATTCATTATATATATCAAACATTTTAATTGAACCATCTACAATTGTTTCATTAATAGATATATTTGTGTCATTACATAGAAAAGAGTTAATTCTATTATGTACTTCATTTTCCATATCATAAACATATAATTGTGCAAATTTAAAACTTTCGTTATCAACAAGTTATAAAGAACCAATAAGATGATGATTTTGACTACATATTTTGAAAGTAAAAGATTCTAATTTTTTGTTTATTTCGTAATCAATTTTACCATCAGTTGAAGAAAAAACAATCATAGAGTTATAAATTTGTAAATTTTCTTTAAATTTTAAGGCAACAACACCCCTATTGTTACTTAGTAGATTATCTAAAAAATTAGGAGTTTGTCTAAATATGAGTAGTTTTATTTTTCATTGTTTACAACAAATTGGGTAAATAGACTTATTTCGTTTAGTATCTTTTTTAGGCAATTATCAATCTAGTAAAGTGCCTTACAATGTGGGCATTCATTATGAGGAGCGCCCAAATTAGATTTTGATAGGTATTTTCCTATAGATAAAGAAAATCGTTAATATATTCATGTTAGATCGAAAAAAAAAACATAAGCTAAAAAGACAATTATTTATTAAGTTATAAAGATATATACTTTGTTGTTGTGATTGAATGTTGCTAGATATTTGGGTGTGAGAAGCATCCTTTGACATTAAATGAGAAGAATGTTCAATGATGTGAATCTCTACATGAGTCTGCAAAACATCTAATGAAGTATATGAATGAGAATGATTATTTTTTTTGATACAAAGAATAGTAATAAAATATTATAAGAAAATATATTAGCAATATTAGCCACAAAGTTACGATCAAGTACCCTTAGTCTCATATTTTTCGGAAGGCGCATTTGACGTGTCAATCACGTTATGTGCATAATTAATATGTCTACTCTATTTCATAAACGTTGTTGGGTTCTTAACATGCATCACATACATGACACAATGGAAAATTAAAATTAATTAAACCTAAAAACTATGGAACACCCTATGAACATTACAATCAAATCATACCATCAAATCATACCATTAATATGGAAAAATTTGATTATCTTTGTTTGCAACTTTTGATCTTCCAATTTGTGAGATTTTTCTTCTTTGTTGGGTTGCAGCAAACCATAATAATCCAAAGCTAGGATTGCCTCTACGAGTATCCACGTGAAGGAAGAAGAAGAAAACCTCCAAGGAGATGGGGTGACAAATGTCCAAAGTGCTAATTATGAAAAATTGTCTTATGAAAGAGAAAGGGAAGAGAAGAAAAATAACTATTATTTTTCTTAATGGGGTAGCCACGAAATTGATTCCTTAAAAGGAGTATTTATATACTTTCTAATCACTTTTAGGGTTAGAAAAGGAAAAGCCCTAATGAGCCCATTTTCCTAAGGTATAAGGCCCAATATTGACCAAATCAACAATCCCAATCCAAATTGGATTTGACCTATTTTTATAACTCTTATAAAATGTCCAATTCTGATTCTTTCTCATTTGGATCATATTGAAAACCCATTTTACATTTTCTTCATTTCTCTATGCGTGTCACCTAATAGGTTTTTTAGTCATGTCAACAGCTCAAGTCTTGGAAGAAATCCTAATCCATTTAGGATTCTACGAGTCAATCATTTTTGATCCATAATGAATTTCTAATCAATTTTCCTTGACTTAGCAGATCATGAATTATATCTAGCAACACATCATGACCACCAAATTAACTAGAAAGTTAGTGGTTTGACTTTTAACCCTTCCATAGACAATTACCATGAATTTTGTCCTTTCACCAAACTATACCTCATTTGCTTCAGAGCATAGACTGTGTGTCAACTCCCACTAGACTAACTACATCACATCTAGTCCAAATGATATTAGTTCTTATCTATGAGACTCATTACTTTGATTAGATAAGTCCTTGAAGACCTTCTTCAAGACATGTCCACCTTGGCCAATGATTTTCGAGTAATGATCTCTATAAGAGGCCATAGGTATACTCTCATTTTATCAGAAGTGGTGAATCATTTGTTAAATAATCAACTACCTTCAAATACCTCATGCTATACCCAATCACCACCCTATGAGCGACCTCTTCAGAGGCAACAAGAAATGAAGTCAAAGTATAGGATTCAGTATCTAAGATAATCTTGAGTATCTCAAGTCTAAGGATACTTGAACCATTGCTATGATGAGAGTATTAGTGACATTGAATAGATATCCATATGATTGTCTCATTGCAGGTCATCCAATGTACGTGCTACTCTTAGCAAACATCCACATGTTAACTCTAAACATGTCATATTATCAGTTTATGATATCAGCTGCTTGACCTAGTCAAGGAGTATAACATGTGCTAGTCTATCTGGATTAACAATGTCATATCTTGTTAATCCTATGACTAGGGATTATTTAGGTATAAACACAATTACATATGATAGGAAACTCATCATTATGAATTCTTTCATGTTGTGTTACATACCAAGGACTTCATTAAATGATTTAAGATCTATATCAATTCATATGTAATGAATACCATATAATGAAAATATCTTTTATTAATAATAAATGAGTACATCAAGTGCCTAAGGTGATTGCCTTTACAGCACCTCTCTAACAATCTTCCGCTTGCACTAAATCTAATCACCTTTATACATTATACCATATGCGAGTACATGACTATTATGTTTCTTTTTGGGAAGTGGCTTAATGAGAGGATCAACTATATTATGATCAGTGACAACTCTCTCAATTATTACATCATGTCTACCAATGATTTTCAAAATCAAATAGTAATATGTGAGTACATGTTTAAACATTTGATGAGACCATGGTTCCTTTGCTTATGCCATGGCTCCATTGTTATCTCAATGCCAAGGTATTAGATCAACAATTCTAGGAACCATATCCAATTCTGTGATAATTTTTTTTATCCAAACCATTTTCTTAGCTGTCTTAGAAGCTGCAATGTACTCTACTTTGGTTATGAAATCTATAGTCATCTCTTGTTTGGAACTCTTCCAACTGACTGTTCCACCATTTAAAGTGAAAACATATCCTGATTGGGACTTGGAATCATCCTTATCAGTTTGGAAGCTGACATCTGTATACCTACTTACTTTAAGCTCACTATCTCTATAAACTAAGAATGCATCCTTAGTTTTTGTAACACCCCCTTACCCTCATACATCATAGTCAGGTAAGGTGATGTCAACGACTGCCTGTATATATATATATATATATATATATATATATATATATCATCCTTAATACATATATATATCCACATACAAAATTTATCAAGTGCATCTGTGCATATGTCTCTATATATATGTATCATCCATGATACATATATACATATGTATAAATCACTGAAAAAAAATGAACATATCAATATATGTAAATTATCATATGAGTATATCCATATACCCATCTCTACTCACAATTTCCTGTATAATACGATATATTTACATCTCATATATGCATAAAAAAAACTTTAATTCATATATTTATTTTTATACATATAGTCCATATGACCACAACTGGTCATAAATATCTACAGACTGTTTATATGCATATATATAAATGGTTACAAAAAGGAACCAACCCTGTCCGGGTGGCTGCCACTGCTGCTCTGCTCCATTTGTGGGATTCACTGGACTAACGGCACACTCAGATAACTCACCGTTCTTAACCCTCGTCCTGATACCTGTGCGAGAGAAAAATAAACTCCCGCACTGAGTTTTAAACTCAGTGGTGCAATGATGTATAATAATAATCATTTTAAATGACTATATATATATATATATAAAACTGAAAATCATTGAAATTCTTTTTCCATAAAACAATACCTTTAACAACAATTATACTTGTATAAATAAACTGGCATAAACATTATATATATATATATAAAACTGAAAATCATTGAAATTCTTTTTCCATAAAACAATACCTTTAACAACAATTATACTTGTATAAATAAACTGGCATAAACATTTTCAATAAATGGAAGTAACAGTAAAACTTTTTTTAGAATATAATTTTGTTCATATGCTAAATTATAAGCACGTACTTAAAACGCAACACTACATATATTTTTTAAAATAAAACTTTTGTAAGCCCATATATTAAGACGTCGTATACCCAATCCTAGGAAAACACGGGGTACCGTCAATCGACGGAAAAGTTAAGGTTCAAGAAACTCACAGAACCGGGGTCAAATCATAACCTCTCAGCTGATCCAAGATAACCACAAGATCAATCTCGATCCAAGATAACCACAGGATCGGAATATATATATATATATATATATATATATATATATAACATGTTTGGTCCAAGATAATTATAGGACCAGGGTTAAATCATAACCCCACAGCTGATCCAAGATAACCACATGATCAGTCAATGCCTCTCATGACCAAGATAATCATAGGCCATGAAGTTCCTACCCTATTGGCATGCCAACAAATCCTTGAGCTAAGTCTAGGCTAATACGTGAGCCCAAATATATTGACTTCCATAAAATAAATAATTAAAACTTATATATATATATATATATATATATATATATATATATATATATATATATATATATATATATATATATATATATATTACACAAAACTATTCTCAAACTCATATATTTCTATTTCATGTATCATAAAATTAAATTCATTTATAAATGATCAATATTATAAATAATTGCACAAATCCAATTTATCGTCTTGCCGCGTCTGCAGGCTCTTTTCCTTTACCCGATGTTGGCGCTTGTGTCGATGTGCGCCTAATAAAATTATATTTAACTGTCAAATATTTAGAAGTGTAATATTCTTCCAAATAGCGAAAATCTATTTATTTCTAAAATTTAACCTAGCGTCGCTCACGTTAATTTACGGGTATAAATTTTATATTTTTTTTTGAAATCTACTAACTTATTATTTACTATAGTCAATTTATTCATTATCTTTATTTATTTAAATCTTCATTTAACCCAACAATTAACTCAACTATTTTGTTTCCTTGTTTTAATTACATTTTCCACTTAATTCACTAATTGGTTTAATATAATTAATTAATTTTTTTCTTTGTTATTACTAACTCATAATATTATCTAAATTCTATTCATTAAGTTTTGGTCCAATTTTTATTTATTTATGTATTTATTTTTATTTTTATTTAACTTTAAACTTCATTAACTTAATTATACTAATTAACTTCATAAATATATATATATATTTTTTATTCTTGGTTAACTTTTTTTTATTTCATTCCAGTAGTTTTTTTTAACTTAAGTTCATTCATTAATCTTGTCTTAATTAACTACAAATTAATTAATCCATCTTTCCTTGGGGTTCTCGGCCAAGACAAGTTAAAATTTCCACAATTCCAAATTCCTACCCATCACCCTTCCTTCGGCCATAAAACAAAATTTCTCCCATAACATACAAAACTTTCTTTAAACATGGATTTCCTTAACTTACAATGGAATATGGAGATGATAAACAAAAGTTTCCCTACTCATAGCTCACGGTAAAAAATATAAACAAAAGAATAACTCACAAATTCTAACATAGGATACGAAAATGATAGAATCCAAAAGAAACACATGAAAATGATAAATAGAGAGCTTGATGCTCTCGGCTACAAGGAAGAAGAATCAACAAAGAAGGAAATAATTTTTTTTACCTAGAACTCCTCCAACACATGGCCTCCTTTGCTTCTTTTGGTCTTTTCTTCACCTCAAACCCAACATGGAAGACTCAAACTACCATTTCTAAACTTTGACTGAGACAAAATATTCCTCTTTCTTCATTAAGAGGTCTCGATTAGGTTGAGATTCATAAGGAAATTATTTATTTTCTCCTAAATTTATCACTTGCTAAACTAAAATTTTTGATTAGATGATAGAAATCTCAAGGAGTAAAAGAAATGAAGAAAATGAAGAAGTAAGTGTTTCGGGTTTGGGAAGAGAAAAGGAGAAAAATAAAGGAAGGAAGAGAAGAAGCAAAGAGATGAGGAAGAAGAAATAACTCGGGATGTGAGGGACGGTTAGGCTTTGTTTAGATGAAGAAAATCTAGAAAAGTGAGAGAGGAAAAGGGATATGGCCGGCCACTACCTTCATCTAGTTCAAGAAAGACAAAAAAAAAATTTATTAGTTAACTTGTAAGCATGGTGAACATCACATGTGACATTGTCTTTAATGGAGAGATGTCTTTCATCTCTTCTTTTCATGGCCTTATGGCCGAATTTCACTTTTTTTTTTGTTATTATTATTATTATTATTATTATTATTATTTTAATTTATTTTCTCCATAATATTTAAATCCATTAATTCCAAGCCCGGAATAAATAACTTTTTAACCATTAATTATACCATTATTCATGAATTAATTTTCTCTACATTTTGATATGTTTGGTTTCAAAATCAGAGTATCGGAGCAAAAATTGCATTTTTTCGGTACCGAAAGTTAAATTTTATCTATTTAATTTGGTGCCCTAAACAATTAAGTTTTTATACCAAATTGTACCTGGGAGTCCGCCTTAATATTCTTTACGTCTCGGTATGCTCTGTTCATGATTTTCTGACAGTGTAAAAATCGCATATTTTACAGTCGTGACATCATTTTCGTCGATTTTCGTAAAAATTTTAGTGTTATGTGATTAAAATAAAATCTCTCATTTATTCTCAGTCCCAATTTAGACTTCGATCATATCGGCTCAATTCCGCTCCGCATGCGCACGATTTTCGGTAAGACCGGTGCGTCCGGTCACGAAACACCCGTGTCGACCGTGGCCTAAATTGATGGATGTGACAATTTTTCTCAAGTACTTAAGGATATTCTTGATAGCTACCCAATGCCCATCGTCGAGATTTGACTAATATATGTTTGTGACACTCAGAGCATATAATACATCAAGTTTAGTACATAGCATAACATACATGATTGATCCAATAGCTAAAACATATGGAATCCTACTCATGCGTGTCTGTTCATCTTGTGTCTTTAGGCACATGGACTTAGAGAGGGTAATCCCATAAGTCATTGGAATTAATCATCTATTGGACTATTCCATGCTAAACCTCGTCAACATCTTATCTATGTATGTAGACCGAAAAAGACCAAACAACCTTTTAGATTTATCTTTATAGATCTTTATCCCTAGTATGTAGGTCATTTCTCTAAGGTCTTTCATGAAGAAATTCTTAGAAAGCCAAATTTTGGCTGATTGAGGAACTGAGATGTCGTTTCCTATAAGAAGTATGTCATCTACATACAATACTAGAAATACGACTGCATTCCCACTAACCTTCTTGTAAACACAAGATTTATTCATATTTTGTAAGAAACCAAAATCTTTGATTGTCTCATCAAATTGGATGTTCCAACTCCTCGATGCTTGTTTCAATCCATAAATGGATCTTTGCAATTTGCATACATTTTTGCCATCACATGATGTGAAACCCTCAGGTTGTGTCATGTACACATCCTCTGTCAGATTTACATTAAGAAAAATTGTTTTCACATCCATTTGCCAAATCTCATAATCATTATGGCCAGCATTACCTAAGAGAATCCTGATGGATTTAATCATAACAACTGGAGAAAAAGTTTTGTCATAGTCAACACCTTATCTTTGACGATATCCTTTAGCTACTAACCTAGCTTTATAGGTAACTATATTACCTTCCATGTTGGTCTTATTCTTGAAGAACCATTTGCACCCAATGGATTTAATCCTTTCAGGTGGGTCAAACAAAGTCCACACTTGGTTTTCAAACATGAATCCATATCTGACTGCATGGCTTTTAGCCATATGTCAGATTTTGAACAATTCAGAACTTCTTCGTAGGTCGTAGGCTCATCATCCTCTATGAGCAATACATCATTCTGTTCACTTATAAGAAATCCATATCTCTCAGGAACAATGCGTATCCTACTTGATCTATAAAGTTCTTGTGTTTCATAAGGTGTAATTGTTACTTCATCTCTATGAGTAATAGATTCGGGTTCTGTTAGTTGATTTGCATATGTTTGAGCATCTTGAACTTTATCAAGTTCAATCTTGCTCTCACTATCTTCTTTTAGAAAAAACTCTTTCTCTAAGAAGATAACATGCTTTGAAACAAACACCTTTTGTTCCAAATGACTCTTTTGGATATATAAGATGAATGGATAGAAATATGTTCAAAAGGATAAGTGGGTAAACTAGTGAACTCTTATATTACCCACTGAGCAAGAGAAGGTACTCAAAATGCTCACCATGTGAAAAGTTTTGGCTTTACAACAAGTTGGGATGAAATTGGCATTCTTTTTTTAGTCATATATTCCTGGTTAGTCGAAACAAGTTCTCTCTTTAAATCCCAATATACTATAAAAAGTGATGTACTTAATAGTCTTTTTGCATTGACAATCAAAGAGGGAAACAAATGGTTAAAGATTCTGAGGCCAATGCTGCATCAAACATTTATTAACAGGCTTTTGCTTCCGACGGAGTACTGTGACAAAGGCAATATTTAATTAATGTTTCAATGGGAACCCATTCACCTCCTTTTGCTAGATTTCCTCTTTCAGATCTTTCTTACACACAATTGTGAATCAGTAGAGCATAGGATAGGATGTGGGTTGTTATATTAATTTGTTTGAAGACGTGAACTTTTTTTTTTTTTGCAAATTCGGTTTTCTTGGGTTCTCCATCTCGTTTTGACAAAAGAAGCAGCTAATTAATATGGTTCCTTCTTCTGCATTAGTTGTCCCAACCCTTTGATTGAAAGAAGCAAAACCTCTCGATGAAACAAGAAACAAACACTTATTAGGCTTAACTTCTAGCTTATCTGACATTGTTCGGTTCATATAAGTAGGACAACCACATACTTTTAAGTGAGAAAGATTAGGTCTCTTGTTAGTCCATATCTCATATGGAGTAACCTCAACTAACTTAGAAGGGATTCTATTTAATATATAAACAGAAGTCGCTAGTGCATGACCCCAAAAGGACTTAGGCAATTTTGCAATGCTCATCATTGACCTCACCATGTCTAACAAGGTTTAGTTTTTCCTTTCAGCTACACCATTATGTTGTGATGTGTAAGGTGGAATCCATTGAGATAAAATCCAATTATCTCTTAGATAACCTTGAAACTCTTGGCTTAAGTATTCACCACATCGATTTGATCTAAGTGCTTTAATACTTTTACCAAGTTGTTTCTCTACTTCATTTATTAATTCTTTGAACTTTTCAAAAACTTCAGATTTATATCTCATCAGATACAAATACCAATATCGTGAATAATCATTAATGAAAGTAATGAGGTAGATAAAACCACATCTGGTGTGCACTTATATTGGTCCACATACATCTGTAAGTACAAGGTCAATAGCCCATTGACATGTTCACCTTTTCCACTAAAAGGTGATTTTGTCATATTTCCTAACAAACAAGATTCACATGTATCATATGATTCATAATCAAATTATCCTAAGTCACCATTCTTGTGTAACTTAGTTATGCGCCTCTCATTTATATGGTCAAGACAACAATGCCATAAATATGATGGTTTAGGTTATCTATCTTTTGTCTTTTATTATTGATATTAAGGATTGAATTAGACATGTCAAGAATGTAAATCCCATTACATAATGCACCAATTCCATAAAGAATATTATTCAACCATATAGAGCAACCATTGCCATTAATAGTCTAATATTCTTTCTCAAAACTAGAACATAATAACAATTGTCTAATTCTAAAACAAGCCCATTTAGGAGTGTCAATACATAAGTTTCTATAGCTAATGCAACAACTCTTGCTCCATTGCCAACATGTAAGTCTGACTCTCCTTTCTTGAGCTGTCTACTATTCCTTAAGCCTTTCATATTTGTGCATATGTGAGACCCACATCATCCAATACCCATGTGTTATTAATATAAATAGTACTAACCTCAATAACATAAATACTTGAAGTAGAAGGTGCATCCAATGTCTTATCCTTCTTCTTTTTTAAAGACTCTAGATAGGCCTTGTAGTTCATCTTCCATTGGCAAATCTTGCCATAATGGAAGTAAGTTCCTTTTGATGCTGTCTCTATGCCTTTCTTCCTCATCATCAATGTACGTTGCATTGGAGATATCCCTTCTACTATCTTGGAGCTAAAGACCAATTTAGATATCTCATATCACTGGGTTTGAGCTTGCATATCAAAAAGCTCTCTTAGATGATACAAAATGGTATTTGCATCCATATTCTCATGTTACTTTTGAAGCTTTAGAGACATAGAGATGAACATAATGCAACCTGCCAACTCACTATCATCCACTTGCTTCTTGTAAGCCAATTGTTCATCAATAGATGCATCATTAGTAGGAGGGGAGGGAAATGGCTCTTCTAAGATATAGACTATTTTGTTTTTATTTTGAGAACTATTCTCAAATTCCTTAGCCAATCATGAAAGTTCAGGCTAGTCATGCACTAGTACAAAAATATTTTTAAACGAAGATTATATGTGTCTGTTGTAAAAATACCAGACATATAAAGGCGATGACATTTTTATAAATATATGATAAAATTACAAAGCATATGTGTCTGTTAAAATAAACGACAGACATATAAAATTCAACTTGTATTTTAGGCGTCTGTCTTAATAAACAACAGACACATATGATATGTTTTTAGTGTTTGTCTTAACAAACAACAGACACCAATATTTATTAATAAACAACAATTTTTTTGAATTAATTATTGAAAAATATTTTTATTGGTATATACGTCTGTTAATATAAATGACAGACATGTAAAATTTAACTTGTACTTTAGGTGTTTGTCTTAATAAAAAACAGACACATATACCTTTTACTTTAGGTGTCTGTCGTTAAAAAGGATAGAAGCGTAATATCTCTGCACTGATATGCGTCTGACATTAATAAAAACAGACACATATACTTTTTACTTTAAGTGTCTGTCGTTAAAAATGACAGAAGCGTAATATCCCTGCACTCATATGCGTCTGACATTAATAAAAGCAAACACATATTAGTGTACAATAGGTGTCTATCACGAGTAATGACAGACACCTATAGTTCATTTTTTAAAACCAAAAAACACGGTTTCTCTCTATGCTCTTTTATTTGAAACCCAACTATATATATCTATTTCTTTTACTTTAGAGCTTGAAATCTAGTTGTATGCGCCAACCATCTCCTTCTTCAGCTCTCGACATAAAGTTGGCTTGTAATACTTTCATCACATTTTGGACCTGTCTTAGTGGTGACGATAATGACAAGAGCTATATTGTTCGTTGGTGACCATAGATACGTATGGAAAAGGTATTTTTTTTTCTCTTTAGCTTTTTTTCTACATTTTTTGGTTACCATGTTCTATGTTCTATGTTTTCCACCTTATTACTATTGGTATTTGATTTTCTACTATTTTTATGCAAAAAAGTTTATTTATCTTTTTTATTTTTTATGTATTTTATTTTTGTTAATTTTATGTTGTAGTTTTTTTCACTTAGTAGTTGTTTTTTTGTTATACAATTAGTTTTTTTTATGAGTTTAAGTAATTTTTACGATTTGCTGTATATTTGTCAATTTATAATATTTTAAAAAAAAAATTAACTATAGGTATCTGCTATTTTGTAATAACAGACACCTATAGTGAATTGTTTTTTAAAAAAATGACTATAGGCCTCTGTTGTTTTATAACAACAGATGCCTATAATGAATTTTTTTTCAAAAACATTGACTTTAGGTGTCTGTTGTTTTGTAACAACAGACGCCTATAGTCATTTTTTAAAAATATACTTTATGCGTCTGTCATTATATTTTAGCAGACGCATAAAATAATTATATGCGTCTATCATTTTGACAGACACCTAAAATCCAACTCATATACGTTTGCTTCATAAGCGTATGTCATTTAACAGACACATAAAGTTCAAAATAACAGACGTGTATAAGTCATTTTTGTACTAGTGTCAATTTATGGGATTCAAGAATTGAGTGAAAGTTCATGTTTAATGACATGATTCTATCAACCTAGATGTAAAGAAAGATCATGTTTAGAGAATGTACTAAATGCATGAATATTAGGTCTTTAATAAATGCGCATTATAACTCCCACTATTTTATTACGAATCCATAACCTCGCTATGAATCCAAGAGAACCCATTGGAAGCTCTCCTAGTGGGTCAGTATCCAACATTACTAAGAATGACCTTGGGTTTGCCCAACAAGCCATCTTAGGTCAATTGGTATGTATCTCATACTAATTGCATCCTCTATGCAACTACTGAATCATTGGGCTATCAACTCTTGATATGTGCTCATCTCATGCACACTTACCCAAATTTTCCTCTAATTCACATTGACTTTCAGTTTGCCTAACAAACTAATGTAACTAGTTAAATCCAACCCATTAATCATGAAATCATATTTCAATGGTTTGAATATATTTGTGTAGAGCGGGCTTGGGTTTGCCTAAAAACCCATACTCTAAAAGAACTCTGGTCACCATATTAATGGAAGACATTGGCCTTAATATTATGAATGAGGGATTTCTTTAATTTTAGGTATCATCATAGCAATTTGGCATGCATAATATATCCATTCATGACATATAGATATATAAGATAATTACACTAATTATATGGTTATGATTATGGACATAATCTAACATCAATCCTTAAAGCCATGAAAGGGTTGACTAGGTTTCATCTAGGTAGATGCATGAAATTACAACACCATAATAGAAAACAATTTCCTATTCTAATGCTCCTTTGTTTTTGGCGCCATCTCCTTGGCTTCTTGCTCAGTTGCATTTCAATTATATTCTAATCCTATGTAATCTAATTACATAAATTCTTCATAAAAAAACCTCAAGTTTCATTTGAGGGGAGTAAGATGAGAAGAGAAATACAATAGAGAGAGAAGAGAAATACAATAGAAAGAAAAGAGAAGGCAGGAACTCGTAGGCCTTATTTACCAAAGAAAATCCATGCATGATCAATCACATTGGTCAAATCCATAATCATACCATCATGCCATTCCATACACCCTTAGCATGAATTCTCTAATGCATAAATAAAGGTAATCTATTAAAGTAACAAATTGGGTTCCTTTTGTTTCAACTCTTGAAACATTGTTTTGATTATTTGGCCTTTAGTGAAATTTATCATATATCCATTATTTAATATTATTAAATAATCATAAGAATATTTAGAAACACTTTCTAAAAGAAAAGTATGCAAATTAGACGTACATTTGATCATATCAGAAAGTTTCCTAAAATTGCCTACTTTGCCAACTAGGTTACTACCAATTTAATGCATGCAATATTAAATCCGAATTTAATAATTAAATTACATTAAATAATAAATTAAACATGAACAGTAAGTAATTTATAATTAAATCAGCTTAATTATTTATTATTTTGATGCCAAATAGGATTAAACAATTTTAGTTACAATTGCATAATCCTAGTCAAACTACAACTTTGAAAACCCTTTTCAAATTCATATCAAATTCCATTTAAAATTTTCCAAATTTCCAGAATTCATTCTCACTATTATAAGCAACTTATAATCAGTTTAAACTAATTAAATTTTTGCATTAGACAATCTAAATCATTCATCATTCAATTAGCAAACTAATTATACAAAAATTGCTTAAATTTAATCATACATGAATTAGGATTCTTTAGGAATTTAACTACAAATTTAATTAGACTCTAGCATGAAATTGACATCAAAATACATCATAAATATCTCATAAACATGATTAAGGTTCTGATAATCAATTTTATGCTATTAAATTAAACAACACAAAATAGTCTTATCACATGGTAAGGTTCTCAACCTAGTTACATGTTTTTGTATGTTCCTTAATCAAAAATGCTTTTTGTATCATTATAGGTGTTGTAAAAAAGTTAAAACACATTCTAAATATTTTATAAACATGTTTGATTAATCAAATTAATAAACCAAATTCGAACAACCCCTCAAACAACTCAATTGGCACAACGAGGATTCATAAACCCTAGAAATTCAGCAACTATTCATAACTTCAAATTTCATGTTTAATCAAATTCAAACCTTTTAATTATCATAAAAAAACATATAATATCATCATATTAACATGTCATTGAATTAAAATTAAAATTTGAGGCCAAACGGAATCAAAATCGTTCTTAATAAAAGGAGAGAATCCAAGTTGTTCCTTTAACAATCAATCTCATTGATACTTCAATTAAATCCGAATTTAATTTACATAGTCTTTGATACCACTGTTGAGTTCTTAACATACATTACATACATGGTACAATGGAAAATTAAAATTAATTGAACCCAAAAACTATGGAACACCATATAAACATTAAAATCATATCATACCATCAATATATAAGAAGTTGATTACCTTTGTTTGCAACTATTGATCTTCTAAGTTGTGAGATTTTCCTTCATTTTTGGGTTGTAGCAAACCATAACAATCCAAAGATAAGATTTCATCTCAGAGTCTCCATGCGAAGGAAGAAGAAGAAAACCTCCATGGAGATAGGGTGACAAGGGTCCAAAGTGCTATGAAAAATTGTCTTATGAAAGAAAAAAAGGAGGGCAAAAAAATAACCCTTATTTTTCTTAATGTAGAAGCCACAATTTCGATTCCTTAAAAGGATTATTTATACACTTTCTAATCTTTTTTAAGGTTGGAAAAGGAAAAGCCCTAATGATTCCATTTCCCTAAGGTATAAGGCCCAATGTTGACCAAGTCAACAATCCTAATCCAAATTGGATTTGACCCATTTTAACTCTTATAAAAGGCTCAATTCTCTTTCTTTCTCATTTGGATCATATTCAAAACCCATTTATATATTCTTCATTCCCTCTATGCGTATGACCTAATAGATTTTCTAGTCATGTTGGCAGCTCAAGGCTCGGGAGGAATCCTAATCCAATTAGGATTTTATGAGTCAAACACTTTTGACCCATAATGAATTTCTAATCAATTTTTCTTGATTTAGTAGATCATGAACGGTATCTAGCAACACATCATGACTACCCAATTAACCAGAAAGTCAGTAATTTGACTTTTAACCCTTTCATAGACAATTACTGTGCAATTCATCCTTTTACCAAGCTATACCTCATTTGGTTCAGAGCATGGACTGTGTGTCAACTCCCACTAGACTGACTATATAACATCTAGTCCAAATGATATTAGTTCTTATCTATGAGACTCATTACACTGATAAGATATGTCCTTGAAGACCTTCTTCAAGGCATGTCCACCTTGGCCAAGGATTTTCGAGTAATTACAAGAGGCCATAGGTATAATCTCCTTCTATCATGAGTGGTGAATCCTTTGTTGAACTTAACTACCTTCGAATACCTCATTCTATACCCAATCACCACCCTATGAGTGACCTCTTCAAAGGCAACAATGAATGGAGTCAAAGTATAGGATTCAATATCCAAGATAACCTTGAGTATCTCAAGTCTAAGGATACTTACACCATTGCTATGATGAGACTATTAGTGACATTGAATAAATATCTATGTGATTGTCTCGTTGTAGATCATCCAATGTACTTGGTACTTTTAGAAAGCTTACACATGTTAACTCTAAATGTCTCATGTTATTAGTTTATGAGATCAGCTGCTTGACCTAGTCAAGGAGTATAACATGTGTTAGTTTATCTGGATTAACAATATACTGTCTTATTAATCATATGACTAGAAATTATTTAGGTATAAATACAATTACACATGATAGGAATCTCATCATTGTGAATTCTTTCATGTCGTGTTAGATACAAATGACTTCATTGAACGGTTTAAGATCTATATCAATTTATATGCAATGAATACCATATAATGAAAATGCTTTTTATTAGTAATAAATGAGTACATCAAGTGCCTAAGGTGATTTCCTTTACGACACATCTTTAAAAAATGTAATATAATGTAATACAAAATCCTAAATCGAAATATATAATTTTAAAATATGTTTTCAAAAGAATAATAAATGATAAAAATAAAAATAAATTGGGATAATTGTATGAAGCAATACAACAAATTAGCAGATATTTATCATTTTTTATTAAATTATTAATTTTGAAAATATATTGGATAATTGATACATAATTTATTAATTTTTAAATAAAACGTTCCTGTTAAGAAGTCAATATGTAGGATCTTGAGGTTGGAGATTAAAAATAATAATAAGAGATTGGAAAGATAATTAATGTCAAATTGTAAAAAAATAAAATTCATCGCAATATGTATATTTTCTTATATACAAAAATATTATTTACATAAACATTCAATCTCGCTGAAAAGCATAATTTGGTCTACATACAGTATAAAAGAAAAAACATAATAAGAAAAAAAAATAAAAGCATAGAACCCACTGTCAAGATATACTTGTTGTGCTGAATCAGGTCTCTGTTGACTTTTTATACTATTTACCAATGTATCTTTACTATATTTGCACGAGAGAAACTTCCACTCTAAGAACTAGTTTTAGTAGTGTATATAAATAACACAATATTCTATATTATAGACAATATGCATTCATATACATTTTACACATGTTTCAGGCATTTCCTATATTTGCATGCAATACATAATTGTTTTATACAAACACATAATCTAATCATGTGTGTCTGCATGTATAAGTAATTAACATGTACACTTCATATATTACTTTTATATCGTTTTTAATGTAATTACAACCACAATACATATACACTTCATATATTACTTTTATATTGTTTTTAATGTAATTACAACCACAATACATTGGAACCAATAATCAGTATAACAGAGTCAGACATTCGACATAATAAATTCGCCACCTGGGCATAATATGTGTATCATTATCGGCATACTATAAGTGTCATTATCGATATAATAAATATATCATCATAGGCGTAATTTATTAGCATGTCAAACTATCTAATATTCTAGTTCTAGACCAGGTGTTATAGGGCTTAATCATTACCTTTATACAATTCTTATGTCTTTTATTTTCCAAAATCTTTTAGCTCTTTTAATCTCATCATATACATATTATGCAACATATTACATACTCATTTAAACATGTAGATATATACAATTTTATTGGATAAAATATCGTAATCATTTACATGAAATTTCGTATTAATTAACAAATAAACAAATTACTAGAAACAGGTATTCATTATCCACGCCTGTGAACAAGTCATGTCACACTATTTTCATGCCTGTGACCATAACCATCATGTCTATGAACAAGTTCACGCCTGTGCTCCCCTATTTGGCTAGAAGCCGTGAATGAATATGGAAGAAATAATACTGTTTCCATACGAAAGTCATGCCCGTTAGTCTATGATTCATGCTCATGAATGTGGCAATTTACGCCCATGACTAGCTGCTGGAAATTACATTCCACTTTCTCCATTCACTTCAAAGTTTCTAAAATCATCATAACTCTAGCAAACATGCATCCTCAGGTTTTTATCATAATAAGCAACTTTTTTTACAATCATTTTCATGCCTCTAATATGGTCAAATTCCTAGCATGATAATCAAACCAAAATATCACATAATCTCACATTCATGATGTTTACTTAGAATCTCATGCAATAACTTAACATGTCAAATGTTCATATCATGCAATTCCATGACAAAATTATAGGCTATTGCCTTAAGTTATGCACTTACCTAAAGCTTTTCACTTCTTTTAACTTTCTATTTTGCTTTCTCTTTCCTTTTGCTTCCTTAAACTTATTCTTTCTCAACTTGAGCTCCTAAAACATATAAAAATATCATTAAAAACCCTCCTTTTGTTCTTCTCTAAATTCTAAACTTTATCACTATACAAAAAAAGCTTTAAACCGTATCATCCTTTAGAGAAAGTTAAAGAGGAGGTAAAAAACCCATTACCTTCACTCTCTTCTTTCATTGGTTGAAACACTATAGGTTTCTCTCTCCTCTTTTCTTGCTTATATCTTCTTCTTTTTGCTTTCTTAATCTTTCTCAAGCTTTTTCATTTATGAAAACGACCTTATCTTGCTTTTCTCTCTCTGCTTTCTCTCTTTCTCTCTCTTTATAAGGTCTAGCTATGGAGGAAAGGTGGTGGAATGGTTGAGACTAGTTATCAAATGCAAAAAATGAGTAAAAAAAATGGGATAAGGAAGTAGAAAAAAAAAAGAAAGAAAAAAAAAAAGAAAGTCTTCAATGGGTCTCACCATAAGACTTTAATACATGATATTTTGCATAATTAACATACCAATCTCCCTTTTGTTTATGGTGGTCGGCCAACTCATAGTTATTATGTCCAAATTATATTCTTATTTGGTAATTATCCAATTAATTTTCTAATTTTTGGTAAATTGTAATTTATTCTAAAAGTTTTTAAATTTTACATTTTAATCCCTTATCGTAATTTAATATTTTTACACACTTTAAACACTTTATTAGGTATTTATATAATTATTTTGCTTTATTTTAATTATTTTCTAGTCCAAATTCAAATTTAGATTCTGATCAGTCCAACGCGTCAATTTAGTAACACGCGCGACTCGGGGTCTAAATTAGCTAATCTCCTCACTTTCGCACATAATTGTTTCAACACAATGGTGCCACCATAACACTTTAACTAGAGGAACTCTTTTATTCCATAAAATGTTCTTTTCACGTGCTAAGATAGCTATGGTTCCTCTTTGTATGTTAAATATATTTGCACCTCTATATCTTCGATTGGAATAATATGAGTCGGGTGCAATTTATATCTTCTTAACATCAAAATATGAAAAAAATTGTGAATTGTATCCAGCTCTAGTGAAAGGGCTAATCAATATGCCATTGGTCTGATTCATTCCAAAATCTCATAGGAACCAATGAACCTTAGACTTAACTTCCCTTTTTTACCAAAACTTAACACTTTCTTCCAAGGAAAAATTTTAAGAAACATTTTTTCTCCCACATCATACTCTATGTCACACCTTTTTAGATTAACATATGATTTCTATTGATCTTGAGTTTCCTTCAGTCTTTCCATGATAATTCTAACTTTCTTTTTTGTCTGTCGTACTAACTCTAGCCCTATTATTTTTTCTCATTCAATTCGGTCCAACAAATTAATGTCTTACAGTTCCTTCTGTACAATGCCTTATAAGGAGTCATACCTATGCTCGTCTAATGACTCTTATTGTAGGCAAACTCTATAAGAGGTAAATATCGATCCCAACTTCCTTCCAATTTGAGCACACAATTTCTCTTCATGTCTTATAACAACTAGATTACCCACTTTGATTATTCATCCGTTTATGGATGGAAAGTTGTATTAAAACTGAAGCAATTTTCCAAAGCTTGCTGTAAACTCTTCTAAAATTGTGAAGTAAATATGGGATCTCTATCGAAAATGATAGACACTAGTACTTCATGTAATCTCACAATCTCATTTACATAATTTTTGGCCAACTTATCTAATGAATAGTCCATCCTGACTGGTAGGAAGTGTGCTTACTTAGCTAATCAATCCACTATTACCTACACTGCATCATATCTTTTTTAAGTCACTAGCAAACCTAAAACGAAATCCATAGTGACTCTCTCCCACTTTCACGCTGGTATAGGTATTGGTTACAATTGTCCTATGGGCAAATGGTGTTCAGCTTTGACTTTCAAACATTCGTAAAATATTCGACAATATCCCTTTTCATTCCTAGCCACCTAGATGCATGGTATATGTTTTCTTATGTGTTTCCTTTAAGATCTCTAACTTCAATTCTTCTAAACTTGGTACACAAATTTTGTCTCTCAAGTATACTATGTTATCTTCTTTTACTGAATATCTCCTTTTAAGACTCTTGTGATCAGTATAAATATAGTATCTTTTCCCATACAAATAATGTCTCCAGATCTTTAAAGCAAATGCTATAGTAGTTAACTCTAAGTTGTGTATTGGATAATTAAGTTCATGTGAATTAAGCTATCTGAAGGCATACACAATCACATTTCCTTCCTACATAAGGACATAACCCAAACTATTATGGCTGACATCACTGTACATAACAACATCTTTCTCTAGAGTGGACTGAGTCAAGATTGGTGCTTTAGTCAGCATTGTCTTAAGTCAATCAAAGCCTGCTTGACATTTATCTATCCATTCAAATTAGACATCTTTTCATAGTAATCAAGTCAAATGAGTAGCTATAAATGAAAAACCCTTCAAAAACCTCTTGTAGTATCCAACAAACTCGAGAAAGCTCCTCACTTCCGTCACATTATGAGGCAGTTTCCAATTAAGAATATCATCAATCTTACTAAAATCAACTCAAATACCTTCAAATGAGACTATATGATCCAAGAAATTGACTACTTCAAGCTAAAATTCGCACTTTGATAACTTTGCATACAACTGTTTCTCTCTTAATGTTTGCAACACAATTTTAAGATAATGATTATACTCTTCTTGATCTTTGGAGTACACAATGATGTCATTGATGAACACTACTACGAATTGATCAAGGTAAGGTCTGAACACTCAGTTCATTAGGTTCATAAAAGTTGCTAGTGTATTCATCAATCCAAATGGCATTACCAGGAAATCATAATGACCATAACAAGTCATGAATGTCGTTTTGGGTATATTTGACTCATGGATCATCAATTGATGATAATTCGATCAAAGATCTATCTTTGAAAACACACATGCACTTCTCAACTAGTCAAATAAATCTTTGATCCTAGGTAATGGGCACTTATTCTTGACAGTCACCTTGTTAAGCTGCCTATAGTCGATACAAAGATGTGAGGTGTCATCTTTTTTCTTTGCAAATAATACTGGAGCACCCTATAGTAGTATGAAATCTTATCTAACAAATCTTGCAATTGCATCTTCAATTCTTTTAACTCAATAAGTGTCATCCTATAAGGAGTAATATAGATGGGAATATTGTCGGGTACCAAATCAATAACAAACTTTATCTCTTGGTCTGGTGGCAACCACTAGCAATTCTTTTGGGAATACATCTAGAAACTTATAAACAATAAAAATGTCAGCCAACCTCATACTACTCTTTTTCATATCAATTACATACACTAAGTAAGTTTTTCATCATTTGTTGATGAATTTTTAGGCTTTCAACATTGAGATCACATTCTCTGTATACCTTTTATTCTCACCCATTACAGTGATCTCTTCTTATTTTGAAATTCTAATAATCATTTGCCTTTTTCCATGATCCACTACCACTCCATGACAAACTAACCAATCCATCTCTAAAATCTCATCAAATTCATGGAATGGTAGCTCTATCAGATATATTGGGAATTATTTTATCTATATCTTGACTAGGCAACTCCTAAACACCTTACTAAACCTCACACTATGCCCTAATGGGTTAGTCACAAGAATCTCAAATTCTAAAGCATCTAATTGTAAACCCTCTCCACCCGATGATAGTGCACACATGTACGAATATGTAGATTCCAGATATATCAATACATGAATGTCCGAGCCAAAGAGAATGAATTTATCCACTATAACATCAGGTTCATCCTACTCTTCTTGATCTAACATGGCATACGCCTTGGCTAGTACAACTCTACTACCTTCTGGCCGCTCCATTGTCTCAATTCTAAATTGGCTAGGCCCTATTTGGCCTTATCTACTTTGTCCTTTATCTCAGCCTTTGCCCTATCCAGAAGCCTGCATTTGTAATGGCTTAATGCTCTCTAAACCTCTATCAAGCGATAACAGGAGACAATCTCTCCTCAAATGATCATTGAAGCCACACCTCAAACAAGCTCTTGTTATCTACCAACACTCTCCTACGTGAGGATGATCACAATACTGATATAAAGGTAGAGGTAGTGATTTGCGTAGGGCTTGTATCGGTGCACTAACTGATGAAGAAATATATCTCATAGGTTGTCCCGCCTGAAAAAAAAGGCATGCTAGCATTCCCAATCTAAAATCGACCACCCAATGATCTCACTCTCTTGCTTCGGGATGGTCCACCACTTGTCTGTGGCATGGGTAACCCTTTATACTGTGCTAGCTATTGAGCTATAAGATCTCACTCAATTGTTCTGATATATGGTAGAAAACATAGGGTGGAGACTTAATTAGATCCTTCAACCCATCCTCAAATAGTTGGCACTTATCAGCCTCTGTGGACATAAAACCACTAGCATATGTACATAGATATGTGAATTCTCTCTCATATTTTAACATTGGCATATCTCCTTATTTCAAAGTTAGAAATTCCCTATTCTCGTCTTCCACATAAATATATTGCTCTTTGAACATCTCCAAGAAAAACTCTCAAGTCAGGGGATCAAGTGCCTCTGAACTCTGTAACTCTAACCACCACTAGTCATATGCATGATCATGTACAAGGATACTTTATACTAATATTTCTATTCATCAGTGCAATGTAGCTGGTTAAAAACTCTTTCGGCTCATTTTAACTAGAATTATGCTATAAAAGGGTCATATTCACATTTACATAGAAATCTGGTGGCCCAACTTTTGTAGTCTCTCAAACTGCAAGATAAGTGAAGCTGGTTATGCTGTTCTTTATAACAAATCAACCACATTCCACAAGAGCTTAGTCTATCCTGCACCAGCAATTGACCATCCATGTGGTGGCTAGTGTCGAATCTTATTGTAGTAGCTCGACGATGACTCAGTGGCATTGATGTCTCAGTCTCTGTAGGCTCATTAGTTTTTCCTATTTGATAATAATCTATTGTGATCTAGATGTCATACACTACCTATACTATCACGTCCCCCAGCTTATTCCTCAGTCGACATGCGCGATTCGTAATTGAATATGCCGAACTGATTGAAAATTGAGTGCATTCCTGATCAAAATAGAGGTGATACGACTGTAGTCTAAATTTGAACATTTGCAAGTGAGAAAAATTGATTTTAAACAAGAAATGTTAAATATTGCATAAAAATTGAGAAAAAATGTGTTCAATTGTAAAATATATGATTTTCACACTATTAGCGAATTGTGAAAGAAGGACACCTTAACAAAGTTGTCGGTATAATTTTATGTCAAAACTCTAATATTTAAGACATGAAATCAAATAAATAAAATTTAAGGAACGATTTTACAAAAATATCAGGGAATGCAATTTTTGCTCTGATACCACTAAATGTAACACCCTTTTACCCTCATACATAATAGTTAGGTAAGTTGATGTCACTGTCTACCTGTTAATTAAAACCTATATAATAGTACTAATTATATTTGTATATATATATATATATATATATATATATATATATATATATATTCATCTTTATTCACAAACCCCTGTATAATACAATATATACACATCTCATATATGCATTGGGCAATTTATAATTTACATAACTTTCAATGACCAAACGGATCATAAATATTTACAGACTATTTATATACACATATATAAGTGATACAAAAAGAAATCAACTCTATTCGGGTGGTTGCCACTGCTACTCTAATACTACTAAATGTCACACCACTTTACGTGACTGAGGTATAAAAATGTAAAAGGGGTGTGACATTTAGTTTATATGAAGGATTGGTTTGAATTGTTTTAATGAATTATAAAATCTATTTAGATATTTGAATTTGGATTGGAACTTTGGCTAAATGTTGAACCCGTGTGAATATAATTAACATAGGGATACGATTGGGAGGAGGAATGATTTATAACAGGAGTTTTTAGACCTACGATAGAATAGCTTGACAATGAGTGAATATGAAAAGGAGTATACTCAACTGAGTAGATACACCGAATGGATTTTTAAAGTTGAGATTGACATGTGTCAACAGTGTGAGAGAGGGCTTAGGGCACCTATTAGAGGCAGAGTAGCTG
Organism: Triadica sebifera; assembly: GCA_023653625.1. Lineage (NCBI taxonomy): Eukaryota > Viridiplantae > Streptophyta > Magnoliopsida > Malpighiales > Euphorbiaceae > Triadica > Triadica sebifera. The sequence goes on from CM042905.1 coordinate 9,153,931, forward strand.
CATCTCAAATTGAGAACATCACCAAGTTGGTGAGAGCTACAGAAAGTGTAGAAGAAACTGATATTGATGAAAGGAAGACAACAACTCAAAGTCATGGCAAGAGGCCCTTTTCCCGCTAAGTACGAGATTTTTGATAGGTAAGAAAACTAGATCTTTTAAAGGTGGATTCCATACTGGGACTCAGGAAAAGAGTGCACTTGGTAGGTGAGGTCAACCTATAAGATTGGTGTCATCATCTGCTAATGCCTTAGCTCCATCTGAAGTGAGATCAGCCACCTACCCTCTATGTTAGTACTATGGTACATATCATTTAGGCGAGTGTTGGTTGTTTTCCCGGGCATGCTATGGTTGTGGAGCTGTAGGTCATTTGAGGATGGATTGTCCTTTACAGAGTAGAGATACATATAGTGTCAGTGTAGGGTCAGTGCAGATACAAAGACCAGTTTTAGCTAGAGGCAAAGGTCGGGGACAACTTAAAGGAGGCTGTACAGGGCTGAGTCATATTGACTCAGAGACAGTTAATCAACTAGGAGGTAGTAGAGCTGCGCCAGCTAGGGCATATGCTATGAGAGTTAGAGAAGAGCAAGATGCTCCGGATGTCATAGTAGGTAAATTTTCTCTCATTGGAACAATTATATATTCTTTAATTGATCCCGAGTCTACGCATTCATGTATTTACACAACACCACCTAGTGAGAAAAATATACGGATAGAGACCTTAGGATATGATATAGTGGTAACAAATCCTCTAGGCCATAGTGTAAAAGTGAATTGAGTACATAGACAATTACCTTTAGTGATTTTGGGTGACAATTCCCAGCAGATCTTATAGAAATTCCATTTCATGGACTGGTTGGTCTGACATGGTGCAACAGTGGATTTTTAGGGCAGGAAGGTAGTATTTGGAAGACCTGGACAAGAGGACCTAGAACTACAAGATGACAGACAGAAATTATCAACTAATGTGATTTCTGCCATGAAGGCACAACGATTAATTTGGAAAGGGTGTGAGGCATATTTGACACATGTGGTAGATACTATAAGGGAGGGTCTGAAACTTTAGGATATCTCTACGGTGTGTGAATTTCCAAACATTTTTCCTGAGGATTTACCACCATATCGGGATGAGAGTTTGCAATAGATCTGGTACCTGGCACAACTCCTATATCCATCAAACCTTATAAAATGGCTCTAATAGAATTGAAAGAGTTGAAGGTTTAGCTGCAGGAATTACTAGACGAGGGGTTCATCATACCCAGTGTATCACCTTGGGGTGCACCAATATTGTTCGTGAAAAATAAAGATGGCACCTTACGATTGTGCATAGACTCAAGGCAGCTACTGATAAACAAAAGTCCTATGTAGACTTAAGGTGAAATGATATAAAATTTGTAGTAGATGATAGGGTATTCTAGAAAGTGTCCCCTTGGAAGAAAGTGCCCCATTTTAGAAAGAGAAACAAGTTGAGCCACAGATTCATAGGCCCTTATGAAGAATTAGAGCGAGTGGGACCAATAACATATAGATTGGCCTTACCTACAAAGTTAGATAAAATCCATAATGTAATCCATGTGTCTATGCTCATACGGTACATGTCTGATCTATCGAATGTCATGTAAGTGGAAACTATAAAAGTATAGCCAGATTTGACAAATGAACACAATCAGTAGTCATTGTAGCAAAATAGGTGAAACAACTTAGAAATAAGTAGATACCTCTGTTGAAAGTTCTTTGGCATAGTCATTCAGTTGAGGAGATGATGTAGAGTTAATCTCTATTTATTAGATATGATTTCATGAATGAAATCTTTTAAGGGGAAGATAATTATCACGTCTCCCAGCTTATGCCTCAGCCAACATGCACGATTCATGATCGAATGTGTCGGATCGATTGGAAACCGAGCGCATTCGTGATCGAAATGGAGGTGACATGAATGGAGTCTAAATTTGGATATTTACAAGTGAGAAAATAGATTTATAATAAGAAATGTTAAATGTTGCATAAAAACTGAGAAAAATGTGTCTGACCGTAAAATACGCGATTTTTGCACCGTTAACGAATTGTGAACGAAGGACACCTTGAATAAGAACATTTTGAGACGAAGTTGTCAGTATAATTTTATGTCAAAATTCTAATTTTTAAGAAACGAAATTAAATAAATAAAATTTAAGGATTAGTTTTGCAAAAATATCGAGGAATGCGATTTTTGCTCTGATACCACTAAATGTAACACCCCCTTACCCTCCTACGTAATAGTTAGATAAGTTGATATCACTGTCTACCTGTTAAATAAAACCTATATAATAGTACTAATTATATATGTATATATAATTTATAGAACTTTCAACAACCAAACAAGTCATAAATATTTACAGGCTATTTATATACACATATATAAGTGATAAAAAAACAAACCAACCCTATTCGGGTGGCTACCACTGCTGCTCTGATACCACTAAATGTCACACCTTTTTACCTAACTAATGTATAGAAGAGTAAAGGGGGTGTGTCATATACCATAAAAATTAACGGTCCTAATTAGTAAGCTGCAACTTATACATGTGCAAATGTGGGTACATCCATGTCATATAATATTCAATGTATTTTAAAACTCCCTTTTGAAAATCCAAAATCTCTCAAACCAGGCTCTAATACCAAAAACTTTATAACACCCCCCTTACCCCAGTAACAAATGTCCGACCAAGTGAATGTTACACTACTTTCTTTTGAAAACATAATTGTTAGTTATTGAAAACATAATATACAAAACTATGTACTTTTATATACAAACATATTATTTACATAAACGTTCACTCTTGCTGAAAAAGTATAATTTAGTCTTCATACAGTATAAAAGAAAATACATAAGAAGAAAAAAAACAAAAACACAAAACCCATTGTCAAGATATAGTTATTGTGTTTAATTAGGTCTCTATTGACCTTTTACACTTTCTATTGATCTATCTTTGCTATATATTCATGAGAGAAACACCATACTAAGTATTAGGCTTAGTGATATATATAAATAAGACAATATGCATCTATATACCATTTAAACATATTTCAAGCATTTCCTATATTTGCATGCAACACATAATTGTTTCATACAAACACATTATCATATCATGTACATCTGCATATATAAGTAATTAACATGTACACCTCATATATTACTTTTATATTATTTTTAATGTAATTACGCTTGCAACACCTATGAACCAATAATCAGGCTAACATATTTGGCCATCCAGGCATAATAAATTCGCCACCTGGACATAAATTAACATGTACACCTCATATATTACTCTTATATCATTTTTAATGTAATTATGCCTAGATGATCAGCATAATAAAGTTGGCCATTCAGGTATAATAAATTCGCTACCTGAACATAATATGAGTGTCATCACTGACATAATAACTGTGTTATCGCCGACATAATATGAGTGTCATTATCGATATATAAAATATGTTATCACCAATATAATTTGACCCATGATTGACATGTCAAGCTATCCAATATTCTAGTTCTAGACTAGTGTTATAAGGCTTTATCGTTGCCTTTATACAATTCTTGTCTCTTTTATTTCCCAAATCTCATGGTAAGCTTTTTTTATCTCATCATATACACATTATGCAATATATTACATGCTCACTTAAACATGTAGATGCATACAATTTTATTGGATAAAACATCATAATCATTTACTTGAAATTCTTCATTAATTAAGAAATAAACAAATTGCTGGAAATAGGGCATTCACGACTGTGATTCATTATTTATGCCTGTGACCATAACTATCATGCCCATGAACAGTTCATGCTTGTGCTCTCCTATTTGGCCATAAGCCATGAATGAATCTAGAAGGAATAGTACCGTTTCCAAATGAAAGTCACATCCGTGAGTCCATGATTCGTGCTTGTGACTCACGTTTTATCCCTGTAATTGTTAGAAATTATATTCCACTTTCTCCATTCACTTCGAAGCTTACCAAAATCATCCTAACTCGAGTAGACATGCATCCTTGGGTTTTTAACATAATAAACAACTATTTAACAATCATTTTCATGCCTCTAACATGGTCAAATTCCTAGCATATCATAATCACACCAACATATCACATAATCCCATATTCATGATGATTACTTAGAATCCCATGCAACAACTCATAATCAAATGCATTTTCACATAACTTAGCATGTCAAATGCTCATATCATGCAATTCCATAACAAAATTATAGGATATTGCCTTAAGTTATGCACTTACCTAAACCTTATCACTTCTTTTAGCTATTTATTTTGCTTTATTTTTTCCTTTGTTTCCTTGAGCTTGTTCATTCTCATCTTGAGCTCCTAAAACTCATAAAAACATCATTAAAAACCCTCATTTCATCATACTTCTCTAAATTCTAAACTCTCTCCTAAAAAACAAGCTCTAAATGAGCTCTAAACCATATCATCTTTTAAAGAAAGTTAAAAGGAGGTGAAAACCCTAAACACTAGTGGTTTCTCTCTCCTTTTTTCTTTCTTATATCTCTTTCATTTTGCTTTCTTAAGCCTTTTCATGCATGAAAATGGCCTTATCTTGCTCTTCTCTCTCTTCACAAGGTCTAACTATGGTGGAAAGGTGGTGGAATGGTTGGGATTTGTTATGAAATGCAAAAAATGAGTAAAAGAAATGAGATAAAGAAGATGAAGAAAAGAAGAAAGAAAAAAAAGTCTCCAATGGGTCCCACCGATTTAACGATACGTGTTACTCATGGCCTAAATTAGCGGATATGATAAGCTCTTTGATCACATATCATCTAAATAATTTTTTTAGTAATGTAACATTCGTAATTAGGGTTAATAAGATATGTTGTGGGTTAGTGAGATATGAGGTATTTAGTTAAGTTTTAGGAAGTTGAGAGTGGCTGAAATCTAATGTTTCACACCCGTGACAATGGGTGTCATAGCTATGAATATCAGATTTTAGTTAATAGCTGTGATAAAGTACTTCATAGCCGTGAAGAGTTCCTTCACGATGGTGAAGGAGAGGTTCACACCCTTGAGATATGGGTCACGACCATTAAGCTTGGGTAGGCAGAGCAGGTGATGCAGTCACATTTTTCTTTCTATCATTCCTTTAAATATGCTCCCCACTCATTGTTAACTAACCTAACATGCCATTTGCATATTCTCGTTCCTCCATAGCTCTTCTTCTTCCATTGTTGAAGCTTGGAGAGAGATTGTTTCTATAAGGAAAAAGTGAGAAAGAGAGAGTTGAGGGTTGCAAAGGGAAAGCTCAGTTTATACCTTTCTAGGTTTTAGTCATTTTTAGAGACTAAGAAAATGTTCTTCATCTTGCTAGGACCTAGAGAGAGAGCTGAAAGTCCATCTTAAGAGAGAGAACAAGCTTGAAGTTTAGCTAATCTCTATCCTAGGTGTAAGGTTTGTATATAACAACAGCCAAGGCTTTTATTTTCATGTTTCGATATCAATTATCTTAGATACATGATGTAAATGATTATTGACTAGAAGAATGGTATAATGTGAGTTGATATGCATGATGACAAGATATATGTGAACATGTTAGATTGTGGTGTTTGATGAATTAATTTGGTTAAGGAACATGATTAAAAAGTATATGTTTGTGATAAATGGCCAAAATGCATGCTGAAATGTTGATAGGGTGGTTGTCATTGGTCAATCAAAGTGATTATTGCATGTGAAAATGGTATGAAATTGTGATGCTTTATTTTTTGGAAAAATTTCCAAATTCATGGCTATGAACAGAGGGTTCACGAGTGTGAATGTCATGAAAATAGATTTTATTGTTGAGGCAGACTCATTCACGGGCAGCTTCACAGTTAGGTTCACGGTTTGGTTTATGCCCGTGAAGGGGTGATTATGGCTGTGAACGTGTGTTGATTCACGGGATGAATCACAGCTTGGTTCACATGTAGATTACTTGTAAAGTTGTGCTTCATGCCCGTGAAAGGTTATTCATGGGAATGAAACTGATTATTTTGAAAAAAAACTTGTAAATTTCATATGAATCAATGTGTTTTAATTGTGAGATGGTAGACCTCTATTATATGATTAAAGTATGGCATGGAAACACATGTTGTGATAATGATGGTGAGATTCATGGCATATGTATATAAAATATGGAACATGGTTAATTTGAAACCTATGTGGTATATGAAATAACGGTTAAACCCAATAATCTAACTAGGACTAGAGTTAGGATAGATAACATGCCATTAAAGGGAGTTTAGTACTGAGTGATCTATGTTGGTCATATATGTGAAGGCCTAGAGGTTAGTGGATAAAGCTTCCTCGGTGGATTATATATTGGAAGGCCCAGAGGTTAATGCATAAAGCTTCCTCAGTGGGTTATCTATTTGAAGACACAGAGATTAGTAGGTAGAGCTTCCTTGGTGGGTTAAGTTACCATATCCATTTTAGTCTAGTTATGAGTAAAATGGGAAAAAAGGTAAGATAAAATGATTATGGTATGTGTGATATACATACTAGTTGGTATGCTATGTACAATGTGTGTTGAATACATGAGAGTATAATGATATGTCATATAGAGTATGATATGATGCTTGTGCAGGCTTTGAGATAAGTTGCCATGGTAGGTTGGTAAGTATGTCATGCATATTATATATATATTGTTGTATGTCTTGCATGTTGTTATGTACCGCTAGACACGAGTTGCTTAGCGTATGAACTTTCCATACGCAGGAATGGAGTTCAGGTGTGGAGCGACAGAGGACGACGTCCAATGATCAAAGTCCAAGGAATATACTTAAGGTGGGTGATACAGTCATTGCATATGTTTTTGGTTATTTTGTTGGGTTGGGTAGTTATATATTTACATGCTTTCATGTCAGTGTCATATAGTTTTGTAATTACTCATGTTATAAAACATTGGGCTTGTATATACCTGTATGAGTTTGTATTTAAAATTTTATTATATTGAGCTTTATTTCATAATTTTAAGAATTGTTTTATTTTTTTAAGTCATCATGACTATGGTGCATAAAAGTTTTAAATTTATAATGTTTTAACTCATTTGGATTGTAAAATATTTTAGTTTTATTGGGATTATTCCTAATTATATCGAAGGGTATTACAAGTAGTCCACCAAAACTAGGTATATGGGAATTTCTTAATCATTATCTTATTACTTTTACTAATTAATTGAAATCTCACAATTGGATATCCTCATTAGCATACGTTAATCATATAAAGAAATAATATGGTTCATATTTCTTGTAAACTCTATGGATGAAATTAAATGGTTCATATATCATGTCTAAAACATTTCTTTCTATATGCATCACTGACATATAACACTCAATGCACTATCTCTGTAGCACCCCCTCACCCAAACTGCTCATGCCCGGATGTGAGGGCATTACTGCCTGTCTTCTTCACTTCCTTAAAATGCTATTTTCTTTTATATTTGCTACAGAGCCATAGATTTTTTTTATACAATAAATAATGTACATTTTACTTACATGACATAGTATTATAAATATCAATTTACTACTTAACAAATTTCGAAAACTAATTTACAAACTTATAAGTATATATAATGCGGAAAGCAAAATACAAGAGTTCAAAAGTGCATGACCCAATATTTCGAGATCGGCTGCTTTAATTTGAATAGGATCATTGCTTGCTTTATCTACCACCTTCAGCTACCTTTCTATATCTGGCTGGAAGGAACTTCTACGCTAAGTTCTAAGCTTATGATGCATATAGATAAGGCAATATATTATATTATTCAATAAGCATTAGCATGTATCGTTTTATGTGTTAAAATCTTTGCATGCTATTCCTATCAACATGTTCATATTTCATAAAAATATAAATATCATGCTCACATATACAATGTTATTTTCATTTATCTCTAATGGTAAGTTACTTTTTTAATCTCTTTAGTATTATATCTCAATCTCATATCATCATCATTCCTCTTTTCTTATGTTCCAACTTATCTTCATTATCTTGCCCACATCACTCTAAATTTGGATTGACTGGATATGGGTTATGGATCAGGAGTGCTCCCAGAGCTATAGCCACCCTGTCTAATATCTGGCTCAACAGAGCTTCTTAATTCAATGGCGCTTCTAGAGCTTAAGCCATATTGATTGAGTATTATTTCATCATAGATGAATAACCGGACCAAAGGCGCTCTCCGAGCTTAAACCACTTTGTCCTCAATTTACATGTGCTCAACAGAGCTTCTCAAGTTAGTGGCGCTCCTAGAGCTTAAGCCATATTGACCGAGCATCTCAGATCAATGGCGCTCTCAGAGCTAAAGCCACATTGATCGAGGAATATCTCATATAGTACGATACCGTTCGCCCCCATAATGACATATCATCTATCTTGGTTCTAGTCCGTAGATAGAGTAATGGGAATATTCATATTTTAACATTAATCATATATCTTTATTTAATTTTAATTAACATCCATTTCATCATTCTCATATTATCCATATCATCATCATCAATCTTAAATTTCGACACATCAATATTCTCATGTATCAATATCTCAATTTTCTTATTTTGCAAACATTTCTTCATGCTCATACATACTAGATACATCAGTAAATAATCATATTCATAATTTATTTAAAAACAGAGCATTCATGGCTGTGACTACTAATTCATGCCCGTGAATTAGTTCACACCTATAATTCAAAGTCATGAATGTTACTGGAATGAATTGTGCCAAAAGCATTCACGGTCATGATTACTCATTCACGCCCATGAATGAGCTGTGATTCCAAACCGTGAACACTTCTGGAATGAATAGTACCATTTCCACACCAAAGTCACAACCGTGATACAAATTAGTCACAGCCGTGAACCATTGAGTTCGCGTCCGTGACTCGATAGTGACGCCCGTGACTTTCCGCAGGAAATCTGCATATTCACATTTCATTCATTCTAAATACACCAAACCATATCAAAACACAACTCATGCATTTTTGGAGTCCTTTATTGAACATATCATGACCCAATACATATAAGTGTCGTAATCATAATGAAATTCTCTAACATGCACCACTTAATTCAACAAATCACAAAAATCTCATTCTTTATCTCTAACATATGGTTCATGCCATGGTCATCATTAATGCACTTCAATCATCAATTAACATGTTAAACATGCATTATTTCAAACCAAGATAGGCTATTGCCTTAAATTATGCACAAAACTTAATCTTTCTCCTTCACTCTTCTAGGTAGCTTTTTCTTTTCCTTTGCTCCTTAGTGTTTGTTCCTTGTCACTTGGAACTCCTACAACATCATAGATCATTATTAGCATCTGATTTTCTCAAGACCCTAAACTCACTTATTCTCTCTTAAAACCCTAATTCCTCTCTCTTTCCATATGAGTCTTTGATGAGCTCAAAATTCAAACTTCTTTAAGAAAAGATGAAAAAAAAGAAGAAGAATCACTTCTTACCTTACTCTTTTCTTCACTTGATCATAACTTTGGAGATTTTCTCTCTCCACCAAACTTGATTTTTATTCCACTTTCTGGCTCTTCCCAGCTTCTTTAGGAGTTATAGACCATGAAAATTACTTGCTTTTGATCTTTTCCCCTCTTATCTTCCTTTCTCTCTCTAAATTTCAAGATTTGGCTATGGAGAAAATGAGGCTGGTGTGGAGACTGGTTGGGCAGAAGGAAATGAAGATAGGAAATGAAAAGAAAGAATTAAATAGGGTACCCAAAAGTCTTCATGGGGGACCCACTAATTTGACCATTATTAACATTAGGCTTAATCACATTAAATTCTTGTTCTTCCTCATGTTGTGGCCGACCAAACCACTTTAAAATGTCCCATCTCTTATGTTAATTAGCAAATAATCTCATTAATCCTCTAAATTTTGGTAAATTGCAATTTGACCCTAAAAATTATCAAATTTTGCAATTTATTCCTTTGTCGTAAATCAACTTCTTTAAGCTTTATAATCACTTAATTAAGCATATATCATTTAATTTAGTCATTACTTGATTAATTCCAATCAAAAATTGGAATTTAAACTCCGATTGGTCAAACGCGTCAATTTTGCGACACGTGCAACTCGGTATCTAAATTAGCGGATATTACATTCTCTTCCCCTTAAAATAAATTTCGTCCTTGAAATTCACCTGTTCATTCTGGGTTGAACAATTGGGGATACTACTTCTTCATCACTTCTTCACTTTTCCACGTGGCTTCTTCAGCTGCACGATTTCGCCACAACACTTTAACTAGAGGGACTCTCTTGTTCCGAAGAACTTTCTCTTCATATGCTATGATAGCCACAGGCTCCTCTTTATAAGATAGGTCTGTCTGCACTTCTATCTCTTCAGTTCGTATAACATGAGTTTGGTTTGAACGGTATCTTCTTAACATTGAAATGTGGAACACGTTATGAATTCTTTCTAGCTCTAGAGGAAGAGCTAATCGATAAACCACTAGTCCTATTCTTTCTAGAATCTCATAAGGACCAACAAACCTTGGACTCAACTTTCCCTTTTTGCCAAATCTTAATATTTGTTTTCCAAGGTGAAACTTTAAGGAAAACTTTATCACCTACCGTATATTCTATGTTTCGTCTCTTTAAATCGGCATATGATTTCTGTTGATCTTGTGCTGCCTTTAGCCTTTCCTTGATCACTCTAACTTTCTCCTCAGTCTATTGAATTATCTCTGGCCCAATCAACTTTTTCTCATTTAACTCGGTCCAATAGACTAGTGTCCTATACTTTTTTCCATACAATGGCTTATATGGAGTCATGCCTATGCTCGTCTGATGACTGTTGTTATAGATAAACTCAATAAGAGGTAGATTTTGATCCTAAATTCCCTCAAATGCTAGCACGCAGCTTCGCATCATGTCTTCTAACAATTGGATAATTCATTATGTTTGTCCATCTGTCTATGGATGAAAAGTCATACTAAAATTAAGTCGAGTTCCCAAAGCCTGTTGTAAACTCTTCTAGAACTGCGACGTAAATCTGGGGTCTCTGTCGGAGATAATAGATACTGGTATTCCATGAAGTCTCACTATCTCATTCACATAAATCTTGACTAGCTTGTTCAAAGTATAGTCCATCAACACTGGTAGGAAATGTGCAGACTTCGTCAATCGATCCACTATCACCCACACTGCGTCATGCTTCCTCTGAGTTAGTGGTAAACCAGACATAAAATTCATCGTGACTCTCTCCCACTTCCATTATGGTATGGAAATCAGTTGTAGTAATCCTATGGGTAATTGATGTTCAACTTTCACTTGTTGACAGATTAGACATTTAGCAACATATTCAGTGATATCCTTCTTCATTCCTGGACACCAGTACTGTGCTTTCAAATCTTGGTACATTTTATTTCCACCTGGATGCATTGTATAAATTATTTCATGAGCTTCTTTTAAAATCTTTGACTTCAACTCTTCTATACTGGATACACAAATCCGGTTCTTGAAATACACGGTACCATCTTCTGTTAAAGAAAAATTTGACTTTTCTCCATTTTTCACAGCTTTTACCATCTTTACTAGCTTTTTCATCTTGTTTCTGAACATCTTTAATTCTCTGTACCAATGTGGATTCCACTCGTATCTCAGCTAAGATTTTTCAGCTTAGTGCATCCGCTACCACATTCTCTTTACCTGGCTGGTAGTCAATCACACAGTCATAATATTTAATTAATTCCAACCATCTTCATTGTTTAAGGTTCAACTCTTTTTGTGAAGGAAGATACTTAAGGCTCTTGTGGTCTGTATAAATGTAACATCTTTCTCCATACAGATAATGTCTCCAAATCTTAAGAGTAAAAACTATCGCTGCAAGCTCTAAATCATGCGTCAGATAGTTAAGCTCATGAGGCTTAAGTTGTCTGGAAGCATATGCAATCACTTTTCCCTCTTGTATAAGAACACATCCAAGCCCTTTGTGACTTGCTTCATTATACATCAGTATTTATAAATACCAATTTACTATTTAAAAACTTTGAAAACTAATTTATAATTTATAAGTACATATAATGCAGAAAACAAATTACAAGAGTTCAAAAGTTTATGACCCACTATTTTGAGATCGTCTGCTTTAGTTTGAATAGGATCACCGCTTGCTTTATCTACCACTTTCAGCTACCGTACTATATCTGCGTAAAAGGAAACTCCCATGCTAAGCTCTAAGCTTAGTGGTGCATATAAATAAGGCAATATACTATATCATGCAACAAGTACTAACATGTATCATTTTATGCATTAAAATGTTTGCATGTTATTTCTATCAACATCTTCCTATTTCATACAAGTATAAATATCATGCTCACATATACAACGTTATTTTCATTTATCTTTCATGGTAAGCTACTCTATTAATCTCTTTATTATTATATCTCAATCTCATATCATCATCATTTTTTTTTCTTTTCTTATTTTCTGACATATCTTCATTATCTTGCCCACATCACTCAAAATTTGGATTGACTGGATACAAGTTATGGATCAGGAGCGCTCCCAAAGATATAGCCACCCTGTCCACTATCTGGCTCAACAGAGCTTCTCAAATCAATGGCGCTCTCCGAGCTTAAACCACATTGATTGAGTATTATTTCATCATAGATGAATAACCGGACCAATGGCACTCTCCGAGCTTAAACCACCTTGTTCTCAATTTATATATGCTTAACAGAGCTTCTAAAGTTAGTGGCACTCCTAGAGCTTAAGCCATATTGACTGAGCATCTCAGATCAATGGTGCTCTCTGAGCTTAAGCCACATTAATTGAGGAATATCTCATATAGTACGGTACCGTTTGCCCCCTTAATGACATGTCATCTATCTTGATTCTAGTCTACAGGTAGAGCAATGGGCATCTTCATATTTTCACATCAATCATATATCTTTAGTAAATTTTTATTTTACATCCATTTCATCATCCTCGTATTATACATCACATCATCATCATTCTCAATTTTGACACATCAATATTCTCATGTATCAACATCTCAATTTTCTTGTTTTGCAAACATATCATCATGCTCATACATACTGGATAACATCTTTTTCATTTGTGTAACTAGATACATCAATAGATAATCATATTCATAATTTATTTGTAAACAGAGCATTCACGACCGTGACTACCAATTCATGCCCGTGAATTAGTTCATGCCCGTAATCCCAAGCTGTGAATGCTACTGGAATGAATCTTGCCAAAAGCATTCACGGTCATGAATACTCATTTGTGCCCGTGATTCCCAATCATGTTCTAGAATGAATAGTACCATTTCCACACCAAAGTCACAACTTTGATACAAATCAGTCACAACCGTGAACCATTAAGTTCACGCCTGTGACCCGATAATCACGCCCATGACTTTCGGCAAGAAATCTGCATATTCACATTTCATTCATTCTAATTACACCAAATCATATCAAAACACCATTCATGCATTTCTTGAGTCCTTTATTCAACATATCATGACTAATACATATAAATGTCTTAATCATAATTAAATTTTCTAACATGCATCACTTAATTCAACAATTCATAAGAAAACTCATTCTCTATCTCTAACATCTGATTTCATGCCATAGTCATCCTTAATGCATTTCAATCATCTACTATTATACTAAGCATGCATTATTTCGAACAAAAATAGGCTATTGCCTTAAGTTATGCTCAAACCTTAATCTTTCTCCTTCACTCTTCTAGGTAGCTTTCTCTTTTCCTTTGCTCTTTAGTATTTTTTCCTTGTCACTTAGAACTCCTACAACATCGTAGATCATTATTATCATCTGATTTTCTCAAGACCCTAAACTCTCTTATTCTCTCTCAAAACCCTAATTTCTCTCTCTTTCCATATGAGTCTTGGATGAGCTCAAAAATTCAAATTCCTTTAAGAAATGATGAAGAAGAAGAAGAATCACTTCTTACCTTACTATTTTCTTCACTAAATCACAACTTTGGAGATTTTCTCTCTCCACCAAACTTGATTTCTCTTCCTCTTTGTTGCTCTTTCCAGCTTCCTTAGGAGTTATGGACCACGAAGATAACTTATTCTTGCTCTTTCCCCTCTCTTCTCTTCCTCTCTCTCTCTCTAAATTTCTAGTTTGGCTATGGAGGGAATGGGGCTGGCGTGACTGGTAAACAATAGAGAGAAGAAAGCAAAAAATGAAGAGAAGAAGAAGAAGAAAAGAATTAAATAAGGTACCCAAAAGTCTTCATATGGGACCCACCATCTTGACCATCTTCTTCCCATTTTACTTAATCAACACTAATCTTACTCCTCCTCATTGAGTAGCCAGCCAACCTACTAAAATGTCCCTAAAATTAATATGTTGATTGGTAATTAATCTCATAAATCCTCAAATTTTTGGTAAATTGCAATTTGACCCTAAAACTTATCAAATTTTGCAATTTAATCATTTACCGTAAATCAACTTATTTAAACTTTATAATCACTGAATTAGGTATATATCATTTAATTTAGTCATTACTTGATTAATTCCGATGAAAAATCCGAATTTAAACTCCGATCGATCATACGCGTCAATTTCGCGATACGTGTGACTCGGTGTCTAAATTAGCGGATATTACATTCTGTCCCCCTTAAATAAATTTCATCCTCGAAATTCACCTATTGATTCTGGGTTAAACAACTAGGGATACTGCTTCTTCATCACTTTTTCAATTGTATGATTTCGCCACCAAAATTTAACTAGAGGGACTCTCTTGTTCTGGAAAACTTTCTCTTCATATGCTATTATAGCCATTGGTTCCTCCTCATAAGACATGTTTGTCTGTACCTCTATTTCTTCAATCGGTATAATGTGAGTCGGGTCTGAACGGTATCTTCTTAATATTGAAATGTGGAACACATAATAAATTCTGTCTAGCTCCGGAGGAAGAGCTAATCGGTAAGCCACTGGTCCTATTCTTTCCAGAATCTCATAAGGACCAATAAACCTTGGACTTAACTTTCCCTTTCTACCAAACCTCAATACCTTTTTCCAAGGATAAACTTTATGGAATACTTTGTCTCCTACTGCATATTCTATGTTTCATCTCTTTAAATCAACATATGATTTCTGTCGATCTTGTGCTGCCTTTAGCCTTTCCTTGATCACTTTAACTTTTTTCTCGGTCTGTTAAATTATCTCTGGCCCAATTAACTTTTTTCATTTAACTCGGTCTAACATACTAGTGTCCTACATTTTCTTCCGTATAGGGCCTCATAAGAAGCCATGCCAATACTCGTTTGATGACTATTGTTATAAGCAAACTCCATAAGAGGTAGATGTCGATCCCAACTTCCCTTAAATTCAAGCACACAGTTTCTCATCATATCCTCTAGCAACTGAATAACTCGCTCCAATTGTCCATCCGTTTACGGAGGAAATGCCATACTGAATCTAAGTTGAGTTCCCAAAGCCTATTGTAAACTTTTCCAGAACTACGACGTAAACCTGTCGGAGATAATAGACACAGGTATTCCATGAAGTCTCACTATCTCATTCACATAAATCTCAGCCAGCTTGTTCAAAGTATAGTCCATTCACACTGGTAGGAAATATGCTGACTTCGTCAATCGATCCACTATCACCCACACTGCATCATGCTTTCTCTGAGTTACCGGTAAGCCGGACAAAAAATCCATCGTGATTCTCTCCCACTTCCAGTCTGGTATGGAAATCGGTTGTAGTAATCCTGTGGGTAACTGATGCTCAGCTTTCACTTGTTGAAAAATTAAACATTTAGCAACATATTCAGTGATATCCTTCTCTATCCCCGACCACCAATATTGTGCTTTCAAATCATGGTACATCTTGTTCCCGCCTGGGTGCATAGTATAAACCTTTTCATGAGCTTCTTTTAAAATCTCTGACCTCAACTCATCTATACTTGGTATACAAATCCAGTTCTTGAAATACACAGTACCATCTTCTGTTAAAGAAGATTCTGATTTTACTCCATTTTTCAAGGCTTAGACCTTTTTTACTAGCTTCTCATCTTATTTTTGGACATCTTTAATTCTCTGTATTAATATGGATTCCACTCGCATCTCAGCTAAAATTTTTCATCTTTGTGCATTTGCTACCATATTAGCTTTGTCTGGCTGGTAGTCGATCACACAGTCATAATCTTTAATCAATTCCAACCATCTTCGCTGCCTCAGGTTCAACTCTTTCTGTGAAGGGCGATACTTAAGACTCTTGTGGTCCGTATAAATGTAGCATCTTTCTCCATACAGATAATGTCTCCAAATCTTAAGAGCAAAAACTATCGCTGCAAGCTCTAAATCATGCGTCGAATAGTTAAGTTCGTGAGGCTTAAGCTGTCTGGAGGCATATGCAATCACTTTTTCCTCTTGCATAAGAACACAACCTAGCCCATTGTGACTTGCATCACTGTACACAACTTAATCTTTTCCTGGAGTAGGCTGAGTCAAAACTGGTGCTTCAGTCAACATTGCCTTCAATCGATCAAAGCTTGTTTGACATCTATCTGTCCATTCAAAATGGTCCTCTTTATGCAGCAGTCGTGTCAAAGGATTCGCTATAGATGAAAATCCTTTCACAAATCTCCTATAATATCCGGCTAATCGAAGGAAACTCATCATCTCAGTCACGTTGCAAGGTGATCTCCAATTAAGAATAACCTCGATTTTACTAGGATCAACTCGAATACTTTCAGCTGAAATTACATAACCTAGAAAACTAACTGCTTCCACCAAAACTCACACTTAGATAGCTTTGCATACAGTTGTTTCTCCTTCAATGTCTGCAATCTTATGATGTCCCTAAAATAGATATAAAATTATGTCACTACATAATTTTCAACATATATGATGCACATGTTATCATGTTCTTATGCATATGCATGTTCCCATAGAACCTATCCCTGCTTTGATACCAAAAATGTAAACCACATCTTATACATTTGAGTTCAACCTATTCCTGTATCAAATAATCACATATAGCATGCTGGAAAGACAAAATATCCTGTTAACAATGGTAGTAAAATTTTTTTTTCATATCCTGTAATTTCATTCAATGACTCTGCAAGTCTCATATACTGTAATATCATTCAATGACTTTGCAAGTCTCATATCCCGTAATATCATTCAATGACTTTGCAAAGTTAACACTGAGCTTTTCACCATAATATAATATATCACATATATCAAAACATAAACTTTACACATAAGTATTTACGAGTTGCTTTCATTTATACATTTTTAAACTCATTCCAAAATGACTAAAGTACTGAACAACTCATAATAATAAGTCACAAATCCAATACATACCATGTATTCCATTCCATTCATCAGTATCATATAAATATCAATAAAGTTGAAACATATAATCATTACTCCTTATGTATACAAATGCTTTGCTTATTTCATTTTGTTATGACTAAGTTAAACAGACATTGCCTCGGGTTTCCATGTGAACATTTGCATTGCTATCTAGCTTGATCATTTGTTTCATTTGCACATTTGTTGGGTCATAGGCCTCTTCTTTTGCATTACAATATCGATTAACTAGTCACAATGCCTTTTTAGTCCATATGCATATGCACTTGTACTTAATCATTTACAAACCATTGAATTTTATCGCATATAACATACATATACCGCATATGCCACGCATATGCCTCGCATATACTATACATATACCCTGTATATATATCACATATGTCAAACATATACCTCAAATATATCACAAGTATACCACTTATGTGTACCATAATGTCACAAATTATCCATCATCATATTATCATGGGAAAATCATGACAATCATATAAATCACATAGCAAGCAACATTCATATGTACTAAAGAATTCAATTGATAATTAGACTCACCTTTCTCCTTTGATTCTGACCCCTAACTTATTGTCTATCCGCTCCTTATAGGTCTCCAATATGTTGTGAGCCTAATATGAAAATATAATCGATTCACTCATGATTAGGGAGACTTAATGTGGCTTGAACAAATTAATATGCATTGTTCATATCAATAGTTAAGATTTTTCCTATGAGGCAGTGTAACCTTATGGGACTGTTTAGCCTATACCTTTTTCTATACTTGACCAATTAATTTTATTCTTGTTCCTAATTACAACTAACATATAAATATATAACATATTAAAATTTTAGACCAATTGGATCATTGTACAATATTTGGTGGAATTTCTAAGTGTGTTATGTTTTCTGCCTTATTTTCTGCCTTTAGGCAGTTTCAGGGTACTCATTTTGGTTCTTCATAACTTATAATATATAAGTCCTATTTCAATGAAAATTTACAGAAACTTATATGGGTTCATATGGAACATGTTTCATGTTTACAACTTTTATAAATTATGTCTCTAAGGTCTTCAAATTATAACAAATATTTTACTGGTCCAGAATGGAATTGACAATCTCATTCTATATACAACCACTTGCAAAAAGGTTTACATATAAATAAATATAAGACATAAAGGAACAACTTTTGTGTTTCACATTTTTCCATAAGCAATTTCTATTGATATCAAAATCGGGGTGCAATTCAGTGCCTATTAATGAACCTTAGCAACTCAAATCCACCCTATAGCAATAAGAATTTATTACTTACCAAGGACGAACTTGCAAGGTATCAATTTGGTGCAAAAACTAGGTGAAACAAGGAAGAATTGAGTTCTAGAATTGAGGAAGATGAAGAAGAAAATGGGGCTGAAGTGAGGAGGCAGAAATGGGGGAGGAAGATAAAACCAATCTTTTGTTTTTTTTTTGTCTTTTTATCCTTTTTCTCTTCATCTCTTCTCTTTTCTCTTCTCTTTTCTTTTTTTTTCCTTTTTTTCATTTTCATTTATTTTTTCTATATTATTATTATTATTTACATATATTTATAATTCCACTAATTCACACAATAATACAACTTAATCATTTGACCCGATTTAACTTAATTAACAATGTAAATGTTTACTAATCTTAATCTAGTAATTTTTCTTACTTTAATTTAGTCACTTTATTCAATTTATTTATAATTCTTTGTTATCATCATTTAGGTTATAAGGATACACGTGTGACTCGATACAATTGCCAAATATTAGGACACGTAGCTAGTGCGTGCCATGAACTTGTTTCTAAGAAAACATGTATGAAATGCAGGTGTTCAATTGGGTTATATGGAAGATGCATATGTTCAAATGAAATGCATATGGATATGCATGTGGGAAAGCTCAAGGATGTTACATGATTATTTTTTTTTATGTATAGAAGGTTTAATATACTTATTCCTAGGTACTGTTTCAACAAGTGTGGAGATATGAGGTTCACTAGACTTAACAAAGATGGTTTTATGAGAAGATTATGATGTGTCCTTAAATCCTAGACCATGTCTAATTAAAGGTGGTCTTTGAGACACAATGAGAGTATCTAAACTCTCTTTTCCTTTGTGGAATTTTGAAATTGAATTTCTAAGTTCCTCAACTTCATTTTTTAAAGTATTATTTTCTTTAAGCAAGGAATTAGTTTAGGGTTTTGATGAGTATTCATCTAATGATTTTTGAAGAGATTCATTAGATGATTTAAGCTTAATTTTCTCCTTTTCTAAAGCATCTATTTTCTTTTTTAAATTAGAGATGTTATTTCTATAAGTACTGAATTTACTCCTATATTTCTCTAATTCTATATTCAATTCTTCTATAAGGCTTTGCTCATCATCATCATCACTATCACTATTACTATCATTATCACTATTATTAAAAGAGTATGAGTGTAGTGATTTTACCTTGTCCGAGATATGATCCTCAATAGCCATGAAGCATAGGTTGACCTCTTCACTTTCATTGTCATCTTTTTCGCTTGAAGAGCTTTCGTCATCCCATGTGGCTTTGTGACCTTTCTCCCCGTTGTCTCTTTGGTATTTGCTCTTATGCTTCTTGAGCCTTGGACATTTTGGTTTAATATGTCCTTTCTTTCCACACTCATAGCATTTTACCTCTTCCTTACTTATTTGTGCATCATTAGAAGTTTGTTTGAGGTTTCTTTGCCTGAATTTTCTGGAGTTGCTCATTTTCTTCTCAATGATTCTTTTCAGCCTTCTTGAAAACATATCAATGTCCTCATTCTCATCATCACTCATTTCTTCATCATCTTCACTTTCTTCTTGAGATTTTGAAGTAGAGGCTTTTAGTGCTAAAGGCTTTTTTTTCTCTGGCTCTGCTTCAAGCTCTCTATCACTTTTCACTGCCATTTCATATGTGAGAAGTTTTCCAATAAGCACATCAGTATTCATGATGCTCATGTCTTCATTTGCTTCTTTTATACCAGTAACTCTTGAGCCATAGTCTTTAAGAGGAAGACTTCTCAGGATTTTGTTGTTTACATCTTCCAAGCTCAGATGCTTCCCAAGTTTCCTCATTCCATTTATAATGGCTAGAAGACGGTTGGTCATGTCAGTGATTGACTCATTGGATTTCATTTTGAAAAGCTCATATTCTGAAGTAAGAAGTTGAATCTTCTTGGATTTGACTTGCTTAGTTCCTTTATGATAATTTTCTAATGTCTTCCACATGCTGTAGGCTATTGGGCAATGTCAGTAGTTGAAGATTATACAATTCGAACAATTTTGAATTCAACTAAAAAAAAATGGATTCTTCCACATTCTTCAATGGATAATGAGCTTGAGAGGATTGTCATTGCCTTCTTGTTTTTGAAATTTGCTCTTCTTTGAAGCTCTATCCAATCATCTCTTGATAAGATTTCTTCTTCACCATCAGCTCCTTTTCTGGTTGGTGGTGTCCATTTTTTTTGTACACTATCCCAGACTTCAATTCCTTCACTATCCAAGTATATCTCCATCTGAAACTTTCAATGGGAATAATTTGCTCCATCAAAGTAAGGGTTGAGACTTTGAAATCCTTCACCGGCCATATCTTAATCTTTACTAGCGCTTTTTAGGCTTCGATTCTAGACAAGGCTCTGATACCAATTGTTGCCCAGATATTGAGCCAAGAAGGGGGGTTGAATTGGAGTTTAAAAATTTAACTTTAAAGTGCGGAAATAAAAAGTTAAGTTTATGAGGGATAGAGAAATTTTACACAAGGATTTTTATAGAGGTTAGGGTGTTAGCAAACCCTACTCCTCTCCCCAATCACAATTGAGAGTTTCTCTAACACACTAAGTGTTACAATGGAGTTTTACAAGCTCACTCCCAACCATGGTGTTTCTCACAATGGCTCACACCTAACCCAGAAATCCTTTGTATTTTTATGGCTCACACAATAACCAATTCTTTGTGTTTTATAGGCTCACACAAACAACCTTTACCTTGTGTTTCACAGGCTCACACAAACAACCTTTTTTTTGTGTTTTAGAGGATCACACAACTAACCCTTACAAGTGTTCCACTTTGAACCCATAAATACCCAAAACTCACTTGAGTAAGAAATGATTACAGAGAGAAACACTTATAAATCTTTATTGCTCAATAAATGATGAGCAAAAAGATTTTCACAAAGAATAAATATTTGTTTTGAAAGTATTAAATGTACAAATAGCTTATAACAAGATTTTGATTAAAAGTATTAGCTATCCTCTTGTGCTGAATGCATAAATGACTTGCATTTATATGTGAATCATAGCCGTTAGAATGCATTTAATACGAAACTAGTCGTTGCACCAATCCTAATAATCGCGCCTAATATTTTTCTCTTTCATCTTTCACAGGCATGACTCTGTTTGTCACGATCGTGATTGTTCTTCCAAGCCGTGACTGAAGTGGTGACCTTGGCCGTGAAGCATTTTGGAAGGTTTTGAAATATTGGGTCACGGGAATGACATATATCTTCACGGGCGTGACAACCTTCCAAGCTGTGATCCAAGTGGTGACTTTGGTCGTGAAGCTCTCTAGAAGAATTTGTCATGTAGGTTCACGGGCGTGACGCAAATGTTCATTCACGGTTTATTTTCTTCCTTCATGGCCGTGAACTTCAAATGTTGGTTTGTTGGTGCTAGGCTTACTCACGGGCATGACACATAAGATCACGAGAGTGAATGATGCTGCTTCTTCAATTTTATCTTTCAAGGATTAATCTTTCATTCTTCTTTCTTGCTATTTTATTCCATACCCTATTTAATAGACTTAGAAAACAAGTATGTTAAATACATTATTGCTATTTTATTTGTTATCATCAAAATGACAAAAATACCCCTCAAGGTTCAACACATATGTATGAGTGTGTCGACCCTGGGTCTATCAATGCATGTATATAAGAGACAAAGAGAAGGAATTTACCCACTATGACATCAGGTGCATCATGCTCCTCTCGGCATCGCATGGCATAAGCTCTTGCTGAAGCAACTCTACTACCTTCTGGCCTCTCCACTGTGTCTGACCTAAACTGGCTTGGCCCTCCACGACCTCCTCTTCCTTTCCTCGACCTTGACCTCTGCCTTGTCCCATAGTCTGTATCGGTACCGACTCAATACTCCCTGAACCTCAGCCAATCTCTAGCAATGGACATCTCTTCTTATATGGTCCTTAGAGCCGCATCTCAAGCACGCTCCTGTCATCCACCAACACTCTCTTGGGTGAGGATGACCATAATGTTGACACATTGGTAGAGTTGTAGATCTACGGGATGCCTGTGTTGATGCACTGGCTGTTGATGAAGTAGATCTTGTAGTTTGTCCCCGCCTATAAGACTGAGGTCTGCGGGAACCTCCAACTTGGATCCGGCCACCAAAATATCTGGCTCTTTTGCCGCTCGACTGTACTCCACTTAGTTGTGGTGCAGGTCTACTAATCCCACTAACTTGCACGAACTGCTATGCCGCCAAGACTCTTTCAACTGTTTTAGTAGATGCTAGTAAACTGGGGAAGCTCATCAAACATAAGGCTGAAACTTGTAACTTGATCGTATCCCTCAACCCATCTTCAAAACGTCGACATTTATCAGTTTCTTTGGATAGAATGTCCTCACCATATTTACATAAATGTGTGAATTCCCTCTCGTATTCTGTTACTGACATATTTCCTTGTTTTAGAGTCCAAAATTCTCTTTTCTTGTCATCTGTGTATATAGGAGGGATATACTGTTCCTTAAATTTCTCCAGAAAGAATTCCCATGTCATAGGGTCGGGTGCCTCTATGCTTTGTGACTCAGATCGCCACCAATCATATGCATGCTCCTGTAACAGCGCTATTGCATACTCATATTTTTGCTCATCTGTACAGTGTAGTTAATCGAAAACTCGCTCTATCGGTTCCAACCAGAATTCTGCTGCAGAATGATCATCCTCCCTTTTTCCATAGAAATCGGGTGCCCCTAGCTTCTTCAATCTCTCAAATTGTAATCCAGATGAGGTTGGTTGTGATGCTCTCTATAGCAATTCTATCATATTTCTCATGAGCTATGTCTGACCCGTATTAGTAGCTGACTGCTCACGGGATGAATTAGCACTAGATCTCGGTGCTGCAGCTCAGCATGACTTGGTCGCGATGAAACTCTTACCTCTGAGGGCTCATTACTCTCAGCTTCTTCCACTACTATTTGTCTTGATCCAGAAGCCATACCTTACCTATATATAAAGGTAACGACCCTAATCATTAAAGCAACGATTCCAAAAATTCAATTGTGGGTACACATCAAAAAGTAAACATTTTCAAAATTCATTTTTTAAAAAATCCAAAACCGCCTAAACCGGGCTTTGATACCAAAAACTCTGTAACACCGCCTGTCTTCTTTACTTCTTTAAATCGCTATATATTTTTTTTATTTAATAAATAATGTACATTTTATTTACATAACATAGTATTTATAAATACCAATTTACTATTTAACAAATTTTGAAAACTAATTTACAATTTATAAGTACATATAATGCAGAAAACAAATAACAAGAGTTCAAAAGTTTATGAACCACTATTTCGAGATCAGTTGCTTTAGTTTGAATAGGATCACCACTTGCTTTATCTACCACCTTTAGCTACCTTTCTATATCTATGCGAAAGGAAACTCCCACACTAAGCTTTAAGATTAGTGGTGCATATAAATAAGGCAATTTACTATATCATGCAATAAGCATTAACATGTATCATTTTATGCATTAAAATGTTTGCATGCTATTTCTATCAACATGTTCCTATTTCATACAAGTATAAATATCATGCTCACATATACAACGTTATTTTCATTTATCTTTGATGGTAAGTTACTCTGTTAATCTCTTTATTATTATATCTCAATCTCATATCATCATCATTGTTTTTCTTTTCTTTTCTTATTTTCCGACATATCTTTATTATCTTGCCCACATCACTCTAAATTTGGACTGACTGGATGCGGGTTATGGATCAGGAGCGCTCCTAGAGCTATAGCCACTTTGTCCACAATCTGGCTCAACAGAGCTTCTCAAATCAATGGCGTTCTCCGAGCTTAAACCACATTGATTGAGTATTATTTCATCATAGATGAAATACCGGACTAAGGGCGCTCTCCAAGCTTGAGCCACCTTGTCCTCAATTTATGTGTGCTCATTAGAGCTTCTCAAGTCAATGGCACTCTTCGAGCTTAAGCCACATTGATCGAGCATCTCAAATCAATGGCGCTCTCCGAACTTAAGCCACATTGATTGAGGAATATCTCATATAGTACGGTACCATTCGCCCCCTTAAGACATGTCATCTATCCTGATTCTAGTTCGCCGGTAGAGCAATGGCCATCTTCATATTTTCAAATCAATCGTATATCTTTATTAAATTTTTATTTTACATCCATTTCATCATCCTCAAATTATATATCACATCATCATTTTTCTCAATTTCGACACATCAATATTCTCATGTATTAACATCTCAATTTTCTTTTTTTTGCAAACATATCGTCATGTTCATACATACTGGATAGCATCTTTTTCATTTGTGTAACTAGATACATCAATAGACAATCATATTCATAATTTTTTTCAAAACGGAGCATTCACGGTCGTGGCTACCAATTCATGCCCGTGAATTAGTTCACGCTCGTAATCCCAAGCCGTGAACGCTGCTAGAATGAATCTTGCGAAAAGCATTCACGGTCGTGAACACTCATTTGTGCCTATGAATGAGTTCACGCCTGTGATTCCCAACCGTGAACGCTTCTAGAATGAATAGTACCATTTCCACACCAAAGTCACAACCGTGATACAAATCAGTCACAACCATGAACCGTCAAGTTCATGCCCGTGAACCATCAAGTTCACGCCCGTGACCAGATAGTCACGCCCATGACTTTCGGCAGGAAATCTGCATATGCACATTTCATTCATTCTAATTACACCAAATCATATCAAAACACAATTCATGCATTTCTTGAGTCCTTTATTCAACATATCATGACTAATACATATAAATGTCTTAATCATAATTAAATTTTCCAACATGCATCACTTAATTCAACAATTCACAAGAAAACTCATTCTCTATCTCTAACATCTGATTTCATGCCCTAGTCATCGTTAATGCATTTCAATCATCTATTATTATACTAAGCATGCATTATTTCGAACAAAAATAGGCTATTGCCTTAAGTTATGCACAAACATTAATATTTCTCATTCACTCTTCTAGGTAGCTTTATCTTTTCCTTTGCTCCTTAGTGTTTGTTCTTTATCACTTGGAACTCCTACAACATCGTAGATCATTATTATCATCTAATTTTCTCAAGACCCTAAATTCTCTTATTCTCTCTTAAAACCCTAATTTCTCTCTCTTTCCATATGAGTCTTGGATGAGCTCAAAAATTCAAATTCCTTTAAGAAAAGATGAAGAAGAAGAAGAATCACTTCTTACCTTACTCTTTTCTTCACTAAATCACAACTTTGGAGATTTTCTCTCTCCACCAAACTTTATTTTTCTTCCTCTTTCTTGCTCTTTCCAGCTTTCTTAGGAGTTATGGACCATGAAGATCACTTGTTCTTGATCTTTCCCCTCTTTTCTCTTCCTTTCTCTCTCTAAATTTTTGGTTTGGTTATAAAGGGAATGGGGCTGGCGTGACTGGTAAACAAGAGAGAGAAGAAAGTAGAAAATGAAGAGAAGAAGAAAAAGAAGAAGAAAATAAAGAATTAAATAAGGTACCTAAAAGTCTTCATGTGGGACCCATCATCTTGACCATCTTCTTCCCATTTTACTTAATCAACACTAATCTTACTCCTCCTCATTGAGTAGCCGGCCAACCTATTAAAATGTCCCCAAAATTAATATGTTGATTGGTAATTAATCTCATAAATCCTCAAATTTTTGGTAAATTGCAATTTGACCCAAAAACTTATCAAAATTTGTAATTTAATCATTTACTGTAAATCAACTTCTTTAAACTTTATAATCACTAAATTAGGCATATATCATTTAATTTAGTCATTACTTGATTAATTCCGATCAAAAATCCGAATTTAAACTCCGATCGGTCTTGCGCGTCAATTTTGCAACACGTGCGACTTGGTTTCTAAATTAGCGGATATTACAATAATCTTTTCCTGGAGTAGGCTGAGTCAAAGCTAGTGCTTCAGTCAACATTGCCTTCAATTGATCAAAGCTTGCTTGACATCTATCTATCCATTCAAAATAGACCTCTTTTCATAGCAGTCGTGTCAAAGGATTCGCTATAGATGAAAATTCTTTCACAAATCTCTTATAATATTCGGCTAATCCAAGGAAACTCCTCATCTCAGTCACGTTACGAGGTGGTTTCCAATTAAGAATAGCCTCAATTTTAGTAGGATCAACTCAAATACCTTCCACTAAAATTACATGACCCAAAAAACTAACTGCTTCCAACCAAACCTCACTCTTAGATAGCCTTGCATACAATTGTTTCTCCCTCAAGGTTTGCAATACTTTTATAAGATGTTGTTCATGCTCTACTCGATCTCTAGAATATACAAGAATGTCATCAATGAATACAACTACAAATTGATCCATATATGGCCTGAACACTCGGTTCATTAGGTCCATAAAAGTTGCTTGTGTATTCGTTAATTCGAATGGCATCACCAACTCATAATGACCATAACGAGTCCTGAATGTCATCTTAGATACATCTGACCCTTTGATCTTCAGTTGATGATACCCCGATTGAAGATCTATCTTTGAAAATATACTTGCACCTTTCAACTGATCAAATAAGTCATAAATTCTAGGGAACGGGTATTTATTCTTAACAGTAACCCTATTAAGCTGCCTATAGTCAATGCAAAGATGTAGGGTACCATCTTTCTTCTTCACAAATAATACTGGAGCACCCCATGGCAATACACTAGGTCGTATAAATCCTTCATCTAACAATTATTGTAACTGTATCTTCAACTCTTTCAACTCTATGGGTGTCATCCTATATGGTGTGATGGAAATACGAGTAGTACTAGGTACTAACTCGATAGCAAACTCTCTCTTTCGGTTAGGTGGTAATCCTAGAAACTCCTCTGGGAACACATCAGGAAACTCACTAACTCTTGGGATGTTGACTAACTTTGGACTATTCTTTCTTATATCAATCACATACACTAGGTAAGTTTCACATCCCTTACTGATGAGTTTTTGAGGTTTTAGCAACGATATCACATTATCTATATATCTTCTATTCTCGCTCATCACTACTATCTCTTCTTGTTCTAAAACTTTAATCCTCATCTATCTTTTTCTACAGTCTACTATCTCATGGAATGGTAGCTTTATTAAATTTGCTGGGAATTGTTTGTCTTGAATTTCGACTGGGCATCCTCGAAAGACTTTACTAACCCGCACAGCATGTCCTAGCGGGATAATCACAAGAATCTCATATTCTAGAGTCTCTGGTTTTAAACTTTCTCGACCCGGTGGTGGTATGCATATGTATGAATGCGTTGACCTCAGATCTATCAATGCATGTATAAAAGAGCCAAAGAAAAGGAATTTACCCACTATGACATCAAATGCATCTTGCTCCTCCTGGCATCGCATGGCATAAGCTCTTACTGGAGCATCTCTACTACCTTTCGGCCTCTCCACTGTGTCTGACCTAAACTGGCTTGGCCCTGCTTGGCCTCCTTTGCCTTGCCCTCGGCCTCTACCTCTGCCTTGTCCCATAGTCTGTATCGATACCAACACAACACTCCATGAACCTCTGCCAAACTGTAGCAATGGACAATCTCTTCTTATATGGTCCTTAGAGCCGCACCTCAAGCGCACTTCTGTCATCCACCAACACTCTCCTAGGTGAAGACGTCCATAATGCTGACACACTAGTAGAGGGGTAGATCTGCAGGATGCCTATATCAGTGCATTGGCTACTGATGAAATAGATCATACAGGTTGCCCCTGTATATAAGAATGAGGTCTACTTGAACCCCCAGCGTGGAATCGACTATCAAAAGATCTGTCTCTCTTACCACTAGGTTGTCCTCTACTTGGCTGTGGTGCAAGTCTATTAACCCCACTAATCTGCACGGGCTGCTGTGTCGCCAAAACTGTAACACCCTCTTATATAGTTAGGAATAATTCCAACTATATAGGAGAATGTCACCTGCCTATTACTTTAAAATTCATTTGAATTAAAGTTTCTTCTATTTTAGTTATTATATTTTAATATGTTAATGTTTTTTTCATGATGGCAATATGTCATACAATTAATGAATCTATTTTACATGCGAAATTAATAAACCATGACCATATTTTCAAACATAAGTTTGGGCTTTCATTATCCTGATATTTACAAAATACATACGATCCAAACAAAATTACATGTTCCTAACATAAAAAAAACATGTAAAACTTTTGAAAACTATAATTATACTCATCACCCATGACATGTGGACAGGAACAAAATGCATGTCATGTAAAACACCAACCCTTTGATGTGGATTTACTTTATTTGACTATGTATGGGCATGCTTCTCTTTCTGTCAACCTCTTTCTATAGGCTCTGAACCTGCGTATGGGAAAACACCCACACACTAAGCAACCTAATGCTTAGTGGTACATATGTGCATAAATATTCATACATACACTTATGATATATCATAAAAATTCCATGTTCATACTATCCAATTTTGCATATAAATAATCATAAATAATAATCCATATATCACAATCCTTTTTATAGCAATATAAAAAAAAAAATCAATTTATCATATATCAATATGAAATATTGCATACCTGGTTTACTGGTTTAACACATATACATGTCATAATTTACAAAGGTAAATTCATATTCATACCTCATTTATGAATTCTATTTCCTTGTTTCATTTACCTGACAACTAATTTTTTTTCCATATTTCTTTTTTTAAAATATTTTATATTTTAGAGCCCCAAAACTCTAAATCCGGACTATTTGGATGCGGGTTGTGAAACAGGAGCGCTCTCACCCGAGCTTAAGCCACCCTGCTCACTATTTGTATCTGTCTGTATAAGTGCTCAACCGAGCTTCTCAAGTTAAGAGCGCTCTCACCCAAGCTTAGGCCATCTTGACTGAATAAAATAAATAATTGCATGCATTTAGGATCAAAGGCGCTCTCACCTGAGCTTAAGCCACTTTATCCATATAATGAAATTTTTCATATCATCATAATTTCTACGGTACCGTAAACCCCTCAAAGGCATGCCATCTAACCTATTTCTAGTCTTAAATTAGAGAATTTGGCTTAATTGATGTTATCATCTTATTGTTTACATAAATGATCAAAATTCACATATTCATAATAATTTTCAGTTTACATGCCCTATACATATAAAACTTTCTCAATCTCATTTGAAATCTCAAATCACAACACATCATATTAATTTAGTCAATACACAATAAGAATTTTAAATATAACTAGTATCATATTATTTAAAATTAATATATATATATATATATATATATATATATATATATATATGTCACCCATTATTTAAAATACCAAATTACTAAATTTTTATTTCTGGATAGATTCCTGCCCTGATTTTGGATTGCACCTTTCACCTATTTTTGATTCGAAATTGACCTTATGGTATTCTATGAATATTTATATTAATATCTTATCTTTCATATACAAAAATAATCATATAAATCTGAATTTTCTAGCTAAATTTATGTCCAAATAACCGTATAGTCAATAAAAATATGTTCAGTATTTTTCAGAATATTCTTAGGTCCGAGATTTTGTATCAAATTTTAGGTCTAATATAAATCCTAACTAGCATTTATAATCTTCATAAAGTTTTTGTATCTATGTGTCTAATTTAATTTTCAACTAGTTTATCCCGATCTAAGTTCCAGAACAAAAGATATAACTAAAATACCATAAAATGTTTAGAATTTTCTGGGTACTTTCAAATCCGATATTTTATAAAACATTTTAGACCAACTTAGAATTAGATGTAGCATTTACACTCTTTCTAACCGTTTTAGGTCTATGTGTCTAGTTTCCTTTCCAACTTATTTCATCCTGATCCAAGTTCCAGAACAAAAGATATAATCAAAATACCATAGAATGTTCAGAAAATAACTACCCAGAATTTTCTGGGTACTTTTAAATCTGAGAATTTGTAGAAATTTTTAGACCAACTTAGAATTAGATATAGTATTTACACTATTCATAAAAGTTTTAGGTCCATGTGTCTATTTTCATTTCCACTAATTTCATCCCGATCTAAGTTCTAGAACAAAAGATATGGTCAAATACATCAAGACTATTCCAAATGAATTTTAACAAAACCAACAAACACAACAAGTTATTTGTTCACTCTTCCTTCAACATCAAATATCATTGTAATGCACCTGGTGGTGAATTCTGTGATCTCATTTTTCATACCTAACCACCAATACTTATTTTTCAACTCATGATACATCTTGTTACTTCCTGGGTCCATGACATATTTTGTCTCATGTGCTTCCTTTAAGATCATCTGTCTCAAATCTTCCACATTAGGTACGTATAATCGACCTTGGTAGTATAAACTGTTATCTGAACTAATTGTATAATCAGGTCTCTCCCCCTTAGAGACTGACTCAGCTATCTCAACTAACTTGTTGTCTTGTTTTTGTGCATCTTTGATTTCTTGGTTGAGAGTCGGACGAATGTGTAATTCTGCCAAAGTCTTTCGGCTTAATGCATCGGCCACAACATTGGCCTTACCTGGATGGTAGTCGATCACACAATTGTAATCCTTGATAAACTCTAGCCATCTTCTTTGTCTTAAGTTCAATTCCTTTTGGGTAGGAAGATACTTTAAGCTCTTGTGGTCGGTGTAAATAAAACACTTTTCCCCATACAAGTAATGGCGCCATATCTTTAAAGCAAAAACAATGGTAGCTAGTTCAAGGTCATGTGTGGGGTAATTCTTCTCAAGTGTCTTCAGCTGCCTAGAAGCGTAAGCTACTACCTTGCCCTCTTGCATCAGTACACACCCCAATCCATTGTGAGAAGCATCGCTATACATGACATATTCCTTACCAGGGACTGGTTGTGTCAAAATGGGAGCCTCAGTCAACATCTTCTTAAGTCTCTCAAAGCTGTCCTGACATTTCTCTGTCTACTCAAATTTTACATCTTTCCTTAGTAATCTGGTCAAAGGAGAAGCAATCATTGAAAAGCCCTTAACAAACCTCCTGTAATAACTGGCCAAACTGAGGAACTCCTGATTTATGTCATATTATGGGGAGGCTTCCAACTAATAACTGCCTCTACTTTGCTGGAATCAACTTTGATGCCATCTGCTGACACAATGTGTCCAAGAAAAGCCACATCATCGAGCCAAAACTCAGATTTTGAGAGCTTGGCATAAAGCTTCTGTTCCTTGAGGGTCTGCAAAACTATCTTCAAATGTTGACCATGTTCTTCCTTATTCTTGGAATACACTAAGATATCATCAATGAAAATCACCACGAACATATCCAAATATAATCTAAAGATTTGGTTCATCAATTCCATAAAGGCTGCCGAAGCATTTGTCAAACCAAAAGGCATCACCAAAAACTCATAATGCCCATATCTAGTTCTAAATGTTGTCTTAACTATGTCCTCTGTCTTAATTTTTCATTGGTGGTACCCTGATCTCAAATCAATCTTAGAGAAAACTCCTACACCCTTCAGCTGATCAAAAAGATCATCAATTCGTGGTAACGGATATCTGTTCTTAATAGTCACCTTGTTCAACTGTCTATAATCTATGCATAACCTCATAGACCCATCTTTCTTCTTTACAAACAATACCGGTGCACCCCATGGAGACACACTTGGTCTGATAAAACCTTTATCTAATAACTCTTACAGCTATGCCTTTAATTATTTCGACTCTGTCGGTGCCATTCTATACGGTGCAGCTGATATTGGTGTTGTACCTGGAGTGAGCTCTATAGAGAATTCAATCTCTCTATCGGGAGGTAGCCCTGGTAGGTCATCTGGGAACACTTCTGGGAATTCATTCACTATAGGGATATCCTTAAGATCTGGACCTCCCTTCTTATATCAATCACATGAGCTAAGTAGGCCTCACATCCCTTTCTGATCATTCTTTGAGCCTTCATCATAGATATCACTTGAGCAGGTGGTAAAAACCTTTCGCCTTCCACTACTACCTCTTCTAGTTCTGGAGTTTTAAGAACAATTGTCTTAGATTGACAGTCCACTACTGCCTCATGTTTAGAAAGTCAATGCATGCCCAAGATAACATCATACTCGTGGAATGGCAATTCAATCAAATATGCTAAAAATTCTTTCCCATGAACTATCAAAGGGCAATTTTTTTATACCCGGTTAACAATCACATTGTGTCCCAGGGGATTTGTGACCTCAATCTCATATTCTAGATTTTCACTCGTCATACAGTTTTGACTAGGTGTGCTCGTGCATACAAAGGAATGTGTAGAACCAGGATCTATTAAAGCACATAAAACTGAGTCATGTAAAGAAAACATACCCACAATCACATCAGTGGCTTTTTGGTCCTCTCTGGCCTTCATAGCATATGCCCTAGCTGGAGTCCTACTGGGTCCCGGCCTGTTGATTGTTTCTGATATGGTCTGATTAGGTCCTGCTCGACCTCCTCTAGTCTGAGTCTGATTCTGAACCCAAGCTGATCCTGCAATCTGTGTAGGTGCACTAGTAGTCATTAGAGGGCAATCTATTTTCATATGGTTCTTGGACCCACATCTGAAATAAGCACCTGTGACCATCCAACATTCTCCTCTATGGCTCTTGTGGCAGGTACCACAAATTGGAGCGCTATCTCGGATAGCCTGTGTATGTATGCTACCGGCTGTAGATGTAGCCCTGGAGGGCTGCCCCCTCCTGTGTAGTCCACCCGGTGTATAACTCCTATTATGTCCCTGACTCCTTCCATGAGACTGTCCTGGGTAGTATCGACCTTTCTTGCCTATAGATTGGGCCACTAGAGTTACTGTCTGCTTAAAACCTTCCTCTGCTCTCTTTCTCTTTCTCTTTTCAACACTAACCACTGATGCAATTAGTTGAGTAAAGTTGACATGCTGAAGTGCAGTCACAAAATCTCCAATCTCTGTATTGAGGTCATCCTCAAATCTTCTACACTTATCTCTCTCACTCATGATAATCTCTGAAGCATACTTACTCAATCAACTAAACTCTCTCTGATACTCTGTCACTGTCATCTTGCCTTGCTCAAGGTTCAGAAACTCCCTCTTTTTCTTATCTATGTAAAATGGAGGAACATATTCTTCCTTGAACTCAGTGATAAAGAATTCCCATGTCATAGGCTTTAGAGCCTCTGGTTTCAAAAGAACTGACTTTCACCAATCATAAGCATCTTCATGGAGTAGAGATATGACATATCTTGCCTTTTGGTTAGTAGGAACCTCAAGCTCATCAAGGACTCTTTCGGTCTTTTCTAACCAATATTCTGCTGTAGCAGGATCATCATCTTTTGTACCTAGAAAATTTGTGGCTCCATACTTACGAAGCTTGTCCATTTGTACTTTCAGTTTCGGTGGTGGAGGTGGAGGAACAAAAGCAGGTTGTGGTACCACTCTTGCAATCTGTTGTAGCAAACCAGCCATCTGCTGCATCAAAGGGTTTTGGTCCTACTCGGGATGTCCAGGAACCTGCTGGGTTGCAGCTGGTATAGCATTTGGACCCTGAACACTAGCTACACTGGGTTGGTTTGGTGCTCCAGTATTAGGAAAGCTATTGCTCTCAGTAACTTCATGCGCCTGAATTTCCATACTCTCTTCTAATCCTATAAGTCGACAGAGAAGTAGCCCATGTCAGAGTCATATGAGACATACAATGCATGCATGATAAACTTTTAGCCCACTTAGGTCTAGGATTGCCTAAACCTGGGCTCTGATACCACTAAATGTAACACCCTCTTATATAGTTAGGAATAATTCCAACTATATAATGTCACCTAGCTATTACTTTAAAATTCATTTGAATTAAAGTTTCTTCTATTTTAGTTATTATATTTTCATATGTTAATTTTTTTTTTTCATGATAGCAATATGTCATACAATTAATGAATCTATTTTACATGCGAAATTAACAAACCATGATCATATTTTCAAACATAAGTTTGGGTTTTCATTATCCCGATATTTACAAAATACATACGATCCAAACAAAATTACATGTTCCCAACATAAAAAAAAACATGTAAAACTTTTGAAAACTATAATTATACTCATCATCTATGACATGTGGACAGGAACAAAATGCATGTCATGTAAAACACCAACCCTCTGATGTGGATTTACTTTATTTGACTCTGTATAGGCTTGCTTCTCTTTCTGTCAACTTCTTTCTATAGGCTCCGAACCTGCGTATGGGAAAACACCCAAACGCTAAGCAACCTAATGCTTAGTGGTACATATGTGCATAAATATTCATACATACACTTATGATATATCATAAAAATTCCATATTCATATTATCTAATTTTGCATATAAATAATCATAAATAATAATCCATATATCACAATCCTTTTTATAGAAATATAAACAAAAAGAAATCAATTTATCATATATCAATATGGAATATTGCATACTTGGTTTACTAGTTCAACACATATATATGTCATAATTTATAAAGGTAAATTCATATTCATACCTCATTTATGAATTTTATTTCCTTGTTTCATTTACCTGATAACTAATATTTTTTCCATATTTCTTTTTTTTTAAAATATTTTATATTTTATAGCCCCAAAACTCTAAATCCGGACTATTTGGATGCGGGTTGTGAAACATGAGCGCTCTCACCCGAGCTTAAGCCACCCTGCTCACTATCTGTATCTTTCTGTATAAGTGCTCAACCGAGCTTCTCAAGTCAAGAGCGCTCTCACCTGAGCTTAAGTCATCTTGACTAAGTAAAATAAATAATTGCATGCATTTAGGATCAAGGTCACTCTCACCCAAGCTTAAGCCACCTTGTCCAAATAATGAAAATTTTCATATCATCATAATTTCTACAGTACCGTAAACCCCTCAATGGCATGCCATCTATCCTATTTCTAGTCCTAAATTAGATAATTAGGCTTAATTGATGTTATCATCTTATTTTTTACATAAATCATCAAAATTCACATATTCATAATAATTTTCAGTTTACATGCCCTATACATATAAAAATTTCTCAATTTCATTTAAAATCTCAAATCAAAACACATCATATTAATTTAGTCAATACACAATAAGAATTTTAAATATAACTATTATCATATTATTTAAAATTAAAACATATATATATATATATCTGTCACCCATTATTTAAAATACCGAATTACTGAATTTTTATTTCTGGACATATTCCTGCCCTGATTTAGGATTGCACCTTTCACCTATTTTTGATTCGAATTTGACCTTATAGTATTCTATGAATATTTATATTAATGTCTTATATTTCATATACAAAAAGAATCATATAAATCTTAATTTTCTAGCTAAAGTTATGTCCAAATAACTGTATAGTGCTCAGTAAACATATGTCCAGTATTTTTCAAAATATTCTTAAGTCCGAGATTTTGTATTAAATTTTAGGTCCAATATAAATCCTAACTAGCATTTATACTCTTCATAAAGTTTTTGTATCTATGTGTCTAATTTAATTTTCAACTAGTTTCATCCCAATCTAAGTTCCAGAACAAAAGATATAACCAAAATGCCATAGAATGTTCAGAATTTTTTGGTACTTTCAAATCTGAGATTTTGTAAAACTTTTTAGACCAACTTAGAATCTAATATAGCATTTACACTATTTATAATAGTTTTAGGTCTATGTGTCTAGTTTCCTTGAAAACTAATTTTATCCCAATCTAAGTTCCAGAACAAAAGCTATAATCAAAATACCATAGAATGTTCAGAAAATAACTACCCAGAATTTTCTGGGTACTTTTCAATCCGAGAATTTATAGAAATTTTTAGATCCACTAAGAATCAGATATAGCATTTACATGCTTCATAAAAGTTTTAGGTATATGTATCTATTTTCATTTCCAACTACATCCCAATCCAATTTCCAGAACAAAAGATATAGTTAAATATATCAAGATTGTTCCAGACGAATTTTAACAAAACCAACAAACACAACAAGTTATTTGTTCACTCTTCCTTCAACATCAAACATCATTGTAATGCAAATAAAATGCACAAAGGAATAAATATGCTCATATGTACAAACCTTGAAACAATGAAGTCTAAACCTTGGCACAATGAAGTCTTAACCTCTTCAAACCTTAAGCTATTATAGTTGTTTTAAGTTTTTGAAGAGAGGAAGAGGAAGGAGAGGAAGAAGCAAATGGGTGAAAGAAGAGAGAATTTGTGTATGGAAGAGTGGGAGGGAGGCTAGGGTTCTGAAATTTGGAAGAAGAAGAAGAAAATAACATTTTTATACTCATGGTAAATACCCTATTAGGTCCCCCTTGTTTTTGCCAAATATCCACTTAAATCCTTGGTTTTTATCTTATTATTATTAACTTACCCAACCTTTTTATTTATTTTATTTAACACACATAACTTAATAAAAATCCACTTATAAATATTTTTATTATATTTTATTTCCAAATTTAGTCTCAAATAATTTTAATTACAATCATTAAATATGTTAACTATCCAAGCCTAAATTGACGGGCGTTACAAAAACTCTTTCAACGGTTCTAGTAGACGCTAGTAAACTGGGGAAGCTCACTAGTTGTAAAGTGGAGACCTGCAGCTTGATCGGATCCCTCAACCCATCTTTAAAATGTCAACATTTATCAGCTTCTTTAGATACAATGCCCTCAGCATACTTGCATAAATGTGTGAATTCCCGCTCATATTCTATTACTGACATATTTTCTTGTTTCAGCATCAAAAATTCTCTCTTCTTGTCATCTATATAGATAGGAGGAATATACTGCTCCTTAAACTTCTCTAGAAAGTATTCCCATGTCATAGGGTTGGGTGCCTCTGTGCTTTGTGACTCAGATCGCTACTAGTCATATGCATGCTCCTGTAGTAGGGATATTGCATACTTATATTTCTGCTCATCTGCGCAGTATAATTGGTCAAAGACTCGCTCTGTTTGTTCCAACCAAAATTCTGCAGCAAAAGGATCATCCTCATTTTTTCCATAAAAGTCGGGTGCCCCTAACTTCCTCAGTCTCTCAACCTGTAATCCAGAAGAGCTTGGTTGACATTATGTAGCAATTCTATCATATTTCTCATGAGCTCTATCTGACATGTATCAGTAGCTGACTGATCACGTGATGAGCTAGCTCCAAGTCCCAGTGCTGCAGCTCGGCAATGACTTGGTCACGATGAAGCTCTTGACTCTGAGAGCTCATTACTCTCAGCTTCTGCCACTACTATTCGCCTTGATCCAGAAGTCAACCTTACCTATAACATAAAGGTAACTCCAAAAATTCAATTGTGGGAACACTCAAGTAATAAATATTTCCAAAATTCACTTTTACAATCCAAAAACCGCCTAAATCGGGCTCTGATACCAAAACTTTTAGTACCCTCTCACCCAAACCGTTTGTGCCCGGATGCGGAGGCGCTACTACCTGCCTTTTTTAATTCTTTAAAATGCTATTTTCTTTTATACTTGCTACAGAGCCATACATTTTTTTTATACAATAAATAATGTACATTTTATTTACATGACATAGTATTATAAATATCAATTTACTACTTAACAAATTTTGAAAACTAATTTAGAAACTATAATTATATATAATGCGAAAAGCAAAATACAGGAGTTCAAAAGCGTGTGACCCACTATTTCGAGATCGGCTGCTTTAATTTGAATAGGATCACCATTTTCTTTATCTACCACCTTCAGCTACCTTTCTATATCTGTGCGGAAGGAACTCCCACGCTAAGCTCTAAGCTTAGTGGAGCATATAGATAAGGCAATATACTATATTATGCAACAAGCATTAACATGTATCATTTTATGCATTAAAATCTTTGCATGTTATTCCTATCAACATGTTCCTATTTCATACAAATATAAATATCATGCTCACATATACAATGTTATTTTCATTTATCTGTGATGGTAAGTTTCTCTTTTAATCTCTTTAGTATTATATCTCAATCTCATATCATCATCACTCTAGTATTATATATCAATCTCATATCATCATCATTCTTCTTTTTTTATTTTCCAACTTATCTTCATTATATTGCCCACATTACTCTAAATTTGGACTGACTGGATATGGGTTATGGATCAACAGAGCTTCTCAATTCAATGGTGCTCCCACAGCTTAAGCCACATTGATTGAGTATTATTTCATCATAGATGAATAACCGAACCAAGGGCGCTCTCCGAGCTTAAGCCACCCTATCCTCAATTTATATGTGCTCAACATAGCTTCTGAAGTTAATGGCACTCCCAGATCTTTAATCAAGAAGAAGGAATAGATTATGATGAGACCTATGCTCCGGTAGCTAGATTAGAAGCCATAAGAATACTTTTAGCTTATGCATGCCATATGAATTTCAAACTCTTTCAAATGGATGTCAAAAGAGCTTTCATAAATGGTTTTATAGAAGAGGAAGTTTATGTAGAACAGCCACCAGGTTTTGAAAGTCATAATTTGTTTAACCATGTATTTAAACTTTCAAAAGCTTTATATGGTTTGAAACAAGCCCTAAGAGCATGGTATGAAAGAATAAGTTCTTTTCTTTTAGAAAATAATTTTACAAAGGGGAATGTTAACACTACTTTATTTATTAAAAAGCATAAGCATGATATTCTAATTATTCAAATATATGTTGATGACATCATATTTGGGTCTACTAATGAATTGCTATACTAAGAATTTGCTAAGTGTATGACTAAGGAATTCAAAATGAGCATGATGGGTGAGCTCAAGTTCTTCATTGGTCTACCAATAAAACAAGACAATTAGGGCATATTCATCAACCAATCCAAATATACCAAAGACTTAATCAAGAAATTTGGAATGGAATGATGCAAAAATGCCAATACTCTAATGAGCACGTCAACAAAATTGGACAAAGATGAAAAGGGTAAGAGCATTAATGAAAAGCTCTATAGAGGTATGATCAGATCACTCTTATATCTTACTACCTCTAGACCCGATATAATGTATAGTGTATGCTTATGTGCTCGCTTTCAATCATGTCCTAAAGAATCACATTTGAAGTTGTGAAAAGAATTTTAAAATATTTACATGGCTCATTGCATCTAGGTTTATGGTATCCTAGAAATTCATCCTTTCACATTATAGGATATTATGATGCTGATTATATTGGAAGTCTCTTGGATAGAAAGAGTACTTCAAGTACTTGTCACTTTATTGGTGAATGCTTAGTTTCTTGGTTTAGCAAGAAACAAGTTTCAGTTGCTTTTTCTACCGCTGAAGCGGAGTATGTGGCTGCAGGATGTTGTTGTACTCAAATCCTTTGGTTGAAACAACAACTTAAGGATTATAGACATAGTTTGGACCATATACCTATCACATGTGACAATACAAGTGCTATAAACCTATCTAAGAATCCCATTCAACACTCTAGAAGTAAGCATATTGACATAAGACATCATTTTCTTAGAGATCATGTTCAATATGGAGATATTGTATTGGAATTTATAAACACAGACAATTAATTGGCAGATATTTTCACTAAGTCTCTAAATAAAGAAAGATTTAACTTCATAAGAAGAGAACTTAGTATGATTGATGGATTAACTTTATGATTGCCAAATTTGTTGAACCTTAAATGTTAATCTTGTGTTATTGTCTCATCTTTTAAGATATGTAGTGGCAAAACTTGATGAAAAATATGTTATAAGGGATAAAAGCACCTTATAAATCCTTTAGTCTTGTTTTAGACTTAGTTTTATTTAATAAGAATTTTAGAAAATTCACGCCCGTGACATATATTCACGGCCGTGATCATAATCGCCAAAAGCTCCAGTAGCTTTCACGCCTTGCTTCATGATATGCTTCACAGTTGAAGGTAGTGAATACTATGTTTTACGCCCATAATATTTTTCTATCACTCCTGTGAAACCCTATGTTCACGACCGTAACACTTCTTCATGATCGTGAACATTACCACCAAATACTTACAGAAGCGTTCAGCTTTGTTTCACGCTTTGTCTCACGGTCACAAGTAGTGAAGATTGTACTTCACGACCGTGACTCATTTTGTCAGCACTGTGAAAAATCATCATTCACGCCCATGACCATTAAATGTCACGACCGTGAATCGTTTCATATTCTTCATCACGAGTAGAGTACCTCTTTAGCAAACCGTGAACACGATATGTCATACCCGTGACTTAGCATTCACGACCGTGAAGATGTCGACTATAAAACGTTTTCTGCCATTTTTTCTCTTATTTCTAGCTATCTAATTTCTCACATTTATCACCACATTCAATACCTTTCATAGATTTCGGCCCCCTAATAGTCTTTTCCATCTATAAATACCTTCAAAGACTCTTTCTTTCATCAGAAATCACAAAAATCACAAGTTATTCTTCAAAAATCTTGTCAGAAATTTTTCTTTTCAAAAATCAATCTCAACTCAAAAATGGAACCCGGCTCCTCCAAAAGCACTAGAAAAAAGTCTCATGCTCCAAGAAAGTACACGGACTACCTTCTAAACATCATTATGGAGCACTATCATCTGAGGTATTCAGTTCTCAAGAAAAGACCACTCATTTCTTCTCGATCTTTGAATGACACGCTATCAGAACCCTTAGTCTCGAGACAACCATGACGGAACAACTCCAGGCTTGTCATCTTAAAGATTTTGTTGATATCCATCAACTGATGATAAGGAAACCAACTCTCGAGTTCCTTAGCACCCTGTAAGTCTCTCCCACTGGTACAGTGAAATTTCAACTCTGCAAGCATCCAAACACCCTCACAACAACGGAGTTTGGTGACATGTTTAAACTTCCCTCTGACGATATCCTCATTGAAAGTGAGGTGGAGTTCTATGCCAATCCGGTATGGACTCATTTCGGACAAGATTGCAGTTAGGACGTCAAGAAGACAAAAAGCACCCACCTTCGATCACTAGTGCACAAGTACTTGCATAGGTTTCTAACCTATAACATATTTGCAAGAAGGGATAGCAACAGTGCAATTCAAAAATCCGAGCTCTTTTTCCTGGAGATGGCCCAAAGAGGCCTAACAGTGGCTCTATCTCGATGGTTTGCAAACCATCTAATCTATATTGCAATGAAGCCCTCAAAAGATATCTTGATCGGTGGGTACATGACTCACCTTGCTATCAAGCTTGGATATCTAAAGCTATAAGAGCACAACTTCAATCTCGTACCAACACATCATAGAGACCGACTAGACGTCGAGTGCTTTATCAAGATGGGAGCAACGATTCGCATAGTTCATGAAAATAACATCTACTACCGCTTCACCACTTCGGCTGGTGAAATTATTTAGGAAGACAATGATTCGAATGACTTTAAAGCTGACCTCCAAGGAATCCAGCAAAAAAAAAAAGTTCGAGTCAAGACAGCTACCCCAGAGGTTGAGCAGGAGGTTGGACAATCCTCGGCCTCCACACTGAACTTGGCTCAGCAGATGGCAGATCTTTTAGCACCTCGCTTTGACCAACTGCAGGCTTTGATTGATGAAAGGTTGGAAAACCTCAAAGATTTCATGGAGTCTCTCATGGAGAGTCTCGAGACGGAAGTAGCTCACCTTAGAGATGAATTGTCTGGCTCCAAGTCTAGCTGAAGATTTAGTTTCTTTTTACTAGTTTCTAGTATTACAAATGTAGGATTTTAATTTACTTTTTAAATCTTTGTACTCTTACATTTGGTATTAATATAATTGCATTAGTTTTTCCTTTATGATTTATCTTTTATGTTCTTTTTTGTTGATGACAAAAGGGGGAGAACCTAGCAATATAAATGAATTAAATTGATATACAAGTTATATGAACGCAAATGTGTTGATACTTTGAATATACCTTTAATATACTTTGCATATAATTAACTAGTTAAAAGCAAACAACTTGATATACTTTGAATATACCTTCAATATACTTTGCATATACTTAACTAGTTAAAAGCAAAAATTTGGTATACATTGGATATACTTTGCATATACCTTACATATACCTAAACTAGGAAGCAAACATCCATGCTACACTTTATCAATTCTTAAAAATTCTTACAGTTTATTATTTTTTATCTTAAGCATCTTTTGAGGGGGAGACTTCTCAAAAGGACATATTGCTAGATTATTTGTCACCATCAAAAAGGGGGAGATTGTTAAACCTTGAGGGGTATTTCCATCATTTTGATGCTAACAAATGAAATAGCAATAATATATTTAATATATTTGTTCTAAGTTTATTGAACAGGGTATGAAACATGATGCAAGAATGGAAGACTAACTTTAAAAGTCAAAAAAATGAAGAAATAGCATGTTCACGCTCGTGACTGTTTATGTCATGCCTGTGATATAGCTTAGCGCCAACTATCCAACATTTAAAGACCACGGCTTGAAAGGATATTCACGCTCATGAAAGAATAAAGTCATGCCCGTGATCAAACACTTCAATTCCTTCCAGAATGCTTCACGGTCAGAGTCACCACTTGGACCACAGCTTGGAAGAACATTCATGACCGTGACACAGGTATTCACGACCGTGAATGAGGAAAGAGAAACATGTCAGGTGCAAAATTAAGAGTTGGTGCAACAGCTATTTTAGCATTAAATGTAACCAAACAGCTATAATTTGCCAAAAAAGTATAAATGCAAGTCATTTATGAATCTAGAACATGAGAATAACAATTACTTCGAATCAAAATCTTGTTGTAACCATTTGTACATTAATTACTTTCAACAAAACTTTAATTCTCTGTAAAAATATTTTTGCTCATAATTTCTGAGCATTATAGATTTGTTAGTATTTCTCTTTGTAATCTATTACTCAAGTGAGTTTGGGTATATTGGGTTAAGAGTAGAACACTTGTAAGGGTTATTTATGTGAGCTATAAAATACAATGAATTGGTTTATTGTGTGAGCCATTAAAACACAAGGGATTTCTAGATTAGGTATGATCCATTGATAGAAACATTATAGTTGGGAGTGAGCTTGTAAAACTCCATTGTAACACTTAGTGTGTTAGTGAAATTCCCAATTGAGATTAAGGAGATGAGTAGGGTTTGTTAACACTTGAACCTCTATAAATTTCTTGAGTGATATCCTCCTATCCCTACTCTACTTAACTTTTCATTCCGCACTTAAAAGGTTAAGAAATTTTAATATCCAATTCAACTCCCCTTCTTGGTTCATTATCTAGGCAACAATTTCTTTAATTTCAGTGAATAAGTTTTTATTACCAGTCATATGTTTAGAGCATCTACTATCAATAAGCCATATATTTTATTTGTTGTGGATTTTAGACTTATCTACAAGAAAACAAATTACGTTTTGTTTTTAGGTACCCAAATATACTTGTGTCCTTGGAGGTTAGCTTTGGAAGGTTTTCAATATTCATTCCTTATCGGAAAATATAAATTCATATGACCATATTCTATGCAATAATGACATAGTTTAGTTTTAAGAAGTTTTACCTTATAGCATGACGTTTAAGCCTTACTACTTGTAAAGGTGCATGATGTATATAAGAATATGCTTGTGTAGTGTGTGAATTCCTAAGTACACGTCTTTTATATTTAAAAGTATGATTGACATTTTAAGATCTACCTCTTAAGTTATGTGATCGCCCAATATTCTTTCTTTGAATAGGGGATTTAGTGTGTGTCTTATGTTTAGCTTTCAAAGTTATTATCTCAATGGAGGAAGTTTATGGTGTACTAGATTTAACAAATATAGTACTAGGTACAAATGATATTGATGCTCCATTAAAATCTAGTCCATGTCTCACTAAGGGAGGTATTTGTGAAATAATAAGAGTATCTAAGTTTTCCTTCCATTTGTGAAATTTTAAAATAAAATTTCTAAGTTCCTCAACTTTATTTTTCAAAATTTTATTTCTTTAAATAAGGTCTTAGTTGTGGGTTTTGAGTAAAGTTCATCTAATGATTTTTGGAGAGTATCATTAGAGGTTTTAAGTTCAAATTTTTCTTCTTGTAAAACTTCAATATTCATTTTTAACTTAGAATTATCATTCTTATGAATCTTAATCTTATTTCTATATTTTTCTAATTCTAGATTTAAAACTTATATAATACTAAACTCATCATTGTCATTATCGATATCAACATTATTAATATCATTACAAGAGTGAAAGCAAAAATGACTTATCTCGTTCATGAAATGATCCTCTAAAGCCATGAAGCACAGGTTGGCCACTTTTTCTTCATTGTCCTCATTTTCACTTGAGGAGCTATCATCATCCTATGTGGCTTTATAATCTTTGTCCATCTTGAGCTTAGGAAAA
This sequence comes from Triadica sebifera, assembly GCA_023653625.1. NCBI lineage: Eukaryota > Viridiplantae > Streptophyta > Magnoliopsida > Malpighiales > Euphorbiaceae > Triadica > Triadica sebifera. Next base: position 9,198,816 of record CM042905.1, read on the forward strand.
TTTGGTTTGATATGCCATTTCTTTTCACATTCATAGCACTTTACCTCATCTTTGCTCTTTTATGATGAGTCATCTGAAAAGTTTCTTAAAGCTCTTTGCTTAAAGTTTGGGAATTGCAAAACTTATTATTTATCATTCTTTTTTATTTTTATTGAGAATATGGCAATATCCTTATTTTCGTACTCACTTTTCTCTTCATCATCTTGAGTTACTTCTTGAGATTTTGAAGTACAGGCTTTAAGTGCGAAAGGTTTTCTCTTTTCAGGTTTTGCTTCAAGTTCTCTATCTCTTATGACAGTCATCTCATGTGTTAGAAGCTTGTTAATAAGTACATTGATTGGCATGGTACTCATATCTTTATTGGGTTATTGTATACTAGTGAGTTTTGAACCGTAGTCTTTGAGTGGAAGGCCTCTAAGGATTTTGTTTTTGACTTCTTCTAAGTTCATACACTTTCCAAGCTTTCTCATACCATTAATGATGGCTAGAAAATGGTTCGTCATATCAGTAATGGATTTGTTGGGTTTCATCTTGAATAGTTCAAACTCAAATGTAAGAAGTTGAATCTTTTTAGATTTTACTTGCTTGGTTCTTTCGTGATAATTCTTCAATTTCTTCCACATGTTATATGCAGTAAGAAAATGTTGAATTCTACCACACTCTTCAATGGATGGAGAGCTTGCAAGAACTATCATTATCTTTTTATTTTTCCATGTGCTCTTTTCTGAGGCTCTGTCCAGTCATCTTCACCATCCACTCCTTTCTTGATCGATGATGTCCATTCTTTCTACACATTATCCCATACATCAATCCCCATGCTATCAAGATATGTCTCTATCCTGAACTTCCAATGGGCATAGTTAGCTTTATCAAAGTAAAGCATGAGACTTTGAAATCCTTTGTTGGCCATTTATTGATCTTTACTAGCATTGATTAGGCTTTAATGTTAGACTTAGCTCTAATACCAATTGTTGCCCATACAATCACTAAGGATGGATAAATTAGTGGACAATTAGAATTTTTCTCACAAAGATAAATAAACAAAATATTAAAGAAGTAAGGTAAGAGAATTTTAACAAACAATTTATAGAGATTCAAATATTAACAAATCCTACCTCTCCCCAATCTTAATTGGGTGTTTTCACTATCTCATTCAACGAGATACACAAGAGTTTTGCTAACTCACTCCAAACTAGGTGTTTCACTCTTTAATCACACCAAACCTAAATTCCTTTGTGTTTTATTGGTTAACATAAAAACGAAATTATTGTGTTTTATGGACCACACAATAAACCCTTACAATTATTTTAATCTCAACCAAACTCACTCAAAATCACTCTTTGAGTAATTGCTTGACAAAATAAACATTCAAACTCAAGATTACTTGAGCTTTACAAAATCAAAATGAGAATAAGATGAAGTAATACAAAGAATTAATGCATAAACTCTCAAAAATTATTTCTAAAGTATTTCTCAATGTAATGAAGTTCTTATTGCCCATATTGATGATCTTCCATAAGGGAAATGAGCTATTTATATAGTTCATTTGTAATCTAGTTGTTAGAGATGCATTAATCCAAAATCTAGTCATTCAACAACCTTGGAGCATGTTGTAACGGATATATTTCTATATCTTTATGGGCATGACAATGTGTTTCACGGGCGTGACTTTCTTGACCTTCAAATTTCAAATTTCTAAATCGCGACATTCACAGGCATGATTTGTTTCTTCCAAGCTATGAATGAGGTCGTGAAACAAGCCATGAATGATTCTGACTGTTGGACTTTTTAGCACTTGTCTTTCACGAGCGTGAACAATGTCTTTGATTGTTATTGTGTTGAATTTTTGAATTTTTTAGCGCTTCAAGTTCTTCACAGGTGTGACAATGAGTTTTATGGGCATGAACAACTTCCTTTTGTAAATATTGACTTTGTTTGATTTGATTTATTTTATATTTTATAATCCAATAAATATTTAACATGTTTAATCATTTAAACACAAAGTATGGTTAAATTCCTTATTGCTCAACTATCTATCATCAAAATTATGGGAACATCCTTCAAGGTTCAACACCCATTAGTAAATGAATTATTTTGCCTCACTCCCCAAATAAGGAAAACAAATAGATACCAGACTTGACCTTCCACAATTCCAACACAACAAATACATCTAGAATGGAGCAAATAAAATAACATTAATTGAAAAGCCTTTTTAAAAAAAAACTCAAAATCTATAATAGGAATCAAAAAATTAAATTAAATTAAAAAATAACACATATATGAAAGGAAAATAAACAGAAAACAAAAGAAAAATTATAGTAGCAACAAAAAAAAAAGAAGTAATAAACTTGAGATCCACATAATAAAAGACAAAAGAGAAAAAAGAAGGAATTACGTATAATAAATAGATTTGAGATATACACAACAAAAGCCAATGGAAAAATGGAAAAAAGAAACGAGAACTTAAATTGAAATAAATATTACAACAATTAAACACATAAAAAAAACAAATGTCTTATAAAATATAAAAAAACAAGTGCCTTATAAAAAAAATAAAAACCAAAAAATATGAAAAAAAATCATATTCAAGTACAAAATAACACACCTGAACAACAAATAAAAAAAATAAAATTAATAAAAACAATATACAAATTGACAATAAGGGAAAATGAGAGAAGAAAATTCACATACCATTTTTGTTCTATATTTAAAAGCAACTTCAATGGCTATTAAATACATGCAATGCCCTCTAAAATCTTCAAAAGCTTATGATTAGCAAGAGTTAAAGAGAAAGGATGAATAGGTCAAATAGATCTGTAACGCCAATAATTAGAGCTAAGTAAATAAGAGGGATTAAGGAAAGTTAAGTATGTGTTTAAGAGTTAGAGTATATGGAGAGAGTTGAAAAAAAATAAGAAAATGAAATGTCACATAGTTCACGCCCGTGACAATGCTTTTATGACTGTGAACCATCCTGAGATAAAATTTTGGGTTTAAGTTGATTCACGACTGTGATAATAGTTGTAATACCCATGAACATTGTCAAACATAAAATTCCAACAATTGTTCTTTCTTTCTCTCACGAACTAAAATGAAAAGTAAACCTAGAACTTGAATGTTCTTCTTATCAAAGACCAAGTCTTGTGTTCTCTTGATTTTTAGACCTTAAACACCAAACCAACACTAAAGATCAAAGTTTAAATAAGTTCTTGTAGGAGAAGAGCTTAAAGCATCAAGAAGAAGTGCATGACGATGACATTTTATTGGCTGGTGATGGGCCAAACAAAGACAACATCATTTTGCTCATTGGTGAGGGTAGAAATAGGTCCAAGTGATGTTGTTTCTCTATTGAAGGATTTTAGGAGGCTAGATTTGGAAATGCACTATATATACTATAATGCTTTCCAAACAGGTTTTAATGATATAGATAGATGTGTCAGCATTTAAATGCAACCCAATAAACCTTTTGTTAATTATTAGAACATTTGATCTCTTTTTTCTAGTATTATATGCCACTTTGAAAATAAAAAGGTGTGATTTTATTCTGTCATTTCTATTTTGATGTGAGAAAGGAGAATATTCAATTTGAAATAGAAGGACAACACAGACATTCTGTAAGTGGTGACTAAGGGACTATGGTGAATTTTATAAAATTTTGTGACATATAATTAAAGTTCATGAAATTTATATATTTGATTTCAATTGGAATTCATTTAAAATACCTATTATCAATCAACTGGGTTCAACTTATTCATCTGTGTCATTTGCTTCTTCTTCCTGAATTGAAAAATTCTTAGACAACGCACTTCCAAATGTTGGACTCGTTATATCCAACAATGTAATTCTTGGAGAAGAAGAATGAGACCATAATACAAAATGTCCGAAAAAATGGTTTTCTTATGATGAGTTTCATGGGATCCAAGTCGTGCTAAAAATATAAAGAGTAGGATGTCCTCGCTTGGAATGGCCTAGGAGTATCGGATGCATATGTTTGCGATGATCCAAACATTGAATCTGATTGCAGACCAGTTTGATTGTGAATCGTGATATACAATAGGTAGTGGTATAGACACACATGTAGATATTAGGGGAATGATTGGAATTTCTTGCTGAAGCTCCAGAAAATTCCTTTATCAAGTCCTACATCAGACCAATCATGGTGGACCAATGTGAGTTTTTTCATTAATGACAACATTTGAAAATAGTGGTTAAGACTTTGATGTTTATGACGACTGCATGACAACAAGTCTCCATTATTGTTGAACACCACATAAAAATATATTTAATACCATCTATTTGCAAAAGACTTTTATAAAATAATAAAATTTTAATATCAAGATAATTTTGACGTATTATTCATGATTGGTTAAAAATAAATAAAAAAATAAAACTCACAAACATTCTATGAGCACCGTCTGGAGAAATTCATTGCCACGTGACATGACGATACCACTTCATATACTAAGAATGGCAATGATAATGGAGCCTTTCTACTGCTGGGCTGAGAAGGAAAGAAGAACTGTTCTAGAGGTGAATTCAAGTGAACATAATTTGATGTAATCTTTTGTCATTTTGTGCACTGTGAAACAGTTGATAATTATTTCTCTCTAATGTTTCATTCGGTTCAGTATAGCATTTAACATCTCCTGTATCTGCTTCATATCCATGGGAATGAACTTGGTGGTCCTGTGAATTGATTTGTGCTGGTGACACAGGTATTAGAAGATTTTTCTTCTGTGCAAATGCCATTTGAGTGGCTGGTCCAATTGGTTCCTCCATTGAAAACAAGTGCATTCTCCATTTCTTCTTCCCCTGCAGTTCACCCCAATCAAGGGCATTTGACAATGAATGTTGTCTCATGGGCACTTGACAGTGAATGTTGTCTCATGGACAACACCTTTAAAGAGGAAGCAGACTGGTCTGTGCTCCATGTGGCTTGCCAAACTTAATCCACAACAAAGTACTGGTGCACAATAAACTTCAATCGTGTAATTCAAGTCGAGAAAAATGTGCTTAACACCTAAATCTATTTTTCATGGGCAGGTGTATATATTCCAGCATGGTTTCACAAAGGTTCCCTTCCTCTTCCACCGCCATCACTTCCCCTGATTCTTGTAGGGCCTGGGACTGGATGTGGTGCCTTTTCGTGGATTTCTGGAGGAAAGAGCCCTACAAGATGTGTCTGGTGGAGCTGCTCTGATTATATTCTTCTTCGGTTGCCGAAATGAGAAGAATGACTTTTTATACAGAGAGTGTCTCATGCAGGTAATGGTGAGTTGCTTTCAAAAGAAAGAGGTGGAGGTTTTTATGTTTCTTTTTCAAGAGACCAACTAAAAAAGGTGAATGTGCAACATAAGATACGAGAAAATAGCCGGAGGGTTTGGGATTTGGTGTTAGAGGGAGCATCGATCTATGTTGGAGGATTTTCTACTAAAATGCCTTCAGATGTCTTGTCGGCCTTAGAGGAAACTATATCAAAAGAGGCTGGAGTTCCAAGGGAAACTCTGCCGGGATGCAACTTAAAAGATAGGAAAAGGATGGTAGATACCACGTTGAAGCATGGTCTTGAGCTCTACTTAGTTCGTTACTTTTCGGGGCAATTCAAGTACCTGTAACTTCAAATTGCTGAAATAATTTATACAACATTTGATATAGGCAAACGAATTTCATCACAGTGACCAATAAGTAGGAATGGGATAGAATAGTAAAATTGAATTTCTATTGGAATATCAGCAGATTAGACTCGTTTACTTGTGATTTGCTTGAGGTGTAAGAATTTTTTTTTCTCAATGAAATATTGGATTTTTATTACTCTTATGTTTGAGTTCATGCATTTAATAAGCTAATTCATCCTTAATATTTCACTTATTATCTTCAACAGGTTGTATCATTGAAGTTCAGAATATGTTCTCAGCAAACTAGTTGGCAAGCAGAAGACATGTTTGGTATTTATGTTTGGATTTTTTTTGTACATTTGTAAATCATCATTCACATTTCTATTTTGATCTCTATTTTGGTGGTTCAACTTCCTGCTGAACTTTAATGTGGCCTCTTAATTTTTATTTTTAAATGAAGTTATTTTAATTGGATTTGCACAGAATTTTCGTTGGAATTTAACTAGGAAAATTATATATTAATTGTCATTAAAGATTGAATATCAAACCTTTATTGCTCAATCAAATTTCTGAAAATAATTTTTGGGTAATAATTGACAATGATATTCTGGTTAACAATGCCTAACTGAAAAAAAATGCTGCCAAGGAAGCTTATAGAAAAATAAAATAAAATAAAAATTCTTTATCGCTTTTAGTTAGGCTTTTAATGTTTTTTTTTACAAGTAGTCTCGAAACTGAAATTTTTGCAAAGGGTTAACCCCTTTTGCTACTAGTCACATGGTTGGGCAACGTTTTGTTTTAATTGAAGTGAACACATTAAGTTTTCAATTTTTTTAATTAGAACAATTGGTCAAATTTACCACTAAATGTGGATGTAAAACTGACATAAAGCTTTTTTTGTCCATCTAACCTACGTGGCACACTAAGTCTAGCAACGTCAGCCTTCTCTCTTCTAGTATTCTTTTTTGTTTCTTCTCTCCTCTTTTCTATTGTTTCAATCTTCCTCGTTCTTTAGAGCATTTTTACAAATACATTACAAGCATAAAATCCAAAGCCAACCCTTTTCCTCAAATCCTTCAACCAAAAACTAGTTTACTTAAAGATCACAAGAGCAAAAATAAAGATGATAAAAATAAAAAACACACACCCCAAATTTGTGAATAATATTAATTATGAAACTTTCCACGTCAATTTTCTATCCACATTTTACAAGAAATTTGACCAATTATTCTAATGTGTTTAATTGGAAAAAAAAAAAAGAACTTAAGGAATCTAACCGGGAAAAAAAAGTTAGGTTATTTTTAAAAGTTATTCCTAAAATTAAAATAAAATAAAATTCCCGATGTTTTTAGTCTAAACAGCTTAGTTTTCTACTACCCTATTCAACAATCACAGGAAGCTATATAAATTTTTTTTTTTAAAATTGACATCTTCGTTCTCATAAGCTGCCCTTTCTCTTCTGCCGCGGCGTATTCACATTTTCACATAGGGAGAAGATGTCAGCATCCATGGCAATACAACCCAGAATCAATTTCTCTTTAAAACCCTCCAAATTCACTTCAAAACCCCTTTTCTTTGGAACTTCTAAATCCCATATTTTTTCTTTTCAACCCAAACCCTCTCTTCTGCACACACGCTCGCCTGCTGCTCGCAAAATGCTTCAAATCACTTCAAAACTCAAACTTTCCGCTTCATCAGTTGACCCAATTCTCTCTGAAGAAGCAACACCCACAATTAAAGAGGTGGTTTTTTCTTTTTCATTTTATCTATGCACGTTTTAGTTTTACTTGTTCTTTTTGTGGGTTTGAATTTTTAAGTGAGCTAGCCGTTTTACCTTCTTGTGAATGGAAGTAACGAACACAACTGGGTTTTGTAAAAATTACGTGGATTGGGTTTACTAAGTAATTATCTCTATTTTACTCTGTATCTGTTTTTCAATATCAAAGGAGGATTGTCTCTGATGATATTCTATTGTTAATATTATTTTTAGAAGCTTGGGGTGGTGGTGAAGCCAATGGAGAAACCAAGGATAGTGTTGAAGCTGATTTGGATGCAAAAGGCAATTGGAGTTGCACTAGATCAAGTGATACCAGGCTTGGGCACAATCCCTTTGAGTCCCTACTACTTCTGGCCCAAGGAAGATGCTTGGGAACAGCTTAAAATGTTGCTTGAAAGAAAGCCTTGGATATCCAGGAGGCAAATGCATATCCTTCTCAATCAGGCTACTGATATCATCAACTTGTGGCAGGAAAATGGTTGCAATTAACATTAAGTTACAAATCCTCAGAAAAAATAATATTTGGAAGTTAGAAGTAATGTGGAACGATTTGGTCAATATTGATGGAGGGACTATTGAACAGGGCCTGAAATTTGGAATCCACTATGCTGTGGGTGGACAGAAATTAACTCCAATCCTACTGATTTTTGTTTAAGAAGAGGGATTGTTGAGTAAGATTGGAATTTATTCCAATCTGCTCCTAATGGTTACCCTCTGTATTGTGAAAGGACCAGAATTAATGGTATCCTATTAGGGATTAGGATTTCCTTGTTGTAGGCTCTCACACTGGATTTGTTTCTCCTGTTTGTTGCTTTATGTTGAAATTATCTTTCTTTATTTATTTGTTTTTCCTAAACATAAATGCCTGGTATGTTTGTATATTTGATAGTAGTGCGTTGCATACTGATTTATAGGTACTTTTGAAGAATGCTGCTTGGTGTGTGGCATACTGATAGTTGTACATGCCATTTAAGAGTTCCTGTTGTACAGAGGAAACTGGATGATAGAATATTTTTATCTGCTATAACACAATCAAGACTCAATGCCCTAGCGAGAGACAGCTATGGAAACTTTAAACCATGTTTTCCTTTTTGAATTTTCAAATGCCAGGCAGTGGAGGACATTGGTCAACCTTTCTTAATTATCCACGTTGTATTTTTCTGCTTCATGCCTTTCTTTCGGATAGTGAGTGAGGTTATAATGCAATCGATACTCTTGGTTGCCTGAGCATGTTTGTATTCATCTAGAGGCACATTGAAGTGGAGCATCAAACAAGTGTATGATAAGCAACGCATCTCTGCATCCATACTGGAGAAACTGTTCGGTGTGATGATCATGTTGCAAAATTTTTTGCTTTCTATCTGTTTGGTGTGAGGATTATCTGTTTGTCTTATGGTTGCCTTAAGAGATTCTTAATAAGTTAATTAACTTACCACTTTAGTTTTTGAGTTTCAGAATAGCAAATTGAATACTGGTATTTATTCAATATAAGATTAATCATCTATTGAAGCTATTATATTCATCATCATTACTGTAAATAGTGCAAATTAGTAATAAGTAATTGATACCTAAATAATGTTTCAGTACTGAATCTACATGCAGTCTATATAATATCAATGAAAAAAATAGGAATCTCTCTATAGCGAACATTTAAACCAAGAAAAGCAATATATCCTCTTCTCTCCTGTACACCTCTCAGCGCCCCTGTAGTCTCCTAGTTCTCTTTAATAATATCTGCTGTCTATCTTGAATGCTGTGAATGTAACTGCTCCTTAAGATTTTATGTGTGCATTGCTGTCAACTTTGCCTGTTCTTTCATGGGATTTAATATAGCATTAGCATGAGACTTCGGTGGAATCCACTTTGGGAATTGGAGGCTTGTTTCTGTAATCATCGGAGCAATATCCCTCTCCAACTGTATTGGAATGGCCAATTTTTTGGATGCAGAAATATTCTTGTCTGAATCTGAACTTAAAGTAGATAATATAGTATCATATCCAGGCTTATTTTTGCATTCTTCCATTTCTGCCATATCTTCGTCTTCTGTATCAGACTCGATTAGTTAATTGGATGTATTTTTTAATGAATGTTAATGTATGCGAGTTTTGCATCTGTCGTGAATCATCATATATGCCAGTTGGAAGTTCAGGTGTAGGTGAACCCCCAGCGTCGTCGTGATTAAAATCACTATGTTAATCTTCATCATTATCTAGAGATTTGGATTTCAAGAGATTGACAGCTGCTCTTGCTGCAGCTGCTGCATAAGCTGCTGATTCGAAAGCCTCTAGAGCAGCAGCAGCTGCATCTCTGTACTTCTTTGTTGCTTTCACCGACTCAGGCAACTTCTCATCAGCATTCAACTCAATTGAGTCTTCATCATGATGCTCTGTAGATGACTTGTAAGATTCTTGCTGCTTCTGCTTCTGGCAATCATTTAATGTCTCCTGAAATGAAGTTAAAAAGCAAAATTATTATTTATGTTCCTTACAAGCTGTACTTAGTGTATGATTGACAAGTTTTGTACCTCGACAACAGCAGGAGCATCTTCTACCAAATCCAGGACAATACCATTTTGAGCAGCAGTATCCTTGAGAACTTTCAATTTGCTTTCTAAGCTCGGTCGTCGCATTGAAAGGTTTTGTATAATCTAAGCCAAGAAATAGCAATTGTTAGAAGAAAAATCATAAGGTAACCTTGTCTACAAAAAATTAACACAAAACCTTAGGATTCACTCCACAGTTGCTTCCCAACTCGACAGCACGAGCAACAAAATCCCTCCCGAATCTTGATTTGAAAATTTCACGAATCTCTTGTAGCTCTGGAAATTCTCCACATCTAGAAGATGCAAAGATCAAGCTTGATATTGCTTCCTTTACCTCTTCATGGCATTCCCTATATATAAATATAACATAAAAAGAAACACATCCAAGAAATTCAACAATCCCAACCAAAGTAGGAAAATAAACAGCACCATAAGTAAAGAAACTAACTTCTCTTTAAGCATCATAATCCTATCTATGAGGAGGTAGCAGTAGTCTTCTATCTTAACAAACACATCTATCAAATTCTGCTCCTCGATCATATGCTCAACCTGTCGAAGTAGTAAATAATTAGGCAAATAATTACTCAAGAAAGAGGCAAGGATAGAATGGAACAGTGAATAATTACGCGAAGAAGAGCTCGTTCTTGATGACCGAGATTGAGAAGTTGAAGAACATCAGATTTTGCAAGAGAATAACGAACTTGTCGCTGATTCTTGAGGATGGCAACTCTGGAAATTGCAAGTTTTGCAAGAGTCTTGAATTTAGAGGCCTTGAAATTTCTTCCAAGAACAGCACCCATTTTTCTTCTCTCCTTTTGGTTTATGCAACTCAAAGTCTCAAACAACCTGAAGAAACCAGAAAGCTTTCTGCAACTTAAACTATTTCCTTACCGAAAAAATTTGGGTTAAGGTGCAAAATTACACTTGGGATGTGACTAATAATTAGGGATGATCATTCAGTCAGATTCGGTTTTAAAATGAACCGAATTAACATAAACTTAACTGAATTGATTTATATTTGAAATAATCAAACCGAATTAAAATATTTTGATTTGATTTGATACAGTTTAATTGGTTTTATAAATTAATTAATTAATATAAATTATTATTATTATTATTATATTTTATCAACTATAATACATTAGAATGAATCACCACAACTTTATTAATTATAATAAATTAAAATTAATTACCACAACTTTACGAATTACAATATATAAATTATAATCAATTAATATAACTTTATAAATTAGAATAAAATAAATTAAAATATGATAAATTTACATAACGTATTGTTTTATCAATTATCATAATTAATATAAATTAAAATTAATTTCTGTAATTTTATAAATTATTATAAATTAAAATAAATTATTGTAACTTTATAAATTAAAATCAATTATAATAATTTTATTAGTTACTATAAATTAAAACTAGTTCATATAGTTCATGACTTTATCAAGTACCGTAAATCAAAATAAATTAGCATGAAATTCAGTCATTCTGTTTAATCGGCTTTTAATATTAAAAATCGAACCAAATCGAAACTGAAATGTGCATGGAGAACCAAATCTAATAAAACGAAACGGAACTAACCGAACTAAATTTGGTTCAGTCTTCCATTTTATTTTGGTTTTGCACACCCCCTCTCCACATAAGCTAAGTTTATTAATAATTTAAGCCATATATGCCCCGTATGACTTAAGCTAACAGATATGTTAAATTTATTAATAATTTAAGCCATATATGCCACGTATGACTTATGGAAAAAGAAAAATAAAAAAAATAACCGTGTAAGAACAGAACCTCAGGCTTATCAGTGGTAGCAGAAGCGGCAACGGCGGCAAGGTAGGCCTCAGGCTTATCCGGCTTAGAGAACATGAGAGGTTGATCCTTTGCCTCTTCATCGTTGTCTTCAAGAGAAGCGAAGAATCGGGAGGCCTCGTTGGCCACTCGATACAACTTATTGCAGGAGATGAAGCTGTTGTTGTAGTATTCAAAGTCATTTAATGTTGTCATTTTAGTTGCTGATATGACATCCTAGTTTTTAGATGTTTGTTTTATTTGTTTAGAAGTGGCCGGTTGTTGTCGTGACTGTAAGAGAAAGTGGTCATTAGTTGTTAAATGGAGTTAGTGGTCAAGAGTCTATTGCTTTTTTATTGGAATTTACCATTTATGTAAGTCTATTTAAAGGCCTTTGGTTAATTGAATAAGAAACAACATTCAGAGCACTTTCATCTTATCATTTGTTCTCAGCTTTATTTTGTCTTCACCTATTTTCTTTATATTGTAATCAGCCTTTGAGTGTTAAAAAAAACAAAACAAAACAAAAAAACAAAAGATAAGTCCAAAGGAAACACAATGTAGGTAGATAGAGTCCACAATTGTGTTTTTTTTTTTTTAATTTTCTATTTTGTGGCAGCAAAAGCAATGACATTTGAGGCAACGTTTGTGCAACCAGTTATTCGGCATGAGGTATTATTCGCGACACTCATGGAGATTGGATTGTTGGAACGACCAAAAACATTGGTATGGGCTCCAAGCAGAAATCTAGGGGGTTTATGATCTTCTGAAATCTTACTTGGAATAGGGACTATCAAAATGTAATTCTTGAGCTTGACGGTAGCCTGGTGATTGATATTATAACTGGAAGTCCAATTACTAAAGTAAAGGTAAAATTGTTATTTACATATAAAATTTGACATATTTTATTAGTATTTTATAAGATTCAAAATTTATGTTGCCCAGATATTAAGCCAAGAAGAAGGGTTGAATTGGAGTTTCAAAAAATTAAACTTTAATATGCGGAAATAAATAATTAATTTTAGGAAAGAGAGAAAATTTGACACAGAGATTTATAGAGGTTCGGGTGTTAACAAACCATACTCCTCTCCCCAATCGCAATTGGGAGTTTCACTAACACACTAAGTGTTACAATGGAGTTTTACAAGCTCACTCCACACTATAGTGTTTCTCACAAGAGCTCATACCTAACCAGAAATCTCTTGTGTTTTAATGGCTCACACAATAACCAATTTCTTGTATTTTTACAGACTCACACAAACAACTTTCACTTTGTGTTTTTACAGGCTCACACAATAACCTTTTAATTTGTATTTTAGAGGCTCACACAACTAACCCTTATAAGTGTTCTACTATTAACCTAGAAATACCCAAAGCTCACTTGAATAATGATTACAGAGAAAAACACTCACAGATCTTAATTGCTCAATAAATGAAGAGCAAAAAAAATTTTACAGAGAATAGATTTTGTTCTCAAAGTATTGAATGTACAAATAGCTTGAAATAAGATTTTGATTCAAGGTATATGTTATCCTCTTGTACTGAATGCATAAATGACTTTCATTTATACTCTCATGAATGAATATAGCCGTTGAGGTGCATTAAATACGAAACTAGCCATTGTACTAAATATATAATCGTGCCTGATATTTTTCTCTTTCATCATTCACGGGCGTGACTATGTTTGTCACGGGCGTGACATTTATTCCCAAGCCGTGACTGAAGTGATGACCTTGGTAGTGAAGCTCTCTAGAATATTTTGACACATTGACTCACAGGCGTGACATACACATTCACGGGCGTGACAAACTTCCCAGCCGTGATTCAAGTGGTGACTTTGGTCATGAAGCTCTCTGAATGAAAATGCATGAACATTCACGGGCGTGACGTTTTGATTCACGGGTGTGACTGAAATGTCCACTTCACAGTTTGTTCTTCCTTCATGGCCGTGAACTTCAAATGTTGGTTTTAGTAACGGTTAGCTCTTTCACGGTCGTGACACATAGAGTCACGGCAGTGAACATGCTACTTCCTGAATTTTATCTTTCAAGGATTATTCTTCCAATCTTCATTCTTGCTATTTTAATGCATGTCCTATTTAATAGACTTGGACAACAAGTATGTTAAATACAATATTGCTATTTTATTTGTTATCATCAAAATGACAGAAAATACCCCTCAAGGTTTTAACAATCTCTCCCTTTTTGATGGTGACAAATAATCTAGCAATATGTGCTTTTGAGAAGTCTCCCCCTCAAAATATACTTAGGATAAAAAATTTATAAAATGCAAGAATTGTAAAGAATGATGTAGCATTGAAATAAACTTAACTAGATTTCAAGTATATACAAGTTATATGAGAAGTATATCCAATATATACCATAATTCCTTTTTAAGGCTTAAAGTATATGTAAGGTATACTTAAGGTATATCATGGCATATTTATTTTTGTAACTTGCATGAAGGTATATGCAAAGTGTACTTAAGGTATATCTAATGTGTATAAAGATCATTTTCTCAATTTTATACTTTGCATATGAATTCTTGAATCAAAGTTTCTAATCCCTTTTAATCTATTTCAATGTCAATTCATAATTTAATTTTAATTTTTGATTCATAATTCATTTACCTTATTATATATTGCTTAGTTGCTAGTATGATACCATTATTCTCTCCTATAATACATTGCTAATTTTCTCCTATATTGCTAGTTCATTCTTCTCCCTTTTTGTCATCAATCAAAAAGGATATGAAAATGATAAACTAAGCAAATATATTATATAAAGAGAAATACAAACAAAGTTAAATTAAGTTCATAAAGGAAATTGAAAATTTCCTACACAACAACAAACATAAAAGAAATAAACAAGCAAAAACAAGCAAATTTAGGCTACAATCTAGCCTAACTCCTATCCGGATATCCTATCACGAAGTCTAGCAACTTCAGCCTCAAGGTTGTCCATCTACTCCATGAAGTCTTTGAGGTTCTCCAACCTCTCATCCATCGAAGTCTGCAGCTGCTCAAAACGTGGTGTCAAGAGGTCAACCACCTGTTGCGCTAAAGTTGGTGTGGAAGCCGAGGACTGTCTGATGTCCTGCTCAGCTACTGGAGGTGCTTCCTCAACCCGAGCCCTCTTCTTTTGTTGGACTCCTTGGAGGCCTGCTTTAAAGTCCTCCGTGTCATTATCTCCCCAGCAGTGTCGGTGAAGCGGTAGAAGATATCGTTCCCGAAAATGATTCTAACAGTCACTCCCATCTTTATGAAGGATTCGACATCTAAGCGATCTCGAGGATGTATAGAGATGAGGTTGAAGTGATGCTCATCCAGCTTCAGATACTCAAGCTTCACGGCTATGTGGGTGACATATGCACAAATCAACATATCTCCCGTGGGCTTGGTGGCAATGGATAGAAGATGGTTTGCAAACCATCTAGAGAGTGCCACAGTGAGTCCTCTGCTAGCCATCTCAAAAAGAAAAAGCTCTGATTTCCTGATAGTCCCATTGCTTTCTCCTCTAGCGAATATGTTATAGGTCAGGAACCTATGCAAATACTTATGCACTGAGGACCTGAGATGTGTGCTCTTTGTCTTCTTGACATCCCAGCTGCAATCGATGCCAAAGTGAGTCCAAGCTCGAGGGGCAGAAAATTCTACCTCATTGTCATTTAGGATGCCATTAGATGGTAGATTAAACAATTCCCCAAATTCAATGGCACTTAGGGTGTTGGGATTGTTACAGAATTGGAATTTCACCACTCCAGTAGGTGAAACCTGTAGGGTGCTGAGGAATTCCAGTGTTGGCTCCCTCAAAGTTGGCTAGTGAATCTCCACGAATTCTTTCAGATGACAGACTTGGAGTTGCTCTGTCATAGCCGTTTCAAGCCCTAAGGTTCGGACTGTCTGCCATTCGAAGGACCTTGATGACAATAAAGGTCTCTTCTTCAAAATGGAGTACCGAAGATGGCATTGCTCTGGAATGCGGTTCATAAGGTAATCTGCATACCTCCTAGGAGCATGCGACTTCTTTCTTTTTCTCTTGGATAAGGCAGTCTCCATTTGATTTGAAGAAATCGGTTTGTGATGGATTGGGAAAATTTTGACAGAAAAAATTTAGTGAAACCCTAAGAATATAAGATTTCTGATGAAGATTTGAACTTTTGGAGGTATTTATAGGAAAAGTTTGAGACTTGTGGGCCAGAATCTTCAATGTCTCAATGAATGTGTGTAAATGAGAGCGGTTTTGGGAGTTGGAGAGTTGAAATGAGAAATATAATCGGCTGTTTTTTTATATACTCGATACATTCACGGGCGTGAAGTGTGTTTTCACGGGCGTGAATGGTCGTGTTCACGGTTTGCTGAAGGAGTATTTCACCCGTGAATTAAGGCATGAATAAGTTCACGGGCGTGAATAATGAACTGTCACGGGGGTGAACAAATAGTCACGAGCATGAATGTTGAATTTCACTCCTTATACCTGTGAAGCAAGCCGTGACTCAAGGCGTGAAAGCCTCTGTGAGTTTTGGGGTGTTAAGGTTCATGGGAGTGAAAATGCGTCACGGGCGTGAAAGTCTCTTTTCATGGGAGTGAATAAAGCTGTGAAGATAAGCTTCACCACTTGAAGCTGTGAACCATGTCGTGAACCAAATCGTGAACGACACTGCCTTTTTGGCTATTTAAGTCACGGGCGTGACTCCCCTAAAATTTTCATCAAATAAAATTAAGTCCTAAAAATAAGACTAAATCATTTCAACACATATTCTATCCCTTAAAACATAAATTTTCATCAAAATTTCTATCTTATATCTTGTGATATGAATTAAAATCGTCAATTAAAATTTCATAATTTAGCAATCACAAGGTTAATCCATCAATCATACCAAGTTCTCTTCTAATGAAATTAAATCTTTTCTCATTTAGAGACTTAGTGAAAATATCTGCTAATTGATTTTCTGTGCTTATAAATTCTAATGCAACATCTCCATATTGAACATGATCTCTAATAAAGTGGTGTCTAATGTCAATACGCTTACTTCTTGAGTATTGAATAGGATTCTTTGAAAGATTTATAGCACTTGTATTGTCACATTTAATAGGTATATGGTTCATCTCATGACCATAGTCCTTAAGTTGTTGTTTTATCCAAAGAATTTGAGTACAACAACATCCAGCTGCTACATACTCTGCTTCAGCAGTTGAGAGAGCAACTGAAACTTGTTTCTTGCTAAACCAAGAGACTAAGCATTCTCCAATGAAGTGACAAGTACCTGAGGTACTTTTCCTATCTAATAGACTATCAGCATAGTCTGCATCTGAATATCCTATAATATAAAATGATGAATTCCTAGGATACCATAAACCTAGATGCAAAGATCCATGTAAATATCTTAAAATTCTTTTTACTGCATTTAAATGAGATTCTTTAAGACATTATTGAAATCGTGCACACAAGCAAACACTATACATTATATCGGGTCTAGAAGCAATGAGATATAAAAGTGATCCGATCATACCTCTATAAAGTTTTTCATTAATGCTCTTACCATTTTCATCCTTGTCCAATTTTGTTGATGTGCTCATAGGAGTATTGGCATTCTTGCATCCTTTCATACCAAATTTCTTAATTAATTCTTTGGCATATTTGGATTGGTTGATGAATATGTCCTCATTGCTTTGCTTTATTTGTAGACCAAAATAATACTTAAGCTCTCCCATCATGCTCATTTCAAATTTCCTAGTCATACACTTAGCAAATTCTTGACAAAGCAACTCATTAGTAGAACCAAATATTATATCATCAACATAAATTTGAACAATTAGTATATCATGCTTGTAACGGATGGGCTACAATTAGTAGTCTCTTACTGAGGCTAAAGGGAGGTCAAGGGTTCGACTCTTGCCTCCAACAACCTACTGTGGTAAACAGCGTTGACTATGTATCCAGTGATGGGTTGGAGGTATTGGGCCATGGACCCCGGCAGCCCGTTGGTCTCAGTGAGACGGCGGGTGGGCTTGTTCTGTGGCAACGGGCCAAGACCCTGATTCCAGGGGAGCCCAACCGTTACAATGCTTATGTTTTTTGATGAATAATGTAGTGTTAACATTTCCCTTTGTAAAGCTATTTTCTAACAAAAAAGAACTTAGCCTCTCATACCAAGCTCTTGGGGCTTGTTTTAAAACATACAAAGCTTTTGAGAGTTTAAAAACATGATTTGGCAAATCATAGCTTTCAAAGCCTGGTGGTTGTTCTACATACACTTCTTCATCTATAAAACCATTTAGAAATGCATTTTTCACATCCATTTGGAAAAGTTTGAAATTCATGTGACATGCATATGCTAAGAGTATTCTTATGGATTCTAATCTGGCTACAAGTACATATGTTTCATCATAATCTATACCTTCTTCCTGATTATATCCTTTTGCAACTAATCTAGCCTTATTCCTAGTTATTAAACCTTGTTCATCTAGTTTATTTCTAAATACCCATTTACTACCTATGATTTGATGATCCTTGGGTCTAGGTACTAGGGTCCATACCTTGTTTCTCTCAAATTGGTTGAGTTCCTCTTGCATGGCAATTACCCAACTTTCATCATTAAGTGCCTCATCAATATTTTTAGGTTAATTTGTGAAATAAAAGCAATGTCAGTGACTAGATATTTGAAATGAGATCTAGTACTTACTCCCCTTGAGAGATCACCAATGATTTGCTCTTTTGGATGATCTTTCGTCATTCTCCATTCTTTTGGAAGTTCTTGTTCATTTTCTTCTTGATTTTGCGATAGAGAATCATTTTGATGTATATCTTCTTGATCATTTTCTTCTTTCTTATTTCCATGATCAAGTATTTCCATATTACCTACAACATCATCAAGAACACTACCTTTTACAAGATCAAGTCTACTAGATTCATTAAAAATAACATGCATGGATTTTTCAACCGTTAGTGATCTTTTATTAAATACTCTATATGTTTTGCTGGTTGTAGAGTATCCTAAAAAGATACCTTCATCGGATTTAGAGGCAAATTTTCCAAGATTGTCCTTGGTGTTCAATATAAAATACATGTATCCAAATACTCTAAAGTATGATATCAAGGGCTTTCTTCCATTCCATAGCTCAAATGAGATTTTGTTTAAAAGAGGTAATTCATATTCATTGAGCATTGTTCTAGTCCTTTCAATTAAAGGTCGATTTTTCCTTTCAACTAAAGTTCGATTTTTCCTTTCAACTAAAGTTAGATTTTTCCTTTCAACTACCCCATTTTGTTGAGGTGTCCTAGGAGATGAGAAATTATGTGAAATGTCATGTTCAAGACAAAAGCTTTCAAAGTTTTCATTTTCAAATTCTTTCCCATGATCACTTCTTATTTTTGAAATACAGTACCCTTTTTCATTTTGAACTCTTTTAGCAAAGTTTTTGAAATTTTCAAAAGCATCACTCTTTTGAGCTAAGAAAATTACCCAAGTAAATCTAGATTAATCATCTACGATGACAAATGCATAATGTTTTCCTCCTAAGCTAGCAATTCTAGTAGGTCCAAATAAGTCTAAATGCAGGAGTTGAAGAGGTTTTGAAGTACTTACTATATTTTTGGCTTTGAAGGATGACTTGTGTTGCTTTCCTCTTTGACAAGGTTCACATGTCTTGCCATTTTCATATTTAACTCTTGGCAGTCCTTTTACTAGTTCTCTTGTGTTAAGACTTTGTATTAAGTCCATGTTAGCATGACCAAGTCTTCTATGCCACAACCAAGATTCATCACTAGTAGTCACAAGACACTTAGAGGAATGGTTAGATAGTTCATGTAAGTTTATTATGTATGTATTGATATCTCTATCTCCTTTAAATATCTCTTGACCATCGATAGAGATCACAAGACATTCATTTGAAGTAAATATTACTTTGTTTCCTTTATCACATAATTGACTTACAATTAACAAGTTATGTTTCAAGCCATTAACAAGTAAGACATCTTTAATAAAAGTAGTACCATTAACACTAATAGAACCAATGCCAATTACCTTACCATTTGCATTGTTTCCAAAGGTAACTTTACCTCCATCAATACTTTTGATTTCATTGAAAAGTTCTTTATTGAAAAGTTCTTTGTCTCCTGTCATATGCCTTGAGCATCCACTATCTACTAGCCAAACATTTTTGTTTATTGTGGACTTGAGGCATACCTATAGAATCACAATTCAAGTATGATGTTTAGGTACCCAAATGAGTTTGGGTCCTTGGGGGTTAGCACATGAAGGTTCTTAATGAGCCTTTCTTATCCAGCAATATTTATTTATGTGACCCATTTTCATACAATAATTACATTGTTTTGGTCTAAATTTATTTTCTGGTCCTACAATATTTTTGAATACCATTTTTCCATCAAATTTATTTTGAGGATGATGACATGCACAGTTATGATTAATTGTACATTTTCTAGATGCATGTCTCCTATATATAAAGGCATGGTTATTCTTTTTATGTATAGAAGGTTTAATGTGGTTATTTCTTGGTGTTGTTCTAACAGGTGTGGAGATGTGAGGTTCACTAGACTTAACAAATATGGTTTTGTGAGATGATGATGTGTCCTTAAATCCTAGACCATGTCTAATTAAGGGTGATCTTTGAGACACAATGAGAGTGTCTAAGTTCTCTTTACCTTTGTGAAATTTAGAAATGAAATTTCTAAGTTCATTAACTTCAGTTTTCAAAGTATTATTTTCTTTTAGCAAGGAAGCTATTGAGGGTCTTGATGAGTATTCATCTAATGACTTTTGGAAAGATTCATTAGATGATTTAAGATTTATGTTTTCCTTTTCTAAACCATCTATCTTATTTTTTAAATTAGAGATATTATTTCTATAAGTACTAAATTTACTTCTATATTTCTCCAATTCTAGATTTAACTCTTCTATTAGGCTTTGCTCATCATCATCATCATCATCATCATCATCACTATCATTATCATTATCACTACTATCATTGTTCAAAGAGTATGAGTGTAGTGATCTTACCTTATTCGAGAAATGATCTTCAATAGCCATGAAGTATAGGTTGACCTCTTCACTTTCATTATCATCTTTTTCACTTGAAGAGCTTTCGTCATCCCATGTGGCTTTGTGATCTTTATCCCCATTGTCTCTTTGGTATTTGCTCTTATGTTTCTTGAGCCTTGGACATTCTGGTTTGATATTTCATTTCTTTCCACATTCATAGCACTTTACCTCTTCCTTACTTCTTTGTGTATCATTAGAAGTTTGTTTGAGGTTTCTTTGCCTAAATTTTCTTGAATTGTTCATTTTCTTCTCAATGATTCTTTTTAATCTTCTTGAAAGCATAGCGATGTCCTCATTTTCATCATCACTCATTTTTTCATCATCTTCACTTTCTTCTTGAGATTTTGAAGTAGAGGCTTTGAGTGCTAAGGGCTTTCTTTTCTTTGGTTCTGCTTCAAGCTCTCTATCTCTCTTCACTACCATCTCATGTGTGAGAAGTTTGTCAATCAGCACATCAGTATTCATGATGCTCATATCTTCATTTGCTTCTTCTATGCCAGCAACTCTTGAGCCATAGTCTTTAAGAGGAAGACTTCTCAGGATTTTGTTGTTTACATCCTCCAAACTCATATGTTTTCCAAGTTTCCTCATTCCATTTATAATGGCTAGAAGACGGTTGGTCATGTCAGTAATTGACTCATTGGATTTCATCTTGAAGAGCTCATATTCTGAGGTCAGAAGTTGAATCTTCTTAGATTTGACTTGCTTAGTTACTTCATGATAATTCTCCAATGTCTTCCACATGTTGTACGCTGTTGGGCAGTGTTGTATTCTCCCACATTCTTTAATAGATAATGAGCTTGATAGGATTTTCATTGCTTTCTTGTTTTTGAAATTTGCTCTTCTATAAGGCTATGTCCAATCATCTCTTGATAAGATTTCTTCTTCACCATCAGCTCCTCTTCTGGTTGGTGGTGTCCATTCTTTTCGTACACTATCCCAGACTTCAATTCCTTCACTATCCAAGTATGTCTCCATCTGAAACTTCCAATGGGAAAAATTTGCTCTATCAAAGTAAGGTTTGAGATTTTGGAATCCTTCACTGGTCATATCTTAATCTTTACTAGCGCTTTTTAGGCTTCGATGCTAGACTAAGCTCTGATACCAATTGTTGCCCAGATATTAAGCCAAGAAGGGGTGTTGAATTGGAGTTTCAAAAAATTAAACTTTAATGTGCGGAAATAAATAATTAATTTTAGGAGGGATGGAGAAAATTTGACACAGATATTTATAGAGGTTCGGGTGTTAACAAACCCTACTCCTTTCCCCAATCGCAATTGGGAGTTTCACTAACACGCTAAGTGTTACAATGGAGTTTTACAAGCTCACTCCCAACTATGGTGTTTCTCACAATGGCTCACACCTAACCCATATATCCCTTGTGTTTTAATGGCTCACATAATAATCAACTCCTTGTGTTTTTACAGGCTCACACAAACAACCTTCACTTTGTGTTTTTACTGGCTCACACAAACAACTTTCACTTTGTGTTTTTACAGGCTCACACAATAACCTTTTGATTTGTGTTT
Source organism: Triadica sebifera (assembly GCA_023653625.1). Lineage (NCBI taxonomy): Eukaryota > Viridiplantae > Streptophyta > Magnoliopsida > Malpighiales > Euphorbiaceae > Triadica > Triadica sebifera. The sequence continues at coordinate 9,221,142 of CM042905.1, forward strand.
TAGAGGCTCACACAACTAACCCTTACAAGTGTTCTACTCTTAACCCAGGAATAACCAAAGCTCACTTGAGTAATGATTACAGAGAGAAACACTCACAAATCTTAATTGCTCAATAAATGAAGAGCAAAAAGATTTTTACAGAGAATAGATTTTGTTCTCAAAGTATTGAATGTACAAATAGTTTGAAATAAGATTTTGATTCAAAATATATGTTATCCTCTTGTACTGAATGCATAAATGACTTTCATTTATACTCTCATAGTTGAATATAGTCGTTAGGGTGCATTAAATACGAAACTAGCCGTTGTACCAACCATATAATCGCATCTGATATTTTTCTCTTTCATCATTCACGGGCGTGACTATGTTTGTCACGGGCATGACATTTCTTCCCAAGCCGTGACTGAAGTTGTGATCTTAGTCGTGAAACTCTCTTGAATGTTTTGACACATTGATTCACGGGCGTGACATACACATTCACAGACGTGATAAACTTTACAGTCGTGATTCAAGTGGTGACTTTGGTCGTGAAGCTCTCTGGATGAAAATGCATGAACATTCACGAGCGTGACGTTTTGATTCACGGGTGTGACTAAAATGTCCACTTCACGGTTTGTTCTTCCTTCATGGTCGTGAACTTCAAATGTTGGTTTTGGTAACAGTTAGCTCTTTCACGGTCGAGACACATAGAGTCACGGCAATGAACATGCTACTTCCTGAATTTTGTCTTTCAATGATTATTCTTCCAATCTCCATTCTTGTTATTTTAATTTATGTCCTGTTTAATAGACTTAGAAAACAAGTATGTTAAATACAATATTACTATTTTATTTGTTATCATCAAAATGACAGAAATACCCCTCAAGGTTTAACAATTTATATAATTAACTCTCTCTATTTTATTTATGTTAAACTATGCAATTCTTCTATTAAATTTTAAGGTATTTATAATTAGTTGCAAAGAATATTCTATATTGCTCATAGGATATTAATACAATATGTAAAATTAGTAATTTGTTTATCATTTCATAGAACATAACGTTTTCTAATAAAAAAATATAATAGAATGACATATTAGTATAATATAATAAAATAAAGAGACAAACTTACAAGATACTAGTTCAAAGTAAATAATAATTTTTTGGTCATCTCTACCATCTAACCCAAGATCTTAAAAAGGATTGTAATATACTGGCACAACATATTAATAGAAGAGCAAATGTTTGTGCAAATACTATGGCCCATTTTGCTGCTAATCTTTCAATTGATTTGCTTGTGATTATCTAGCCACTTCTTTGCCTTCGTGAAGAGCTTGATGCTGATGTTAGGACTAGTCCTGTCATGCTAGTTTTCTTGTTTTAATTCCCGTTGTACCAATAAATAAATAAAAATACAAGAATAATACTCTCATTTATATATATATATATATATATTAAAAAAATCAATTAATATAAATGCAACGGTAAATTTTAGCTACGTTAATACTAATATATCCCTAATTAATTAAAAATGACTTGTTTATCGATAATAACATACGTTAAATAAAAATATATTAACTGTACCAACAAGAAAAAGCATATTAGAAATTTAAGAAATCAACAGAAAAGTGAAGTATAATTTGAAACAATTTATGAATAGGGAAAATAAATGTTCTCCTACGATGTTATTCTTGTCAGCATTTAAAAAAAACATTTTTTGTCTAATTAAATAGTAAAGAGATTCCAACATAATAAATAAGAACTAACAGAAAAATCAAAACCAAAACTAAAGAAGATTCTTGTCCTAGAGAAAATAATACAAAAATTGAAAATAGAGTGCTTGCAATCTGGATCAGACATAAAATTTTACCTTAAAAAAAAAAAAAACCTACAACAGTGCTGCGTGGTGACCACAGACTTGTCTAAAATTTATGGGAATGGTACAAGAAATTGCAAACCACAACAGTGTATGCTAGTCTTTTCGTGGTGCTATGCCAGATTCTTGAAGATAAAGAACTGAATCCAAAAACTAAGAAAGAAAATAATCGAACTGTATTATTGAACATTTTTTACTTGAAATTAAAACGCGATAAAAAAAAAAATTAATTATTCTAAAATCCAGTTACTTATTTAACATAACAGTCTACATCTCAATTTCAGGATAGTTACTAATTCTACAAGCAAGCAAACTAGCGCTACGCTGCAACTTCCAGTATTTTATATTATTTTATATCATATAGACAATAAATATGTAAAATATATTATTTTAGATAAAAAAATATTTACTGTTTTTGTTATAATATTTACACATACCAAATTAATATTGTTTGTGTTAATACTTTAAACAATTAGTCCAAAAATACAATTCATCATCATTACATATATTTTATTAAGACATATAAAGATATAAGAAATATGTAAATAATTTTATAAAGATGTAAGATAAATAATTTTGATATCAAACTAATTATAAAGTATAACAAAACAAATATATATCATATAAGGAAATGAAATTTCTTAAATAGTTCAAAACAAAGTTGTTGTCTTCCATATCATAATTCATTTTATTTCTTTATTGGATATCTTAATTCTCTTTTTATTGTTGTAAAATTAAATATATCTAGCTTATAATTTCTCAAGCATATATGCAGTAGTACAAAACTTTAAAGGCTTAATCTAATATTTTAAACTAATTATTTAAAGTATTAAGATACAAACAATCTTATTTATCTTAATACAATAGACAGATATTATAATACATAGATAATTATTATAAATATTTTGATATGTTTAAATATTATGACAAAAATAATAAATAGTAATATGTCGAATATATATTTATTTCTATAATATTATATTCTATATATTTATGTCTATTTATTTTTCTTAATGCTAAATAATATGAAATATTGAAAACCGTGCTACATTTATTTATTTTTTAATATAAATAATATAAAATATTGAAAACCGCAGTATTGCGCGGTTTACCTACTTGTTTCTGTATATTATACTAATGTATTATATATTATTATAGACTACTGATATAGTAATTAGTTAAATAAGTCTATACGGTGCAATGATGCAATAGTTAAATGTGTCTTTTCTATTATCAAATGTATATGATATAATTCATTAACTATGATTAAGTTAATAACTTAAATTGTAGGTTAATAATATATAATTGGCTTAATGATGTTGGTTTAATGATTAAGACGGTGAGATTTTAAATTCGAATTTCAGCAATTTTCTACTGCTAATTGCCATCTCTTTTATCTTTTATTTTCCTTTCTAGTTTTTTTTTTTTTTTTTTAGGATTTTGAGATAGTCATTTTTTTTAATATTTTTTTGGTAGTGGATTTGACTCCTGCTAGTGCTCTTAGTTCATTCTGATCTTGATCTTCCTATTTATAATACATCTGTTTTATTTTTTTTAATCTTGGTTTTCCTCGAGTTATTCTTATAATAATCTATACAATATATTTAATTTGCATGAGGATATTAATTTATTTGTTTCGAAATTCTCTGCTTTGATTTGGTCTCATCTTATATTTCTTTTCTTTTTTATTTTTTCTCGGCATGGAGTCAGGTAGAGAGAGAAGCAATAAGAAGGAAGTTGGAAATAGGTCGTTTAGTGGCGGAGGTACAGTTTAGTCAAATTCAACGTCGTTGAACAGAAGTTGGAACATCGTTTACTTTTAGAAACGTTGGAGATCGATATCGTTTACCTTGCGGACTATTTTGAGCATGACACTGTGCTAACCACTAACTTTCACATTCTTTATTCATTTCGTGACCTTATTCATTGTCAAGTATGATTTTCATTGTTATTTGAAGTATTACGTATAATATTACTTTGTCATCCGGATTCATATTTTCAAATTTTATAAACAATCCAATTGATTTTAAAATTGAAGTTATCACTGTAAAAATCATATTCCCAATCTCAAATTTTTTTATTAAAAATTATAATTTCAAAATGAGTAGAATTTTGAACATTTTCCGAGCAGATAAAAAAAATTATCCACTTTAATTTTGAAGCATTTGTTATAATAAACAGCTCATTAGACATGAAAATCGTTCAGCCCTATTCGAATAGGTGTAACAAATTAACAAAATTAAGCTTATTTTTCACCTAAATTTGACCCAACATCTTCTGACGCCAACAGTAATTTACGAACAACTTTAGTATATATAATAATATTTTATTATCTTCCAGCAAAATTCACAAAAAGTTAAAGAAAGAAATAAAACTCAGTAAAGAAATACACCTTAGAGATTGAGACTGCATCATTCGACAATTTACTCAATTAACCAATATACAGATGCAGAGTGGCCAGGTAAAAAGAGGAAAAAGAAGCCACCATAGTTCATAGTTCTGTAATACTACCGTAAACATAAACAAAGAGGAGAATGTACTATGTTTGTGCGAAAGATAAAAGGCGGACACATCTCCACCGTTTGCACCAAGGATTTCACAAGACAAATTGGTTGGGATAAGATACATATTTGATAAAACTAACCTCACCCAACATGAGAGAGAGAGAGAGAGAGAGAGAGAGAGATGAGGGAAATTTGGTTCATTCCTCAAACTCATGCATGTGATCTAATAGATAGTTGGCTGCCAGTTCTTCATTCTTGTTACATGCAAAGAATACCTCCAACACTAAGGCTCGATCAAATCCCATCGCTTCAAGCTGCCAGATTCAATTCATCCATGAACACCAACAAAAAATATTAGTCTGATGGCACGTCTATAACAGATGTGGTTTTAAAGTTTTGATTTTTTTCTGTTCTTACAAAAGAGAACTAAAAACGTGTTCAGCTAGAATTTTTTGTTTCTTGTTTTTATCAGATAAAGGAATACAATTTCAGAACCCCAAACAAAAGATACGGAATTGTCAAAAAGTGATTTCCTACTTACTTTCTTTGTTTTTAACATGCTCATTTCAGCCAACCAATGCTCCATGTTTAAGAACTCGCTAAATTTCGACCCATTCCTCAAGTTTGACGGAATGGGTTGAGAATGGGTTGAGATTAATTTAGCTCAAATTTAATCTAGTCATAGTTAGATTCAGATTTGATTGACCTGAATTATTAGACTTGTAGGAATAGCAAAAGTCAACCAGTAAGAACTTACACGTTCAATTGCCTCACGCTCCTCAGGGGTGACAGTCACAGCCTGTGGCATTTCTGAGGCCAACTGACCAAGTGCATTCCTGATTACCCAAAGAAAAAGCTAATTAGTATTCAAATATGAAGGAATGCTCAACAGAACATACTGAAGCATAGCAGATTCATCTGACCCCTCTCCTTCAACAGGTTCATTTATCAAGCGCAAGAAGTCAGCCTGATGCTCTTGAATGAGTCGCATAATATGTGGATTTTGCTTCCCAAGCTCCTGAAGCATAGGCTGCAGGACGTGACAAAATTACAGGCCATCTAATAAGTTAGTATAAAACAACTTCAAATCATCCAACATAAGAAAAAAAGTAAACTAATCATAATGAATTACCTGGAGAATTTGTGGGTTTGCTTGTACCATAGCCCTCAAAGCTTGGAACTGACACAAGAGTCAAACACCATAGAAATCACAATCCAATTAATGAACGTTAAATTAGTACCAGGTAGAATATCTTAAATACCTGTTGACTGTTGCGCAAAAAATCCAAGGAGCCTGCACTAGCATTGGAACCCATACTGGGAATGCCCTAATCCATTAAAGTTATATATTCATCAATTAAACCCATTATGAAGCTCAGAAATCACAAAATGAAGTCCATACCTGTGGAAATAGATCTAAAGGATTTGCATTTGGCCCACCACTGGCAGGTGCAGCTGGTTGTTCACCTTGGACAGGTGGACTTGCAGCCTGCTCACTAACTGGAACTCGGGGAAATGGTTGGCCCTCAGCTTGCTCAGGTATGCCCTGATATTACATTTTAAAGTACTCATGAATTCGGCAGAACAGACCCAATTTATGTGTGCACATGTGTGCGTGTGTGTGTGAAAAATAGAAACAGCAAAAACAAATTCAGGTAATTGTTCTTGCTTTTTATGCCTTCCAAGAAAAGGGGTAGAAACAGCTAAGATGCATCTAAAGAAATAACTAATTTTTTAAGCTTGAAATGACAAGGCGTCTTTGACTGAGCATAAGCCAGATACAGTTATCCAGTTACAATTTATTGCCTGGAATCAATCAAGGACTTACAGAGTAAAGATATTCAACAGCCCTTTCAGGATTATTATACGCGGCACGTAGAGCACGGACTACAGTTTCACGGTCCCAACTTCCTCCACCCATGTCAAGTATTTGTTGGATGGTTGCCTCTAAGTTACTTCCTGCAACGACGTTTGATGCAGCTTGTCCATAAACATCCGATTCTGAACTGCTTCAACACAAAAAAAAAAATGAGTAAAATAAAACATAAAAGAAAAGTAATGTAATTCAAGTGCAAAATGACTGCATATTAGATCAAGTTCTAAAATCAAAGAAAAATAAACGAGGCTAAAGAAGATGTTCTTAAGAGTCATTATATCACTCAGCAAATAGCTATAAGGTCCATCTATCATTGCATAGGGATCATAATTAAAAAGATCACTATAAGACTAGCACTAGCACAGAAAATACTCACGAAGCAGGAGTAACTGCAGCAGGAGTAGATTCAGCAGCAAGTTGTGGTCTGCAAAGTTCAAAAGTTCAAATAGGAGGGGGATGAGTAAACTAGCATCAGAAAGAATGTCTGTATACATGCATGTGTATAGTTTAAAAGGTAAGTAGATGATGGAAATAAATTTGAAACCCACGGTGCTATAGTTGGAGCAGGCACTTGAGTAGTCGTTGATGATTGTGTTACACTTGAAAGCAAACTAGTAGGTTGGCCCTGCATGTGTGAGCAGTTATATAAACCATTTCAGATGGCAACTCCATACATCATGACTATGGGTCACATTAAAAGCAGAGTAGGAACCAAGAGTAAGTTATTTCACCCTTGCTTTGAGAAAATATGTGGTTTAACAATCAAGGCATCATGAATTTAACAATAATAAGGTATCCCCCATCTTGCCCAATTACAAGGAATATCAAGTAACTGGATGTCTTACATGCCAATAATATTCAAATTTGAGAAAAAAATCTTTATTGTGCCGCTGTTAATTGGAAAACTATAAAGAAACTGCTTAAGGAGAGGTAACATTTTAATATCACAAAGCTAAGGAACCACTAATTTTGAATGCAAAACCATTCTGAAATCATTAAAAGGAGAAAGAAAGTAGTAGCCATCCCAGACAAAATAATGACCTTTATATATCATTTCACTACCATGCTATCATTAGTTCTCCCAGGTATACATAATGAAGCTGATACAGGAAAATGAAAATACAAATAGAAAACTATACAAACCAACAAGCTGAAAAGCCTAATGTAAAATCTATAAAAGCAACAGCAGTTAATATGAATCCATACAACCATTATAGATCATTAAAACAAAATTCTGACACAAGGCATTGTGAAGCATAACATTGTGAAACATGAAGGACAAAGCATCTCATCCTAACTTTTATCAAAGAAATCACTTTTACACACTTTGATGCAGCCAAGAACAGCATTTGAGCAAAGTTAATTCAGATGGATCAAACTAGATTGACGTCAAAGCTTAGTTGAGTTGAGTATTTTTCACTTACTTGGCTTGGAGGTGCAACTGAGCCAGTTGATGCTCCACCTGAAGCAACCTTGCCCTACACAAATCCGTACGCATATATCAGATAATCCACTATACTTAGCATCATTTCTTTAAAAGAAAAAACTCCATCCCAGCTATACACCTTTATTAAAATATTTTTGTAAAAGATTATATCCAGGATATAAGAACATTAATTTTGAATGCAAAACCATTCTGAAATCATTAAAAGGAGAGAGAGAAGTAGTAGCCATCCCAGACAAAATAATGACCTTTATATATCATGTTCACTAGCATGCTATCATTAGTTCTCCCAGGTATACATCATAATGAAACGGTTACAGGGAAATGAAAATACAAATAGAAAACTATACAAACCGACAAGCTGAAAAGCCTAATGTAAAATCTATAAAAGCAATAGTAGTTAATATGAATCAATACAAACATTATAGATCATTAAAACAAAATTCCAACACAAGGGGTTGTGAAGCATAACATCGTCAAACATGAAGGACAAAGCATCTCATCCTAAGTTTTATCAAATAAATCACTTTTACACACTTTGATGCTGCCAAGAACAGCATTTGAGCAAAGTTAATTCAGATGGATCAAACTAGATTGAGGTCAAAGCTTAGTTGAGTTGAGTATTTTTCACTCACTTGGTTTGGACGTGCAACTGAGGCAGTTGATGCTTCACCTGAAGCAACCTTGCTCTACACAAATCCAGTAGGCACATATTAGATAATCCACTATACTTAGCATCATTTATTTAAAAGAAAAAATTTCATCCCAGCTATACACCTTTATTAAAATATTTTGGTAAAAGAAATATTATATCCAGGATATAAGAACAATAAAAATTTTGGATGTCACCAAAAAAAAATCATTACAGATCATTAAATAAGATGAGTATTAGAATTGGATGGAGTAGATTCATCATTACTTCAAAATGACCTAAGTCAATCTGAAGTTAGTTACACCACAATTATAAGCCTTCTTTTATCCCTTAAACTCTCAATATGAGATTTTCTTCAACATTTCTCCTCAAGTACAACTAGCTTTTGACTTAGTTGTCACTTGGTTAATCCACTATTTTCATCTGTCTGGCTTTTTCTCCTTACTTGAGCCACATATTCTATCCCTTAAACTCCCGATGAGAGATTCTCTTTTACAATGAGAAGAAGTCTGCAGCATGGAAATAGCACTCCACTACATGGAACTCATTACTAAGAGAGCTAAGTGACAAGCAATGTGTCAAATCCCAAAATTTAAATTAAAAATAAATAATAAACTAAATTTTAGAGAAAACAAGTTTTTGTCATATGAAACCTTTGAAATGACCTATCCCAAACAACTATTCTTTTCTCCAACACTCGTAACTATCCACTACACCAAAGTCTAAAAGCCCACTCATACGAACAAAAATATAGTCACACTTTACAAACTTACATTGTCAAAAGGAAACTGCAAAGCATGTGGTTCACACTTGTATGTGTGTGGGTGTGGGTGTGTGTGTTATACATAAACTAAATCTTATGGAAAGAAAGCTTTTGGCAGGTGAAACCTTTAAAATGGAACCATTATTTTCCCCAACGCCAATAATTACCCACCACACAGAAGTTTGAAAGCCCACTCACACTCACAAAAACATAGTCAGACTTAACAAACTTAAATTGATGAAAGAGTAACTACTGCATTAACAAATGCATGCATATCACATTTGTGAGTGTGTGTTGGAAAATAAAAGAAAGGTCTTCTAATTAGCAACATGTCAAAGGATGCTCAAATTAGTTTTTCTGATAAGACTGTCAGCAGAAGATTCCTACATTACAATTAAAACCAAATCAACATTTTTCTTCCCTTCTCTTCCATTGTGATCTTCAACATGTACACCAAATTCTTAATTATACTTCACATTATGATAAATTTTCACATAATAATAGAGAAGCATATAATTAATTTAGGCAGCACTGATCACATGGGGTCATAAACTTAAAAGTTGAAAAAGTGTATTGATCTCAAGGGAAAGTTGGGACATTGGGAACGATGATCTATAGAATGTCTCATTCTTTTTGTCACTACCACAAATAAAAAGTAAAATGAAATAAAAGGGGGACAGCAAAAACTCACCTTGCTTATCATAATGACAACGAAACTACTTTCAGCAACTTTATTTTCCTCCAGTGTTGTATTATCCTTGAGAACTTTCCCTTGATGAATCAGCATCTGTTGCTCAGCAGGGTAAGCATCTTTGCCCTGTACTGTCTCTATATGTTTCTTGACATCAGCCACCTGAATAATTCCTTATCAATACACCTCTTCACAGTCAACTAAATAAAGACAAGAAGCAAAATCTTACAAGTAGACTTTCAAAAAACAGAGACCAAAAATTCCACAAACAGCTGAGTCAATAGCTCAACACAATAAGAATTAAAGGAGAAGATTCAACATATAAACATATAATGTAATTATGTAACAAACCAGAAATCAATGTAATTACAAGTTCACAACACAAAAGCCCCAGAATGTGACATTCACATACAAATGCAAACAAGTGAGTGGCACCCACACAAAAACACAAGCACACCAGTGCTACCATTCATTCAAGTGAACAATGTCTCCCATGCTGTCAATTTTTATCACCCATGCTATCAATTTTTATCATTCCAAACCAATTATCAATCTGCCATTTCATACATTCTTGACTGCAGCTAAACTACTGTTTATTTATGCAAATCACTAAACCCAAACTCTTCCTCAATTGATATTTGATAATCAGTTTATACCACAATCAGTTATAAATCAATACTTCAACAAGGAATAAAACCCACTCAAATTACAGAAGTCAAGCAAATATTGCATATACAATCAGTACGAGTACAATAGCCAGCTCTTCCTTTCCCCAACAAGCCAAAACACCCAAAAAATGAAATTCCTAAATACATAAACATAAATCGACAATCGAGATAACAAGCATAAAAATGGAAATTGGTCAACCAATTAAGAGATTAAAGAAGAAATTATACCGAGTCTTCAGGTTTAACTTCGATCTCGAAGTTAGTACCCTTCAAAGTCTTAACAAAAACCTTCATCTTCTTTTCTCGAGTATCCTCCTCAGAACTATCCTCGATTTCCCGGCGGGTCTCTGATTCCTGGTCTCCGTCGGCGAAGCCTTCCTCAGAAATTGAGATAATGATAGATACAAAGCACAAAAGTTTCTAGGGTTTTTTTTTCTTTTTTCCCAAGAAAAGTATCAGGAGTATAAAAGCTAAGCTGGGTTATTATTTACAGGAATACGGAATGATCGAGTAACAGCGAAGTTTACTGTAATAGCAATAACAGCGAATTATATAATGATACATAGGATGTGATACCACGTGGTAATTTGTTATTGGTTTCTGAGAAATTTATCAGTTTGCGCTATTGCACAGAACCATAATCGACTAGATTTTTTGCATTGTTTTCAGATCCAACGTACCGAAAAAAGAAGCCGGTCAGCTAATATTAAACTAGAGTTGAATTTGTTAAAATAAATTTTTTTCAAAATATAATATTTTATATATTTTATATATAATAAAATATGTTCTATGGAAGACCAAGTCTAAAATAGAGTCTAGAAATGAGAAGAAGAATAATAGAATAATAGATTTGTATTTGATTGATATGTTGCACTGACATGTACAATGTATAAAGAGAAGTTTGATGTATTGATAAGAAAATCGTAACAAAGCTAACTAAATATATTTCAAAAACAATTAGATAAGAATTATCATCTAATATGCCCCCCACAAGCTGAAGATAAAGACATTAACCGAAGCTTAGAAGCAAAATGATGAAATTGGGATTTGGACAATGACTTCCTCAGTAATCAGCTAATTGGTATGTAGAAGAAAGAGTTGTTATTGAAAGTTGCCTTTCCAAAACCTGATGGCAAACAAAGTGAAAGTCTACTTCTACATGTCAGGTACGTTCGTGAAAAACCGGATTAGAGGACAGAAAAACAGCACCAATGTTATCACACCAAACATGTGGAGGTGCTGAAAGTGAAAAACCAAGCTCTTGAAGAAAGTCTACATAGTCATTGCAATTCAACACAAACATTTGCAACAACACGAAACTCAGATTCTGTAGACTATCTAGCAACGGTAGATTGCTTACGAGAGTTCCAAGTAATCATATTTTTGCCAAGAAAAATAAGCATACCACCTGTAGACCTTCGATCATCTGGACAACTTGCCTAATGAGCATCACTGAAGGCAATCAAGGGGTGAAGAGAACACTTCTGAATAAATAGACTTTGGGACAAAGTACTTATAAGATACCGAAGAGCACGCTTGAGTGTCTTAAAATGAACATCTTATAGTTGGTGCATAAATTGGCATAAGCAATTAACTGAGAAAGACAAATCTAGTTGAGTAATACTTTGTTTTTTTACTTCTTCGTCACCCAAAAGAAAATCATCCAACCAAGACAAAGAAGGTTCAAAAGCCATGGGCGTGGAGCAAGGTTTGCATGTTTCCATACCAACTTGCTTAAAAATGTCAAAGATATAGAACTGTTAAGAAAGAAAAAGACCATGCTTATAATAGAGAATTTGAAGACCAAAAAAATAATGCAACAAGAAAATAGTGCAATTGTCCCAAATCACGCAATAAAAATTCCTTGGATAACTGATCAATGAGATTACAAACCATCTACATATTGCTTTCTGTTATAATTACATCATCGACATATACTAGTAGAGAACAAGTAAAATTATTTTTATGGTAGAGAAAGAGAAAGGAATCAACATGGGAACCCATAAAACCAAGTGAATACAAGTAATTGCTCAACCTTTGAAACCAGGCACAAGGGGCCTATTTTAAACCATACAAGAATTTGTTTAACTTGCAGATATAATGAGGCTTGGTTTTATCAACAAAACCTTGTGGTTGAACCATGTACATTGTGTCCTCTAAATCACCATTCAAGAAAGGCACTACTAACATCCAATTGATGAAGATGCCAGCCACGAGTCACAACCACAGAAAGCACAATCCGGATAGTTACTGGTTTGACAATCGGACCAAAGGTTTCTTGGTAATCCAACCCATATTCTTGAATGTATCCTTTTTCCACTAAACGTGCTTTGAGCCTCTTGATATTACCATATAGCTTCCTTTTAATTTTGTAAACCCATCAATTCCTAACTACATTCCCATTAGTTGATGGTGGAACGAAATCCCACGTATGATTTTTATGTAATGCTTACATTTCACTCTTCATAACACTAATCCAATCTGGGATTTTGCTTGCTTGCTTGTGTGAAGGATGTAGGTTCAGAAAGATGGAGATATGAAGAAGATTGTTTAATGGTGAAGTGAGCATTTGGTTTAGGACGAAGGGTGGTGGACCATAGAGTCATAAGATGAGAACGTTTATGTGGAGAAGAAGTAGTAGGATGGGGTGAGTCAGGTTGGTTAGAAGTAAGATGGCTTAAGTCTACAAACAATTTTAATCCATTGGGATTATAAACATTAATGGGATAGGTAATGGGGGAAGAGATTGTATGGGTAGAAGATTAATTAGAAAAGGAGATTTGAGTTGTTAAAAGGGATGAAAAGTCATAAGATAATGGAGGAGATTTGATAGCTAAGGGTGATGTGGGGCTTGAGGAAGGAGATGGAGATAAATTTAAATTTTAATATGATGGAGAAAAGGTGAAATTTTATAAGGAATTAAAAGAAGAGTTAAGAGAGTTATCTGGTGGACCTGATAAGACACATGAGAGCTAGTTGGTTGCATAGGTGTAACACCCATAAAATAAGGTTTATAAGTTACATCGGAGGTTAGTGAGAGTTGGGAGTTAGTAGAATTTTAAATAAATGAGAGTGTAAGAGAATCAGGGGTTTCACGTCCATGACAATGGGTGTCATGGCCGTGAATGTCGGGTTTTCAGTGAACAAACTATGAACATTAATCACGACCATGAATAGATGGTTCACGTCCTTGAAGGATGAGTCACGACTGTGAATCCTAGGCAAACATAGCAGGTGAGACAGCCACAATTTTCTCTCTGCTATTTTCTTTTAATCCACTCCTTAGTCTTTGTTAACAACCAAACACACCATTTTCATTTCCTTTTATCATCATAGACCTTTTTCCTCCATTTTTGGAGATTCAAAGAACAAGTTCTACCTAGGGGAAGTGAGAGAGAAAAGTGAAAGAGGAAGTATGTAAGCTTGTGAGTGAAAGCTCGATTTTGTGTTTTGTACACTGGTAGTCCTTCTCAAGAGAGAGAACAAGCTTGAAGATCTAGAGTTTTGGCTAAGTTTCATCCTAGGTGTAAGGTTTGTACATAACCATATTCAAAAACTTGAGTTGCATGAATATGTGTTATTTGCCTTAAATGCATGTTGTTAATGGTCAATATGGTGTTAAATGGCATGTTTTTCGGGTTGATATGCATAATGAATATTTTTATGCTATGGAATATTTGAGATGATAATTTGTTGCGCATTTATGTAAGTAAATGTTATTGGCATGATAAATGGCTTGTATGCATGTTGAAGTATTGATAGGGTGGCTGACATTGGTCAACCGTAAAGATTATTGCATGTGAAAATTGTATGAAATGACTTGCTCTGTTTTCTGAAAAAAATTTAGATTCATAGTCGTAAACTAGTGGTTCATGTGCTTGAATGTCGTGAATTGCAATTTTATTATTGAAACATACCCTTTTTATGGGTAGTTTCACAGTTTGGTTCACGCTCGTGAAGGGGTGATCATAACCATGAAATCATTGATGATTCAAGAATTAAATCATGGTATGATTTACGGGTAAACTACCCGTGAAAGTTCTTCCCGACTGTGAAAATGAGTTCACATGTGTGAACTTGTGAAATTGCATTTATTTGTGTTTTGCATGTGAATCAAGGTTGATTCGTTCTAAGATGGTATACCTTTGTCGTATGGTTATAACCTAGTATGAGAATGCATGTTATGGTTATGATTTATGAGAATCATGGAATATAGATTAATTTGCGATACAGAATGGTAAATGTGTGATAAATGGTTAAGCCCAATACTCTGACTAGAACTAGAGCAAGGATAAATGGCATACCATTAAAGGGAGACCGGTACCAGGTGACCTTGATTGGTCATGGTCGAGATTCTTTGAAGGCCCAGGGTTAAGCCAGGTATGCTTCTCTCGGTAATTGACATATGCACACTTTTTTTCCTAAGACTGGTATTCTGAAAAACTTAGGTAGGTGTCATAAGGGCTCGGGTGAGAGCTGTAGGTTATCCACATCCAATTTAGTCTAGTTATAAGTAAAGCAGATAACAAAATGATTTTAATAATTTGTTAAGTGTTGTATCCACTTGTATGATTAATTTTGGATATTTTGTTATGTCATGTTTGATATGTGTTTCAATATATGAGATTATTATGGTATGTCATGTAGAGTATGAGTTAATGTATATGTAGACTTTGTAGTAAATCGTACAGTAAGTTGGTAAGAATATCATGCACGTTGTATATGTTATGGGTTGTACTTTGCATGCTATTATGTACCACTAAGAATTAATTTGAATAGCATATGAGCTTCTCATATGCAAGTTTGGAGCTTAAGAGAGAAGCAACAGAGAAAGATACCCAAAGATCAGAGCCAAGGATATATACTTAAGGTGGGTTATACAACTATTATTTTTTTATTGGTTTTGTTGGGTTTGGGTAGTTATAGATGTGCTTGCTTTTATTTTCAAAGACATGTAATTTTATAACTATCCATTTTGTAAAACCTTTGGCAGGCTAGTGATTATCCTTTTGTTTATTATATTAAATCTCTTATTGTATTTAAGATTTTTTTAATGATGTTTTATGATTTAATAAGTCATCATGATTATGGTGCATCAAAATTTTAAAGGTTTGGCTTTTTAAATCATTTTCATCGTAATATTCTTTGGTATAATTGGATTTATTCTTAATTATATCATAGAGTATTATATTTAGTGGTAGTAGAGCTTAGGTTTAGGCCATTTTAAACCTAGGTGGGGAGGGTTGTATCACGTGTGTGAGTGTTATCCTATATGACTCTGATGTGGGTTATTCTCTGTCAATGTGTAGGTTAGAGATCTAGTATAGAGATCAAACTGCATGATGTGATTGGGAGTAACAGTCCTCCTGATGTAGAGGCTCAGAATCCGCAGAGCCAAACTAGTGTTTGTCAACCCGATGTTGGTCCTTCTCCACATCAGCCAATGTTTAATCTAACTGATTAAGATCAAGATCCTTTAACGTAAAACCTTACAACTCTTTTGCATTGTTTGGTATAACTATGCCACCACCTCCACCATCACCGCCATCTCCATCTCTTCCTCCTTCACCACCGAGACTTAGGGTTCATATTGACAGGCTGAGGAAATTTGGAGCCACAAACTTCACATGCAAGATTGAAGATGACCCAACAGCTGCAAAGTTTTGGTTAGAGAAAACTGAAAAGGTCTTTCAGGAGCTTGATTGTGTTGAGGAGAACAAGGCCATGTATGTTGTATCACTCTTCTAAAAGCATGTCTACGTTTGGTGGAAGTCAATTCTGCAGAAGCCCCAAATTCCAAAGTTGCTTACCTGGAATTTCTTCACATATGAGTTTAAAAAATAGTATGTGCCGAAAGCATATACATATGAGAAAAAATGAGAGTTTCTAAACTTACGGTAAATGAACAAGACCATAAGAGTGTACGAGAGAGAGTTTACCCGGTTGAGCAAGTATACGTCCGATATTATTAGAGATGAGGAAAACAGATGTTGCCAGTTTAAGGATGGTTTGAAAGATGAGATTGGACTCCACGTAATTTCATAACAACTAGAAATACTTTGCAAAGTTGGTATCTACTGCTATCACTATAGAAAAGAGGATAAATCTAAACAAATCAAAGGAGACATGTAGGATAGACTTAAAGGAACCATCTTTCAATATTGTACAAACCTCGAGCAAGAAGGCTCGCACTAATTTCAATCTAAAGGGCAGGGAAAAAGTCAGATTCAGTTGGAGTTTACTGGATGTGAGCAATTATTTAGAGTCATTTCTACAACTGATGGTAGTCAGACACAGACATGGAGAGAGATAGCACTAAAGTGTGCATCATATGGTTGGAACCATAAGAGAGAGTACTAGAGACACCTAGGGGCTTGCTATAGGTGGTTTCGAGACCACTACAGGAGAGATTGTCCTTTGCAAACAGTGGAGGCTCCCACTCAAACTCAAAGTTCAATGCCAACTCAGGCTAAGAGACAAGGTTAGACCCTTTTTGATAAAGGTGGATCAAGTTGTTGAACCTTTAGGGGTATTTCCGTCATTTTGATGATAACAAATAAAATAGCAATAATGTATTTAACATACTTATTTTCTAAGTCTATTGAACAGGGTATCGAATATGATAGTAAGAATGGAGAATGGAAGAATAATCTTAAAAAGATAAAATTGAAGAAATAACATGTTCACGCCCGTGACCTTATGTGTCACGCTCGTGATGAAACTTAGCACTAACAATCCAACATTTAAAGTTCACGGTCATGAAGAATGATAGCAATCGTGAATGATCATATTAGTCACACTCGTGAAATAAAATTACGCCCGTGAAAAGACATGGCAAATTCTTCCAGAAAGCTTCACGGCCAGAGTCACCACTTGGACCACGACTTGGAAGGATGTCACACCCGTGAAGATAAAATGTCACGCCCGTGAACAAACACTTCAAATTCTTCCAGAATGTTTCACAACCAAGGTCACCATTCAAGTCACAGCTTGGAAGAACAGTCACGACCGTGACACACTTAGTCACGACCGTGAAAGATGAAGGAGAAACATGTCAAGCGCGATTATAAGGGTTGGTGCAACGGCTATTTCCGCATTAAATGCAATCAAATGGCTATAATTCACCATGGAAGTATAAATGCAAGTCATTTATGAATCCAGAACAAGAGAATAGCTAATACTTCGAATCAAAATCTTTTTGTAAGCCATTTGTGCATTTAATACTTTCAAAAACAAACATTTATTCTCTGTGAAAATCTTTTTGCTCATTATTTTCTGAGCATTAAAGATTTGTAAGTGTTTCTCTTTGTAATCATCTACTCAAGTGAGCTTTGGGTATTTTGGGCTTAAGAGTAGAACACTTGTAAGAGTTAGTTGTGTGAGCCTCTAAAACACAAAGAAATGTTACTTGTGTGAGTCTTTAAAACACAAGGTAAAGGTTATTTGTGTGAGCCTATAAAACACAAGGAATTGGTTATTGTGTGAGCCATCAAAACACAAGAGATTTTTGGGTTAGGTATGATCCATTGTTAGAAACACTATAGTTGGGAGTGAGCTTGTAAAACTCTATTGTAACATTTAGAGTGTTAGTGAAACTCCCAATTGAGATTGGGGAGAGGAGTAGGGTTTGTTAACATCCGAACCTTTATAAAAATTCTTGTGTCTCATTTTTCTATTCCTACTAAACTTAACTTTTCTTTCCGCACTTAAAAGTTAAATTTTTAATATCCAATTCAACCCCTCTTCTTGGTTCAATATCTGGACAACAATTTGTATCAGAGCTAAGTCTAGTATCGAAGCCTAATAAGCACTAGTAAAGATCAAGATATGACCAATGAAGGATTCCAAAGTCTCAAGCCTTACTTTGATGGAGCAAATTATGCTCATTAGAAGTTTTGGATGGAGACATATCTGGATAATGAAGGAATCGAAGTCTGGGATAGTATTCGGAAAGAATGGACACCACCAACTAGAAAATGAGTTGATGGTGAAGAAGAAATCCTGTCACGAGATGATTGGATAGCAAATTTCAAAAACAAGAAGGCAATGACAATTCTCTCAAGCTCATTATCCATTGAAGAATGTGGCAGGATGCAACACTATTCAACTGCATATAGCATGTGGAAAACATTGGAAAACTATCATGAAGGCCACAAAGCCACATGGGATGACGAAAGCTCTTCAAGTGAAAAAGATGACAATGAAAGTGAAGAGGTCAACCTATGCTTCATGGCTATAGAGGATCACGTCTCGGATAAGGTAAGATCACTTCACTCATACTCTTTCAATAATGATAGTAGTGATAATAATAGTAATAGTGATGATAATGAACAAAGCCTAATAGAAGAATTGAATCTAGAACTAGAGAAATATAGGACTAAATTCAATACTTATAAGAATAACATCTTTAATTTAAAAACCAAAATGGATGTTTTAGAAAAGGAGAACCTTAAGCTTAAATTATCTAATGAATCTCTTCAAAAGTCATTAGATGAATACTCTTCAAGACCCTCAACTAAATCCTTGCTTAAAGAGAATAATACTTTAAAAAATGAAGTTGAGGAACTTAGAAATTCCATTTCAAAATTTCACAAAGGAAAAGAGAGTTTAGATACTCTCATTGTGTCTCAAAGACTACTTTTAATTAGACACGGTCTAGGATTTAAGGGCACATCATCATCTTCTCACAAAACTATTTTTGTTAAGTCAAGTGAACCTAACATCTCCATATTTGCTGGAACTGCACCAAGAGATAAATGCACAAAATACACTAAACCTTTTATACATAAAAGGGATGTTCAAGGACTGGTAAGCCTAAGAAAGAAACCTCAAAAGGCTAATCATGCCTTTATGTATAAGAAACGTGCATCTAGAAAAGTACCAATTAATCATGACTGGGCAAGCCATTGTTCTCAAACTCAGACTAATAGAAATATGACATTCAAAAACATTGTAAGACCAAAAAGCAATTTTAGACCTAAACAGTGTAATTATTGTATGAAAATTGATCATATAAATAAACATTGCTGGATAAGAAAGGCTCATTAGGAACCTTAATGTGCTAACCCTCAAGGACCGAAACTCATTTGGGTACCTAAAAATCATACTTCAATTGTGATTCTATAGGTATGCCTCAAATCCACAATAAACAAAAATGCTTGGCTAGTAGACAGTGGATGCTCAAGACATATGACAGGAGACAAAGAACTCTTCAATGAAATCAAAAGTATTGATAGAGGTAAAGTTACCTTTGGAAATAATGCTAAGGGTAAGGTAATTGGCATTGGCTCTATTTGTATTAATGGTACTACTTTTATTAAAGATGTCTTACTTGTTGATGGCTTGAAACATAACTTGTTGAGTGTAAGTCAATTATATGATAAAGGAAATAAAGTAACCTTTACTTCCAATGAATGTCTTGTAACCTCTATTGATGGTCAAACGATATTTAAAGGAAATAGAGATGTTAACACCTACATAATAGAATTACACGAAATATCTAATCATTCCTCTAAGTGTCTTGTGACTACTAGTGATGAATCTTGGCTGTGGCATAGAAGGCTTGGTCATGCGAACATGAACTTAATTCAAAGCCACAACACAGGAGAGCTGGTAAAGGGACTGCCAAAAGTCAAATTTGAAAAAGATAAGACATGTGAGCCTTGCCAAAGAGGGAAGCAATACAAGTCATCTTTCAAAGCTAAAAACATAGTAAGTACCTCAAAACATCTACAACTCCTGCATCTAGATTTATTTGGACCTACTAGAATTGCAAGCTTAGGAGGTAAACATTATGCCTTTGTCATCGTAGATGATTACTATGGATTCACTTGGGTAATTTTCTTAGCTTAAAAGAGTGATGCTTTTGAAAATTTCAAAAATTTTGCTAAAAGAGTTCAAAATGAAAAAGGATATTGCATTTCAAAAATAAGAAGCGACTATGGCAAAGAATTTAAAAATGAAAACTTTGAAAGTTTTTTTCTTGAACATGATATTTCGCAGAATTTTTCATCTCCTAGGACACCTCAACAAAATGGGGTAGTTGAAAGAAAAAATCGAACTTTAATTGAAATGGCTAGAACAATGCTCAATGAGTATGGTTTACCAACTTACTTTTGGGCAGAAGCCAGAAATACTGCTTGTTATATTTCAAATCGATTTTTCAAAAGACATCTTCTAAACAAAACTTCATTTGAGCTATGAAGTGGAAGAAAGCCCTTGATATCATATTTTAAAGTATTTGGATGCAAGTGCTTCATATTGAATACCAAAGACAACCTTGGAAAATTTGCTTCTAAATCTGATGAGGGTATCTTTTTAGGATACTCTACAACTAGCAAAGCATATAGAGTATTTAATAAAAAATTATTAACTATTGAAGAAACTATGTACGTTGTTTTTAATGAATCTAGTAGACTTGATCTTGTGAAAGGTAGTGTTCTTGATGATATTGTAGGTACCACGGAAAGACTTGATCTTGAAAATGGAAAAGAAGAAAATGATCAAGAAGATTCACATCAAGATGACTCTCTACCTCAAACTCAAGAGGAAAACAGGCAAGAGCTCCCAAAGCAATGGAGATTGACAAAAGATCACCCCAAAGAGCAAATCATTGGTGATCCTTCTAGGGGAGTAAGTACTAGATCTCACTTCAAACATTTAGCTTCTGACATTGCTTTTATTTCTCAAATTGAGCCTAAAAATATTGATGAGACTCTTAATGATGAAAGTTGGGTGATTGCAATGCAAGAGGAACTCAACCAATTTGAGAGAAGTAAGGTATGAACCTTAGTACCTAGACCCAAGGATCATCAAATTATAGGTAGCAAATGGGTGTTTAGAAACAAACTAGATGAACAAGGTTCAATAACTAGGAATAAAGCTAGATTGATTGCAAAAGGGTATAATCAGGAAGAAGGAATAGATTATGATGAGACCTATGCTCCTGTAGCTAGATTAGAAGCCATAAGACTACTTTTAGCAGATGCATGCCATATGAATTTCAAACTCTTTCAAATGGATGTGAAAAGTGCCTTTTTAAATGGTTTTATAGAAGAAGAAGTATATGTAGAACAACCACCAGGTTTTGAAAGCCATGATTTGCCTAATAATTTATTTAAACTTTCAAAAGCTTTATATGGTTTAAAACAAGCCCCAAGAGCTTGGTACGAAAGACTAAGTTCATTTCTTTTAGAAAATAACTTTACAAAAGGGAATGTTGATACTACATTATTCATTAAAAAAACATAAGCATGATATTCTAATTGTTCAAATTTATGTTGATGATATCATATTTGGATCTACTAATGAATTGCTTTGTCAAGAATTTGTTAAGTGTATGACTAGGGAATTCGAAATGAGCATGATGGGTGAGCTTAAATATTTCCTTGGTCTACAAATAAAACAAGGCAATGAGTGCATATTCATCAACCAATCCAAATATGCCAAAGACTTACTTAAGAAATTTGGAATGGAAGGATTCAAGAATGCCAAGACTCCAATGAGCACATCAACAAAATTGGACAAAGATGAAAATGGTAAGAGTATTAATGAAAAGCTCTATAGAGATATGATCGGATCACTTTTATATCTTACTGCTTCTAGACCCGACATAATGTATAGTGTATGCTTATGTGCACACTTTCAATCATGTCCAAAAGAGTCTCATTTACATGTAGTAAAAAGAATTCTAAAATATTTACATGGCTCATTGCATCTAGGTTTGTGGTATCCTAGAAATTCATCCTTTTACATTGTAGGATATTCAGATGCCGATTATGCTGGTAGTCTTCAGGTACTTGTCACTTTATTGGAGAGTGCTTAGTTTCTTGGTTTAGCAAGAAACAAGTTTCAGTTGCTCTTTCTACCGCTGAAGCGGAGTTTGTAGCAGCAGGATGTTGTAGTAGACAAATCCTTTGGATGAAATAACAACTTAAGGATTATGGTCATAGCATGAACCATATACCTATTAGATGTGACAATACAAGTGCTATAAATTTATCTAAGAATCCCATTCAACATTCTAGAAGTAAGTATATTGACATAAGACATCATTTTATTAGAGATCATATTCAATATGAAGATGTTGTATTGGAATTTATAAGCACATACAATCAATTGGTAGATATCTTCACTAAGTCTCTAAATGAGGACAAATTTAATTTCATAAGAAGAGAGCTTGGTATGATTGATGGATTAACTTTGTGATTGCCAAATTGCCAAACCTTAATTGATAATCTTGTTTTTGTCTCATCTTACTAAGGTAGCTAATTTGATGGAAATATGTGTTATAAGGGATAAAATCTTCCTAGAAATGCTTTAGTCTTGTTTTAGACTTAATTTTATTTAATGAGAATTTTAGGCAATTCACGCCTGTGACATATGTTCACGACCATGAACTAAATCACCAAAAGAACCAGTAGCTTCCACGACTTGCTTCACGACATGATTCATGACATGATTCACAGCTTACAGTAGTGAAAACTATGTTTCACGACTACAACCTTTTTCATTCACCCCCATGAAACCTTTTGTTCACGCCCGTGACACTTTTTTACGACCGTGAACATTTTCACCAAAAATATTTACAGAAGCATTCACACTTTGTGTCACGTTTTGGTTCACGATCACAAGTAGTAAAGTTTAACACTTCACGCCCGTGACTCATTTGTCACCACCGTGATAGTTCATCATTCACGCCTGTGACCTTTAAATATCATGACCTAGTTCATCATTCACGCCTCTCTTCACAGGTAGAGTATCTTTTCAGCAAACCGTGAACACGACACTTCACTCCCGTGACTAAGTTTTTCACGTCCATGAAGATGTCGGCTATATGACGTTTCTATCGTTATTTCTCACATTCCAACTCTCCAACTTCTCTCAACTTCTCTCATTTATCACCATTGAATGTCATTTTGAAGATTCCGACCCCTTAGCCACTAATTTCATCTATAAATATCTTCAAAAACCACTTCCATCATCAGAAATCATATCTTCTTAGGGTTTACTAAAAATTTCTGTCAAATTTTTCCACTCTTCAAAAGTTTATTCTTTCAATCAAGATGGAAATCGATTCCTCCAAAGGTACTAGGAAGAAGTCTCATTCTCCAAGAAGGTACACGGATTACCTTATGAATATCATTCTAGAGCATTGCCATCCTAGATACTTTGTGCTTAAGAAAAGGCCACTCATTTCCTCAAGATCATTTGAGTGGCAAACCATTCATACCCTCGACCTCGAGACAACTATGACAGAACAACTCCAGGCCTGTCATCTGAAAGAATTTGTTGATATCCATCAACCAACTCTGAGGGAACCAACCTTAGTGTTTCTGAGCACTTTGCAAGTATCTCCTACTGGCATGGTGAAGTTCCAATTATGCAAGCATCCAAACACCATCTCTGCCAAAGAGTTTGGAGATTTGTTCAACCTTCCCTCTGATGGCATCCTGAATGACAGTGAAGTGGAATTCTATGCTACCCAGGCATGGACTCACTTTGGTCTTGATTGCAGCTGGGACATCAAAAAGACAAAGAGCACTCACCTTCGATCCCCAGTGTATAAGTATTTGTATAGGTTTCTAACCTATAACATCTTCGCCAGAAGAGACAGTAATGGCACAATCAAAAAGTCTGAGCTTTTTCTCCTGGAGATGGCCCGAAGAGGCCTCACAGTGGCTTTATCTCGATGGTTTGCAAACCATCTTTTATCAATTTCCACCAAGCCCTCCGGAGACATTCTGATTGGTGGGACTCACATTGCCTTGAAGCTCGGATACTGAAAGCTGGATGAACATTACTTCAACCTCATCCCAGGGCATCCTCGAGACCGACTGCACGTCGAGTCCTTCATCAAGATGGGAGCGGTTGCTCGTATTGTGTTTGAAAACAACATATATTACCGTTTCACCAACACTGCTAGTGAAATCATTTGGGAGGACAATGACTCCAAGGACTTCAAAACTGGCCTCCAAGGAATCCAGCAGAGGAAAAGGGCTCGAGTTGAGGTGGCACCTCTAGAGATTGAGCAGGAAATTGGCCAATCCTCTGCCTCCACACCAAACTTGGCTCAGCAAGTGGTTGACCTCTTGTCACCAGGGTTTGAGCAATTGCAGGCTTCGATGGATGAGAGGTTAGACAACCTCAAGGATTTCATAGAGTCTCGCATGGAGAGCCTCAAGGCGGAAGTTGTTCGCCTTAGAGATAGGATGTCTGGCTAGATTTTATGTTAGATATTATATTTTCTAGCTTGTTTGTTGTAGGAAATTCTAATTTCCTTTCAGAATTTTAATTACTTTTGTATTTGGTTTTCTTAAATTAATATATTTGCTTTTTTTTTCCATTATGTTTTATCTTTTTTATATTCTTTTTGTTGATGACAAAAGAGGGAGAAACTAGCAATATATTGTTAAAAGTTAAGAGTTATGCAAATGAGCTTCATATACCATAAATATACCATAAGTATACTTTGATGCAAGTTACATGAATGTGATATACTCTTCATATACCTTAAATATACTTGGCATAACTATGACTTGTTTTAAAGAAAATTTTTGATATACATTGGATATACTTTACATATAACTTACATATACTTAAAACTAGGAAGCATATTTTGATGCTACACTTCATCATTCTTTACAATTCTTGCACTTCAGTATTTTTTTCCTAAGCATCTTTTGAGGGGAAGACTTCTCAAATGCACATATTGCTAGATTATTTGTCCCCATCAAAAAGGGGGAGATTGTTGAACTTTGAGGGGTATTTCTGTCATTTTGATGATAACAAATAAAATATCAATAATGTATTTAACATACTTGTTTTCTAAGTCTATTGATTAGGGTATGGAATATGATAGCAAAAATGGAGAATGGAAGAATAATGTTAAAAAGATAAAATTGAAAAAATAGCATGTTCACGTCTGTGACCTTATGTGTCACGCCCGTGATGAAGCTTAGCGCCAACAATCCAACATTTAAAGTTCACGACCATGAAGAATGATAGCAACCGTGAATGATCATATCAGTCACACCCGTGAAAAGACATGACAAATTCTTCCAGAGAGCTTCACGGCCAGAGTCACCACTTGGACCACGGCTTGGAAGGATGTCACACCCATGAAGATAAAATGTCACGCCCGTGAACAAACACTTCAAATTCTTCCAGGATGCTTCACGGCCAAGGTCACCACTCAAGTCACGACTTGGAAGAATAGTCACGACCGTGACACACTTAGTCACGACCGTGAAAGATGAAAGAGAAACATGTCAGGCGCGATTATAAGGGTTGGTGCAACGGCTATTTCCGCATTAAATGCAATCAAACGACTATAATTCACCATGGAAGTCACAGAGAATAAATGCAAGTCATTTATGAATCCAGAACAAGAGAATAGCTAATATTTCGAATCAAAATCTTGTCGTAAGCCATTTGTGCATTTAATACTTTCAAAAACAAACATTTATTCTCTGTGAAAATCTTTTTGTTCATTATTTTCTGAGCATTAAAAATTTGTAAGTGTTTCTCTCTGTAATCATCTACTTAAGTGAGTTTTGGGTATTTTGGGGTTAAGAGTAGAACACTTGTAAGGGTTAGTTGTGTGAGCCTCTAAAACACAAAGAAATGTTATTTGTGTTAGCCTTTAAAACACAAGGTAAAAGTTATTTGTGTTAGCCTTTAAAACATAAAGTAAAGGTTATTTGTGTGAGCTTGTAAAACACAAAGAATTTGTTATTATGTGAACCATCAAAACACAAGGGATTTTCGGGTTAGGTGTGATCCATTGTTAGAAATACCATAGTTGGGAGTTAGCTTGTAAAACTCCATTGTAACACTTAGAGTGTTAGTGAAACTCTCAATTGAGATTGGGGAGAAGAGTAGGGTTTGTTAACACCCGAACCTCTATAAAAATTCTTGTGTCTCATTTTTCTATCTCTACTAAACGTAATTTTTCTTTCAACACTTAAAAGTTAAATTTTTAATATCCAATTCAACCCCCCTTCTTGGTTCAATATTTGGGCAACACAAGTCAAGTTGTTTATGAGACAGTGGATAAACCATGATCAAACAGGGCATCGTTAAGAGTCTGTGAAGTTTTACATCTAAGAGGATATAACCATGTAAACAAAAAATAATTATCAATAAAAATGACAAAATATTTATATCTAGAAAAGGAACACAAAGGGGAAGGACCCCAAACATCAAAATGAATTAAATCTAATGGACCAGTACTACAATGATTTTTCAAAGGTAAAGAGAGTTTGTGAAGTTTTCCTGAGCAACATGCTTCACATTTATTGGAATCAAGTTTAGAAACAAAACGTGGTAATTGAAAAAGATTGACTAAGCAATGAACAATAGAGTAATTAGAATGCCCTAGTCTTGCATACCACTCTTTTAATTTAGCAAGATAGGCCGAGGCATTCAAGGAACTTTGTCCGAGCAATCTTTGCAATCTATACAATCTCAGCTCATTTGTTCCTTGAAGAATGGTCCTATTGGTAATATGATCTTTAACAAGACAATGATTAGCATGAAACTCAACAAAACAATTGTTATTTTGACAAAGTTTTTAAACTGATAATAAAGACTTAGCAATTTGAAACACATGCAACACATCACACAAGATAAGCTAATGAGAAAGAGATGAAAGAATTGTATTACCAATATTAGAAATAGGCAAACCAGCACCATTGCTAACAATTAGATTATTCTTACCCTTAAACTCATTTGAGATATTGAGAGGAGACAAATCTGGAGTAACATGATGATTAACACCTGTATCAAGGTACCATGAATTGGCAGAGATTGAAATTGAGATTCGAATGATAATGATAACATAGAAATATTAGCCTGGCGTTGATTAGAGGGAGAGAAAGATGGCTTGCTATTGAAAGAATGATTACTGAGTGGTTGAAATGAGCATCAAAGATCCCGATGGCAATCAAAGGCATAATGGTTATAATAACCACTAATTTAATAAGCCATTTAATTGTAACCCTTCTGACCACCACGATTGCCTTGTTTACCATGATTGCCATTGTGAAAAAGGGAACAAGTGATTGTTGATGAAGAATGGGAATGTTGCCCAATATATAGGAGTTGGAGTTGGTTAAGATTGCAAGAGCAATTCTTAAGCTACCAATTATCCATGCATGTTATGGAAAGAAATGGGCTCAGGACGCTGTTGAAAAGCACCAATAATGCCATTATAATTTGGCCCAAGTTTCCTGAATATTACAACATTAAATTCAGAGATGGAGATTAGTTGTCTTACTAAAGCCAAAGAATCTGCTATTGCCTTTGCTCGATATAGGTATTGAGAGACTGGTTTATCATCTTTGGATAAGATATGAAGCTTAATATGTTGAGCATGACTAACAATGCCATATGCAGAGGCCAAAGCCTACCACACCTCTATTGTTGTGTTTAGGCCACTAAGGTGTGGATAGATTTCCTCAGTTATGGAAGATAAAAGCCAAGAAAATAAAAGTTGGTCTTTATTAAACCATGTCATAATCTAGATTAATCTCATGTTGATTAGTTGAAGAATTAATTATTTCTTTTTGAAGGGGTGGCTTGGTTCTATTGATAATGTCATGAAGGTTGTAGAAATTAAGGAGTAATGTAAACTGTAATTTCCAAGAAATGTAATTTTTTAAAGTTAATTTGGTGGAAAAAGATTAATGAAGATGAGTGGGAACTGTAGAGGAGGAGGAAATGAGAAAAAGTAAAGTGTATAGAACAGTAAACGAAGAAAAAGAAGAGGACGAAGAAGAAAAATTGATTGACATTGTTATAACTTTAATACCAAGTCAAGAAATGAGAAGAATAATAATAATAGAATAATAGATTTGTATTTAATTGATATGTTGCACTAACATATGTACAATATATAAAAAGAAGTTTGTTGTGTTGATAAGAGAATCGTAACAAAGCTAACTAAATTCAAAAACAATTAGATAAGAACTATCATTTGATAGATAGTGACATAGTGAATATGAGAATATTCTTCTCACTTCCAAATAGATAGAAATTTTATAGGCATCTCCAAAGAAACAAATTGTTATTCTCCAAAAAAATAATTTGTTCTTCTCTAATGGCTTTGACTGTATAATTATCAAAAGAAGAAGACTACACATATTATTTAATAGACTTTGAAGTTCTTTTCATTAAAGACTTAATGTTGGTTTGCCAAGAGGATTTGGATTGGTTATAGGGATCAAAAGTACTAAGACATGAAATCTCAATAATTGGAGTTTTTTGTTCATATGGGATATTTTAAAATTCATAAAAAAATCTACTTTATAATTATGGAAAGTTCTAAAGGAAGAAGAATGAGAAAGTGAAAGAAGTGCAGTAATAGAGGACAATGGTATTGAATCGGTTTCCATGGGTTTAGAAATGATTAAGGATGTAATACCCATTAAGTAGCGCCTAGTTAATAACACGGTTTAGCAAAACCATAAATGCATTTAAAAGTTGGTTAAGGGAAGAGAGACAAGAAAAGATGAGAAAAGTGAGGAGTACCATGTTCATGCCCTTGAACATCACTAGATATAAAATCCCAACAGTTGTTTTTTCTTTCTCTCATGAACTAAACCCAAAAGTAAACTCTAGAACTAGAAGTTATTTCATATTAGAGATCAAGTCTTATCTTTTCTCTTGATTTCTAAACCTTAAACACCAAACCAACACCAAAGATCAAAGTTTAAATAAGTTCTTATGGGAGAGTAGCATAAAATAGAGGTGTTCTTAAGGATACAGACCCATAGGAGGAAGAGGGGAGTCGAATCTTCCATCCTAATAGTGTTTCCTTTAATTATGGTAAGGAATCGTATTTTCCTTTTGTTTTTACTAGCTTTCATAGTCTTTTTCCATGTGGAACCTATTTTGTTAGAGACCAATTTCCATATGAGTTCGGATTTCAAGTGACCATGAGTTTCCATGGTTAAAGACCCCTCCTTAAGTTGATTATATGTTATGGTATGTGTTAGTAAGAGATTATATGAGTATAAGGTTTTAAAAAGGGTTAAAATGAGGGTTTTTATCTATATGGCTTTAAAGGATAATTATATGAGTTATAGATTTTGATATAGATGTATTATATGTGTTAGGAGTTCAAAGAGGAGGTGGTGAAATCCACTAAAAGGATAAGCAAGCTTGGGAGAAGCTTGATTTTTTAGGGTCCATTAGAGGTATGTATATACATGCATTTAAATTTCAATTTTGGCATGTTGTATGTATTAAATTCTTTGAATGCCTTAAATGATAGTTGATTGTTCATATGAAAGTAAGTGATGCAATGAATGCTATGAGAATATGAGACATGAATGGAAATGCTTGAAAGGAATCTTGTTATAAGTATGTCATATGTGTTTTAAATGGAATGTCAAGTTATGATTATGGAAAGGTAAAAGAAAACATTGTTAAGGTGATAAAAGAGGTTATGAAACCATAAATGCATGAATTGATAGGGTAATTTAGGTTGAAATATGATCTTGTGGGTTTAAATGATGCTTTAACGTGTCTTAGTTCATGATGTGATGAGAATGTTGATAGGAAAAGGTTGTCATGAGACAATCCTTAGAGTATTATATGTGACTCGTAATGAATGTTTATCTTTAATGCTATTAACTACTGAAAAACGTATATTCACACCCGTGACTTGGTGTTCATAACTATGAATCTCATCTCATGAATAAGGTCACGCCCGTGAAGAATGTGCACAAAATGGACATAGTTCATACTTTAGTTCATATGTAGGGTTACTCGTGAATAAGACTTCACGGTCATGAACACATAGTTTATACCCATGAAGCCTACTTAAAATGATATATGTTGTATGTTTAATGGTTATAATGCAATGGCTATGCACATGCCTTCATGATGATATGTTAAAGTATACTTCTATGAATATCAGTACATGAATGTTACATGATGAGTTTACATATGATCAGAGTATATATATTATAAGATATAAATTCTATAATGAAGTATAATAAGGTAATATGAACAAATAAAGCCAAGACTCGATACTAGGACTAGAAGTAGGATATGTGGCATGCATTAAAGGGCCTCGATACTGTAGTGATTATGATACAATGATTTTATACTTGTTAATATAGCTTAAGCTCTGGAAGCATCATTGACTTGAAATGCCTCAACTAGCACATATGTTTATACTCGTTAATGTGGCTTAAGCTCTATAAGTGCCATTGACTTGAGATACCTTAACTGGCACGCATGATTATAGACAATGAT
This sequence comes from Triadica sebifera, assembly GCA_023653625.1. Classification (NCBI taxonomy): domain Eukaryota; kingdom Viridiplantae; phylum Streptophyta; class Magnoliopsida; order Malpighiales; family Euphorbiaceae; genus Triadica; species Triadica sebifera. The sequence continues at coordinate 9,251,859 of CM042905.1, forward strand.
AGAATGGCTTAAGCTTAGAGAGTGTCTGTGTTCATAACCCGTATCCAAATAGTTCGTGTTAAGAGTTGTTGGAAAATCATATCAAAGTGATTTAAGAACATAATGAAATAAAAAAGGTTAAAAAACACAAGTATACAAGAATATACAATTAATACGTTCGATACTATTAAAAAAGGTGTTTTATATTCTCTGTCTTATTATGCAATATTTAGTGAGTTATCACTCCCATAAGGTAAGGTATTTCGCATGATATTATGATTTCACTTCCATGTCATGATGTTTTATATGTTGCTATGAATTTGTTTAATGTATGATTGCATGCTGAATTTTTATGTCGATATGTACCACTAAGCTTTCAGTAGCTTAGTATGCATGTGTTTCTCCACGCAGGTTGGAGCCTTATAGATAGAGTTGAAGTTGATCCAAAGAAACTAGCCCAACATTAGAGACAATAGTTCAGACCCGACACAGGTCAGTGATATTATGTGTCATACTTTTGTATATTGTGCATGACATAGGGGCTTGGGTTATTTACCTGGATACACACTTGTATTTCAAAGTATTATGTAATTATGTTAAGAAATATATTTTTATAAACATCGGGCCGGTTGAGCCCAAACATGATGATTTTATATGATGGATCTTTAGATCAAAGAAGGTTTTATGAATGCATATTATATGATATGAAACATGTTTTATATGTGAAAGAGATTTATGACAAAGAAATATTCAAAGAAAAGAAAAGGTTTTAAAAAATTTCATAGGTTTTCTGCACACCTGATTTCATAACACCCGCTCATTTAGTCAGATAAATTCTGGTTAGGTGAGAGGGCACAACATTTAGTGGTATAAAAGCTTAAGTTTATGAGTTTTTGAATCTAAGTGGTTTAGGGGTTATCATGCATACATAGTACATATTATGTCTCTAATGTGGGCTTTCTTTATCGACTTGTAAGAGTATAAGGTATAGATGGAGTTAAAAGAACGTGATGTTGCCAAAAGCAACATTTCTCTTGATCCAAAAGCTGCTAATCAGCCTAGTGCTTCAAGTATACGAGGTCTAAGCATTGCCACATTTCCTCAGCAGCCATCAGTTGGAGAAGCGGATCTAAGTGCAATACCGATCATGTAACGGATAACAGGTATTTTGCAGTAGTTGGCACAGGTCATACCATAGGCACTACCATAGCCAGTTCCATAACCGCCACCAGAGGCACCAAATATAAAAATAGATAGGCTCTAAAAGTATAAGACAACTAATTGTCATGGTAGAGGTGAGGATGATCCCATCGCCACTGAGTTTTGGCTAGAGAAGATCGAGAGGGTCTTCGAGGATTTAGAATGTGTTGAGAAGCACAAGGCTAAGTATACAATATCGTTGCTTCAAAAACATACATATGAGTGGTGGAAATTGGTTTGAAAAAACCTCAGACTCCACAACCTCTGAATTGGGAGTACTTTATTGTAGAGTTCAAGAAGAAATATTTACTCCAAGACTACATAGATGAGACGAGAAGGGAATTCATGAGTCTGCGGCAGAGGAGCAAGACAATTTCTAAGTATGCAAAGGAGTTCACATGATTGAGTTGATATGCCACCGGTCTCTTAGTGGACTAGAGTGATAAGTGCCATCATTTTGAGGACAATTTGAATAATGACATATGATAGCATGTCTTTTCTCTATAGCTTAAGGACTTCTCAACACTCGTGTTCATCGCTATCAGTATAGAGAAAAGAAGAAAGAGAATAACAGAGGAGAACACCAGAAAACCCACAACTAGTATGGCATAGACTACCAGCAAAATATTCTGATTCTTTTTAGGATAGTCCCAGGGTAGGGGACAGAGCAGAGGACAGAGTCACACATAGTCTAGTTCTTTTAGAAAGGGATTGTTCTCTAAGACTACCTCAGCCACTGTCAGCACTCATACAACTAGAGATTTTACTCCTTTATATAGGATATACTAGAGGAATCATAAGGGAAAGTGTTAGGTGAACATAGGGGCTTGCTTCATGTGCGAAGCCCTAGATCACATGAGAAAGGATTGCCTTTGTTGGCAAATGCTACACCCACAAACAGTCGTGTCAGCACCGGTTTAGAATAGGAACCAGACATGAGGAGGTCGTGTAGGACCTAACTAGGTTATTTGAAAGATAGTGAATAGATTGGGACCCATTAGAGCTCTGACTAGGGCATATGCGATGAAGGCCCATGAGGACCAGGGAGCCACAGACATCATAATAGGTATATTTTCTTTACACAAGTAAGATTTATGTGCTTTGATAAACCTAGGCTCTACATATTCTTATATATGCATGAGCATGCCTAGTCAGTATAATATGACAATAAAGAAGCTAAAATTTGAGATTGAGGTCACAAACCTTTTATGCCATAGTGTAGTTGTGAACAGGGTATACTAAAGTTTCCCTTTGGTTATGCATAGGAAAGAGTTTCTCGTAGATCTTATAAAGTTGTCTTTTCATGAATATGATGTCATATTAGGTATATATTAACTCTCACAGCATGAGGCAGTTATGGACTGCCGATCCAAAACAGTTGTTCTTAAGACTCCAAAATAAGAAAAAGTGGTAGTAGTAGGTGAGAGGTTTCCACAACCTCTACAGATGATCTCTATAATGAAGGCATAAAAGATTATTAGAAAAAGATGTGAGACTTATTTGATTCATGTGGTTGACAGCAAGAGAAGAGTTTTAAATCTCTAGGATATCCCTACAGTGAGGAAGTTTTCATATGTCTTTCTGGACAATCTATCAGGATTACCATCGAACAGGGATATTGAGTTATATATAGAGCTCACACTAGGCACAACACCAATATCCATAACACCTTATAGAATGGCACCTTCAGATATAAAAGAGTTGAAAGCTTAGTTGCAGGAGTTGCTAGACAAAAGGTTTTATCAGGCTGAAAGTATCTCTTTGAGGTGCACTGGTTTTGTTTGTAAAAAAGAAAGATAGGTCTTTTAGGTTATCGTAGACTACAGGATGTTGAACAAAGTGACTATCAAGAACTAATATCTGTTATTACAGATTGATGATCTCTTTGATCTGTTAAATGGTGCAAGAATATTCTCCAATATTGATTTGAGATTGGGTTAATACCAGTTGAAGATAAAAGAGGAGGATATAGCCAAGACAACTTTCAGAACCAGTTATGGTCATTACGAGTTTTTGGTTATGCCATTCAGTTTGACCAATTCTCCAACAACTTTTATGGACTTGATGAATCGAATCTTCAGACCATACTTAGACCAATTTGTAGTTGTTTTCATCGATGACATCTTAGTGTATTCTCAAAATCAAGCAAAGCATAATCAACATTTGAGAACATTATTGCAGTTCCTTAGGGATAATAAGTTGTTTGCCAAACTCTCCAAATATGAGTTTTGGATTAACAAAATAGTTTTCCTTAGATACATTGTGTTAGAAGATGACATTAGAGTTGATTCCAGCAAGGTTGATGCAATCTTGAATTGGAAGCCTCCCTGGAATATGATCAAAATCAGGAGTTTTCTTAGTTTGGCAAGCTATTACAAGAGGTTTATGAAAAGTTTTTCATTGATTGCTTCACCTATGGCCAGAGTTTTGAGAAAATATGTGAAGTTCGAGTGGAATGACAAGTGTCAAGCTTGTTTCGATAAGCTCAAGTTTATGTTGACAGAAGCTCCAATTCTTTTACATTCAGTTCCTGATAAAGAGTATGTCATCTACAGTGATATTTCTCACAACGGTTTGGGGTATGTCTGGATACAATAAGAAAAAGTGGTTGCTCATGCCTTTAGGCAATTGAAGCCGCATGAGAAGAATTACCCCATATATGATCTTGAGTTGGCAGCCGGTGTGTTTGCTCTAAAGATATGGTGTCACTATCTATATGGGAAAAAAATGTTTCATCTAACTAACCACAAAAGTTTAAATTATCTTTTGACATAGAAGGAACTCAACTTGAGGCAGAGAAGATAGTTAGAATTGATTAAGGACTACGATTGCGTTATCAACTACTATTCAGGCAAGGCCAATTCTGTGGCTGGCACTTTGAGCAGAAAGACAATAGCAAAGTTGCACATACGACCAATGATCAACCAAGAAATCAGAGATGCACAAAAGCAATTGAGATTGCTGAATTGGTCTCCAAGGGGGAGAGACCCAAGTACACAATTGAATCAAATGGCATTTTATTCTACTAAGGTCGTTTATGCTTGCCTAATGTTACAGAGCTAAGACAAAGGATCTTAAAGGAAATGTATGAAATCAAATTTGCAATGCATACAGGAAGTAACAAAATGTACAATGATATAAAAAAAGGTATTGGTGGGAAGTTATGAAAAAGGATATCATAGAGTTCATAACAAGATACCTGACATGTCAACAAATCAAGGTAGAACATCAGGTACCTTCATATTTGATGCAGTCGATTACAATACCATGATGGAATGGGAACAAATCATGACGAATTTTATGGTTGGGTTACCTTTAACGCTGAAAAAGTTCGATGTTGTTTGGGTCGTAGTGAATAGGTTAACTAATTCAACACACTTTTTGCCTATTAGAAAATATTATTCCTTAAACAAGCTAGCAGAGCTATATGTAAATGAGATAGTACGATTACATGGAGTTCTAGTCTCCATCATATCGAATAAAGATCTAACATTCACATCTCAGTTTTGGGAAAGTTTGCAATGAGCTTTGGGTACCAAGCTCAGTTTCAGTATGACTTTTCACCCACAAATATATGGTCAGTCAAAATGGGTGATACAGATTCTGGAGGACATGATGAGAAGCTTTGTGATCGAGTTTGAAGGTAGTTAGGAGAAATATCGATCATTAATAGAGTTTGCCTATAATAACAGCTATCAGTCTAGCATATAAATGGCTCCTTATAAGGTATTATATGGTAGAAAATGTCAAACATTGTTATGTTGGACAACGCTCAGTGAGCGAAAGTTAGTAAGGCCAAAGTTGGTGCAAAAGACAGAGGACAAAGTAAAGATTATACAAGAAAAGTTAAAAGCAACTTCAGATAGATAGAAATCGTATGCAGTTCTCAAGATAAGAGATATATAATATGAAGTGAGAGACAAAATGTTTTTTAAAGTTTCTCCATAGAAGAAGATCCTAAGGTTCAGAAAGAATGACAAGTTGAGCCCTAAATTCATTGGACCGTATGAGATCTTAGAGTGGATTGGGCTAGTCACCTACAAACTTACTTAACCACCAAAGTTGAGTAAGATTCATAATGTCTTTCATATCTCTATGTTGAGAAGGTATAGATCAGATCCTTCACATGTCATCACAGTCGAAAGCATAAAAGTAAGACTAGAACTTACATATGAGGAAGAGTCGATTGAGATATTGGCTCTTGAAGTCAAAAAGCTCAAGAACAAGTGAGTGTCGTTAGTTAAAGTCCTATGGAGGAATCATGCAATAGAATAAACTACATGGAAAAGTGAAGAGGTGATGATGGCTCAGTACCCCTAACTGTTCGAATATAGTACCATAAGTAATTTCAAGGACGAAATTCTCTTAAGAGGGAGAGAAATGTAATACCCGCTAAGTAAGAACTAGTTAATAACACATTTTAGCAAAACCGTAAATATGTTTAAAAGATGTTTAATGGAAGATATACAAGAAAATATGAGAAAAGTGAGGAGTACCATGTTCATGCCTATGACTTATCGGGTCATGGCCCTAAACATTGTTAGATATAAAATCCCAATAGTTTTTCTTTCTTTCTCTCACGAACTAAACCCAAAAGTAAACCTCAGAACTCAAAGTTATTTCATATTAGAGATCAAGTCTTATGTTTTCTCTTAATTTCTAAACCTTAAACACCAAACCAACACCAAATATCAAAGTTTAAACAAGTTATTGTAGAAGATGAGCATAAAAAAGAGGTGTTCTTAATAAGATAGACCCATATGAAGAAAAAAGGGAGTTGAATATTTCATCCTAGCCATGTTTCCTTCAATTGTGGTAAGGAAACACATTTTCCTTTTGTTTTTTTACAAGCATTTATAGTCATTTCCCATATGGAACCCATTTTGTTAGAGACCAATTTTCATATGAGTTAGGGTTTCAAGTGATCATGAGTTTCCATGGTTAAAGACCCATTTTTAAGTTATTTATAGGTTATTGTATGTGTTAGTAAGGGGTTATATGAGTATGAGGTTTTAAAAAGGGTTAAAGTTAGCATTTTTATCTCTGTGGCTTTAAAGGTTAGGTATATGGGTTATAGATTTTGATATAGATATGTTATATATATTAAGAGTTGTAATAGAAGGTGGTAAAATCCACCAAAATGATAAGCAAACTTGAGAGAAGCTTGGTTTTTGAGGCTCCATTAGAGGTATGTACATGTATGCATTTAAATTATAATTTTAGCATATTGTATGTGTTAAAATTCTTTGAATGCCTTAAATGCTAGTTGATATGAAAGTAAGTGATGCAATGAATGTCATGAGAATATGAGACATGAATGAAAATGCTTGAAAGAAATCTTGTTATAAGTATGTCATATGTGTTTTAAGTGGAATGTCAAGTTATAATGATGGAAAGGTAAAAAGAAATATTGTTGAGGTCATAAAAGAGGTTGTGAAACCATAAATACATGAATTGACAATAAATGAGTTGATTGGGTAATTTAGATTTAAATATGATCTTATGGGTTTAAATGATGTTTTTTAAACATCAGGCCAGTTGAGCCCAAATATGATGGTTTTAATTATATGATGGATCAAGGATCAAGGATGGTTTTGTGGATGCATGTTATATGATATGAAACAGATTTTATATGTGAAGGAGTTTTACGATAAAAAATATTCAAAGAAAAGAAAAAGTTTTAAAAAATTTCACAGGGTTTTCGCAGACCAGATTTTATAGCATCTGCTCGTTTAGTCGGGTAAATCCTAGTTAGGCAAGAGAGAACTACAAAGGGACTCCTCAATCTTTCATCAGTTCATCTACATATTTACCATTAGTTCTTCCAGAAAATAACTATGGCTATAATATCATGGTGACCTCTATATAACCATTATTGATACATTATGACAGATAACAAGTATGGTAGCCAAACATAGCCCTTCTTGGGCTCTTAACAACCTGTCTCTTAGTTATCTGATTTGATGTATGAATAGCATTATTCTGATATCATAATAAATTTTTATATGATTATTTACAAGAAGAGCTAATAGTAAATATGTACAAAAACCAACTAAGATTGAAGGAGAAAATATTTTAGAAAAGCATGGTGTTTTAGAAAACTCAAACTTTTATTCCCTTTTCTATTCTACCTTCATACAAACTAGAGAACTCCTTATATAAAGTTCCTTACTAGATATAGACATAATAAATTATTAAAGCAAAGATTTCTACAATCTTTACTTTAATAAAGTAAACGATATAGACTCCAATGTTACAAATAGAAATATACTACATTATTACAAACTTTAATAAAGTAAACAACACACGTAGATAAGATAAGATTCCTTTAATCCTTTCCTCTGATTGACTCATGGCTAGGTGATAGGTTCATGTTATTGTAGTCATCTAAGTCATAATTTGGTGGTCTTGAAGGTCCTGCCATGTCATGCAATGTTTTTGTCAAGCTACTATCTCTTTTAGTAGAGATAATTGTCATGTGGATCTCTTATTCCTTCCTTAATTGATTCACATAAGCTAAAGGAATATTTTTCCAAAGGGTATCTTCTTTATATCGTGGCCATATTTCTCTAGGGATGTGTTGATTTTTAGCTGCCATGGTTCTTTTAAGCTCTCTTACTTCAGAAGGATGTGCATCACAGTTACCCCAAAGAGAGCAAGAAAAAGTGTGATAGACATCAAAGGTGAAATAATGTTCTTGCCAATTGATGATGATGATGGTATGAATGTTTTTGGCTTGAAAGTTGAAGTCCCAATTTTCATTTAAGATCCTAAAAAAGGATTGTTGTCAAACTGCTAAAGGTTTAAACCAATTGAAGAATCTTTTTGAATTGGATAACAGGGTTTTGCTGGCAATGATATTATACCATCAAACGAGACATAACTGAAAATTCGTATGGTATATGATACACAAATACCATAGCATGTGTAAAGTTTTATCAAGGAACATTCCTTCAAGTGGGATAGAAAAGATTTCAATAAAATGATAGTCTGAGTGAAACACTTCTAATAGGATGAAAGTGTGATCATACTTCTTCATAGCAATATATTAACAAGTGATTATTTTATCCTTCAGTTGTTCTCGAGTCATTATTCTAGGCATAGATAGGTTAAGAGAGGAATTTAGACTTTCAGATGATCTAGCCATAAGGATAAGTGGGATAGTTTGGACTTTTATGATAAGGTAGAGAAGTTTTTGTGATGATGACCTTGAAAGAAAATCAGGAATCAAGTTTTTATCCCCTTTTATATGCTCAAAATTGAAACTTTATTTAGAGAACCAGTCATTCCATCTGACCAACTAAGCATATGGTACATGTTTTCCTTTGAACTGTAGTATCTTTGGGAAAGATGAACAGTCCATTAAAACAGTAAAGTGATGTCCAATCAAATGGAATTCAAACTTTTTGATTCCATACTTTACTACCATAACCCCTATATAACCATTATTGATATATTATGATAGATAACATGTATGCTAGCCAAACATGACCCCTCATAGGCTCTCAATGGTCTACCTCTTAGTTATCTACTTGGGTATATAAATAGTATTATTCTGAGGCTATAAGGATATTTGCTATGATTATTTACAAAAAGGGCTAATAGTAAATATATACGAAAACCAACTAATATTGAAGGAGAGAATATTTTAGAAAGGCGTGGTGTTTTAGAAAGCTCAAACTTTTTATTCCTTTTTTTTGTTCTACCTTCATACAAACTAGAGAACTTCTTATATAGAGTTCCTTAGATACAAACACCATAAATTATTAAAGCAAAGATTCCCACAATTTTTATTTTAATAAAGTAAATAGTACATACTCCAATATTACAGATACAAATATACTACATTATTACAAACTTTAATAAAGCAAACAACACACACAAATAAGATAAGATAAGATTTCTTTAATCTTTTTCTCTAATTAGGTTATGGCTAGGTGATAGATTCATGTTATTATAGTCATAATCTAATGGTCCCGAAGGTCCTTTCATGTCATGCAATGTTTTTGTCAAGCTATTATCTCTTTCTATAGAGATAATTGTCCTATGGATCTCTTTTTCCTCTTTTGATTCACATAAGCTGAAGGAATATTCTCTTAAGGGACATCTTCTATTAGCTTACATCTATTATGGCACCCCTATCCTACATTAAAACAAAAATCATAAGCACTTCAGTAAATTCAGTGGAAACTACTCGAAGTGATTTTTTTTAACTTAAGTGTTGTTCATTCAAAAGAAAAGATATTGGCAAGCACTATATGAGAGTATTAACTTGATACTACTAGTTGAGAGGAATGGGTGTTATCAATCTCAACCAACAATTTGTCGCCTCTATCCCTGAAGAATTGGGAGAAGCCACCCTTCATTATTTTTGAAAGTAGGGCAAAACACTAAAAGGCTTTTCATTAACACAAATTTATCAAAGATGTTTATTGTCTTAGATGAATTATGTACTCATAGGTAACAAGTCAAAGAAGCCTTAAAATGGACTAACAATTTTCTAATGGTCCATGGTTTACAATGAATGATATTCTTCCAAGCCAAATAAGAGTTTGGTTACTAGAAATATATGCTTGGCTTGAGACCAAACTGCAATTAAGTCTTTCTATTTCAGAGGTTCTGCAAGAATTTACCACCAGATTTATTGGAAGTTTACGTGAATAAAGGATAAGAATTGCAGAATATCATAAATGTAACACTTGTTAAGTAGGGCCTAGTGAATAATGTGGCTTAAAGATGTTATAAGTGTGTTTAAGGGTTTGGTTAAGGGAAAAAGTTAAGAAAATATGAGAAAAATGAAAAGTTCTAAGTTCACACTCGTGAATGATGTTTCGAGATGTTTCACGCCCATAAATATCGTTATATATAAAATTTCAATAGTTGTTCTTTCTTTCTCTCACGACTTAAACTCGAAAGAAACTCTAGAATTCAAAGTTCCACATACCAGAGACCAATGCCTTGTGTTTTTCTTCGATTTCTAGACTAAAACACCTAATCCAATATCAAAGATCAGAATTTAACAAGTTTTTAGGAGATAAAAGCCTAATGAAGGTGGTGTTCTTAAAGAGGCCGAACTAAAGAAGAACAAAAGAGTCTTGAATCTTTCTTTCTAGCTATATTTCCTTCAATATTGTTAAGAAATCAAGTTTTTCCTTCTTATTTACAAGTTTTCATACATTTTTTCATGTATATCCCATTTTTGGTAGAAACTCATTTCCAAATGGATTAGGTTTTGGCTTTATCATGAATTTTTATGGTTTAAGACCCATATTTAAGCTCAATTAAGGTTATAGTATGATTTATTGAGAGGTTATACAAGTTTAAGGTTATATAAGAGGTTAAAGATTATGGTTTGATCTTTTATAGCATTAAAGTTTAAGTATATGGTGTATAGAAGTTAATAGATGTATGTTATACATGTGGTGATGAAAATGTGGTGAGTATTGAGTTGGAAAATGTGGTGATGAAAACCACCAAGAGGACAAACAAGCTTGAGAAAAGCTTAGTTTTTAGGTTCCATTAAAAGTACGTACATGTATCATTTAAATTCCTAAAATATTACATGTTGTGTGTAAAATTCTTTAAATGTAAATTGTTGGTTGTCATGAAAGTAATTGATATAGTTAATGCCATGAGTATTGAATGATATGAATATAAATGTTAAGTTATACACGAAATGCATTAATGAGAATGCATGAAAAGACCCTTCCCATAAAATGACAAATGTGCATTTATGAGTATAATGAATGGTGATGGCTTTGGTGGTTAAAAGAAGTAAGAAATGATGTGATGACTTAATAAAATCATAAAACGTCATTAAAAACTTAAATGCAAATAAAGATTTAATACAATAATAAATAGACAATGCATTAGTCCAACGGTTTTACAAAATGAATAATTATAAAATTACATGTCTCTGAAAATAAAAACATATACATTTATAACTACCTAACTCAATAAAAAGATACAAAATACAATAGTTGTATCACCCACCTCCAAGTGTGTATCTTTGAATATGCTCTTAGGCATCTTCCTTTATCGATCAAGACTTAAGCTCTAAACCTGCATAAAAGAACACTCATACACTAAGCAACCTAGTGCTTAGTGGTACATAACAATATGTAAAGCATGACATACATATACAAAATACATAATACACTTACCGTCATACCAATATGACTTACCATACCATCTGCACATACAACATACCATGTATTTATGATGTCATGCCTCATTGTTTTCAACACAATACTCAATAATTCGTAACATAACAATATAAACAACCATCAAACATACAAGTATATATCCCATATAAAAATTATTAATTACCTTATTCCTTGCCCACTTTACTCACAACTAGACTAAATTGGATACGACTAATACAACTATTCCCTGAGCCTTTAAGACATCTGCCTAAGCTTTCTAGAATACCCGTTTGAGGAAAAAGAATGTGCACATGTCATACACTGAGTGAAGCACACCTGGCTTAACCCTAGCCTCAAAGAATCTCGAACATGACCAACCTAGGTCACCTAGTACCAATAGCCCCTCAAAGGCATGTCATCTCTCCCAACTTTAGTCCTAGTCAGAGTAATGGGCTTAACTGTTTGTCACATCCCATACCATTTTCATAACGTACATTATCTATGATTCTCATAATCATAACCATAACATGCATTCTCATAACATGCTATAACCATATGATAAAAGTACTCTGCCTCAAACCAAGTTAAACTCAATTCACATACAAACATACAACTTTTCAAAATTAAGTAGCTTCACGCCCATGAATACACTTTCACGGCCATAAAAAAACCTCTTCATAGGTAGTTTACTTGTGGATCAAACAATGATTCACCTATTAATTAGCAACATGTTCACGACCATGATCCACCCTTAATGGGTATGGACAAAACTATGATCACAACCGTGAAGCTGCCTATGAATGGGTCTGCTTCAGCAATACAACTTCAATTCACAATATTCATGCCTGTGAACCACTAGTTCAAGACCCTGAATCTAGAAATCTTTCTAGAAACAGAGCACACCATCTTATACCATTTTCACATGCAATAATCTCTATGGTTAACCAATGTCAACCACCTTATCAACACTCTAACATGTATACAAGCCATATATCATGACAATAACATTTATAAATATCAATATTTACCAATATAATGCATTTAACATCTCAATCTACCATCTCAACCTATTAAACATAATATGTCTCTAAGTGCATTTAACCCAAATTCATGCCCTATCTTACCTTAGAAATCACCCATAGCATGCATTCAAGACAAACAATACAAGAATATGCAAGTTAAAGTTTTGAATATGGTTATGTATAAACCTTTCACCTAGGATGAAGCCTAACTACAGCTTTAGCTCTTTAAGCTTGTTCTCTGTTTTTAGATGGACTTGCAGCACTTTTACCAGCTTTTGGACACAAGTAAAATGTCCTCTTAATCTCTTGGAACTTGGACAAAACCCAGAAAACACAAACTTGAGTTCCTCAGTTACAAGCTCACAAGCTCTTTTCTCACTATTCTCTCTCACTTTCTCTAATGAAACTAGGTCTCTCAATCTCCCAAAAATGAAAATGTGGTGATCTGAAGGTAGAAAAAGATAGAGGTGGCGTGTTAGGTTGGTTTTTAAAGAGTGGAGAGTGGATTCAAACAGAATGGCAGAGAGAAAATTATGGTCATCTCACCTGCCCTGTCTGCCCAGGATTCACGGTCGTGACTCATCTTTCATGGGAGTGAACCACCTATTCACGATCGTGATTAATCTTTACAATTTGTTTACTAAACATTTGACATTCAAGGCCATGACACCATTTTTTATGGGCGTAAAATAGCAAAAACTAACAACATTAACACCTTTTAATACTCTTATTAACTCCTAACTCTTACCAACTATTAACATAACTTATAGACCCTACATATAGGCGTTACATTTCTTCCCCCTTAAAAAAAATTTTTTCTGTGAAATTTACTTGGTTATTCGAGTTGAATAATTGGGAAAAATATAACCATGAAAAGAAAACATACCATTATAAGCATTCATTGGCTCTTGGTCTTCTATGGTTCTCATGACATAGACTTTTATTGGTGCCTTACTTGATCTTGGCATTTCTACCATCTCAGAAATGCTTTGACTTGATCCACCTATGTCAAAATGGGTCTGGTTTTGTCCTCTAGCTTGGTTGGCACTAAAGTCTGAGGGGTGCCTCCACTATCTGTAATGGACAATCTCTTCGGTAATGGTTTTGAGACTCACACCTATAGTAAGCCCCTGTGGGTCCCTAACATTCTCCTCTGTGTTTCTGACCACATGATGCACACTCTGATGTTGGCCTTCTCCATGTATGTGTCTAACTACTAGCAGCTATAGAAATGACTCTAGATGATGGTGCATGTCTAGTAAACCCCAACTAACACTGACTCTGGCCTTGCCCTCCAGAATGGAAGTGTTCAAAACTGGTACGAGCCTTTTTGCTCAAAGTTTGTGCCGCACTGAAAGATGGTCCCCAGAAGTCTTTCCTAGAAGAGTCATCTGTTCTCTTCAGATTAAATATCTTTTCTATTGTAATAACAACATATACCAACTTTGCAAAAGTCCTTAAGCTGTTGTGAAATCACGTGGAACCCAATCTCATCTCTCAAACCATCCTCAAACCTGCAACATTTGTCTGCCTTATCCCTAATAATACTACTCGCATACTTGCTCAACTGGGTAAACTCTCTCTTGTACACAAACGATCATGTTCCCTTACCAAAAGTTTAGGAACTCTTGTTTTTTCTCATCTGTACCTTCGACACATATTTTTTCTTGAACTTAGTTGTGAAGAAATTCCAAGTTAGTGGCTTTGGAATATGAGGTTTCTATAGAACCGACTTCCACCAATCGGATGTATACTATTGGAGAAGTGAGAAAACATACCTAGCCTTGTGCTCCTTAGCACAATCTAGCTTTTTGAAGATCCTTTTAGTCTTCTTTAACTAAAACTCTATAGCTGTTGGGTCATCCTTAATCTTGCCTCGAAGTCTGTAACTCCATACTTCCTTAACTTGTCAATCTAGATCCTAGGCTTTAGTGGTGAGGGAGGAAGAGGTAAAGGTGGCGACGGTGGTGGAGGTCGTAGCATAGCCTGTACCAAACAATGCAAATGAGCTGCTATGTTTTGCATCTAAGGATTTTAAGACAAATCCACTAGATCAACCATTGGCTATTGTGTAAGAGGACCAACATCGGGCTTGTAAACACTAGGTTGGCTCTACGGATTCTGAAACTCTATATCGGGAGAACTGTTACTATTAGCTACATCAAGCGGTTCAATCTCTATACTTGACCTTTGACTTACACATCGATAGAGAATAGCCCACATCAAAGTCATATAGGACAACACTTGTGCACATGATACAACCCTTTCCACCTAGGTTCAGAACCGCCTAAATCTAAGCTTTGATACCACTAAATATAACATCCTTCAATATAATTAAGAATAAACTCAATTATACTAGAGGATACTATGATGCACATGATTTCAAAATACCATAATTTAAAATGTAGATGCACCATGGCCATGATGACTTAATAAAATCATAAGACGTCATTAAAAGACTTAAATACAAATAAAGATTTAATACAATAACAAACCAACAATACACTAGCCTAACGGTTTTATAAAACAAATAGTATGTACATTTATAACTACCTAACCCAACAAAAAAAATACAAAATATAACAGTTGTATCACTCACCCCCAAATGTGTATCCTTGACTTTGCTATTGGGCATCCTCCTCTGTTAATCAAGATCTAGGCTCTGAACCTACACATAAGAATACCCATATACTAAGCAACCTAATTCTTAGTGGTGCATAACAATATGCAAAATATAACATACATATATAAAATGCATGATACACTTGTTGTCATACTAATATGACTTATCGCGTCGTATGCACATACAACTTACCATGCATTTATGATGTCATGCCTTAATATTTTCAATACAATACTCAATTATGCATAACATAACAATATAAATAACCATCAAATATACAAGTGTATACAACATATAGAAATTACCTTCTCTCTTGCCTGCTTTATTCATTACTAGACTAAATTGGATATGGGTAATCTACGACTCTCATCTGAGCCCTTAGGACACATGCCTAAGCTTTCTAGAATACCTGTCTGAGGAAAAAGAACGTGCACATATCAAACACCGAAGGAAGCACACTTGGCTTAACCTTAGCCTTAAAGAATCTCAAATGTGACCAACCTATATCACCTGATACCAAATCCCCTCAATGGCATGCCATCTCTCCCAGCTCTAGTCCTAGTCAAAGTAATAGGTTTAACCGTTTATTACATCACATACCATATTCATAACATACATCATCCATGATTCTTATAATCATAACCATAACATGCATTTTCATAACATGTTATAACCATACAATAGAGGTAATCCGACTCAAACCAAGTCAAACTCCATTCATATTCACCTGTGAATTAACAACATGTTTACGACTGTGATCCACCCTTCACGGATATGGATAAAACCATGATCTCAATCGTGAAGCTGTGTGTGAATGAGTATGCTGCCTGTGAATGAGTTTGCTTCAGTAACACAACTTTAATTCTCAACATTAACGCCCGTGAACCACCAATTGATGCCCGTGAATATGGAAATCTTTTAAAAAAAACATAGCACACTATCTCATACCATTTTGACATGCAATAATCTCTATGGTTGACCAATGTCAACCACCATATCAACACTCTAATATGCATACAAGCCATATATCATACTAATAACATTTATAAATATCAATATTTACCAATATAATCCATTTAACATCTCAATCTATCAATCACAATATGTCTCTAAATGTATTAAACCCGAAATGATGTCCTATCATACCCCAAAAATCACCCACAACATGCATTCAAGACAAACAACACAATAATATGCAAGTTAAAGCTTTGAATATGGTTATGTACAAACCTGTCACCTAGGATGTAACCTAACCAAAGCTTTACATCTCTAAGCTTATCCTCTCCCTTGAGATGGACTTTCAGCACCTTTACCATCTTCTGGACACAAGCAAAACATCCTCTTAGTCTCCTGTAACTTGGACAGAACCTAGAAAACCCAAAACCAAACTCCTTACTTACAAGCTCACGAGCTTCTTCTCTCACTCTTCTTTCTCACTTTTTCTAATGAAACTAGGTCTCTCAATCTCCAAAAAATGAAAATGTGGTGATCTGAAAGTAGAAAAAGATAGAGGTGGCATGTTTGGTTGGTTTTTAAAGAGTTAGGAGCGAATTTAAAAGGAATGATAAAGAGAGAAAATTGCAGTCGTTTTACCTGCCCTATCTGCCCAGGATTTACAATCGTACTCATCTTTTCACATGCGTGATCCACCCATTCAC
The DNA here is from genome assembly GCA_023653625.1 of Triadica sebifera. NCBI lineage: Eukaryota > Viridiplantae > Streptophyta > Magnoliopsida > Malpighiales > Euphorbiaceae > Triadica > Triadica sebifera. Next base: position 9,268,486 of record CM042905.1, read on the forward strand.
GATTGTGATTAACCTCTACGATTTGTTTACTGAAGACTCGACATTCACAACCGTGACATCACTTGTCATGGGCATGAAACAATAAAAACCAATAACTTTAAAACCTTTTATTACTCTTCTTAATTCCTAACTCTTACCAATCATTAACACAATTTATAGACCCTATATATGGGCATTATAGTCAAGATGGTTGAGCTCTACGAGCGCTCTTATTTCACATCCCGTATCCAGATAGTTCGAGAATGAGATTTTAAGCTAATAAACTATGGAATGAAATATGAAAATTTATTAATTGACATAAGTAACAAGGTATGAATTGCTTACAAGAGGTAGTGAAAATTTAATTATTGAATGAAGTTGTTATATTTATTCTTTTATGTTTTATACATATTTCTTTTATATGTTAAATATGTAATAAAATTAAATGTGTCATAATTTATTTGAGACATGCATTTGTGTGACTACCTGATGAAAACTTTAATGCCTATATGTACCATTAAGATAGAGATAGCTTAGCATGAGTTCTTCTTACTCAGGAATTGAAGTTGTAGATAGTAGATCGTGAAGTTAGTAAAAAAAAATCTAAGCCCATATTAGAGGAGGCACAAAAAACTTAGTTAGAGAGTGGGTTACTTAACACTTTTCTTTTTGAGTTTGACCATGCATATGGGTTTTGATAGACATGTCATGTATATAGTTAAAAAGTATGTTTTATATTTTGATATTGTATATGTAAACAGTTATGTGTAGGGCTAGTATGCTCAAGTGATCAATTATGTAATATAATGAAGTACCATATGTGTATATAATATAATGATATATATATTGATAATTAGAACGATATGTCTAACCCAATATAAATAAATAGATTAAGTTATTAAATGAAAAAGTTTTAATTCAGATAGGTTTACCTAGTTAATCTTGTGACATCCTACTTATATATGTGATTATCCCCAATATATAAGTGGAGTGTCACCTTATTCTCATATAACCTCTTTACCAACACATACCATAACCTTTAATCAACTTAGAAAGGGGTATTTAACCATAACTCTCAAAATTAAGCCATAACCTAATCCATTTGAAAATAGGTCTATGCCATAAATAAACTAGACATGATTAAGACTATGAAAGCTTGTAAAGAAGAAGGAGAAATGTGATTCCTTACCTAAATTGAAGAAAACACTACTTGAATGGGAGATTCAAACTCATCTCTTTCTCTTTTGGTTTGGCCTCCTCAAGAACACCACTTCTTTTATGCTCATCTCTTAAAATAACTTGTTTAAACTTTAATCTTAAATGTTGGTTTAGATGTTTTGACCTTGAAATTGAAGAAAAATAAGGGATTAGTCTTTTGTATGAAGAAACTTTGAATTCTAGGATTCACTTTTAAGTTAAGTTGTGAGAGAAAGAAAGAACAATTGTTAGGATTTTATATCTGACGATGTTCACGGGTGTAAACCACTCGAAACCAATATTCATGAGCGTGACCTGATATGTCATGAGTGTGAACATGGTACTTTACACTTTTCTCATATTTTCTTAACTCTTTTCCCTTAACAAACTCTTAAACACATATTTATCATTCCTGAATCCATCTTATTTACCATACCCTAATTACAGGAGTTACAACAGCTGTATGGTCTAATTTGGAAAATTAACTATATGGAAATGAAATGAAACAAACATAACATAACCAAATTGAAAAAACCCATCTCATTAAAAAGCAACAATAATTATCTGACATGATAAGCATTGATAAAAGATTTCTAAAATCTAAATAAATAAAAATAAATATTTCTATCTGACACATATCTATTATAAAAGATACACACAACAAATGCATGTTTGATCAATAAATATGTATACTAACTTCTATCTTAACGGTGCAAATCTTAGCCAAAACACCAAATTTTAAGTAACCAAAACATATTAAATTTAACCACAAACAGATTATTATACACAAAAGTAAATATTTTGAAAAGTGTGAAATAAATATTTACAATAAAAGCCATACCTTTATATTTATCATCCCATATAGATTGTGGGCTTAAATAAATATTAGTTCGTTTAGATAATGAGACATTTTTTTATAATCCCAGCAGCACCAACAAAGTCCTCAACAACAAATATTTTTTTAAAAAAAATGAAAAAAATATATAGTTAAATATGAAGATAAATCATGATCAGGTGAACATCATGAGCATATGAAAAATAAAAAAATATATAATATTTAGAAAAAACAAAATGAAATGGACATTTTTTTTAAAATAAAAAATATTGAAAAAAATAGAAGTAGAGATAGTAAGTATTATTTAAAGATATTGGACCAAAAAAAACTAACCGAAGTTGAAAATCAAAATTTAAAAAATATTTTGTATAAAATATAAGAAGAGTTGTTAAATAGTATTTTAAAAACATCCGAATAAAAAAAAGACTAACAAGAGTAGAAATTTAAATTTTATAAAATTATTTCAAAACATTAATATAAAAGTTATTTTTTATTTATTGGGCAACCCAATTGCAAAATGGATTTTATGCAGTAAGAGCCTCATATGATTGTTATGGCCTATGTAAATAACCAGTTGACCTATTGTTATTTTTTCATTAAAAGTCCACAATTGTATTTGTAAGCTGAACGAATTCATTATAACGGCTACACTGGAAATGCACAGTACTAACTACAGTGCCGCTTTTAATGTATAAATAGATAAATGGATAGAATTAGATTTTATATTTTATTTTGTTTGTTTTATTGGATTTTATAATAATTTATGGTAAATTTTTTGCATATTTTTAAATATTTAATTAGTTTGAATTTATAATAAAAAAAGTTATTAAGCGGATTCATGTATTAATTAAATAATATTAATCGAGTTTGAGACATGTATGAATATTAATATTATAATTTTAAATGAGTTCGAGTAGAAGTATATATAATCAGGTTCAGATTTAGATATGACTTTTTTTGTTAATATCTTATATGTTGTCATCCCTGGGTATAAATGATTAAAAAGCCTAAAAATGGAATAAATAATTGTGGAAAATGTATTTTTAGTAAAATTGGTATAATTGATGGTTAATGAAATAATCCATGCACCAATAATCTTAGGCTTAAAAAAAATAAAAAGCCCATTAGACAAACCCTTTCCCCTATCTAAAGGTTGTTGCATTGTGCATCTATGTAAATATTGCCGGTCATTCTTTTATAAAAAAAATACATTTTTTTCTAGTAAACTAATTAATATAAAATATATTAATTAATTATAATTTATATATTTATCATTTTCAAATTTATAAATTAATTAGTTATAATTTATATATTTATTGTTTTAAATTTATAAATTTATCAGTTATGATTTACGTATTTATCATGTTTAAAAGTTACAAATTTATCATTTATAAGTTATAAATTTATCATTTAAAATTTACAGATTCATAATTTAAAAACTACTTGTTCATCATTTATAGTTTAGAGGTTTATCATTTACAGCTTGCTATTTCATCACTTCCATATTTATCATTTACAACTTACAGATTCATCATTATCGTTTATATTTTATAAGTTTATCGTATTAGAAACTATAGATTTATCGTTTGAAATTTGTAAATTCATTACTTATACATTCATCACTTACAACTTGTACATTTATCATTTATATGCTTATTTTTTATACCATATACATCGTATTCAATGCATAACGATATAATTTTCTCTCTTTACATTACTTTTTTTAGTTCAAATATCTTTATTTTCAATTATTTTTTTCAAAAAAAATAAAAATTAATATTTTTATTTTAAACAATAATAACAATTATTATAATACTAAAAAAATTAAAAATAAAATTAAATATACAAATTAAAAATTTTCTGTCTAAAAATATACAATTTTTTTTAACAAGAAGAAGAAAATAGAAAAATAAAAAGGAGAATAATATATACAATAAATACCTCCAAGAAATTTGCGCCCTCTCCTGTCATCGTTTTCTTCTTTTCTCAACGGAGTGCAAACGCACTGTTACAGTCTCGGCCCGTGGTAATTTCCAAAATCACCCACCTCAACAAGCCGCCGTGCAGCATCGGCCTGCCATTTTCCGTAAGATTCTTCCGTTATTTGAAAGCTGAGTTAGAAAGCATAACTCTGTTGTAGTTGGTTGCAATTTACATTGCATAGTCTTAGTAGATGTAATCGGATTTTGTATAGATTGCTCTTACTTATTTTGGTACTATCTTTTCGAATTTTGTTATCCAGACTGTCGATGAAAGATAATTTCTTGGTGTTTAATCAGGTGAGAATAGAGAGAGAGAGAGAGAGATGGAAAAAAAGGGGAAAAAGAAGGTGATGAAAGACAAGGTAGAGGTTGCTAGTGATGATAACGATGATGATTTATGTTGGTGGTTTGCTCAAGGAGGAACAAAATCTTCATTCCTATGTATTGCTTTGTTTGGGTTGTTAGTTCGAGTAGCTGTGTCTCTTCATCCATATTCTGGTGCTGGAAATCCCCCAATGTTTGGTGATTATGAGGCACAACGGCATTGGATGGAAATCACACTTAATCTTCCAGCTAAGGAATGGTACCGTAATGGCACTAACAATGATCTCAGTTACTGGGGACTTGATTACCCCCCCCTTACTGCCTACCAGAGTTATGTTCATGGTCTTCTAGTTAGATACTTTCATCCTGATTCTGTTGCTCTTTTTACTTCCCGTGGTTATGAGTCCTATCTTGGGTGGGCATTTTAACACTTCAGTTACTATTCTTTCCTATTTTGTTAAATATTCAAAATACCAATTGAACTGAATGTTTACTCTTTGTTTTTTTTTTGCAGGAAACTGCTCATGAGATGGACAGTCTTATCCTCTGATGCCATGATATTTTTTCCTGCTGTTCTTTATTTTGTTATTGTATATTATGGTATTCGCTCACATGCACATAAAAGTAATGTAGCATGGCACATTGCAGTTATTCTAATCAATCCATGTTTGATCTTGATTGACCATGGTCATTTTCAGGTTGGCAAAACCTTGTCCGCTTATTTCCTTCTTAATATTTATTTCCTAATTTAATTGTCTGAATATATTGATTATCACCCTTATATGGTTTTTATTTCAGTATAACTGTATCAGTTTGGGCCTAACTGTAGGAGCTATTGCTGCTATTCTGTCTCATAAAAACCTTGTTGCCTCTGTTCTCTTCTGCTGTTCTCTCAACCATAAACAGGTGCTTTTCTGTTTGCTTTTACTTATGCTATTTGGCTGTAATTTATTCATTCAAGCAGGTGTGCTCTTACTTACTTTCTTTCCTTTTCTAATTTTTCTGCCATTCAGGGAAATGAGCCATAATATGATGATTTATGATTTGTTGTTTGTTCCTGCTCATTTTATTCATTGGGAAGTCAATCCGACATTAAGAGTTATAGTTAGAGGGTAGATAATTCTGCAAGTCATGCCTGTAGATTGTACTAGATCACATGTCTTACCATACTGCTGCATAAATATGACTAAATAGTAAAGGTAGATATAAGACTGGGGATCTACAAAGTATTGTGACTTGTGAGAGTTCATGTTATAAATTACTTTAGACAATTTTGTAATATTTGTAGTGTGCTTGAGCATATGAATACTCAGCAATTAAATGGTAATTGGATAGGTTGATATTTGGCAATTGGCTTGTGTTTATATGAAGGGTTTCTTCAAAAGAAGGCAGTTGATAGAGTAACATGGTCAGTGGAGAACCTATAATAAAATTTATCTGAACAAAATATACCTATGGAGCCTGCTTGAGAGGTTTTAAAAGCCTTGTCGACAATAGAATGTTGCTATGCTTGATTGCAAAAGTAAATATGTTAGTGGTTTCCTTTCATTTTACCATGGGGACTTAGCCCTTCTTGGAGTGATTACTTCATTGATGGAGGAATTATCTTTACACCACCAAAGATTACACTCATAACAAGTTGCAAGCAGCCACTTACTAAAAGTACGCATTTAGCATGATTGTTGACTGCTTTCTTGTCAAAGTTTGGCAAAGCGTTAAATCTTGTTAGATTTAATTGAAATTTGGTGAGGGATGTGTGGTAAGTGGATGGTTGGTGCAGTTTTGTTTCATAATTGTAAATTTCAATGTAGCATGTGACTCCTATAAGAAAAGGATGGTCCAAAAATGCTACTAAGTGCCTATACTTGGCACAATTGTATGATTGAGAAGGTGGCTGAGATGTTAATTTATTGAAGCATTAGGGATGATAGGGTTCTTTGGTACGAGAAACTGGTAAAGTTTTCTTTTTGGACAATATGAAAAGATATCAGTGCAATTTTTGGGAGTTTCAGTTGGGAAAGGAACGGATAGTCACTAATCCATGGGCTAGGAAAAGACTGGAAATGAGGGATTAACTCTAATTTTGGGAAGTGACAAGAGTGGGAAAGGGGACAAATTTGAGAAGAAAATAGAAAGTAGATAGAGGAAAGGAGAAGTGAGATAAAAGAAAGGATAGATTCTAGGAATTGATTTCTATTATTGAATGCCAATATTATTTACAATGTAATGCTAGTTTTTGTATTTAGAGTCAGCCCTAACAAAATACTAATAGAATGACAAGTAACTAATAAAGCAACTATAGTTGAACAAGAATTCTATTACAACTACTCCAACCAAGCTTGCCATAGCTAATTAGTCCTATATTACTTTAAATTCCTAGTAGTTTCATGTCTTATTTCTTTTTAATTAAGATTTAATCATGCAATTCCAAATTGATCTTGCATAAAACCAACTTTAAGGTCTAATTATAAAATGTTATGTGCAAATATAAGCCAAATCTCTTCTCAAAATAATTAAAGCATTAACCTGCCATAATTCCGCAAAACTCATCGGAATCATGGCAGTTTTATGTCATTAGCTCAACACATTATTAAGCAAATATAAGCCAAATCCCTTCTCAAAATAGTTGAAGCATTAACCATTATTAAGCAAAACTCACAGGAATCGTGGCGTTTCTATGTCATTAGCTCAACACAATCCCTTTTGTGTATCACACTATCAGTTGTTTACTTTGCCCGTTATGAGAAATTTCATAATGGTCTAACAGTAATTTCTTTGTCAACGACACGTGCTGTTAACATCGTCGTAACACATTCGTGTATGTAAACTAACATAAATTAACAAGATGTATTAATAAATCAGAAACAACAATAAGTCTAAGTGTCAAAACATAAAGAATGCAAATCACATTCTAATGTCAATCATGGTTTTTAAAAATGCCAATTCTTTCGACATGTTCATTAAATGTCTTTAGTGGCCTCATGTCTAAGTAATGGAGAAAATTGCAGAAGTGATAACTCAATCATGTATCCATGTCAAGTTAAATTTGAAAAAAGAAAAAGTTAATATTATGCTTTTCTGCTACTTGCCTCTCCGAGGTTTAGGCTTTAAATAATTTTTTTTAAGGTTTTTCCCCCTTTCCAGATGAGTGCCTATTTTGCACCTGCCTTTTTCAGCCATCTCCTCGGTAATTGCCTAAAGCAAAAGAATCCTTTGCTAGAGGTTTCAAAACTGGGATTGGTGGTTTTAGGAACATTTTCTATTATTTGGTGGCCATATCTTCATTCAAAGGATGCCATTTTGGAGGTAAAGATCTAATTACTGTGAATGCAATATTTGATTTCTATTTCATTTCCATTGACTGATGGATGTAGATACGTATGTTACTTCTCCATGTAAAAAATAATGGATCACAGTTTTTTTTAGAATTCTCATGTTAATTCAATATGTGGAATATGTGAGCATCTCTTCTTTCAGTTCATGTATTAATAACCCCACATTGCTCTGGGACAAAATCTCAAACTAGTTCATGCTCTTGGTCGTTGTAGCATTATTTATGCTCATAAAGACACTTATTTTTGTGCTATTTCTTTTTGTTCTTGATTTGTGGTTTTGCAATCCTTAAATTAATTCTTTGACATATGAAATGTTCCAATTTAACATTCCTTTTTGGAAATGAATATGGCATTTCTTCAAAATATCGGCTTTAGGAACTGACAGACCAGTCTTTTACCCCTTCCCCTTTTCTTTGGACCTTTTATTTTTTCTTTTCAAATATTTATGTTGAAGGGATTCAGAAAACGTCTTGTCTGATCAGTAGCATCCTATGGACGTACAGTTTTGAAATATTAAGGAAGAGTAAATATGGAAAACATTTCCTTTTTGTTTTAGAAGCTTGTGCTCTCTAGAAGTTTTCATTAGGATAATCTAGTGAGTGATCATTGGGATTGCTATTGGGTGTCTAAAAAGCAGATTTATAATTTTTTTGATTTAATTGACTGATTTTTTTAATTTTTTATAAACTGTTTTTCTCAAAGTTGCTTCTGGAAAAAATATCTATCTACCTGCTTATCTCCAAAACCAGTTTTCAAAACTCAAAAAAATTAAAAATAATTTTTTTTCCAAAAACGCTTTTCCTAAACTCAACACCAAACAGACCTTATATTACACCTCGCTTATGTGTTCCAATTTTTTTATCACTTACCAGATGTTTTGGCTGGATTCAGCACCAATGTTCTTATCAGACTGGTTAAACCTTTAAAAAACATGCTAAAATTTATTTCAACAGGACTTAGAAAAAAAAAAAAAGCTTTCAATTGACTGGCATTGATTCTATATCGGTTAAATCATAATAGGGAAATGGCCAGCTGATATGGGATGTAGCATGTTGGTGTGGTGATTTGAGAATCACTGGCACAGTCTTTAATATCATGTTTTGTCCATAATGGATGATATGCTCTGCTTCTTAAGTGATATAATGGGTGTCATATGCAGAAAATGGAGAAGATGTGACAGGAAGAAGGGCCATATGTTTAACATAACATTTATTTTGAAGTTTACTTTCTTTTAATATTTCGTATGAAGCATTCACTTTTTTTGTCACTTTTCTATCAAAAAAGGGTTTTAGCAATTAATCTAAAATAATAACTATACATCATATAATTTTAAATTAATTTATTAAGTTTTATGGTATAATTGGTTTAATTTATGAAATAAGCATAATTTCAATTGATTATGCAGTTAAAATTTGCAATTCTAACAAAAAAAATTATTATTATGGAATTTGTATGTCATCTATAAACCCCCCTGAAAAAATATTTTTTCTTTTCTATTAATTATTGTTTAGATATTGCAGTGTTGATACTTTTTCTTTTTTTTTTTCCTCAATGATTATTGATTTAGATATTAAGGTTTGCAGATTTGTTTTTTTTTTCGAAATTCATGTAATGCTGGTTGGCGTTGTCTTATACAGTCTGATACTCTGACTGAAACTGTGACTAATGCTATTATTTAAAATCCTGTAAACAAAAGATGTTTACTGGTTTAAAGTTATCAGCATTATCATTGGAAACAAGAAACCATTGGTTGGGCTTCTGGACTGAACATAACTGCTTAATGGCGGTCAAAGATTTTGCTCATCATATGACACAAGTTTCAAAATTTTGTGGTGCTTTGTACAGGTTCTCTTCCGTCTAGCTCCTTTTGAGAGAGGGATATATGAGGATTACGTGGCTAACTTTTGGTGCACCACATCAGTTCTTATTAAGTGGAAGAGGTTATTTACAACACAGTCACTGAAGATTCTCAGCTTAGCTGCCACCATATTAACCTCTCTACCTTCGATGGTTCAGCAAATATTGGCTCCCAGCAGCAAAGGTTTCCTTTATGGGCTCTTGAATTGTTCTTTTTCATTCTACTTATTTTCATTCCAAGGTAGGTAAAATATCCTTATTTTCCTCATTATTCAATGTTCAATTATTTTATGCAGCAAATATTTGCATCACTAATTTAAAATTTGCAGTGCATGAGAAGTCCATTCTGCTGCCACTTCTGCCTGCAAGCCTACTAGCCATGGAATTGCGTGGTCCTTTTGAGTTATTAATGCATTATGCATTGTTCTCAATGTTTCCTCTTTTATGTCGGGACAAATTGATTGTTCCATATCTGGCTCTTTCTGCTCTCTTCCTCCTCCTTTACTTTACACCTGGTAGAAGAAGAGATGCTAAGGTCCCTCACTGCTCCTTCCCCACTTTTGTCTCAATCATATTGACCTTTTTGTATCTTTGCTCTCTTATTATTCATATCATTTACTTGACCATCCGTCCCCCAGAGAAGTACCCTTTTCTTTTTGAAGCAATAATTACACTTCTCTGCTTCTCCCACTTCATATTATTAGTTTTTTACACCAATGCAAAGCAATGGATGTTGTCAAGACAATTTACACCAAGGGATAAAGAAAAGAAATTGAATTAACATCTTTATCTCCTAGAGATTAGGTTTGTAAAATTTATATTGAATATTTTTTTTTTGATTTTGTTTGAGGAAACATTGATTTGGATGCCGCATGCAGATGTATGTCTTTTCTGAGTGACAAATTATTTGAGTGAACTATAGCTCAAAGTGGTTTAAGATTTTCTCATTGTCTATTTTAACACTCCTCTTTTCCAGTACACACTAACATTGTCTACATGATTCATATTCATTTGCACTTCTGGTCGGGAATTTTTAACTTTGAACTATATTTGTGCAGATTTGTATTTATGCTGACGGCTTTTACCAGTGAAGTATGCGTGTTTGTGTGTATGTATATGGAAATGGTTCACCCTTTATACATGAAAGCAAATGGGTTAGTACTAGGCTTAGCCTTTTAGGTTTCCGTTGGTTTAAGGTAGGGAGCTTTTGCGAGTAACTTAAATGTGAAATTGGTAGCCCCTGGATATTTTTGTCATATTAAAGAACTATTTAGGGGGCTTACTATTTGCGCAACTGCGGGACTGCCTAGTTGGATTATATCTTAAGATTTGAGTTAAGGCTAGTGATGGCAAACGTTAACCATTGAATGGTTGATTAAAAATGTGGCCGGCATTAATCTATAATTTGCAATTCAATCCGTGAAACATCAGGTCATTTGTTTATTTAGCTAGAATGATTATGCAATGCCGAAAACAAGTTTAGGCTCTAATGAAACAACCAACTGGGGCATGGATCTGCATTTTTACATTATTTCCAATTTAAGGTGCAAGATTAGTTCCGGCGTTTCTTGATTTCTCTATGTCAAAAGTATATATGCTGCTATGCTCATGTCACAGAAGGCAGAGAGAAATAAGTTGGCTTAATATGTCAGTTGTGGAGAATTGGCTGAATTAATTTTCCTTAAGATCCCAGTTTGCGAAATGGGGAGACTAACTAGATAATGATATCCCAAAAAATGGAGAAAAAGTTCACATAGGTCTAGCTCATTAGTTTCGAAGACCATGGATTTGGCGAAAGATTCACTAGTACTCAGAAAAATTCATTGACAAAGGTGTGAGTAGTAAAGATGAGTTCAAATCTTATAGTTAGGAAATCAAGTACGATTTATAACTTATTTGGTTGAATTTTTTCATTTAACTTTTGAGGGTCTAATAAATTAAAAGTTAAATTAAGTGTTTGTTAGTTCAATTTTTAAGGGTACAAAAAATCAAAAGATAAGTTGAGTGTTTGGTTAAAAAAAGTAAAATTCAGCGGTTGAAAATTCAATTGAAAAAAGTTTAGCTTTTTATATCAAAAACTAACTTTTAGATATTTAAACATAGAATAATTTTTTCTATTTTTTCATTTGTATTTAGATCAATTTTATAATAATTTTTATAAGTTAAAAAATTATATTTTCAATTATATTTGTGTTTAATTAAGTTTTTTATATTATAAATGATAATGCATTATGAAAATAATAAAAAATTATTATATATATATATATTAGATTAATAACATAATATAATTATTAATAATTATTTTATAAATTATAATTAATTGTGAATTATCAAATTCTTTAAAATCAATCGTTAATTGTCAGTGCCCAAACAGTTCACAAAATTTTTAACATGAAAGGAAAAATGGGGAATATTGCATGTTTTATAAGTGCAAAAAGACCTATTATTTTTATTCTTTCAATGTTCACTCAAGCAAATACATTGGTACTTGAGAGGTTCATTTTGGTGACAAGACAAAAATGTTGGGAATTGGGGGATCACTGCGGGCTATAACACCATTTAATCTGTTAACTCAGGCTGGTTTTGATAACAACAGCTCTGCCGTACCATGATTTGTACTCCGAGAATTTTTTTTCTTCTAGGGTGCCTAATGGCTATCAACTATCAATCAATCAGAATACCTCAATGGTGTTGTGGAAATCGGGTTAGTTTCCACCCAAAATGAATAATTGTGCTAAAAATTAAGACAAAGAAAAATTCCCAGGTAGTTGGTGGAGTCACAAATGGTCTCCCTTAAAAACCAACTTCCTTAGACTCTTGAGTCTTGGTGACAGAATTTTTCTAAGATAATTTAAAGCACAATATATCACAAAGTAAAAGACCCGACAATAGCTATTAAATAGAAATAAAAGGAACACCAGAATTTAACGAGGTTCGGCCAATTATGCCTACGTCCTCGGACACTACTAAAATAATATTTCACTATTTCAAAGAAATATTACAAAGTGAAATATTACAAGAGAGAGAGGAAAAATACAACCAATCTTAGAAGTAGAGAGATTGGTGGTTTTTGGGATGAATTGTTAAGAGGGGATGAAGTCCTTTTATAGCCTAATGCTATGGTGGAAAAATCATCTCTTTCCGATGTGGGATTGTCATATTTCAACAAATGGGTGGTTAAATTAAGGCAGAATAAGGTTAGAAGTTGTGAGAATTTTCTTTCTTTTCTCCAAGCTATGCCGTTTTTGGATTGAGGAATTAGAAATATGCCTTGTTTTTTCATCAGTTGCTCAAGGACTTTGGGTTGAGTCTTTGCTTCCATTGGTTGGACTTCGATTCCAAATAAAAAATTTTACAGATTTTTATTCTCCTTTCTTTTCAATGGGCATGTTGAATAAAATTTGATGCCTCTATCACCAACCTTTGCTCACCAAATGTAAATACAAATTTATGCTATCTGGGTCTTATATATATATATATATATATATATATATATATATATATATAAGTGAGGTTTTGATAATTACTACATTATTTATCCATCATGGATACTATTATTTCAACTATCAGATCAAAATATAATAATTTTAATTAATTATGACAATTTAATACAATTTAATATTTCAATTTAATGCTATTTAATACACTAATTTTTGATTCTCTCTATATATATATTCTGGATTTGAGAAAATCCTCTCTTTTTCATTTGTTCACCCTATAATTAGTAAGGATGCTAAATCGACAAAATTAATGATAAAAAGGTGAGGCTTCACTAATGGGAATCAGAGCCTTATCATAACTTTCAATTTCTGTTTTTGGTCCTTCAGGTAATAAAATATTTTCCAATTCCATTCCATTCTTCTGGGAATACTGATTCTCCATTGTTTCCTTTTTATCACGCTTTTAAATCTTAGGTTTAATATGAGTACACACTTGAACTTGTTTCAAAATGCTGTTTTCTATATTTTTTGGGTGGCTAAGGGTGCTTGAATTTATTTAAATACATCCGAATTTATTTATAATGACCTATTTGACATTTAAACTTGTTTATAATTACAAATAAAAAAAATCATATTTGGTACTACATGTTCCTTAAGTGTGTAATAGGTGTTTGATGGCCTGGAAAGTATAAGGTCTTAAACGACTTTTTATAATAAGTTTAAGGGTGAATTTATTTATTTTAATTGTTCGAAATTTTATCAATAAAAATTATTTATTAAAATAAAAGATAAGATTAAATTTTATGCTCCTGAATTTACAAAAGGATTAGTCGAATTATTTAAAATAATTGCACAACTTAATCAAATTATTACTAAAATTGAATTAACCAAAGTAAAACATTTGCTTTGGTTGGTTGACTTCAGTTTGGGGAAGCTTTTATTCTTTGCAAAAAAAAAAAAAAAAAAAAGACAATTTGAACCAAGCTATTATTTGAGAAATAAATTTATAATAATCAAAATTATATGTGAAACAAAATTATAATTTCGTTATAAAATGATAACTGAATTTTTAATTTTTACTAATACCAACTTTAAGAAATGAAACCAAGATCCTTTTGCAGATTCATGCTTGCTCTTATTATTGTTGAATAATGGAGTTCATTATTTTGTTAATTATGTTAGAGCATATAATAATTTCAAATATATTTAATTTCTTAAAGTGGAACCAACCTAATACATGTAATAGACAGAAGAAACAAGCAAATGTAGAGCATGGTTAGATGTGCCTTGGGAGGTCCAAGTATTTTTTTTGCTATTTCAGAATTTCATTTCATATAATTATTATGTAGATGAGGTTAGCTCGGAGGAGTGCATAATTATTGAAAAATGATATGACATACCCTTTCATATTTTTAGGATTTCTAGAAAATTCAATGCTTTCACCTTAAATAACAAATCACAAGTGTAAAGTAACATTCTCAAATATAATTTGTATTAAACTAATTATATAAGCAAGCGTTATGAAACATCTCTTTATCAAATCCGATTAAAATAAAACTTTTCTTTAAATCGCGTTATTTTCATAATAACTATTTTAAAACTCATACGACAAAAAGCAAAGTAGAAAACAAAATAAATGTTTTATAATAATGAAATACTGTATATACTTTAAAATAATATCAAAGTTTACAAACTATACCCTAAAAGGAAATACAAATCTTTTTTAATATATAAAATTTAAAACTATATACATCCTGATGTATCACCATCCAATAGTATTTTTGTCCTATGACTCTTTTTTCGGACTCTCATTCTCTATAAGCAACCATCTAATTGGCTATAATATGTGTGTGAAATATTCACATTCTAAGCAATTCATGCCTAGCGATATATATGTATATATATACAAACAACTGTATAATGCATCATATTTACGTTAAGCTTCATATGCGCATCCCATCATATCATGTTAAAACATTTCTTTACATAGATTTAAAACATGCATGCCCCACCACATACATTTTATATACTCATACTCATGTATTTCCATCATTTCTATATTTCCATTTTACCAAAACCTTTTTACTTTACTTTACCCAAAACTCTAAGTCAGATTATCCGGATTATAAAATAAAGGTACTCCCTTAGCTTTAGTCACTCTGTCCACTAACTATGAGTGTGCTCGTTCAAACTCCTTAAGTCAAAGGTGCTCCCAAGCTTTAGCCACCTTAACTGAGTATAAATAGGATCAAGGACACTTCTAGAGCTTCAACCATCTTAAATTGAGAAAGTACAGAGCTACATATTTCATCGGTAAAAGGATGATGATCCAACTGCAATAGAGTTTTGGTTAGAAAAAATAGAGAGTTTTTAAGGAGCTCTTGTGTGTTGAGGAACACAAGGTTAGGTATGCAGTTGTCTTTCTTCAAGAGCATGCCTATGATTGGTGGAAGACAGTCCTAACAAAGCCTCAAACTCCTTAACCTCAGACATAAGAATCCTTTATAGCTAAGTTCAAAAAGAAGTAATTACCTCGGGATTATGTGGATGAAAAGAAGAAATAGTTTTTCAACCTAAAATAAAAATGGATGGTGAGTATAAGAGAGAGTTCATGAGGCTAAGTAGGCATGCAATTAGTATCATATAGGATGAGGAAGATAAATGTCATAGGTTTGAAAATGGCCTCGATGATGACATTAAATATTTAGTGGTCTTCCATCAGTATAAAGATTTCTCTAAGCTATTTTTCTTTGCCATTAGTATGGACTGGGTAAGGAAGATAAGAAAGATAAAGGAACCATACAAGAAGGAATTCCACATACTAGTAACTAGTATAACCCAGACATCTAACAAGAGGGCCCGATTCTTTTTAGGGTAGTTCTAGAATAGGGGACAGGGACAAAGCCAAACTTAGTTAGCTTTCATTAAATATGGACCCCCCTCCAGGACTACATCTACCACCGCTAGCACTCAAACAATAATGAGAGTGCCTTATTATGTGAGACGTGCCACAAAAACCACAAAGAAGGTTGGCCATAAGAGCTTGCTTTAGATGTGGGGCTTGAAATCATTTGAGAAAGGATTTTCCTTTGATGGCAAGTGGTGCACTTACCCAGATAGTGGGATTAGCCCAAGTTCAGATCCATAATCAGACTACAAGGGACAGAGAGAGAGCAAGTCAGGTCGTGTTAGAGACAGTTAACAACTAAAGCCTATGTCAAGAGGGCCAGAGAGGATCAGGGGACAATATATATGATAATGAGTATATTTTCTTTACATGACTTAGACTTATGTACTTTGATAGATCCCGGTTCAAAATGTTCTTATGTATGCACAAGCACACCTAGCCATAATAGTATGAAAATAGAGAATCTAGAATATGATATTGAGATCACAAACCCCTTAGGCCATAGTGTAATAGTTAATTAAGTGTACAAGGGTTGTTTTTTGATTGTGCACGAGAAAGAGTTTTTATGCATTTGATCGAGTTGCCATTCCATAAGTATGATGCCATTTTGGGTATAAATTGACTTTCTAAACATGAGGCAGTGTGAACTGCTGATCTAAGACGGTCGCTTTGAACACCTTTGATCAAGAAGAGGTGATAGTGCAAGGTGAAGGATTTTCATAGCCAATACAAGTGATATTCATGATAAAAGGTAAGAAAATGATCAAAAAGGGGTGTGAGGCCTACTTGACTTACGTGTTTGATACTAGAAAGGGAGCTCTCAATCTTAAGGATATTCCAACAGTTAGAGAACTTTTAGATGTGTTCCCAGATGAGTTGCTAGGGCTACCTCCCGATAGAGAGATAGAGTTCTTCATAAAGCTCACTCTAGGTACAACACCGATATTAGCTGCACCGTTAAAATTGAAAAAGAAGAAGAATCCATTGCCAAAGACTATAGGCAGATGAACAAAGTGACCATTAAAAATATGTATCTGTTGCCATGGATTAATGATTTGTTCGATCAATTGAAAGGTGCAAGAGTTTTCTCAAAAATAGATTTGAAATTAGTTTACCATCAGTTGAGGATCGAGGCAGATGATATTGCAAAGACAACTTTCATAATTAGATATGACCATTATGAATTCTTATTAATGCCATTTGGGTTGACTAATACTCTGAAAACTTTCATGGACTTAATGAATAAGATCTTCAGACCATGTTTAGATCAGTTTGTTGTGGTTTTCATTGATGACATTTTGGTGTATTCTAAAAGTAAGAAAGAGTATGATCAACATTTGAAGAATTTTTTACAGACCATTAGGGAGCATAAGTTATATATCGAACTTTCCAAATGTGAATTTTTTATAGACCATCAGGGAGCAGAAGTTAGACACATATTGTTGCCCAAAATAATAACCAAGAAATGGGGGGTTGAATTGGTTGGCAAATAAAAAATTTTGCTTAAGGAAATTTACCTAAGAGTAAATAATGAGTGAGAAAGAGATATTTGACACATAAGATTTATAGAAGTTCAGGTATTAATAAAACCTACTCATCTTCCTAATCCCAGTTGGGTATTTCACTAATACTCAAAATGTTACAAGTGGAGTTTTCCAAACTCACTCCCAACTATGGCGTTTTACTCTTTTGGATAATACCTAACCCAGAAACTATTGTGTTTTAATAGCTAACACAACAACTAAATCTTTATATTTTAATGGTTCATTCAAGAACCCCTACAAGTGTTTCACTCACAACCCAACTCACTCAAACTCACTTTTGAGTAATTGATTATAAGAATGAAAACACTTACTAACCAAAAGAGCTCAACAAACTGAGCTAAAATGGTTTTTAACAATAGAGATTATAAAATCAGATTTAAATAATTGCACAAAAGGATTTACAAATTTTGAATGCTTAAATTCTTGTTGTCTAACTTTGAAAAGTTCATAAATGAGTTGTATTTATACTTCATCTAAGAAATAAAGTTGTCTTGGGTATAATTAATGCAATACTAGTCGTTCGTATATGTCAATATTAAATATGCACGTTCATGGGCATGACTGTTCTTATTGAAGCTGTGATTGAAGTGGTGAAGCTAGCCGTGAATGCTTATATCCAAGAATGCACAATCTTTCATGGGCGTGACAGTTCTAGCTTCGAGTTTTGGCCATTACTTCATAGCCGTGAATATTTGAACTTGAGTGAATTGGGGCTAAGGATTTTCATGGGCGTGGCTTTACTAGTAATGGGCATGAAGCTCATGTTTCACGGTGGTGGAAAATATTGATCACAAGAGTTACTTAATTCACGGGCATGATGAACTTTGTCACGGACGTGAATCTTTGTTGATTTTCAAACTTTTGAACTTCAATTTATTTGAATCAACTTGCTTCAAGGTCTTAAGAATACATAACCTATCTAAAATACTTGGAAAATAACAAAGGTTAAATTCCTTATTGCTCAATTATTTGTGACATCAAAATGACGGAAATACCCCTCAAGGTTTAACAATTTCCCCCTTGTTGATGGTGACAAATAATTTTGCAATATATGGCTTAAGGAGAAATGAATTTCTCCCCCTCAAAAGATGCTTAGTAAGTATGAATTATGAGGAGTAAAAGGATACCACATTTTAAGAGATGAAGTTTCAAAGGAGATTCAAATAAGTATTGATTATAACATTTACGCTAAGTATATGGAAGGTAAATGTCAAGTATATTTTATGTTAAATGACATTGTTTACATATTGCATTTCTTCTCCCCCTTTGTCACAATAAAAAAGAAACAAGGAACAAATATAAAAGAAGAAAAGAGATAATATAAAGCAAATCTCATTCATTTCAGAATAAAAAAGATACATATATGAGTTTGAGTACAAATAAGATATGCTTTTTTATCTAATGATCCACAGAAAACTTAAAGCTAGGATAATTGTGGCTTGAAGCTAGATAATTGCTTTCGAATTTTAACAATCTCTTCCTCAAGACTATCAACTCTAGACTCGATGAAGTCTTTGAGGTCCTCTAACTTTTTATCAATTGATTGCTCAAAGGAATCCATGCTTGCTTGAAGCATGTCAAATGGAAGAGAGATCAAAGTCATGAGTTACTGAGCCAAATCTTGCTAAGATGTTGAAGATGCTTCGCTAGCTGCTGGCGCATCTAGTATATCTGTCAAATCTACAGGAGGCTCAATTCTAGCCCTTTTTTCTCTGTGGCCTTTGAAGATCAACTTTAAATTCCTCAGCGTCCTTTGGCTCCTGTGCTATTTCACCTTATGGTGTGATAAAACGATAATTCACATCATCCTTGTAGAGGATCCTGATAGCAGCTCCCATCTTGATAAAAGGATTCAATGTCAAGTCGATCTTTGAGGGAAGCTGGGGCGATGGTATATGTGTGATCGTTAAGATACAAATGACCTATCTCCATCGCTAAGTGAGTGACGTAGCTTCAAATGAGGATGTCACCTGAAGGTGTTGTCACGATCGAATGGAGATGAGAAGAAAACCATCGGGACAGGGCAACTGGTTGATTTGATCTACCTATTCAAACAACAATAATTTGGACTTCTAAATTGAGTCGTTGCTATTACCTTGGGCAAAGATTGAATATGTGAAAAATCAGTGAATGTAGTGAAGAACCAGATTCTTCAAGTGAGTGAGAATCTTTTTGACATCCCAGCTACAATTGCTACCAAAATTGTGCCATACTGAAGAGGGGTAAAATTACTTTGCCTCACTTTCATTTATCAGACCTTTGTGTGACAACTTGAAGATCTCCCCAAATTTAATGGCCGTGAGAGTCTTTTCTTGCTTGCAAAGTTGGAAGGAGACCTTGCTCACTGGAGACACTTGCAAAGTACTGAGAAAATCCAGTGTTGGCTTTTTGAAAGTGGGCTTGAAAATATCAATAAATTGGAGAATACCACACTTTCAAAGCCAAACTCTCATGTTGGATTCCAGTCCCAGTGCCCGGATACAATTCCAATCAAAGGTTCTTGTTGATAGAATTGGGCATTTCTTAAGAGCATAATACTTTTGATAAGTGTGTCAGGGAAAGATGTTGAGCAAAAAGTCTGTGTAGAGTCTGGGGGTTGTGCTCTTCTTTTTCTCTTTGGAAGAACCGACTCTAGATGCCATTGTTAAAGATGGATTTGAGAGAGAAGAAGATCTAGGGTTTTTAGAAAGTTTGAAAAACTAAATGAAACCTGGAATAAATGTGTTAAAATTGGCGTTTGAGATGTTTGAAGGATGAAATCAACATCGATATAGAGTGAAAAAGGATTTTAGAGGTGGGATTTGGCTGGAGAATACAAAGAATCATGATAGTCGATGAGAGAAAATTGAGTGAGAAACAGTGAAATTAGATTTTATATTGTGGGATTCACAACAGTGAATGAAAGTTCATGGACGTGAATCACGATGTTCGTGGGCAAACAAAATGGTGACTCAAATCGTAATCTAAGGCATGAACGATTCTGTTTTTGAAATAGGACATGTTCACGATCACGACACTAAATAGTCACGAGCGTGAATCTGATCAGTCACGGGATCAAGTCATGATGCAATGCGTGAATTAGATCATGAATGCTTTTGCTAATTTTGGCAGCTTTAGTCACAACCGCGAATATTAATTCACGGTCATGAAGACCTAACATATGGAAAAAAGTAAAACAAGATTTAAATAAAAGGATGTGATACTTAACTTTTTCCTAAACTAATTAAACATGCTATTTCATGAACAATGATCGTTAAATAATCAAATATGATACATATCACTCAAGGTTCATATCAAATGCATAATCAATGTAATATATGTCTTTTAATCCATTTTTAAAGATAAAGTACTTCCATCAAGCATACTAAGTTCCCTTTTTATAAAACAAAATCTTTCATCATTGAGAGGCTTAGTGAAAATATTAGCCAATTGATTATTTGTGTCAATAAATTCTAATACAATATCACCATTTTGTATATGATCTCTTATAAAATGATGTCCAATGTCTGTGTTTGCTCCTAGAATATTGAATGGGATTTTTATAATGATTTATAGCACTTGTATTGTCACATTTGATGGGAATGTGATCAATCTCTTGACCATAATCCTTGAGTTATTGTCTCATCCAAAGAACTTAAATGCAACAACAACCTGCTGCTACATATTCTACTTTATTGCCCAGATATAGAGCTAAGAAGGGGGGTTGAATTGGAGTTTAAAAACTTTCACTTTAAAGTGCGGAAATAAAAATTAAGTTTAGTAGGGATAGAGAAATTTGACACAAGAATTTTTGTAGAGGTTTGGGTGTTAACAAACCCTACTCCTCTCCCCAATCGCAATTGAGAGTTTCACTAACACACTAAGTATTACAATGGAGTTTTACAAGCTTACTCTCAACTATGGTGTTTCACACAATGGCTCACACCTAACCCAGAAATCCCTTGTGTTTTGATGGCTCACACAATAAACAATTCCTTGTGTTTTACAGGCTCACACAAACAACCTTTACCTTGTGTTTTACAGGCTCACACAAACAACCTTTCTTTGTGTTTTAGAGGCTCACACAACTAACCCTTACAAGTGTTCTACTCTTAATCCCAAAATACCCAAAGCTCACTTGAGTAAATGATTACAGAGAGAAACACTTACAAATATTTATTGCTCAATAAATGATGAGCAAAAAGACTTTTACAGAGAATAAATATCAAATGCACAAAATGGCTTACAACAAGGTTTTGATTCAAAATATTTTCAATTCACTTGTTCTTTTGTTCTCCTTGTTCACTCTCTTGTTCTGGATGCATAAATGACTTGCATTTATACTTCCATAGCAAATTATAGTTGTTAGAATGCATTTAATATGAAACTAGCCATTTCACCAACCCTAATAATCGTGCTTGACATTTTTCTCTTTCATCTTTCACGGGCGTGACTTTGTGTGTCACGGTCGTGACTGTTCTTTCCAAGCCATGACTGAAGTGGTGACCTTGGCCGTGAAGTATTATGGAAGGTTTTGAAATATTTTCTCATGGGCGTCACATATATCTTCACGAGCGTCACAAACTTCCAAGCCGTGGTCCAAGTGGTGACTTTGGTCTTGAAGCTCTCTAGAAGAATTTGTCATGTCTTTTCACGGGTGTGACATTGCTTTTATGGGCGTGACTTAAATTCTCATTCATGGTTTGTTATCTTCCTTCATGGTTTGTTATCTTCCTTCATGGTCGTGAACTTCAAATGTTGGTTTGTTGGCACTAGGCTTAATCACGGGCGTGACATATGGGGTCACGGGCGTGAATCATGCTGCTTCTTCAATTTTATCTTTCAAAGATTAATCTTCCATTCTCCATTATTGCTATCTTATTCCATACCCTGTTTAATAGACTTAGAAAACAAATATGTTAAATACATTATTGCTATTTTATTTGTTATCATGAAAATGATGAAAATACCCCTCAAGGTTCAACAATCTCCCTATTTTTGATGGTGACAAATAATCTAGCAATATTTGCTTTTGAGAGGTCTCCCCCTCAACAGATGAAGTGCAAGAATTGTAGAGAATGATGAAGTGTAGCATCAAAATAAACTTTCTAGTTTTAAGTATATGCAAGTTATATGCAAAGTATATCCAATGTATACCAAAATTCTCTTTAAAGCATAAAGTATATGTAAGGTATATTTAGAGTATATCAAGTGCATATTCATTTATGTAACTTGCATCAAGGTATATGCAAAGTATACTTAAGATATATGTAAAGTGTATTAAGCTCATTTGCATACTTGCATATTAATTTTGAATCAAAATTTAAGTATTGCACTTAACTCAATATATTGCTAGTTTCTCCATTGATTCAAAATTAAGTATTGGTTGCACTTATCTTAATATATTGCTAGTTTCACCCCCTTTTGTCATCAACAAAAAGAATAAAGATAAATTATAATGGAAAAATAAAACAATTATATTAATTATAAAAGGGAAGTACAAACAAAAGTAATTAAAATTCAGAAAGGAAATTTAGAATTTCCTACAAACAAACAAACAAACAAGCAAGACACAAACATGGAAAGGCTAACATAAAGCCTAACATCTAACCGGACATCCTATCCCTAAGACGAGCAACTTCTGCCTCGAGGCTGTCCATCCTAGACTCCATGAAGTTCTTGAGGTTCTCCAACCTCTCATCCATGGAAGCCTGCAGCTGCTCAAATCTTGGTGCTAGGAGGTCAACCACCTGCTCAAATCCGATGTCCTGCTCAACCTCAGGAGGTGCCATCTCAACTCGAGCCCTTTTCTTTTATTGGATACCTTGGAGGCCAGCTTCAAAGTCCTCTGAGTCATTATCTTCCCAAATGATCTCGCCAGCAGTGTCGATGCTGAAGTAGTAGATGTTGTTCTTATAGACAATTTGAACAGCCGCTCCCATCTTGATGAAAGACTCGACATCCAGTCAGTCTCGAGGATGCCCTAGGATGAGATTGTAGTGATGTGCATCCAGCTTCAGATATCCAAGCTTCAAAGCAATGTGGGTCACATACCCACCAATAAGAATGTCTCTAGAGGGGTTGGTGGCAATGGACAGGAGATGGTTCGCAAACCATCGAGATAGTGCCACTGTGAGGCCTCTTTGGGCCATCTCCAGGGGAAAAAGCTCAGACTTTCTGATGGTGCCATTGCTGTCTCCTCGGGAAAATATGCTATAGGTTAGAAACCTATGCAGATATTTGTGCACTAGGGATCGGAGGTGAGTACTCTTTGTCTTTTTTACGTCCCAGCTGCAATCCAGACCAAAGTTAGTCCATGCTTGAGTTGCATAAAACTTTACTTCGCTGTCGTTGAAGATGCCATTCGAGGGAAGATTGAATAAATCTCCGAATTCTGTGGTAGAGAGGGTGTTAGGATTCTTGCACAATTGAAATTTTACTGTGCCAATGGGAGACACTTGCGAGTGCTCAATAATTCTAAGGTGGGATCCCTCAAGCTGGGCTGATGAATGTCAACAAAATCCTTCAAATGACAGGCCTGGAGTTGCTCTGTCATTGCTGTCTCGAGCCCGAGAGTGCGTACTATCTGCCACTCAAATGACCTTGAGGAAATGAGAGGCCTTTTCTTAAGCACAAAGTACCTAGGATGGCAGTGCTCTGGAATTATGTTCAATAGGTAATTTGAATACCTTCTGAGAGCATGAGATTTCTTCCTAGTACCCTTTGATGATTCGGTTTCCATCTTGATTGAAGAAACGAACTTTTGAAGAGTTGTAAAAGTTTGATAGAATTTGTGAGTAAACCCAAAGGAAAGATGATTTGTGATGATGGAAAAAGTTTTTTTGATGGTATTTATAGAAGAAATTTGTGACTAGGGGGCCAGAATCTTCAATGTGACATTCAATGTATGTAAATAAGAGCAGTTGCAAGAATTTGTAGAGTTGAAATGTGAAAAATAACTGGCAGAAATGTTATATAGCCAACCTCTTTACGGGCGTGAAAAACGTAGTCACGGGCGTGAAGTGTCATGTTCACGATTTGCTGAAAGGGTGCTCTACCCGTGAATAATGGCATAAAATTGTTCACGGTCGTGACATTTGAAGCTCACGGATGTGAATGATGAACTATCATAGTGGTGAAAAATGAGTCACGTGCGTGGAGTGTTGAATTTCACTACTTATGATCGTGAAACAAAACGTGACACAAAACGTGAACTCTCCTGTTAGTTTTTGGTGAAAATGTTCACGGGCGTGAAAATGCGTCACGACTGTGAACAAGACTTTTCACGGGAGTGAATGAAGTCGTGAACATAGGCTTCACTATTTTAAGCCGTGAACCATGTCGTGAATCAAGTCGTGAAAGCTACTGGTTCTTTTGGCTATTTAGTTCACGGGCGTGAACTAACTAAAATTCTCATTAAATAAAATTAAGTCCTAAAACAATACTAAATCATTTCTATGAAAATTCTATCCCTTATAACATAAATTTCCATCAAATTTACTACCATATATCTAGTAAGATGATACAAAAACAAGATTATGACTTAAGGTTTGACAATTCGGCAATCACAAGGTTAATCCATCAATCATTCCAAGTTCTCTTCTTATGAAATTAAATCATTCCTCATTTAGAGACTTAGTGAATATATATGCCAATTGATTTTCTGTGCTTATAAATTCCAATGCAACATCTCCATATTGAACATGATCTCTAATAAAGTGGTGCCTAATGTCAATATGCTTACTTCTAGAATGTTGAATGGGATTCTTTGATAGATTTATAGAACTTTATTGTCATATCTAATAGGTATATGGTTCATATCATGACCATAATCCTTAAGTTGTTGTTTCATCCAATGGATTTGTGTACAATAACATCCTGCTGCTACATACTCTGCTTCAGCAGTAGAAAGAGCAACTGAAACTTGTTTCTTGCTAAACCCAGAAACTAAACATTCTCCAATAAAGTGACAAGTACCTGAAGTACTTTTTCTATCTAAAAGACTACCAGCATAATCAACATCTGAATATCCTACAATATAAAAGGATGAATTTCTAGGATACCACAAACCTAGATGCAATGAGCCATGTAAATATCTTAGAATTCTTTTTTACTGCATGTAAATGAGACTCTTTTGGACATGATTGAAATCGTTCACATAAGCATACACTATACATTATGTCGGGTCTAGAAGCAGTAAGATATAAAAGTGATCCAATCATACCTCTATAGAGCTTTTCATTAATGCTCTTACCCTTTTCATCCTTGTCCAATTTTGTTGATGTGTTCATTGGAGTCTTTACATTCTTGCATCCTTCCATTCCAAATTTCATAAGTAAATCTTTAACATATTTGGATTGGTTGATGAATATGCCCTCATTGCCTTATTTTATTTGTAGACCAAGGAAATATTTAAGCTCTCTCATCATGCTCATTTCGAATTCCCTAGTCATACACTTAGCAAATTCTTGACAAAGCAATTCATTAGTAGAACCAAATATGATATCATCAACATAAATTTGAACAACTAGAATATCATGCTTATGCTTTTTAATGAATAATGTGGTGTCAACATTCCCCATTGTAAAGTTATTTTCTAAGAGAAAAGAACTTAGTCTTTCATACCAAGCTCTTGGGGCTTGTTTCAAAGCATATAAAGCTTTTGAAAGTTTAAAAACATGATTTAGCAAGTCATAGCTTTCAAAACCTGGTGGTTGTTCTACATAAACTTTTTCTTCTATATAACCATTTAGAAAGACACTTTTCACATCCATTTGAAGAGTTTGAAATTCATGTGACATGTATATGCTAAAAGTATTCTTATGGTTTCTAATCTAGCTACAGGAACATAAGTCTCATCATAATCCATTCCTTCTTCCTGATTATATCCTTTTGCAACTAATCTAGCCTTATTCCTAGTTATTGAATCTTGTTCATCTAGTTTATTTCTAAATACCCATTTGCTACCTATAATTTGATGATCCTTGGGTCTAGGTACTAAGGTCCATATCTTACTTTTTTCAAATTGGTTGAGTTCCTCTTGCATGACAATTACCCAACTTTCATCATTAAGGGCCTCATTAACATTTTTAGGCTCAATTTGAGAAATAAAAGCAAGATCGGTGGCTAAATATTTGAAATGAGATCTAGTACTTACTCCCCTTGAGAGATCATTAATGATTTGCTCTTTTGGATGATCTTTGGTCATTCTCCATTCTTTTGGGAGTTCTTGCCCGTTTTTCTTCTTGAGCTTGAGGTAGAGAATCATCTTCATGTGAATCTTCTTGATCATTTTCTTCTTTCCCATTTCCAAGATCAAGTCTTTCCATAGTTCCTACAACATCATCAAGAGCACTACCTTTCACAAGATCAAGTCTACTAGATTCATTAAAACCAACATGCATAGATTCTTCAACAGTTAATGATCTTTTATTAAATACTTTATATGCTTTTCTTGTTGTAGAGTATCCTAAAAAGATACCTTCATCAGATTTTGAGGCAAAATTTCCAATGTTGTCCTTGGTATTCAATATGAAGCACTTGCATCCAAATACTCTAAAGTATGATATCAAGGGCTTTCTTCCATTCCATAGCTCAAATGAGGTTTTGTTTAAAAGAGATCTGTTGAAAACTTGATTTGAAATATAACAAGCAGTATTTGTGGCTTTTGCCCAAAAGTAAGTTGGTAAACCATACTCATTGAGCATTGTTCTAGCCATTTCAATTAAAGTTTGATTTTTCCTTTCAACTACCCCATTTTGTTGAGGTGTCATAGGAGATGAAAAATTCTGTGAAATGCCATGTTCAAGACAAAAACTTTCAAATTTTTCATTTTCAAATTCTTTGCCATGGTCACTTCTTATCTTTGAAATACAATATCCTTTTTCATTTTGAACTCTTTTAGCAAAGTTTTTAAAATTTTCAAAAGTATCACTCTTTTGAGCTAAAAAAATTACCCAAGTAAATCTAGAGTAATCATCTACGATGACAAAGGCATAATGTTTACGTCCTAAGCTAGCAATTCTAGTAGGTCCAAATAAATTTAAATGCAGGAGTTGTAGAGGTTTTGAGGTACTTACTATGTTTTTAGCTTTGAAGGATGACTTATGTTGCTTCCCTCTTTGGCAAGGTTCACAGGTCTTGTCTTTTTCAAATTTGACTCTTGGCAGTCCCTTTATTAGTTCTCCTGTGCTGAGGCTTTGAATTAAGTCCATGTTAGCATGACCAAGCCTTCTATGCCATAGCCAAGATTCATCACTAGTGGACAAAAGACACTTAGAGGAATGGTTAGATATTTCGTGTAAGTCTATTATGTATGTGTTGACATCTTTATTTCCTTTAAATATCGCTTGACCATCAATTGAGGTTACAAGACACTCATTGGAAGTAAATGTTACTTTGTTTCCTTTATCACATACTTGACTAACACTTAACAAGTTATGTTTCAAGTCATCAACAAGTAAGACATCTTTAATAAAAGTAGTACCATTTGTACCAATAGAGCCAATGCCAATTACCTTACCCTTAGCATTGTTTCCAAAGATAACTTTACCTCCATTAACACTTTTGATTTCATTGAATAATTCTTTGTCTCCTGTCATATGCTTTGAGCATCCACTGTCTACTAGCCAAGCATTTTTGTTTATTATGGACTTGAGGCATACCTATAGAATCACAATTCAAGTATGATTTTTAGGTACCCAAATGAGCTTGAGTCCTTAGGGGTTAGCACATGAAGGTTCCCAATGAGCCTTCCTTATCGATCAATGTTTATTTATGTGACCAATTTTCATACAATAATTACACTGTTTAGGTATAAAATTGCTTTTTGGTCTTACAATGTATTTGAATGCCATATTTCTATTAAACTGATTTTGAGAACAATGACATGCACAGTCATGATTAATTGGTGCTTTTCTAGATACATGCTTCTTATACATAAAGACATGATTATTCCTTTTATGTATAGAAGATTTAGTATACTTATTTCTAGGTGTTGTTCCAACAGGTGTGGAGATGTGAGGTTCACTAGACTTAACAAAAATAGTTTTGTGAGAAGATGATGATGTGTCCTTAAATCCTAGACCATGTTTAATTAAAGGTGGTCTTTGAGACACAATGAAAGTATCTAAACTTGCTTTTCTTTTATGAAATTTTGAAATTGAATTTCTAAGTTCCTTAACTTCATTTTTTAAAGTATTATTTTCTTTAAGCAAGGATTTAGTTGAGGGTTTTGATGAGTATTCATCTAATGATTTTTGAAGAGATTCATTAAATGGTTTAAGCTTAATGTTCTCCTTTTCTAAAGCATCTATTTTGATTTTTAAATTAGAAATGTTATTTTTATAAGTGCTGAATTTACTCCTATATTTTTCTAGTTCTAGATTCAATTCTTCTATTAGGCTTTGTTCATCATCATCATTATCACTATCACTATTACTATCATTATCACTACTATCATAATTGAAAGAGTATGAGTGTAATGATCTTACCTTATCCGACACATGGCTGTCAATAGCCATGAAGCATAGGTTGACCTCTTCGTTTTCATTGTCATCTTTTTCGTTTGAAGAGCTTTCGTCATCCCATGTGGCTTTGTGATATTTCTCCCCATTGTCTCTTTGGTATTTGCTCTTATGCTTCTTGAGCCTTGGACAGTCTGGTTTAATATTCCATTTCTTTCCACATTCATAACACTTTACATATTCCTTACTTCTTTGTGCATCATTAGAAGTTTGTTTGAGGTTTCTTTGCCTGAATTTTTTGGAGTTGCTCATTTTCTTCTCAATGATTCTTTTCAGCCTTCTTGAAAGCATAACAATGTCCTCATTCTCATCGTCACTCATTTCTTCATCATCATCACTTTCTTCTTGAGATTTTGAAGTAGAGGCTTTTAGTGTTAAAAGCTTTCTTTTTTCTGGCTCTGCTTCAAGCTCTCTATCTCTTTTCACTGCAATTTCATGTGTGAGAAGTTTGTCAATAAGCACATGAGTATTCATGATGCTCATGTCTTCATTTGTTTCTTCTATACTAGCAACTCTTGAACAGTAGTCTTTAAGAGGAAGACTTCTCAGGATTTTGTTGTTTACATCTTCCAAGCTCAGATGCTTCCCAAGTTTCCTCATTCCATTGATAATAGCTAGAAGACGGTTGGTCATATCAGTAATTGACTCATTGGATTTCATCTTGAAGAGCTCATATTCTGAACTAAGAAGTTGAATCTTCTTGTATTTGACTTGCTTAGTTCCTTCATGATAATTTTCCAATGTCTTCCACATGCTGTAGGCTGTTGGGCAGTGTTGTATTCTTCTACATTCTTCAATGGATAATGATCTTGAGAGGATTGCCATTGCCTTCTTATTTTTGAAATTTGCTCTTCTTTGAGGCTCTTTCCAATCATCTCTTGATAAGATTTCTTCCTCACCATCAACTCCTCTTCTAGTTGGTGGTGTCCATTCTTTTCGTACACTATCCTAGACTTCAATTCCTTCACTATCCAGGTATGTCTCCATCCGAAACTTCCAATGGGCATAATTTGCTCCATCAAAGTAAGGTTTAAGACTTTGGAATCCTTCACTGGCCATATCTTAATCTTTCCTAGCACTTTTTAGGCTTCGATGCTGGACAAAGCTCTGATACCAATTGTTGCCCAGATATTGAGCCAAGAAGGGGGGTTGAATTGGAGTTTAAAAACTTTAACTTTAAAGTGCGGAAATAAAAATTAAGTTTAGTAGGGATAAAGAAATTTGACACAAGAAGTTTTATAGAGGTTCGGGTGTTAACAAACCCTACTCCTTTCCCCAATCGCAATTGGGAGTTTCACTAACACACTAAGTGTTACAATGAAGTTTTACAAGCTCACTCCCAACTATGGTGTTTCACACAATGGCTCACACCTAACCCAGAAATCCCTTGTATTTTGATGGCTCACACAATAACCAATTCCTTGTATTTTACAGGCTCACACAAACAACCTTTACCTTGTGTTTTATAGGCTTAAACAAACAACCTTTACCTTGTATTTTACAGGGTCACACAAACAACCTTTACCTTGTGTTTTACAGGCTCACACAAACAACCTTTCTTTGTGTTTTAGAGGCTCACACAACTAACCCTTACAAGTGTTCTACTCTTAACCCCAAAATACCCAAAGATCACTTGAGTAAATGATTATAGAGAGAAACACTTAAAAATATTTATTACTCAATAAATGATGAGCAAAAAGAATTTTACAGAGAATAAATATCAAATGCACAAAATGGCATACAACAAGGTTTTAATTCAAAATATTTTCAATTCACTTGTTCTTTTGTTCTCCTTGTTCACTCTCTTGTTCTGGATGCATAAATGTCTTGCATTTATACTTCCATAGCAAATTATAGTCGTTAGAATGCATTTAATATGAAACTAGTCGTTGCACCAACCCTAATAATTGCGCCTGATATTTTTCTCTTTCATGTTTTACGGGCGTGACTCTATGTCACGGTCATGACTGTTCTTTCCAAGCCGTGACTGAAGTGGTGACCTTGGCCGTGAAACATTCTGGAAGGTTTGGAAATATTTTCTCACGGGCGTGACATATATCTTCACGGGCATGACAACCTTCCAAGCTGTGGTCCAAATGGTGATTTTGGTCGTGAAGCTCTCTGGAAGAATTTGTCATGTCTTTTCACGGGCGTGACATTACTTTCACGGGCATGACTTAAATGCTCATTCACAGTTTGTTATCTTCCTTCATGGCCGTGAACTTCAAATATTGGTTTGTTGGCGCTAGGCTTAATCGCGGGCGTGACACATAGGGTCACGGGTGTGAATCATGCTGTTTCTTCAATTTTATCTTTCAAAGATTAATCTTCCATTCTCCATTATTGCTATCTTATTCCATACCCTGTTTAATAGACTTAGAAAACAAGTATGTTAAATATATTATTGCGATTTTATTTGTTATCATCAAAATGACGGAAATACCCCTCAAGGTTCAACATGCTTCAGCAGTCAACAAGGCAACTAAAACTTGTTTCTTACTAAACCAAGAAACTAAAAATTTACCAATGAAGTGATAAGTTCCATATATGCTTTTTCTATCTAGAAGACTACTGACATAATTGACATCCAAAAAACCAATAATATGAAATGAAGTATTTCTAGAATACCATAAGCCTAAGTACATTGTGCCATGTATATATTTTAAAATTCTTCTCACAGCATGCAGAAGAAATTCTTTAGGACATGATTAGAATCTAGCACATAAGCATACACTATACATTATATCAGGTCTAGAAGTGGTAAAGTATAAAAGATATTTGGTCATACCTCTATAAAAATTTTCATTTATAGCTTTACCCTTCTCATCTTTGTCCAATTTGGTTAATGTACTCATTGGAGTTTTGGCACTCTTACATCATTCCATTTCAAATATCTTTAATAGCTCTTTGGTATTCTTGGATTGGTTGATGAAGATGTCATCCTTGCTTTCCTTGATTTGAAAACCAAGAAATAATTTGAGCTCTCTCATCATGCTCATTTCAAATTCTCTAGTCATACACTTAGCAAATTTTTTGACAAAGCAATTCATCAATAGATCTAAAGATAATATCATCGACATAAATTTGAAAAAGTAATATGTCATACTTGTGCTTTTTAATGAAAAGAGTAGTGTCTACATATCTTTTTGAAAAATTATTTTATCAAAGAAATGAACTAAGCCTTTCATACCAAGCTCTTAGAGCTTGTTTCAAACCATATAAAGCCTTAGTGAATTTAAATATATGATTTCACAATGTATGGCTTTCAAAATTTGGAGGTCATTCAATATAAAGTTCCTCCTCTATAAAACTATTTAAAACGACACTTTTGACATCCATTTGAAAAAAGTTTAAAGCTCATGTGGCATTGAAAAGATAAAAAAATTTTAATTGCTTCTAATCTAGCAACTGGAGCATAAGTCTCATCATATCTATATCTTCCTCTTAGTTGTACTCTTTGGCAACCAATCTAGCTTTATTTATAGTTATATGACCTTCATCACAAAGTTCATGTGGCTATTTGATCATCTCTTTCATCAACCAACTCTTCATCAATAAGAAGATATTCATCTATAGGCATGGAAGTTGAAGCTTTGAGTGTTAGAGGCTTTCTCTTCTTCTTTTCTCCTTCAAGCTTTTTTTCTCTTACTAGAACCATTTCATGAGTGATGAGTTTGCCAATAAGTACATCGATTGGAATTGCACTCAAGTCTTCATTGGCTTCCTTAATACCCGCAACTATTGAGCCATAATCTTTCATTCGAAGACTCTTTAAAATCTTGTTATTTACGTCTTCCAAATTATAATGCTTTTCAAGCTTCCCCATGCCATTGACAATAGAAAGAAGTCAATTGGTCATTTCAGTTATGGTCTCATTGGGATTTATTTTGAAGAGTTCATATTCAGTAATAAGAAATTGAACCTTCTTGGGCTTTACTTGTTTAGTGCATTCATGATAGTTTTCCAGAGTTTTCCAAATAAAGTAAGAGGTTGGACAATATTGGATTCTACCACACTTTTCAAGTGATGGAGAGCTTTTTAGAATGATCATGGCTTTCTTGGTTTTGCTATTAGCTCTCTTTTGGGGATCGATCTAATCATCTCTTGGAATGATTTCATCTTCTCTTTTGACATTCCTTCTTGTTAGGGGTGTCCATTCCTTTTGAATGGTGTCTCAAATATCTACCCCCTCACTATCAAGATAAGTTTTCATCTTGAATTTCTAATTTGTATAGTTTGCTTCATAAAAGGCTTAAGATTATGAAACCCTTCGTTAGCCATAATTCGATCTTTGCTAGCACTTATTAGGCTTGAATTCTAGACTTATCTCTAATACCAATTATTTCCCAAAATAACAACCAAAAAGAGGGGTTGAATTGTTTGACA
Organism: Triadica sebifera; assembly: GCA_023653625.1. Lineage (NCBI taxonomy): Eukaryota > Viridiplantae > Streptophyta > Magnoliopsida > Malpighiales > Euphorbiaceae > Triadica > Triadica sebifera. The sequence goes on from CM042905.1 coordinate 9,301,777, forward strand.
ATTAAACAATTTTAGTTAAAGAAATTTACCCAAGAATAAATAGTGAGTGAGAAACAGATATTTGACACATAAGATTTATAGAGGTTTGGATATTAATGAACCCTACTCCTCTCCCTAATCTCAATAGGGTATTTCACTAACACTCAAAGTGTTACAAGTAGAGTTTTCTAAGCTCACTCCCAACTATGATGTTTTATTTTCTTGGCAAATACCTAACCCAAAAATCTTTGTGTTTTAATGGCTAACACAATAATTAAATCCTTGTATTTTTAATGGTTCACACAAAACCCTTATAAGTGTTTCACTCACAATCCAACTCACTCAAACTCACTTTTAAGTAATTAATTATAAGAATGAAAACACTTACTAACCAAAAGAGCCCAACAAACTGAGCTAAAATGATTTTTAACAACAAAGATTATAAAAGCATATTTGAATAATTGTACAAAAGGCTTTACAAAGATTGAATGCTCAAATTATTATTATCTAACTTTTGAAAGTTCATAAATAAGTCGTCTTTATACTTCCTCTGAGAAATAAAGCCATTTTGGGTGCAATTAATGCAAAACTAGCCGTTGAACCACTTTCCCATTTGCACATGTCAATATTAAATACGCAGGTTCACAGGCATGACTGAATCTTTATAGGCATGAATATTCTTGTTACAGTCGTGATTGAAGTGGTGAAGCTGGCCGTGAATGCTTCTATCCAAGAATGCACAATCTTTCATGAGCGTGACTATTGCTTCACGGGCATGATTGTTCTAGCTTCATGTTTTGACCATTTCTTCACAGTTGTGAATAGTTGAACTTGAGTAAATTGGTGCTAAAGATTTTCATGGATGTGGCTATACTAGTAATGGGAGTGAAGCTCATGTTTCACGGAGGTGGAAAACATTGATCATAGCATTACTTAATTCATGAGTGTGATGAATTTTGTCACGGGCGTGAATCTTTGCTGATTTTCAATCTTTTGAACTTTAATTGATTTGAAATAACTTGTTTCAAGGTCTAAGGAATATATAACCTATATAAAATACTTAGAACACAACAAAGGTTAAATTTCTTATTACTCAATTATTTGTGAACATTAAAATGATAGAAATATCCCTCAAAGTTTAACACATTGTATTAGCAAAGGGGATTAGTGTGGATCCTAGCAAGCTTGAGGCAATTTTGAATTAGAAACCTCTCAGGAATATGACGGAGATTAGAAGCTTTTTTGGTTTGGTAGGGTGCAATAAAATATTTATGAAGGGTTTTTCTATTATTACATCTTGTTGACCCGATTATTGAGAAAAGGTGTCATATTTATATGGACAGACAAGTGCCAACACAACTTTGACAGCTCAAAAGTACATTGACAGAAGCTCTAATGTTAACACAACTAATCCCTAATAAAGAGTATGTCATTTACAATGATGCTTCTTACAACAAATTGGGTTGTGTCTTGATGCAAAAGGGAATAATAGTGACTTGTGCCTCTAGATAGTTGAAGCCTCATGAGTAGAATTGTGAGATACACGACCTAGAATTGGTAGTCATTATGTTTGCTTTAAAGATATGACACCACTATTTGTATGGGGAGAAGTGTTTTATCTACATTGACCATAAAAGCTTAAAGTATCTTCCTATCCAAAAGGAATTAAATCTGAGAAAGAGAAGGTGATTGGAGTTGACCAAAGATTACAACTGTGTGATTGGCTACCATCTAGGCAAGGCTAATATTTTAGCCGATGCATTAAGCAAGAAAATCATAACAGAGTTGTACATCTGACCTACCTTGAACTAAGAGATTGGTGATGCATCGAAGCATGATGCCAAGTTGGTCTCTAAGAGGGAGAAACTTGAGTATACAGTTGAGCCAGATGGTGGTTTATATTATTAAGGCTGGTTATATATGCCTAATCTAGAAGATTTGAGACAACGAATCTAAAAAAATGCATATGAGACAAAATATGTAATGCAACTAGGAAGCAACAAGATGTATTAGTACTTGAAAGGAAAGTATTGGTGGTCAAGTATGAAGAAAGACATCACAAAGTATATAACTAGATGCTTAACATGTCAGCAAGTCAAGACAGAACATCAAGTACTATCACAATTGTTACAACTGATCATGATTCCAGAATAGAAATGGAAAAGAATAATGATGGATTTTATGATTAGGTTGCTAGTGACACTAAAGAGATATGATGCAGACATGCCTATCAGAAGGGACTATTCTTTGAGTAAAATAGCAAAGTTGTATGTGAATGAGATAGTGAGACTTTAAAGAGTGTCAGTCTTCATCATATCTGATAGAGATCCACGGTTCACATCTCAGTTTTGGGGTAGTCTATAGAGAGCTTTGGGTTTCAAGCTCAATTTCAGTATGACTTTTCATCCTTAGACAGGTGAACAATTGGAAAGGGTGATTCAGGTCTAGAAAGACATAACGAGGAGTTGCATGATGGAGTTTGAAATAAGCTGGGACAAGTACTTATCGTTAATGGATTTTGCTTACAACAATAGCTATCTGTCTAACATTGAGATGGCTCCATTTAAGGTACTTTATTGTAGAAAGTGTCGAGCACCATTATGTTGGACTGAGCTTGGTGAAAGAAAGCTAGTAGGATCATAGTTAGTGCAAGAGATAGAAGAGAAAGTGAAGATCTTCCAGGACTGTTTAAAAGTAGCTTTCAGATAGGCAAAAATCCTATACATATATCAAGAGAAGAGATATAAAGTATGAAGTAGGAGAAAATGTGTTTCTTAAGGTTTTTCCATGGAAGAAGGTTCTCAGGTTTGGAAAGAAGGACAAGTTAAGCCCCAATTCATAGAACTTTATGAAGTATTGAAAAATGGTCAAATTAGTTGCCTATAAGCTTGCATTGCTACTAGAGTTGAGTAAGATACACAACGTCTTTCATGTCTCCATGTTAAGGAGATATAGATTAGATCATTCTCACATCATTCCAGTTTAGAGCATCAAAGTGAGACTAGACTTGTCAAATGAAGAGGAACCAGTTGAGATCTTAGCTTGAGAGGCCAAAAAGTTTTGAATTAAGCGAGTTCCATGAGAAAAAAGTGTTAAAGAGGAATCACACTACAAAAGAGGTGACATAGAAAAATAAAGAAGTAAAAATGGCATAGTACCTCTAGTTACTCTAAAAAAACACATCATGTAAATTTTGAGGATAAAATTTCTTAAGGGGGAGAGAAATGTAATGCTTGTTAGTTAGGGCCTATATGATATGTTGGAAATAGAGAATTAAGTATATGGTAAACGTAATTAATATATGAAAGAAGTTTAAAAAGAGATAATTAAAAATATGCATGTTGGGATGTCTCCATGATTCAAGCTCGTGAATGGTTTGTCACAACTATAAATCGCATGGTATGATGATTCATGCTCGTGAAGATCATGTCACAACCGTGAATGCTAGTCAACCATAAACATGTGAGAAAGACACATTTTTTCTTTCTTCCATTTCTAATCTCTGCCATATACCTACTCTCCACTCCCTTTTGTCCATCATAACATGGCACAATCTTCTCTTCTATCTTCTCCTCCAACTTTTCTTCCAAACTCCAAAATTTTCAAAGATTAAACCTTAGTAAAAGCTTGTTATCAAATAGGGAAGGAAAAGATCTTGAGAGGTTAGGTTAGAGTTCTATTCTATAGTGGCTTTTAAGTTTCATTTTTCGGTTTTTTGATCTAAGTGAGATGTTTTTTTTCATATTAGGTGTTGGTAAAGAGTTTGAGAACACACCCTAAGGGGGATGACAAGCTTAAAGAAGCTTAAAAGTTGGTAAGGCTCCATTTTTTTAGAGGTATGTACATATAAACATTTAAATTCCCAAATCTTGCCATTTTTGCATGTATATGTAAGATATAATGTTTTAAATGCTTAATTGATGATAAATGCATTTTATTTATGGTAATGCATTTGTTGGTTAAGAGTATTTAATGTTAAAATGTCATTAATGCTATCCATGGAAGTTAATTGATTTAAAATGGTATTTTGACATGTTTATGGTTCAAGTGTGTTCTATTGAGTTAATGTCATAATATTGGTATGATAATGCATTTGAATGCTGATAGAAGTGATTGATATTAATCCATCTTTAGAGCCATCACATGTGTTGTAACACCTCCTTACCCCAGCAACTAGTGCCCAAATAAAGGGATGCTAAAATATTTATAAATCAAGATAAATTTAACATAGGTAACTTATACAATAATATTTTATTTTTTTATTTATTTATCTTTCATATATATATTTTTTTAATTTTTTTTTTCTAAAATCAAACATATAATAACGTTATGATAAAAAATAACTACATGCTTTATATACAAAAGTATTATTTACAAAATATTCATCCTTACTTAAAAACTGAGTTTAGCTACATACATCGTAACAGAAAATATATAAAAAGATGAACAAAAACATGAAACCACGATGTCAAGATATAACTGTTGTACTGAATTAGGTCTCTGTTAGCTTTTTCTACTATCCTCTAACTATTGTTCGCTATATCTGCACGAGAGGAACTCTCACGCTAAGCATTAGACTTAGTTGTGCATATAAATAAGACAATATACTATATTCATACAATATGAACTTATCTACCAGCATATATATATATATATATATATATATATATATATATATATATAAAAGCTATACATTTGTCATATTATTTTTTAACACAAGTGTATTATTATTATTATTATTATTATTATTATTATTATTATTTTCCATACATATATACACGACATTGCATATATAAACCTCATTTACACACCTCATGTCACTACCTTACAATTACCACACATCAACAATTATCACTTATACTTTATATAAGAATATTGTGTCATTGTTAAGTTTCTTATACCCATAACACATAGGAACCAATAATCAGGATAATGAGATTGACCATCCAGGTATAATAAAATTGCCACTCGGGCATAGTGGTATGTGCATATAAATATCATCATCGGCATAATATAAGTATATCATCATTGGCATAAATATATGTAACATCACTAGTATAAATATGAATGACATCATCGGCATAAATATATGAGTTCCATTACCAATATAAATATGACCCCTAATTGGCATGCCAAACTATCCAAGACTCTAGTTATAGACTAGGTGCTCTAGGGCTTACCTTTGTCATTATAAAATTCGTAACTTTTTTACTTCAAATATTTTATAAGTCTAATGATTCAATTAATCATATAATTACTCAATAAAAATATTATTTTTTTAATATAATAAGATCCAATATAATTTACACATTAAATTACTCAATTTATATTATGCCCTACTTTTAACAGATTCTATGTTTTGTATTAGATCTCAATTTTGGGTCTGTTAGCATCTGAATTAATTTTAATGGTCTCTTAAAAACTATAGATCTGGATTTTATATTTAATATAAAATTTTAATCACTTAATTTTGAGTTCTGTGGAAAAAGTTATAATTATTTGATTACTGACTGGTCACTAACAATTTTGCCTAAAATTTTATAAACAGTATTTTGGTCTAATGTTTGTATCTAATTTAAGCATTGTTAAGATTCAAATTGGGTTTTATGTCATTCCTGAAATTTTTAGATCTATGTTTTATTTTTAAAATCCAATAAATAACATATTAATATGTGTTTCAGAGCTTAAGTTATAGAAATATATGTACAGACTGCTTTATAATTCTAGCAAAGAATACACGATCAATATAACTCAATTTTTATCAAATATCATCCTAAGCTTACAAATATGCCTCTTCAGAATTTTAACACAAAATACTACTACTTTACAATCATTTTCATGCCAAATACTCAAATAATATAATTTAATGATAAAATATAGGCTATTATCTTAAGTTATGCACTTACCTTGTTTTTCTTTCTTTTCTTTCTCTTTGGTCTTTTATATATCTTTCTCATTTCTTTTATCTTTCTCTCTTCTTGAGTACCTAAAATATACAAGAAACTCATGAAATACCTTTCTTCCATCATATATCTCTAACCCTCATTTTCTCTCTCTACAACTCCTAAAATCTCTCTCTTCAAGACCAAACTCCAAATGAGCTTAAAACCACATCTTCCTTTAGAAAAATTTAAAGAGAAGATGAAAAACACTTTATCTTAAGCTTTTTTCCTTCTATGACCGAAACATTGGGGATTTCTCTCTCCTATTTACTTGCTTATCTTCCTTTGTTTTTGTTCCCTTAAGAACTTTTATGCATGAAAATAGTTTTTTCTCACTTTTATCTCACTTTTTTCACTTTTTCTCACTAAAAGGAAGCTTTGGCTATAGAGAAATGGTGGGGGATGTGGGGCTAGTTCATGAATATAAAATTCTAGACTGAAAGAGATAAGGAAGGAAGAAAAAGAAGAAAGAAAGAAGAAAAAGGCAAAAATTAAAAAATGGGTCCATTTTTATATAAATATCTAGATATTTATATGTTAATTTACATCTTAATGCATGACACTTGGTGTGTCTGGCCATCACATGTATAATGTGCCCAAATTATGTTCTTCATTGGTAATTATCCCAATTAGTCCTCAATTTTTGGTAAATCACAAATTGACCCCAAAACTTTTCAAATTTTGCAATTTAGTCCCTTACTATAATTTAGCATCTTTAAATACTTTGAATACTTTATTATGTATTTTTCATAATTATTTTTTATTATTTTAATTGTTTTTTAGTCAAATTTTGAATTTAAATTCTGATCGATTTAACGTATCGACTTAGCACCACGTGTGACTCGAGGTCTAAATTAGAGGATATGACATGTGTTATGGTTTTACTCTATTTTGGGATGATTTTTTCATTTGAAAAATCCAGATTCATATATATGTGACAAGGGATTCACACTCGTGAATCCTTACCCAGGGAATGTCCAAATTGAGCAGACCGTTTCACGATTTGTTTCATGCCTTGTGTCACAATATGGCTCATGTCTTGTGTCACAATATGGTTCATGCTTGTGAATGATCACTCTAGGTTGCACTTTAAATCCAGTAGCATTCACGATTTAATTCACGAGTAAATCACTTGTGAAAGGAAAAAGTAATGCTATGATATGCAGTTTCCATGCAAATGTAATATGATGGGTATGATTGAAACATATTATTAACTACATGAATATATGGATTATCACATCTAATTGAAGTATGAAGTTTTTTTATAAGCCTTAAAGTATGGTGATACAAGATGAGTTCTATGATAAGTCAAAGTTTAAAGTGATATGAGTTTTTAATGCTCATTTCTCTAATTTAGGACCAGATATAGGATAGATGACATGCCATTAAAGGGATTTACAATATCGTAGGATTATATGATGCAAAGGAATTTATATTATGAGGACAAGATTGCTTAAGTTCTGAGTGCACCCTTGATCCTAAGATGCATGTAATGATTTACATACTTAGTCAAGGTGGGATAAGCTTTGGGAGTACTTTTGACTTGAAAAACTCTAACGAGCATTTATAGTTAGTGAACAAAGTGGTTTAAGCTTTGAGAGTGCTTCTATCTCATATCCACATCTGGATAGTTCAATTTTAGAGTTTTGGGTGAAGTTATTATGATATTGTGGGCATGAAAATCTTTATGATACATCATGAATGTATATGAGAATTTTTCCATACGCAGATTTGGAGCATGTAGATAGAGATTGATAGAAAGAGAAGCAAACCCATTCAAAGTCTAGAGAGCAAACACACATTAGAGGGTTAGTGATGTACATGTTTTGATTTTTATACATGTCATTGGGTATGTGGGTATAGTTAGTTGATTTAAAAGTTTGTACATATCTTTATATTTTGATAACATGTAAATGGTATTATTTTGGCATGTGAGTGTTTTTCACATATGCAGGTTTGGAGCATGTAGATAGAGGTTGATAGAAAGGATAACAAACCCATTCAAAGTCTAGAAAGCAAAAAGGGTTGGTGATGTACATGACATATTTTGATTTTTATACATGTCATTAGATATATGGGTATAGTTAGTTGATTTAAAAGTTTGTGCATGTCTTTATATTTCGAGAACATGTAAATGGTATTATTTTGGCATATGGCTGTATATTTTGCAAACATCGAGTTAGTATAAGCCCAAACATAATTTTTGATGAAAAGATCTTAATCTTTCATTGAAAAAGATGTGTAAGATAAAGAAAACATAAGATGATAATTTTTTTTTTAATTTAATCAATTTTTCAATAACAAGTCTTGTGACATCAGCTTATATAGTTAGATTATTCTGATTTTATAAAATGGTGTTACATGACTCTTCTTTTTTCTTTCCTTATTTTTTATGATCACTGACAAAATCATGGTTTAGAACTACTAAGGTGTAGCTTTCTAGAACAATGATGGGTTATGCGAATGATGCTGTTAAACAATATAAATTATCTTATGTTGTGTTACTAAAGACCAGGATGAGTGGTGTTACTATATATTGAGTCAGCAAGTGTCTTGGTTTTAATCATTTATTCAAAATAGAGACTAATAGTTTTGCAAAAGGTATCTGGATTCATTGGAATGATGGGGTTTCTATTGACATAATCTCCTACAACTATCTCATGATCAATATGCAAATTGAATTTTTGGGTGTACCTAATTTTTCGAAGGATTTTTTGCATTGCATTTTGTAGCTAGCCAACTCTATGTCTAGTCCTTGGTGTTTAATGGATGATTTCAACTCCTTTTTATTCTCTCATAAAAAATCGGTGGATTAGAAAGAGAAAGTCGTTTATGTTATTATTTTAGAATTGTGTGAATTAATGTCAGTTGATTGATCTGGGTTTTCAAGGCCCAGTGGCTATCTGGCAAAGAGGTACAGTCAAGGAATGACTAGATATGGGGTATTTGTAATCTGAATTGGCGTTTCATTTTTGCTGAAGCCTCTATTCATCATTTACCTTGAATTGCTTCAGACCACCATCCTATTCTTCTTGCTCTTAATAGCATTACAGTTCATCATGATAGACCTCCTTTTCGATTCTTAGCTCTTTGGCTAGTGCATAGTGATTTCAAAACATTTGTTAAAAATGCCTAGGATAATTCGAGTTACATAATAGATGACATGAAAATTTTTGTTAGTAATATCTCTTTGTGGAACAAGGAGGTTTTTGGCTAACATTTTTTCTAGAAAAAAAAAAGAAAAAGAAAATTGTTGCACGCCTAAAAGGGATAGAAAAGGCACTTGAATCTAAGCATTTTGATTTCTTATGCCACTTGAAGGAGATTTGAGGCTTGAATATGAAACTATTTTGCATCAAGAAGAGTTGTATTGGAAATAGAAGTCTAAATCGGAATATTATAGTTGGCGATCTCAATACTTCCTACTTTCATGCTAAACACAAAATTAATAAAAGGAAGTTCAGAATTGATTGTTTACTGCTATCAAATGGGACTTGGTGTTTAGATAGTACAACTCTTCAGTAACATACTGTTAGATTTTTTAGTAATCTATATAGGGAAAAGACTGATTGTGTACCATCATATCCCATTAGGGGATATTTCCTCCCTTGCATCAAGATTTTGTTAATGTTCTATAGAGAAAAGTGTTTGAAAAAGGGGTGAAGCTGACTCTATTTGACATGCAACAATTTAAAACTCCTGGTCACGATGGTCTCTGTGATGCTTTCTTTTAATTTAATTGGAAGGTTGTTCAAGGCTCTTTAATTGATTTTATACAAGGCTGTGTGGATAACAATGATATATAGATTAGCGACTTGCGTAAGACTATGATTGATCCCGTCTTACACAATGCAATCGGCTATCATTCCAATTTCTGTTTGTGTTTAAATTAATTTTGTGTGCAAAAGTCTATAAGGGACTGGTTGTGAGAAGAAAGGTGGGTGGAATTCATATAGGAAATTTATTGCCAATCAGAAATTAAAAGTTGTTAGTTTAATATATCTAAAACCGAAAGTGAAAGTTTTTTTAATTTTAAGAGAAACATTGCCACCTCGAAATTGAGCAACATTCGCTTGGGAATAGCCAGTTAAATCTAGTTTAAGTAGGATAAGATTATTAAGGTGTAAAATTCTATTGGTACATATTTTTTTCATTCGTTTCTCAAACTTAAAAACTAAAATTGAAAAATAGAAATTATTGTGTTTTTTGGGAATTAACACCAATTTTATAAATTTTTTAAAATCAAATCCAAGTTTTTATTTTGTTAATAAAATCACATTAATTTAATAAATTAGTCTGGAAAGTCACCACTTAGCTTTTTAGATAGGGGGAAAAGGGGGAAAAAAAAAGAAAAGAAAACCAACAATTTGCAAAACAAAAAATTAATGTCTTTGGAAGCCAGTGGAGTTTTTCATTAAAAAAAAAGGCATAATATGGTTGCCTTTATCTTAATAAGTTTTTATTTTATATTTTTCATTATATTTTATTAGATTTCTAAATAATTATTTTTTATTAAATTCCTAAAGAAGTATTTTTCTACACAGAAAATATAATCAAATTTTGTCCTCTATGTACAAAAATACTTGTTTACGGAGTAAATAAAATAAAAATAATTATTTTAAAAGTAAATAAAATAAATGTAAACTCAATAAAATAAATGTGAAAAATTTTAAAATTAAATTATGCAAATTGTTTCAAAAAAAAAAGGAAATTCTGAATAACTTCTTCTAAGCTGAATGCCATCATAGCCGTACAAGATAATTTATGCTTTGGACAAGATGTAGGGCTAGGATAGAACTTGTCCTCCACTTTATGGGCGTTTTTGTGGGATACTTCCTCTGACTAAATACCAACCCCTAAGAGAATACAGAATATGTTCTTACACTTTGATTAATCAAAATTAATTAAAAACACACACTAATAAATTTTCATATAGTGTTCATTTTACTTCCTTTTTGACTGATTTAGCCAGCAGCCCACTTCCCCATTTACCCTCTTCATATCAATCTTGCGTATTTAATCATTGGCAGATTAGGATTGTCTTTAAACTTTCCGCCATTGATGACATTTTTTAGCATTACTTTCTTTTTAATTACAATGTGTATCTAATTAAACAGCATTACTGATTTAGTTTTGATTAGATAAGTTTTACGCACCGACTCACCAATCAATACCATTAATTAAGATTAGTACAATTAATTGCAATCCCTTTTTCCATAGAACATATCCAAAGATGATACAAATTGAGAGATTTTTTTATCAAACTGATTCTGAGCTTCTCCTTTGGCTTTTTATATCCTTAAATTTTTTTTTTTGGTTTAATTTTATTAAAATTAGAAGGTTCAAAGTGTGGGGAGGGAGATTTATTTTTATTTTATTTTTATTAGCTTTCGGTTGGATTCCTTTAGATCAACTCGGATAAGATTTTTATATTGTTAGCTTTATCGTATGTAAATGACTGGGGGATATGAATGTTCTTACTATTTTTTTTTTGTCTTCTAATTAGAATGTCAAAGAATTTTGACGGCACCAAGCAAAATTCTTTTTTAACCCTTTATGTTCGTATTTGTCTTTGATGTTCTTCTACATGTGCATTGTATTGTAAAAAAGTCTTGGTTTAAGTGTCCACATTCAAATTTGCTCAATCATTATAAGGAATGCCTTAGCTAATAGGAACGAATATTAAGTTGATATCTTGCTAAAAATTATGTGACTCAAATTTAACTTATTCTAAAGTTATTTTTTTAAAATTCCCTTTTTATTCCTAACTTAGGACCATTAATTCAGTCGGATTAGCCATTTGTTTCACCTATATATATATATAAATTTATAAAATTATTAATAGTGATGCATTTGAAAAAATTATTTTTAATTTTTTAAGTTTTGAAAACTGTATTTAAAAATAAATCAGTTTGAAAAAAATAATTAATAATAAATTAAATAAATCAGTTAAATAAATCAAAATTTTTTAAAATTTATTTTTTAATATTAAATAGCATTTTCAAAACGAATATTAAGTTAATATCTTGCTAAAAATTATGTGACTCAAATTTAACTTATTCTAAAGTTATTTTTTTAAAATTATTATAAAAAATATTTATATTTATGAGCGTCTAATATGAGATATCTTAATAAAGATAATGTATATATAATGGATAAAAATATATATATATATATAGTGATAGCAAAAGAAAAATTGATAAGTATTCTTTTCCTTTTTCTTTTTTTAAAAAAATATTTGAATATAAAATGATAGGTTTGGATATATATGATTATTTCTTTTCCTCCCTTCTCTCTCTCCTCTTTTCTCTCTAAAAAATCACCTTCCCCTTCATAATTATGAGGCTGCCGTTTTCAAATTTTGTATTTTTGTTTTATTTTCTACTTTAAATAAATCTATATCTTTATAAATCTAGTCTATTTCTCCTTTTGTGGAGTTTTATTTTTCTCTTTGTGGATATTTTATTTTCTTTTATAGTTGTTATTCTCTTAATGATATTTTTTGTTAGTTTTTGTGTGATTTTTTTTATGGATTAGTATCAGTTAATTTAAATTATTTATAATCTACAATGTAAGATAAAAAAAGATTTTTGAATAAACTCAATTAATATTTATGGAGTTCTGTTATTAAAAAATATTGAGACATCAAAACTTTACAGCAGCCATATTGAAAATATTATATGTAATTTTTTTAGATTTTTAATTTATTTTCTATTATTATCAACTTTAATTTATATTGTATATATCGTATGATTATATTATTTTATTGATGATACATTCTCTTTAAAAAAAACTTAGTTTTCTACTCATATTTTTAAAATGTTTTATATATATGGTAACGTTAATAGAGAGAATTCTATAGTCTAAAAAAGGATGTAAGGGTATTGAATACCAACAACATCATATGTTTCATAAAAATATTCTATCTATTTTTAGGTAAAGAACATAACTGAGGATTATGCCACGTACGAATTCAATAATGTGTGAGCATCTAATCTGAATATGTGAATCATTTTCATTTGCTTCTAAATAATCTCTAAAAATTATGTTAATTAATCTCCACAAAGTGAAGTGTCTGTCTTAATTATCTAGCTTTTCAATTTGATGAATTTAATATTAACATTATATTATTGTAACCGTTTTAATTATCAATCTCTCTAACGAAATAAATAAATTCCTTACTAATCCAAGATGCCTTAAAAGTTATAAATGGTCATTTAATTTAAGGTTACAAGCATTCTAGTTTGTACATATAGCCTTGTTTTCGCCCCTTATCTCTATGATTCATGACCATATATATAATCTAAAGTTATAATTTTTAACAAAGCCACTTTTTAACAAGGTTATCTGTACGACTTATGACCATATATTCAATTTTTTTCCTTTTTTTATTTTTTCTACAAACAAAATTGATGGATAAAGTTTTAAGATATATATTTCAACATCGGTTGATTACAAAGTGTGAGTAATTTTAATAATGACTTGAAAAATTCTCTTTTTTTTTTTAATTATTTTTTCGAAGTAAATTAACTTTGAGATCCATTTTTAGCGATATCAAAACAATTCAGTTTTGCGATATTGGATCACTTACAATATTTTTTTTTTTTAATGTAATTTTCTGCTAGCAAATATCCCGTCTATACTATCTTTGCACTTTAGATCTCTTGTACATGTTCAGCCTTATACGTATAAGGGATATGTTAAGATATGCATTTCACAATGATTGGTTATATATGATGTGAGTACTCTTTATAATCGATTGGATAGTTCACCTTCATTAGACAAATTCTTAGAGTGAATGAATTCATATTAAATTATAACTATAAATTATAATTAATATATAAATTCATATATTGGATAACTATTTAATATCTAAACATATCAAATTATAACAAATAAAAAGACAGCACATTTATCATAATTAAGATAGAAAAGAAAGAAAATAAGAAAGGAATATCAATATTATTAAGCCCTGTATTTCAATTTTCATCCCTATTACACCTTTTCTAATTTGTACATACTTTGATTTATATATTAAGCCCTGTATTTCAATTTTCTTCCCTATTACTACTTTTCTAATTTGTACATCCAAATAAAGGGTCACACGCATTTAAGATTGTATGACTCTAGTAAATTTCAATATAATCAGTGACAAATAAAAGAAAGCAAAAGAATTTTCAAAATATTGTTATTCCAATTAAAATCCAAAACCTACAAATTTTCGTAAAAATTAAAATAAAATGATTTAATTAATATGGATAATATTATAAAATTTACCTACATTTTTCTTATTATATCCCTGCATTAGTTACAGGTAGGGCTGAACATATTGTGAATTCAATCCGAATTATTCGACCAAGTGAAACCAAAATGAAATTCGATTTGAATTAAGATAGAATTTCATAGAAAATGAGGTTCAAATTCCGGACAAGGCCGGTTTTCGATTTCTTTTTTTCATAGTTCAATTTGATGCTTTGTCTCTAAAATTTTGAATTATTTGGGCGGTTTAATAATCCATCAATGCACACAATTATATATATATATATATATATATATATTAAAATTAAATAGTTACAAATTTACATACTTAATACTTTATAATTATATAATTATATTCTATACTTATGAGTTTATATATCTAATAAATTAAATTTTAAATATTATTATTAGATTTTATGGGTCTGAGCCGCTCATAAGGACTTAACATAGTCCAAATCCATTTAATTAAATTATTAAATAGTTTTTTACTTAAAAAAACTGCTTCCCATGATATAAGAAGTTACAAAACATGAAATTTTTTTTCTTCATTTCTCTGCAATTCCTTTGCAATCTTTAGTCTTAGAATTTACTGATTATCATTCAATCTCAAGGGAATCAAGATGTTCATGTTGTAAAAAGGAACTCAATTCTAGCAATCTGGTATACTTGAAGCATTGAAAACACATATTTTCGATTCAACAAGTAAGTTTCCATTGCCCGAAAATTTTTATATTGGTATCAGAGCCTTAATTGTGTATTTTTGTGCTTGAAATACTTTTTGAGTAATTAAACATAAAAATCCAAAATTTTTCAATTTTTAAAAATTATTTACTTAGTTTCATGGTTCCAAATTAGTATAGTTGGAAAGCTATAATCACAAACTTTCTAAAATATTTTTGCATATTTTTCTAATAAATGGTTGATTTTCTATGATTTTTTAAATTTCTGATTGAAATTAGGATTTTTTAATTTCTAAAAAACTAATTTAAGGTCATTTCCACTATTGGAAAGTGTTATGTGTCGTCCAAATACGATATAAACAAATATAAAATGGACTAAAAATAGTCAAAATCGGTTTAGAATAGTAAAAAGTGGAAAATTTGAAAAACCGAGCAAAAATAACTATTGTAGGATGGCGTGTCCAAAGCTAAGCGTGACACATGTCACATACAAGTGGCATCTTGTGCCACATGGCAATCGCACATTAGGTTGACATGGAGAGTTTTGACAAGCATCATGACAACTCGATTATGACACGTGGCAAATGTTTGACACATGTCACTTTTTGATTAAGCCACATGGATAGCAGTGATGATGCGGCTGTCCATGTGTCACTGCCACATGGATCCCTATGGATGGTCCACTTGGATGGTGATGTGGCACTTATGTGGAATGAAATATAGAAAATTTATTATTGATATAAGTAACAAAACATGAAATGCTTACGTAAGGTAGTGAGAATTTAATTATTGAATAAGGTTATTATGTTTATACTGTTATATGATGTGCTTATTTCTTTTATATGACAAATATGCAATAAAATTAAGTGTGCCATAATTTATTTGAGACATGCATTTGTGTGACTGATTGGGAAAAACTTAATGCCTATATGTACCACTAAGCTGGAGATAACTTAGCGTGGGTTCTTCTCAAGCAGGAATTGGAGCTGTATATAGTAGAAATTGAAGTTGGTCAGGAAGAAATCAAAGCTCATATCAAAAGAGGCATAAGAGACTTGGTTAGAGGGTTGATTACTAATGACGTTTCTTTTTAAGTTTGACCAGACATATGGGTTTTGGTAGACATATCATGTATTTGGTTCAAGAGCATGTCTTATATTTTGATATTATATTGTAAGCAGTCATGTGTGAGGCCGATATGCCATAAATGATCAACTATGTAACTTAATCAACAACCATAAATATATATGACATGGTGATATATATATATATATATATATATATGTACCACTAAGCTAGAGATAGCTTAGCGTGGGTTCTTTTCAAGCAGGAATTGGAGTTGTATATAGTAGAAAGTGAAGTTGGTCAGAAAGAAATCCAAGCTCATATCAAAAGAGGCACAAGAGACTTGGTTAGAGGGCTGATTACTAATGACTTTTCTTTTTGAGTTTGACCAGACATATGGGTTTTGGTAGACATGTCATGTATTTGGTTCAGGAGCATGTCTTATATTTTGATATTATATTGTAAGCAGTCATGTGTGAGGCTGGTATGTCACAAATGATTAACTATGTAACTTAATCAACTACCATAAATATATATGACATGGTGATATATATATATATATATATATATATATATATATATATATATATATATATATATATATATATATATATACTGATAATTAGAACGATAAGCCAAATTCAATATAAATAAATGAATTATTTTAATTTAAATGATAGAGAAACTTAGTTAAACAGATTTATCAAGTTAAGCTTATGACATCTTTTTTTTATATATGTGAAATTATCCCTAATATATAAGTGGGGTGCTACATGTTGTGAAAGTTCAATTAGGTTGAACCTTGACATCAAGGTTGTGTCAGTTGACTTTGAAATTTAATGCCTCCAAGAAGAATTCTAATCATACTATGTGGCAACACATTACTATCATGTCTAGCATGATAAGTGAACTGAAAGGTGCTGGTCATGAGATGACTGATGAGCAATAAGTTTAAATAGTAATACATTCTCTTCCAAAAGCCTGAGAACACTTGCGTGTTAGCCTTACACATAATGGAAACATCAAAACTTTTGATGATGTTGCTCAATATGTTGAGTTGGAAGAGGATCACCTTCTTGCTGATAAGCATGTTAGAGAGGCTTATATGATTGAGTCCAAAGGAAAAGGAGTTTCAGGCCGTGGAAAAAAGAAATGGGAGGGTGAGGGCAATATGCAAGGCATGGGAGGCAATAGAGCCAACTTTAGCAGAAATAAATGCAAGCATGGAAGACGCACTGATAAGAAAGGCCAAAACATGAATTGTTTCAATCGTGGGATGCTTGGTCACTTTGCTCTTGACTGCACTGAGATAAAGGTATTGTATGACCAAATTCATCTCTCTAATTTATATATTAGTAATTGCTTGATGCTAGCTGAAATTGTTTTTTTTATTAGACTGTACACTCAGCAGCAACCAACTATATAGTAATGGATCGATACGCTTTTGTAGAATTTCATCGAATTCCAAAAGGGAGTAGAAAAATCTATATAAGGAATAATTCTTCTATTAATGTGCTTGGGATTGGTACCTACAAGCTAGTGTTGTGGGGAGGTTGCATGCTTTATCTCTATAATGTCCTTTATACTCCTAATGTTTGATGAAATTTAGTATCTATTATTATTCTACTAGGACTTAGTGTTAAAATTGTATTTGAAAATGGTTGTGTGAAAATACTTATGGATAATGTTTATTATGATTATGGTTATATATTGGATGGTTTTATAGTGCTAGACACTATTTTTATGGATATTAATACATCTATATTTATTGTTAGCAATTATATAATAGTTTATTAAATGATTATGCTAAATGTCATGGTAGATTAGGACACATTGGGCAAAATCAATTAAAAATCTTAAGAAAGGCTAATCTTTTAGGATATATTGAGAAAATAGATTTGCATGTTTATGAGCATTGTCTAGCTAGAAAAGTAACAAGATTACCTGTAACACCCGTGAATTTGGAGCCGAAATTTATATGTTAAATAAGGTATATTAAGGGTATATAAGAAGTATATATGAGGCTATGGGCATTAGAAACTATAAAATAATGGAAAAAAATAAGAAAAAGTCAAGTTTCCAGAGTTCACAACCATGACAGAGTCAATCACGGTCGTGAATGTCGTAAATTCCAGTTTCAGAAGCTGAGGATCTTCACGACCATGACACAAATGTTAATTCCTATGACAATAGTGTTCATGCCCGTGAACACCTGCAAATTTAAATATTTAGTGTCGTGTTTTTTTGATAAAAACTCACATAAAATCACTTCTAACCCTAACCACCATGCTCAGAAACCTCAAAAACAGATCTCCCTCATTTCCTTTTCAAGTATGATTGATTAAACCTAAAATAACTACCCAAAAACGAGTTTGAAATAGATAAAAACAAGAAATTTGGTATAAAAATCGAGGTGTTTGACAAAGTGTTTTGAAACACGCTCTGAAATGTAGATAACCGATTTGTTATTGTTGAAACAGAGTAAAAAAGGCTGTTTTCATTAAAATTTGATAGTTTCATTTTGAATTAATAGGAGAGTTAGGTTTATAAGCTTTAAATCAATTAAAAGTTAAGACTTTGGTTAGTTTATGGCATAATTAGATGAATATCAGAATTCATATATTAATATTCTCTATTTCATGTTAGGGGCTGAGACTAACGGTGGAGAACCCCATCAGAACCAGTAGACGAGAAAGATTTGAGTTTTAGGACTCTATTATTAAGCTTTGTGCATATAAATGTTTTGATTCGATTTTATTGTGCTTGTGATATGAAATACTATTATGGTATATTAAATGGTAATTCAAGTTGATATTTTAGTTAATGTTAATGGTATAAGTGGATAGTAATATTCTGAAATGCATGTTGAGGTTGATATAGGGAAGATGAATATGAAATGTTGTTTTGTGTTGATAATTAAGGCATTAAGCCTAAAATAAATGGTTAATTATGATTAAAAGGATGATTTTGGTTATGTTCAAATGCTGAAATTATGTAAAATGTTGATAGGTGTGGCTAACATTGGTTAGCTTTAGATCCTATGCATGTTGTGTGTGATATTGGGTGAGATTAGTGCTGAAATATTGTTTATGTGTAATGAATCACACATGTGAAGCCAAGCTTCACGCCCATGGAAGGAATTCATGCCTATAAAGCCTACCTTCACGCCCGTAAAATCAAGCTTCACTACCATAAAAGTATGAATTTCACACTTGTGAATAAATGTTCACGTATGTAAAGGTTCAAGAGCCAATCATGGCTGAGTCACGGGTAGACAAACTGTGACAGAAGGTTTCATGCCCGTGAATTACCATTCATGCCCGTGAATGTCCTATTTCTAGAAAATAATAAATATATTCATATGATGAGATTACTTGGGTATGACATGCATATACCTTTGATTTGATTAAGTGAGATTGTATACAATATGATAACTTGATTGAGGATCGTGATTATGCACAGGGTGCTCTACATCACAACATGTTATGTGATGATCTTGTGAAATTATGGAATATGATGAAATTGATATTGATAACCTAAATATGAATAAAAATGCCTATTCTATATCCAGGGACTAGTTAGGATAGGTGACATTCCATTGAGGGGGTTACGATACCATATAAATAATTATGCATGCAGTTATTATATTTGCTAATTGGGGTGACTTAAGCTCATGTTAGAGCGGCCTTGTACCCATATGCATCTAGTCTTTGCTCATCATGATGGCTTAAGTTTATGTCAGAGTGCTCATAATTTGAGAAGCTCAGTTGTAGCAATACAGATAGATACAGTAGTGAGCAGGGTAGCTTAAGCTCGTGTTAGAGCACTCATATTTCATAATCCGCATCTAGGTAGTCCACCTTTAGAGTATTGGGCTATTAAACCAGTAATTAGTAAATTTGAATACATAATTTTAAGTAGATATGATAAATGACATGCAATGTGATTCTGATGATGATATCATGTTTGCGATGTACAATATGAATGTTGAATATTATGCAAATTAATATGTTAAGCTATCTTATGAATATTGCATATTGATAATTTGGCCAAGCACACAGGTATGTTATTAAATATAAAATGTTATAGCAATATGTGAATGCATGCTAGAATTTAAATGTTTTTATGTACCACTAAGCTTTCAGTAGCTTACTGTGTGGGTTTTCCTGCATGCAGGTTTGGAACTATAGACTGTGGTTGATGAGAAGAGAAGACGAATCCAGTTAGAGTTGACCCAAGTTGGGTTTGTCCTTTTATCCATGCATTTTTCTGATATTAGTTATTTTATTTTCCGCATATCATTGGATAGAGGCTATTAATACATGTTTAACAAAAGACATGTATTTGAACTCGCACAGATTTTGAAATAAGGGATGTTTATGCCCAAGTTATTATTGTTATGATTATGGATGTGATCTAGATATATAAAGAATATTTGTGTATATATATATGAGTATCGATTTAGAAGTGAAACTATTAGTATGGAAATACGTTGAAAAGTTTTAATTTAGATAGGTAAATTCAGTTATAGTCATATGGCATTTGTCTGTACATTGGATTTTGCTCTATCCATGCAGAGGGTGCTACATTTAGTGGTATTAGAGCTTAGGTTTAGGTATTTCTATACCTAAGTGGATTTTGGGGTGATCATGCATTCATACATGTGTCTCATCTAACTCTGACTTTGGCTACTTCTCTCTCAACTTCTAGGATTAGAGTGAGATGGCATTTGAATCAAATGACATGGTTGGGAGCCAAAGCTCTCTACATAATGGGGCACCGAACTAGCCCAATGTAGCTAGTATTTAGGGTTTAGGTATAGTACCAGTCCCTAACCCATGAGTTCCTGAACAAGCTAATCAGGATTAGACTCTGTTAATGCAGCAAATGGCAGGATTACTATAATAGATAGCTAGAGCTGGACCACCAGTACCAGCACCAGCTCCTCCACCTCAACCATTGAGGCTGAAGGTATAGCTGGACAAGCTCTGTAAATTTGGAGCTACTAATTGTCTAGGAACAAAGGATGATGACCCAGCTGCTACTGAATACTGGCTTTAAAAGATAGAAAGAGTCTGTGATGAATTTGATGTGGCTACTGATTAGAAGGCCACGTATACTATCTCTTTGTTACAGAAGGATGCCAATGACTGGTGGAAGAAAGTTCTATTGAAACTAGATGTTCCATAGCCTATGACTTAGGAGTTCTTTATGGCTGACTTTAAGGAACAATATGTTCCTCCTATCTATATGGATGAGAGAAGAGAAAGTTTCTAAGCCTCAAGTTGGGCGATATGATAGTGACAGAGTACCAAAGAGAGTTTACTTGACTGGGTAAATATGCCTCTAAGATGATCACTAGTGAGAGAGACAAGTGTAGGGGGTTTGAGTATGGTCTCAATGCAGAGATAGGCAATTTTTTCATTGTACTTCAGCATGACAGTTTCACCAATGTGGAATAGAGGAAGAGGGAGAGGACTGAGAAAAATGCTAGATAGATAGCGACTCCAATGGCCCAACCTTCAGGCAGAAGGGTCAGTTTCACCCACAGTTTCATGGCAGGAGTCAGGGAAAGAATTGAGGTTTTACCCAGGGAGGTTCATACATAAGGGGACAACCCTCAAGAGCTACATCTATAGTAGGTAGTAATCAGACACAGGCTACCAGAGATAGTATTCTAGTTTGTGGCACTGCCACAAAAGTCATAGAGGAGAGTGTTGGAAGAACATAGATGCTTGCTTTAGATGTGGATCCAATGAGCACATAAAGAGAGATTGTCCTCTGATGACTGCAATGCACCAGTATAGACCATACGGTCAACTCCAGCTCAGCCCATAAAACAGACTAGAGGTCATACATGACCTATCTAGGCAGGCCCCGAGATTGTTAATAGACAATGAGCAAACCAAGCTCTTGCTAGAGCTTATGCCATGAGGGCCAAAGAGGATCAGAAGGCTAGATATGTGGTAGTCAATATATTTTCTCTTTATGATTCTGATATATGTGCATTAATTGATCCAGGTTCTACACACTCTTACATATGCACAAGAACTCATAGGTAACACAATATAGTTAGTGAAAATCTTGAATATGAGATTAAAGTTACAAATCCTTTGGAGGAGAATATGATCATGAATCAGGTATATAAAGGTTGTCCTTTGTCTATACAAGAGAGAGAATTTCTAATAGATTTGATAAAATTGCCTTTTCGAGAATTTGATGCCATATTGGGCATGGATTGGCTAGCCTAGCATGGTGCAGTTGTGGACTGCAAGAAAAAATTTATGACGTTGAGAATTGCAGAACATGGAGATGTGAAAGTAGAAAGGGAGTTATTTCCATAGCTTCCATGAATTATTTCGATGATAAAGGTAGAGAAAAAGATGAGGAAGGGATATGAAGCCTATTTGTCTCATGTGGTTGATACTTGAAAGGGAGGTCCAGAAGTTCAGGATATTCCCACAATAAATGAATTCCTAGATGTGTTCCTTAAAGATATACCAAGATTACCACCTTACAGAGAGGTTGAGTTCTATATAGAGCTCACCCCAAGCACAATGCCTATATCAATAGCACCATATTGAATGACACCATCTGAGCTGAAAGAGCTTAAGGCTTTAGCTACAAAAATTATTAGAGAAGGATTATATTAGGTCTAGTGTATCTCTATGGGGTGCATTGATGTTATTTGTGAAGAAGAAAGATGGGTCCATAAGGCTATGTATAGACTACAGATATCTGAATAAGATAACAATCAAGAATATATATTTGTTACCACAAATTGATGACCTATTTGATCAGTTGAAGGGTGCATATGTGTTTTTGAAGATTAATTTGAGATTAGGGTATCACCAACTGAGAGTTAGGATAGAAGATGTAGCCAAGATGATATTCAGAACTAGATACGAGCATTATGAATTTATAGTTATGCCTTTTGGATTAAACAATGCCCTAACGATATTTATGGACTTAATGAACAGGGTGTTCAAAACCTATTAAGGCCAGTGTGTAGTGATCTTTATTGATGACATTCTAGCGTATTCCCAGACATTTGAGAAGTATGATTAACACCTAAGAATAATATTAAAGAAACTTAGGGAGCAGAAACTATATATCAAGTGATCGAAATGTGAATTCTAGCTTGATGAGATAGCTTTTCTAGGATACGTTATATCGTCAGATGGTATTTGAGTTGATCCTAGCAAGGTAAAGGCAGTTATGAGTTGGAAGCCTTTCACAATATGACAAAGATTAGAAGTTTCCTTGGGTTATGTGGTTATTATAGGAGGTTCATTAAAGAATTCTCCATGATTACTTCTCTTTTAACCAGACTGTTGAGAAAGGATGTGAGATATGAGTGTACCGAGAAATGCCATAAGAGTTTTGAAAATTTGAAAAAGATGTTAACAGAGACTCTAGTTCTGACACAACCATTTTTTGATAAGGAATGTGTGATATACAATGATGCTTCTCATAATGGATCGGGGTGTGTACTTATGCAAGAAGGTAAGGTAGTGGCATATGCATCAAGACAATTGAAGGTTCATGAGAAGAATTACCCCACACATGAGTTAGAGTTGGCGGCCATTATCTTTGCATTGAAGATATGGAATTACTTTCTTTATGGGGAGAGATGTTTCATATATACAAACCATAAGAGTTTGAAATAATACCTACATAGAGAGATCACAATTTGAGACAGAAGCAGTGATTAAAGGTTATAAAGGACTACAACTGTGTTATTGATTACCATCCAGGTAGGGCTAATGTAGTAATTGAGTAGAAAAATGGTAGTTGAGTTACACATCTAGCCGACACTTAATCATAAATATATTGATGCACAGAGACAGGATATAAAACTTATTAAGATAGCCAAGTCAGTCACTAAGGGAGAGAGATCAGATTATACAGTTGAATCTGATGGTAGAATATACTATCAAAGTCATTTATGTGTGCCTAGTGTTGTTGAGCTTAGACAGAGGATACTACAGGAAACACATGAGACCAGGTATACTATGCACCCTAGAAGCATAAAAATGTATAACGACCTGAACAGTAAGTACGAGTGGATATGTATGAAATGAGATATCACAAAATATACCACCAAATATCAACAGGTTAAGGCAGAACATCATGTACCATCAAGACTATTGTAACCTATCGATGTACCAAAATGGAAATGGGAGCGGATTGCTATGGACTTCGTGATTGGGTTGCCAGTAACTCCTCAAAAATTTGATGTTGTATGGGTTATTGTGGATAGGCTTATGAAGTTGTCTCACTTTTTTCCTATTAGGAGGGATTTTCCTTTGAACAGACTAGTTGAAATTTATGTCAATGAGATGGTATGACTTCATGGAGTGCTAGTCTCCATTATTTCTAATAGAGACCCTAGGTTTACTTTTCAGTTTTAGGGGTAGTCTATAGAGAGCTTTGGGTTCCAAGCTCAGTTTTAGTACAACATTTCATCCTCAGATAGATGGTCAATCAGAGAGGGTCATACAGATCCTAAAGGATATGATGAGGAGTTATATGATTGAATTTGAGGGTAGCTGGGATAAATATATTCTACTGATAGAATTTTCTTATAACAACAGTTATTAGTCTAGTATCAAGATGGTTCTGTATGAGGCACTATATGGCAGAAAGTGTTGAACACTCTTGTGTTGGATAGAACTTAGTGAGAGAAGACTAGTGAGGCTGGCTTGGTACAAAAGTACGGGTTATTCAGGAAAGATTGAGGGCAATTTCTAATAGACAAAAGTCATATGCAAATCTCAAGAGAAAGGATGTTGAGTATGCAGTGGGAGACAAGGTTTTCCTTAAAGTCTCTATATGGAAAAAAGTTTCAAGATTCAAAAAGAAAGGAAAATTGAGCTCGAGATTCATTGGGCCTTATGAGATATTAGCAAAGTGGGACCAGTTGCTTATAGACTTACTGTACTAGCAGAGTTAAACAAGATCCATAATGTGTTCCACGTCTTAATGTTAATGAGAAACAAATCTGATCCTTCTCATATTGTTTCGATAAAGGACATTGAGGTGAGATCGGATTAGACCTATGATGAAGCGCCAGTTCAAATTCTAGTAGGAGAAATCAGGGAACTTAGGAACAAGCGAGTACCAGTAGTCAAGGTATTATGGAGAAATCAAGCTACAAAAGAGGCTACATGGGAAAGTGAAGAAACGATGAGAGCCCAGTATCCATAACTTTTCAGAGACAGTATAACAGGTAATTTCGAAGATAAAATTTCTTTAAGGGGGAGAGAAATGTAACACCTGTGAATTTGAGGCCGGAATTTAGATGTTAAATAAGGTATATTATGGGTATATGAGAAGTATATGTAAGGTTATGGGCATCAGAAACCATAAAATAATGGAAAAAAATTAGAAAAATGAAGTTTGCAGAGTCAATCATAGCCGTGAATGTCGTAAATTTCAATTTCAGAAGATGAGGATCTTCACGATCGTGATGCAAATGTTCATGCCCGTGAAGACATGTAGGTTTAAATATGGCAGTGTCGTGTTTTTTTGACATAAACTCATGTAAAATCATTCCCAACCCTAGTCACCACACTCAGAAACTTCAGAAACATATCTCCCTCATTCCGTTTTCAACTTTGATTGATTAAAACTGAAATAACCACACAAAAACTAGTTTGAAATAGATAAAAACAAGAAATTTAGTATAAAAATTGAGGCATGTGATAAGGAGTTTTGGAACATGCTTTGAAACATATATTACTAATATGTTATACTAGATGAAATAGAACTATAATTTAATTTATAAAGTGTTTGACAAAATATATCAAAATAGTCCAAGGTTTTATACTTCTTTTCTTTCGAGTATTCTTCTTCTTCTGACAATTATCCTATCTACAACTTTTCTTTAGAACCTGCGCGAGAGAAAACCACTCGCGCTAAGCTATTAGCTTAATAGTGTTTCAATGATAAAAATCTTATATACATATATTTTCTTACATCTCATTTAATAATTTCACAAATAAGACATAAAATAAAAGAAAAATATGAAATCAGATAAATATCATCAAACATATAATACTTAACAATTTTGATTTAACACAACATTATTCAATGACATACTTTTATATTGTGATTGTTTTTCATTTTCTTTGTACCCATAACACCTATAACCGAACTAACTAATGAAAATAATGAGATTGTTATTACCGGCTTTCATAATATTGTGTTGAACGTTTTTATAATAGTGTCATTATCGACTTTTGTAATATTGTTATTACCAGCTTCATAATTTTGCACCGAGCGCATTTATAAATTTGCTATTGACAGTTTTTATATTTGGCACCGAATGCCTTAACTCTCCTGATCGGTATACTATTTTTAGTTTTAGATTAGGTATCTTAGAGCTTAACTATTTTTATATTTATTTACAATATTTTCAAAAATGATAATTGTATCAAATTTTCACATATATGTTAATTTATTTTTGTTATTTGTTCCCATTATTATTGCATTAGAACCTCATACATAAATAATTTATAAAATATTTATAATTATAATTAAAGTCAAAATTCATATTAATTACTATATATAATCATCATACCACATGCAAAAGTCTAATATATTAAATTTTTGTCTATGACAGATTTCGGGCCTCATTTTTAGCCCATTTATAATTGAAATTTGAATTTATGGACTTCTAATATTTTGTATCTTATTGTCTCAGATTTCAGATGTATTAAATGTCATTCAAATAAAAGTTTTGTATTAAAAGTTATGACCCTTTTACTGAAGGGCGTTTCATTAGTTTTACCCAGTATTTTCTAGGTACTTACAGATCTAGGATGTTGTGTCCAATTTTTTCCCCATTTTCAATTAGAGTTTTAACTTAGGTTCTAAATGAAAGTTATGTGTTCATTTTTATTTATAACTAATTTCATCTCAATATCATTACCTGAGCATTATTTATGATCAAAATAGTCATGACTTCCAAAATTTTATAGCAAGGTCATCAATTGACACAAACCTATCTACTAATTACATCTATCATATGCATTCATTTTTATGCTAAAGTTTCTAGACACAATTAAATTCATATGTCCTAATGATTTCACAACATTTAGTCTCATTACCATATAAAACATTAAAAGCAACAATTAATCACATTTCATGTCAAACCACATTCATATCAACATTAATACATAATTTCACACATTTAACAGCATGCAAGATTTTTATCAATGAAGCACATACCTGATCAGTCTTGGAGTTTTCCTTTTTCCTTATTTTCCTCCCCTCACTAATTTCCTTTCTCCTTGCCTTTTTCATCCTCTTGAGGGCCTCTCATTTGCCCACTTAGTTTTCCTACACAACCATACCATATATCATTCATATCATTCATTATCAAAACTTTCATGCTTACATAAAATTCTAATGCTCCTAATATGTTTTATACTTTAATTTAGCCAAAATGTATTAAAGTTAAACTTCCTTCTTGATATGTCATGGCTACCCAAAAACCTTATCATAGGTCCCAATTTATTTTTTTCAAATCAATACTCTAATCACTTTTCATTTATTAACAATTGTGTTGCTCCTAGGTTAATTTCATTTTTTTCCAAATTACCTTGACCAAGGCATCCCCTCATTCCCCAATTAGAGTTATCTTTCTCTAGTTTTTAAGTAGCGCTCCCTTATCCTACTAGTCGTTAATAGGATATGGAAGTGCTACTAAACTCATTTGTTTTAAAACCAATGTCCAAATTATTGTAATTGTTTTTTGAGTTTATTATTAGCAAAATATTTATTATTATATTTTTTTTCTTTCATTTAAATATATAACTAGTGATGGAAATATTTTGATTTAAAAGAACTCAATCAATTAAATCATAATATTTAGAAATATATTTACAAATAATACTAGATAAATAAAATTATGAAATTCATTCATTATAAATCCTACATGCCACAAATTTACATCAAAAGAAAATCTTAAAATTTAATTTTTACAACATAATTTTCAAAACATACAAAAAGAAACTAGACTGCTGCAATTTGATCTTGGGGTTCCCCTTATATTCGGTTGCCCTAACGTAGCAGTTACGTCTATTTATCTGCCCGTGAAACACACGCGTTAAGCTACTAGCTTAGTGGTACGTTTGACAACTATCCAATAATTATATAAATATTTCCAAAATAAACCTTTAAAACTATAATCAACTTACTAAGCATGCCAAATATTCACATAGTATTAAAACTATTTTTGTCATGCAAAAATATACAATTCATCAATTTTAACGTTCATTTCATTAAACATGCTTGTAATTGCTTAACAATTCAAAATATAAAATTTACAATATAAAATTCGTAATTCACTCTTTTTTTATCATTTATATTAACAGACCTATTTGATCAAAGTCTTCTTTCTCTTTTTCTTTTTTTTTTCTTCCTTCCTCTTCCTTAGTTTAGCTCACTTTGCTTCACTTCCTTGATAATCTTGCCTTAATCCCATTTTTTTTCATCTAATCTTAGCTTGATTTGAAGAAACACTAGTACAAAAATACCTTTAAGCGAAGATTATATGTGTCTGTTGTAAAAATACCAGACACATAATATAGAGGGGGTAACATTTTTGTAAATATATGATAAAATGACAAAACATATGTGTCTGTTAATATAAACGACAGACATAAAATTCAACTTGTATTTTAGGCGTCTGTCTTAATAAAAAACAGACACATATGATGTACTTTTAGTGTCTGTCTTAACAAACAACAGACACTTATTGTTTATTAATAAACAATAATTTTTTGAATTAATTATTGAAAAATATTTTTATTGGTATATACGTCTGTTAATATAAATGACAGACATGTAAAATTCAACTTATACTTTAAGTATATGTCTTAATAAAAAAACAGACACGTATACCTTTTACTTTAGGTGTTTGTCTTTAAAAAGGACAAAAGCGTAAATCTCTGCACTCATATGCGTCTGGCTTTAATAAAAGTAGATGCATATTAGTGTACAATAGGTGTCTATCACGAGTAAAGATAGACACCTATTGTTTATTTTTTTAAAACCAAAAAACGCGGTTTTTCTCTGTGCTCTTTTATTTTAAACTCAACTGTATATATCTATTTCTTTTACTTTAGAGCTTGAAACCTAGTTGTATGCACCAAACATCTCCATCTTCAGCTCTCAACATAAAGTTAGCTTGTAATACCTTCATCGCATCGATTTTGGACCTGTCTTAGTAGTCACGATAATGACAAGAACTACATTGTTCGTTGGTGGCCAAAGATACGCATGGAAAAAGTATTCTTTTTTTTTTCTCTTTAGCTTTTTTTCTATATTTTTTGGCTACCATGTTCAAATTTGAGTCTCCATTTTTTAGCTAACACGTTCAAATTTGAGCTTCCATGTCGTAGCCACGACGATGACAAGAAAAATTTTTTGTTGATTTATAAAATGAAAGTGGGTTTCATGCATTGGGAGGTTGTCTAAGGCATTTGGTAAGGAGAAAACAAGTTGGTTCTGCACATGTTAAAGCTAATTTTTACCATCAATTAGCCAAGGAGTTGTATGTTCTCTACCTTATTACTATTGGTACTTGATCTTCTACTTTTCTTATACAAAGAAGTTTATTTATCTTTTTTATTTTTTGTATATTTTATTTTTGTTAATTTTATGTTGTAGTTTTTTTCACTTAGTAGTTGTTTTTTTGTTATAAAATTAGTTTTTTTATGGGTTTATATAATTTTTACGATTTGCTGTATATTTGCCAATTTATAATATTTTAAAAACAATTAACTATAGGTGTCTGCTATTTTGTAATAACAGACACCTATAGTGAATTATTTTTAAAAAAATGATTATAGGTGTTTGCTGTTTTATAACAATAGACGCCTATAATGATTTTTTTTAAAAACAATTGACTTTAGGTGTCTGCAGTTTTGTAACAACAGACGCCTATAGTCATTTTTTTAAAATATACTTTATGCGATAGGCGTATGTCATTTAACAGACACATAAACTTCAAAATAACAGACACGTATAAGTCACTTTTGTACTAGTGAAAGAAAAAGAAGAATTTGGGGGAGAAGAGGGTCACGGCTACAAGAGAGAAAAAGGGAGAGAAATGAGTTTGATTAAGATGTGGAAGAAAATGAATGGCCAAAAAGTGAAAGTTTGACTTTTTATAGTTGAATTAGGTGGATGGTTAGAATTAATTACTAATCTTGCTTCCCATTGGTCCATTAATTTAAATCACTATTACTTTATTTTAATCCAAAAAATATTCATTTCCTTAGATAAAGAATATTCTATTTTTATGGCTTCTTAAAATATCTGTGTCAAAAACACTGCAATTTCCAATTTCGTTCAACGAAAATGATTTTTTTCTCAATTTTACTTCCGAACTTCAAAATTCTAAATTAATAATATCCAAAATATTTTTCTCATATTTTATTATCATTTTAATTTTTTCTTTCATGTCCAAATTTAGACTCCGATGTTCGGCGCACTGGATTTCGATCAATCGCGACTGTGGCCTAAATTATCGGGCATTACATTTGAAGTCATAAAATAATTAACTAACATTAATTATTATTAATTAAAAGTTTAACTTCACTTTTCTTCAACTAGTTACAAATTTCAAATTATAGTTCCATTCTTGCCAAATAACCTTAATCTACCAATTCTAATCATATCTATCATCCTTATGGGTCTCAAATGGAAGGAAAAATGTTGAATTTAAGAAGAATAAACTCACCTTAATGGTTCTCTAAGGTGTACCGAATTTTTCCCAAGGTTCCTCCCTTTTCTTTTCTTCTTTCTTCCTTCCTTCTTGCTCTTTAGCTCCCTTTATGACAAAAACTCTTTAATTCTGAATTTTTCTCTCTCAAAAATATTTTTTTTCTCTCTTTTTCAGGCTTGAATTGAAGCAAAAATGGTGGCTTTTTAAAGAAAAGGTGGATGGCACAAAGAGGTGAAGAGAGTAAGAAAATGAGTTAGATTGTTTTTATGTGGAAGAATGTAGAATTTGTCATCTTTTTTACTTTTATACTAAATTAAGGAGTGGGTCCCACTAATTAAAATTAATCCTAATTTTCATTGGTACATTAACTTAATTAATCTTGATTAACTTTTAAAATTTGAGAAATTCCTTATTTTCCACCAATTTCCTCATCTTCATACTTTTTTCCCCAACAATTATAATAATACTGATTTTATCTGTAGGAAAATTTTATTTTTTTCCAATTCTAGCACTAATCTTTTTAATTTCTAAATAATAGTACCCTTAATTATTTTTTTTATTATTAGTCAATGTTTTAATGGATTAAAATTTAGACTCATATCTAACCTTGTACTCCTTAGGACATTGAAGCTCCTCAAAAACCCATTCTATCTTCTCCAACCAAAAGTTTGTTATTGCCGAATCATTCTCTTTCTTGCCCATAAAATCCGTAGCCCCATATTTTCTTAGTTTATCAATCTGGGGTTTTAGTTGAGGTGGGAGAGGTGGTGGAGTTGGTGGTGGCACAACATGTGCTATCTGTTGTGACAAAGTGGCCATTTGTTGCATAAGGGGTACCTGACCCACATCAACCTGTTCTTCAGTATGTTGTGGAGCTATAACACTAAGCTTCGAGGCTCTAATTGATGCTGATTGTCTATGAGCAGTCGAGTTAGCTATATTATCACCCTCTTGTTCTTCATGTCTTTGTCTTGATTCAGAATCCATTAAAACCTATATTGTCAAAAGAATGGCCCCTTATCAGAATATAACAGCTTAAAACAATGCAAATGCAGAAAATATCACTTATCTTCCTATACCCACGAAGTAAAAACTGTCTAAACCTATAGCTCTGGTACCAAAAATTGTAACACCTCCTTACCTCACTTTAGTTCAGCAAGATAAGTGAGCATTACCCGACTAACTGTCTTATAAAATTGGCTAAATGAAGTATAAATTTTTTTTTCGAAAATATTATAGACACCAAAATAAAATTATTACAATCACTAATATTCAAAATTTTATTTATTTATAAAATATATTATTTTACATTTAAACTATGTCCATTACATTAAAGGTACACATCCCTAATATATACTAGATGAAATAGAACTATAATTTAATTTATAAAATTTTTGACAAAATATACCAAAATAGTCCAAGGTTTTAAGCTGCTTTTTATCGGGGTACCCTTCTTTTTTTTGAGAATGATCTTATCTACGACTTTTCTTTAGAACTTACGCGATAGGAAACTACCCGCACTAAGCTACTAGCTTAGTGGTGGTTCAAGGATAAAAATCTTACATACATATATTTTCTTATGAGTCATTTAATAATTTCACAAATAAGGCATAAAATAAAAGAATTATATGAAATCAGATAAATGTCATCAAACATATAATATTTAACAATTTTGATTTAACACAACATTATTCAATGACATACTTTTATATTATTATTGTTTTTCATTTTCATTATATCCATAACACCTATATCCGAACTAACTAATAGAAATAATAAGGTTGTCATTACCGACTTTCATAATATCGCGTTGAGTGCTTTTATAATAGTGCAATTACTGGCTTCTGTAATATTATCATTACCAGCTAAATAATTTTACACTGAGCGCATTTATAAATTTATCATTATCGGTTTTTATATTGGCACCAAGTGCCTTAACTCTTCTGATTGGTATGCCAAACTATTCTCTATTATAGTTCTAGATCAGGGGTCTTAGGACTTAACAATTTTTATTTATTTACAATATTTTCAAAAATGATAATTTTATCAAATTTTCACATATATATTTATGTATTTTTGTTATTTGTTTCCATTGTTATTCCATTAGAACCTCACACATAAATAATTTATAATTACAATTAAAGTCAAAATTCACATTAATTACTATATATAATCATCATACCACATGCAAAAGCCCAATATACCAAATTTTTGTCTATGGTAGATTTCGGCTTTGATTTTTAGCCCATTTATAATTCGAATTTGAATTTATGGTCTCCTAATATTTTGTAGCTTATTGTCTCAGATTTCAAATTCATCAAAAATCATTCAAATTAAAATTTTCTATCAAATGTTATGGCCCTTTTACTGAATGGTGTTCCATTAGTTTTACCTAGTATTTTCTAGGTACCTACAGGTCCGGGATTTTGTGTCCAATTTTTATCCCATTTGTAGTTAGAGTTTGAACTTAAGTTCTGAATGAAAGTTTTATCCTTATGAGTCGCTTTTATTTCCAATAACTTTCACCTCAATATCATTACCATAACATTAGTTATAATTAAAATCATCATGACTACTCCAAAATTTCTACAGTAGGGTCATCAATTGGCAAAAACCTATATACTAATTGCATCTATCATATGCATTCATTTTTATGCCAAAGTTTGCAGATCACAATTACATTCACATATTTTAATGATTTCCCTCCATTTGGTCCTATTACCATATAAAACATTAAAAACAACAACTAATCATATTCCATGTCAAACCACATTCATATCAACATTAATACATAATTTCACACATTTAAACAACATGCAAGATTTTTATCAATGTAGCATATACATAATCAGTCTTAGAGCTTCCTTTTTTCTTTCTTTCCCTCCCCTCACTAATTTGTTTTCTCCTTACCTTTGTCACCCTATTGAGGGCCTCTCATTTGCTCCTTACCTTATGGGTCTCAAATGGAAGGAAAAAGATTGAATTTAAGAAGAATAAACTCACCTTAATGGCTCTCCAAGGTGGACTGAATCTGTCCCAAGGTTCCTTCCTTTTCTTTTATTCTTTCTTTCTTCCTTCTTGCTCCTTAGCTCCCTTCATGGCAATAATTCTTTAATTCTGAATTTTTCTCTCCCAAAACTAATTTTTTTTCTCTTTTTCAAGCTTGAATAAAATAAAAAATGGTGGCTTTTGGGGGGAGAGGTTGACGACACAAAGAGGTGAAGAGAGAAAGAAGATGAGTTAGATTTTTTTTAGATGGAAGAATGTAGAATTTGTCATCTTTTTGACTTTTATACGAAAATTAAGGAGTGAGTCCCATTAATTAAAATTAATCCTAATTTTCATTGGTGCATAACTTAATTAATCTTGATTAACTTTTAAACTTTGAGAAATTCCTTATTTTCCACCAATTTTCTCATCTTCACACTTTTCCCCCAACAATTACAATAATACTGATTTTGTCAGTAGAAAAATTTTATTTTTTTCCAGTTCTAGCACTAATGTTTTTAATTTCCAAATAATAATACCCTTTATTATTTTTCCTTATTATTAGTCATTTTTATGGGTTCAAATTTAGACTCTGATTGAACCAGTTCACCTCACTATGGTCAAGCGCAATCGGGGTTAAAATCACTGGATGTTACATGACATGCCATTGAGGGGGTTATGTAACTGTAGATATAATTATGCATGCAATTATTATATTTTCTCATCAGAGGGGGCTTAAGCTTGTATTATAGCACTCTTGATTTGAGATGCTCAATGGATTAGGGACAAGGTGGCTTAAGGTCGTGTTAGAGTGCCTTTGTACCTGTATGCATGCACTCTTTGCTCATTAGAGCGGTTTAAGCTCATGTTAGAATGCTCTTGGTTTGAGAGGCTCAGTGGCAGCAATACAGATAGATACAATAGTGAGCAAGGTGGCTTAAGCTCATGTTAGAGCGATCCTATCGCATCCGGGTAATCCATGTTTAGAGTATTGGGCTATGAAGCCAAAAATCAATAAATTTGAATACATAATGATAAGTAGATATGATAAATGACATGCAATAGGATTTTGATCATGATATCATATTTGCGATGTATATTATGAATGTTAAATATTATGCAAATCAATATGTTAAGCTATCTTATGAATATTGCATGTTCCTAATATGGCCAAGCACACATGTTTGTTATTAAATATAAAATGTTATAGCAATATGTGAATGCATGCTAGAATTTAAATGTTTATATGTACCACTAAGCTTTCAGTAGCTTATCGTGTAGATTTTTTTGCACCCAAGTTTGGAGCCGTAAACTATAGTTGATGAGAAGAGAAGGTGAAGCCAGTTAGAGTAGTTGGAGTTGACCTAAGTTGGGTCTATCCTTTTATCCATGCATTTTACTTATATTAGTTTTTTTTTTATTTTTTGCATATCATGGGATAGAGGCTATTAATTCATGTTTAACAAAAGACATGTATTTGAGATTATAAATTTGAATTCACACAGATTTTGAATAAGGGATATTTATGTCAAAGTTATTATTGTTATAATTATATATGTGATCCAGATGTATGAGGAATATTTGTGTGTGTGTGTGTGTATATATATATATATGAGTATTGATTTAGAAGTGAAACTGTTAGTATGGAAATAAGTTGAAAAGTTTCAATTCAGACATGTAGATTTAGTTCTAGTCGTGTGGCATCTGTTTGTATAGTGGGGTTTGCCCTGTTTGTGCAAATGGTGCTACATTACCATTTGGAAAAGCCAAAAGAGCCATATATCCTTTGCAACTTATACATTATAACATTTATGGCCCAAATGAATGTGAGAGCAAGACATGGTGCTCACTATTTCATCACTTTGATAGATGATTTCACTAGATATGGTCAGATTTATTTGACCTCCCTTAAATTTAAAGTATTGGATTACTTCATACATTATAGTAAGTTGGTTGAGAATAAATTAAATATGAATATTAAAGCTTTGCAGACTAATTGAGGGTGTGAATATCTATATGATTTATTTAAGAGTTATTGTGATGATAACGGTATAGATAGATAACTAATTATTCTTTCCACTCCATAATGAAATAACATAGCAAAAATAAGGAATAGAATTCTATTAGACATGGTTAGGTCAATCATGGTGCAAGCTAATTTACCCATTTCCTTTTGGGGAGATGCACTAATGACTGAATACTACATTCTTAATTATGTGTCATCAAAATTTATTCCTTCCACCCTATATGAATCATGGAAAGGCAAAAATCCTGACTTAAGCAATTTGTGTCCATAGGGATGCACGACTTATATCCACAACACTTCCTATGAATATGGAAAGCTTGGTCTGAGGGGAAGAAGTGTATCTTTAAAAGATACTCAAAATTCTCCAAAGGATATGTATTTTTGTGGGAAGATGCAAATAGAAGGGTAATAGAAATTGAGTCACGAGATGACATTTTCTTAGAAGAGAACTTTCGTAAAAGAGGTGATATAAATAGGGATTTCCAACTTTATAAAATGAAAGATCTTGAGACTAGTGGGAGAATAAGAATGATTGATTTAGCTCCTACAGATCAAGATGATATGGAATATCATGCTCTTTTTTGAAGCAAGTGGGAGTGAAAAGATGTTAGATTTTGTTGGAGCAAAATCATGAGCAATTGAGTGGAAAGCTTTTATGATTGCTCTAAATGAAGAAGAGCCTAAAATAATTCAACAAACTCTCTCTGGTCCTAAATCTAGGGAATGGATTAAAGCCATGGAAGAGAAAATGGATTCGATGAAATCTAATCAAGTCTGGAATTTGGTTCATTTACCACCAGGTCATAAGACCATTAGGAATAAATAGGTTCTCAAAATTAAACAGAAGGTGGATGGGACAATTGAAAGATATAAAGCTCGATTAGTAGTCAAGGGCTACATACAACAAGAGGGAATTGACTATGAAGTGACATTCTCACCTATGGTTAGGTTTGCGTTAGTTCGCCTTATTCTGGCTATTGTATTACAAATGAACTTAAAGTTATATCAAATGGATGTTAGGACTTCTTTTGTCAATGGAAAACTAGATGAAGAGATCTATATGGATCAACTCTTAGGTTTTGAACTTAAAGGTTAAGAGCACAAAGCTTTCAAGCTCAAACTATCCATTTATGGTCTTAAGCATGCATCAAGACAATGGAACCTCAAATTTCATCAAGCCATGTTAAAAGATAATTTTACAATGATAGAGGAATACCATTACGTGTATGTTAAACATTTTAACAATGGTTTTATAATTCTATCCTTAATTGTCGATGACATTTTAATAGCTGGAAATAATAAGAATTTGATAGATAGTACCAATAAATTGTTATCATCGAACTTTGAAATGAAAGATATGGGTGAAACTAGCTATTTACTTTATGGGTTTAACTCACGAGACTCACATTATGAAAATGTCAGAGCATTACCATATGTATGATTGTAAGCCCATCGATGCCCCTGTTGAAAGGAATCTGAGCCTTTATCTTGATATGTGTCCCAAGACATCACATGAAAAAGAACAAATGTCTAAAGTACCTTACTCTAGTGATGTCAGTAGTTTGATGTATGCAACAATGTGCACATGTCAAGACATTTGCTACATCATTGGGCTAGTAAGCAGATTTTAATCTAATCCAAGTTCGAAATAATGGATGGCAGTAAAGAGAATATTGAGATGTCTGAAAAAAACTGCAGACAATGTTTTTTGTTATCAAGGAAAATATTGCGCTTAATTGGTTATATGGATGCTGATTGGAGAGGTGATATTGATCAACACAAATCGACTTTTGCATATACATTATTGCTTAATGATTGTGCAAATTCATGAAGTGGTAAGAAGCAATCTTGTATAACTTTATCAACTATGGAAGCTGAATATGTAGCATGTTCCTCAACTATACAAGAGATTGTTTTGTTGA
Source organism: Triadica sebifera (assembly GCA_023653625.1). Classification (NCBI taxonomy): domain Eukaryota; kingdom Viridiplantae; phylum Streptophyta; class Magnoliopsida; order Malpighiales; family Euphorbiaceae; genus Triadica; species Triadica sebifera. Next base: position 9,339,378 of record CM042905.1, read on the forward strand.
AAAGCTTTTTTTAGCACTTGGAAATTGCTAAGACAACTTTTGAACATGTGACAATTTATTGTGTTAGTATGACTGCATTAGCTTATGCTAAAGATTAGAAATATCATGGAAAGACTAAACACATCCATATTAGGTATCACTATGTTAGAAACATGATCACGCAAAAAAAAAACGGTCCTGAAACACTATTGCCCAGATATTAGACCAAGAAGGGGGGGTTGAATTGGAGTTTAAAAAATTAAACTTTAAAGTGCAGAAATAAATAGTTAATTTTAGAAGGGATAGAGAAAATAAGTAACAAAGATTTATAGAGGTTCGGGTATTAACAAACCCTACTCCTCTCCCCAATCGCAATTGGGAGTTTTACTAACACAGTAAGTGTTACAATTGAGTTTTACAAGCTCACTCCCAACTATGGTGTTTCTCACAATGGCTCACACCTAACCCAGAAATCCCTTGTGTTTTAATGGCTCACACAATAACCAATTCCTTTGTGTTTTACAGGCTCACACAAACAACCTACACTTTGTGTTTTACAGGCTCACACAAACAACTTACACTTTGTGTTTTACAGGTTCACACAACTAACCCTTACAAGTGTTCTACTCTTAACCCAGAACTACCCAATGCTCACTTGAGTAAAGATTACAAAGAGAACCACTTATAAATCTTTGTTGCTCAAATATGAGGAGCAAAAAGATTTTTACAGAGAATTGATTTTTTCTCAAAGTATGAAAGTACAAGATAGCTTGTAATTTGAAGTATATGCTAATCTTTTATTTTTCTTATCATTCCCTTATGATCCTCTTCTTTCTTAATGTATAAATGACTTCCATTTATACTCCCATGGCTGAATATAGCCGTTGGGGTGCATTAAATAAGAAACTAGCCGTTGTACCAACTAAAAAATCGCGCCTGTCATTTTTCTCTTTCATTGGTCACGGGCGTGAATATGCTTGTCACGGGGGTGACAGTTCTTCCCAAGCCGTGACTGAAGTGGTGACCTTGGTCGTGAAGCTCTCTGGTATGTTTTGACATATAGAGTCACGGGCGTGACATTAATCCTTCATGGGCGTGACAGAATTTCCAGCCGTGAGCCAAGTGGTGACTCTGGTCGTGAAGCTCTCTGGATGAAATTGAGAGAATCATTCACGGGGGTGACACCATCATTCACGGGGGTGAACATCTTCCCAGCCGTGACCCTAGTGGTGACTCTGATTGTGAAGCTCTCTGGTTGAAATTTCATGACTATTCACGGGGGTGAAACCTTTAGTCACGGGGGTGACTGAAATGCCCACTTCACGATTTGTTCTTCCTTCATGGCCGTGAACTTCAAATGTTGGTTTTGGTAACGGCTAGCTTTGTTCATGGGAGTGACTCCTAAAGTCACGGCAGTGAACATGCTACTCTTTACTTTTTGTTTCTCAAGGATTATTCTTCCAATTCTCCATTCTTGTTTTTTTTTAATTTATGTCCTGTATAATACACTTAAAGCAAGTATGTTAAATACAATATTGCTATATTATTTATTATCATCAAAATGACAGAAATACCCCTCAAGGTTAACAATCTCCCCCTTTTTGATGGTGACAAATAATCTAAAAATATGTGATTTTGAGAAGTCTCCCCTTCAAAATATACTTAGGATAAAAATTATAATGTGCAAGAATAGTGAATAAGGATGTAGCATTTAAGCTAGAAGCAAGTCATAAGAAAAGTATATCCAATACATACCACAAATCCTTTTCAAGACATAAAGTATATGTAAAGTATGTTTAAGGTATATCATGGCATGTTTTTATTTGTAACTTGCTTTTTAAGGTATATGCAAGGTATACTTAGGTTATAATTCTACTTTGCAATCAATTTCAAATTTGATTCACAATTCTTATTATTGCTAGTTTGATCCTATTTTCCCTTATCATATAAATTCTTTCATATATTGCTAGTTTTCTCCCCCTTTTGTCATCAATCAAAAAGAATATGTAGATTGAAGTAAACAAAAGCAAATATATATTATATGAAGGAAAGGATACAGAAACATAATAAGTAACAAAATAAAGAAAAATGATCAAACATAATAAGTTTAGGCTACACTCTAGCCTATATCCTAGCTAGACATCCTATCACGAAGCCTAGCTACTTCAGCCTCAAGACTGTCGATCCGAGACACCATGAAGTCCTTGAGGTTTTCCAACCTCTCATCCATGGACGTCTGCAGCTGCTCGAAACGTGGTGCCAAGAGGTCGACCACCTGCTGCGCTAAAGACGGTATGGAGGCTGAGGACTGTCCAATGTCCTGAGCGATGGCTGGAGTGGCTTCCTCAATCCTAGCCCTCTTTTTCTGCTGGACTCCCTGGAGGCATGCTTTAAAATCCTCCATGTCATGATCTTCCAAAATAATTTCTCCAGCAGTATCAGTGAAGCGATAAAAGATATCGTTCTGGTAAACGATTCTCACTGCTGCTCCTATCTTTATGAAAGACTCGATATCCAGACTATCTCGTGGGTGGGCAGGAATAATGTTGAAATGATGGTCATCCAGCTTCAAGTAATTTAGCTTCACTTCCATATGAGTGACATAAGCCCCAATCAAGATATCTCATGTGGGCTTGGTTGCGATGGAGAGAAGATGGTTTGCAAACCATCTGGAAAGCGCCACTTTGATTCCCCGACGAGCCATCTCAAATAGGAAGAGTTCTGACTTCCTAATAGTTCCATTGCTCTCTCCCCGAGCAAAAATGCTATAGGTTAGAAACCTATGCAAATACCTGTGTACTGGGGCCACGAGATGAGTGCTTTTCGTCTTCTTTATGTCCCAGCTACAATTGTATCCAAAATGAGTCCAGGCTGCAGGGGCAGAGAATTCTACCTCAGTCTCATTCAGAACGCCATCTGATGGTAGGTTGAGCAATTCTCCAAAAGCAATGGCGCTGAGGGTGTTTTCATTTCTGCAGAGTTGGAATTTCACCACTCCAGTTGGTGAAACCTGCAAGGTGCTGAGGAATTCCAGTGTTGGCTCCCGTAGAGTTGGCAGATGAATGTCAACAAAGTCTTTTAGATGACAGGCTTGAAGTTGCTCTGTCATAGCCATCTCGAGTCCTAGATTACGGACTGTCTGCCATTCGAAGGACCTTGATGATAAAATTGGTCGCTTCTTTAAAGTTGCATACCGAGGATGGCAACTTTCGGGTATGATGTTCATGAGGTAATCTGAATATCTCTTTGGTGCATGGGACTTCTTTCTCTTCCCTTTTGATGAAGCAGACTCCATTTTGATTTTGATTTTGATAGGAATGAAAATAAAATATGATGAAATACCCTAGGAATATCTATTTTCTGCTGAAGATTCGAACTTTTGAAGGAATTTATAGTGAAATATCAAGGCTTTGGGGTCGGAATCTTCAATGTCTCAATGAATGAGAGTAAATGAGAGCGATTTTGAGAGATGGAGAGTTGAAATGAAGTTTGTAATTGACTGTTTTCTTATATATTCGATACATTCACGGGCGTGACTTCAAGTTTCACAAGCGTGAATAGTCATGTTCACGGTTTGCTGAAGCAGAATTCCACCCGTGAATGAAAGCGTGAATGCTTTCACGGGCGTGCTCGATGAACATCACGGGCGTGAATGATCATAGGTCACGGGGGTGAATATTATGTCACAGGCGTGAAGTGTTGAATTTCACTACTTATACCCGTGAAGCAAGCCGTGACACAAGGCGTGAAAGCGTCTGTGAGTTTTGGGTGTAATTATTCACGGGCATGAAACTCTGTCACGGGCGTGAAACTTCTTTGCCACGGTCATGACTCAAACCGTGAAACTATGTTTCACCACTTGAAGCCGTGACTCATGCCGTGACGCAAAGCGTGAAAGCTTTTGTGAGTTTTTGAGGCGTAATGGTTTATGGGAGTGAAAATACGTCACGGGCGTGAATAGTCTTATCCACGGGCGTGACTCAAGCCGTGAAACAATGTTTCACAACTTGAAGCTGTGAAGCATGTCGTGAACCAAAGTCGTGAACAATACTGCCTCTTTAAGCCACTTAAGTCACGGGCGTGAGTATAAGTCACGGGCGTGAGTATAAGTCACGGGCGTAAGTATAAGTCACGGGCGTGACTACCCTATAATTTTCATTAATTTGAAATTAAGTTCTGCAACAAGACTAAATCATTTCAACAAAGATTTTGCTTCATAAAACATGAATTTTCATCAAAATATTTATCTTCTAACTTGTGATATGTTTTAAGATCAACAATTAAAATTTCATTTTCTTGTAATCACAAGGTTAATCCATCAATCATGCCTAGTTCTCTTCTAATGAAATTAAATCTTTCCTCATTTAGAGACTTAGTGAAAATATCTGCTAATTGCTTTTCTGTGCATACAAATTCTAATTCAACATCTCCATATTGAACATGATCTCTATTAAAGTGATGTCTAATGTCAATATGTTTACTTCTAGAGTGTTGAATAGGATTCTTTGAAAGATTTATAGCACTGGTGTTGTCACATTTTATAGGTATATGGTTCATTTCATGACCATAATCCTTAAGTTGCTGTTTCATCCAAAGAATTTGTGTACAACAACATCCAACTGCTACATATTCAGCTTCAGCAGTTGAAAGAGCAACTGAAACTTGTTTCTTGCTAAACCAAGAAACCAAACATTCTCCAATGAAGTGACAAGTACCTGAAGTACTTTTTCTATCCAAAAGACTACCAGCATAGTCTGCATCTGAATATCCTATTATATAGAAAGATGAATTCCTAGGATACCATAAACCTAGATGCAATGTTCCATGTAAATATCTTAAAATCCTTTTTACAGCATTTAGATGAGATTCTTTGGGACATGATTGAAATCGTGCACATAAGCAAACACTATACATAATATCGGGTCTAGAAGCAGTGAGATATAAAAGTGATCCGATCATACCTCTATAAAGCTTTTCATTAATGCTCTTACCCTTTTCATCTTTGTCCAATTTTGTTGATGTGCTTATAGGAGTCTTAACATTTTTGCATCCTTCCATACCAAATTTTTTGATTAAATCTTTGGCATATTTGGATTGGTTGATGAATATGCCCTCATTGCTTTGTTTGATTTGTAGACTAAGGAAATACTTAAGTTCTCCCATCATGCTCATTTCAAATTCCCTAGTCATGCACTTAGCAAAATCTTGACAAAGCAGCTCATTAGTAGAACCAAATATTATATCATCAACATAAATTTGAACAACTAGTATTTCATGCTTATGCTTTTTGATGAACAGTGTAGTGTCTACATTTCCCTTTGTGAAGCTATTTTCTAGTAAAAAAGAACTTAGTCTTTCATACCAAGCTCTTGGAGCTTGTTTTAAACCATACAAAGCTTTTGAAAGTTTAAAAACATGATTTGGCAAATTATAGCTTTCAAAACCTGGTGGTTGTTCTATATACACTTCTTCATCTATATAGCCATTTAGAAATGCACTTTTCACATCCATTTGAAAAAGTTTGAAATTCATGTGACATGCATATGCTAAGAGAATTCTTATAGCTTCTAATCTAGCTACTGGTGCATATGTTTCATCATAGTCAATACTTTCTTCCTGATTATATCCTTTTGCAACTAGTCTTGCTTTATTCCTGGTTATTAACCCTTGTTCATCTAACTTTTTTCTAAATACCCATTTGTTGCCTATGATTGGATGATTCTTAGGTCTTGGTACTAGGTTCCGTACTATATTTCTCTCAAATTGGTTAAGTTCCTCTTGCATGGCAATTATCCAACTTTCATCATTAAGAGCCTCATCAATGTTTTTAGGCTCAATTTGTGAAATAAATGCAATGTCAGTGATTAAATGCTTGAAATGCGATCTAGTACTTACTCCCCTTGATAGATCACCAATTATTTGCTCTTTTGGATGATTTCTGTTCATTCTCCATTCTTTTGGAAGGTCTTGCTTCATTTGTTCTTGATTTTGAGGTAGTAGTTTTTCTTGATCGTTTTCTTCTTTTCCATTTTCAATGACAGGTTTTTCCATATTATCTACAACATCATCAAGAGCACTAGCTTTCACAAGATCAAGTCTACTAGATTCATTAAAAACAACATGCATGGATTCTTCCACAGTTAATGATCTCTTATTAAATACTCTATATGCTTTGCTGGTTGTACAGTATCCTAGAAAGATACCATCATCAGACTTAGAGGCAAATTTTCCAAGATTGTCCTTGGTGTTCAATATAAAACACTTGCATCCAAATACTCTAAAGTATGATACCAAGGACTTTCTTCCATTCCATAGCTCAAATGAGGTTTTGTTTAAAAGAGGTCTTTTGAAAACTCGATTTGAAATATAGCATGCAGTGTTTGTGGCTTCTGCCTAAAAATAAGTTGGTAATGCATATTCATTAAGCATTGTTCTTGCCATTTCAATTAATGTTCGATTTTTCCTTTCAACTACACCATTTTGTTGAGGTGTTCTAGGAGATGAGAAATTATGTAAAATGCCATATTCAAGACAAAAACTTTCAAAGTTTTCATTTTCAAAATCTTTCCCATGATCACTTCTTATTTTTGAAATGCAATATCCTTTTTCATTTTGAACTCTTTTAGCAAAGTTTTTGAAATTTTCAAAAGCATCACTCTTTTGAGCTAAGAAAATTACCCAAGTAAATCTAGAGTAATCATCTACGATGACAAATGCATAATGTTTTCCTCCTAAGCTAGCAACCCTAGTAGGTCCAAATAAGTCTAAATGTATGAGTTGAAGAGGTTTTGAAGTACTTACTATGTTTCTGGCTTTGAAAGATGACTTGTGCTGCTTTCCTCTTTGATAAGGTTCACATGTCTTGCCTTTTTCATATTTAACTCTTGGTAATCCTTTTACTAGCTCTCCTGTGCTGAGACTTTGTATTAAGTGCATGTTAGCATGACCAAGTCTTCTATGCCACAGCCAAGATTCATCACTAGTAGTCACAAGACACTTAGAGGAATGGTTAGAGAGTTCATGTAAGTTTATTATGTATGTATTGATATCTCTATTTCCTTTAAATATTTCTTGACCATCAATAGAGATTACAAGACATTCATTTGAGGTGAAAATTACTTTGTTTCCTTTATCACATAATTGACTTACACTTAGCAAGTTATGTTTTAAGCCATCAACAAGTAAAACATCCTTAATAAAAGTAGTACCATTAATACCAATAGAACCAATGCCAATTACCTTACCCTTTGCATTGTTTCCAAAGGTAACTTTACCTCCATCAATACTTTTGATTTCATTGAAGAGTTTTTTGTCTCCTGTCATATGCCTTGAGCATCCACTGTTTACTAGCCATGCATTTTTGTTTATTGTGGACTTGAGGCATACCTACAGAGTTACAAATCAAGTATGATGTTTAGGTACCCAAATGAGTTTGGGTCCTTGGGGGTTACATGAAGGTTGCCAATGAGCCTTCCTTATCCAGCAATTTCTATTTATATGACCCATTTTCATACAGTAATTACATTATTTAGGTGTAAACTTGTTTTTTGGTTTTACACTGTATTTAAATGCCATAATTCTATTAGACTGATTTTGAGAACAATGGCATGCATATTCATGAATAATTTGCGTTTTTCTTGATGCATGCTTCCTATACATAAAGGCATGATTATTCTTTTTCTGTATAGAAGGTTTAACATTCTTATTTCTCGGCATAGTTCTAATAGATGTGGAGATATTATGTTCTTTAGACTTAATAAATACTGTTTTGTTAGAAGATGATGATGTGTCCTTAAACCCTAGACCATGTCTAACTAAAGGTGGTCTTTGAGATACAATGAGAGTATCTAAGCTCTCTTTACCCTTGTGAAATTTAGAAATGGAATTTCTAAGTTCTTCAACTTCATTTTTCAAAGTATTATTTTCTTTTAACAGTGAAGTTGTTGAAGGTTTTGATGAGTATTCATCTAAAGACTTTTGAAGAGATTCATTTGAAAATTTAAGCTTTATGTTCTCCTTTTCTAAGCAATCTATCTGATTTTTTAAATTAGAGACATTACTTCTATAGGTACTAAATTTAGTTCTATATTTTTCTAATTCTATATTTAATTCTTCTATTAGGCTTTGCTCATCATCATCATCATCACTATCATTATTACTATCATTATCACTACTATCATTATTGAAAGAGTATGAGTGTAGTGATCTTACTTTGTCCGAGACGTGATCCTCAATAGCCATGAAACATAGGTTGACCTCTTCACTTTCATTATCATCTTTTTCACTTGAAGAGCTTTCGTCATCCCATGTGGCTTTGTGACCTTTCTCCCCATTGTCTCTTTGATATTTTCTCTTATGCTTCTTGAGTCTTGGACATTCTGGTTTGATATGTCCTTTCTTTCCACATTCATAACATTTCACCTCTTCCTTACTTCTATGTGTTTCATTAGAAGTTTGTTTGAGGTTTCTCTGCCTGAATTTTCTGGAATTGCTCATTTTCTTTTCAATGATTCTTTTTAATCTCCTTGAAAGCATAGCGATGTCCTCATTTTCATCATCACTCACTTCTTCATCATCTTCACTTTCTTCTTGAGATTTTGAAGTAGAGGCTTTAAGTGCTAAGGGTTTTCTTTTCTCTGGCTCTGCTTCAAGCTCTCTATCTCTCTTTACTGCCATCTCATGTGTGAGAAGCTTGCCAATCAGCACATCAGTATTCATGATGCTCATATCTTCATTTGCTTCTTCTATGCCAGCAACTCTTGAACCATAGTCTTTAAGAGGAAGACTTCTCAGGATTTTATTGTTTATATCTTCCAAGCTCAGATGCTTCCCAAGTTTCCTCATTCCATTTATAATGGATAGAAGACGGTTAGTCATGTCAGTGATTGACTCATTTGATTTCATCTTGAAGAGCTCATATTCTGAGGTTAGAAGTTGAATCTTCTTGGATTTGACTTGCTTAGTTCCCTCATGATAGTTCTCCAATTTCTTCCACATACTAAATGCTGTTGAGCAATGTTGTATTCTCCCACATTCTTCAATAGATAATGAGCTTGATAGAATTGTCATTGCCCTCTTATTTTTGAAATTTGCTCTTCTTTGGGGCTCAGTCCAATCATCTCTTGATAGGATTTCCTCTTCACCATCAGCTCCTCTTCTGGTTTGTGGTGTCCATTATTTTCCTACACTATCCCAGACTTCAATTCCTTCACTATCCAAGTATGTCTCCATCCTAAACTTCCAATGGGCATAGTTTGCTCCATCAAAGTAAGGTTTGAGACTTTGGAATCCTTCACTGGCCATATCTAACTCTTTACTAGCGCTTTTTAGGCTTTGATGCTAGACAAGGCTCTGATACCAATTGTTGCCCAGATATTAGACCAAGAAGGGGTGGTTGAATTGGAGTTTAAAAAATTAAACTTTAAAGTGCGAAAATAAATAGTTAATTTTAGAAGGGATAGAGAAAATAAGACACAAAGATTTATAGAGGTTCGGGTATTAACAAACCCTACTCCTCTTCCCAATCGCAATTGGGAGTTTTACTAACATACTAAGTGTTACAATGGAGTTTTACAAGCTCAATCCCAACTATGGTGTTTCTCACAATGGCTCACACCTAACCTAGAAATCCCTTGTGTTTTAATGGCTCACACAATAACCAATTCCTTTGTGCTTTACAGGCTCACACAAACAACCTACACTTTGTGTTTTACAGGCTCACACAAACAACCTACACTTTGTGTTTTACAGGTTCACACAAGTAACCCTTACAAGTGTTCTACTCTTAACCCAGAACTACCCAATGCTCACTTGAGTAAAGATTACAGAGATAACCACTTATAAATCTTTATTGCTCAAATATGAGGAGCAAAAAGATTTTTACAAAGAATTGATTTGTTCTCAAAGTATGAAAGTACAAGATAGCTTGTAATTTGAAGTATATGCTAATCTTTTATTTTTCTTATCATTCCCTTATGATCCTCTTCTTTCTTAATGTATAAATGACTTCCATTTATACTCTCATGGCTGAATATAGCCGTTGGGGTGCATTAAATAAGAAACTAGTCGTTGTACCAACTAAAAAATCGCGCTTGTCATTTTTCTCTTTCATTGGTCACGGGCATGAATATGCTTGTCACCGGGGTGACAGTTCTTCCCAAGCCGTGACTGAAGTGGTGACCTTGGTTGTGAAGCTCTCTGGTATGTTTTGACATATAGAGTCACGGGCGTGACATTAATCCTTCATGGGCGTGACAGAATTTCCAGCCGTGAGCCAAGTGGTGACTCTGGTCGTGAAGCTCTGTGGATGAAATTGAGAGAATCATTCACGGGGGTGAACATCTTCCCAGCCGTGACCCTAGTGGTGACTCTGATTGTGAAGCTCTCTGGTTGAAATTTCATGACTCTTCACGGGGGTGAAACCTTTAGTCACGGGGGTGACTGAAATGCCCACTTCACGATTTGTTCTTCCTTCATGGCCGTGAACTTCAAATGTTGGTTTTGGTAACGGCTAGCTTTGTTCACGGGAGTGACTCATAGAGTCACGGCAGTGAACATGCTACTCTTTACTTTTTGTTTCTCAAGGATTATTCTTCCAATTCTCCATTCTTGCTATTTTTAATTTATGTCCTGTATAATACACTTAAAGCAAGTATGTTAAATACAATATTGCTATATTATTTATTATCATCAAAATGATGGAAATACCCCTCAAGGTTAACAAACACATTTCTACAAACAAAATGGCAGTGAATCCACTTAGCAAACCAATAGCTAGAGATGCATTTTTTAGGCATGTGAAATTCCTAGGCTTAAATAGAATGAAATTAATTTGTGTATTGTGACAGACCACTTAGTTTTACTAGCAATGATTTATATCATTTCTTATGATCTAATAGTTTAATAATCTTTCATTATAAAATATGTTATAAATACTAGTAAGCACAATTCGATGAAGTATGTCCATAGACTTAAATTGATTCACTTACATGAGTAATCACCTCTAGCTTTATGAAGCAAATTGAGATGAGACACAAAAAGTAGAGATATTAAGTGAATGACTAAGACATAGTGGGAGAAGTCTTAGTCACATTTTTTTTTATAAAAGGTCGTATTGATAAGGATAAAGATGACATTCTTCATATAAATAAGAATCAATATGAATGACTTGCCCACCATTCATATGTCTATTTAAAGGAAGCTAAGTGTGAAACTTGTTGTTTAACATTGTTGAATGTGTAAATAAAAGTTTCAGGCTTGACATTTTCAGAGTGACAAGACTAAGACTCATATGGTGTTTTTTTTTTTAATTAAGAGCGAGACATACACTCTTTCATCTTTGACAAGGAAAGAGTGCTCCATTATAGCATGCATTTCATATTGCATATGCTAGACGACCTATTAGGAAGTGAAAGAATGGATTCCTGCTTTTTGCTATGAGAGACCTAGAAATCCTAGAAATGGATTTCAAACATTTTACCTTTTGTGACTTTGGACTATATCATGATGTGATAAATTAATGTTGGCTATCTTAGGATATGTCCTATAGTCATGAGATGGTTCGACTTTGTTAAACCTTCAGGGGTATTTCCGTCATTTTGATGATAACAAATAATATAACAATATTGTATTTAACATACTTGTTTTTGTAAGTATATTATACAGGACATGAATTAAGATAGCAAGAATGGAGAATTGGAAGAATAATCCTTAAGAAACAAAATTCAAGTAGTAGCATGTTCACTGCCGTGACTCTAGGAGTCACTCCCGTGAAGGAAGCTAACCGTTACCAAAACCAACATTTGAAGTTCATGGCCATGAAGGAAAAAAAAACGTGAAGTAAGCGTTTCAGTCACCCCCGTGAATAAAGGTGTCACCCCCGTGAAGATTCATGCAATTTCATCAAGAGAGCTTCACGACCAGAGTCACCACTTGGATCACGGTTGGAAAGATTGTCACGCCCATGAATGAGTATGTCACGCCCGTGACTCTATATGTCAAAACATTCTAGAGAGCTTCACGACCAAGGTCACCATTTCAGTCACGGCTTGGGAAGAAATGTCACCCCCGTGACAAGCATAGTCACGCCCATGAACAATGAAAGGAAAAAATATCAGGCGCAATTTTTTGGTTGGTACAACGACTAGTTTCTTATTTAATGAATTCCAACGGCTATATTCAGCCATGGGAGTATAAATGTAAGTCAGTTATGCATTAAGAACAAGAGAATGATAAGAAAAACAAAAGATTAGCATATACTTCAAATCACAAGCTATCTTGTACTTTCATACTTTGAGAACAAATCTATTCTCTGTAAAAATCTTTTTGCTCATCATATTTGAGCAATAAAGATTTATAAGTGGTTCTCTCTGTAATCTTTACTCAAGTGAGCTTTGGATAGTTCTGGGTTAAGAGTAGAACACTTGTAAGGGTTAGTTGTGTGAACCTCCAAAACACAAATTAAAATGTTGTTTGTGTGAGCCTGTAAAACACAAAGTGTAGGTTGTTTGTGTGAGCTTGTAAAACACAAGGAATTGGTTATTGTGTGAGCTATTAAAACACAAGGGATTTCTGGGTAAGGTGTGAGCCATTGTGAGAAACACCAAAGTTGGGTGTGAGCTTGTGAAACTCCATTGTAACACTTAGTGTGTTAGTGAAACTCCCAATTGCGATTGGGGAGAGGAGTAGGGTTTGTTAACATCCGAACCTCTATAACTCAGTGTGTCAAATTTTCTCTATCCCTCCTAAAATTAATTATTTATTTCCGCACCTTAAAGTTTAATTTTTAAAACTCCAATTCAACCCCTCTTCTTGGCTTAATATCTGGGCAACAATTGGTATCAGAGCCTCGTCTAGCATCGAAACTTAAAAAGCGCTAGTAAAGAGTAAGATATGGCCAGTGAAGGATTCCAAAGTCTCAAACCTTACTTTGATGGAGCTAATTATGCCCATTGGAAGTTTAGGATGGAGACATACTTGGATAGTGAAGGAATTGAAGTCTGGGATAGTGTACGAAAAGAATGGACACCACCAACCAGAAGAGGAGCTGATGATGAAGAAGAAATCTTATCAAGAGATGATTGGACAGAGCCTCAAAGAAGAGCAAATTTCAAAAACAAGAAGGCAATGACCATCCTATCAAGCTCATTATCTATTGAAGAATGTGGGAGAATACAACACTGCTCAACAACATATAGCATGTGGAAGACATTGGAGAACTATCATGAGGGAACTAAGTAAGTCAAATCCAAGAAGATTCAACTTCTAACCTCAGAATATGAGCTCTTCAAGATGAAATCAAATGAGTCAATCACTGGTATGACCAACCGTCTTCTATCCATTATAAATGGAATGAGAAAACTTGGGAAACATCTGAGTTTGGAAGATGTAAATAATAAAATCCTGAGAAGTCTTCCTCTTAAAGACTATGGTTCAAGAGTTGCTGGCATAGAAGAAGCAAATGAAGATATGAGCATCATGAATACTGATGTGCTGATTGGCAAGCTTCTCACACATGAGATGGCAGTAAAGAGAGATAGAGAGCTTGAAGTAGAGTCAGAGAAAAGAAAACCCTTAGCACTCAAAGCCTCTACTTCAAAATCTCAAGAAGAAAGTGAAGATGATGAAGAAATGAGGACATCGCTATGCTTTCAAGGAGATTAAAAAGAATCATTGAGAAGAAAATGAGCAATTATAGAAAATTCAGGCAAAGATACCTCAAACAAACTTCTAATGACACACATAGAAGTAAGGATGAGGTAAAATGCTATGAATGTGGAATGAAAGGACATATCAAACTAGAATGTCTAAGGCTCAAAAAGCATAAGAGCAAATACCAAAGAGACAATGGGGAGAAAGGTCATAAAGCCACATGGGATGACGAAAGCTCTTCAAGTGAAAAAGATGATAATGAAAGTGAAGAGGTCAACCTATGCTTCATGGCTATTGAGGATCACGTCTTAGATAAGGTAAGATCACTACACTCATATTCCTTCAATAATGATAGTAGTGATAATGATAGTAATAGTGATGATGATGATGATGATGATGAGCAAAGCCTTATAGAAGAATTAAATATAGAATTAGAGAAATATAGAAATAAATTTAGTACTTATAGAAACAATATCTCTAATTTAAAAAATAAGATAGATGTTCTAGAAAAGGAAAACATAAAGCTTAAATCATCTAATGAATCTCTTCAAAAGTCATTAGATGAATACTCATCAAGACCCTCAATAGCTTCATTGTTAAAAGAAAATAATACTTTGAAAAATGAAGTTGAGGAACTTAGAAATTCCATTTCTAAATTTCACAAAGGTAAAGAGAGCTTAGATACTCTCATTGTATCTCAAAGATCACCCTTAATTAGACATGGTCTAGGTTTTAAGGACACAGCATCATCTTCTAACAAAACAGTATTTGTTAAGTCTAAAGAATCTAACCTTTCCACACCTTTTAGAACTGCACCAAGAAATAAGAATGTTAAACCTACTATACAGAAAAAGAATAATCATGCCTTTATATATAGGAAAAATGTATCTAGAAAAATGCAAATTAATCATGATTGTGCATGCCATTGTTCTCAAAATCAATCTAATCGAATTATGGCATTCAAATACATTATGTGACCAAAAAACAAGTTTAGACCTAAACAATTTAATTATTGTATGAAAATGGGTCACATAAATAAACATTGCTGGATAAGGAAGGCTCATTGGGAACCTTCATGTGCTAACCCCCAAGGACCCAAACTCATTTGGGTACTTAAAAATCATACATGATTTGTGATTCTATAGGTATGCCTCAAGTCCACAATAAACAAAAATGCGTGGCTAGTAGACAGTGGATGCTCAAGGCATATGACAGGAGACAAAAAACTCTTCAATGAAATCAAAAGTATTGATGGAGGTAAAGTTACCTTTGGAAACAATGCAAAGGGTAAGGTAATTGGCATTGGTTCTATTGGTATTAATGATACTACTTTTATTAAGGATGTCTTACTTGTTGATGGCTTGAAACATAACTTGCTAAGCGTAAGTCAATTATGTGATAAAGGAAACAAAGTAATATTCACTTCAAATGAATGTCTTGTAATCTCTATCCATGGTTAAGAAATATTTAAAGGAAATAGAGATATCAATACGTACATAATAAACTTACATGAACTATCTAACCATTCCTCTAAGTGTCTTGTGACTACTAGTGATGAATCTTGGTTGTGGCATAGAAGACTTGGTCATGCTAACATGGACTTAATACAAAGTCTCAGCACAGGAGAGCTAGTAAAAGGATTACCAAGAGTCAAATATGAAAAAGGCAGGATATGTGATCCTTGTCAGAGAGGAAAGCAACACAAGTCATATTTCAAAGCCAAAAATATAGTAAGTACTTCAAAACCTCTTCAACTTCTGCATTTAGATTTGTTTGGACCTACTAGAAATGCTAGCTTAGGAGGAAAACATTATGCATTCGTCATCGTAGATGATTACTCTAGATTTACTTGGGTAATTTTCTTAGCTCAAAAGAGTGATGCTTTTGAAAACTTCAAAAACTTTGCGAAAAGAATTCAAAATGAAAAAAGTTACTGCATTTCAAAAATAAGGAGTGATCATGGGAAAGAATTTGAAAATGAAAACTTTGAAAGCTTTTGTCTTGAACATGGCATTTCACATAATTTCTCATCTCCTAGGACACCTCAACAAAATGGAGTAGTTGAAAGGAAAAATCGAACATTAATTGAAATGGCTAGAACAATGCTTAATGAATATGATTTACCAACTTATTTTTAGGCAGAAGCCACAAACACTGCATGTTATATTTCAAATCGAGTTTTCAAAAGACCTCTTTTAAACAAAACCTCATTTGAGCTATGGAATGGAAGAAAACCCTTGATATCATACTTTAGAGTATTTGGATGCAAGTGTTTTATATTGAACACCAAGGACAATCTTGGAAAATTTGCCTCTAAGTCTGATGAAGGTATCTTTTTAGGATACTCTACAACCAGCAAAGCATACAAAGTATTTAATAAAAGATCATTATCGGTTGAAGAATCCATGCATGTTGTCTTTAATGAATCTAGTAGACTTGATCTTGTGAAAGGTAGTGCTCTTGATGATATTGTAGGTAATATGGAAAAACTTGTCATTGAAAATGGAAAAGAAGAAAACGATCAAGAAAATTTACTACCTCAAAATCAAGAACAAATGGAGCAAGAACTTCCAAAAAGAATGGAGAATGACAAAAGATCATCCAAAAGAGCAAATAATTGGTGATCTATCAAGGGGAGTAAGTACTAGATCTCACTTCAAGCATTTAGTCACTGACATTGCTTTTATTTCACAAATTGAGTCTAAAAACATTGATGAGGCTCTTAATGATGAAAGTTGGGTAATTGCCATGCAAGAGGAACTCAACCAATTTGAGAGAAATAAGGTATGGAACCTAGTTCCTAGACCCAAGAATCATCAAATCATAGGTAGCAAATGGGTATTTAGAAACAAATTAGATGAACAAGGGTTAATAACCAGGAATAAGGCAAGACTAGTCGCAAAAGGATATAATCAGGAAGAAGGTATAGATTATGATGAAACATATGCACCTGTAGCTAGATTAGAAGCTATAAGAATACTCTTAGCATACGCATGTCACATGAACTTCAAACATTTTCAAATGGATGTGAAAAGTGCATTTCTAAATGGTTTTATAGATGAAGAAGTGTATGTAGAATAACCACCAGGTTTTGAAAGTTATGATTTGCCAAATCATGTTTTTAAACTTTCAAAAGCTTTGTATGGTTTAAAACAGGCTCCAAGAGCTTGGTATGAAAGACTAAGTTCTTTTTTATTAGAAAATAACTTTACAAAGGGAAATGTTGACACTACACTATTCATCAAAAAGCATAAGCATGATATACTAATTGTTCAAATTTATGTTGATGATATAATATTTGGTTCTACTAATGAGCTGCTTTGTCAAGAATTTGCTAAGTGCATGACTAGGGAATTTGAAATGAGCATGATGGGAGAAATTAAGTATTTCCTTAGTCTACAAATAAAGCAAAGCAATGAGGGCATATTCATCAACAAATCCAAATATGCCAAAGACTTAATAAAAAATTTTGGTATGGAAGGATGCAAAAATGCCAAGACTCCTATGAGCACATCAACAAAATTGGATAAAGATGAAAAGGGTAAGAGCATTAATGAAAAGCTTTATAGAGGTATGATCGGATCACTTTTATATCTCACTGCTTCCAGACCCGATATTATGTATAGTGTTTGCTTATGTGCACGATTTCAATCAAGTCCTAAAGAATCTCATTTAAATGTTGTAAAAAGGATTTTAAGATATTTACATGGATCATTGCATCTAGGTTTATGGTATCCTAGGAATTCATCTTTTTATATTATAGGATATTCAGATGCAGACTATGTTGGTAGTCTTTTGGATAGGAAAAGTACTTCAGGTACTTGTCACTTCATTGGAGAATGTTTGGTTTCTTGGTTTAGCAAGAAACAAGTTTCAGTTGCTCTCTCAACTGCTGAAGCTGAATATGTAGCAGTTGGATGTTGTTGTACACAAATTATTTGGATGAAACAATAACTTAAAGACTATGGACATGAGATGAACCATATACCTATAAAATGTGACAACACTATTGCTATAAATCTTTCGAAGAATCCTATTCAACACTCTAGAAGCAAACATATTGACATTAGACACCACTTTATTAGAGATCATGTCCAATATGGAGATGTTGCATTAGAATTTATAAGCACAGAAAATCAATTAGCTGATATTTTCACTAAGTCTCTAAATGAGAAAAGATTTAATTTCATAAGAAGAGAACTTGGTATGATTGATGGATTAACCTTGTGATTGCAAGAATATGAAATTTTAATTGTTGATCTTAAATCATATCACAAGTTATAAGATAGAAATTTTGATATGAATTCATGTTTTAAGAAGTATAATCTTTGTTGAAATGATTTAGTCTTGTTGTAGAACTTAACTTGATGAAAACTTTAGGGGAGTCACGCCCGTGACATACATTCATGCCCGTGACTTAAGTGGCCCAAAGAGGCAGTGTCGTTCAAGACTTTGGTTCATGACATGCTTCACGGCTTCAAGTGGTGAAACTTATTTTCACGACTTGAGTCACGCCCGTGACGAATTTTCACTCATGTGAACAATTATACCCCAAAACTCACAGAAGCTTTCACGTCTTGTGTCACCCCTTGCTTCACGGGCATAATTAGTGAAATTCAACAGTTCACGCCCATGACTATTTATTCACCCCTGTGACCTATGATCATTCACGACCGTGATGTTCAAACATCACGCCCGTGAAGGTATTCATGCCCTCATTCACGGGTGGGATACTCTTTCAGCAAACCGTGAACACGACCATTCACGCCCGTGAATGTATCGAATATATAAGAGAACAGCCGATTACAACCTTCATTTCAACTCCTCATCTCCCAAAACCGCTCTCATTTACTCTCATTCATCAAGAAATTGAAGATTCCGACCCCAAAGACTTGAAATTTCACTATAAATACCACCAAAAGTTTGAATCTTCAGCAGAAATCATACATTTCTACGGTTTTACATCAAATTTTCTGTCAAAATTATTTTCAATTCCATCAACAACAAATTTCTTCAAATATGGAGTTTGCTTCATCTAAGGGAAAGAGAAAGAAGTCCCATGCACCTAAGAGGTATTCAGATTACCTCATGAACCGCATTCCGGAGAATTGCCATCCTCGGTATGCAACTTTGAAGAAGAGACCTCTTTTATCATCAAGGTCCTTCGATTGGCAGACAGTCCGTAGTCTCGGGCTTGAGATGGCTATGACAGAACAACTACAAGCCTGTCATCTCAAAGAGTTTGTTGAAATTCATCAGCCGACTCTGAGGGAGCCAATGCTGGAATTTCTCAGCACCTTGCAGGTTTCACCTACTGGAGTGATGAAATTCCAACTCTGCAATAATCCTAACACCCTCAGCGCCATCGCATTTGGAGAATTGTTCAACCTACCATCTGATGGCATTCTAAATGAGACTGAGGTAGAATTCTTTGCTCCTTCAGCCTGGACACATTTTAGCACCGGTTGCAGCTGGAATGTCAAGAAAACTAAGAGCACACATCTCAGGACCCCAGTACACAGGTATTTGCATAGGTTCTTAACCTATAGCATTTTTGCTAGGGGAGAAAGTAATGGAACTATTAGGAAGTCAGAACTCTTCCTATTTGAGATGGCTCGCAGGGGAGTCACAGTGGCACTTTCCAGATGGTTTGCTAACCATCTTCTCTCCATTGCCACCAAGCCCACAGGAGATATCTTGATTGGGGCATATGTCACCCATATTGCAGTGAAGCTCAATTATTTGAAGTTGGATGACCATCACTTCAACATCATTCCTGCACATCCTCGAGATAAGGCTGGATGTCGAGTCATTCATCAAGATGAGAGCGGCTGTCAGAATCATTTTTCAGAACGATATCTTCTACCGCTTCACTGACACTGCTGGGGAAATTATCTGGGAAGATAATGACACGAAGGATTTTAAAGCAGGCCTCTAGGGAGTCCAGCAGAAAAAGCAAGTTAGGATTATTGCAGAGTTGGAATTTCCTAACACCCTCTAGGGAGTCCAGCAGAGGGCTCGGGTTGAGGAAGCACCTATAGCAGTCGAGCAGAACATTGGACAGTCCTCAGCTTCCACACCATCCTTAGCGCAGCAGGTGGTTGACCTCTTGGCACCACGTTTTGAGCAGTTGCAGACTTCCATGGATGAGAGGTTGGAAAACCTCAAAGACTTCATGGAATCTCTGATGGACAGCCTTGAGGCTGAAGTAGCTAGCTTCGTGATAGGATGTCTGGCTAGGAGATAGGCTAGAGTGTAGCCTAAATTTGATTGTTTTTAGCTTGTTTGTCATTTTTATGTTTGGTTGTGTAGGAAATCTTAAATTTTCTTAGTTTGTATCCTTTCCTTTATGATATATATATATATATATATATATATATTTGTTTTTGTTTACTTCAATCTTCATATCCTTTTTGATTGATGACAAAAGGGGGAGAAAACTAGCAATATATGATAAGGAAGAATGGTATCAAACTAGCAATATAAGAATTGTGAATTAAAAGTGAATTGACTTTGAAATGGATTAAAAAGATCTTGATTCAAAATTTCATATGCAAAGTATACAAATTGAGCTTTATATACCTTAGATACAACTTAAGTATACCTTGAATATACCTTAAAGCAAGTTACAAATATAAATATGCCATGATATACCTTAAATATACCTTACATATACTTTATGTCTTGAAAAGAAATTATGGTATGAATTGGATATACTTAAAGTTTATTTAAATGCTACATCATTATCTACTATTCTTGCACATGATAAATTTTTTATCCTAAGTATATTTTGAGGGGGAGACTTCTCAAAATCACATATTGCTAGATTATTTGTCACCATCAAAAAGGGGGAGATTGTTAAACCTTGAGGGGTATTTCTGTCATTTTGATGATAACAAATAATATAACAATATTGTATTTAACATACTTGTTTTTGTAAGTATATTATACAGGACATGAATTAAGATAGCAAGAATGGAGAATTGGAAGAATAATCCTTAAGAAACAAAATTCAAGTAGTAGCATGTTCACTGCCGTGACTCTAGGAGTCACTCCCGTGAAGGAAGCTAACCGTTACCAAAACCAACATTTGAAGTTCACGGCCATGAAGGAAAAATAAACCGTGAAGTAAGCATTTCAGTCAACCCCGTGAATAAAGGTGTCACCCCCGTGAAGATTCATGCAATTTCATCCAGAGAGCTTCACGACCAGAGTCACCACTTAGATCATGGCTGGGAAGATTGTCACGCCCGTGAATGAGTATGTCACGCTCGTGACTCTATATGTCAAAACATTCTAGAGAGCTTCACAACCAAGGTCACCACTTCAGTCATGGCTTGGGAAGAAATGTCACCCCCGTGACAAGCATAGTCACGCCCGTGAACAATGAAAGAGAAAAATGTCAGGCGCTATTTTTTGGTTGGTACAACGGCTAGTTTTTTATTTAATGCACCCCAACGGCTATATTCAGCCATGGGAGTATAAATGGAAGTCAGTTATGCATTAAGAACAAGAGAATGATAAGAAAAACAAAAGATTAGCATATACTTCAAATCACAAGTTATCTTGTACTTTCATACTTTGAGAACAAATCTATTCTCTGTAAAAATCTTTTTGCTCATCATATTTGAGCAATAAAGATTTATAAGTGGTTCTCTCTGTAATCTTTACTCAAGTGAGCTTTGGATAGTTCTGGGTTAAGAGTAGAACACTTGTAAGGGTTAGTTGTGTGAACCTCCAAAACACAAATTAAAATGTTGTTTGTGTGAGCCTGTAAAACACAAAGTGCAGGTTGTTTGTGTGAGCTTGTAAAACACAAGGAATTGGTTATTGTGTGAGCTATTAAAACACAAGGGATTTCTGGGTAAGGTGTGAGCCATTGTGAGAAACACCAAAGTTGGGTGTGAGCTTGTGAAACTCCATTGTAACACTTAGTGTGTTAGTGAAACTCCCAATTGAGACTTGGGGAGAGGAGTAGGGTTTGTTAACACCCGAACCTCTATAACTCAATGTGTCAAATTTTCTCTATCCCTCCTAAAATTAATTGTTTATTTTCGCACTTTAAAGTTTAATTTTTAAAACTCCAATTCAACCCTCCTTCTTGGCTTAATATCTGGGCAACATACTTAATATAATACTATTAGAAAAGTGAGTTAATTCAAATCTAATTGATGTGAGGGCGAAAGAAATAGAATTTTTGCTTATGCACTCACTGTTTGTATTCACGATCTAGAGTTATTTCACTTGATGAAGCTTTAAGTAATTTAGAATACTAGTAATCATAAGAGTGATTTGAGTGTGACTTTTTGAGGGATTGAATGATACTCGATCATGTATATTAGAAAACAATACTTGGGGGTAAATAAGCACATTATCATAAGTAATTATATCTTTGGGTTGATATCTTCTATATGACATATGGTTAGGTTTGTACATTAGAACTCACTATTTTTGTGTTTCAGATCTCATAGTCTATTTCTCTGTATGAATGATTTTCTCTTTGAATTTGAAATTTTGGGATGAGCTCCACTCACTATGGGTGAGTGGGAGATGTTGGATTTTATGGGTCTGTGCCGCCTATATGGACTTAACCTGGCCCAAACCCATTTAACTAAGTTATTAAACATTTTTTTACTTAAAAAACTGCTCACCACAATACAAAATGTGAAACTTATTCTTCCTCCCTCTACAATCTTCAGCCTCATAATGTCCTAATTATCATCCAATCTTAAGGGAATCAAGGTGCTCGTGCTTTAAAGCATTGAAAACATATATTTTCTATTCAATAAGCAAGTTTCCGCTACTTGAAAATTTTTGCAATTATTATATGTATATTTTATTATGTATATTATATGATTTTTATCAAAATAATTATATTATATTAAATTTATATACTAATACCAAGCTCATTATTGTAAAACTCAATGCTCAAATTATTGTATTATTTTATTTTAAATTCGAGTTTGTTATTAACGAAATATTTATTACTATATATATATATATTATTTTTATTTTCAATATATCATTTAAATATGTAATTAGTGATATAAATAACTCATTCATTAAACCATAATATTCAAAAATATATTTACAAATAATGCTAAATATATTAATTACAAATTCACACTTTTATAAATCCTACATGCTACAAATTTACAACAAAAAGAAATTTTTAAAATTTAATTATACAAAAAAATACCAAAATATATAAAAAGGAAATTAAACTATTGCAATTTGATCTTGGGGTTTCCCTTTCTTAGGTCGTCCTAATGCAATAACTAATTCTACTAACTTGCACGTGAAACACACGTGCTAAGCTACAAGCTTAGTGGTATATTTGACAACTATTCAATAATTATATAAATATTTCTAAAATAAAATTTTAGAAACTACAATTAATTTACTAAGTATGTCAAAATATTCAAATAACATCAAAACTATTTACATCATGCAAAATATATAATTTATTAATTATAACATTTCATTCATTAAAGATGCTTGAAATTCTTTAACAATACAAGACATATAATTTATAATATCATCTTAAAAGTTTATATTTTTATCTATTTATTCGATAGTCCATGACATTTTAGACCAGAACTAAATACTGAATATAAGGTTTCTGCTTTTTGATAGTATACTCGGTGCCTACTTAATTATTTAATAGCTCAACGTTTAACGCTAACATTTTCAATAATAACTCAGCACATTCTTGGTGCCTACGTAATTTCAAACTCACCATTATTTCTTAGTGCTTATGTAAATTAAATCTCAGCACTATTTTCTAGTACTTATATTTCTACCCTTTTATTGACATGCCAACTTATCCTAATTTCTAGTTCTCGACTAGGTGTTATAGGGCTTAATCACGTTTGGTACTTTTATTATTATTTTCCTCAATTAGGTATGAAATGCTAATACAATGTCATATAAATGCAATAATCTCTATTAAATATTTAAAAACATCATACTTGCTCATTTAATCATTATAAATATAAGAAAAGTTAAATAATATATTTTTATATCATAAAATTCAATCATATATTTATCTATACAAGCAGCCCTATTCTGGGTAGAACTTATATCTCATATTGCCCTGCATTTTTTTATCTATTTTTTAAATAGAATTTGGACAAGTAATCAACTAATAAAATATAGATACATGTCTTATCTTTAATTACCAACTAGAATCATGTCAACCCAAATATTTTTATTAAAAGTTATGAATTTTTCACTCAGCTATGTTTATTCCATTCTGCCCACTATTTTACTGGATAGATTTCCAGTTCGAATGTTGAGTCCATTTTACAACTAAATGCAGACATATCTAGGTCTAATAGTCAAAATGAAAGTTGAAGTCCTATGTCGTAAATTTCCAATCCAATAAGAAATACTCAAAACTCATTTCCAGAACTCAAGTTATGACCAGAAGAGTAGATACTATTCATAAGATGAATTTCCTGCACTTTAATAAATCCTACAATTTCCATCTTCCTGCATCTTCATTATATTCTAATTTTTATTTTTACATTCATGATATCATTTAATCACCAATTCATCACTCAATCAAAATATCAAGAATTATATATACAATTGTACATAATATCACAAAATAAAAAATTAACTTTTTTTTCATATTAAATTTTTGCCAAATGTACATACCTCAAAAAGTCCACTTTTTCTTCACTCTTCTCTACCACCTAATTGGCTTTCTCCTTACCCTTACTTCCTCTTTAATTATTGCCCAAATATTTTTCACCTCATTGGCCTAACAACAAATTTCACACTAATCAACCATTAAATACACTAATCAACCCTTAGTCACCATTAACATACTAATACACCCTAAATTACCAACCTTAATAGTAATTAACCTCATAAACAAAGAAAAGAGGAGAAGAAAAGTGAGAAGATGAAAAATCTAACCTCACCTTTGTAGATCTTCAAAATGACCAAAATCTTCCTTCTCTTTTTCTCTTCTTAATATGTGGCTCCTAGGTCCTTATGGGTCTTTATCGCATATGCCCTTGTCAGAGCACTATTGGGTCCCAACCTATTCACTGTCTCTGAAATAGACTTGCTAGGTCCTGCATGACCACCTCATGATTGGTCTCTATTCTGAACCGGTGCTGACACTGCTATTTGTGTGGATGTAGCAATCCCACCTTATGTGATCTATGGCTCTGCGCCTAAAGCAATCCCCTCTATTCACCAAACACTCTTCTCTGTGATTCCTCTGACATATCCCACATAAGGGAGCAAAATCCCTATTTGTATGAGTTATGGCGATGGATGATATAGTTTTAAAGGGCGGTCCCCTCCTAGAAGAACTAGACTGAGTGTGACTCTATCCTCTACTTTATCCCTTACCCTAGGACTGTCCTAAAAAGAATCGACCTCTTTTGTCAGTAATCTGTGCCACATTAGTTGTAGGTCTTTTGGCATTCTATTCTATTCTTCTCTTTCTTATTTTCTCTATATTGATAGCATCAGATACAAGCCTTAAAAGTCCTCAAGCTAAAGAGAAATGACATGATATCCTATGTCATCATTCAACATGTCCTCAAAATGGTGGCACTTATCACTCTTGTCCACCAAGAGATTGGTGGCATATTAGCTCAACCATGTGAACTCTTTCGAATGCTTAGACACTATCATGATTCTCTGCTGCACACTTATGAATTCCCTTCTCTTCTCATCTATATAGACTCAGGGTACATATTCTTTCTTGAACTTTGTAACAAAGTACTCCCAAATAAGAGGTTGTGGGGTTTGAGGCATCTTTAGAACCGTCTTTCACCACTCATATGCATTTTCTTAAAGCAACAATATTGTATACTTGGCCTTGCTCTCCTTAGCACACTTTAACACTTCCAAGATCCTCTCGGTCTTTTCTTGCTAAAACTTATTAGTAGAGGGATCATCCTCAGCTTTACCATGAAAATCAGTGGCCCTATACTTTTAGAGCCTATCTATCTTCAACTTTGATGCCTCTAGTGGTGGCTGTAAAGCTGGCCATGGTGGTGCATGTGGTATGACTTGTGCTAACTATTACAAAATACTGGCCATCTGCTACATGATAGGTATAACACCTATATCTGTTTGTCTAATAGGTGGCTACTGAGGAACTGTGGCAGCACTCGGACCTCATATATTAGAAGCACTATGATGATTAGTAGTCTTCACATCATGAGAACTGTTGCTCTCGGCAACATTATGTGCTTCTAGCTCCATTTATACCTTATACTCCTACAAGTTGACAGAGAAAGCTCACATTAGAGACATACGAGATGTATTATGTAGGCATGTAACCCTTAACCCACTTACGCTCAAAAATGCCTAAGCCTAAGTTCTAATACCAATTAAATGTAACACCCTCTCACCTAACTAGGATTAACTTGACTAAATGAGTAGGTGGAACGAAAATTGGTGTGTGAAAAACCTGTGAAATTTTTTCAAAATTTTTCTTATCTTTGGAAAACCTTTTTCATAAACACTTCCTTTGCATATGAAATCATATTACAATACATCTTATATATAAAAGTTATACAAGGAGAAATCCTTTGATCCAAGAGAAAACATCATCATATATATAAAAGAAATAACATGTTTAAAGAGAAGGCCCGATGTTTACAAAAGTAACAATATATATATATATATATATATAAATACAATACATGTATGCAAGTAAACAACCCAAATCCCTATCCCATGAACAAAATACAAAATACGACATATGGTTTCATCGACCTGTGTCGGGCCTGAACTATTGTCTCTTATGTTGGGCTAG
This sequence comes from Triadica sebifera, assembly GCA_023653625.1. Taxonomy (NCBI): domain Eukaryota; kingdom Viridiplantae; phylum Streptophyta; class Magnoliopsida; order Malpighiales; family Euphorbiaceae; genus Triadica; species Triadica sebifera. The sequence continues at coordinate 9,365,797 of CM042905.1, forward strand.
CTTCTTTTGTTCTACTTTAACTCTATATAAAAGGGTTCGACCTGTGTGGGGAAATACCAACATGCTAAGCTACTGAAATCTTAATGCAATTGCACATTAAAAAATTCTTTGGCAACATATAAAACATCATAACATGCAAATGAATTCACACTATCACGTGAATACTTTACCTTATGGTATGAACTAACTCATTGAGAATTGAATTATACGAAAAAGAACATATAATTCCTTTTTAATAACATATAATATATTAACTGTGCATTAATTTATACTTGTATTTTTGAACCTCTTTTTCATTTCATTATGTTCTTAAATCACTTTGATATGATTAATTGATTGATTTCCCAACAACTCTTAATACAAAATATTCGGATACAAGTTGGGAACATCGACGCTCCCCGAGCTTAAGCCACCTTACCACTATTTATAATTTTATATGCTAGTCGAGGTGTCTCAGTCAATGGCGCTCCTAGAGTTTAAGCCACATTGACAAGTATAAACATATGTGTGTGAGTCGAGGTGTCTCAAGTTAATGGTACTCCAAGAGCTTAAGCCACATTGATGAGTATAAACATGTGTGCCAGTCGAGGCACATCAAGTCAATGACACTCATAGAGCTTCATATTGACGAGTATAAAATCATGTTATCATAATCATTATAGTACCAAACTCTCTTAATGGCATGCCACCTATCCTATTTCAAGTCCTAATATCAAGCATGGACTTTACTCATTCATATTATCTTATTATACCTCATCATAGCATTTGATCACATGTAAACCCATTATGTAACATTCGTCTACTAATGTTCATAGAAGCATACTCTAAACATATCATATATAAAGCATGTGCAAAGCCATGACATTATAACCATTAAATATACAACATATATCATTTAAAGCAGGCTTTATTGGTGTGAACTATATGTTCACAGCTGTGAAGGCTCATTCATGAGCACCCCTACCCATGAACCAAACCATGAACTAAGTCGTGAAAGCTTCTATCCGTTTTTTGCACATTATTCATGGGCATAAAGAAATAGTCACTGTAATGCTTCTTTACCCGACTAGTCGTTAATAGTGTATAGAAGTGCTACTAAGCCAATTTATGTAAAAACCAATGCTCAAAAAAAAATTTCTTTTCAGTTTTCGAGTTTATTATTAGCAAAATATTTATTATTATATTTCTTTTTTTTATTATTATTTAAATATGTAACTAATGATGTAAATATTTTGATTTAAAAGAACTCATTTATTAAACCATAATATTTAGAAATACATTTACAAATAATACTAAATATATAAATTACAAAATTTACTCCTTATAAATCCTACATGCCACAAATACATCAAAAGAAATTTTTAAAATTTAATTTTTACAATACAATTTCCAAAACATACAAAAAGGAAATAAACTGCTGCAATTTGATCTTGGGGTTTCCCTTTTCTTCGGTTGCCCTAACGCAATAGCTACGCCTATTTATCTGCGCGTGAAACACAGACGCTAAGCTACTAACTTAGTGGTACATTTGGCAACTATCCAATAATTATATAAATATTTTTAAAATAAAATTTTAGAAACTACAATTAATTTACTAAGCATGCTAAAACATTCAAATAATATCAATAGCATTCATGTCAAGCAAAAATAAATATTTCATCAATTGTAACATTTCATTCATTTGTCATACTTGAAATTCTTTAACAATACAAGACATACAATTTAAAATATCAATTTAATAATTTATATTTTTTTTCTATTTATTTGATAGCCCACAACATTTTAGACCAGAACTAAATACTTGATACAAGGTTTTACTCTTCGGTAGTATAATCGGCGCCTTCTTAATAATTTTACAACTTGACATTTAACGCCTATATTTTTAACAATAGCTTAGCACCTTTTTAGTGCCTACATAATTTTGAATTCAACACTATTTTTTAGTGTTTACATAATTTCAACTCAGCACTATTTCTTAGTGCCTATGTAAATTAAATCTCAGCATTATTTTTCTAGTATATACATTTCTACCCTTTTATTGGCATGCCAACTTATCCTAATTTCTAGTTCTCGACTAGATGTTATAGGGCTTAATTATATTTATTACCTTTATTATTATTTACATAAATTATGTATGTAGCACTAATATAATTTCACATAAATGCATTAATCTCCAATAAATATTTTTTAACATCACACTTGCTCATTTAATCATTATAACTATAAGAAAATTAAAAAAATATATTTTTCTATCACAAAATTCAACAATCAACACATACATACAAGTTGCTCTATTTTGGACAACATTTATGTCATATATTTTCCTACATTTTTCATCCATTTTTAGACAGAATTTGAACAAATGATCACCTAATAAAATATAGATACATGTATTATCTTTAATTTTCAATTGGAATCACATTAAACCAAAATTTGTGGTAAACGTTATGAATTTTTCTCTAAACTATGTTCATTTCATTCTACCTAGTATTTTACTGAACAAATTTTTAGTTTGAACTTTGAGTTCATTTTACACCTAATTTCAGGCATATTAGGTCTAACGAGTGTAAATAAAAGTTGAATCTCTATGTCTTAACTTTCCAACTCAATAAGAACCATTCAATAATCATTTCCAGAACTCAAGTTATGAGCAGAAAAGTAGATACTGTTCATAAGATGAATTTTCCAGCACTTCAATTAATTCCTACAATTTCCATTTTCATGCATCGACATCATATTCAAATTTTTATTTTCACATTCATTGCATCATTAAATCACCAATTCATCACTCAATAAAAATATCAAGAATTACATACACAATTACACATAATATCACAAAATTAAACATGAACATTTTTCATATTGAATTTTCCTCACAAAATCTACTTCTCTCCACTTTTCTCTTCTTCCTAGTTAGCTTTCTCCTTACCTTTACTTCTTCTTTGATTTTGGTTCAAAGATTGTTCACCTTCTTGCCCTAGCAACAATTTTCACACTAATCAAGTATTAATCACACTAATCCTCCCTTAATCACCATTAATATAATAATCATCCTAAATTATTTCTTTAATGGCAACTAACCCCAAAATCGAAGAAAAGAGAAGAAGAAAAGTGAGAAGATGGAAAATCTAATCTCACCTTTGTAAATCTTCAAAAGGACCAAAATTTTCCTTTTCTTTTTCTCTTCCTTAGTTTTGCTCACTTTGCTTCACCTTCTTGTTGATCTTACTAATCCAACCCTTTTTCCATCTAACCTTAGCTTTGATTGAAGAAAACAAATAATAAGGAATGTATGTCATGACAACAAAGGAGAAGAAGAGAGAGTTTTTGGTTTGTTTAAAATGAGGAAAAAGAAGAATAAAAACAAAAAGGTGAAAGTTGACTTTTATAGTTGGATTAGATGGGTTGTTAGAATTAATAGATAATTTTGTCCCTCATTGGTCCATTAATTTAAATCACTCTTACTTTATTTTAATCCAATGAATATTCCTTTCCTTAAATAGATAATATTCCATTTTTATATCTTTTTAAAATATATGTGCCAAAAACACTGCAATTTCCAATTTCGTTCAGCAAAAAATTATTTTTTTTCCAAATTTTAATTCCGAACTTCAAAATTCTCAATTAATTATATCCAAAATATTTTTCTCATATTTTATTATTATTTTAATTTTTTCATTCATGTCCGAATTGAGATCCCAATTAGTCAATTGCGACTGTGACCTATATTATCGAGCATTACAATTTTCACGTAAAAAACATTCATCCTTGAAATTTACCTTTTTAACTGGAGTGGAAGAATTGTGGATATTGAGCCTTCATCACCTCTTCATTTTCCCAAGTCGCCTCTTTCGAATTATGATTTTTCCACAGAATCTTTACCAATGATACCTTTTTATTTCGTAGCTCCTTCATTTCTCGAGCTAGAATTTCCATTGGCTCTTCTTCATAAGTTAGATTTGGTCGTATCTCTATAGATTTTGCTGATATGATATGAGATGGATCCGATCGATATCTTCTCAATATGGACACATGGAACACGTTGTGAATCTTGTCTAAGTCGTATGGTAGAGCTAATTTGTATGCCACAGGACTTATGCATTCAAGTACCTCATATGGTCCAATGAACCTAGGACTCAACTTTCCCTTCTTTCCAAATCGGAAAATCCTTTTCCAAGGTGAGACGTTTAAGAATACTTTGTCACCAACTGTAAACTCAGTATCCCTTATTTTCAAATCTGTGTATGATTTATGTTTATCAGTAGCGGCTTTCAGCCTATCTCTTATTACTCTCACTTTTTCCTCTGTCTGCTGCACTAACTGTGGACCATTACTTTCTTTTCACTAAGCTCAGTCCAACGTAAATGCATTCTACATTTCCTCCTATACAAGGCTTCATATGGTGCCATACCGATACTAGCTTGGTGACAATTATTATAGGCAAATTCTATCAATAGAAGATATTTGTCCCAACTGCCTTCAAATTCCTTCACACAACTCCTCAACATATCTTCCAATATCTGTATGACCCTCTTTAATTGTCCATCTGTTTGTGGGTGAAAAGTTGTGCTGAAATTGAGTCCAGTGCCTATTGCTTGATGCAAACTTTTCCAGAATTGTGAAGTGAACATCGGGTCTCAATCTAAAATGATTGAAGCTGGCACACCATGTAAACGGATTATCTCATTAACATAGATATTTGCCAAACGGTTAAGTGGATAATCCATCTTGATCGGTAGAAAGTGAGCTAATTTTGTGAGCCGGTCCACCACTACCCATATTGTATCATGCCTCTTTATGTCAAAGGCAACCCATAAACAAAATTCATTGTAACTCTTTCCCAATTCCACTCTGAAATTGAAATTGATTGCAATAATCCATTTGGTACTTGATGCACAACCTTCACTTGTTGACAATTTAAACATCTGGTAGTATACTCTGTGATATCTCTTTTCATTCTTGGCCACTAGTAATATGCCTTCAAGTCATGATACATTTTATTGCTTCTTGGGTGCATTATATAAATAACATTGTGAGCCTCATTCAAATGTCTTGTTTCAATTCTGGTATGTTTGACACACATAACCTGCCCTTATGCCTTAAACTCCCATATGCTTCAATAGTAAATTCTGGTTTTTCACCCTTTTTTACCATTGCAAAGATTTCCTTTAATTTCGTGTCTTACTTCTAATTGTCCGTTACTTGTTGAATCAATGTGGGTTGAATCCGCAATTCTGCCAAAATAATATATATAAATTACTTATTATTTCATTTTTTTATTATTTAATCTTGTTGACTTAATAAATTTAAGTTTTAACATTTACTTGCTAGAGTTTTTCTACTTAAAGTGTCAGCTACCACATTGGCCTTACCCAGTTAATAATCAATGATACAATTGTAGTCTTTGATTAATTCTAGCGATCACCTCTGTCTAAAATTGAGTTCCTTTTGTGAAGGCAAGTATTTCAGACTTTTATGGTCTGTATAGATATAACATTGCTCACGATATAGGTAATGTCACCATATTTTCAATGCAAACACAATGGTTGCTAGTTCCAGATCATGTGTTGAATAATTTCTCTCATGAGGTTTTAGTTGTCTGGAAGCATAAGCGATCACTTTGCCTTCTTACATTAGTACACATCCCAAACCATTAAGGGAAGCATCATTGTACACCATATAATCTTTTCCCGCAGTAGGCTGTGTCAACATTGGTGCCTCTGTCAACATTTTTTTCAACTTATAGAAACTAGTCTGGTACCAGTCTATCCACTCAAATATGGTCTCATTTCTAAGCAATTTTGTTAGTTGTGAGGCTATCACTTAAAATCTTTTCACGAACCTCCGATAATAACTAGCCAAACCAAGAAAACTTCTCATCTTTGTCACATTCCGAGCTGGTTTCCAGTTGAGGATTGCCTCTACCTTGCTAGAGTCGACTCTGATCCCATCGGCTAAGACAATATGCACTAAAAAGCCATTTCATCCAACCAGAATGCACATTTCGATAACTTCGCATATAATTGATTCTATCTCAAGTTATGGAAGACAATGCGAAGATGTTGATCATACTCTTTGCTTCTGGAGCATACCAGGATATCATCTATGAACACCACCACGAACTGGTCCAAATAAGGCCTAAAGACTATTCATTATATCTATAAATGTTGTTGGGGCATTCATGTGACACCCTGCTTATATATTAGGAATAATCTCATATATATAAATAGGATGCCACAAGATTTACTCCATTTATTTTTATTGGTTTAGGCAAGTCGTTCTAATTAACAATATATATTTATCATTATGTTATATACACGTATGGCATCCGATTATATTACATAATACACATATGGCACCCGATTATATTACATAATCACTTACATATACAATATTAATATATGATACATGTCTACCATGAGCCATATACACGGTCAAACTAAAAAAAACATAATAGGTAACCAACCTTTTAACTACGTCTTTTGTGCCTCCGCTGATATGGGCTTGGATTTCTTCTTGATCAACTTCACTACCTACTAGCTATAGTTCCAATTCCTGCGTGAGAATAACCCACGCTAAGTTATCTCTAGCTTAGTGGTACATATAAGCATTAAAGGTTTTCCTAGGTAGTCACACAAATACATGTCTCAAATAAAATCATGGCACATAAAATTTTATTATATTTTTGTCATATAAAATAAATAAATGCATAACATAAACGGATAATAAAATAATCTTAATCAATAATTAAATTTTCACCACCTCATGTAATCATTTTATACTTTATTACTTACATCAATTAATAAATTTTCATATTTTATTCTATGATTTATTAGCCCAAAATCTAATTCCTGGACTGTCCAAATATGGGCTGTGAAATAGGGGCGCTCACGAAGCTTAAGATACTGTACTCACTATAATCTCAAGTCAAGGGCGCTCGCAGAGTTTTAGCCACCTTGACCTAATATAATCATTTATCTGCATGTAATTAGGATCAAGGGCGCTCTCGGAGCTATAGCCACCCTATCCTTAAATCATATCAATATCGGTACCGAAACTTTCCTTTAATGGTGCACCATCTATCATTTATTGAGATCCTAATTTAAAAATATAAATAATTAATACCTTGATAAAATATTTATTTTTAATATAATTTATATAAATAACTACAATTTCTTCTATGCTGGAACATGACCTCTTAGGACTATTGGATCTATAACTTTTTTTACACTTATCCAATTTATATGGTTCTTAATCCTGATTAAATTTAACATTTAATAATAAAAAATATTAAAATTTCAGAAATTTTGAATTATTATGTAAGTTTTAGTGCAATTTTAAATAATGCTCTGTTTGCTGCCCCTTAGGCAGTTTCAGGGAACCATATTTAAAAAGTCATATCATTCAACGTGTAGCTTGCTTTATTACTAACTTTTTAAAACTTTAAAACAAGTAATTTGGAACATGTTTCATGTTTACCAGTTTTCTAGATTCTATTTCTAAGATCTTCAAACACTAGATAATCTATAACTGTTTCAGCATAGAGTATCAACCCAACCAGTTTAATTGTTCAACTCATAACTCACAAAATACATGATATTTTAAGGTGAGACTTTCACAAAAACTTAAATAGGACATAGAAATAAAATGTTCATGTTTTGAACTTTGGCAAATTCAACCTTTAATAAGCTCAAAAAGGAACACATATTTAATAGAGCTGCACAGGTGTAAGGAAATAGCTCAATGAAGGAACATCCATAGTTGATTTCACTATCACTCAACCTACATATGAGATATTTAAATGAAACATTTTAGAGACCTAAATAACACATATATCTACAACTTTTATATTTTACAAAACCTCATATTCAGCCATTAATATGATCAATTTAAGCAAAACTCGTAGGTTATTCTGTTAACATGACTCCCTGATCTAGTCTCACTCAAACAAGTTTATCTCTTTATATACCCAAAATAATTTCATGAAATTTGATAGACATATAAAAAAACACATATATAAACAACTTTTTTGTTTGATACTTCTTCATATTTGATTCATAGGATAATAAAAAATAGAGCAAAATACACTGCAGAAACACAACCCTAAAAGCTCCAATAACACAATAATTATGGAAAAGAGATTACTTACCAAGAACAGATTTATTTGGAGTGAATTTCTTGCAAATCATAAAGGAGATGATGAAGAATTTGGGGCTGTTATTTGGGAGGAAGGAAATGGATGATGATGATAAGATGGAGAGTATAGAAGTTAGAATGAAATGGGGCAAAGTCATAATTGACTTTTCCCTCCCCCTTCCTTCTCCCGTTTTAATCCTTTTTTTTTTCTATCCACTTTTTTACTATTCACTTTTTTGTTTTTTTTTAATAATTTTTTTCCTTTTTTTTAATTTTATTATTTATTTATTGTTATTTTATTTATTTATTTTCACATATTTACTTATATCTAGTCCCTTTAATTTTTACCAAAAGTACAATTTAATTATGTGATCTAATTTAATCAAATTTATCATGTCAATCAATTTAATTTATTTTAATGTCTAATTTAATCAACTATTCTATCTATTTTAATCACTATTATCTGTCATATTTTTCCTATTTATACCACATACTTATTCTAATTAAACTATAATTAGTGGGCGTTACAATTCATCAAGCCAAAAGGCATTACTAAGAACTTGTAATGATCATACCGAGTCCTAAATGTTGTTTTTGAAATGTTTGATTCTCTAATTCTCAATTAGTGATAACTTGATCTAAGGTCAATTTTAGAAAATACCCCTACTCCTTTCAACTGATCAAACAAGTCGTCTATTCTCGGCAAGGGATATCTGTTCTTAATTGTCATCTTGTTCAACTGACGATAATCAATACACAAACAAAAGTTATCATCCTTATTTTTAACAAATAGAGCTGGAACACCCCAAGGTGAGACACTGGGTCTAATAAACCCTTTTGCTAACAACTCTTGCAACTACACTTTCAATTCCTTTAGTTCAGCAGGTGTGATTCTGTAGGGAGTGATTGATATCAGGGTTGTGCCTGGCAAAACATCTATGGAAAACTCTATCTTCCTGACAGGTGGAAACCCTGGCAAGTCCTCAGCGAAGATATCTAGATATTCATATACTGTAGGAATCTCTCTGAGATTTAGACTCCCTTTCTTGGTATCTACAATATGTGCCAAAAATGTTTCACATCCCTTTTTGATAAGCTTACATGCCTTCGTCATAGAAATGACATTAGTCAAGTATGATTGATTCTCGTCCAAGACAATCACGTCATCCTACCCTGAATTCTTGAAAGTCACTCTCCCATACTGACAATCCACCACTGCCCTATGCTGAGTTAACCAATTCATCCCAATATTGCATTAAACTCATGGAATGACAACTCTATCAGGTCAGCTAGGAATTCTACATTATGAGCTTTTGATGGACCGTTTTTATAGACTCGACTAACTTTCACTCCATGACCCAAAAGATTTGTCACTAATATACCACAATCTAATTCTCTGTTTCCATATTACCCTAACTAGGCGGTGGCATGCATAAATATGAATGTGTAGAACCCAGATCTATCAATGCAAATAAATCAGTATCATAAAGAGCAAATTTGCCGATAATGACATCTGGGGCATCCTGCTCTTTACAAGCTTTAATGGCATATGCTCGGAATGGGGCTCAACTACCTTCTACTCTATTCACTAATTTTGATACACTCTGCCCAATCCTTTCTCTTCTAGACTATCCATGTGCCCTGCCTCTGCCTCAAGTTACATTCTAAACCTGAACTGATACTGCACCACCTGTACCTCTTCCTCTAGGGCATTCCTTCTATTTGCACTCCATAGATCTATATCGTAAGTATGCTCTAGTAATCCACCAACAATCACTTGTATGTGATCTTCCACAATGCTAACATGTGATAGATATAAATCTCCTGTTACCCAAAGTTGGTGCACTAGTTATAGACCTTTCTAGCCTTGACTGTTGGCTTTGCCTAACTAAAAAGGTTTGTCGAGAACCCCATGACTGGAAAAATCCAGGCATTCTCCGCCATCTTTTACCTAATGTCTAGACCATGCTAATTGTCGATCTCTAGGGTGGCCCTTCTATCTTCTTTCTCTTTGACCGTTTTTCCACACTGATGGCCGAGGATACTAGTGTAGCAAAATCCTTAAGTTGAAGGGTGGTAACTATATTTCCAAGATCATCAATAAGCCCATTCTCAAATCTATGACATCCATCTTCTTCATTAGCAATGATTATAGATGCATATTTACTCAGTTTGGTGAATTTCATCTCGTATTCTGCCACTAACATGCTTCCTTACTTCGGGTCTTGAAACTCCATTTTCTTTTCATTAACATAAACTCTAGGTGCATATTTCTTGCTAAATTCTGCCTTGAAGAAATTCCATGAAGGTGGTTTCGGTGTTTGGGGATTTGATAAGATTGATTTCCACCAGTCATAGGCATGATCTTTTATAAGGGACATTGCATACCTGACTTTCTATTCCTCTGGACACTCATTTTCCTCAAACACCCTTTCAGTCGATTCCATCCAAAACTTCGATGCTGCTAGGTCATCCTCTCTCCTTCCTATAAAATTTGTGGCCCCATATTTTCTCCATAAGAGGTTCCTGTCCTAAATTAGTCTTTCCCTCCACTCTCGACGGAGCTACTACATTCGGTCCAGAAATCTCTCATTGATAGAGGTTGTCCAAGATTGGTTGAGTTTGAAAGACTGTTACTCAGTTCATCTTCCAAGAAATCTTGTTCGGATCTCGAATACATATCTACCTATAAACTAGAAGAAAGGACGCAAATCAGATAATTGCAGCATTTTATGCATATGTATGAAATACACTTTCTATTTTACACCCCCTATTTACGAATCAATTAACTTGGGCTCTAATACCACTAAATGTAGCGCTCCCTTACCCTACTAGTCATTAATAGTGTATAAAAGTGCAACTATGCTCATTTATGTAAAAACCAATGCTCAGAAAAAAAAAATATTCCTTTCAATTTTCGAGTTTATTATTAGAGAAATATTTATTACTATATTTCTTTTATTATTATTATTATTATTATTATTATTTAAATACGTAATTCTTTAATCACGTAAATATTTTGATTAAAAGAACTCATTTATTAAACCATAATATTTAGAAATACATTTACAAATAATACCAAATATATAAATTACAAAATTCATTCCTTATAAATCCTACATGCCACAAATACATCAAAAGAAATTATTAAAATTTAATTTTTATAATACAATTTCCAAAACATACAAAAAAAAATAAACTGATGTAATTTGATCTTTGGGTTCCTCTTTTCTTCGGTTCCCCTAACGCAACACCTACGTATATTTATCTGTGCATGAAACACAAGCGCTAAACTACTAACTTAGTGATACGTTTGACAACTATCCAATAATTATATAAATATTTTTAAAATAAAATTTTAGAAACTACAGTTAATTTACTAAGCATGCCAAAACATTCAAATAATATCAATACCATTTATGTCAAGCAAAAATAAATATTTCATCAATTATAATATTTCATTCATTTATCATACTTGAAATTCTTTAACAATACAAGATATACAATTTAAAATATCAAATTAATAATTTACATTTTTGTCTATTTATTTGATAGCCTTCAACATCTTAGACCAGAACTAAACACTGGATACAAAGTTTCTATTCTCCTGCAATATACTCAGCGCCTACTTAATAATTTTATAACTCAACATTTAATACCTACATTTTCAACAATAACTCAGTGTCTTTTTGATGTCTACATAATTTCATACTCAACACTATTTTTTAGTACCTATGTAATTTCAACTCAACACTATTTCTTAGTGCCTACGTAAATTAAATCTCAATATTATTTTCTAATGCCTATATTTCTAACCTTTTATTGGCATGTCAGCTTATCCTAATTTCTAGTTCCCGACTAGATGTTATAGATCTTAATTATATTTGTTACCTTTATTATTATTTACATAAATTATGTACATAATACTAATATAATTTCACATAAATGCATTAATCTCCATTAAATATTTTATAACATCATACTTGCTCATTTTCATTATAACTATAAGGAAAGTCAAAAAAATATTTTTTTCATCACAAAATCCACAATCAACACATACATACAAGCTGCCATATTCTGGACGACATTTATACCTTATATTTTCCTGCATTTTTCATCTATTTTTCGACAGAATTTGGACAAGTGATCAACTAAAAAGATTTAGATACATGTCTTATCTTTAATTTCAATTGGAATAACATTAAACCGAAATTTGTAACAAAAGTTATGAATTTTTCTCTAAGCTATATATATTCCATTCTGCCATGTATTTTACTGGACAGATTTCTAGTTCGAACTTTAAGTCCATTTTACACTTGATTCTAGGCATATTCAGATCTAATGCCTAAATGAAAGTTGAATTATGTCTTAACTATCCAACTCAATAAGAACCACTGAAATATAATTTCTAGAATTCAAGTTATGAGCAGAAAAGTAGACACTGTTCATAAGATGAATTTTCCAGCACTTCAATAAATTCATATAATTTCCATCTTCATGCATCAACATCATATTCAAAAAATTTTTTTCATATTCACTGCATCATTAAATCACCAATTCATTACTTAATCAAAATATCAAGAATTACATACACAATTACACATAATATCACAAAATCAAACATCAATATTTTTCATATTGAATTTTTGCTAAATCTACTTCTCTCCACTTTTCTCTTCTTCCTAGTTAGCTTTCTCCTTGCCCTTACTTCCTCTTTGATTTTGGTTCAAAGATTGTTCACCTCATTGCCCTAATAATAATTTTTACACTAATCCGCCCTTAATCACCATTAACATAATAATCACCCTAAATTATCAACTTTAATGGCAACTAACCCCAAAATAAAAGAAAAGAGAAGAAGAAAAGTGAGAAGATGGAAAATATAATCTCACATTTGTAGATCTTCAAAAATGACCAAAATTTTCTTTCTTTTTTTTTTCTCTTCCTTTCTTCTTTCCTCTTCCTTAGTTTTGCTCACTTTGCTTCACCTTCTTGTTAATCTTACTAATCCAACCCTTTTTCCATCTAACCTTAGCTTTGATTGAAGAAAAAAAGAGAAGAATAAGATGGGATGTATGTCACAGCAACAAAGGAGAAGGAGAGTTTTTGGTTTGTTTAAGATGAGGAAGAAGAAGAATAAAGGCAAAAAGGTGAAAGTTGACTTTTAATCGATAATTTTGTCCCTCATTGGTCCATTAATTTAAATATCTCTTACTTTATTTTAATCGAAACAAGATTCATTTCCTTTGATAGAGAAAATTCCATTTTTATGTATTCTTAAAATATCTGTGCCAAAAACACTGCAATTTTCAATTGTTTAGCGAAAAATTATTTTTTTCTAAATTTTAATTCTGAACTTCAAAATTCTCAATTAATAATATCCAAAATATTTTTCTCATATTTTATTATTATTTTAATTTTTCTCTTTCATGTCCGAATTTAGACCCTGATCGGTTCGGCACGCCGGATTTTGGTCAACCGCGATCGCGGCCTAAATTATTTGGCATTATAGTCATGAGCATGGTCTTATTCATGGGTTGAGATTAATGGTCATGAATACCTAATCACGAGTGTAAATTTGGGCTTTCCAACTGTTGATAGCATTGAAGGCAAACATTCATTACAAGTCATATGCAAGGCTTTAAGATTGTCCCATGACAACATTTTCCTATCAATATTCTCATCACATCATGCATTTGTAGAACAAACTACTATCTGATTCAACTGTGTACTTAGGTCTCTCCCCCCTGGTGACAAACTTAGCGATCTCAACTAACTTGTTGCCTTGTATCTGTGCATATTTGATTTTTTGGTTGAGAGGAGGTCGAACATGCAACTCTTTCATAGCCTTTCTACTCAAGACGTTGGCCACAACATTAGCCTTACCTAGATAAAAGTCAATGACAAAATTATAGTGATCAGTGTACGAAAACACTTTTCCCCATATAAGTAGTAACGTCATATCTTTAAAGCAAACACAATGGTTGCCTACTCAAGATCATGTGTGGGTAATTCTTTTCATACGACTTCAATTGCCTAAATGCATAATCAACCAATTTTTCTTTTGCATCAAGACACACCCTAAACCATTGTGGGAAGCATCACTATAGATGACATACTCCTTATCAGGAACTATATGTGTAAAAACTCGAGCTTCAATTGATATACACTAAAGCTTGTCACAACTAGCTAAACACTTGTTATTCCACTCAAACTTCACATTTTTTTTTTCTCAAAATGCTGGTCAAAGGAGTTGCAATCAATGAAAAACCTTTCACAAACTTCCTATAGTAACTTGTCAAACTAAGGAAACTTCTGATTTTGGTCACATTACGGAGAGGCTTCCAATTCAAGATTGCGTTAACCTTGCAAGAATCAACTCTAATATTGTTAGCTGACACGATGTGCCCAAGGAAAGCTACCTCGTCAAGCTAAAACTCATATTTGGAAAGCTTGACATACAACTTATGTTCCCTGAGGATCTGCAACATTGTTCTGAAATGTTGATTATGATTTGCTTGATTTTGAGAATACACCAAGATCTCGTCGATGAAAACAACTACGAATTGGTCCAAGTAAGGCCTAAAGATCCAATTCACCAAATCCATAAATGTTGATGGGGTATTGGTCAAACCGAATGGCATAACTAAAAACTCGTAGTGACCATATCTGGTTTTGAAAGTTGTCTAGGCTATATCCTCCTCCTTATATCGACCTTGGATAACACTTCTACACCCTTTAACTAATCAAAAAGATCATCATTCCATCGTAACAAATATCTGTTCTTGATAGTCATCTTGTTCAACTATTTGTAATCTATGCACAACCTCATAGACCCATCTTTCTTTTTTAGAAGCAAAATTGGTGTTGTAGTGCCCTTTTCCCTAATCAAGATTAACCTGACTAAATGAGCGGGTGCTACATGACCTAGTGTGCTGAAAACCTGTGAAATTTTAAAACTTTTCTTTGGAAAACCTTTTGTCAGAAACACTTCCTTTGCATATGAAACCATATTACAACATCTCTTATATAAATCATCAATAGAGAAATCTTTTGATCCAACAAAAACAACAATATATATATATATATAAGAAAATAACATATTTAGGGCTCAGAAGGACCGATATTTACAAAAATACATGCATTTACAAAGTATAATATATATGTAAATACAAGCCATGTATACAGTTAAACAACCCAAATCCCTATGCAATGAACAAAATACAAAATATGACATATGGTATCACCGAAACGTGTTGGGTCTGATTTGTTGTCTCTGATGTTGGGCTTACTTCTCTTGTTCAACTTCAACATTATTTATAAGGCTCCGACCTACATGGAGAAACACCTGCATGCTAAGTTACTGAAAGCTTAGTGGTACATATAGGGATAAAAATTCACAAACATAAAAATTAACATGCAATCATTCATTAAACTATTCATGGCATGAAAATGAATTCATACTATCATATAGATACTTTACCTTATGAGATGAACTAACTCACTAAGCATTGAATTATAAGAAAAAGAACATATAATTCCTTTTTAATAATATATAACATATTAACTATGTATCCTTGTATACTTATGTGTTTGAACCTCTTTTTCATTTCATTATGAGTTTAATCACCTTAATATGACTCATTGATTGATTGATTGATTGCCCAACAACTCTCAACACAGACTATTCAAATATAGGTTGTGAACAAGGGTGCTCTCTGAGCTTAAGCCACCCTACCATTGTCTATAATTATATGTGCCAATTGAGGCATCTCAGTCAATGGCACTCTTAGAGCTTAAGCCACATTGACGAGTATAAACATATGTGTGCCAGTCGAGGTGTCTAAAGTCAATGGCACTCCCAGAGTTTAAGCCATATTGATGAGTATAGAATCATTGTATCATAATTATTACGGTACCGAACTTCCTTAATGGCATGCCACTTATCCTACTTCTAGTCCTAGTATAGAGCATGGACTTTACTTGATCATTTTATCTTATTATACTTTACTAAGACATTTATATCTTATAATATATATATACTTTGTTCATATATAATGTTGGGTTTTAAATATGCATCTTATACATATGGTTGTGGAAACATAAAATTTAATTAAACCCAAAACCTATGGAACAACCTAGATAATTTAAAATCGGATAGAACCATTCAATGAGAGAAGATGATTACCTTTGTTTGCAACTTTTGATCTTCCAAGTTATGAGCTTTTCCTGCTTTCTTAGGTTGTAACAAACCACAACAATCTAAAGCTAGGATTGCCTCTAAAAGTATCCACCTTAAGGAAGAAGAAGATTACCTCCAAAGAGATGGGGTGACAAAAGTCCAAAGTGTTAGCAATAGAAAATTGTCTTATGAAAGAGAAAAGCAAAAGGAGAAAATTAACTCTTATTTTTCTTTAGAGAGTAGCCACAAAATTGATTCCATAAAAGGAGTATTTATACTTTTTCTAATCCCTTTTAGGGTTGGAAAAGGAAAAGCCTTAATAGGTCATTTTTCATAAGATATATGGCCCAATGTTGACCAACTCAACAATCCTAATCCAAATTGGATTTGGCCCATTTTTATAATTTTTATAAAATGTCAAATTCTCTTTCTTTCTCATTTGGATCTTATTCAAAATCCAATTTACATTTTCTTCATTCCCTCTATATGTGTGATCTAATAGGTTTTCTGGTCATGTTGGAAACTCAAGTCTCGGGAGGCATCCTAATCCAATTAGGATTCTACAAGTCAAACACTTTTGACCCATAATTGATTTCTAATCAATTTTCCTTGACCAATTAACTAGAAAATCGGTGGTTTGACTTTTAACCCTTCCATAGACAATTACTGTGCAATTCGTCCTTTCCCTAAACTATACCTCATTTGGTTTAGAGCATGTTTTATGTGTCAGCTCCCATTAGACTGACTATGTCACATCTAGTCCAAATTATATTAGTTTTTTTCTATGAAACTCATTACCCTGATCAGATATATCCTTGAAGACCTTCTTCAAGATATGTCCACCTCGACTAAGGATATCTAAGTAATTATCTCTACAAGAGGCCATAAGTATACTCTCCTTCTATCATGAGTGGTGAATATGTTATTAACTACTTAACTACCTTCAAATATCTCATGCTATACCCAATCCCCACCCTATAAGCAACCTCTAAGAGGCAACAAGGAATGGAGTCAAAGTATAGGATTCGATATCCAAGATAACTTTGAGTATCTCAAGTCTAAGGATATTTGCACAATTGCTATAATGAGACTATCACTGACATTGAATAGATACCCATATGATTGCCTCATAGCAGGTCATTTAATGTACTTGGCTACTCTAGCAAGTATCTATATGTTAACTCTAAGCATCTCATGTTATCAACTTATGAGATCTGCTACTTGACCTAGTCAAGGAGTATAACATATGATAGTCTATTTGGATTAACAATGTTCTGTCTTGTTAATTTTATGACTAGGGATTATTTAGGTATAAACATAATTGCACATGATAGGAATCTCATCATCGTAATCTCATCATGATTTTCTTCATGTTGTGTTACGTACCAAGGACATCATTAAACGGTCTAAGATCTATATCAAATCATATGCAATAAATACCATATAATAAAAATGCCTTTTATTAATAATAAATGAATGAGTACATCAAGTGCCTAAGATGATTTCCTTTAGGGCACCTCTCTAACATATAAGCTATCATGTAACATCTGTGTATTGTTATTTATAGAAACATACTTTAAACATATCATATAGAAAAGCATGTGCAAAGCCATTGCATTATAAACATAATTGCATATGATAGGAATCTCATCATCGTAATCTCATCATGATTTTCTTCATGTTGTGTTACGTACCAAGGACATCATTAAACGGTCTAAGATCTATATCAAATCATATGCAATAAATACCATATAATAAAAATGCCTTTTATTAATAATAAATGAATGAGTACATCAAGTGCCTAAGATGATTTCCTTTAGGGCACCTCTCTAACATATAAGCTATCATGTAACATCTGTGTATTGTTATTTATAGAAACATACTTTAAACATATCATATAGAAAAGCATGTGCAAAGCCATTGCATTATAAACATAATTGCACATGATAGGAATCTCATCATCGTAATCTCATCATGATTTTCTTCATGTTGTGTTACGTACCAAGGACATCATTAAACGGTCTAAGATCTATATCAAATCATATGCAATAAATACCATATAATAAAAATGCCTTTTATTAATAATAAATGAATGAGTACATCAAGTGCCTAAGATGATTTCCTTTAGGGCACCTCTCTAACATATAAGCTATCATGTAACATCTGTGTATTGTTATTTATAGAAACATACTTTAAACATATCATATAGAAAAGCATGTGGAAAGCCATTGCATTATAACCATTTAAACATACAACATATATCATTTAAAGCAAGTTTCACGGGCGTGAACTATGTGTTCACGGTCGTGAATGTTCATTCATGGGCACCTCAACCTGTGAACCAAACCATAAACTAAATCGTGAAAGCTTCTATCCATTTTGTGCATATCCTTCATGAGCATGAAGAAATAGCCATGAGTGTGATCTTATTTGTGGGATGAGATTCACAATCGTGAACACCTAATCATGGCTTGAATCTAAGTTTTCCAGTAGTTAACAATATTTAAGACAAGCATTCATTACATGTCACATGCAAGGATCTAAGGATTGTTCTATGACAACCTTTTTCCAATCAACATTCTCATCAGATCATGCATTAACATTGATTAAACTCAAAAGAGCACATAATCATTCAATTCCCCCTTTTCAAACTCACTATGCATATTAACAATCATCTATGATCCATATGTATTCATACATCATTTATTGCTTTTTCCAACCATTTAAGCCATTATCAATCAATATGCTTATGAATGCACATCCAGCATATTTATTACACTTCACAACATGGCATCATTAATAACTCTTATCAAGCATACTCAACATTCAATTCTTATAATATCATAGCATCAACTACTTCCTTTAAACTCATTATAAACCATAGCTAGTATTTAAGACATTCAAGGAATTTAACACATACAACATACCAAATTTGGAATTTAAATACGTATATGTACATATCTCCAATAGAGCCTTAAAAACCAAGCTTCTCTCAAGTTTGCTTATCCTTTTGGTGGATTTCACCACCTTCTCTTTCGACTCTAATCACATATAACATGTATCCATCAACTTTTATAAATAAAAAACTTAGCCTTTGAAATCTATAAAGTTCAAACCCTAACCTTAACCCTCTTATATAACTTTAATCTCACAAAATCTCTTACTAAAGCATATTATAACCTTAATCAACCTTAAAGAGGGCCTATAAACATAAAAACTCATGTTCAATAAAAACCCTAACCCATATGGAAATGGATTTATACCAAAATGGGTTGCACATAGAAAAAGACTATGAAAGCTAATGAATAAGAAGGAGAAGCTTATGAATAAGAAGGAGAAACGTTATTCCTTACCAAGATCAGGAAAACACTGTTGTGAGGAATGATTTCAAACTTCTCTCTTCTTCTTTGGGTTGGCCTCTTTAAGAACAAACCCTCTCAATAACTTGATAATTTTGATTTTTGGTGTTGGTTTGGTGTTTAAGGTGTAAAAATAATATAAAAAAAAAACATAAGACTTGGTGTCTGATAGGAAGAACATTCAAGTTATAGGGTTTCCTTTTAGGTTTAGTTTGTGAGAGAAAGAAAGAACAACTGTTGGGATTTTATATCTATCGATATTCATGGGCATGACAAAACTGTCTACAGATGGTTCATGGTCGTGAAAGTATTGTCACGGGTATGAACAATGTGACATTTTATTTTCTTATTTCTTTTCAACTTTCTCCATATACACAAAACTCTAAAACACACACTTAACTTTCTTTAATCCCTCTTATTTACTAAGCCTAATTAGAAGTGTTACAGGTGCACCTCAAGGAGATACACTCGGCCTAATAAAACCCTGGTTTAGTAAATCTTGCATCTATAATTTCAACTTTTTCATCTCTGAATGTGCAATTCTATATGGAGATATAGATATCGATGTTGTGCCTGGTGTGAGCTCTATGGAGAACTTGACATCCCTATTATGTGGTAATCCTAGTAGATCATATGGAAAGACATATAGGGATATCCTGGAGATCTGGAACTCTTTTCCTGGTGTCAACCATGTGAGCCAAATAAGCCTCACATCCTTTTCGAATCATCTTTTATGCCTTCATCATATAGACAATATATGAAGGCTATGGAAACTTCTCACCTTCTACTACCACTTCTTCTTGTTTTAGAGTCTTAAGAACAATTGTTTTAGATTGGAAATCCACGATTGTCTCATGTTGTGAAAGCCAATCATTACCTAATATGGTATCATACTCATGAAATGACAACCCTATAAGATCTACGGGAAACTCTTTCCTATGCACAAACTTCTGTATACCTGGTTCACAACTACACTGTGGGCTAAAGGGTTTGTGACATCAATCTAGAATTCTAGCTTCTCTATTTCCATACTGTGCTAACTAGCCATGCTCATGCATACATGAGAATGTGTAAAACCTTGGTCTATCAAACAATATAAATCTGAGATGTGTAAAGAAAACATACCCACTATGATGTTTATGGCTCTCTAGTCCTCACAGGCCTTCATCATATATGCCCTACCTAGAGCTCTATTAGATCTCGACCTATTCACTGTCTCTAAAATAGCCTGGCTATATCCTACAAGATCTCCTCATGACTGGTTCCTATTATAAACTAGTGCTAATAATGTTGTCTATGTGGGTGTAGCATTTGCTAACAAAGGGCAATCCCTCCTCATGTGATCTAAGGCTCCACACTTGAAGCAATCCCAGTAATTCGCCTGACACTCCCCTCTGTGATTCCTTTGACATTTCCCACATAAGGGAGCAAAAACCCTAGATGTATGAGTGATGGCGATGGCTGATGTAGTCTTAGAGAGCAGTCCCTTCCTGAAAGAACTAGATTGAATGTGACTCTGTCCTCTAACCTGGGATTGTCCTAAATAGAACTGACATCTCTTGTCGGTAGTCTATGCCACACTAGCTATAGGTCTTCTGGCATTCTTCTATGCTCTTCTCTTCTCTATACTGATAGCTGCAGATACAAGCATTGAAAATTCCACAAGCTGAAAAGAAATGACATGATATCTTATGCCATCATTCAACCCATCCATAAAACAGTGGCACTTATCACTCTTATCCACCAAGAGACTAGTGGAATATCAGCTCAACTGTGTGAACTCTTTCGCATACTCAGAAACTGTTATGCTTCTCTATTGGAAACTCATGAATTCCCTTCTCTTCTCATCTATATAAACCCGAGTACATATTATTTCTTGAACTCTGCAACAAAGTACTCTCAATTAAGAGGTTTTAGGGTCCGAGGCTTCTTTAAAACTGTCTTCCACCACTCATATACATGTTCTTGAAGCAATGATATTGCATACTTGGCCTTTTACTTCTTGACACACTCTAACTCTTCAAAGACCCTCTCAATCTTCTCTAGCCAAACATCGGCAGCGGCAGGATCATCCTCATCTCTACCATGAAAATCAGTAGCTTATCTATCTTCAACTTTGGTGCCTCTAATGGTGGCTGTCGAGCTGGCTGTGGCAGTGCTTGTGGTATGACCTATGGTACGACATGTGCCAACTACTACAAAATATCAGCCATCTATTGCATGATTAGTATAGCACCTAGATTCATTTTTCTAATAGATGGTTGCTAGAGAACTGTGGTAGCACCCAAACCTTGTATACTCAAAGCACTAGGTTGATTAGCAGCCCTCAGATCTTGAGCATTATTGCTCTCGGCAACATCATGTGCTTCTAGCTCTAGCTATACCTTATACTTCTACAAGTTGATCGAGAAAGCCCACATCAGAGACATGAGATGTATTATATATGCATAATAACCTTTAACCCACTTAGGTTAAAAAATGCCTAAACCTAAGCTCCAATACCTAACTAGGATTAATCCGACTAAATGAGTGCGTGCTATAGAAACTGATGTGCAAAAAACCTGTGAATTTTTTTAAAAACTTTTCATATCTTTGGAAAATCCTTTTTCATAAATATTCTCTTTGCATATGAAACCATATTACAATATCTCTTATATATAAAAGTTACCCAAGGAGAAATCCTTTGATCAAAGAGAAAACATCATCATATATATATAAAAGAAATAACTTGTTTAGGGCTCAGAAGGCCATAAGTTTATAAAAATACTGCCTTTACAAAAGTTACAATATATATGTAAATACAAAACATGTATACAGGTAAACAACCAAAATCCCTATGCCATGAACAAAATAAAAAATATGACATATGGTATCACCGACCTGTGTAAGGTCTGAAATGTTGTTTCTGATGTTGGGTTGACTTCTCCTGTTCCACTTCAACTCTATATATAGGTTTCGACCTTCATAGGGAAACACCCATACACTAAGCTACTGAAAGCTTAGTGGTATATATAGGCATAAAAATTCACATGCAATCACACATTAAACAAAATTTTGGCCACATATAAAACATCATGACATGGCAATGAATTCATATTATCAAGTAGATACTTTACCTTATGGGATGAACTAACTCATTGAACATTGACTGTGTATTCTTGTATACTTGTATTCATTTTTAATAACATATAACATATTAACTGTGTATTCTTGTATACTTGTATTCATTTTTAATAACATATAATATATTAATTGTGTATTCTTGTATACTTGTATTCTCGAACATCTTTTTCATTTCATAATGTTCTTAAATCACTTTGATATGATTGATTGATTGATTGCCCAATAACTCTCAACATGGACTATTCAAATACGAATTATGAACAGGAGTGCTCTTCGAGCTTAAGCCACCCTGCCACTATCTATAATCATATGTGCTAGTCAATGGCACTCTCAGAGCTCAAGCCACATTGATGAGTATAAATATATGTGTGCTAGTTGAGGCATCTCAATTCAATAACACTCCTAGAGCTTAAGCCATATTGACAAGTATAAAATTATTGTATCATAATCACTATGGTGTTAAATCCCCTCAATGGTATGCCACCTATCCTACTTCTAGTCCTACTATCGAGTCTAGGTTTTACTTGTTCATATAATCTTTTTATACCTCACCATAACATTTATATCTTATAGCATATATACTTTGATTCCATGTAAACTCGTCATGTAACATTCATGTAATTAGATTCATAAAAGCATACTCTAAACATATCATATATAAAGCATGTGTAAATTCATTGCATTATAATTATTAAACATACAACATATATCATTTAAAGCAGGCTTCATGGGCATTCATAGGCACCTTTACCCTTGAACCAAACCGTAAACTAATTCGTGAAAGCTTTTATCTGTTTTGTACACATTCTTCATGAGTGTGAAGAAATAAGCACGAGCATAATCTTGTTTGTGGAATGAGATTCACTGTTATGAACACCTAGTCATATGCATGAATTTGGATTTTCCAACAGTTAATAGCATTAAAGGCAAACATTCATCACAAGTCACATGCAAGTTTCTAAGTATTGTCGAATGAAAACCATTTCCTATCAACATTCTCATCACATTATGCATTATCATGCTAATCATCAATTAAACTCAAGAGAACACATAACCATTCAATTCTCCTTTTTCATACTCATTATGCATATTAACAATCATTTATGATCTCATATGTTTTAATACCTCATTTATTGCTTCTTTCAACCACTTAAGCCATTATTAATCAATATACTCATAAATGCACATTTATTACACTCCATAACATGGCATCATTGATAACTCTTACTAAGCATACTTAACATTTAAATTTTATAATATCATAGCAATAACTACTTCCTTTAAACTCATTATAAGCAATAGCTAGCATTTAAGGCATTCAAGGAATTTAACACATACAACATGCCAAAATTGGAATTTAAATGCATATATATACATACCTCTAATGGAGCCTTAAAAACTAAGCTTTCTCAAGCTTGCTTATCCTTTTGGTGGATTTCACCACCTCCTATTTCAACTCCTATCACATATAACATTTATCTATCAACTTCTATAGATAAAAAACTTAGCCTATAAAAGCTATAAAGCTCAAATCCTGACCTTTACCTTCTTATATAACTTCAATCTTATAAAATATCTTACTCAAGCATATTATGACCTTAATCAAGCTTGAAAAGGGGGTTTATAAACATAAAAACTCATGTTCAACTGAAACTCTGACCCATATGGAAATGGGTTTCCATTAAAATGAATTCCACATAGAAAAAGACTATGAAAGCTTATGAAGAAGAAGGAGAAACGTGATTCCTTACCAAGATTGAAGGAAACATGGCTGGGAGGAATGATTTGACTCTCTTCTTCTTTCTATAGGTCAACCTCTTTAAGAACACCTCTTTTTAATATTTCTCTCTCACAAGGACTTGTTTAAACTTTGATCTTTGGTGTTGGTTTGGTGTTTAAGGTCTAGAAATCAAAGAAAAACACAAGACTTCGTCTCAGAAGGAAGAAAATTTGAGTTCCAGAGTTTCTTTTTGGGTTTAGTTCATGAGAGAAATAAAGAACAAATATTAGAATTTTATATTTGATAATATTTACGGGCATTACAACCACTGTCACGACCATGTATAAGCTTAAATCCAGAATTTTCATCTCGCGGTGGTTCACGGTCGTGAAAGCATTGTCACGGGAGTGAATATTGTGACATTTCATTTTCTTGTTTCCTTTCAACTCTCTCCATACACCCTAACTCTTAAACACATACTTAACTTTTCTTAGTCCCTCTTATTTACTATGACCTAATTATGGGTATTACAAAATGTATTAATATTGTTGATGCATTTCAATATTATGTTAATGATCCAATTTTGTATGATTTTATTTGTATGATGAAAAATAAATTGTTAAATTATTTTAAATTTATTCATTTGATTAATCTTGTATGTTATGTGTTTTATTCTAGATGTAAAATAGATGGTTTATATGATCATTTGAGTATTTATTATTCATTGTTATATTTAGGTAATGACATTACTAATGATGTAAAAAAATTAACTTGTAATTTATTTATAAAATTTACTTTGATTTATAATATTCTTACTATTACTAGTAGTAGTGACATTACTAGTTAAGGTTCGGGTAAATTAATAAAAATTAAAGGGGATAATCGTTTGATATTGTAAAAACATAAAACAAATCAAGATCATCATCTGGTTCACCAAACTTGATATTTATCTCACAACTATATTTGAGTTTTGTGATTGTATGATAGATAAAAAAACATTTAGTCTTTAATTGGTAGAATTGACATCAAAATACTTATCTGGTACTTTTCTAAATTGCAAAATAATTTTTTTAAGTCTAATTTCAACTGTTGTGCGATAAGTAATATTTTAGATGAGACACAATTTAGCTTAACTCTCAAATCACTAGAACCTCAAGTATGTGTTGATGATTGAATAAAAGCGATAAACAATAAGAAATAGAGAAAAATAAAAATGATGACTACTATGATTTTGCCACTGACTATTCTAATTAAAAAAAAGTAAAATGAGGTAACAATTAAAATTTAAAATGAAAAAAAAACTACATGAAATTTGATTCCTTTAAACCCAAAACAATACGTAGGCAACTTAATTAATGGTAAAAAAATTAAATTTAAGCCCAATTATTAATATTATTATTTTTTAAATATAAATTCGAACTTTTATAATCAAATTGATTATAATTTTAATAATTTATTAATTTATAAAATAAAAATAATTCTTTCTAAATTCCAACTTAAAATTTCTCAAAATCAAATTCTTTTTTTTAATAACAATCTAACTTATTACACAACATCACAAATTAATATTTATTAAGTTAATTTTTTTCTAAAAGTTTTAACTTTTTTATAATTTATTAGTTATAAAAATATATAATTTACACAAATTAATATTTTATAAATTAATATTTTTTTCTCAAAATTTTCATTCTTTCTAACTAACGTATTCCCTATTTTTTTCAGTTATTCCTAACTTAATTTTTCGTGTCTCATTTATAAACAAATTGATAAGTTAAATTATTTTTTTATTTCAAATTCACCCAACAATTAAGTTTAATTTCTAAACTTTAATAATTTTAATTTTATTTATTTATTATGTTAATTATATAATTGTATATTTTTTATAAAAAAAAGAAACAATTGTTGAAATCGTTCATGCCGGTTCTAAACTAGTGCCTCTTCCGTTCCAAGTCAGTCCTAAATATCTAGGATCAATTAATCGGCGGTTTCAAATTGGAACCAACTGGTTCAGAACTATGGTTACACCTACCTTCAGCCTTCAAGGACGTGCTTCATCAAATAAGATTTGATTTAATTTTTTTTTCCATTTTTGTTTTGTAAACACCTATATATAAACTCCTACATATTTAAATAATATACACAATAACTTTTCATCATTATTTTTTAGAGCTTGTTTATACAAAACTTACATACTTATACTTTATAATTATATGTTTACATATTTAATTATACTTTATACTTATAATTTTATATAGATAATAATTTAAATTTTAAATATCACTATTTGTAAACAACTATATATAAACTTCAACATATTTGAATAATATACACAACTTTTCATCCTTCTTCTTTAGAGCTTGTTTTTATAAAACTTACATACTTATACTTTATAATTATATACTTACATATTTATACTTTATACATATAATTTTATATGCATAATATTTAAAATTTTAAATATTATGATATGTATACCTTATTATATATACTATATGATTTTTTAATATATATATATATAACCATTAATATGTTATGTTCTTCATCTCGTGTATAATTCTATATTTCGTAAGAGCGCGAATATGGAGATAAATTGTCAACCTATTTGAGATAAAACAGTTATGTTCTATAGATTTCATCTAAAGGATCAAGTAGTTGAATTCATCACTAAAGCCCAACATCTCCTATTTCTAGCTACGTAAGTACTTGTATCCATTATCCAAATTTGATGTAATTCAAGCTTGTAGGGGGGCTAATGAAGTTAAAAGACGAGCTTGTGCTACCGAGTTTGAACAATAAGTGAATGACCATAAGGCAATTTAATTTGAACATAAGACAACAACAATCAAGCCCAACTGATGGGTAATATCAAAATCCTACCACAGTTTGATTATAATTAATTAATTAATTAGTATTTAACGTAATTTAGTATTCTTTTAAGTTCAAAATTTATAATTAGTTTGTTAAAATTAAGTCATTAATTATTTTCATTGGCGTGATTTTGAGGAATTAATTAGAGTAGATTTTTCACGTGTTGACAGTGTTGTAGCAATTATTCATATCTTTTTTTTAGTGCAATTTATATGAATATCTTTGCATTATTCCATTGAGATATAATATAATTTTATTCTTTTAATTTCTACTGCAATATGTTAATAAAAAATCATGGAACTTATAATATATACTGTTATTACTGTAGGCAAAATACGAAAGAAAGAGCACTGTCTTCGTAACAGCAAATTTCCTGGTCAATTTAGTCACAAAAGGTAATGGTGAAGAGAAGAGAGACCCACTGAAAAAGTAATGAATTTATGAAGCTGAGGCATGAAAGGACACTGGCCTTTAAGGATTTTTAGTCATCCAAGATTCAATAGATTCTATTCGAGCAATTTGCCAGGTAACAGGAATAGCAAATAAATTAAGAATGGAAAAACTCAGCTTTCGTTAAAAGTGGTGCAATATATTAGCCAAATAAAAGAGTATCAGTATCTGCCGAAAAATAGACCAATCAAGTGATTTTTGTTTCTTTGAAATTGAAAAACATATAAATAATTGCCACAGATAATGACCAGGTAAAACTGTTTTCATCTTAAAAGGATATTATTAACGTTAGGGCTATAAAATAGGCCACTACAAGAGTTTAATTTTTTCTGGAAAGTATTTGTTAACGTTAACATTTACCTGTTTTGATTTGATTTTAAAAGGATATTATTTATGTTATTGCTATCAAACCATTATCCTTAGTGGCTATAAAATATGCCACTAAAAGAGTTTAATCTTTTCTGGAAAGTTTTTATTAACGTTAACATTTGTAGGAGGTATTTTAGGTCTTGAATGAGTGATTAAAGAGTAGTATCAAAATACAAATTCTGACACTTAATAATAATAATAATAATAATAATAATAATGATAATAATAATAATTTATAAATCTTTTGAAATATAAAATATATATATATATATATATATATATATATATATATATATATATATACACAACAACAACAACAACCTCACACATATTTCAAAAGATTTAAAGAAAATAATTTTTGTTGGTCAAAACATATATGTTAATACTTTGTATTTGGTGTCTTTTGGACTATAAATTAGACCTAAAAAAATAAGATGTCATACATAATTACTAGTGAAAATTATAGTTTTTATGAACCAAACACTTTTTATTGCATTTTATAATCTTATCAATCATATTACACCCTCACAATTTTGTTGTTCGATGTGGTGTGCGCTAATAGGCCTTGCACGCTCTGGGTAATTCATGAGTGATCTATAAATTTTGCGATAATTTCATAGGAGTGTCTCACTCTGCACTCACATAGGTGATTTCATCAAGTATATTATGCAATTAATATATCATCCATAAGGGATATAAAATTCATTAAGAACCTTTAGCTTCCTCTCATTTAATATAGTCTAGCACTACTCACATCATACGAAAAAGTCAAATTAATTGTGCTAGTAGGACTAACAATTTACTTTTTTATTACCCATATGAACCTTATTCATGGGATCTTCAATCCCAAAGGTTGGGTTACTGCCAATGTTAATCTCTTAAGCTGGCTTAAGTCCCATTTCTTTCGATATTTTAAGAATTAACTTTTTTCCTAAAGGTTTAGTCAGAGGATTGGCCAAATTCACTTATGACTTCACATAATCAATGGAAATTATTCCATCTTTTAATAGTTGTTTCACCACATCATGTCTTAAATGAATTTGTCTATTCTTACCATTAAATGTTTTATTCTTTGGAATAGCAATAACAGCTTAGCAATCACAATGCATAGACACATAAGGTGTTGGTTTTAAACCTAGCATAATATATGTTGAGAAGTTTCTCAACCACTCAACCTCATTGCCAACTAAATCAAGAGTTATAAACTTTGACTCCATGGTGGATCTAGTAATAATTACTTGTTTAGCTGACCTCTAAATAATAGCACCCCCATCAAGAGTGAATACATAACCATTAGTGGAATTTATCTCATCTGAATATGATATCCAGTTAGCATCATTGTATCCTTCTAATATGGTAGGAAATCACCTATATAGAATACCATAATTCATAGTACCTCTTAAATATTTCATCTGTCTGACTAAAGTAGCCCACTGATCACGATTGGAATTGTGTGTATATCTACACAATCTACACACAACATAAGGTATTTTAGGTCAAGAAAAGTTCATTAAATGCAACATACTCCCAATAATTTGTGTATACTCAGACTGTGCAACAAGGTCACCTCGATTTTTCTTTATTGAGTATCAGCATCATATGGGCTAATCACTGATGTGATATCAAAACATCCAAACTTCTTAAGAAGTTTCTCAACATAATGTTATTGAGATAGCATTATCATCCAACCTTATGATTTTAACACCCAATATCACACTTGCTTTACCCATGTCTTTCATATCAAATTTAGAAGCAAGAAACCCCTTAGTTTTAAGTACTATATCAACTCTAGTACCAAAAATAAGCATGTCATCCACATATAAGTAAATAATTACACACTCTCCATCAACAAGTTTTGTATAAATACATTTGTCAACTTTAACAAAAGAAAAACCATTAGAAATCATAACTTGATCAAATTTCTTATGCCACTGCTTAGCTATTTGTTTTAAGCCATATAAGGGTTTAAGCAATTTACAAGCTTAGTTTTCTTGACTAGAAACAACACAACCTTCAGGTTGTACCATATGATTCTCTTCCTCTAAATCACCATTTAAAAGGGTAGTTTTAACATCCATTTGATAAATAATTTTTTTTGAATTGAAGCCAAAACAATCAAAACTCAAATAGAAGAAATTTTAGTCATAGGAGCAACAATATCAAAATAATCAATATTTTATTTTTGAATAAAACTTTTTGCAACCAATCTAGCTTTATATTTTTCAATAGATCCATCTAATTCTTTTAAAAATCCATTTACAGCCTATGGATTTAGCACTATGAGGTAAATCAATCAAAATCTAAGTTTTCTTTTGATTAATAGAATTAATTTCAGTTTTAATAGCTTGTTGCCAAAATACAGAACCAGAAGAAGAAATATCATTAGAAAAAGTTAAAAGGATCGTCTTCTATAACATTAATAATTTGGGCCTAGATGATATCTCGATAATAAAATGAGGTAATTAAATATGGTTAATCATATGAGGGATGATTACATATAGATAATCAAGGGACAAATGTATATTTTGAAAATCATCAAATTCACATATGTGAAGGTATATGTCACAACCATGAATTTGTGGTTCATGAGAATATAAAAAGATATCGTTTTCTCCCTTTTTCTCCAATTTTCAGAAAACCCTCACCCTCTTCTCATTCTTTCTCATGTAGCCACCACCCCACCACCCCTTCTTTCATATTCTTCTCCCTTTTAAACCCTATGGAAACCAAAAACATAAGGGAAAATACAGGGAGGGTTAGATTTTGGAGGAGAATGAAAAACAAAGAGCTAGAGCTTAAAGTACTGGTTTCTGAAATGGGAAAAAAGAGAATAAGAGAATGATCTAGGGAAACCCGCACCCCATTTTGGCTAAAGCTTGGTAAGAAAGGCTCTCTCCTTATCTTTCATTTTTTCTTCTTTTTTTTCATCATTTTTGTATCTTTAAAGACCCATTTCCAATGGGTTAGAATTTGGTTTCAAGTAAGATTTTTAGATGTTAAAAGTCTTCCATTAGACTCATAGATTGATAAAAATGAAACATTGAAGAGGTTTATCGTATAAAAGTGAGATCTTGATGATGTGGCAACCCCCTAGAATCTAAGTCTAGATGACCTCCAAATTAATTCAGAATCAAATCTTGAATTCTAATTAATTGCTAATTGAACCCTTCACCCCTAAATCAGCAAGGAATTGATATCAAAGGGCATAATAAAGATTAGAACACACCACAAGTCATAACTAACCTGATAAGTGAAATAATCCTTAGCATACCAAGGTGTTGAACACATATTTCTTAAAGAAAACTTCTCAAATCTTTATTAATATGTAATATGGTATCATTCACATTTTTGGGAGCTATTTATACCTCTAAATAACCTAAAGTCCCATAAGGGAAAGGAATTCTAAAGATATCTAACCCTAATCCCTCATAGATTGGGATTTACAACTCATCCTATCTAAATTCCTTAAAGTTAGGGAGTTGACAACTAAGTAATATGAATCATTTTCTAATAAGAAAAACTAAATAAAAGACTTAATTTAATTAATGAAATGGTGGCATAAGCTTTATTTTAAATGGCCTAATCTTGATTTAGGCTCTAAATAGATAAATAAGCCTATATTGCTTGAATCCTCATGATATGCATATGCCTCCCCTTGCACATGCCTTGAACATGTCTCTTGCACATGGCCACCACATGACTTCAATATGTCTTACACGTGACCTCCATATGACTTGCACATAACTTTGAAGCTTGAATATGGACTTGTTGGCTAGCCCATTGGGCTAGTTGTGTTGGTCTTCACACACCCAAATGGATGTTATAAGCTTTGGGTTGCCCCATGATGATGTCTCCTCAAGCTTGATCCATTCCACTTCTTTGATGTCTCCTATCACCAAGCTTTGAACATATATTTGCAAGGCTGCCTTAAGCTTATTTGCTCTTGATCTTATAATTAGTCCAAGTGGCATAACTAATCTCCCATCTCCTTGGAGTGAAAAACCATGATCCATGCCTTGGCTTACATCATTCCCTCCCTCCTCAAAATGATTCATCCTCGAATCACCACCTACATTATCAAAAGGAGAAAGGTCAATAACATTAAAAGTAGCTGAAACACCATACTCACCAGGTAAATCAATTTTATAGGTATTGTCATTGATTTTCTCATCTCCTTGAAAGGGTTCATCACCTCTTGGATCTAACTTGGATTTCCTTTGGTTTGGAAATATCTCCTTCCTAAAATGCACCCAAACCCAATCTCCATGTTCAAATTTAATAACCCTATGCCCTTGATTGTCTTTTTGTTCATAACTTTTATTTTTCATCTCAATGTGCTGTTTTGCCTTCTCATGTATGGCTTTAACCAATTCGGCCTTCTTTTGTCCATTTAAGTTAGAAATATCATTCATAGGTAAAGGCAACAAATTAAAAGGAGTTAATGGATTAAAACCATACATAATCTCAAATGGTGAATAACTTGTAGAAGAATGAATGCTTATATTATATGCAAATTCAGCCAAAGGCAAATAATCTTCCCAAATTTTCAAATTCTTTTCAATCACAACATGCAATAAAGAGCTTAAAGTTCTATTAACAACTTTAGTTTGGCCATTAGTTAGAGGATGAGAAGATGTAGAAAATAATAACTTAGTTCCTAATTTTTCCTAAAGAACACGCCAAAAATGAATTAAGAACTTAGAATCTCTATCAGAAACAATTGTCCTAGGTACACCATGCAAACAAACATCTCTAAAGAACAAATCAGCAATATATATAGCATCATCAGTTTTAGGACAAGCAATAAAATGTGTCATCTTGATAAACCTATCAATTACAACAAATATGCTATCTTTACCCCTTTTAGTCCTAGCTAACCCTAATACAAAATCCATTGAAATATTAATCCAAGGTTCGCTAGGGATAGGTAAATGAGTATATAATCTATGAGGTTAAGTCTTATATTTGGTATCCTAAATACCACACAACTAGAACACAAAGTTTCAACATCTTTTTTCATACTATGCCAATAAAAGTGTTCTTGCAAAATGTCAAGTGTCTTAACAATGCCAAAATGACCCATCAAACCACCATTATGAGCCTCAGGCACATACAACTCACGCATGGAACAATTAGGCACACAAAGTTTTTTTCTCTAAACAAGTATCCATCATCCCTATAAAACTTTTGAAAAGCATATTACTCACATGCAACATAAAACATTAGTAAAATCAGAATCAGAAGCATACAAGTCTCTTATATATTCAAATCCCATTAATTTAGAACTCAAAGTGGTAATAAAAGTGTATCTTCTTGATAGTGCATCGACAACCATATTCTCTTTACCTTGCTTGTATTTGATCACATATGGAAATGTCTAAATGAACTCCAACCATTTAACATGACATTTATTCAACTTACCTTAAACTTTTAAATACTTTGATGACTTATGGTCACTATGAATCATGAACTCCTTAGGCCAAAGTTAATGCTATCAAGTCTCTAAAGCCCTCACTAGTGCATACAACTCCTTATCATAAGTGGAAAAATTTAGTTATGCACCATTCAAATTTTCCCTAAAGAAGGCAATGGGACACCTATCTTGTATCAAAATAGCACCAATACCTATCCTAGAGGCATCACATTCAATCTCAAAAGTAAAATTTAAAATCAGAAAAACTCAAAATAAGTGTAGAACAAAGTTTATCTTTCAAAGTATAAAATGCATGTTCCTATGCCTCACCCCACTTAAATCCCACATCCTTTTAATAATTTCAGTTAAACGAGCAACAATGGTACTAAAGTCTTTTACAAACCTCCTATAAAAACTACAAATTCCATGAAAACTCCTAACATCACTTACATTCCTAGGGTTCAACCAATTTTGAATAGCCTCAATCTTTTCCTTATCAACCTTAATCCCATTAGCACTAACCATTTATCCTAAGAATATACCTTTATCCATGCAAAATGTGCACCTTTTAAGCTTAGCAAAAAATCTTTTTGGGCCTCTTTTCCTTCCATTGTTTTTTCTCTCTCAACCTCACTTTTTGCCTTTTCGACCTCTCTTTGCATTTCTTCTTCCATGCTCCTTTTTAGCTTCATTTGATCTTCATACACTTCACTTTGAGTCATAGGAGACAAAATTATTTGCTAACTTCCCATCATAAATGAGTATCTATTTTTATACCCATCATGCATCATATTTCTATCATATTTCCATGGCCTCCCAAGCAATAATAGCCTGCATACATAGGTACTACATCGCAAAACACATGATCAATATATCTTCTAATGGAGAAAGAACTCAAAACTTGCTTATTTACCCTTATTTCTCCATAGTCATTAAGTCATTGTAATCTATAAGGTCTAAGGTGTTTTACACATTCTAGCCCCAATTTATCCACTAAAGTAGTACTAGCAACATTAGTACAACTCCCCCCCATCAATTATAAGACTACAAATTTTACCATTAATCAAACAACTAGAATGGAAGATATTTTTTCTTTGTTCAATGCCATCTTTTTTTACTTGTGCATTAAGTACATGCCTAACAACTAGATTTATCTCCTCTCTAATGGCATGCTTAACTTCAACATCACTACAAGCCTTCAATGGTGGCATGGATTTAGTATCATCTTCACTTTCATATTCAATCTCACCATTGTCTTTCAACATAATTACCTTTTTGTTTAGACATTGAGATGCAATATGCCCATTGTCACGACATCTAAAACATTTAATGTTTCTATGCTTTTCAAAATTGGAAGTAGAAGAAGATTGAGTTTTAGAGGTACCTTTTTGCTCAAATTTACTCTTATCTTCTTTTACCTTGTCTTTGGTTTTATCTTCCTTTTTTGGCCATTTTGAGTTCCAATTTGAGGTAGAACCCGAATATGAAGGCTTATTGGTTCCCTTTTGCTTGAGTTGCTTTTTCACTTTTGTTGCCATGTTCACCATCTCCTCTAACTCAATATAGTGGTGCAATTCAATAACATTAGCTATTTCTCTATTCAAACAAGCCAAGAAATGTGCAATTATAGCCTCCCTATCTTCATTTATATTCACCCTCATTATGGCTATTTCTATCTCTTTATAATAGTCTTCCACACTCTTACTCCTTTAACTCAAAGTTTGGAGCCTTTGATACAACTCCCTATAGTAGTAAATAGGCATAAACCTTTTTCTCATGATTGTTTTCATCTTTACCCACATGGAAATATGTCTCTCTCCATTCCTACGCCTATTAATCGATATTTGGTCTCACCATACTAAAGCATAATCAGTAAATTCCACTACAACTAGTTTCACCTTCTTTTTCTCAAAATAGTTATGACACTCAAAAACTAGTTCTACCTTCCTCTCCCACTCAACATATGCACAAGATCATTGCTTCCTTGAAAATGAGGGGTTTTTATTTTAACACTACCCAAAATTTTATCTACCCTATCCTTTTCATTCCTATACATCTCATGCTCCATTCTCCCTTTATAGCTGCCTTTTTATCTCTCTCTTTCACCTCTACCGCCTCTAACGCCATACCTATTTCTATTATGCTCCTCAAAATCACCAAATTCATCATCAAAATTAGAAGAAGGTGGCGTTGGTTGTCTTATCTTTTTATCTTTGGTTTGACTTTGCATAGAAGATTCACATCCAATGTCATCTAGCTTCTTTTCATATCAATCAAACCGGTCTTGCATGTTTTGAAACATTAGGTCAATCCTCTCAAACTAGTGGTACATAGCTTCTAATGTGTGGAAGGTTTTGTGATCTTCCTCCCTACTTTTGTCTTGTTTGCTTGAATTGGACATAATATAGATAAAAGGACCTCAAACACTCCTTCAAGTGTTTCACTAAAATATTAGAATGGGTTTCACTCGTGTTTCACTCAATTGATGGCTTTTACCCTCTCATAAGCTCACCACTCTTGCCTTTTACCACTTTTGTTCTCCCACTAAGGTATTAGTCCAAATCAAAATCAATCAATTAGATTAGTAATAACAAGCAAAAAGTATCTAATGGAATGTAAAAACAATGAAAAACCTAAGAAAGAAAGAGTAAAAATAAGACTAGAAGCAAATTGATGTAATGAAAGCAATGAAAAGACAAATTTAATATATGCACACACGGATGAAGAGTATGGTGTATGAATGCTTATGTATGTTATTTGAGTAAGATAGGATGCAAAATTAATTAGTTAATGTAAAGGAAAAAAATTGGACAGCAAATAAGAATAGAAAATAAAGAATGCAAAGATTTGACAAAACTAGGAAAATTATGTAAAGCAGTTCTCCTCCCCTAATGGAAACATAACCTTAGACACACAATTTAAAACCCAAATTTATGCCAATTAATCAAAATAAATACCCTCAAGCATGTATTAATCACCAGTAGCACTAATTCCAGAAATATGCAATGAAAACTCCACTATAGTGCTCAATGTGAAACCAATATGATCCAACTATGAACTTCACCCAAAATTTCTCAAAATATCAATTTTTAATTAGTTTAGAGCAAATATATTTAGTAGCAATTTAAACTGATAGGTGTGCAATCAATTGAATCTAAACAACCCCACTTTTGGCTATTTACTTTTATGTGGATGCAATTTTCCTTTGCTATTCATTTTTCCTTTTTTTTTTTGTTATTTATAATATGATCAGAATCAAACTCAAAGTATTTATAACACCAAAATTGCACTAATTAAGCAAAACTTCAATAGCTTGCACAAAAGGGCAGATTCAACCACTATTATATAAACCCTAGTTTTTTGTATTTTTATATTGTAACTTGAGAAAATATAACTAAAATAACAATGCAAAGATAAATTTA
This sequence comes from Triadica sebifera, assembly GCA_023653625.1. Lineage (NCBI taxonomy): Eukaryota > Viridiplantae > Streptophyta > Magnoliopsida > Malpighiales > Euphorbiaceae > Triadica > Triadica sebifera. The sequence goes on from CM042905.1 coordinate 9,402,839, forward strand.
ATTGATTTGGAACCTTTTCTTTGATACCAAAATGATGCAACAACCCCATAGAATCTAAGTTTAGACGACCTCCAAATCAATTCATAATCAAATCTTCAATTCTAATCAATTGTTAATTGAACTCTTTACTTCCAAATCAGCAAGGAATTGGTAACAAAAAGTATAAGAAAGAATTAGAGCATGCCATAAGTCAATACTAACCTAATAAGTGAAATAATCCTTAGCATACCAAGGTGTTGAACACGTCTTTCTTGAAGAAAATCTCTCAAATCTTTGTGAATTATGTAATTTGATGTCATTCATGTTTTTAGGAGGTATTTATACCTCTAAATAACCTAAAGTCCCATAAGAAAAAGGAATCCTAAAGATATCTAACCCTAATCTCTCCTAGATTGGGATTTATAACTCATCCTATCTAAATCCCTTAAAGTTAGGGATTTGACAACTAAGTAATATGAATCATTTTCTAATAAGGAAAACAAAATAAAAGATTTAATTTAATTAATGAGGTAGTGACATGGAATTTATTTTAAATGGCCCACATGCTCATTACATCAAAAGACTAATGGCCCAATCTTGATTTAGCCCCTAAATAGATAAATAAGTCCATATTGCTTGAGTCCTCATGATATGCATATGCCTCCCCTTGCATATGACTTGCATATGACTTTAAAGCTTGAATATGGACTTGTTGGCTAGCCCATTAGGCTAATTTTCTTGGTCTTCACATGCCCAAATAGATGTTATAAGCTTTGGGCCGCCCTATGATGATGTCTCCTCTAGCTTGATCCATTCCACTTCTTTGATGTCTCTTATCACCAAACTTTGAACACATGTTTGCAAGGTTTCCTTAAGTTTATTTGTTCCTGATCTTGTAATTGGTCTAAGTGGCATAACCAATCTCCCATCTCCTTGGCGTGAAGAACCATAATCCATGCCTTAGCTCACATCACTTGTTAAAAAAACCTAAGGTTTATGTATAATGAGTTAATGTTATGCTTGATTAGTGAAGAGGAAGTTAAAACTAAGTGTTTTGATGTTTAAGAGGTCTTACAGATGGTGGAGATCACTTTAAGAGGAAAGTTAAGCCTGGATCAAGCTTGAAAAGATTAAAAGAGACTCCTTAGTAAATGTTAGTACATATGTGTATTCTTATACAATTTGTGTATTGAAGATGTGTAATTGATTTTCTTTAAGATAAAAATACATAATTATTGATATTTGATGTTTTATTGATAATGAGACAAGCATTTGTATGTTAAAGGAATTAAGAAAGGTTTTGGATATAAATATGGTTATAGTTTATATTGGAATGACTTAAGGTTTTAAATGCATAAAAAATAGCATAAAGGCATGAATTTGTGTGTATGTGCACTTGTGTGTTGATAGGAGTTGTTGACATTGGCCAATTTAGAGATAGTGTGTATTATGGCAATATTTTGCTTTAAGCACACAATCTGCATAAGATTTCTAGATTCATGCTCGTGACTACATGTTCACGATCGTGAAATATGAAGAACAAATATGTGATTTTGGACAATAGCTTTCACACCTAGAGTCATAAGTTGATTCACGACCACAAGCCATGAAGTTATGCTTCACTCCCGTGAACCACATGGTTCACACCATGAACAAATGTGACGGCTGTGAATGAGAACTGACATGTATGTTAGTTGACCAAAGGCTTTCATGAGTAGGTTCATAACTTGACTTGCGGGAATTAACCCTTGAAGAGGAGGTTCACGACTGTGAAGATGCTTTCATGAACATGAACCTATATGGAAAAATAATGAAATATATGTAGACAATTCATATGTGAATAAAGAATCTCATTGTGTTATCCTATGACATCTAATATGATAATAATATGCTATGAGTAAGATGTGCATATGTTTTGGTTTGCAATGCTGATTGTATGGAATGATGACTATACACCCATGTCATGACATAATAATGCTAACCATGAAAGAAATCATTGTATGTTATAATGACTATCGACACTAGAACATTATATGAGTATGAGTAAACATAAGAACCATAGTTGAATAAGTATGTTATAAGTGGTAACCATGAATGTACATTACAATACGATGATGAGAACTAAGTATGAATCTTTGTATGAAGCATGAAAACTATAAATGTTAAATATGTTGTTAAGCTTGAATGAGCAAATAAGGTTATGGTCAGTTCACCTTTTTAAAAGAGAAAAGAATATCATAATATATATATATATATATATATATATATATATATATATATATATATATATATGATGATATTCGTATGGGATACAATGTGTGTATTGAAACTGGAAGTAAAACTCATTACTCTAATTTATATCTAGAATAACATAGATGATATGTCATTAAGGGGGTTGACAGTATCGGGAGATAAATGGTAGTAATTGGCTATTTAGCTTTTTAGGACACGAGCCTTAAGTTCAAATGAGCACCATTAATCCAGAGATGCATGCATTAATAATTATAAATTTAGGCAAATGACCAAAGGGGCTTAGGTGAGCACTTTCAGATAGTGGACAGAGTGACTAAAGCTCGGGTGAGAGTATTCCTGATTTATAACTTGTATTCAATTAGTCCGATTTAGAATATTGGACAAAATAAAAAGGAATTGATAAACCAATTTATGGACATTATTGATGAAATGAGTGATATTAATGATATAATTTATATTTTGAATATGTTGGTGCTTTTGAACATGCTAATGTGTGAACTTTGATAGTGAGGTGTGACATGTTTATACATGATTTATGTTATGCCATGATCTAAATTGTCATACATGAGCATGATTAGAAATGTGTATCAAAATAAAATTTATTAAATGAAATAATATGCTTTCATACTATATGCTCAAACATGAGGGTGAAGTTTTAATGGTTACTACATCATTGATTTATCCATGGGTACCATTTTTCAACCGTCAGATAAAAAATCTAATGGTCATATTTAATTTTATAATAATTATAATAATTTAATATTATTTAATGCTCTATTTAGCACTAAGGTTTATGATGGTTACTTATGAAGGCATAATCATTAAAAACTCATATATATATATATATATATAGTGTTGCTATGGTTGATGTTATATATATACACATATGTATTACTAAATATGAGTTGTTTAGTGTGTAGATATTTCTCACATATAGGTTGGAAGCTCAAAAGATAGATGCTGATAGAGAACAATAGCCCAAATGAGAAGTCACAAGGCAGTCACCATTGAGAGGGGGATGATACATCAAGATGTAATTTTATGTTAAAAAGGCTAGGAAAATTTGAAGGTATGTAAACTATTTTAAGTATACATTTGTTAACCTTAGGGCTGAGTGGAGTCCAATACATTATTTTAATGTTATGATATATTTTCATTTATAATTTTTCTTCATATTTTTTCATAAAAGTTTTAAAATAACTATCATAACCATAATGCAACTAATATTAAAAAATTTAAATTTTTATTGGATTTTAAAGTACGGTATTCAAATACAAACTTGTATAGTTGAATTTAATGTGTTCTAATTATATGAAAGAGTGTTACATCTTTAATAATAAAAGTATAAAATTATTTCCAAAAATATATTTCTTTCTTTGTTTATTACTTCTTCTTAATTCCTCAAAAGAGTTTTCAAAAATATTTTTAGTAGGTGCATGAAAAATATTACTAGATTTGAAAGGAAAAATGTGTTCAAAAAATCCTGTATTTTTGTCTCAATAATAATATTAACATCAAGCATATTAGTTTCAAAACAAGAAATCTATATGCAACACTATGTTCCGCATATAAACATGCAATCAGATGTTTTAGAACTAAATTTTCTTTTCTTAGACTCAAGTAACATTACTTTAGCAAGGCACCCCTATAGTTTCAAATATTTAAGATTAGGCGGATAGTCCTTTCATAACTTATATGGTGTCTTACCAATTTTCTTATATGATATATATATATTTGTAAGTGACATGCAGATAAAATAACTTCACCCCAAAGATTATTATAAACTGAAAAACTAACAAGCATAATATTCATAATTTATTTTAAAGTCCTATTTTGCTTTCAGCTATACAATTAGACTCAAGTGAATAAGATAGAGTAATCTCATGAATTATTCTTTTTTTTTCACAAAAATTAATAATTAAAATATATTCACCACCTCTATCTAATCTAAATCTTTTTATTTAATTGATTTTCTACTCTAGCTTTATATAAAAGAAACATATCAAAAGTTTCATCCTTATTTATAAGTAAATAGTTTTTAGTGAACCAATTATAATCATCTATAAAAATAACATAATATTTTTTACCACCTCTTATTATAATTTGTTTTAAATCTCCTAAATCAGTATAAATCAAATTCAATAATTCAGATTCTCTTTGTATAGAAAAATATGATTTCTTAGTTGATTTAATTTCACAATAAATTTCACATTTATTTAGGCATGTGTTATTTATGCTAGAAATTAAATCGAGTGATTGCATTTTATTTATATAACTTGCACTCACATGCCCTTTGTCTAGCATGTTATAAATCAATAAAGTCAATCAAATAAGCAAAAGAAGATGTATTTTTCATTAATAATATAAGAAATATTGAGTACAAAAAGTCCCTAGTTACAATAACATTGCCTGCAAAAATATTATTCTTCGTCATTACAATCTTATCATATCGAATGACACCTTAACTCCAACCTTTTCCAATAGTACTATAGAAATTAAGTTTGCTATAATATTTGGTACATGGGGTATATTATTAAGTGCCAAGGTATTGACAGATATAAGCTTGAGAAGGACTTTCCATTTACTAAGAATATTTGCAGTTTTAGAATCACCAAAATAAACAATTTCTTCTCTATTCTCCACAAAAGTATATGAGGAAAAAGTATATTTGTTGGTGTTAATATGCCTGGTAGCACTAGAGTCTATCACCACCCATTCTTTCACATTGGCCACAAGATTTAACAATGATAAATCTCTTTCACCCAAGTTTGCTTTTAGCTTAAGAGGATTGTTATTTCTCACTCTTTTTCTGCATTGAGATGCATGATAATCTGGCTTTCCATAAACATATAAATTTCCTTTTCTTAAAAAGGTAGTGGAGTTAGTAGCTTTGGGCATGAAACCAAAATTATAAGATTTGTTATCATACCTTTCCTTGGACCAAATTTGCTTTTGAAGTCATCTCCTTAGCCTTGGTTGCTTTGAGTTCCTTTATATTTGTATCTTTAATAATGATATAGGTGATCAATTCTGCAAGCGATAGTTGCTTGTGTTTATACTTCAATTGATGTTTGTAGTTCTTCCATGATTCAGACAGTTTTTCAATTAATATGCTAGCTATAAATTATTCTTGCAATGTAATATTTTCATCTTTCAAGTCCTCCAACAGCTTATGGTATTCATTAATTTGCATTTTAATGTTTTTATCATCTGCTATCTCCCACCTATAATAATTGCCAATCATGAATTTTTGTTTTCCAGCATATTAGGCAGTGTACTTTAGGTTCATAAATTCCCATATTTTTTTGGCTTCCTTGAAAGAACAATAGATATCAAAGAGATCATTAGACAAAGTACTAAAAAAAATATGTGTACATACCTTATTGGCATGAGTCCAAATCTCCATTTCTTTGAATCTGATCATCAGGCTTAGGATTTGTTAAGACAACAATAACTCCACGCATGTGTAGGATAGCAAAAATTAATTCTTGCCACTTTTTGTAGTTTTTTCCTCCAAAGACTTCAATTTTTGAAACATCTGGAAAAAGATTTTGCATATGATAAGGTAGATAGAACTGGAATGCCAACACTAAAGCTAGTAGTGGTAGCACCATTGATAGTAGCATTAAGTATTGCTGAAGGATTAGATGCTGAAGAAGAAGAAGTACTTAAAGCCAAAACAAGTAGAGAGCTCATGTTGATAATAGTTAATAAAAATCCTTCAGATTTAAGGAAATGAAAGAAGAGCACTATCTTCGTAACAACAAATTTTCTAGTCAATTTACAAAAGGTATTGGTAAAGAGAACAGAGACTTGTTGAAAAATTAATGAAATTTTGAAGCTGAGACATGAAAAGACATTGAGCTTAAGGATTTTTAGTTCTTTAGGATTCAACAGCTTCTTCCAGCAACTTATTAGGTAGCAGGAAAACAAGAAATAAGAATAGAAAAAACGGGCTTTCATTTAAAGTGGTGCAATATATTGGCCAAATAAAAGAGTAACAGCATCTGCCAAAAAAATAGACCAATCAAGTGATTTTTGTTCCTTTGAAAAACAAACAAATAATTGCCACAAATAGTGGGCTAAAAACCAGGAAATTTTGTTTTGATTTTAAAAGGATATTATTTATGTTATTGCTATCAAACCATTATCATTAGAGGCTATAAAATAGGCCACTAAAAGAGTTTAATTTTTTCTGGAAAGTTTTTATTAACGTTAACATTTATAGGAGATATTTTAGGCCTTGAATGAGTAATTAAAGAGTAGCACCAAAATACAAATTCTGACACTGAATAATAATAATAATAATAATAATAATTTATAAATCTTTAGAAATATATATATATATATATATATGCACACACACACAACAATTACAAATATTATAAAAATACTTAGTAAACTTAATAATTGATTTTGAGTTCAAATTTTTATCATTGATATTCCGTTTTCTTCATTTTAAATTAATTGATCCTAACATGTTGTATGTTAAAGTTCACATGATTTTGCCCAAAAAAACAAAGAAAATCCTTGAGTCCGAAGATAATTTAGGTTTATAAAGATCAAGTTTTCGAATTGTATATTGGAATATTGGAAATTGCCACCACTTATAAAATGAAAAATATTGGCAAGTTATTTTTGTATTATGCTCGCAAAAATAACCATACTCAGAAACATGAATTAATGACTTTATCAGTTCAGAGGGTGTGCATGATTTGATTTTGATTGCACTGAACTGTTTTTTCCTTTTATGAATTAAACACATTGAACTTAAATAATAAAAATCTATTACCATATCACAGTATATGAAAACATCAAATAAAATAAAACAAATGATATCCCTCATCAAAATATATCCGCACACTTTTCCTTTTCATATTTCCCATAAATATAGTCCAATTTTTTTCTTCTTAAGTTAAGAATATAGTTACACTCTCTACAACTACTTTAAATGTCAATTTTAGCTTTTTGACGCATATTAAAAAAATAATTAATCACTAAGAATTTTATTTTATTTCTAATTGTAATTTACCTCAATACCCTTTTATAAATTATAAAAACATATGTAATTTCATTTTTATAATCTTCTCATTGTACTTTACATCAATATCTTTATATAATTGATATAAAAAGAAAGAAATGCAGTTTTAATAAATAAGGATAAAGTATATATATATATATATATATATTAACAACTATTGATTTCTCAAATTGACATTTGAAGTGAAACAAAAAAAATAAAAAATAAAATCTTAAAATGGACAATTAAAATTGATTTGAGGGACATATTCTCTAATATGCCCTTATTTAACGCGGTTTATTTTTTTTTTTAAAAAAAAAAAATAGGATACTATATATTATGTCCATTTCACTTCAAAGTTTATTTTGAAATCTTCACACAAATTAAGAAAATTATTAATTACTATCAATTTTATAAATTTTTTTATTACAATTTATCTCATTATCCTTTTATCAATATTTAAAAAAAATAGTGTGTTATACCAATAAATAATTTTAAAATAAGAACATATGTATTAAATACTCTCTTAAATTTTGAAATGAACATTTGAAGGAAAATTTAAAAAAAAAAATCAAATATCTCAAGTGAATGGAGATTATTATTATTATTGTTATTATTTATCAATGTCCCATGTAAATGTATAATTTTAATAATATTAATTATTTTTTTAATCCGAATGAAAATATAAATACATCAATCTTTCGGGGACAAAATGATTATATATGCATAATCAACATAAATTGAAGTCCAATTAGGGAAAAAAATTCAATAATTATCTGCATCAAAAGTTGAAAAAAATTATAAGGAAAATTCCATGAACTGGATTTTTTTAAAAATGTTTTTTTTTTCAGTCCTTAGAATTTTCCCCGCTTCAAGTTTTCCAGATAAAATCAAACAAATATCTTCCAGATTTGGATGTCATTAAATTTTGTTTAGAAAACAAGGTAAATGAACCCAATAGCTGCCCACTGGATACACCTGCCATATCTGTTGAGATTTGTAACTTCCCAAGTTCAGAGAAAAGGTCAATCCATTCATTTTTCTTTTCATTATTTTCGAAAAAGAAAATGCATTCATTTATGTTTGTCCAATAGTCTTCAACAAGTTTTGTACTCGTGGCGGGGAAAGTTTATGATTCAGATTTATAACCTGTAATCCTTTTCATAATCTTTATAAATTGTTCATATTCTCTTATTTCATATTTACCTCCGAGCATTAGAGTGTAATAGAGTCTTGAGTCGAGTCAGTATAGTATCAAATTCGAAGTTGACTCAATTAAAAATTTTGATGCTCAAATTCAACTCGAACTCGATCGAATTTTTTTAATTGTTTTAACCTTTACTCAAAAAATATTTAAATTATTCAAGTTCAATTCGATAAAACTCAAATCAATTGAAAATTTCAATAAATAGTGTACACATCTCAATTTAACTCAAAATTAACTTGAGTTAAATCAACTCGATTAAATTTAAATATATTTAAATTTAATTTAAATATTGAGGGTATAAGAATAATTTAATAAATAATAAAAAATAACGACTCGATTAAGCTTGTGAGTCTTACGAGTTAAGTATTGTGATACTCGAATTTGACTCGATAAACTACTCGAGTTTGAATCCAACATGATTAACTCTTAATCAAATTTATAAATTTTACGAGTCGAACTCGAGTAGCTCGCGAATAATTTAACTTGTTTACTCCCCTACCAACTACAACTCTTATACTTGGAATATATATGAATAAATAATTTATTTTATCTTTTATATTCTTCACTTTTTTTTTTTTGATGATGTATCAAAATTTTATATTGTGAGACTCACATAAAAAAATAATATGAATATATATCATCAAAATAATATCTTTAATACTGGATAGTTAACACCAGAAAAAATTAAAGAGAAAACAGTTAGCATTTGTGAAAATGGTCATAAATTTTATAAATGGTTATTATCTTTTCCTATTAATTTACAATTCATAAATAATTAAATAGGATAGATCGATTGGTACAAATACAAATGAATTTTTGAATCAATATATAGTATAGAAATCACATACTATATATATTTATGTAATCTATACTATATTTGTATTTAAATATTTGTTTATATTAATTTACTATAATTATATTAAATAATTAGATTGTCGGGTAAAAAACATACAATAGTTTATCTTTGGCAAATTGTAACAATTGTAACAAAAAAATACAATTGTAACAAAAAATACAATAGTTACCTTTGGCAAATAGTATATAAATGAATCATCTCCTCGAGTCTTCACTACATATATCACTAAGAATACAAATATATAAGAAAGAAAGAAAGAAAGAAAGCTCTGTAGTTTATCTTCACACCTCTTGAACAGAAGCTCTGTGTGTGGTGTTAGAAATCAGAAGAAGAAAGCAAATAAGGTAGGTAGCCATGGTGATGGTGGTAATAACAACAGTAATGATAATATTGATGAGTATAACCATGAAGGTGGTGTACGACACCGTGTCATGTTACTGGCTAACACCGAGACGCATCAAGCATATAATGGAGAAGCAAGGTGTGCGCGGCCCAAAACCTCGCCCTCTTACAGGCAATATCTTAGACGTGACAACCTTAGTCTCTCAATCTACGTCTAAAGACATGTCCCATATTCATCATGACATTGTTGATCGCCTTTTGCCCCATTATGTTGCCTGGTCTAAGCAATTTGGTACTAACCTCTTCATTAATTAATCTTTTTTTTGTTAATTTGATGAAGCTAATTAATTATTTTGTTCACTTTGTTATTTAGGGAAAAGATTTATATATTGGAACGGGATCGAGCCTCGCATGTGCTTAACAGAGACTGATTTGATCAAAGAATTGCTAACAAAGTACAGCAGTAAAGCTGGGAAATCATGGCTCCAACAGCAAGGTTCTAAGCATTTCATTGGGCGTGGGTTGTTAATGGCCAACGGGGACAACTGGTACCATCAGCGGCATATTGTTGCGCCTGCATTCATGGGTGACAGATTAAAGGTTCTTGTCTTCTTTTTTTTTTTTGAGTGAAATTAATTGTTTTTTATATGGGTTTGATTATTGATAATTAATAATTAATGGGTTGGTGTAAATTAAATTGATGAATTATTTTAGAGCTATGCGGGACACATGATGGAATGCACAAAGAAGATGCTGCAATCGCTGCAAAATGCGGTAGAAACAGGGCAAACTGAGTTTGAGATTGGCGAATATATGACTCGGCTCACTGCTGATATTATTTCAAGAACCGAATTCGATTGCAGTTATGAGAAAGGGAAGCAAATTTTTCATCTCTTAACTCTTCTTCAACGTCTCTGTGCTCAAGCAAGTAGACACTTATGCTTTCCTGGTAGCAGGTGAGTCTTTATTCTTTTATCTTTATAATTTTTCACACTTCGTCTGGGAGGAAGGAAAATGTCAAATTTCCCCCCTTTCCCTATCACTTTCCCAAACAAAAAGCTTATTCTTTTGTTTCAAATGAGAAAGATACTTTTTTATTTTTTGCAGATTCTTTCCAAGTAAATATAATAGAGAAATAAAATCACTGAAAATGGAGGTGGAGAGGCTACTAATGGAGATAATACAGAGCAGAAAAGATTGTGTGGAGATTGGAAGAAGTAGTAGTTATGGGAATGATTTGCTAGGAATGCTGCTGAATGAGATGCAGAAGAAGAGAGGAGATGGATTCAGTTTAAATTTACAATTGATAATGGATGAATGCAAGACTTTCTTCTTTGCTGGCCATGAAACCACTGCTCTTTTGCTCACATGGACTGTTATGCTTCTTGCTAGCAATCCTTCTTGGCAAGAAAAGGTTCGTGCTGAGATTAATCAAGTCTGCAATTCTCAAACTCCTTCCGTTGATCATCTTCCTAAACTCTCTTTGGTAAGCTACTTTAATTTTAATTATTATTATTATTATTGGAGAGAATCTTTAAAGTATATAGTAAAAGTTTATAAGAGGAATACTAGATACTCTTTTAAAGAGAAAAAAATTATTTTTGAAAAATGTTGGAGATTCAAATTTTGAATTAGAAAAATGTTTTATAATTTAAGTTTTAAGAGGAATAAGTTGCGGAAAGCTTAATGTTATAAATTTTAAAAATGATTTGTTTATCAAAAGATAGGCCATAAGAGCATGAATTTTTTTTATTTTCTTTAGTAAAAATTTACTTTATACCTAGCTAGATCCTACTTGTAGCTACATGTAGACAATAACTCTGTTTGAAATAAACTGATGTACTTTCAAATTGTTTTCTTCTGTTTGCACAACCTTTTTTTCTTTTTTCTTTAAAATTCTCTGGTCTCTGGTCTCTTTATATATATATATATATATATATATATATATATATATATATATATATAATTGTTGTTGTGGAGTGTTATTGCTCTTTCTGGTTGGATGCAGTAAAATAATGGTAATGATAGTTTCTCAGAGTAGGGCCTTCAGAAACAAAAAAAATTGACACGAATCTAACAAGGGTGTGGTTTATGGCTCTCCACTTTCGAATTTGTTCTTTGCAAATTTGCACAAGGATATATAATTTTAAAAGAAAAGAAGCCTAAGAAACCCAAATTTTTAATCATTCACAGCCTAGCTTAGCAGGCTTTCTTAATTAGTGAAAGAGATTAATTTAATTATACCCATAAAATCCAATCAAATCACTTTCTCATTTGTCATTGCTTAGTTGCAACTAAGTACCATCTTTAATTTGAATGGTCAAGTAGGTTAAAATTTTCAAACTATCTTAAGTTGTGAATGTTAGAGTATTTGATCTGAACCCGTTTAACAGGTCTATTAAAGTAATTAAATTACTCTTTTCTATTTTTTTTATTCCAATTTGTTTTTATTTATTTATTTGTCTTGATGCAGCTAAATATGGTAATAAATGAATCACTAAGGTTGTATCCACCAGCAACGGTGCTACCTAGAATGGCATTTGAAGATATAAAACTAGGAGATCTTCTGATACCAAAGGGACTATCAATATGGATTCCTGTGCTAGCAATTCATCATAGTGAAGAATTATGGGGGAAAGATGCAAATGAGTTCAACCCAGATAGATTTGCATCTAAAACATTTGCACCAGGCAGACATTTTTTACCATTTGCTGCTGGACCCAGAAATTGTATAGGCCAAACTTTTGCTATGATGGAAGCTAAAATCATTTTGGCTATGTTGATTTCAAATTTTAGCTTTGACATTTCAGACAATTATCGTCATGCTCCTGTTATTGTCTTAACTATTAGACCTAAGTATGGAGTTCAAGTTTGTCTTAGGCCTTTAAATCCATGAAATTGATTTTTGAGGTGAGGAGGGAGTTTAAGTTTTGATTAAGATTTTCACAATTATTTTTTCTTTTATTTTTCATTAGGGGGTGGTGGGGTATTTTAGTCCAAGAGATAGACAAGGAATGATGATTTTAAAGATGTACACAAAGTTATTAATAAAATCAATGAAACCAGACAGTCGATTTTGCTTTTAGCTTTATATATATATACACATACACACACATTTATGTATATATAATATGATTCTAATGATGACTATTGCTTCAATGATATGAAATCTCCTTTACAATTAATTAGAAATTTTTTTTTACTTGAAGTTCGACCGGAGATCAATTAGATTTCTTCTTATTGCCTCAATGAGAGGTCAAAACCCTGTAATTAATTAAGGATTATGTAAAGGTAATAATTGCCATTGAGAAAAGACCAGGATGCTCAAAATAAATAAATAAGATTAAAGGCAACCAAAACCAAAAGTGTGGGAAGGTAAAAAGGGTTTCCTCTTTAGTTTTGGTATTTATAACAAATAAGTAATTGTTTGATTCTCCCATCCCTAATCCCATTATTATTCTCATAATGTAAGTGCGCAACTTTTAAATTTTCTCTTTTTTAAAATTAGCCAACTTGCATATTTGACACTATAAAGCGTGGGGTCAGGATCCTTTTTTCTCTGCCAGCCCATTATACTTATACTTGCACCAGTCCTTGATTCTGCTTCGCCCACTATTAATTATTATTATTATTATTATTATTATTATTATAAGAATAAACTAATGTGATTGAAATACATTATGAATACGATATTTTTAAAAATATGATAAATTCACAATAGAAGTCAAATCATACTCACTTGGTGGTTGGTATATTCATAATCTACATGAAAACGAAAAAAGTCTGAATAATTAATATAAAAATAATTAATTAAATAAGGCAAAAAAATCAAGAAAGATAAGTTCCTGCAGACTAACCGTAAGCTCGTGACCTTTTTTGAAGAATATAATTCAAAATAAAATGATATAATACATTGAGCCAACAAAAAGCATGAAAATTATATAAAATCAAATATCTTATGGAATTTTTCATCTACCTTGTTTAGGGGTAACAGAGCTAAACACTCTAACACCCTTAATATTGTAAAAATAATTAGTTAACTAAAGTTCTAATATAATAGAAAAAGCTAATTGTTGGGTGGGTTTGGGTTGCGGTATGAGTAAAATTCAAATGTTATGTTTACAGCTTTTATGAAACTATGTCGTTTTACTTATCATTCTTTTGTTTATTTGCCTATCTTCTGTTTTTTGTTGCTTTTCTATTATTTGCTATTTTTGTGAGCTGGCATATACTCGTAGCTTCCATGTAACAGATATATTTGGGGGTGTAGCCTCTGGTGTAGCTCATGCTTTTCTGTTATGGAATGAATATATCATTTTCTCTCTCTTAGATTCTTCTTTCCCCTCAATTCTCTCTTACCTCATTTCTGCCAATTTTAGCTTGTTCCACTTTTAGTGGGAACATTTGGTATCAGAGCCCGTCGATTCTTGGCCACAATTTCACACTCCTATCTACTCCCATCAATCCAAATCGAGCTCACAGCCATGGCCGTCTCTGAGAACACTCGATCCCAAGACATGAAGAAATTTGAAGAATCCATCCGTAGTATGGTGAATGAAATGCTGCATGAAAACAACCAAAGGCAAGAACAACTGTTCACAGGGGTGGTAAGTGAGCTAAAAACCTTAATTGCTTCCATCAATGTTGTACCACAGAACCCAAACCCTCAATACCAAACTTCATCTTCCAATCCATCTCCTAATGATAACCCAGTATGTAATACACCAACCAATCCTTCTATCCCTTCCCTTATCAACCTTGCCAAACAACCGAACCATGCTTTTAATGGTGATTCCTACCACTTGGCTACTTGATTCACTAAAATAGAATTTCCTCGATTCAATGGGGAAGACATGGAAGGGTGGTTGTTCAAATGTGAACGATTCTTCCAAATCGACTCCACACCTGTAGATGCCTATGTCAAATTGGCTGCAATCCATATGGAAGGTAGGGCCTTACAATGGCATCAATCGTTTGTTAAAAACAGGAATATAGTGGATGACCCACCCTGGGGAGAGTATGTAGAAGCTCTCAAGGGGCGGTTTGGTGAGAATGTTTATGAAGATCCAATGGCGGATTTGAAGGGGTTAATGCAGACTGGCTCTCTACAAGAATACCTAGAGGAATTTGATATTCTTTCTCATAAGGTAACTTTAACCGAAGATTATTCCCTTAGATGTTTTTTAAGTGGCCTTAAGGATGAATTGCGCATCCCTATAAGAATGTTCGCACCAAAATCCTTACAGCAAGCTTATGCTCTAGCTAGGATACAAGAATCATATCTGACAGCTATCAAATCTTCCCGAACTTACTAGAACAGACCTCCCCAGACAGTTGCTTACTTGAACCAAAGCAGCCACTCAGCCAACATAACCTCCCCATTACACTCTAAACCGCCCTTGCTACCCACCCCTACCAATCCCATTAAACAAACCCTGCCAACCACCAAAACAAACTCAACTCCATTGTTACCATTTAATAAACCTACCCCTCCAAGAACTAGAAGGATGACAGATGAAGAACTTAATGAAAAAAAGGGCTAAGAACTTATGCTTCTGGTGTGATGAAAGGTTTACCTCTGGCCACAAGTGTACAAGGAAGCAATTGCACATGGTGGTAATACAAGAAAACCTAGAAGAAGAGCCAGAAGTACCTAAAGAAGCATTTTCATGGAGTTGTGATGACAATGTTGAACTTGCTCTAACACTTTCTCTTCATGCCATGGAGGGCATCAGAGAAAAGGCTTACCAAACCATGAGGATAGTGGGCAGTCAGAAGAGGAAGTCCATACATTTGTTGATTGATTCAGGAAGCACACATAACTTCCTTGATTTGGCAGTAGCTAAAGTACTTGGGTGCAAGCTGCACTCCATTACTCCTGTTGAGATTACAATTACCAATGGGAAAAAGGTGATTTGTGTTCATGTATGCGAGTAGTTCAAATGGGAAATGCAGGGTCAAAATTTTGTTGCGAATTTTTTGGTAATGCCTCTAGGTGGTTGTGAGATAGTCTTAGGAATACACTGGTTGGTCACTCTGGGAAATATTATATGGAATTTCAAGGAACTCAAGATGTCATTTTCTCTAAATGGTCAACCCCACCAACTACAAGGGGTTAATTCTACCACTATCAAGGTAGTGTCAGATGGGGCCATGGCCAAGTTACTACAGCAATGCCCTTTTGTTGCTTATGTCATCCAGCTACAAGAAAGGGAACCAGACCTTGGTGGTATTAATGCTTCCACTGCTGAGACAAACAAATCAGGTTCTGCTAGTGAGGTAAACGATCCTGCACTTATTCAATTATTGTCAGAATTTGAGTTTTTGTTTGAAGAGCCAAAAACATTACCACCATATAGGAGGCAGGACCATAGAATACCTTTGGTAGAAGGCTCCAAACCTGTTAATACTAGACCTTATAAACACTCTCCTATCCAGAAAACTATCATTGAAAATATGATCAATGAGTTGCTCAAAAGTGGAGTCATTCAACCTAGTGTAAGTCCTTTTTCTTCTCCAATAGTACTAGTTAAGAAAAAAGACAATAGTTGGAGGATGTGTATTGATTACAGGGAGCTTAACAAACAGACTATCAAAGATAAGTACCCTATTCCTATCATTGAGGAGTTGTTAGATGAGTTATATGATGCTGCTGTGTTCACTAAGGTGGATCTTTGGTCTGGTTATCATCAAATTAGAATGCACCCAGAAGATATTCCAAAGACAACATTTAGATCCCATGATGGACACTACGAATTTGTAGTAATGCCCTTTGGGCTTACTAATGCACCCTCTACATTCCAAAGCCTTATGAATGAGATTTTTAGGCCATTCTTGAGGAGATTTGTCCTAGTATTCTTCAATGATATACTGGTTTACAGTAGCGATATGCAAACTCATATAGACCATTTAAAGCTGGTATTTCAAAGGTTATAAGAACACAAGCTCTTTGCTAAAAGAAATAAGTGTTTGTTTGGGAAACCTTCAATGGAGTATTTAGGGCACATTATAAGTAAGCAAGGAGTTGCTACTGATCCTAAGAAAATAGAAGCTGTAGTGAGTTGGCCCAGGCCTAAGAATTTGAAGCAGTTGAGAGGGTTTTTAGGTTTATCAGGCTACTATAGGAGGTTCATCAAAGGGTATGGTATTATCAGCAAGCCCTTAACTGAGCTGTTGAAAAGGGACAATTTTGCCTGGACTACAATAGCAGAAACTGCTTTTACTGCCCTTAAAGAAGCTCTTGTCACAGCCCCTGTGTTAGCTTTGCCTTCATAAATAAGCTTTTTGTCATTGAAACTAATGTTTGTGATTATGGCATTGGGGCAGTGCTGATGCAAGAGTCTCATCCAATAGCTTACATCAGTAAGGCACTAGTTCCAAGGCATTTATCTCTCTCAATATATGAGAAGGAGTTGTTGGCTGTAGTTTATGCAGTTAAGAGGTGGGATCACTACATAGCTCACAGACACTTCTTGATTAAGACTGACCACTAAAGCTTGAAATTCTTGCTAGAACAAAAAATTACTACGGCTCACCAACAAAAATACATAGCAAAGTTATTTGTCTATGACTTTGAGATTTCTTATAAGAAAGGCAAATAGAACGTAGCAGCTGATGCTCTCAGTCGTTTACCAGCTTCAAAATTAGCTGTCCTAACCCTTTCCTCTCCAGTAAGCAATCTGCTACCTGAAATTGAGGCTAGTTGGCAAAGTGATGCTTACCTCCAATCCTTGATTGAAGCCCTGCAATCGGGAAGCCTAACTCAAACTCCTTATTCATTGGTTGATGGGTTGTTAAGGAGAAAAGGGAGACTGGTGGTGGGGAATGACTTTGATCTTAAGCAGAAACTAATACAAATTCTACATGACTCATCTGTAGGGGGAAATTAAGGTATACAGGCTACTGTTAAAAGACTTAAATTACTGTTTTATTGGAAGGGGCTAGAGAGGGATGTAAGAAACTGTATCCGGGGTTGTATAATTTGCCAGACATGCAAGCCAGAAAATATCAATACCCCAGGGTTACTGCAACCTTTACCCACACATGAGGGAATCTGGACTGATGTTAGCATGGATTTCATCGAGGGGTTACCCAAATCTCAAGGGAAAGATGTTATCTTGGTGGTAGTGGACAAGCTTAGTAAGTATGCACATTTTATCAGCTTAAACCACCCATACTCTGCTGCAACAGTGGCTCAGTTGTTCCTTGTTAATTTCTTCAAACTGCATGGTACTCCTTCCTCTATAGTAAGTGATAGAGATCCTGTATTCATTAGCTTATTTTGGGGGTGGAGTTGTTGAGATCTACTACCTATCACCCATAGAAAGACGGCCAAACAGAAGTAGTCAACAGGTGCTTGGAAACTTACCTGAGATGTATGACTGGAGAGAACCCTCACAACTAGTGCAAGTGGCTTCCGTTGGCTGAGTGGTGGTATAACACTAACTTTCATTCAGCAATCCAAACTACTCCTTTTGAAGTTGTATATGGTATGCCTCCTCCTATCCACATACCTTACTTTCCAGGAGATTCTAAGGTTGCTGCAGTGGACCAGTTTTTGCAGGATAGAGAAATGGCTTTACAGATTATGAAGTATCATCTGTCAAGGGCACAACAATGAATGAAGCAACAAGCTGACCGGCATAGGTCTGATCGAGTCTTCAACATTGGGGATTGGGTGTACCTGAAATTGTAGCCCTATAGGCAGCTTAGTGTGGCTCACAGAAGAAATGCTAAGTTGGCACCATTGTACTATAGACCATATTGCATAGAAGACAAGGTGGGAACGGTAGCATACAGGCTGAAACTGCCATCAGAGGCAAAAATACACCCAGTGTTTCACGTTTCCCAATTGAGAAAATATGTTTCTCCATACATTACCACTGCTACTCAATTGCCTATACCACCTTATTCACCTCCTACACTTACAGCCATCTTAGACAGGAGATTGGTTAAAAGGGGAAATTAAGCTGCAAATAAGGTTTTAATTCAATAGTTCGATATGCCATCTGAAGAAGCTACTTGGGAATATCTTTTCGATATCTAGCACAGGTTTCCTCACATCAACCTCGTGGACAAGGTTCCTTAAGGAGAGGGAATTGTTATGAGTAAAATTCAAATGTTATGTTTGCAGCTTTTATGAAACTATGTCGTTTTACTTATCATTCTTTTGTTTATTTGCCTATCTTCCGTTTTCTGTTGCTTTTCTGTTATTTGCTATTTTTGTGAGCTGGCATATACTAGTAGGTTTCATGTAACAAATATATTTGGGGGTGTAGCCTCTAGTGTAGCTCATGCTTTTCTTTTATGGAATGAATATATCATTTTCTCTCTCTTAGATTCTTCTTCCCCCTCAATTCTCTCTTACCTCATTTCTGCCAATTTTAGCTTGTTCCACTTTTAGTGGGAATAGGTTGCCCATATGAGATTGACCTAATCCAAAACCTAATTTAATTTTAGAATAAAAGAATAAAAAACAATTATTTTGGAATAAAACTGCTCCTCCCATTATATGCACGTATATTCCTGAAACAAAATACATAAAATTCTATTTACAAAAATTTTCTTTGCATTTTTTTATTACAATCCATCTAAGAGAATCAAATGGTGTTTATACTAGGAATTGAGTCTGGTTCTAGTTAGAATTTTACCGAAGTGTTGAAAATACACCAAATTCGATCAACAATTAAGTATCTGAATCTCCAAAATTTTATCTTGCATTGGTATCAAAACCCCATTTATGTATTTTTTTTTTGTGCTTGAATTAATTGTTGGGTGGATTATATGCAATTGAAACATAAAAAAAATTATCTTAAAAATCTAAAATTGTTCTTTGATTTTCGGGAGCAGAATTTTATTTTATTTTATGGACAATATAAGGCATGGTTAGAAACTCTCATCTCAAGCTTTCCAACAAGTAGTTTTACAAAATTTTCCAATAAGTAGTTGAATTTCTATAAATTTTTGAAGTTTCTGAGCATTTTTAGAGTTAATAATTATGAAAATTTGATTAATTTTCATATTTCAATCTCACTTAATATTATTTGTTGTTTAAATACGTTAGAAACTATCTTAAAACAAAACTAATGTACTAAAGTAGGTAGAGAAACCTTTAAAATGACAAATAGTAAAAAAAGAGAAGACATGCCTCAGAAAGGTGCCACATGCAGTGCATGTGTAACATTAGCGCATCACGTGCCAGATAGCCCACTAATTGACATTTTTTATGGAAATAGTTGGGCCGTATCAAACTAGGTCGATCAATGGGATGCTAGGTCGATTCTTTTGTCCACGTGTCACTGATACGTGACATAGTGTGTCCATGTGGTATTTATTGGTTGGGCCATATGGACCTTAAGCTGACATGTCTGTTTCCATGGCATGTCCGCGTGTCAATGACACGTGGCTTAGTATCTGTCATGTATAACTCATTTATTGGGCCATCTGGATGTTGATGTGGTAGCTTATATGGCAACAAGGTAGTGCGTGTGCAAGCTTGGGTGTCTGTTAATGTGCATGGCGATGAATGAGGCCTGTGGGCAACTTCTGTTTGGCATGTGGAGGCATGTGATATGTTCGCTTGTGATGAAATTTTTTAATTTTTTTAGAATTTAATTTCCCATTTAATGAATGTTTTTTAGATTTTTTAGAGAGCAATTTATGATATTATTGGATAATTAAGTATATGAAATATATAAATGAATATATATACTTTTTTTATATATGTGATTAATGCAAACAAATGTGGTATTTTCATGAGTAGTGGTAGTATTATATTTGCATCTAATATGTGTCTAAATGTGTTGAGTTAAAGAAAGATTAATTCCCAAAATTATATTAAATCCTTAAAATAATTGAAGGTTGAATATTTAGTCATATTATATATTGTTCTTTTTTGTGTAATGTTGTTTTTAATTTTTTTTTTCTATACATGTAGTGAGAGATCAAATGTTTATCATTTTCCTTGTCTAATTTATTGGAAGAGGAAATGAAGGTGTTTAAGAAAAAGATGAGTGACTTACACTTCAACAACATTCAACATAGTTGAAATGGGAGCCAGAGTGCCAAACACAAACAAATACTAGGCGATATAGCAAGTTTATGAATTGATGCCCACAGATGAATAAAATGTCTTATACATTGGTAAAAAGAGAATTTGTTGAGAGAGAACTATCAATTCACTGAGAAAATAAATAAATTAAAAGCAAGATTATGATATATTTAATGTTTAGTAACTATTTGGGTTATATATATATATATATATATATTGTTTCATTATATGGAGAAAAATAAAAGTGTTATTGTGTGAAATATTAGGTTGGTAAATTAGTAAATCTCATCTATTAATATAATTGGCAAATATTTAAATTAAACAATGATAACTCAACTATATCAGTAGGAATTGATTGGATTGTGATATAAGATTTCTATTACTGTTGCTTGTGTTATGTTATTATTAGTTAATTTACGACATTGTAACATGAAAGGAAATTTTGTGATTATGAATTGTACTAATCATAATTATGATTATGGTTTCTAAGTAGTTGAAATGGATGCTACAAAAAATATAGTCACTGATTTGAACCAAAGAGATAAGTAGAATGATAAGAGTTATGAAGTCTGGCATAACATGATTCAATATCTCCTATAGGAGCAAAAAATGTTCGAAATCATCACACAACTAATAGCTAAGCCTTAGCATAGAAGTATTTTTCAATATAGGCATGATATAGAGGTATATCAAACCTACAAGTGCAAAGATATAGGAGCTTGCATTTTGATGTTAAACAGTATGAAAAATGATATAATATTGCACGTTGTGTAATATTCTTGACTTCCCACATATGCATTTTAACATGCATTTCATTTGAACATATATATTTGCATATATTTTACTTGAACACATGCATTTCATATGTATTTTTATAGGGACAAGTTCAAGACACGCACTAGCTATGTGTCTAAGTATTTTGCAATTTTGCTAAATTGCACGTGTCCATTTTACAACTTAGTTGAGGATGACATGAAATTAAAATTTATGTGAATAAAATTATTAGATCAAATTAATAAAGAAAAATAAAAAGAAACAAAAAAAAAGGGAAAGAAAAAGAAAAGAAAGGAAGAAACAAAAAGGGAAAAATGACAAAAGTGAGAAGGTGGGAGGTGGATTTTATCTTCCTCTTCACTATTCTGCCTCCCTCTCTTTAGCTTTGTTTCTTCTTCTTCTTCCACCATTTCAATCTTCTTTTTTTCCTTATTTCACTTAAGTTTTGCAGCAAATTCATCACTTTCAAGTTCATTATTGGTAAGTAATCTTCTCTCGATTGTTCTAGTGTAGGTTTGAACTGTTAGGGTTGTATTGTATCAGTGTTTTGTACTTTGATTTGGATGATCTAATGGACCGAATTTGGAGAAGTTTCAAATATAAAAGTTTTTCATTTATATTTTAGATTTATGGATGTGTAAATATTTTTGCAAAATTTGGTTTATATGAAAAATATTAGCATCTAATTCGAATTGGTCCGAGTGTTAACCCTAGATAAATTAGCTATTGTATCTATTTGTTTTGAATATGATAGAGCCTTTATTTTAAGTATCTCAAAACATAAAAGTTTTAGATACATGTATTATCTATATTTATTCTAAATTTCAGGTTCATATATCTTGTGTATACTAAGTTATGGTGAATGAAATCATGACTATTCCATAATTTGAGTTGTCTGCTTAGTGCCCTGGGCAGATCCAGAAGGTTGTTTAGTCATTTTGAGCTTCTTATAGATAGAATATATAATTTATCAAAATATTAAAGTTATAGGTATATAACTTAGATAAATTTTTGTATAAAATTTACCTTAATATGTTATGTATAGAGTAAGATATGACTTTTACAAGTCATACTAGTCCAGAAGCCAACTCTATTTTGGACCAGTAAAATATTTCTTATAATTTGAGGATCTGAAAGATATAATTAATAAAAGTTATAAACATAACAAATGTTCCATTTTAACATATATAAATGACTGTAAATTTTAACTATGATATGACTTGTATAATGTAATATGTGAGGGACCAATTTGGTACCCTAAAACTACTAAAGGGAAGAAAACAAGGTAGAAAATGGAACACAATTGGAAATTCTACCAAATATTGTACAATGATCCCATTTCTCTAACATTTGAATATTTTATGTAATTATATGTTAAATTTATTTATAAGTAATAATCATATTAATTGGTCAAGTATAGAAAAAGTTATGGGCTAATCATTCTCATAAGATCACACTGCCTCATAAGAAAAATCCTAACTATATATATGAACTATGCACATTAATTTGTTTAAGCCACATTAAGTTTTTCTAGTAATAAATTAATCGATTATATTTTCATATTAGGCTCACAACACATTGGAGACCTATAAACAGGGGATAGATAATAAGTTAAGGATTACAATCAAGGGAGAAATGTGAGTTTAATTATGAAATGATTTCTCTAGTGCATATGAACATTGCTTGCTATGTGAAATATGAATTGATTTGTGATTATATGATTCATATGATTTCCCTAATTTAACCTTGATAAGGAGATGATAGATAATTTGTATCATATATGACATATGTATGGTATATTTGAAGTATATATTTGGTATACGTGATGTATGTATGGTATTTATGTAGTATATGTGAGGCATATGCGTGACATTTGAGGTATATATGAGGTATATGTATGGTATATGTAATAAAGAGACAATGGTTGATGAATACTTAATTACAAATGCATATGCATAAGGACTTAAAAATGTATTGTGACTAGTTAACCAGTATTGTAAGGCAAATGAAGAGGCCTATGGCCTAATAAATGTGCAAATAAAACAAACGATCAATGTAGCTAACAAATACAAATGTTCACATGACAAATGTTCATATGGAAACTTAGGCCAGTATTTGCTTAACTTGGTCACAACAAAATAAAATAAGCAAAGCATAAGCATAAGTAAAAAATAGAGATTATATGCTTTAATTTTACTGGTAACTATATGATATCGATGAATGAAATGAAATACGCAGTATGTATTGGATTTATGATTTTGTTACTATGAATTGCTTAGTACTTTAGAACTTGTTTGATTATTACTTTCACTGAGCTGCAACTCATCAATTTGCATCATTTTTCAAG
Organism: Triadica sebifera; assembly: GCA_023653625.1. Taxonomy (NCBI): domain Eukaryota; kingdom Viridiplantae; phylum Streptophyta; class Magnoliopsida; order Malpighiales; family Euphorbiaceae; genus Triadica; species Triadica sebifera. The sequence continues at coordinate 9,426,667 of CM042905.1, forward strand.
TAAAGAAAAGTGATAGCTCATTTTGATTGGCATATAAAAGACATGGATCAATGGTCACCAGCCAAGCCTCACCACTCTTTCTCCTTACATTCAACACGAACATGAGATCGTGGCATCTACATTTTGGACTTATATGAATGTACATATAACATTACTCAAGATTGGTTTTAAAATGTATAAATGAGTGCAACTCATAATCTTTCATATGTAAAGTTTAAGTCTTAATATATTTGATATATTATGTTGTGGTGAAAACTTCAATGTTAATTTACAGATTCATGAAGTGATATTATGGGATATGATGAAACAAAAAAAAATTTACTATCAATGTTACAGGATCTTATGTCTTATTTGTATGAAATGTGTGATTATTTGACAAATGGATAGCTTTATAGGGTATGATGTTATAGTTTGAAAAGCACTGCTTAGCCTAAACAATTTGGGATGCTGTTAAGATTCAGTATTGTGAAATCTTGATTAAAAGGATACGTTAGTTAACTCTAAAATTTGATGCCTATAAGAAAAATCATAATCATTCTATGTGACAAACATCTTACTATCATGTCTAACATGATAAATGAGTTGAAGGTTGTAGAATATGAGATGACAGATGAGCAATAGGTCCAAGTTGTCATATGCTCCTTTCCAAATTCCTAGAAACAAATGTGTGTCAACCTTACCTATAATGACAATATCAAAATATTTGATGATATTGCTCAACGTGTTTAGCTTGAGGAAGATTGCCTTATCACTAATAAGCTACTGAAGAGACTTATATAACTGAGTCAAAAGGAAAAGGTGTTTCGGGCTCTAGTCGAAAGAAGTGAAAGGGTAAAGAGTTCATACTTGTCATATCGTCTTCTATGGTTTATCTCAACAATGTTGTACTACTCGTGAGCCCTTGTACCCATATTAGGAGTTAGTTCATACTACTCACACATGAATAGAACTATTTGCTTAATTGACCAATTAAGATAATCCAATTGCATAACTTTCCTTAACACTCCGTACCAATCATTCATATTAGGGCTATAATTTTGGCCCTTTATGCAAACCACATTGTTCATTGACATTGTGGTTGCACCATGTCCAATTGTATAAAACTTATATTCGTTGACGAATAACCATTGTATATTGTAACAATTCCCAGAGGACCTTTTATGAGGTCTTTAAAGAAGTCATTGTGAATACCAGATTTTGGATTGTGTGCTTGAAATAATAAGATATAGTATTTTGTACAGCTTAAAAATATGATGTTCAATTAACAATTTGAGAAAAAGAAGACTCATGTAGGCTTTGAACTAAATAAAAAAAGTCAAGCTCAAGTTTAGCATTCACTTATATGGCAGTAATGTTTGGATTGAGTTGTTGCAACATGTCAATGTAAATCCTATCGTTTGATGGAGTTTTTGACATGATATTAAAGATATATATTTTATCTTATAAACATTATCATATATAGGAGATGTTTACATTAGGATACTAACATAACATAAGGTTCTACTTCTTCATAGTTCAACAAAACATAGGAATGACAAGCCTTGTATTTTTGAAAAGTCATATGTCTTGTTTTGGAACGACCAAGTGGACTATTACTATATTTGAAAAATAATGATAGGCTTAGAAGATTGTCCGATGGAATATAATTTCCTCCACCTTCATAATTTTGAGGCATGATCCTTGTTTTTGTTTGTATGTGATTCTCAAAATAGTACCAATAAAATGTCAATGATTACTCAACTAGATATGAATTGCATATCAAGTTTTCTACATGTGCCTTTGTTTTTGACATTGAGTTTCAATATCCAAAGATACATATAGAGTGATATGCTTAGTAAGATATATAAACTAATGAAACGTTATTACATTTAAAGTTGACAATTATGTGACACGATATAATTAAACGACATTACATAATACAGACTTAGACACGATATGATACAAATGCATTTAACATATTATGACACGATTAGATATATTTAAAAATATGTAAAATATCTAATAATTAAAACATTCAATTACCTATTAATATTTTAAAATATACATATAAGCTTATATATAAATAAATTTACAATATATTCTATCAGAAATAATTACATTAATATATGTAAATAAAGATTAACAAATAAGTGATATAATTTATATTAGTACTAATCACATAGAAAATTAAATGTTTAAATTTTATTATACTAATAAATTTTATCATATGTATATATACGTATGTGTATATATTTATATACATGTTTTACTATGCCAAATAATTAATACGTTATAAAAATTAACTATACTTATGAAATATTCACTTTAGTTATTCGTAGTTATATACATTTATGCATATATATTTATAAATATATTAAACGATTACACAATATGAATGACATGTTTAAATGGCACATATAGTGATACAAAATGTATATACGACACAATATGAATTGCTAGCTCTAATTGTGGGCTACACAACAAGGGATAGTCATCCATTTGCACTTACCATAAAAGTATTAAACTCTTACTAATATTGGTGAAAGGTGGAATTAATTATATTAATATATGTCAATAAAAATTAGTAAATTGATGACATAATTTATATTAGTAATAATCGCATAAATAATTAGAAGCTTAAATTTCATTATACTAATAAATTTTATTATGCACACATACATGTATGTGTATTTATATTTATATACATGTTATATTGTACCAAATTATTCATACATTATAGAAAAAAATATATGTTTATGAAATATTAACTTTAGTTGTTTATAGTTATATACGTTTATGTACATATATTTATAAACATGTTAAATAATTATACAATATGAAACAATACGTTTAAATGATATGTATAGTGACACTACGTATTTATACATAACACGATATGAATTATCAACTCTAATTATATCATTATGATTTAGAAGTTAAGTTTGAAGGCGCCCTTCATGGAAAACCCCTCAAACCAATCCATGATTGAAGGATTGAGGCATGGCCAACCGAACAGAATACATCAAGGGATACCAAATGTTGAAAATAACTTAATTAATTTTGTGCACTTGAATGTAGTCTGTAAACAAGACAAATTGGATATACCTATGATTGTATTAAGATATATGATGTTTTTTAGTGCAACAAAAACATAAGATATGCTATCGTTTTCCAATGTTGATTGCCATGAGAAAAAAATCAGCAACATCCACAGACTTTGCAAGCAAAAAAAAAAAACAGAATTATATTAATGGAAAAAGAAATAATATAATTTTCCCTTTTTTTTCTTTCCTTTTCATTCCTTATATTTTCCCATATAATTGAATCCTTATAGATGGAATATATATTTATCAAAATATGAAATTTATAGGGTTATGTCTTACCTAATTTTGATATAAATATAACCTTAATATGTTATATATAGAGTGAGATATAGTCTTCAAAACTCATACTGGTTCGAAAGCCAACTCTGTTATGGACCAATGAAATATTTCCTATAATTTGAGGACCTTAGAGACATAATTAATAAAAGTCTTAAAAGTAAAAATATTCCATTTTAACATATATAAGTTCCTACCAAGTTTCATTATAATCTGACTTACATATTTTAAGATATAAATGACCAAAATTGGTACCCTTAAACTGCCGAAAGACAAAAAATAGGACAGAAAATAGAATACAATTAAAAATTCTACCATAAATTATAAAATATTCTCATTGTAATAAAATTTAGATGTATTGTGAAATTACATGTTAAATTTAATTATAAGTAAGAATCAGATTAATTGGTCAAGTATAGAAAAAGTTATGGACTAAGCAGTTCCGTAAGGTCACAGTGTCTTATAAGAAAAATACTAACTAATGATATGAACTGGGCATATTAATTTGTTTAAGTAACATTAAGTTTTTCTAGTCATAAATTAATTGATTATAATTTCATATTAGACTCATAACAAAGTGGGAACCCACAAGGAAGGGATAGACAATAACTTAAGGGTCCGAATCAAAGGAGAAATGTGAGTTTAATTATCAAATGATTTCTTTAGTGCACATTGACATCGCTTGCTATGTGAAATGTGAATTGATTTATGGTTATGTGATTCATATAATTGTTATGATTTGACCTTAATAATGAGATGATGGATAATTTGTGTCATATGTGGTATATATATAAGTGGTATATTTGAGATATAAATGTGGCATACGTAATGTATGCATGGTATATGTATAATATATGCAAGATATATGCGTAGAATATAAGGTATATATGTGGTATATGTATGGTATATGTAATAAGGATATAATGGTTGATAAATGCTTAGTTACAAATGCATATGCATAATGATTTAAAAAGGTATTATGACTAGTTAATTGACATTGCAAGATAGAAGAAGAGACCTATGACCCAACAATTATGCAAATAAAATAAATGATAAAGCTAGCTAGCGAATGCAAATATCCACATGACAAATATTCACATGGAAACCTGAGACAATATCTATGTAACTTGGTCAAAAAAAATCAAATGAGCATAAGCAAAGAATAGTGATCACATGCTTTAATTTTACTGGTAACTATATGATATTGATGAATGAAATGTTGGATTTGTGATATGTTACTATGAGTTGCTTCGTACTTTCGAGCTTGTTTGATTATTACTCTTACTGAGCCGCAACTCATCCATTTACATTATTTTTTCAAGTAAAGAAAAGTGATGGTTTATTTTGATTGGCATATAGAAGACATGGATCAAATGTCTTCGATCGAGCCTCACCACTCTCTCTCCTTGCATTTCACACGAACATGAAACCATGTTATCTACATTTTGGACTTTATCAGAGTTGACTCTAAAATGTAAATGAATACAACTCGTAAACCTTTAGATGTAAAATTTAAATTTTAAAATATATATGATATATTATATTGTAGTGAAAGCCCAATGTTGAATTGCAAATTTATTAAATGATGTTGTGAGATGTGATGGAAAAAAATTACTATCGATGTTAACATGATCTTAGGTCTTACTAGCATGTCATATATAATTATTTGACACAAGGATAGGTTATATTTAAATATATAAGGTATGATGTTACATATATTTAGTAATATATACATCTTTTCTACAATATTTTATATATTATTATTTATTTTATTTAAGTTTAATTTAAAATATTCAATTATGAATTATAATTATATAATTTAATTTCAAATGCAATTGAAAATTTATTTAATTAATATATCTTAAATTTATTTATTTAATATAATAATATAACTAATATAATATAATATTTTATATTTAAACAATATCAAAACAACATTGTTCCATTTTATCGACACATAATTGTGTCGCTAATATAGAGACGGATATTATTCTGTCTCTATTTAGAGACGGATTAGAAAGTCATTACTATCCAAACGGCGCCGTTTTATATTTATCAAATAATAAACATTGAATTAATTAGCAACGGAAATATGCATCGCAAAATGCTTCATTTAGCTACAAAGTCATATATGTTGCTATATTTCTATTGCTAAACCACCACGATTTGTGCCGCTATTAATTGCCGCCATATTTAATGACAATTTTAGCGACGGAATTATTCCATCTTTATATCTGTCACTGATCTCTATGTAATCCATTGGTATATTATTAAACTTTTAACAAATCATTTTTCTCAGCATTTTCTAGCTATTCCGTAACAAATTAGTGACATATTTTATTTGCCTCTAATTTTTGTCTCTATTTTGGGATTTTCTTGTAGTGTAGCACTTGTATTATCACATTTGATAGGAATGTGATCAATCACTTGACCATAGTCCTTGAGTTATTGTCTTATTTAAAGAAATTGAGTGCAATAATAATCCGTCGCCACATACTCCACTTCGGCGACGGACAAGGCAATGGAAACTTGTTTCTTGCTAAATCAAGAAACTAAATGTTCATTAATAAATTGACAAGTTATGGATGTATTTTTCCGATCTAGAAGACTACTAGCATAATCAGCATCTGAAAAACCAATGATTTGAAATAAAGTGTTCCTAAAATACCATAAGCTTAAGTGCATTGTGCATGAAGATATTTTAAAATCATTTTTACAACATTCAAATGTGATTCTTTGGGATATGATTGAAATCTAGCACACAAACATACATTAAATATTATATTAAGTCTAGAAGCAGTAAGGTATAAAAGAGATCTAATAATACCTCTATATAGCTTTTCATTTATAGCCTTATCCTTCTCATCTTTGTCCAACTTTATTGATGTGCTCATTAGAGTCTTGACACTCTTGCATCCCTCCATTCCAAAGTTTTTCAATAACTCTTTGGTGTACTTAGATTGGTTGATGAAGATGCCCTCTTTGGTTTGTTTGATTTAAAGACTAAGGAAGAATTTGAGCTCTCTCATCATGCTCGTTTCAAACTCCCTATCATATACTTAGCAAAGTCTTGACAAAGAAATTCATTAGTAGACCCAAAGATAATATCATTAACAAAAATTTGAACAAGTAAAATGTCATACTTATGCTTTTTAGTAAAAAAAATGTAGTATTTACATGTCCATTGGAAATCCATTTTCCAAAAGAAATACACTAGCCTTCCATATGAATTTCTTAGAGCTTGTTTTAAACAATACAAGGTTTTAATGAGCTTAAGCACATAATTTGGCAAAGTATGAATTTTAAAAACATAAACTTCATCCTTTATGAAATCATTTAAAAATGCACTTTTAACATCCATTTTAGGAAAACTTAAAATTCATATGACATAGATATGCTAAAATAATCCTAATGGCTTCTAATCTGGCAACTGGAGTGTAATATTCACTAATTTAGGCCTCGAGTCGCACGTGTCGAGAAGTTGACGCGTTTGACTAATCGGAGTCTAAATTCGGATTTTTACAAAAACAAAATGATTAAGTAATGACTAAATTAAATGATAAATGCCTAATTAAGTGATTATATAGTTTAAAGAAGTTAATTTACGGTAAATGACTAAATTGGAAAATTTGATAAGTTTTGGGGTCAAATTGCAATTTACCAAAAATTGGAGGATTAATGAGATTAATTACTAATCAACATATTGATTTTTGGGACATTTTGATAGGCTTGGTCGACCACTCATTGAGGAAGAATGAGATTAATGGGTTCATTAATCCTAATGTTAAGAAATGGTCAAAATGGTGGGTCCCACATGAAGACTTTTGGGTACCCTATTTAAGACTTCCTTTCTTCTTCTTCTTCTCTTCATTTTCTGCCTTCTTCTCTCTCTTCTATACCATTCACGCCAGCCCCATTCCCCTATAGCCAATCTTGAATTCTAGAAAGAGAAATGAAGAGAAGAGAGGGGAAAGAGCAAGACAAGGTGATCTTCATGGTCCATAACTCTTAAGGGAGTTGGAAAGAGCAAGAAAGATGAAGAAAAATCAAGTTTAGTAGAGAGAGAAAATCTCCAAAGTTGTGATCAAGTGAAGAAAAGTGTAAGGTAAGAAGTGATTCTTCTTCTTCATCATCTTTTCTTAAAAGAAGTTTGAATTTTGAGCTCATCCAAGACTTATATGGGAAAAGAGAGAAACTAGGGTTTTAAGAGAGAAAAAGAGAGTTTAGGGTCTTGAAAAAATCAGATGATAATATTGATTTATGATGTTGTAGGAGTTCCAAGTGACAAGGAACAAGCTCTAAGGAGCAAAGGAAAAGAGAAAGCTACCTAGAAGAGTGAAGGAGAAAGATTAAGGTTTGTGCATAACTTAAGGCAATAACCTATTTTTGTTTGAAATAATGCATGCTGAACATGATTTTGATATATGCATTTCAAGAATGATGATGATTATGGCATGAAACCATAGGTTTAGACATGTATGAATGAGATCCTTGTGTGTCATTGAATTAATGATGCATGTTAGAAAATCTTGTATGATCAAGGCATTTACATGTATTGGAAAGTAATAAGTTGAGTAAAGAACCTTAGAAATGCATGACATAGAATTTGGTATGATTTGGATAATATTAGAATGAATGAAAAGTGAATATGTAGATTTCCTGCTGAAAGTCACTGGAGTGACTATTGAGTCATGGCCGTGAACTTGAGGGTTCAACGGTTGTGACTGATTGTTTGACGGTTGTGACTTATGTGCAGAAATGGTACTATTCATTCCAGAAGCATTCACGGATTGGAATAACGGAAGTGAACTTATTCACGGGCATGAATGAGTAATCACGACCATGAATGGTTTTGGGCAATTCATTCCAGTAGCATTCACAGCTTGGGATTACGGGCGTGAACTAATTCACGGGCGTGAAATTAGTAATCACGGCTGTGAATGATCTGTATCTGTAATTATAAATGTAGTTATTAAATGAGGAATTAAGGTAAGTAAATGGAAGTTATTGTCTATCCGGGGAAATAATAATATTTATATATATATGTATTGAGGTGAGAACGTGTTGTATTGTGATACGGATGAAATATGTGAATTGACACAGATGATATATGGAATATGATACGGATGAAATATGTAAATTGACACGGATGATATATGAAATATGATACGGATGAAATACGTGAACTAATATAGATAATAAACATGAATATTGATATGGTTGTGATTGGAAGTAAATAGAGATATATGAATTATATGATATTGAATAAGCCCTAGAACAACTACCTAGAACTATACTTAGGATAATTTGGCATGCCAAACAGGGGGGGAGTATGATGAAAACCATTAATGAAATGATTTTCTACGCCGGTAATGGTATGGATTATGAATACTACGCCAGTAATGGCACAAATTATAAATACTACATCGGTAATGGCACGGATTATGAATACTACACCAGTAATGGCACGAATTATGAATAGTATGCCGGTAATGGCACGATTTTCTACGCCGGTAATGACACTTATATGTGCACATCATATTGTCGTGTGGCATTCCTAAATGCCTGGATGGCAACTCCATTATCCTAGTCTAGAGTTCATAGGTGTTGTGGGCTAATATATATATAGAAACAATGGAAAATGGTATACATATATAAATACATGATTGATGATGTAAAAGAAATGTTTATAATTAATGGAATTGAAAATGATATTTGTCATGTATGGAGTCATAATTGTATGAGAAAGGATCATAAGGAATAGAATTGCATGAAAGAACATTAATATGAAAAATGATACATGTTATTGCCTGTTGCATGACATAGTATATTTCCTTATTTATATGCACCCCTAAGCTTAGAGCTTAGCATTGAGTTTTCTTTCCACACAGATATAAAAAGGTAGCTGAAGGCATTAGATAAAGGAAATGGTGATCCTATTCAAGTTAAGCAGCCGAACTTTGAGAAAGTGGGTTACAAGCTTTGAAATTTTTGTATTTGGCTTTTTATATTAAAGAGTTTTAGAGTTTTGTAAAACTTACTTTTAAAGTTTGTTAAGAATTAATTTGATGTTTAAAATTTCTATCTTATGTAAATAAATTGTACTCTTGTTTTTGTTTATATCTATAAATACATGAATGATTGAGAAAATAAAGGTAAATTAATAATAATAGCGATCTGAAGAAGTAAAGAAGACAGACAGTAGCGCTCCCTTATCCGGGCACGTGCAGTTCAGGTGAGGGGGACGCTACAAGTTTTTGGTATCAGAGCACCAGGTTGGTATTTCTGGATTTTGGTATTAAAGCCTGGTTTGGGCGGTTTTGGGTTTTGAAAAGTGAATTTTGAAAATGTTTATTTCTTGAAATGTACCCACAATTGCATTTTTGGAATTGCTGCTTTATTGATTAGGGTTGTTGCCTTTATGTTATAGGTAGGATATGGCTTCAGGATCAAGACGAATAGTAGTAGAAGAAGCTTAGAGTAATGAGCCTTCAGAGGCAAGTGCTTTATCGCAACCAAGTCATCGTCGAGCTGCGGCACCGAGATCTCGTGCCAGCTCACTTCATGAGCATTCAGCTATTAATATGGGTTAGACTGAGCTCATGAGGAACATGATAGATCTGCTACAGAGAGCATCATGATCAGATTCGTCTGGATTACAGTTTGATAGACTTAGGAAATTAGGGGCATCTGATTTCTATGGTAAACGAGAAGATGACCCCTCAGTGGCAGAATTTTGGTTGGAACGAGCATAGCGAGTATTTGATCAACTGCACTGCATAGATGAGCAGAAATATGAATATGCAGTATCTCTGGTACAGGAGCATGCATATGATTGGTGGCGATCTGAATCATATAGTACAGAGGCTCCTGACCCTATGACATGGGAATTCTTTCTAGAAAAGTTTAAGGAGCAGTATATTCCTCCTATTTACACAGACGATAAGAAGAGAGAGTTTCTGATGCTAAAATAGAGGGATATGTCTGTAACAGAATATGAGAGAGAATTCACTCATCTTTGCAAGTATGCTAGTGGTATTGTGTCTACAGTGGCTGATAAATGTCGACGATTTGAAGATGGATTGAGGGATACTATCAAGTTACAAGTTTCAGCCCTACGTCTGATGAGTTTTCCCAGATTACTAGCATCTACTAGAACAGTTGAAAGAGTCTCGACGGCACAACAGCCAGTACAGGTTAGTGGGATTAGTAGACCAGCATCGCAACCAAGTGGAGTACAGTCTAGTGGCAAGAGAGCCAGATCTTTTGGTGGCCAATTCCATGTTGGAGGTTCCAACAGACTTCATTCTTATAGACGGGGACAACCCGTAAGATCTATTTCGTCGGCAGCTAGTGCACCGACATGGACATCCCGTAGGTCTACCACTCTACCAGTATTTCAGCATTGTGGTCGTTTGCACCCAGGAGAGTGTTGTTGGATGACAGGAGTGTTCATGAGATGCGGCTCCAAAGACCATCAAAAAAGAGATTGTCCATTGCTACAATTTAGCAGAGATTCAGGGATTGTTGAGTCAGTACCAATACATACTATGGGACAAGGCAGAGGACAAGGCCAAGGGCAAGGAAGAGGAGGCCATGCAGGGCCAAGCCAGTTCAGATCGGTCACAGTAGAGAGACCTGAAGGTAGTAGAGCTGCTCCAGCAAGAGCTTATGCCATGCGAGGCCGAGAGGAGCAGGATGCACCTGACGTCATAGCGGGTAAATTCCTTCTCTTTGGCTCTTGTATACATGCATTGATAGACCCTGGGTCAACACACTCATACATATGCACACCACCATCAGGTGGAGAGGGTCTAAAACCAGAGACTCTAGAATATGAGATTCGTGTGACTAACCCATTAGGACACAGTGTGCGGGTTAGTAAAGTGTTTAGGGGTTGCCCAGTCGAAATTCAAAGCAGGCAATTTCTAGCAGATCTAATAGAGCTACCATTACACGAGTTCGATGTGATCTTGGGAATGGATTGGCTAGCTCACCATGGGGTGCTTCAGTACTATTTGTAAAGAAGAAAGATGGTATTTTACGTCTTTGCATTGACTACAGGCAGCTTAATAGGGTTACTGTTAAGAATAAATACCCACTGCCTAGGATTAATGATTTATTTGATCAGTTGAAAGGTGCAAGTATATTTTCAAAGATAGATCTTCGATCGGGGTATCATCAACTAAAGATCAAAGAGTCAGATGTATCTAAGACGACATTCAGGACTCGTTATGGTCATTATGAGTTCTTAGTGATACCATTTGGATTGACGAATGCGCCAGCAGTATTTATGGACCTGATGAACCGAGTGTTCAGGCCATATATTGATCAATTTGTAGTTGTATTCATTGATGACATGCTTATTTATTCTAGAGATCGGGTAGAGCATGACCAACATCTTAGAAAAGTATTACAGACTTTGAGGGAGAAACAATTTTATGCAAAGCTATCTAAGTGTGAGTTTTGGTTGGAAGCAGTTAGTTTTCTGGGTCATGTAATTTTAGCAGAAGGTATCCGAGTTGATGCTAGTAAAATCGAGGCTATTCTTAATTAGAAATCACCTCGAAATGTGACAGAAGTGAGAAGTTTTCTTAGATTAGTCGAATACTATAGGAGATTTGTGAAATGATTTTCATCTATAGTGAATCCTTTGACACGACTGCTGCAAAAAGAGGTCTTTTTTAAATGGACAGATAAGTGTCAAGCAAGCTTTGATCGATTGAAGGCAATGTTGACTGAAGCACCAGTTTTGACTCAGCCTACCCTAGGAAAAGACTATGTTGTGTATAGTGATGCAAGTCACAATGGGCTAGGATGTGTTCTTATGCAAGAGGGAAAAGTGATTGCATATGCCTCCAGACAGCTTAAGCCTCACGAACTTAACTATCCGACGCATGATTTAGAGCTTGTAGCAATAGTTTTTGCTTTTAAGATCTGAAGACATTATCTGTATGGAGAAAGATGCTACATTTATACGGACCACAAGAGTCTTAAGTATCTTCCTTCACAGAAAGAGTTGAACCTGAGGCAGCGAAGATGGTTGGAACTGATTAAAGACTATGATTGTGTGATAGACTACCATCTAGGAAAAGCTAACGTGGTTGCAGATGCACTAAGCAGGAAGATTTTAGCTGAGATGCGAGTGGAATCCTCATTAATGCAGAGAATTAAAGATGTCCAAAAACAATATGAGAAGTTAGTAAAGATGGTCGAAGCCTTGAAAAATGGAGAAAAGTCAGAATTTTCTTTGATAGAAGATGGTACCGTGTATTTCAAGAACCAGATTTGCGTGCCAAGTATGAAAGAGTTGAGGTCAGACATTTTAAAAAAAGCTCATGAAATGGTTTATACTATGCACCCAGGTGGGAACAAGATGTACCAAGATTTGAAAGCACAATATTGGTGGTCGGGGATGAAAAAGGATATCACTAAATATGTTGCTAAATGTCTAATCTGTCAAGAAGTGAAAGCTGAGCATCAATTACCCACAAGATTACTACAACCGATTTCCATACCAGAATGGAAGTGGGAGAGGATCACGATGGATTTTGTGTCCATTTTACCAGTAACTCAAAGAAAGCATGATGCAGTGTGGGTGATAGTGGATCGATTGACGAAGTTAGCACATTTCCTACCAGTGCGAATGGACTATACTTTGAACAAGCTGGCTGAGATTTATGTGAATGAGATAGTGAGACTTCATGGAGTACCTGTGTCTATTATCTCTGACAGAGATCCCAGTTTTACATCGCAGTTCTGGAAGAGTCTACAACAGGCTTTGGGAACTCGACCTAATTTTAGCACGACATTTCATCCGCAAATGGATGGACAATCGAAGCTAGTTATTCAGTTGCTAGAGGATATGATGAGATGTTGCGTACTTGAATTTGAGGGAAGTTGGGATCGACATCTACCTCTTATGGAGTTTGCCTATAACAATAGCTATCAAACAAGTATAGGCATGGCTCCTTATGAGGCTTTATATGGAAGAAAGTGTAGGACACCAGTATATTGGACCGAGTTGAATGAGAAAAAGTTGATTGGGCCGGAAATAATTCAACAAACTGAGGAGAAAGTTAAAGTGATCAAGGAAAGGCTAAAGGCAGCACAAGATCGACAGAAATCATATGCCGATTTAAAGAGGCGAGATATAGAATATGCAGTAGGAGACAAAGTATTTCTTAAAGTTTCACCGTGGAAAAAGATATTGAGGTTCGGTAAAAAGGGAAAGTTAAGCCCAAGGTTTATTGGTCCTTATGAAATTCTGGAAAGAATAGAACCAGTGGCTTACCGATTAGCTCTTCCTTTGAAGCTAGACCGAATTCATAATGTGTTCCACGTTTCAATGTTAAGAAGATACCGTTCAGACCCGACCCATGTTATACCAATTGAGGAAATAGACGTACAGACAAATATATCTTATGAGGAAGAACGAGTGGCTATAATAGCATATAAAGAGAAAGTTCTCCGGAACAAGAGAGTCCCTCTAGTTAAAGTTTGGTGGCGGAATCATACAGTTGAAGAAGCCACGTGGGAAAGTGAAGAAGTGATGAAGAAGCAGTATCCCCAGTTATTTAACCCCTAATGAACAGGTAAATTTCGAGAACGAAATTATTTTAAGGGGGAGAGAATGTAATATTCACTAATTTAGGCCCCGAGTCGTACGTGTCGAGAAGTTGACACGTTTGACTGATCGAAGTCTAAATTTAGATTTTTACAAAAAAACTGATTAAGTAATGACTAAATTAAATGATAAATGTCTAATTAAGTGATTATAGAGTTTAAAGAAGTTGATTTACGGTAAAGGACTAAATTGAAAATTTGATAAGTTTTGGGGTCAAATTGCAATTTACCAAAAATTGGAGGATTAATGAGATTAATTACTAATCAACATATTGATTTTGGGACATTTTGATAGGTTTGGCCGGCCACTCATTGAGGAAGAATGAGATTAATGGGTTCATTAAGCCTAATGTCAAGAAATGGTCAAAATGATGGATCCTACATGAAGACTTTTGGGTACCCTATTTAAGACTTCCTTTCTTCTTCTTCTTCTCTTCATTTTCTGCCTTCTTCTCTCTCTTCTATACCATTCACGCCAGCCCCATTCCTCTATAGCCAATCTTGAATTCTAGAGAGAGAAAGGAAGAGAAGAAAGGGGAAAGAGCAAGACAAGGTGATTTAACTCTTAAGGGAGCTGGAAAGAGCAAGAAAGAGGAAGAAAAATCAAGTTTAGTAGAGAGAGAAAATCTCCAAAGTTGTGATCAAGTGAACAAAAGTGTAAGGTAAGAAGTGACTCTTCTTCTTCTTCATTTTTTCTTAAAGGAAGTTTGAATTTTGAGCTCATCCAAGACTTATATGGAAAGAGAGATAAACTAGGGTTTTAAGAGAGAAAAAGAGAGTTTAGGGTATTAAAAAATCAGATGATAATAATGATTTATGATGTTGTAGGAGTTCCAAGTGACAAGGAACAAGCTCTAAGGAGCAAAGAAAAAGAGAAAGCTACCTAGAAGAGTGAAGGAGAAAGATTAAGGTTTGTGCATAACTTAAGGCAATAGCCTATTTTTTTTTTGAAATAATGCATGCTGAACATGATTTTGATATATGCATTTCAAGAATGATGATGATTATGGCATGAAACCATAGGTTTAGACATGTATGAATGAGATCCTTGTGTGTCATTGAATTAATGATGCATGTTAGAAAATCTTGTATGATCAAGGCATTTAAATGTATTGGAAAGTAATAAGTTGAGTAAAGAACCTTAGAAATGCATGAAATAGAATTTGGTATGATTTGGATAATGTTAGAATGAATGAAAAGTGAATATGCAGATTTCCTGCTGAAAGTCACGGGCGTGACTATTGAGTCACGAGCATGAACTTGAGGGTTCAACGGTTGTGACTGATTGTTTCACGGTTGTGACTTCTGTGTGGAAATGGTACTATTCATTCCAGAAGCATTCACGGGTTAGAATCACGGAAGTGAACTTATTCACCGGCGTGAATGAGTAATAACGACCGTGAATGATTTTGGGCAATTTATTCCAGTAGCGTTCACGGCTTGGGATTACGGGTGTGAACTAATTCACGGGCGTGAAATTAGTAACTCTGTATCTGTAATTATGAATGTGGTTATTAAATGAGGAATTCTGGTAAGTAAATGGAAGTTATTGTCTATCCGGGGAAATAAGAATATTTATATATATATGTATTGAGGTGAGAACGTGTTGTATTGTGATACGGATGAAATATGTGAATTGACACGGATGATATATGAAATATGATACGGATGAAATACGTGAACTAATACAGATAATAAACATGAATATTGATATGGTTGTGATTGGAAGTAAATAGAGATATATGAATTATATGATATTGAATAAGCCCTAGAACAACTACCTAGAACTATACTAAGGATAGTTTGGCATGCCAAGCAGGGGGGAGTATGATGAAAACCATTAATGGAATGATTTTATACACCGGTAATGGCATGGATTATGAATACTACGCTGGTAATGGCACAAATTATGAATACTACGCCGGTAATGGCACGGATTATGAATACTACGCCGGTAATGGCACGAATTATGAATACTATGCCGGTAATGGCACGATTTTGTACGCCGGTAATGACACTTATATGCGCACCTCATATTGTTGTGTGGCATTCCTAAGTGCCTGGATGGCAACTCCGTTATCCTACTCTGGAGTTCATAGGTGTTGTGGGCTAATATATATATAGAAACAATGGAAAATGGTATACATATATAAATACATGATTGATGATGTAAAAGAAATGTTTATAATTAATGGAAATGAAAATGATATTTTTCATGTATGTATGGAGTCATAATTGTATGAGAAAGGATCATAAAGAATAGAATTGCATGAAAGAACATTAATATGAAACATTATACATGTTATTGCCTATTGCATGACATAGTATATTGCCTTATTTATATGCACCACTAAGCTTAGAGCTTAGCGTGGAGTTTTCTTTCCACGCATATATAGAAAGGTAGCTGAAGGCATTAGATAAAGAAAATGGTGATCCTATTCCAGTAAAGTAACCGAACTTTGAGAAAGTGGGTTACAAGCTTTGAAGTTTTTGTATTTGGCTTTTTATATTAAAGAGTTTTAGAGTTTTGTAAAACTTACTTTTAAAGTTTGTTAAGAATTAATTTGATGTTTAAAATTTCTATCTTATGTAAATAAATTGTACTCTAGTTTTTGTTTATATCTATATATACATGAATGATTGAGAAAATAAAGGTAAATTAATAACAATAGCAATTTGAAGAAGTAAAGAAGACAGGCAGTAGCGCTCCCTTATCTGGACACGTGCAGTTCGGGTGAGGGGGACGCTACACGGAGTATGTGTCTCATCATAATTTATGCTTGCCTATTGGTTGTACCCTTTCGCTTCCAATTTAACTTTGTTTTTAGTGATTTGACCTTGCTCATCTAACTTATTCCTAAAGAACTATTTACTACCAATAATTGGGTAGTCCTTAGGTCTTGAAATTAAGGCCCAAACTTTATTTCTCTTAAATTGATTAGGTTCCTCTTGTATAACAATCACCTAACTCTCATCACTAAAAACTTTCTCATTGGTCCTTGGCTCAATTTAAGAGACAAATAACAAGATTAGAGTTTAAAAACTTAATTTGAGATCGATTACTTACATCCTTAGTGGGATCACCAATTATTTGCTCTATGGGGTGGTTTCATATAAATTTACACTCCCTTTGTAGCTCTTAGGTGATTTGCTCTTGAACTTAAGATGATTGTTCCTCTTGATGCTCCTCTTGATCATCATTATAATTTTTCTTTGAGGTCTCACCATTCTCTTCATTATCAAGATCAAACTTTTCTATTGAACATATAACATCATAAAAAACACTACATTTCCAAGTCCAAGATTACTAAGTTCATAAAAAATATGCACTACAACCAATGATAATTTATTAAAGTCCATATAAGTTTTGCTAGTTGTGGACTATCCTAAGAATATATCTTCATCGGATTTAGAAGAAACTTTTCTAAGGTTGTCCTTGGTATTTAATATAAAACACTTGCATTGAAATACTCTAAGGTATGAGATCTTGGGTTTTCTTCAATTCCATAGCTCAAAAGAGGTTTTATTTAAAATAGGCCATTTGAAAACAAGAATAGAAATATAACACACAGTATTGGTGGCTTCAGTCCAAAAGTAGGTTGGTAAACCATACTCATTGAGCATCGTTCTAGCCATATCTACCTAAATTCTATTTTTCCTTTGAACAATCCCATTTTGCTTAAAATATGGTATTTCACATAATCTGATGAAGATATGGTAACAGATTATGTGAAATACCATATTTTAAACAAAAGTTTTCAAAATGCTCATATTCAAATTCTTTGCCATGATCACTTTTTATTTTTGAAATAAAATAACCCTTTTTCATTTTGAATTCTTTTGGCAAAGTTTTTAAAGGATTCAAAAACATCACTTTTATAAGCTAACAAAATTACCAAACTAACCCTAGAATAATCATCAACAATTACAAAGCATAGTGTTTACCTCATAAACTAGCAATTCTATTAGGTCAAAAAAGATATAGATACAAAAGTTGCAGAGATCTATAAGTACTTACAACATTATTAATCTTGAAAGATGTTTTATGTTGTTTTCCCTTTTGATAAGGTTCACATGTTTTATCTTTGGCAAATTTAACTTTGAGTAGCCCTTCCACTAGCTCTTCTTTACTAAGGCTTTGAATTAATCTCATGTCTACATGCTTAAGTCTTCTATTCCATAGCAAATATTCATAACTAATAGGCATAAGACACTTAGAAGAAAAGTTAATTAACTTGTGTAGGTCAGTTATGTAAGTATTGTTATCTCTATCTCATTTGAATATCTCTTGACCACTTAGGGTGGTTATAAGACATTCATTAGAGCTAAAAGGTGACTTGGTTTCTCTTATCACATAATTAACTCACACTTAAAAGATTTTTCTTTAAACCATCAACAAATAAACATCTTCAATAAAAAAAATATTTAAACCAATTGAACTAATGTCAACTACTTTACCTTGGAATTGTTTCCAAAGGTACCTTACCACCACCAATCTTTTGATTTGGGTTAAAAGGTTCCTATTTCTAGTCATATGTCTTGAGCATCCACTATCCACTAGCCAAGTATTATCCTTCAATGTGGATTTGAGGCACACCTACAAAACAATAATTTAGGATTGATTCTTTGTACCCAAATGAAATTGGGCCCTTAGGAGTTAGCTTTAGAAGGTTCATAATGAGCCTTCCTTACAAAACAATGAATGTTTATGTGCCCAATCTTCATGTAATAGTAACATTGTTTAGATTTAAATTGGTTTTACAACCTTGCATAATGTTTAAGCCTCACTACCTTTTTTGAAGCAACATGTTTACATGAACATATATAAGCATGTGTAGTGGATGATTTTCAAGGTGCACATCTCTTAGATAAAAAGGCATGATTTATCTTTTGAGGTTTCCCTTTTGAGCCATGTGACCCTTTACTACTCTTCTTTTGAGTAAGGGATTTTGTGTGTACTTTTCCTTTAGCCTTTGAGGCTATTATCTCAATAGAAGAGGTTTGTAGAGTGTTAAACTTAACAAATATTGTTCTAGGTGGGGAGGATGATGATGCTCCATTAGAGCCTAAGTTATGTCTCACTAAATGAGATCTTCGAGATACAATTAAGGCATCCAAACTTTTCTTCCCTTTGTGAAATTTAGAGATAGAGTTTCTAAGCTCTTCAATCTCATTTTTTAAAGTATTATTTTCTTTTAGAAAGAATTGGTTAAGGGTTTTGACAAAATTTCATCTAATGAGTTATTTAATGAATCACTAGAGGTTTTTAGCTCTTAAACTACCTTTTAAAGGTCATGAAAATCATTTTTAAGCTTAGAGTTATTTTTCTTGTAAATTTCAATTTGCTTTTTACATCTTTCTATATTTAGGTTCAAAATTTCAATAACAACAATATCATCATCATTAATTAAATCACACAATTTTCATCATAAGGTATAGATGTAGGACATACCTTATCAATGGAGTTGTCCTCAATAGAAATGAAGCACAAGTTAGCCACCTCTTTTTCTTTACCTTTAAGAAAAAATGAGGAGTCATCATGACATGTGGCTTTATGACCCTTTTTTTCATCTTCCTTATTGGGTCTCTTCTTATACTTCTTGAGCTTAGGACACTCCAATTTGATGTGTCCCTTCTTCCCGCACTCATAGCATTTGACATCCTCATTACATTTGTTGGATGAGGAGTTCCTAGTAGTTAATCTTGAGGCATTTTATTTATAACTTCTGATTGAACCATACTTATTGGTAATCATTCTCTTGATCCTCCTTGAGAGTAAGACTATTTTTTCATCTTCCTCATCACTAAGAAGGTCTTCATCTTGAGGCATGGAAGTTGAAGCTTTAAGTACTAAGGGTTTTCCTTTATCTTTTTCTCTTTCAAGCTTCTTGTCTCTTACTAGAGCCATCTCAAGGGTAATAAGCTTACTAATGAGCACATCGGTAGAAATTATGCTCAAATCCTCATTAGCTTTTTCAATACCTGCAACCTTTGAACCATAATCCTCATTGGAAGACTCTTCAAAATCTTGCTATTTACATCTTCCAAATTGTAATGCCTTCCAAGCTTTCTCATGCCATTAATGATGGTAAGAAAATGGTTAGTCATTTCAGTCATGATCTCATTTAGCCTCATCTTAAATAGTTCATATTTAGTGACAAGAAGTTGAATCTTCTTAGACTTCACTTGCTTTATGCCCTTATGGTAGTTCTCCAATGTCTTCCAAATTGAGTAGGTAGTTAGACAATGTTGATTTCTACTGCACACTTCAAGGGATAGAAAGCTTATTAGAATTGTCATGGCTTTCTTGTTTTTTCTATTTGCTCCCTTTTGAAGCTTCATCCAATAATCTATTGGGATGATTTCATCTTCGCCTTCAGTATTTTTTCTTGTTAGAGGTATCCATTCCTTTCGAATGGTATCTCAAATATCTAATCCCTCACTATCAAGGTAGGCCTCCATCCTAAATTTCCAATTAGCATAATTTGCTCCATTAAAGAAAGGTTTGAGACTACGAAATCCTTTATTGACCATGATTCGATCTTTACAAGTATTTGTTAGGCTTGAAGTCTAGACTTAGCTCTGATACCAATTGTTTTCGAAACAATAACCAATAAGGGAGGTTGAATTGGTTGGTAGTTAAAAAATTTGCTTATGCAAATACCAAAGAATTAATAGAGAGGGAAGAAACAATTTAAGAGACACAAGATTTATAGAGATTCGGGTGTTAATAAGCCCTACGTCATCTCTCCAAATGTAAGGGCATTTCATTAATACAAAGTGTTACAAAAGGAGTTTTTCCTAACTCACTCCTAATTATGGTGTTTTACTTTCTTGGCTAACACCTAATCTAGAAAAACTCTTGTGTTTTAATGGCTAACACAACAACCAAATCCTTGTGTTTTAATGGCTCACACAAAAACCATTACGAATATTTCACTTGAAATCTAACTCACTCAATCTCACTATGAAGCAATTGATTACAAGAATGAATACACTCAACAACTAGAAAAGTTCAACAAAACTTAGCAATAATGGTCTACAATAAAGATTTTAAAAAAGATGTTGGAAAATAATAAATACACAAGGCTTTACAAAGATTAGAAGCTCGATAATTGATTTTGTATCCTTTGGAAGTCAGAAATATGTTGTATTTATACTCCCACCGAGAGTATAACTGTTTGGAGTGTATTCAATATGAAAATAGTCATTCAACCATTTTTCCATTCGTGCTTGACATATTTATCTTTCCAAATTCACGGGCATGACTAAACTTTCACAGGCTTGAATGTTCTTGGTAAAACCTTGACTGAAGTCATGAAGATAGTCATGAAACAATCTATCCAGATTTGCATCATCCTTCACGGACATCACAAAGTGTTGATGGGAGTGACAATTCGTACTTCACAAATAGGCCAATTCTTCACAACCATGAATATTTAAATATGAAATTTTGGCGCTGATAAATACTCACGGGCATGACCTGTTCAATCACAGGCATGAAAAGCCTATTTCATGGGTGTGACTGTTTGCTTTAGTGGGTGTGACCAATTTGTTAGAGGCTTGAAAGTCTTATAAATTTTATTTTTTGAACTTCAATTCACTTGAATCAACTGGCTTTGGTGTTTTAAGGAACATTTAAAATGTCACTTAGAATACAAAATTTAGTTAAATTTCTTATTGCCCAATTATTTATTATCATCAAAATTATGGGAATACCCTTCATAATCCAACAATTATTATAAATTAAATTAGAATATTAGATTTAATAGAAGTTATATAAAACTAAAGTATAAGATTTAATGAATATATTTAATAAAACATATTAAAACTACATCGTTTTAAATGATGTATGTAAGTAACCCTAAGCTAAACTTAGCTTTCTCCATTCTTTCTGTGTCATCGCCCCACCTCTATCTCCTTTCGCTCTTCATCCCTCTTTTTTATTTATTTTTTTATTTTTACTCTATTCTCATCTACGGGCTAGTTGTTTTCCATCTCACTGTCATAAAGAATGAGCCTTCGTAACCACTATCATCATATGCAACAAAGAAGCCTATGTCACCAATAAATAAGTTGCCCTCTGTGCCACTGGTGAAAAACACTACATCTGTAATACCCGATAATTTAGGCCACGGTCGCGGTTGACTGAAATCCGGTGTACCGAACCGATCGAGGTCTAAATTCGGACATGAAAGAAATAAATTAAAATAATAATAAGATGGGAGAAAAATATTTTGGATATTATTAATTGAGAATTTTGAAGTTTGGAATTAAAATTGAGAAAAAAATAATTTTTCGCTGAACGAAATTGGAAATTGCAGTGTTTTTGGCACAGATATTTTAAGAAGGCATAAAAATGGAATATTCTTTATCTAAGGAAAGGAATATTCTTTTGATTAAAATAAAGTAAGAGTGATTTAAATTAATGGACCAATAGGAAGCAAGATTAGTAACTAATCCTAACCACCCACCTAATCCAACTATAAAAAGTCAAATTTCCACTTTTTTAACCATTCTTCTTCTTCCTCACCTTAATTACACCCATTTCTCTCCCTTTTTCTCTCTTTGCCGTGAGCTTCTCCTCCTCCCTTGATGTTCTTCTTTTTGTTCTCCAATTAAAGCAAAGATTAGATGAAAAAAAGTGGGATTAAGGCAAGATCATGAAGAAAGTGAAGTAAAGTGAGCAAAACCAAGGAAGAGGAAGGAAGAAAGGAAGAGAAAAAGAGAGAAAGAAGTTTTTAGCCATTTGGAAGATCTTCAAAGGTGAGTTTAGATTTTCCATCTCCTTACTTTCTTCTTCTCATTTCTTTGAGTTTGGGGTTATTTGCCATTATAGCTAGTAAATTAGGGTTATTAGTATGTTAATGGTGATTAAGGGTGGATTAGTATGATTAGTGTAAAATTTGTTGTTAGGACAAAGAAGTGAACAAACTTTAAACCAAAATCAAAGGGGAAGTAAGGGCAAGGAAAAGGCTATCTAAGAGGAAGAGAAAAGTGAAGAAAAATAGAACTTTGAGGTATGTACATTTGGCAAAAATTCAATGTATAAAAATGTTGATTTTGATTTTGTGATGTGTATGAAATTCTGCATATTTGATTGAGAAATGAATTGGTGATTAAATTATGCCATGAATGTGAAAATAAAGACTAGAAAATGAGGTTGATGCATGAAAATGGAAAATGTATGAATTATTTGATGTGCTGGAAAATTCGTCTTATGAACAGTGTCTAGTGTTTTGATCATAACTTGAGTTCTAGATATCATTTCTGAGTGATTCTTGCTGGATTGGAAAGTTAAGACATAGGGCTTGAACTTTCATTCAGACCATTAGACCTAAATATACCTTAAATTAGGTGAAAAATGGACTCAAACTTTGAACTAGAAATCTGTCCAGAAAAAAAATACTGGGCAGAGTGCATTGAACATAGGTTAGAAGAAAATTTATAACTTTTGCTACGAAATTATTTTTAATGTGATTCCAGTTGAAAATTAAATATAAGACATGTATCTACATTTTTCTAGATGATCACTTGTCCAAATTCCATCGAGAAATGGATGAAAAAGATAGAGAAAAATAAGGCAGAAATCTGCCCAGTAAAATACTGGGCAGATTGCAATGAACGTAGCTTAGGAGAAAATTCATAACTTTTGCTAAAAAATTCGTTTTAATGTGATTCTAGTTGGAAATTAAATTTAATACATTTACTTATATTTTGTTAGTTGATCACATGTCCAAATTCTGTCTAAAAATAGACGAAAAATACAGAGCAATATAAGGCTGAAATGCTGTCCAGAATAAGACTGCTGGTAGAAATGTGTTGATTGTGGATTTTTGTGTTAGAAAATGTATTAAGTGAATTTTTCTTATAGTTATAATGATTAAATGAGCTAATATGAGGTTGTAAAATATTGAATGGGAATGATTGCATTTATATTAATGTTTCCCTACATAATTTATGCAAATATGAATAAAGGTAACAAATGTAATTTAAGCCCTATAACATCTAGTCGAGAACTAGAAATTAGGATAAGTTGGCATGCCAATAAAAGGGTAGAAATGTAGGCACTAAAAATAATAGTGCTGAGTTAAAATTATGTAGGCACTAAAAATAATAGTGCTGAGTTGAAATTTACGTAGGCACTAAGAATTAGTGCTGAGTTCGAAATTTACGTAGGCACCAAAAAGGTGCTGAGTTGTTATTGAAAATGTAGGCGTTAATCGCCGAGTTATAAATAATTATGTGGGCGCCGAGTATACTACCGGAGAGCAGAAACCCTATATCCAGTGTTTAGTTCCGGTCTAAGATGTCGTGGGCTATTAAATAAATAACAAAAAAAAAATGATGTGAAGTATGAAATTGATATTGTAAATTTTATATCTTGTATTGTTAAAATTTCAAGCATGCTTAATGAATAAAATGTCATAATTGATGAATTAAATATTTTTGCATGAAGAAAATAGTGTATTATTAATTGAATATTTGGCCTGCTAAATAGATTAATTGTAGTTTCTAAAATTTCATTTTAGAATTATTATGTAATTATTGGATAGTTGTCAAACGTACCACTAAGCTAGTAGCTTAGCGCGTGTGTTTCACGCGCAGATAAATAGAAGTAGCTGTTCCGATAGGGCGACCGAAGAAGAGGGAACCCCAAGATCAGATTGCAGCAGTCTAGTTCTTTTTGTATGTTTTGAAAATGATGTTGTAAAAATTAAGTTTTAAGAATTTTGTTGATGTAAATTTGTGGCTTGTAATATTTATAAGTAATGGATTTGGTAATTATATATATCTAGAATTATTGTAGTTATATTTTTAAATATCATGGTTTAATGAATAAGTTATTTTGAATCACAATATTCCCATCACTAGATATATATTTAAATGGAAAAAAAAATATGGTGATAAATATTCCGCTAATAATAAACTCAAAAATTGAAATAAAAAAAAATATTTATACAAAATTGAGCGTTGGTTTTAAATTAAATGAGCTTAGTAGCACTTCCATATCCTATTAGCGATTAGTAGGGTAAGGGAGCGCTACATTTAGTGGTATCAGAGCGCCCAGGTTAATGATTCTTAATCAGTGGGTGTAAGATAGAATATGTGACTCATGCATATGCATAAAATGCTGCAATTTTCTGATTTGGGTCCCTTCTTTTGGTTTATAGGTAGATATGGATTCGGAATCGGAACAAGATTTCTCAGAAGATGAACTGAGTAATAGTGCTTCACGCACAGCCAATCCCAGACAACCTCAATCTGTGAGAGATTCCGGGCCGAGTGTAGTAGCTCCTCCGAGAGCAGAGAGACAGGATAATTTAGGACAGGAGCCTCTTATGGAGCAGATAGCTAATTTATTGCAACGGATAGTACAAGCAGTTCCACAACCAGCTCCACCTCCTCCTCCACCTCAGCCAAAACCCTGGATTGATAAGCTGAGAAAATATGGGGCCACAGATTTTATGGGAAGGAGAGAGGATGACCCAGCAGCTTCAGAGTTTTGGATGGAATCCACAGAAAGGGTGTTTGAGGAATTGGAGTGTCCAGAGGAACAGAAGGTTAGATATGCAGTGTCCCTTTTAAAAGATCATGCCTATGATTGGTGGAAATCAATTTTATCAAAGCCCCAGACACCGAAGCCACCTTCCTGGAATTTCTTCAAGGCAGAATTTAGCAAGAAATATGTGCCAAGAGTTTATGTGAATGAAAAGAAAAGGGAGTTTCAAGACTTGAAGCAGGGAAGCATGTCAGTCGCCGAGTATGAGATGGAATTCACCCGACTAAGTAAATATGCAACTGGAATCATCGCTGATGAGGCAGACAGATGCCGAAGATTTGAGGATGGGCTTAATGATGATATTGGGAATATGGTGACCGCCCTTCAGCTTGAGGATTTTGCTACACTAGTATCCTCAGCCATTAGTGTGGAAAAGAGGTCAAAGAGAAAGAGGATAGAAGAGCTACCACGGAGACAGACATTTATCATGGGCCAGACATCAGGTAAAAGGGGGCGGACAGCGCCTAGGTTTTTCCAGTCACAGGGTACTAGATCAAACTTTTCAACTAGGCAAAGCCAGCGGTCGAGGCCAGAGGGATCTACAGCTAGTGCACCAGCTTCGGGTAATAGGAGATTCATATCTGTCACATGTCAACATTGTGGGAGATCACATCCAGGTGATTGCTGGTGGATTACTGGAGCATGCTTACGATGCGGATCTACTGAGCACAAACAGAAAGATTGCCCGAGAGGAAGAGGTACAGGTGGTGTAATATCAGTTCAGCTTCAGAATGTCACTCGAGGCAGAGGCAGGGGACAAGGACAGTCTAGAAGTGGCAGAATTGGGCAGAGTATATCAGAATCAGTGAATAGAGCAGAAGGTAGTCGAGCCCCAGCCCGAGCATATGCCATGAGAGCTCGTGAGGAGCAGGATGCCCCGGATGTGATAATTGGTAAATTTTCTCTTTATGATACTGATTTATTTGCACTGATAGATCCGGGTTCTACACATTCATATTTATGTATGTCACCACCTAGTCACGGTAATATGGTAGCAGAGGAATTAGATTATGATATATTAGTGACCAATCCTTTGGGTCATGGAGTGAAAGTTAGTCGAGTCTATAAAAATAGTCCAATCAAAGCTCAAAATGTAGAATTCCCAGCTGATCTAATAGAGTTGCCATTCCGTGAGTTTGATGCAATCTTGGGGATGGATTGGTTAACTCGGCATAAGGCAGTGGTGGATTGTCAGTATAGGAGAGTGACTTTCAAGAATTCAGGGCAGGATGACGTGATTGTCCTAGGCGAGAACCGACCATACTTGACTAATGTCATTTCTGTGACGAAGGCAAGTAAGCTTATCAAAAAAGGATGTGAAGCATTTTTGGCACATATTGTAGATACCAAAAAGGAGAGTCTAGATCTCAGGGAGATTCCAATAGTATGTGAATATCCAGATATATTTCCTGAGGACTTGCCTGGGTTACCACCTGTCAGAGAGATAGAGTTTGCCATTGATGTTTTGCCAGGCACAGCCCCAATATCGATCACTCCCTACAGAATGGCACCTACTGAACTAAAAGAATTAAAGGTCCAGTTGCAAGAGTTGTTAGAGAAAGGGTTTATCAGGCCTAGTGTCTCACCTTGGGGTGCTCCTGTTCTATTTGTGAAAAAGAAGGATGGCACCTTTCGGTTGTGTATTGATTATCGTCAGTTGAATAAGATGACAATTAAGAACAGATATCCCTTACCGAGAATAGATGACTTGTTTGATCAGTTGAAAGGAGCAGGGGTATTTTCTAAAATTGACCTCAGATCAGGTTATCACCAATTGAGAATTAAAGAATCAGACATTTCAAAAACAGCATTTAGGACTCGGTATGGTCATTACGAGTTCTTAGTAATGCCTTTTGGCTTGACGAATGCCCCAGCAGCATTTATGGATCTAATGAATAGAATCTTTAGGCCTTATTTGGACCAGTTCATGGTGGTATTCATAGATGATATCTTGGTGTACTCTAGAAGCAAAGAAGAGCATAATCAACATCTTCGTATTGTCTTTCATATCTTGAGAGAGAATCAATTATATGCAAAGTTGTCAAAATGTGCATTCTGGTTAGATGAGGTAGCCTTTCTAGGGCATATTGTCTCAGTCGATGGGATCAGAGTCGACACTAGTAAGGTAGAGGCAATCCTCAACTGGAAACCGCCTCGGAATGTGACAGAAGTGAGAAGTTTTCTTGGTTTGGCTGGTTATTATCGGAGATTTGTGAAAGGATTTTCAATGATAGCCTCACCACTGACAAAATTGCTTAGAAAGGAGACCAGATTTGAGTGGTCAGAACGATGCCAGACTAGTTTTGATAAGTTGAAGAAAATGTTGACAGAGGCACCAGTGTTGACACAACCTACTGCGGGAAAAGATTATGTGGTGTACAGTGATGCTTCCCTTAATGGTTTGGGCTGTGTACTAATGCAAGAAGGCAAAGTGATTGCTTATGCTTCCAGACAACTGAAGCCTCATGAGAGAAATTATCCGACACATGATCTGGAACTAGCAGCTATTGTGTTTGCATTGAAAATATGGCGACACTACTTGTATGGTGAGCAATGTTATATCTATACAGACTATAAAAGTTTGAAATATTTGCCTTCACAAAAGGAACTCAATCTGAGACAGAGGAGATGGCTAGAATTGATCAAAGACTACAATTGTATCATTGACTATCAGCCCGGTAAGGCCAATGTGGTTGCTGACGCGCTGAGTAGAAAAACTCTTGCAGGTAAATGTTAAAACTTAAATGTATTAAGTGAAAAAAAAATGGAATAATAAGTTCTTTATATATTATTTTGGCAGAATTGCGGATTCAACCCACATTGATCCAACAAGTAAAGGACAATCAGAAGCAAAACACGAAATTAAAGGAAATCTTTGAAATGGTGAAAAAGGGTGAAAAACCAGAATTTACTATTGAAGCAGATGGGAGTATAAGGCATAAGGGCAGGTTGTGTGTGCCAGACATACCAGAATTGAAACAATATATTTTGAAGGAGGCTCACAACGTTATTTATGCAATGCACCCAGGAAGCAACAAAATGTATCATGACTTGAAGGCATATTACTGGTGGCCAGGAATGAAAAGAGATATCACGGAGTATACTACCAGATGTTTAACTTGTCAGCAAGTGAAGGCAGAGCATCAAGTACCAAGTGGATTATTGCAGTCTATTTCAATTCCGGAGTGGAAATGGGAAAGAGTCACAATGGACTTTGTTTCTGGTTTGCCCTTGACACAAAAGAGGCATGATGCAGTATGGGTAGTAGTAGACCGGCTCACCAAATCAGCTCACTTTCTACCGATCAAGATGGATTATCCACTTAACCGTTTGGCAGAGATCTATGTTAATGAGATAATCCGTTTACATGGTGTGCCAGTTTCAATCATTTCAGATCGAGACCCGCGGTTCACTTCACAATTCTGGAAAAGTTTGCATCAAGCCATGGGTACTCGACTCAATTTCAGCACAGCGTTCCACCCACAAACAGATGGACAATCAGAGAGGGTCATACAGATATTGGAAGATATGTTGAGGAGTTGTGTGATAGAATTTGAAGGCAGTTGGGATAAACATCTTCCATTGATAGAATTTGCCTACAATAATAGTCACCAAGCCAGTATCGGTATGGCACCATATGAAGCCTTATATGGGAGAAAATGTAGAACGCCTCTAGGTTGGACCGAGCTTAGCGAAAAGAAAGTAATGGGTCCCGATCTAGTCCAACAGACAGAGGAAAAAGTCAGAGTAATAAGAGATAGACTGAAAGCTGCTGCTGATAGACAGAAATCATATGCAGATTTAAAAAGGAGAGATATTGAATATACAGTTGGTGACAAAGTGTTCTTAAAAGTCTCACCTTGGAAAAGGATTTTCCGATTTGGAAAGAAAGGAAAGTTGAGTCCTAGGTTCATTGGACCATACGAGGTACTTGAACGCATAGGTCCAGTGGCGTACAAATTAGCTCTACCACCAGAGTTAGACAAGATTCACAACGTATTCCATGTGTCCATGTTGAGAAGATATCGATCAGATCCATCTCATATCATATCAGCAGAACCTATAGAGATACGACCAGATCTAACTTATGAAGAGGAGCCAGTGAAAATTTTAGCTCGAGAAATGAAAGAGCTACGAAACAAAAAGGTACCATTGGTGAAGGTCCTGTGGAAAAATCATAAGTCAGAAGAGGCAACTTGGGAAAATGAAGAGGTGATGAAGGCTCAGTATCCACAATTATTCCACTCCAGCTAAACAGGTAAATTTCGAGGACGAAATTTTTTTTTTAGGAGGGGAAAATTGTAATACCCGATAATTTAGGCCACGGTCGCGGTTGACTGAAATCCGGTGTACCGAACCGATCGAGGTCTAAATTCGGACATGAAAGAAATAAATTAAAATAATAATAAGATGGGAGAAAAATATTTTGGATATTATTAATTGAGAATTTTGAAGTTTGGAATTAAAATTGAGAAAAAAATAATTTTTCGCTGAACGAAATTGGAAATTGCAGTGTTTTTGGCACAGATATTTTAAGAAGGCATAAAAATGGAATATTCTTTATCTAAGGAAAGGAATATTCTTTTGATTAAAATAAAGTAAGAGTGATTTAAATTAATGGACCAATAGGAAGCAAGATTAGTAACTAATCCTAACCACCCACCTAATCCAACTATAAAAAGTCAAATTTCCACTTTTTTAACCATTCTTCTTCTTCCTCACCTTAATTACACCCATTTCTCTCCCTTTTTCTCTCTTTGCCGTGAGCTTCTCCTCCTCCCTTGATGTTCTTCTTTTTGTTCTCCAATTAAAGCAAAGATTAGATGAAAAAAAGTGGGATTAAGGCAAGATCATGAAGAAAGTGAAGTAAAGTGAGCAAAACCAAGGAAGAGGAAGGAAGAAAGGAAGAGAAAAAGAGAGAAAGAAGTTTTTAGCCATTTGGAAGATCTTCAAAGGTGAGTTTAGATTTTCCATCTCCTTACTTTCTTCTTCTCATTTCTTTGAGTTTGGGGTTATTTGCCATTATAGCTAGTAAATTAGGGTTATTAGTATGTTAATGGTGATTAAGGGTGGATTAGTATGATTAGTGTAAAATTTGTTGTTAGGACAAAGAAGTGAACAAACTTTAAACCAAAATCAAAGGGGAAGTAAGGGCAAGGAAAAGGCTATCTAAGAGGAAGAGAAAAGTGAAGAAAAATAGAACTTTGAGGTATGTACATTTGGCAAAAATTCAATGTATAAAAATGTTGATTTTGATTTTGTGATGTGTATGAAATTCTGCATATTTGATTGAGAAATGAATTGGTGATTAAATTATGCCATGAATGTGAAAATAAAGACTAGAAAATGAGGTTGATGCATGAAAATGGAAAATGTATGAATTATTTGATGTGCTGGAAAATTCGTCTTATGAACAGTGTCTAGTGTTTTGATCATAACTTGAGTTCTAGATATCATTTCTGAGTGATTCTTGCTGGATTGGAAAGTTAAGACATAGGGCTTGAACTTTCATTCAGACCATTAGACCTAAATATACCTTAAATTAGGTGAAAAATGGACTCAAACTTTGAACTAGAAATCTGTCCAGAAAAAAAATACTGGGCAGAGTGCATTGAACATAGGTTAGAAGAAAATTTATAACTTTTGCTACGAAATTATTTTTAATGTGATTCCAGTTGAAAATTAAATATAAGACATGTATCTACATTTTTCTAGATGATCACTTGTCCAAATTCCATCGAGAAATGGATGAAAAAGATAGAGAAAAATAAGGCAGAAATCTGCCCAGTAAAATACTGGGCAGATTGCAATGAACGTAGCTTAGGAGAAAATTCATAACTTTTGCTAAAAAATTCGTTTTAATGTGATTCTAGTTGGAAATTAAATTTAATACATTTACTTATATTTTGTTAGTTGATCACATGTCCAAATTCTGTCTAAAAATAGACGAAAAATACAGAGCAATATAAGGCTGAAATGCTGTCCAGAATAAGACTGCTGGTAGAAATGTGTTGATTGTGGATTTTTGTGTTAGAAAATGTATTAAGTGAATTTTTCTTATAGTTATAATGATTAAATGAGCTAATATGAGGTTGTAAAATATTGAATGGGAATGATTGCATTTATATTAATGTTTCCCTACATAATTTATGCAAATATGAATAAAGGTAACAAATGTAATTTAAGCCCTATAACATCTAGTCGAGAACTAGAAATTAGGATAAGTTGGCATGCCAATAAAAGGGTAGAAATGTAGGCACTAAAAATAATAGTGCTGAGTTAAAATTATGTAGGCACTAAAAATAATAGTGCTGAGTTGAAATTTACGTAGGCACTAAGAATTAGTGCTGAGTTCGAAATTTACGTAGGCACCAAAAAGGTGCTGAGTTGTTATTGAAAATGTAGGCGTTAATCGCCGAGTTATAAATAATTATGTGGGCGCCGAGTATACTACCGGAGAGCAGAAACCCTATATCCAGTGTTTAGTTCCGGTCTAAGATGTCGTGGGCTATTAAATAAATAACAAAAAAAAAATGATGTGAAGTATGAAATTGATATTGTAAATTTTATATCTTGTATTGTTAAAATTTCAAGCATGCTTAATGAATAAAATGTCATAATTGATGAATTAAATATTTTTGCATGAAGAAAATAGTGTATTATTAATTGAATATTTGGCCTGCTAAATAGATTAATTGTAGTTTCTAAAATTTCATTTTAGAATTATTATGTAATTATTGGATAGTTGTCAAACGTACCACTAAGCTAGTAGCTTAGCGCGTGTGTTTCACGCGCAGATAAATAGAAGTAGCTGTTCCGATAGGGCGACCGAAGAAGAGGGAACCCCAAGATCAGATTGCAGCAGTCTAGTTCTTTTTGTATGTTTTGAAAATGATGTTGTAAAAATTAAGTTTTAAGAATTTTGTTGATGTAAATTTGTGGCTTGTAATATTTATAAGTAATGGATTTGGTAATTATATATATCTAGAATTATTGTAGTTATATTTTTAAATATCATGGTTTAATGAATAAGTTATTTTGAATCACAATATTCCCATCACTAGATATATATTTAAATGGAAAAAAAAATATGGTGATAAATATTCCGCTAATAATAAACTCAAAAATTGAAATAAAAAAAAATATTTATACAAAATTGAGCGTTGGTTTTAAATTAAATGAGCTTAGTAGCACTTCCATATCCTATTAGCGATTAGTAGGGTAAGGGAGCGCTACATTTAGATGGTACAACTGGTAGTCTCTTACTGAGGCTAAAGGGAGGTTGAGGGTTCGAATCCTGCCTCCAACAACCTACTGTGCAACAGTCGTTGCGGGCCTGAGACTCGGGCTGGTGCACAGTGATGGGTTGGGGGTATTGGGCCATGGACCCCGGCAGCCCGTTGGTCTCAGTGAGACGGCGGGTGGACTCAGTCGTTGCGGGCCCAAGTTCCGGGCTGAGATCCAGCCGTTACAACATCAACATAGCCATTGCCGTTTAGGTTTGTGGCTTTAGGGTTTTTAACATGTGAAAAGAAATTGGAGATTGGAATGTGAATTGAGAACCTATAATGTAACACCACATCATATGCATTTAAGTATAACCTATTTTTGTATCAAATAATCACACATTGCATGTTGGAAAGAGAAAATACCCTGATAATAGTGGTAGTAAAATTTTTTTTCATATCATATCCTGTAAAATCAACTAATGACTTTGAAAGTCTTATATCCTATAATACCATTCAATGAATTTTCAAGTCAACCTTAAAAACCACAATATGATATATCATATATATTAAAACATAAACTTTACATCCGAAGGATTACGAGTTGCTTCCATTTATACATTTCAAAACTAATTTAGAGTGATAATACATATTCAAACATATAAGTCCAAAATACAGATGACATGTTTTCATGCCCGTGTGGAATGCAAGGAGAGAGAGTGATGAGGCTCGGCCAATGACCTATACAATATGTTGTGGAATTTCTAAATATGTTATGGAATTTCTAAATGTGTTCTGTTTTCTGCCTTGTTTTCTGCCTTTAGACAGTTTCAGGGTACTCATTTGGGTTCATTATACCTTATAATCTATAAGTCCTATTTTATTGCAAATTTACATAAACTTATATGGGTTCATATGGAACATATTTCATGTTTACAACTTTTATCAATTATGTCTCTAAGGACTTCAAATTATAACAAAAAGTTTACTGGTCCAGAATAGAATTGACTTCCAGACCAGTATGACTTCAAAAGGTCATAACTTAGTTTATACATAACCAATTAAGCTACCATTAGTACCAATATTTAGCTAAGAAATATACATATAACTCTTATGTTTTTATCATTTACATAATCTAGCTCTAACAAAATAAGATTAGCCAAATAAGTTACTGGATCTGCCCAAGGCACTCAGAAGGCAGTTCAAACCATGGAAGAGTCATGGTTCCATTCCCCATAACTCAACATGTACAAGACCTATGAACCTGAAATTTGGTATAACGATAAAAAACACATATATCTACAACTTGTATGTTTTTCAATACTTCAAATAACGTCTTTAACATATTCAGAATCAAAGAACACAGTAGCTAATGTGGTTAGGGTTCATACCCTGACCAGTTTTAGTAGAGAGAGGATTTCTCTTCCTATACACCAAATCATTCAAAAATGTTTACATATACATAAATATAAGACATAAATTAACAATGTGTGTGTTTTAAACTATTCCAGAATAAATTTCTATCTGCATCAAAATCGTGGTGCAATGCAGTGCCTAATATTGAACCTAAGCAACTTAAATCAACCCTGTAGCAATAAGAATTGATTACTTACCAAGAACGAACTTGCAAGGGATAAATTAGCTTCAAAAAATAAGGGAAACAAGGAAGAATTGAATTCTGAAATGGAGGAAAATGAAGAAGAAGTCGGGCTAGAGAAGAAGGCAGAAATGAGGAAGAAAGATGAAGATAAAGCCAACTTGTTTTTTGTCCTTTTCTCTTTTTCTCTTTTTCTCTTCTCTTTTCTCTTATCATTTATCTTTTCTCTTCTCTTCTATTTCTCTTTTGTTTCATTTTCATTTTATGTTATATTGTTATTATTATTATTTACATATATATGTAATTCCACTAATTCACACAATAATACAGCTTAATCATTTGGCCCGATTTAACTAAATTAACAATGTAAATGTTTACTAATCTTAATCTAATCATTTTTCTTACTTTAATTTAGTCACCTTATTCAATTCATTTCTAATACTTTGTTATCCTCATTTAGGTTATAATTACACAAGTGCGACTCAATACAAGTGCCAAATACTAGGACACATAGCTAGTGCGTGTCATAAACTTGTTCCTACGAAAATACGTATGAAATGCACGTGTTCAATTGAATTGTATGCAAGATACTTATGTTCAATGAAATGCATGTGGGGAAGGTCAAGGATGTTACAATTCTCCCCTTCTTTTAAAAATTTTGTCCTCGAAATTAATACCTGAAAACTGGTGTGGATATTGCTTTTTCATATTTTCTTCTGTTTCCCATGTTGCCTCTTATTGTAAATGGTTACGCCATAATACCTTAACTAAAAGTATTTTTCTATTTCTCAGTTGTTTAGTCTTGTATCCGATGATTTCCACTGGTTCTTCTATATAACTCATGTCCTCTGCAATCTCGATGGCTTGATCTTTAAGTACATGTGTAGGATCTGACCTGTATCTTTTAAGCATGCTCACATGAAACACATTATGTATCTGAGCCATCTCTGGTGGTAACGCCAATCTATATG
The DNA here is from genome assembly GCA_023653625.1 of Triadica sebifera. Classification (NCBI taxonomy): domain Eukaryota; kingdom Viridiplantae; phylum Streptophyta; class Magnoliopsida; order Malpighiales; family Euphorbiaceae; genus Triadica; species Triadica sebifera. Next base: position 9,462,009 of record CM042905.1, read on the forward strand.
CCAGTGGACCAATCTTCTCAAGAATTTCTGTAGCTACTAGCCTTCCTACTCAATGCATTTGCTACCACATTGGCTTTCCCTGGATGGTATTCAATTGTACAGTCATAATATTTTAACAACTCTAACCATCGTCTTTGCCTCATGTTTAACTCCTTTTGTGTCAGCAAGTAACCTAAGCTTTTATGGTCTGTGAAGATTTGGAATGTCTCACCATACAAATAATGCCTCCAAATCTTCAATGCAAATACAATTGCAGCCAATTCTAAATCATGCACTGGATATGAGATCTCATGTGGTCTTAGTTGCCTAGATGCATAAGCTATCACCTTACTATGTTGCATTAATACACATCCCAAGCCTTGGTGAGAAGCATCACTATATACTGTAAACCCACCTGTACCTATAGGGATAGTTAACACTGGTGCTGAGGTTAGTCTGTGTTTTAGTTCATCGAAACTCCTCTGACATTTTGGAGTCCACTTGAAAGGCACATTCTTTCTTAACAATTTAGTCAAAGGGCTAGCAATTAAGGAGAATCCATCAACAAATTTGCGGTAGTATCCGGCTAAACCCAGAAAACTACGTATTTCTGAAATATTTTTAGGAGCTTCCCAATTTACCACGGCCTCAATTTTCTTTGGGTCAACCTCTATGCCCTTACACGACACCACATGTCCAAGAAACACCAAATGATCTAACCAGAATTCACATTTACTCAATGTGCCATATAATTGTTTCTCCCTCAAAGTTTGCAACACAACTTTTAAATGTTGTTCATGTTCTCTCCTATTCTTTGAGTACACCAATATGTCATCAATAAATACTATCACAAACCTATCCAGATATGGTTGAAATACCTTATTCATTAATGCCATAAATGCAGCTAGAGCATTAGTCAACCCAAATGGCATTACTAAAAATTCATAATGTCCATACCTGGTTCGAAAGGCAGTATTTGGAACATCCGCTTTTGCTACCTTCAGCTGGTAATAGCCTGATTTCAAATCAATCTTGGAGAATATTTGGGCTCCTTGCAACTGGTTAAACAAATCATCTATTCTAGGCAATGGATATTTGTTCTTCACCTCATTTTGTTCAGTTGCATATAATCGATGCACAATCTCATTGTTCCATCTTTCTTTTTAACAAATAATACTGGAGCTCCCCAAGGTGATACACTAGGTCTAATATACCCTTTGTCAAGTAACTCTTCCAATTGGGCCTTCAGTTCTTTCAACTCAACTGGGCCATTCTATAGGGTGACCTTGATATTGGTGTTGTTCCTGGTACCAGTTCAATAGTGAATTCTATCTCTCTATCTGGTGGTAAACCAGGTAGATCATCTGGGAATACATCAGCAAATTCCCTTACCACTGGTATATTTTCAAGTAAGCTATCGGTGGTTCTAGTATCAGTCACACATGCCAAATATGCTTCACATCCCCCTTTGATCATTCGAAATGCCTTTACAACTGAGACTAGACATGTAGGCACAAGTTTTCTTTCACCTATAAATACTACCCTTGGCTAGTTTGGTGATTCCAAAATTACTTCCTTAGTAAAGCATTCACTATTGCATGATGTCTAGTTAACCAGTCCATTCCCAATATCACATCAAATTCATATATTGGCAATAAAATCAGATCAGCTATTAACTCATCTCTGTCAATGCATATCAGGCAATCACGACAGACATTATTCACAACTACCACTGTTCCCAATGGTGTACTCACATTTATTTCAATCCCCAAAAGCTCATGCGTTTGATGCAATTTAGATGCCATATGCAATGATATAAATGAATGAGTGGAGTCTGGGTCAATCAATGCATATGCTAACATATCATAAATGTAAATATTACCGGTAACTACTTCGGGAGCATCCATCACCTCCTGTCTAGTCATAGCAAACACCCTAGCCTGAGTAGGGGGTCTAGAACTCTGACCTTCAGATCTGGTCACTCCTCTGCCGATTGAACCAGTCCTGCCCCTGCCTCTTCCTCTGCCCTATGTCCCATTAGTAGGGTAGACCCTCGGTGCCTCAACAGTAGTCTCAGATACTCCTCTGCCTCTGCTAGTTTGGCTCTATTTGGACAGTCTCTATACATATGCTCCATCGATCCACATAAATAACATGCTCCTGTGAGCCTTCTACATTCGCCTGTATATTGTCTACACAATGAGTACATGCCGGCCTCTGTTCAACATATTGGCTCTGCCTTCTGCCTGGGTAAGAGAAAGTCTTGCCTCGACCTCTAGAACTGGAGTACCCACTTCTATTGCCAGACTGTGCAGGCATATATCTGCCTCTTTTTCCTGACCTTTTGCTAGACTCACCGAAGAAATCACGTGCTGCTGTTTTAATTTGTTGCTCTTCAACTTCTTTCATTAACCGTTCAGCTCTAATTGTAGCAGCTCTGAGTTTGGCATAATTATTAAGATCAGTAGTCGTGATTCTATTTCTGATCTCATATTTGAGGCCCTCCTCAAAATTCATGCATTTATCTCTTTCAGTAGAGACCATGAAGGTGACATAATGGGAAAGTTTATTAAACTGTACTTCATACTCCGCAATAGACATATTCCCCTGTTTCAGATCCAGGAATTTCTTCCTCTTCTCATCTTTATATGCTTCAGGCATGTAATTGTTCTAAAATTCCAGGAGGAAATCATTCCATATCAACACCGGTGGTTGTGCATCACTGTCGGGGACTGTCTCCCACCATTCATAAGCATTGCCTTGAAGCAAAGATACTGCATAATCGAATTTCTCCTCTGGAGTGCATCTCATCATATTCAGTACCCTCTGTGTCCTTTTTAGCCATGTCTCAGCTTCTGCTGGGTCTTTTGTGCCATTGAAATCAGTTGCACCATATTACCTCAGCTTGTCATAACGTCTTTCCTTGTATATTTCAAAACCATATACTTCCTGTTCTAGGTTTTCATGAGGTACTTTTGCATGAGATGACTGTGATGCATGTACTGGAGCTCTAGCTCCTAGTGCTGGTTTATCTCTATGTAAATGAGGTGATGCCTTATGAGAATCCATTTCAGCCGACCTCTCCCTTCTTGGTGAATCATGTCTTATGATGTCCCTAAAATAAATGAAATTATGTCACTACATAATGTTCAACACATAGGATGCATATGTTATAATGCTCTTATGCATATGCATGATACCATGGAACCTATCCCTGCTCTGATACCAAAAATGTAACACCACATCATATGCATTTAAGTATAACCTATTTTTGTATCAAATAATCACACACTGCATGTTGGAAAGAGAAAATACCCTGATAACAGTGGTAGTAAAAAAAATTTTCATATCATATCCTGTAAAATCAACTAATGACTTTGCAAGTCTTATATCCTGTAATACCATTCAATGAATTTTCAAGTCAACTTTAAAAACCACAATATGATATATCACATATATTAAAACATAAACTTTACATCTGAAGGATTACGGGTTGCTTCCATTTATACATTTCAAAACTAATTTAGAGTGATAATACATATTCAAACATATAAGTCCAAAATACAGATGACATGTTTTCATGCTCATGTGGAATGCAAGGAGAGAAAGTGATGAGGCTCGGCCAATGACCTGTGCTCCATGTCTTCTGTACACTACTCAAAATGAGCTATCACTTTTCTTTACCTGAAAAATGATGCAAATTGATGAGTTGCGGCTTAGTGAGAATAATCATCCAATGAGCTCTAAAGTACCAAACAACTCATAGTAATAAATCACAAATCCAATATATACCATATATTCTATTCCATTCATCAGTATCATATATGTATCAATAAAGTTGAAACATATAATCATTACTCTTTATGTATGCAAATGCTTTGCTTATTTCATTTTGTTGTGACCAAGTTAAATAGACATTGCCCCGAGTTTCCATGTGAACATTTGTATTTTGCATTTGCTAGCTAGCTTGATCATTTGTTTCATTTGCACATTTGTTGGGCCATAGGCCTCTTCTTTTGCTTTACAATATCGATTAACTAGTCACAACGCCTTTTTAGTCCATATGCATATGCACTTGTATTTAATCATTCATCAACCATTGTATCTTATAACATATAATATACATATACCACATATATACCTCATATGCCACACATATACCTTGCATATACTATACATATACCATGTATATATATCACATATGTCAAACATATACTTCAAATATACAACAAGTATACCATTTATATGTACCAAAATGTCACAAATTATCCATCATTACATTATCAAGAACCAATCATGACAATCATATGAATCACATAGCAAGCAACATTCATTTGCACTAAAGAATTCAATCGATAATTAGACTCACCTTTCTCCTTTGATTCTGACCCCTAACTTATTGTCTATCTGTTCCTTATAGGTCTCCAATATGTTGCAAGCCTAATATGAAAACATAATCGATTAACTCATGATTAGGGAGACTTAATGTGGCTTAAACAAATTAATATGCATTGTTCATGTCAATTGTTAAGATTTTTCCTATGAGGCAGTGTGACCTTATGGGACTATTTAGCCTATAACGTTTTATATACTAGACCAATTAATCTGATTCTTGTTCCTAATTAAACCTAACATATAATTATAGAACATATTAAAATTTCAGACCAGTCTAGCACTACTCACATCATACAAAAAAGTCAAATTAATTGTGCAAGCAGGACTAACAATTTACTTTTTTATTACCCATATGAACCTTATTCATGGGATCTTCAATCACAAAGGTTGGGTTACTGCCAATGTTAATCTCTTAAGCTGGCTTAAGTCCCATTTCTTTCGATATTTTAAGAATTAACTTTTTTCCTAAAAGTTTAGTCAGAGGATCGGCCAAATTCACTTATGACTTCACATAATCAATGGAAATTATTCCATCTTTTAATAGTTGTTTCACTACATCATGTTTCAGATGAATTTGTCTATTCTTACCATTAAATGTTTTATTCTTTGCAATAGCAATAACAACTTAGCAATCACAATGCATAAACACATAAGGTGTTGGTTTTAAACCTAGCATAATATATGTTGAGAAGTTTCTCAACCACTCAACCTCATTGCCAACTAAATCAAGAGTTATAAACTTTGACTCCATGGTAGATCTAGTAATAATTACTTGTTTAGCTGACCTCTAAATAATAGCACCCCCATCAAGAGTGAATACATAACCATTAGTGGAATTTATCTCATCTGAATATGATATCCAGTTAGCATCATTGTATCCTTCTAATATGGTAGGAAATCACCTATATAGAATACCATAATTCATGGTACCTCTTAAATATTTCATCTGTCTGACTAAAGTAGCCCAATGATCACGATTGGAATTGTGTGTATATCTACACAATCTACACACAACATAAGGTATTTTAGGTCAAGAAAAGTTCATTAAATGAAACATACTCCCAATAATTTGTGCATACTCAGACTGTGCAACAAGGTCACCTCGATTTTTCTTTATTGAGTATCAGCATCATATGGGCTAATCACTGATGTGATATCAAAACATCCAAACTTCTTAAGAAGTTTCTCAACATAATGTTATTGAGATAGCATTATCATCCATATGATTTTAACACCCAATATCACACTTGCTTTACCCATGTCTTTCATATCAAATTTAGAAGCAAGAAACTCCTTAGTTTTAAGTACTATATCAACTCTAGTACCAAAAATAAGCATGCCATCCACATATAAGTAAATAATTACACACTCTCCATCAACAAGTTTTGTATAAATACATTTGTCAACTTTAACAAAAGAAAAACCATTAGAAATCATAACTTGATCAAATTTCTTGTGCCACTGCTCAGCTATTTATTTTAAGCCATATAAGGGTTTAAGCAATTTACAAGCTTCGTTTTCTTGACTAGAAACAACACAACCTTCAGGTTGTACCATATGATTCTCTTCCTCTAAATCACCATTTAAAAGGGTAGTTTTAACATGCATTTGATGAATAAAAATGTTTGAATTGAAGCCAAAACAATCAAAACTCAAATAGAAGAAATTTTAGTCATAGGAGCAAAAATATCAAAATAATCAATATTTTATTTTTGAATAAAACTTTTTGCAACCAATCTAGCTTTATATTTTTCAATAGATCCATCTAATTCTTTTAAAACTCCATTTACATCCTATGGATTTAGCACTATGAGGTAAATCAACCAAAATGTAAGTTTTCTTTTGATTAATAGAATTAATTTCAGTTTTAATAGCTTGTTGCCAAAATAGAGAACCAGAAAAAGAAATATCATTAGAAAAAGTTAAAAGGATCGTCTTCTATAACATTAATAATTTAGGCCTAGATGATATCTCGATAATAAAATGAGGTAATTAAATATGGTTAATCATAAGAGGGATGATTACATATAGATAATCAAGGGACAAGTGTATATTTTGAAAATCATCAAATTCACATATGTGAAGGTATATGTCACAGCCATGAATTTGTGGTTCATGAGAATATAAAAAGATCTCGTTTTCTCCCTCTTTCTCCAATTTTCAGAAAACCCTCACCCTTTTCTCATTCTTTCTCATGTAGCCACCACCCCACCACCCCTTCTTTCATATTCTTCTCCCTTTTAAACCCTATGGAAACCAAAAATATAAGGGAAAATACAGGGAGGGTTAGATTTTGAAGGAGAATGAAAAAAAAAGAGCTAGAGCTTAAAGTACTGGTTTCTGAAATGGGAAAAATGAGAATAAGAGTCTGGTCTAGGGAAACCCGCACCCCATTTTGGCTAAAGCTTGGTAAGAAAGGCTCTCTCCTTATCTTTCATCTTTTCTTCTTTTTTTTTCATCATTTTTGTATCTTTAAAGACCCATTTCGAATGGGTTAGAATTTGGTTTCAAGTAAGAATTTTAGATGTTAAAAGTCCTCCATTAGACTCATAGATTGATAAAAATGAAACCTTGAAGGGGTTTATCGTATAAAAGTGAGATCTTGATGATGTGGCAACCCCCTAGAATCTAAGTCTAGATGACCTCCAAATCAATTCAAAATCAAATCTTGAATTCTAATTAATTGCTAATTGAACCCTTTACCCCTAAATCGGCAAGGAATTGATATCAAAGGGCATAATAAAGATTAGAACACACCACAAGTCATAACTAACCTGATAAGTGAAATAATCCTTAGCATACCAAGGTGTTTGACACATATTTCTTAAAGAAAACCTCTCAAATCTTTATTAATATGGTATCATTCACACTCGATTTGAAATATAACATGCAGTGTTTGTGGCTTCTGCCCAAAAATAAGTTGGTAATTCATATTCATTAAGCATTGTTCTCGCCATTTCAATTAATGTTCGATTTTTCCTTTCAACTACTCCATTTTGTTGAGGTGTTCTAGGAGATGAGAAATTATGTGAAATGTCATGTTCAAGACAAAAACTTTCAAAGTTTTCATTTTCAAATTCTTTCCCATGATCACTTCTTATTTTTGAAATGCAGTACCCTTTTTCATTTTGAACTCTTTTAGCAAAGTTTTTGAAATTTTCAAAATCATCACTCTTTTGAGCTAAGAAAATTACCCAAGTAAATCTAGAGTAATCATCTACGATGACAAATGCATAATGTTTTCCTCCTAAGCTAGCAATCCTAGTAGGTCCAAATAAATCTAAATGCAGGAGTTGAAGAGGTTTTGAAGTACTTACTATGTTTTTGGCTTTGAAAGATGACTTGTGTTGCTTTCCTCTTTGATAAGGATCACATGTCTTGCCTTTTTCATATTTAACTCTTGGTAATCCTTCTACTAGCTCTCCTGTGTTGAGACTTTGTATTAAGTCTATGTTAGCATGACCAAGTCTTCTATGCCACAGCCAAGATTCATCACTAGTAGTCACAAGACACTTAGAGGAATGGTTAGATAGTTCATGTAAGTTTATTATGTACGTATTGATATCTCTATTTCCTTTAAATATTTCTTGACCATCGATAGAGATTACAAGACATTCAGTTGAAGTAAAGATTACTTTGTTTCCTTTATCACATAATTGACTTACACTTAACAAGTTATGTTTCAAGCCATCAACAAGTAAAACATCCTTAATAAAAGTAGTACCATTAACACTAATAGAACCAATGCCAATTACCTTACCCTTTGCATTGTTTCCAAAGGTAACTTTACCTCCATCAATACTTTTGATTTCATTGAAGAGTTCTTTATCTCCTGTCATATGCTTTGAGCATGCATTGTCTACTAGCCATGCATTTTTGTTTATTGAGGACTTGAGGCATACCTATAGAATTACAAATCAAGTATGATGTTTAGGTACCCAAATGAGTTTGGGTCCTTGAGGGTTAACACATGAAGGTTCCCAATGAGCCTTCCTTATCCAGCAATTTTTATTTATATGACCCATTTTCATACAGTAATTACATTGTTTAGATGTAAACTTGCTTTTTGGTCTTACAATGTATTTGAATGCCAAAATTTGATTAGACTGATTTTGAGAACAATGACATGCACAATCATGATTAATTTGCATTTTTCTATATACATTCTTCCTATATATAAAGGCATGATTCTTTTCTTGTATCGAAGGTTTAACATTCTTATTTCTTGGTGCAGTTCTAACAGGTGTGGAGATGTTATGTTCTTTAGACTTAACAAATATTGTTTTGTTAGAAGATGATGATGTGTCCTTAAACCCTAGACCATGTCTAACTAAAGGTGATCTTTGAGACACAATGAGAGTATCTAAGCTCTCTTTACCCTTGTGAAATTTAAAAATGGAATTTCTAAGTTCCTCAACTTCATTTTTCAAAGTATTATTTTCTTTTAACAGTGAAGCTATTAAGGGTCTTGATGAGTATTCATCTAATGACTTTTGAAGAGATTCATTTGATGATTTAAGCTTTATGTTCTCTTTTTCTAAACCATCTATCTTATTTTTCAAATTAGAGATATTATTTCTATAGGTACTAAATTTAGTTCTATATTTCTCTAATTCTATATTTAATTCTTCTATTAGGCTTTACTCATCATCATCATCATCACTATCACTATTACTATCATTATCACTACTATCATTATTAAAAGAGTATGAGTGTAGTGATCTTACTTTGTCCGAGACGTGATCCTCAATAGCCATGAAACATAGGTTGACCTCTTCACTTTCATTATCATCTTTTTCACTTGAAGAGCTTTCGTCGTCCCATGTGGCTTTGTGACCTTTCTCCCCATTGTCTCTTTGGTATTTGCTCTTATGCTTCTTGAGCCTTGGACATTCTGGTTTGATATGTCCTTTCTTTCCACATTCATAGCATTTTACCTATTCCTTACTTCTGTGTGTATCATTTGAAGTTTGTTTGAGGTTTCTTTGCCTGAATTTTCTGGAATTGCTTATTTTCTTCTCAATGATTCTTTTTAATCTCCTTGAAAGCATAGCGATGTCCTCATTTTCATCATCACTCATCTCTTCATCATCTTCACTTTCTTCTTGAGATTTTGAAGTAGAGGCTTTGAGTGCTAAGGGTTTTCTTTTCTCTGGCTCTACTTCAAGCTCTCTATCTCTCTTTACTGCCATCTCATGTGTGAGAAGCTTGCCAATCAGCACATCAGTATTCATGATACTCATATCTTCATTTGCTTCTTCTATGCCAGCAACTCTTGAACCATAGTCTTTAAGAGGAAGACTTCTCAGGATTTTATTGTTTACATCTTCCAAACTCATATGCTTCCCAAGTTTCCTCATTCCATTTATAATGGATAGAAGACGGTTGGTCATGTCAGTGATTGACTCATTGGATTTCATCTTGAAGAGCTCATATTCTGAGGTTAGAAGTTGAATATTCTTAGATTTGACTTGCTTAGTTCCCTCATGATAGTTCTCCAATGTCTTCCACATACTATATGTTGTTGAGCAGTGTTGTATTCTCTCACATTCTTCAATAGATAATGAGCTTGATAGAATTGTCATTGCCTTCTTATTTTTGAAATTTGCTCTTCTTTGAGGCTCTGTCCAATCATCTCTTGATAGGATTTCCTCTTCACCATCAGCTTCTTTTCTGGTTGGTGGTGTCCATTCTTTTCGTACACTATCCCAGACTTCAATTCCTTCACTATCCAAGTATGTCTCCATCCTAAACTTCCAATGGGCATAATTTGCTCCATCAAAGTAAGGTTTGAGACTCTGGAATCCTTCACTGGCCATATGTTACTCTTTACTAGCGCTTTTTAGGCTTCGATGCCAGACAAAGCTGTGATACCAATCATTGCCCAGATATTAGACCAAGAAGGGGGGTTGAATTGGAGTTTCAAAAATTAAACTTTAAAGTGCGGAAATAAATAGTTAATTTTAGAAAGGATAGAGAAAATCAGACACAAAGATTTATAGAGGTTCGGGTATTAACAAACCCTACTCCTCTCCCCAATCACAATTGGGAGTTTCACTAACACACTAAGTGTTACAATGGAGTTTTACAAGCTCACTCCTAACTATGGTGTTTCTCACAATGGCTCACACCTAACCCAGAAATCCCTTGTGTTTTAATGGCTCACACAATAACCAATTCCTTATGTTTTATAGGCTCACACAAACAACCTACACTTTGTGTTTTACAGGCTCACACAAACAACCTACACTTTGTGTTTAACAGGCTCATACAAATAACCTACACTTTGTGTTTTGGAGGTTTACACAACTAACCCTTACAAGTGTTCTACTCTTAACCCAGAACTACCCAAAGCTCACTTGAGTAAAGATTATAGAGAGAACCACTTATAATTCTTTATTGCTCAAATATGAGGAGCAAAAAGATTTTCACAAAGAATTGATTTGTTCTCAAAGTATGAAAGTAAAGATAGCTTGTGATTTGAAGTATATGCTAATCTTTTGTTTTTCTTATCATCCTCTTGTTTCTTAATGCATAAATGACTTCCATTTATACTCCCATGGCTGAATATAGCCGTTGGGGTGCATTAAATAAGAAACTAGCCGTTGTACTAACCAAAAAATCGCGCCTGACATTTTTCTCTTTCATTGGTCACGGGCGTGAATATGCTTGTCACGGGGGTGACAGTTCTTCCCAAGCCGTGACTGAAGTGGTGACCTAAGTCGTGAAGCTCTCTGGTATGTTTTGACATATAGAGTCACGGGCGTGACATTAATCATTCACGAGCGTGACACTCTTCCCAGCCGTGAGCCAAGTGGTGACTCTGGTCGTGAAGCTCTCTGGATGAAATTGAATGAAGCTTCACGGGGGTGACATCTTGATTCACGGAGGTGACAAGCTTCCCAGCCGTGAGCCAAGTGGTGACTCTGGTCGTGAAGCTCTCTGGATGAAAATTCATGAATCTTCACGGGAGTGACACCTTTCTTCACGGGGGTGACTAAAATGCTTACTTCACGGTTTTTTTTCCTTCATGGTCGTGAACTTCAAATGTTGGTTTTGGTAATGGTTAGCTTCCTTCACGGGAGTGCCTCCTAGAGTCACGGCAGTGAACATGCTACTATTTGATTTTTGTTTCTCAAGGATTATTCTTCCAATTCTCCATTCTTGCTATTTTAATTCATGTCCTGTATAATATACTTACAAAAATAAGTATGTTAAATACAATATTGCTATATTATTTGTTATCATCAAAATGACATAAATACCCCTCAAGGTTAACAAGAATCATGACATTCAAATACATTGCAAGACCAAAAAGCAAGTTTAGACCGAAACAATGTAATTATTGTATGAAAATTGGTCACATAAATAAACATTGCTGGATAAGGAAGGCTCATTGGGAACCTTCATGTGCTAACCCTCAAGGACCCAAACTCATTTGGGTACCTAAAAATCATACTTGATTTGTGATTCTATAGGTATGCCTCAAGTCCACAATAAACAAAAATGCTTGGCTAGTAGACAGTGGATGCTCAAGGCATATGACAGGAGACAAAGAACTTTTCAATGAAATCAAAAGTATTGATGGAGGTAAAGTTACCTTTGGAAACAATGCAAAGGGTAAGGTAATTGGCATTGGTTCTATTGGTGTTAATGGTACTACTTTTATTAAGGATGTCTTACTTGTTGATGGCTTGAAACATAACTTGTTAAGTGTAAGTCAATTATGTGATAAAGGAAACAAAGTAATCTTTACTTCAAATGAATGTCTTGTAATCTTTATCGATGGTCAAGAAATATTTAAAGGAAATAGAGATATCAATACGTACATAATAAACTTACATGAACTATCTAACCATTCCTAAGTGTCTTGTGACTACTAGTGATGAATCTTGGCTGTGGCATAGAAGACTTGGTCATTGTAACATGGACTTAATACAAAGTCTCAACACATGAGAGCTAGTAAAAGGATTACCAAGAGTTAAATATGAAAAAGGCAAGACATGTGATCCTTGTCAGAGAGGAAAGCAACACAAGTCATCTTTCAAGGCCAAAAACATAGTAAGTACTTCAAAACCTCTTCAACTCCTGCATTTAAACTTGTTTGGACCTACTAGAATTGCTAGCTTAGGAGGAAATCATTATGCATTTGTCATCGTAGATGATTACTCTAGATTTACTTGGATAATTTTCTTAGCTCAAAAGAGTGATGCTTTTGAAAACTTCAAAAACTTTGCTAAAAGAGTTCAAGATGAAAAAAGGGTACTGCATTTCAAAAATAAGGAGTGATCATGGGAAAGAATTTCAAAATGAAAACTTTGAAAGCTTTTGTCTTGAACATGGCATTTCACATAATTTCTCATCTCCTAGGACACCTCAACAAAATGGGGTAGTTGAAAGGAAAAATCGAACTTTAATTGAATTGGCTAGAACAATGCTTAATGAATATGAATTACCAACTTATTTTTGGGCAGAAGCCACAAACACTGCATGTTATATTTCAAATCGAGTTTTCAAAAGACCTCTTTTAAACAAAACCTCATTTGAGCTATGGAATGGAAGAAAGTCCTTGATATCATACTTTAGAGTATTTGGATGCAAGTGTTTTATATTGAACACCAAGGACAATCTTGGAAAATTTACCACTAAATCTGATGAAGGTATCATTTTAGGATACTCTACAACCAGCAAAGCATATAGAGTATTTAATAAAAGATCATTAACGGTTGAAGAATCCATGCATGTTGTTTTTAATGAATCTAGTAGACTTGATCTTGTGAAAGGTAGTGTTCTTGATGATGTTGTAGGTAATACGGAAAGACTTGATATTGGAAATGGGAAAGAAGAAAATGATCAAGAAAATTTATTGCAAAATGACACTCTACCTCACAATCAAGAACAAATTGATCAAGAACTTCCAAAAGAATGGAGAATGATGAAAGATCATCCAAAAGAGAAAATAATTGGTGATCTATCAAGGGGAGTAAGTACTAGATCTCATTTCAAGCATTTAGTCACTGACATTGCTTTTATTTCACAAATTGAGCCTAAAAATATTGATGAGGCTCTTAATGATGAAAGTTGGGTAATTGCCACGCAAGAGGAACTCAACCAATTTGAGAGAAATAAGGTATCGAACCTCGTACCTAGACCTAAGGATCATCAAATCATAGGTAGCAAATGGGTATTTAGAAACAAATTAGATGAACAAGGGTTAATAACCAGGAATAAGGCAAGACTAGTTGCAAAAGGATATAATCAGGAAGAAGGTAAGATTATGATGAAACATATGCACCTGTAGCTAGATTAGAAGCTATAAGATTACTCTTAGCATTTGCATGTCACATGAATTTCAAACTTTTTCAAATGGATGTGAAAAGTGCATTTCTAAATGGTTATATAGATGAAGAAGTGTATGTAGAACAACCACCAGGTTTTGAAAGCTATGATTTGCCAAATCATGTTTTTAAACTTTCAAAAGCTTTGTATGGTTTAAAACAGGCTCCAAGAGCTTGGTATGAGAGACTAAGTTCTTTTTTATTAGAAAATAGCTTTACAAAGGGAAATGTTGACACTACACTATTCATCAAAAAACATAAGCATGATATACTAATTGTTCAAATTTATGTTGAGGATATAATATTTGGTTCGACTAATGAGTTAATTTGTCAAAAATTTGCCAAGTGCATGACTAGGGAATTTGAAATGAGCATGATGGGAGAACTTAAGTATTTCCTTGGTCTACAAATAAAGCAAAGCAATGAGGGCATATTCATCAACCAATCTAAATATGCCAAAGATTTAATCAAGAAATTTGGTATGGAAGGATGCAAAAATGCCAAGACTCCTATGAGCACATCAACAAAATTGGACAAAAATGAAAAGGGTAAGAGCATTAATGAAAAGCTTTATAAATGTATGATCGGATCACTTTTATATCTTACTGCTTTTAGACTAGATATTATGTATAGTGTTTGCTTATGTGCACGATTTCAATCATGTCCCAAAGAATCTCATTTAAATGCTGTAAAAATAATTTTAAGATATTTACATGGATCATTACATCTAGGTTTATGGTATCCTAGGAATTCATCTTTTTATATTATAGGATATTCAGATGCAGACTATGTTGGTAGTCTTTTGGATAGGAAAAGTACTTCAGGTACTTGTCACTTCATTGGAGAATGTTTAGTTTCTTGGTTTAGCAAGAAACAAGTTTCAGTTGCTCTCTCAACTGCTGAAGCTGAATATGTAGTAGTTGGATGCTGTTGTACACAAATTCTTTGGATGAAACAACAACTTAAGGACTATGGTCATAAGATGAACCATATACCTATAAAATGTGACAACACAAGTGCTATAAATCTTTCAAAGAATCATATTCAACACTCTAGAAGCAAACATATTGACATTAGACACCACTTTATTAGAGATCATGTTCAATATGAAGATGTTGCATTAGAATTTATAAGCACAGAAAATCAATTAGCAGATATTTTCACTAAGTCTCTAAATGAGGAAAGATTTAATTTCATTAGAAGAGAACTTGGTATGATTGATGGATTAACCTTGTGATTGCAAAAATATGAAATTTTAATTGTTGATCTTAAATCATATCACAAGTTATAAGATAGAAATTTTTATTAGAATTCATGTTTAAAGGAGTAGAATCTTTGTTGAAATGATTTAGTCTTGTTGTAGGACTTAATTTTAATTTGATAAAAATTTTAGGGGAGTCACGCCCGTGACATATGTTCACGCCCGTGATTTAAATGGTCCAAAGAGGTAGTGTCATTCATGACTTGGTTCACGACATGGTTCACGGCTTCAAGTGGTGAAACTTATTTTCACGGCTTGAGTCACGCCCGTGAAAAGAGACTTTCACACCTGTGACGAATTATCACTCCCGTGAACAATTACACCCCAAAACTCACAGAAGCTTTCACGCCTTGAGTCACGGCTTGCTTCACGGGCATAAGTGTTGAAATTCAATATTTCACACTCGTGACCATTGGTTCACCCCCGTGACTGATGATCATGCACGCCCGTCATATTCAAAGATCACGCCCGTGAACTTATTCACGCCTTTATTCATGGGTGGAACACTCCTTCAGCAAACCGTGAACATGACCATTCACTCCCGTGAATACTTACTTCACGCCCGTGAATGTATTGAATATATAAGAGAACAACCGGTTACAACCTTCATTTCAACTCTCCATCTCCCAAAACCGCTCTCATTTACTCTCATTCATTGATACATTAAAGATTCTGGCCCCAAAGACTTAAACTTTGCCTATAAATAACACCAAAAGTTTGAATCTTCAGCAAATATCATACATTTCTAAGGTTTTCCATAAATTTTATGTCAAAAATCTTTCCAACTTCATCTTCAACAAATCTCTTCAAAAATGGAGTCTGCTTCATCCAAGGGTAAGAGAAAGAAGTCCCATGCTCTTAAGAGGTATGCAGATTACCTTATGAACCGCATTCCGGAGAATTGTCATCATCAGTATGCAACTTTGAAGAAGATACCTCTTTTGTCATCAAGGTCCTTCAATTGGCAGACAGTCCGAAGTCTGGGGCTTGAGACGGCTATGACAGAGCAACTACATGCCTGTCATCTCAAAGATCTTGTTGAAATTCATCAGCCGACTCTGAGGGAGCCAACATTGGAATTCCTCAGCACCTTGCAGGTTTCACCTACTGGAGTGGTGAAATTCCAACTCTGCAACAATCCCAACACCCTCAGCCTCCAGCCTGGACACATTTTGGCACCGATTGCAGCTGGGATGTCAAGAAAACAAAGAGCACACATCTCAGGGCCCCAGTGCATAGGTATTTGCATAGGTTCCTGACCTATAGCATATTTGCTAGGAGAGAAAGCAACGAGACTATCAGGAAGTCAGAACTCTTCCTATTTGAGATGGCTCGGAGAGGACTTATAGTGGCACTTTCCAGATGGTTTCCTAACCATCTTCTCTCCATTGCCACCAAACCCACAGGAGATATTTTGATTAGGGCATATGTCACCCATATCGCAGTGAAGCTCAATTATTTGAAGCTGGATGCACATCACTTCAACATCATCTCTGCACATCCTAGAGATCGCTTGGATGTCGAGTCATTCATCAAGATGGGAGCGGCTGTCAGAATAGTTTTCCAGAACGATATCTTCTACCGCTTCACAAACACTGCTGGGGAGATTATCTGGGAAGATAATGACATGGAGGATTTTAAAGCAAGCCTCTAGGGAGTCCAGCAGAAGAAGAGGTCTCGGGTTGAGGAAGCACCTCCAGCAGCCGAGCAGGACATCAGACAGTCCTCAGCTTCCACACCGTCCTTAGCGCAGCAGGTGGTTGACCTCTTGGCACCACGTTTTGAGCAGCTGCAAACTTCAATGGATGAGAGGTTGGAGAACCTCAAAGACTTCATGGAGTCTCGGATGGACAGCCTTGAGGCTGAAGTGGCTAGGCTTTTGTGATAGGATGTCTGGCTAGGAGATAGGCTAAAGTGTAGCCTAAATTTGATTGTTTTTAGCTTGTTTGTTGTATTTATGTTTGCTTGTGTAGGAAATTTTTAAATTTCCTTTCTGAATATTTTAACATAGTTTGTATCCTTTCCTTTATGCTATATATATTTGCTTTTGTTTACTTCAATCTTCATATCCTTTTTGATTGATGACAAAAGGGGGAGAAAACTAGCAATATATGATAGGCAATATATGATAGGGAGAATGGTATGAAACTAGCAACATAAGATCAAACTAGCAATATATATTAAGGTAAATGAATTTTGAATCAAATAATTAAAATTGAATTGACTTTGAAATGGATTAAAAATCTTGATTCAACATTTCATATGCAAAGTATATAATTGGAAAATTGAGCTTTATATACCTTAGATATACCTTAAGTATACCTTGCAGCAAGTTACAAATATAAATATGTCATGATATACCTTAAATATACCTTACATATACTTCATGTCTTAAAAAGGAATTATGGTATATATTGGATATACTTCTCATATAACTTGCATATACTTAAAATCTAGTTTAATGCTACATCATTATTTACTATTCTTTCAAATTATAATTTTTATGCTAAGTATATTTTGAGGGGGAGACTTCTCAAAATCACATATTGCTAGATTATTTGTCACCATAAAAAAGGGGGAGATTGTTAAACCTTGGGTATTTCTGTCATTTTGATGATAACAAATAATATAGCAATATTGTATTTAACATATTTGTTTCTTCTAAGTATATTATACAGGACATGGATTAAAATAGCAAGAATGGAGAATTGGAAGAATAATCTTTGAAAGACAAAATTCAAGTAGTAGCATGTTCACTGTCGTGACTCTATGAGTCACTCCCGTGAAGGAAGCTAACCGTTACCAAAACCAACATTTGAAGTTCACGGCCATGAAGGAAAAACAAACCGTGAAGTGGGCATTTCAGTCACCCCTGTGAATAAATGTGTCACCCCCGTGAAGATTCATGCAATTTCATCCAGAGAGCTTCACGACTAGAGTCACCACTTGGATCACGGTTGGGAAGCTTGTCACGCCCGTGACTCTATATGTCAAAACATTCCAGAGAGCTTTATGACCAAGGTCACCACTTCAGTCAAGGCTTGGGAAGAAATGTCATCCCCGTGACAAGCATAGTCACGCCCATGAACAATGAAAGAGAAAAATGTCAGGCGCGATTTTTTGGTTGATACAACGGCTAGTTTTGTATTTAATGCACCCCAACGGCTATTTCAGCCATGGGAGTATAAATGGAAGTCATTTATACATTCAGAATAAGATAATGAAGCATATAATAATAGAATAGCACATACTTCGAATTTAATTACAAGCTATTTGTACTTTCATACTTTGAGAACAAATATATTCTCTGTAAAAATCATTTTGCTCCTCATATTTGAGCAATTAAGATTTATAAGTGGTTCTCTCTGTTATCTTTACTCAAGTGAGCTTTGGGTATTTCTGGGTTAAGAGTAGAACACTTGTAAAGGTTAGTTGTGTGAGCCTCCAAAACACAAATTAAAAGGTTGTTTGTGTGATCCTGTAAAAACACAAAGTGAAGGTTGTTTGTGTGATCCTGTAAAAACACAAAGTGAAGGTTGTTTGTGTGAGCCTGTAAAATACAAGGAATTGGTTATTGTGTGAGCCATTAAAACATAAGGGATTTTCTGGGTTAGGTGTGAGCCATTGTGAGAAACACCATAGTTGGGAGTAAGCTTGTAAAACTCCATTGTAACACTTAATGTGTTAATGAAACTCCCAATTGCGATTGGGGAGAAGAGTAGGGTTTGCTAACACCCGAACCTCTATAAATCTTTGTGTCTGATTTTCTCTATCTCTCCTAAAATTAATTATTTATTTCCGCACTTTAAAATTTAATTTTTTGAAACTCCAATTCAACCCCCCTTCTTGGTCTAATATCTGGGCAGCAGCTGATAATGGCAATCTCGTTATTTCTATTAGTTAGTTCAGTTATAGGTGTTATGGGCACGAAGAAAATGATAATGTAAAAGTGTGTCATTTTGAAAATGTTGTGTTAAATCAAAATTTATCAAAATTGCTAAACATTAAATGTTGATAACTTTTATCTGATTTCATATAATTCTTTTATTTTATGCCTTATTTGTGAAATTATTAAATGACATGTAAGGAAATATATGTATGTAAGATTTTTATCCTTGAAGCACTTCTAAGCTAGTAGCTTAGCCCGGGAGGTTTCCTCTCTTGTAGATTCTAAAGAGTAGTCGTAGATAGTAAAATTATTAGAAGAAAAAGGGTACCCGAACGAAAAGTGGCTTAAAGCTTTGAATTATTTTTGGTATATTTTGTTAAAAGTTTTGTAAATTAAATTATAGTTTTATCTCATATAGTAAGTATCGAAGATGTGTAAAACTAATCTAATGGACATAGTTTGAATGTAAAATAGTATATTTTATAAATAAATAAAATTTTGAATATTAGTGCTTGTAATAATTTTATTTTGGTGTCTGTAATATTTTTGAAAAAAAAATTATACTTCATTTAGCTAATCTTATAAGATAATTAGTCAAGTAATACTCACTTACCTTGCTGAACTAAAGTGAGGTAAGGAGTTGTTACTATTTTTTATATCAAAGCTGTAAGTTTAGACAATTCTTGCTGAGTGGTTATGGGAAGATAAGTGCATGTTTTCAGCATTTGTATTGTTTTAAGTTGTTATGTTCTAGTAAGGAACCCTTCTTCTAACAATATAGGTTTTAATGGATTCTGAATTAAGACAAAATCACGAAGAAGAAGAGGGTGATAATATAGCTCACTCCGCTGCTCATAGACAGTTAGCTTCAATTAGAGCTCGGAGCCTAGTTTTATAGCTCCACAACATTCTGAAGAACAGGTTGATCTAGGTCAGGTACCCCTTATGCAACAAATGGCTACCTTGTTACAGCAAATAACACAAGCTATGCCACCACCAGCTCCATCAAATCCCCCACCTCAGCCAAAATCCCATATTAATAAACTAAGAAAATATATGGCTACGGATTTCACAGGTACGAAAGAGGATGACCTAGCAGCAACAGAATTTTGGTTGAAAAAGACATAACAGAATTTTAAAGAGCTTCAATGTCCAGAGGAGTACAAGATTACGTATGCAGTATCCCTCCTTCAGGAGCATGCCTACGACTGGTGAAAGTTGGTATTAGTGAAACCCCAGACTCTGAACCCTCAGACATGGGATTTCTTTGTGGCAGAATTTAAAAAGAAATATGTGCCAAGAGTTTATGTTGATAAGAAAAAGTGAGAATTTCCGAACTTAAAGTAGAGGGGTATGACAGTAGCTGACATGCCAACAAGTGAAAGCAGAGCATCAGGTACCATCTGGATTGTTGCAACCTATTGCTATCCTAGAATGGAAGTGGGAAAGGATTACAATGGATTTTGTATCTAGTTTGCCTTTGACACAAAAGAAGCATGATGCGGTATGGGTAATTGTTAGGCTTACCAAATCAGTTCATTTTTTACCAATTCGGATGGATTATTCGTTGAGTCGGTTAGTAGAAATATATGTTAATGAGATAATTTGACTACATGGGGTGCCAATATCTATTATTTCTGATCAAGACCCATGATTCATATCAAAATTTTGGAAAAGTCTACAATAAGCATTGGGGACTCGACTTACTTTTAGTACAACATTTCACTCACAAGCAGATGGAAAATTCGAACGGGTTATTCAAGTGCTGGAAGACATGCTTAGAAGTTGTGTAATTGACTTTGAGGGTAGCTAGGATAAGTATTTACCATTGATGGAATTTGCATATAACAATAGCTATCAAGCTAGTCTCAGCATTGTTCAATATGAAGTTTTGTATGGAAGAAGATGTAGGACACCTTTATATTGGACAGAACTTGGTGAAAATAAGTTAATAGGCCCATAATTGGTGTAGTAGATAGAGGAGAAGGTGAAATTAATGCAAGATCAATTAAAAGCCGCAACGGATCGACAAAAATTCTACGCTGATTTAAAGAGGAAGGATATTGAATATGTTGTCAGAGACAAGGTATTTTTAAAAGACTCGCCTTGGAAGAAAGTACTTCATTTTGGTAACAAGGGGAAATTGAGTCTTAGATTTATTGGACCATACGAAATACTTGAACATGTGGGTCTAGTGGCTTACTAGTTGTCCTTACCACCAGAATTGCAAAAGATTCACAATGTGTTTCATGTCTCAATGTTAAGGAAATATCGATCAGATCTGACACATGTAATACCTGTGGGATCGATAAAGGTATAATTATACTTGACATATGCAAAAGAACATGTGAAAATCTTAGCTTAATAAGTCAAAGACCTACAGAACAAGAAGGTATCATTGGTAAAGGTCCTATAGCGAATCATGCAGTAGAAGAAGCCACCTAGGAGAGTGAAGAAATGATGGGAACTCAATATCCTCAGTTATTCAGCTCCATATAATCAAGTAAATTTCGAGGACAAAATTTTCTTAAGGGGTAGGAATTGTAACATCCAGTGATTTAGGTCCCGATTGCGAGTGATTGTAGTGGGGTGTGCTGGTTCAATCAGAGTCTAAATTTGAACCCATCAAAAAATGACTAATAATAAGAAAAAATCATTAAGGGAAATATTATTTGGGAATTAAAAAGATTAATGCTAGAACTGGAAAAAAATATAATTACCCTATGGACAAAATCGGTATTATTGGAATTGTGGAGGGAAAAAGTGTGAAGATGAGGACATTGTGGAAAATAAGGAATTTCTCAAAGTTTAAAAGTTAATCAAGATTAATTAAATTAATGCACCAATAAAAATTAGGATTAATTTTAATTAGTGGGACATACTCCTTAATTTTAGTATAAAAGTAAAAAAAAATGATGACAAATTCTACATTTTTCCACCAAAAAAAATCTAACTCATCTTCACCCTTTTTTCCGTCCACCATAGCCTTCCAAAAGCCACCATTTTTCTTCATTTCAAGCTTAAAAAAATAAGACAATAATTAGTTTTGAGAGAAAAAAATTTAGAATTAAAGACTTGCCATAGAGGGAGCTAAGGAGCAAATTTGAAGGAAGAAAGAAGAAAAGAAAAGGGAGGAACCTTGGGACAGATTCGGTCCACATTGGAGAACCATTAAAGTGAGTTTATTCTTCTTAAATTCAACATTTTTTCTTTCATTTGAGACCCATAAGGATGATATACATGATTAGGATTGCTAGATTTAGGTTATTTGGCAAGAATGGAACTAGAAATTGAAATTTGTAACTAGTTGAAGAAAACTGTAGTTAAACTTTTAATTAATGATAATTGATGTTAGTTAATTATTGCATGACTTAAAAACTAGAGAAAGATAACTCGAATGGAGGAAGGAATGGCTACCTTGGTTAAGGTAATTTGGAAAAAAATTGAAATTAACATAAGGGCAAGACAATTGGTGTTGAGTGAAGTGTGATTAGAATGTTAATTTGAAGAAAATAAATTGGGACCTATGATAAAGTTTTTGGGCCGCCATCACCTATCAAGAAGGAAGTTTAACCTCAGTACTTTTTGGCTAAATTAAAGTATAAAACATATTATGAGCATTAGGATTTTATGTGGGCATGAAAAATTTTGAAAATGCAAGAAAGAAATGAGATATGATATGGCTATGTAGGAAAATCAAGTGAGCAAATGAGAGACCCTTAAGATGGTGAAAAATGCAAGGAGAAAGCTAATTAGTGAGGGGAGGAAAAGATGGGAAAAGGAAAGCTTCAAGGCTGATTAGGTATGTGTTTCATTGTTAAAAATCTTACATGTTATCTAAATGTGTAAAATTATGTGTTAATGCTTGATATGAATGTGGTTTGTCATGGAATATGATTGGTAGCCACTTTTTTTTTTTTTTTTTATAGTAATGGAACTAAATAGTGGAAAAATATTTAAATATATAAATGTAATTGTGATCTGAAAACTTTTTCATAAAAATGAATGCATATAATGAATGTAATTAGTATAAAGGTTTGTGCCAATTGATGACCCTGCTACAAAATTTTATGAGCAGTCTTGACATTTTTTTATCATAACTAATATTCTGGTAATGATATTGAAATGAAATTAGTTGGAAATAAAATTGGGCTCATAAGGATAACAATTTCATTTAGAACCTAAGTTCAAATTCTAATTTCAAATGGGCTAAAAATTGGATACAAAATCCCGGATCTGTAGATATCCATAAAATATTGGATAAAACTAATATAACACATTTCAGTAAAAGGGTCATAACTTTTGATAGAAAACTTGGATTTATTTGATATTAAACTTGGATTTATTTGACATTTAATTCATTCTAAAGATAAGACATTAAGCTAAAAATATTAAAATACCATAAATTCAAATTTGATCTATAATTAGGCTAAAAATGGGGTACAAAATTAGGGTCGAAATCTGTTATAAATAAAGAATTGATATATTGGGCTTTTGCATGTGATGTGATGAATACATATGCTAATTAATAAAAATTTTGACTTTAATTGTAGTTATAAATGTTTAATAAATTATTTATGTGTGAGGTTTTAATTCAATAATAATATAAATATATAACAAAAATAAATAAACATATATGTGGAAATTTGGTATAATGACCATTTTTGAAAATATTGTGAATAATAATCTTAATGTTGGGAGTAAATATAAAAATAGTTAAACCCTAAGATACCTAACCTAAAAGTAGAATCGAAAATAGTTTGACATACCAATTAGGGGATTAAAGGCACTCGGTGCCAAAACATAAAAGCCGGTAATGACAATTTTATAAATGCATTTGGTGCAAAATTATTAAGCCGATAATGAAAATATTACAAAAGCCGGTAATGACACTATTATAAAACCGTTCAGCACAATAATATGAAAGCTGGTAATGACAACCCCGTTATTCCTATTAGTGGGCACAAATAAAATGAAAATAACAATAATGTAAAAGTGTGTCATTTTGATAATATTGTGTTAAATCAAAATTGCTAAACATTAAATGTTGATAATATTTATCTGATTTCATATATTTCTTATGTCTTATTTATGAAATTATTAAATGACATGTAAGAAAATATATGTATGTAAGATTTTTATCCTTGAAGCACCACTAAGCTAGTAGCTTAGCGCGGGCGATTTCCTCTCACGCAGGTTTTAAAAAGTAGTCGTAGATAATAAAATTTTCAAAAGAAGAAGGATACCTGGACGAAAAACGGCTTAAAGTTTTGAACTATTTTTAGTATATTTTGTTAAAATTTTTGTAAATTAAATTATAATTTTATGTCGTATAGTAAGTATCGGGATGTGTAAAACTAATCTAATGGACATAGTTTGAATGTAAAATAATATATTTTATAAATAAATAAAATTTTAAATATTAGTGCTTGTAATGATTTTATTTTGGTATCTGTAATATTTTTGAAAAAAAAATTATACTTCATTTAGCTAATCGGTATCTGTAACAGTTAGTCGGGTAATACTCACTTATCTTGTTGAACTAAAGTTAGGTAAGAGGGTGTTACAAGAATATACGTACTTCTAACAAAGATCATAATCAATGCAATGTGCATCCATATAAGGTCATATCCTCATTACATCATTTTCATAACTATATCATGATAATCATGCATTAGGGGTACACAATCAATGTAATCCTTACCTTTATAACCATGTTTGCACATATACAATGTACATTTATATTACAACATAATGGCAAACTATCTTCCCTATATATATATATATATTTGCATATTCCTTTTTAAACATTTTTCCATATAACTTATTTGGAAAAATGTTAAAAAAGGAATATGCATATATATTTCCATATAAGTTGTTTTCTTATCATGTTTTTATTAATCTATTTCACACATACACACACACATATATATATATATATATATATATATATATACATCATTGTAGACAAATATCCATATCTTATAACTATTTAATTATATTTTGTATATCACATCATTTCAACTATATTCCATATTCACATCATTTCAATCATTTCGGTATATTACGTTTTCTATATACCTTTTACTTTACTTTATCCAAAACTCTAAGCCGAACTATTTGGATGCTGGTTGTAAAATAGATGCACTCATAACCTGAACTTAAGTCATCCTGTCACTATCTGGATATGCTCATCTGAGCCCCTCAAGTCAAGAGCGCTCATAATTCAAGCTTAAGTCACATTGACTAAGTAATTAAATAGGATCAAGGATGCTAATAACCCGAGCTTAAACCACATTGTCCTTTTTCTAGATATGCTCAACCTAGATTTTCAAATCAAAAGTGTTTACAGCTCGATGTCGCCACTTGATTGAATACAAAATCATATTCTACAAGTTTCATGCAATAACATTGTTCATCACTTGTTTACTCAATACATCATAAACTCATAGCAATATACCATTTCATATCAAGTCATAGGGTTTCATACTTATTCACATTATGTATTCAGATAGCCCAAAATGTGTGATTTAATCATACTCATTATAAAACATGTAACACCCCCTCATCCTACTTATTAAACGGTCAGATAAGGGAATATTACGTTACCTTCTCTCAAAAAATAATTATTCAATATTGAAAATCCAAACACAAATATTATAATTTTATCTAAACATATTTTCAAACATCATACTATATATATTGATATACACAATGATATTGTTTTATAAAAGTCTTTCAAGTTTAAACAAAAGCAAGGTTCTTTTAAATACAAAATGCATATATAAAATAACAAAAAGTCAAATTATCCACTGGATACTGACACTGTTGCTTCACTGGTATAGGATTCCACATACTTCATCTACTACTGCCTACAAACTTCACTTTGTAATATATGCGCGAGAGAAACTCTCACGCTAAGCACTAGGCTTTATAGTGCATATAGAAATACAATATATTATAAAATATGCATCAAACAACAATTTGCAATCTAGTATCTTTTTCATGATAAAAATTCATTTTTGTTTCTTTATTTGCATTTATTATTTAATTATTTCATGTAAATCACAACATTACTTACATTTGTCTACATCATAAATGATAAATATGTATAATTCACACGCATTATATTTTTTTATTAAATTATGATTGAACTCACTAATAGGAATAATAAGATTTCCATTAACGACTTTCATAATGTTGTATTGAGCACATTTATAATAGTGTTATTACCAGCATTTATAATATTGCACCGAGCGCATTTCTATCATTATCAGCTTTCATAATATTGTGCCGAGTGCATTTATGTCATACTAAATTTCATAATATTGTGTTGAGTATATTTGTGTCATTACTAGCTTTCATATTTTGGCATCGAATGTCTTTATTCCTCTAATTGGCATGCCAAATTATTTTATACTGTAGTTCTAGGCTATGAGTTTTAGGGCTTTACTATTGCTATTATTAATTTATAATTATTTTTCTTCATTAATTTTAAGGCCTATTGACTCAATTGAATACATAATTACTTAACATAAATATATTCATATTATATAATAAGGTCTAATTTAATTTACATATTAAATTTCTCAATTTATAATCTACCCTACTACTGGAAGCTTTCATGCTCTGTATCGTATCACAATTTTGGTTTGATTCCATCCAAATTAAATTAAATGCTCTTATGAAGCCCATGATCTTAACTTTAATATATAACTTGAATCACTTAATTTCAAGCTTTATAGCAAAAGTTATAATCATTTGAACAAACACTACTTACTGAAATTTTTACCTCGAATTTCCGAGACAAATTTAAGATCAAATATTTATGTCCAAGTTAAATATAGCTATGGTCAAAATCAAATTTCATATTCTTCATGGAATTTTAGTCCTATGTCTTAAATTTTAAACTCAATAAATAACACACTAATCCGAATTCCAGAACTTGAGTTATAGCATAGTTCATACATATTGCTCTATAATAATTTTGAGCAAAATGCACAAACAATATAACTCATTTTACCTTGTTCAAAATCTAAGTTCATGCAAAGTTATAAAACCAAATTCATTCTAATTACAAACTAACATACCAAATATTTAAATCATGTAAACATATAACAATTTTATAAACTGTTGCCTTAGGGTATGCACATACCTTATTTTTCTTTTCTTTCTCTTTGGTCTTTTATATCTCATTCTCATTTTCCTTATATTTTCTCTCTTCTTGAGCACCTAAAACATGCAAGAAATACATTAAAAAAAAAACCTTTCTTCCATCATATATCTCTAACCCATATTTTATATCTCTACAAATCCTAAAATCTTTCTCTTCAAAATCGAGCTCCAAATGAGCTTAAAACTCCATTTTCTTTTAAAGAAAGTTGTAGAAGAGAAGAAAGAGATCTCACCTTCACCCTTTACCTTCCATAGCTGAACCACTAAGGGTTTCTTTTTCCTTTTTCAATCTTCTTTTACACTTCTTTTTACTCCTTTTAGCTTCTCCTTGGTCAATTATGCATGAAAACACCTTTTTCATGCTTTTCTCTCTCTTTCTCACTTTCTCTCACTAGAATAAAATTTTTGGCTATAGTAGATGTAAGGAACGTGGGGCTGGTTTTGAAATGAATAAAAATGAATAAAAATGAGGTGATAAGGAAGAAGAAGAAGAAGAAAAAGAAAGAAAAACATAATAGTTCTAAGGTGGAGCCCACTTTTGACCATAAAACCTTGATATTTTTGCATAATTATCCCTTTGATCTCATCTTACTTAAGGTGGCTGGCCAGCATGATATTTTTATATCCAAAATTACATGCTCATTCCGCAGTGAATTGTTGTGGATATTGTTTGTTCATGATCTTCTCGCTTTCCTACGTGGCTTCCTTAGTAGAATGATTATGCCACAACACTTGACTAGTGGAACTCTCTTATTCCATATAACTTTCTCTTCATGTGCTAAGATAGCTATTGGTTCCTCTTCGAGCATTAGATCCATCTACACTTTTATCTCCTTAGCTAGAATAATAAGCATTTGATCTATACCTCCTTAGGACAGGAACCCCTTATGGAGTAGATAACTAATTTATTGCAACAGATAGTACAAGCAGTTCCACAACCAGCTCCACCTCCTCCTCCTCCTCCACCTCAGCCAAAACCCCGGATTGATAAGGTGAGAAAATATGGGGCCATAGATTTTATGGGAAGGAGAGACGATGACCTAGCAGCTTCAGAGTTTTGGATGGAATCCACAGAAAGGGTGGTTGAGGAACTTGAGTGTCCAAAGGAACAAAAGGTCAGATATGCAGTGTCTCTTTTAAAAGATCATGCTTATGACTGGTGGAAATCAATTTTATCAAAGCCTCAGACACCGAAACCACCTTCATGGAACTTCTTCAAGGAAGAATTTATCAAGAAATATGTGCCTAGAGTTTATGTGAATGAAAAGAAAAGGGAGTTTCAAGACTTGAAGCAAGGAAGCATGTCAGTGGCTGAATATGAGATGGAATTCACCAGACTGAGTAAATATGCAACTGGAATCATTACTAATAAGGCAGACAGATGTCGTAGATTTGAGGATGGGCTTAATGATGATATTGGGAATATGGTTACCGCCCTTCATCTTGAGGATTTTGCTACGCTAGTATCCATAACCATCAGTGTGGAAAAGAGGTCAAAGAGAAAGAGGATAGAAGAGCCACCCCAGAGATTGACAATTAGCATGGCCCAGACATCAGGTAAAAGGGGGCGAACAGTGCCTAGGTTTTTTCAGTCACGGGGTTCTGGACCAACCTTTTCAGTTAGGCAAAGCCAACAGTTGAGGCTAGAAGGGTTTACAGCTAGTGTACCAGCTTCGGATAACTAGAGATTCATATCTGTCACATGTCAACATTATGGGAGATCACATGCAGATGATTGCTGGTGGATTACTGGAGCATGCTTACGTTGCAGATCTACTGAGCATAAACAAAAAGATTGCCCTAGAGGAAGAGGTACTGGTGGTGTAGTATCAGTGTAGGTTCAAAATGTCACTCGAGACAGAGACAGGGAATATGGACATTCTAGAAGCGGCAGAATTGGGCAGCGTATATCAGAATCAGTGAATAGAGCAGAAGGTAGTCGAGCCCCAACCTGATCATATGCCATGAGAGCTCGCGAAGAGCAGGATGCCCTGAATGTCATTATTGGTAAATTTTCTCTTTATGATAGTGATTTATTTGCACTGATAGATCTGAGTTCTACACATTCATATTTATGCATGTCACCTCCTAGTCAAGGGAACATGGTAGCAGAGGAATTAGATTGTGATATATTACTGAAAAATCCTTTGGGTCATGGAGTGAAAGTTAGTCGTGTCTATAAAAACAGTCCAATCAAAGCTCGGAATGTAGAATTCCCAGCTGACCTAATAGAGTTGTCATTCCATGAATTTGATGCAATCTTGGGGATGAATTGGTTAACTCAGCATAAGGCAGTGGTGGATTATCAATATAGGAGAGTAACTATCAAGAATTCAGGGAAGGATGACATGATTGCATATTAATTATGAATAACTATGAATAACTAAGAATGAAAAGAAAAAGAATCGATTGTTCGAGTATTCAACATTGCACGAGAAAAAAATGAATATGGTAGAGTGCAAGCGGCAGACACATATGCAGGTGCCTGCAGATTGGATTTCATTGGTAGGGGCAACTTACCTTATTAGATAGGGGGGCCACACGCCAATGGGTGGGAGTCATTGTTCTTCAATTAAATATTAAATAAATTAATTAAAATTAAATATTAAATAAATCCGTATGGCTGACCGGCAATTACTAGCGATTCTGGCTTCATGCAGGCGAGTTGCAGCCTGCAATCCGTTATTAATAAATAATTAATTGATAAAATAATAAATAATTAATAGTCCTGGGTGAGAACTGACCATACTTGACTAATGTCATTTCTGTGATGAAGGCAAATAAGCTTATCAAAAAGGGATGTGAAGCGTTTTTGGCACATATCATAGATACCAAGAAAGAGAGTCTAGATCTCAGGGAGATTCCTACAGTATGTGAATATCCAGATATCTTCCCTGAGGACTTGCCAGGGTTACCACCTGTCAAGAAGATAGAGTTTGCCATAGATATTTTGCCAGGCACAGCCCTGATATCGATCACTCCCTATAGAATGGCACCTACTGAACTAAAAGAATTAAAAGTGCAGTTGCAAGAGTTGTTAGAGAAAGGGTTTATCAGGCCTAGTGTCTCACCTTAGGGTGCTCCGGTTCTATTTGTGAAAAAGAAGGATGGCACGTTTCTTTTGTGCATTGATTATCGTCAGTTGAACAAGATGACAATTAAGAACAGATATCCCTTGCTGAAAATAGATGACTTGTTTGATTAGTTGAAAGGAGCAGGGGTATTTTCTAAAATTGACCTCAAATCAGGTTATCACCAATTGAGAATTAAAGAATCAGACATTTCAAAAACAACATTTAGGACTCGGTATGGTCATTACGAGTTTTTAGTAATGCCTTTTGGCCTGACAAATGCTCCAGCAACATTTATGGATCTAATGAATAGAATCTTTAGGCCTTATTTGGACCAGTTCGTGGTGGTATTCATAAATGATATCTTGGTGTACTCTAGAAGCAGAAAAGAGCATAATCAACATCTTCGTATTGTCTTTCATACCTTGAGAGAGAATCAATTATATGCGAAGTTGTCGAAATGTGCATTCTGGTTAGATGAAGTGGCCTTTCTAGGGCATATTGTCTCAGCCGATGGGATCAGAGTCGACACCAGTAAGGTAGAGGTAATCCTCAACTGGAAACCGCCTCATAATGTGACAGAGGTGAGAAGTTTTCTTGGTTTGGTTGGTTATTAACAGAGATTTATGAAAGGATTTTCAATGATAGTCTCACCACTGACAAAATTGCTTAGAAAGGAGACTAGATTTGAGTGGATAGACCGGTGTCAGACTAGTTTTGATAAGTTGAAGAAAATATTGACAGAGGCACTAGTGTTGACACAACCTACTGCAGGAAAAGATTATGTGGTGTACCGTGATACTTCCCTTAATGGTTTGGGCTGTGTACTAATGCAAGAAGGCAAAGTGATCGCTTATGCTTCCAGACAACTGAAGCCTCATGAGAGAAATTATCAGACACGTGATCTGGAACTAGTGGCCATTGTGTTTGCATTGAAAATATGGCGACACTACCTGTATGGCGAGCAATGTTATATCTATACAGACCATAAAAGTCTAAAATATTTGCCTTCACAAAAGGAACTCAATTTGAGACAAAGGTGATGACTAGAATTAATCAAAGACTACAATTCTATCATTGATTATCAGTCGGGTAAGGTCAATGTGGTAGCTGACGCTCTGAGTAGAAAAATTCTGGCAAGTAAACGTTAAAACTTAAATTTATTAAGTGAACAAGAAAAAAAATAAAAAAATGAAATAATAAGTACTTTATATATTATTTGGGCAGAATTGCAGATTCAACCCATATTGATTCAACAAGTAAAGGACAATCAGAAGCAGGACACAAAATTAAAGGAAATCTTTAAAATGGTGAAAAATTGTGAAAAAACAGAATTTACTATCGAATCAATTGGGAGTTTAAGAAAAAGGGTAGGTTATGTGTACCAGACATACAAGAATTGAAACAAGAGATTTTAAAGGAGGCTCACAATGTTATTTATGCAATTTACCTGGGAAGCAACAAAATGTATCATGACTTGAGGGTATATTACTGGTGGCCAGGGATGAAAAGAGATATCACAGAGTATACTACCAGATGTTTAACTTATCAGCAAGTGAAGGCTGAGCATCAAGTACCAAGTGGATTATTACAATCAATTTCAATTCCTGAATGGAAATGGGAAAAAGTTACAATGGATTTTGTTTCTGGTTTTCCTTTGACACAAAAGAGGCATGATTCAGTATGGGTAGTGGTGGATCGGCTCACTAAATCAGCTCATTTTTTACCGATCAAGATGAATTATCCACTTAATCATTTGGCAGAGATCTATGTTAATGAGATAATCCATTTACATGGTGTGCCAATTTCAATCATTTCAGATCGAGACCCGAGGTTCACTTCAAAATTCTAGAAAAGTTTGTATCAAGCTATGAGTACTCGACTCAATTTTAGCACAACTTTCCACCCACAAATAGATGGACAATCAGAGAGGGTCATACAGATATTGGAAGATATGTTGAGAAGTCGTGTGATAGAATTTGAAGGCAGTTGGGACGAACATCTTCCATTGATAGAATTTGCCTATAATAATAGTCACCAAGCCAGTATCGGTATGGCACCATATGAAGCCTTATGAGGTACTTGAACGCATAAGTCCTGTGGCATACAAATTAGCTCTACCACCAAAGTTAGACAAGATTCACAACATATTCCATATGTCCATGTTGAGAAGATATCGATCGGATCCATCTCATATCATATCAGCAGAACCTATAAAGATACGACCAGATCTAACTTATGAAGAAGAGCCAGTGGAAATTCTAGCTCGAGAAATGAAAGTGTTATGGAACAAGAAAGTACCATTGGTAAAGGTTATGTGGAAAAATCATAATTCAGAATAGGCGATTTGGGAAAATGAAGAGGTGATGAAGGCTCAATATCCACAATTATTCCACTCCAGTTAAAAAGGTAAATTTCGAGGACGAAATATTTTTTTAGGAGGGGAAAATTGTAATGCCCGATAATTTAGGCCACGGTTTGACCGAAATCCGGCACGTCAAACTGATCGGAGTCTAAATTCGGACATGAAAGAAATAAATTAAGATAATAATAAGATGTGAGAAAAATATTTTGGATATTATTAATTGAAAATTTTGAAGTGTGGAATTAAAATTTGAAAAAAAATAAATTTTACTGAACGAAATTAGAAATTGCAGTGTTTTTGGCACAGATATTTTAAGAATGCATAAAAATGGAATATTCTCTCTCTAAGGAAAGGAATATTCTTTTGATTAAAATAAAGTAAGAGAGATTTAAATTAATAGACCAATGAGAAGTAAGATTAGTAATTAATCCTAACCACCCACCTAATCCAACTATAAAATTCAACTTTCACCTTTTGCCTTTATTCTTATTCTTCCTCATCTTAATAAAACCCATTTCTCTCCCTTTCCTTCTCCTTTTGCCATGACTTCCTCCCCCATTTATTCTTCTTTGGTTTTCTTCAATTAAGCTAAGATTAGATGGAAAAAAATGGGATTAAGGCAAGATCATCAAAGAAATAAAGTTAAGTAAGAAAAACTAAGGAAGAGGAAGGAAGAAAATAAAAGAAAAAGAGAAATAAGACTAGGTTAATTTTAAAGATCATCAAAGGTGAGTTTAGATTTTCCATCTTCTCACTTTTCTTCTTATCTTTTGTTTGATTTTGGGGTTAGTTGCCATTAAAGTTAGTAATTTAGGGTTATTATTATGTTAATGGTGATTAAGGGTGAATTAGGTGATTAGTGCTTGATTAGTGTAAAATTTGTTGCTAGGACAAGGAAGTGAACAAACGTTGAACCAAAATCAAAGAGAAAGTAAGGGCAAAGAGAAAGCTAGCTAGGAAGAAGATAAAAATGAATAGAAGTGAATTTTGTGAGGTATGTACATTTGGCACAAATTCAATGTAGAAAAATGTTGATTTTGATTTTGTGATGTTGTGAAATTTTGTATGAATTAGTGACTAAATGATTCCATGAATGTGAAAATAAAAATTAGAATATGAGGTTGACGAATGAAAATGGAAATTGTATGAATTAATTGATGTGCTGGAAAATTTATCTTATGAACAGTATTTAGTTTTTTTTGTCATAACTTGAGTTCTAGAAATGATTGTTGAGTGATTCTTGTTGGCTTGGAAAGCTAAGACATAGAAATTCAACTTTTATTCAGACCATTAGACCTGAATATTCTAGGAATTAGGTGAAAAATGGAGTCAAAAGTTGTACTAGAAATCTGTCTAGTAAAATACTGGATAGATTACAGAGAACGTAGCTTAGAAAAAACTCATAACTTTTGCTAAAAAATTTATTTTAATGTGATTCTAATTGAAAATTTAAGATAGGACATGTACCTACATTTTTCTAGTTGATCACTTGCCCAAATTCCATCTAAAGATGGATGAAAAATATAGAGAAAAATAAGACAGAAATTTATCCAGTAAAATACTAGGCAGATTGGAATGAATGTAGGTTAGAAGAAAATCTATAACGTTTGCTGTAAAATTTGGTTTGATATGATTCTAGTTGAAAATTAAAGATAAGACATGTACCTATATTTTGTTAGTTGATCACTTGTTCAAATTCCATCTAAAAATGGATGAAAAATACAGGAAAACATAAGGAAGAAATATTGTCCAGAATATGACAGTTTGCACATATGTGTTGATTATGGAATTTTGTGATAAAAAAAATATATTATTTGATTTTCTTATAGTTATAATGATTGAATAAGCAAATATGAGGTAGTAAAATGTTTCATGGGAATTATTGCATTTATTTGGAATTTATATTAGTTTTACATACATAATTTATGTAAATAATAATAAAGGTAACTAATATAATTAAGCCCTATAACATCTTGTCGAGAACTAGAAATTAGGATAAGTTAGCATGCCAGTAAAAGGGTAGAAATGTAGGCACTAAAAATAATAGTGCTGAGATTTGAATTACATAGGCACTAAGATGAGTTTGAAATTACGTAGAAACCAAAAAGGTGTTGAGTTGTTATTGGAAATGTAGGCGTTAAACGCCGAGTTATAAAATAATTATGTAGACACCGAGTATACTGCCGGAGAGTAGAAACCTTATATCCAGTGTTTAATTCCGGTCAAAGATGTCGTGGGTTATTAAACAAATAAAAAAAATGTGAATTATGAAATTTATATTGTAATTTTTATATTTTTAATTTTAAGCAATTTCAAACATGCTTAATGAAATGAACATTAAAATTGATGAATTGTATATTTTTGTATGACAAAAATAGTTTTAATACTATGTGAATATTTGACATGCTTAGTAAGTTGATTGTAGTTTTAAAGGTTTATTTTGGAAATATTTATATAATTATTGGATAGTTGTCAAACGTACCACTAAGCTAGTAGCTTAGCGCGTGTGTTTCACGCGCAGATAAATAGACGTAGCTATTATGTTAGGGCGATCGAAGATAAGGGAAACCCCAACATCAGATTGCAGTAGTCTAGTTTCTTTTTATATGTTTTGGAAATTATATTGTAAAAATTAAATTTAAGAATTTATTTTGATGTAAAATTGTGGCATGTAATATTTATAAGGAATGAATTTGGTAATTTTATGTATATAGTATTATTTGTAAATATATTTCTAAATATTATAGTTTTATTGAATGAGTTTTTTTAAAATTATTATTCACATCAGTAGTTGCATATTTAAATAAAAAAAATATATGGAAATAAATATTCCACTAATAATAAACTTGAAAATTGAAATAAAAATATTTGTACAATAAATTGAGCGTAGGTTTTAAAACAAATGAGTTTAGTAGCACTTTCATATCCTATTATCGATTATTAGGGTAAGGGAGCGTTACAATGTCAAAGTCAAAAGGAAGAAATTTTACCCATAATCATGCCTAGTGCATCCTATTCTTCCTGAGCTCGCATGGCGTAAGCCCTGATTGGTGCGACTCGACTACCTATTGCCTTTCAACTGTTTCTGATATGAACTAGTTGGGCCCTACTCAACCCCTTTTGGCCTATCCTCTGCCTCAACCTTGGCCCTAACCTAAATCTTTTATAGGTACTGACTCTATGCTCTCAGAACCTCTACTATACTGTAAAAGAGGACAATCTCTCTTTTGATGATCTTTGGAGCCACATCTCATACAGACTCACGTCATCCACTTCTACTCTTATATGTGTGTATAGTTGTAATGCTAACATAAAGGTAGAGGTGGTAGCGGTGGCTTACAGAATGCCAGTATCGGTGTAGTGGCAATTGAAGTAACAAATCTTATGGGTTATCCCCACCTAAAAGATCAAAGTCTATTGGAACTCTGAACTTGAAATCTACCTCCGATTGAATTCGCTCTCTTGTTACTGGGTAGTCCTACATTAACCTAAGGCCTACCTCATGAACCCTTCGTCCTGTGCAGCTACTGGGCTACCAAAACCCTTTCTACTATCCTAGCCAATGCTAAAAGCTTAGAAAATCCATCAATCATAAGGTTGAGACCTGTAGCCTAATCGGATCTCTTAATCCATCATTAAATTGCTTACACTTTTTAGCTTCCTTAGATATAACATCACTAGTATATTTACATAGATGTATAAACTCTTGCTCATAACTTAATACTAGCATACTTTCCTGCCTTAGGGTCAAAACTTCTCTCTTCTTATCATCTATATATCAGTGAAATGTACTACTCCTTGAATTTCTCTAGAAAGTGTTCCCAAGTAAGGGGATTTGGTGTTTCCAAACTCTATGACACTATCTGCTACCAGTCATATAATGTTGCATACTCATACTTTTGCTCATCTGTGTAGTGTAGCTGATCAATAACTCTTTTTGCTCTCTCCAACTAAAATTCAACTATTAAGGGATCATCCTCTTGTCTGCCATAAAAGTCTGGAGCTCCTAGCTTCCACAACTTCTAAAGTAAAAAAAAAAAAGTGTAACTGACAGTGCAGTTCTTTGTAATAACTTAACTATATTTCTTAGAAGCTCAGATTTTCTAGGACCAACACTAGGCTCACCATATGATGAGCTAGTACTGGATCTAGATGCAGTATCTTAGCGATAACTTGGTCACGAGGATGCCTCTGTCTTAATGAGTGCATTACTCTCTACCTAATTGGCGATAATTTATCAGGATCTAAAATCCATAACCTACCTATATCATGAAAAGAGTAGTGGTCTTAACCAACAAACAACAATTTATATATATGCACATATGGGTACACACGTGTCATACAATGCTGATTTATTTTCAAGACTTATTTTAAAAATCCAAAATCGCTCAAACTAGGCTCTAATACCAAAAAACTCTATAACATCCCCTCATCCTATTTATTAAGCAGTCAAATAACGGAATATTACATTACTTTCTCTCAGAAAATAGTTATTCAATATTGAAAATCATAGTAGAAATATTATTATAATATTATTATTTTATCTAAACATATTTCCAAACATAATAATTTTAAATCATCATAATACCGTAATAGAAGAAAATTGTATACATTAATATACACAAAGATATTGTTTTACAAAAGTCTTTCAAGTTTAAACAAAAGTAAGGCTTGCTTAAATACAAAATGCAAATATAAGATAACAAAAGGTTAGAATTGTTAAGCCTACTAGATGCTGACACTACTACACTTGTACAAGATTTCACAGACTTTATCTACTATTATCTACAAGCTTCACATTATTTTTATCTACATGAGAGAAACTCTCAAGCTAAGTATTAGGCTTAGTGGTGCATATAGAGAGATAATATACTATAAAATATACATCAAACAACAATATGCAATCCATTATCTTTTTTCTCATGCAAACAATTTTTTATTTTTTTATTTGCATTTATTATTTAATTATTTCACATAAATCACATCATTACTTACATCCATCCATATGTAAAAATAATAAATAGGCATAATCCACACACACCACATTTTTTTAATTATTTTCTTTGTGCTCATAGCACCTACGACTAAACTCACTAATAGGAATAATGGAGTTGTCATTTTCGGCTTTTATTGTCATATCTGCTAATTTAGACCTAAGTCACATAAGTTGTTAAATCGACTCGTCGGTTTGACCGAAGTCTAAATTTGGATTTTTATCAAAAAATAATTAAAATAATGACAATTAAGTATGGAAAATATCTAATAAAGTGTTCAAAATATTTTAAGATGTTAAATTTCGATAAAAGACTAAATTGCAAATTTTGAAAAGTTTAAGGGTCAATTTTCAATTTACTGAAAATTGGATGATTAATTAGGATAACCATCAATTAAATGCATGATTGGGACATTAAACACATGGAGTGGGCTGGCCACATCAAGTGGCACATTTTAAGAAGTCAATTAACATGCATGAACACATTAATTAGTCATTAAATTCATAAGGCTTATGTGTCCCCATTATTAATTAACTTTGTCATCTTTTTCTTAATTGCTTTCTCTTTTTTTCTTATCACTTAACATCTAAAACACTCTATTCTCTACAACGGCCCCAAGTTTTCCCTTGTTCTTCCATAGCCAAACCTTGTTCTAAGAAAAGAAAGCGAGAAAGAAAGGGAGAAAGGCATGGAAGAGTAGATTTCATGCAAAAATTGATCATAAGAAAGGTAGAGATTAAAACATATTATGGAAAAAGAAAGATTTGATGAAAGGAAGTTTTAATTATCTCTTTGATGTTTTAAGAACTCAAATTGACAATGAGCTAGCTCAAAGGAGCAAAGGAAAGGAGAAAGAGAAGTAAAGAGAAAGAAAAAGGGAAAAGTTGAGGTTTGTATATAACTTAAGGCAATAGCCTATTTTATTATTATTTTTTAGTTGCATGATTTGATTATTTGGCATATTGATGATTCTAATTAATAGTATTTTGTGATGAAAATCTTGGGGATGCATGCTTGCTAGACTTAGGATTTAATTTGGTAAAAATTGAATGTGATTAGTTTGTATGTTCTTTGCTGGAAATGGATCAGCAGTGAGTATTTAAATTGTTATAACTTAATTTCTGGAATTCGGTTTTGTATGTTATTTGTTGGGTTTGAAAGCTAAGACATAGGGTTATAATTTTTATTTAGACCATAATATCTGAATATGTCTATAATTGTGTCCAGAAATATTCATAAAATTCGAACTTATAATCTGTCCAGAAAATTCTAGGTAGAATTGTTAGTTACTAGTCAATGTTCATTTTATCATATCTTTTGTGATTCAGAACTCAGAATTAAGTGATTCAAGTTGCATATTAAAGATAAGATCCATAACTAAAATTGTTAAGAAGATTTTGTAACTAGATTCATAATGTAATAAGACCAAAAGTAAGGTCCAAAATAGAAAACAAAATCTGCCAGTGACAGGGCAGCATATGAGTTGTGAAATTTAAAGAGTAAAATGATGTGAACCTTGTTATATTATGTAAATATTATTTTAATTAAGTGATTATGTGATTATTTTGAGTCTTTAAATGCATGAAAAGTGTGAATTTAATTACTATGAATTTTAATGAGATTGTGTAAGCCTTAGAACACCTAACTTGAACTAGACTTAGGATAGTTTGGCATGCCAAGCAGGGGGGAGTATGATTAAATCCATTAATAGTATGATTATCTACGTCGGGTATGACAATATTAGTTATGCTGGGTATGACATTATTATCTATACCAAGTATGACACTATTATCTACGTCGGGTATGACACTTTTATCTACATCGGATATGGCACTATTGTGAAACCGGTAATAGCACTTATATGCGCAAATCATATTGCCCGGGAGGGCACTTCTAAGTGCCTGGATGGCAATTCCGTTATCCTAGTCAGGGGTTCATAGGTGTTTTGGGCATAAATAAAGAAGTTATGGAAAATAAATGGATTATTGAAAATAAAAATGGAATTATGAATTGTGACATGGATAAAAAGATGATCTAGTGTCATGGGCAATAAAAGGCTATGGATAATAATGACTTGATAAAGTAAATTAAATATGAGATATAAAAGAATAAAATTTATAAAATATATGTGTGCATGAAAAGATGATTGGGTGTTGTGGATATAAAAAGGTTAAGGAAAATAAAAGGAATAATGACTTGTAACATGGTTAATTATGATGTGTTATATAATGATGTGTTAATAAAATAAACAAGTATGAGATAAAAGAATATAATTTGATGTTTATACATAATAGAATACCATTATATGTATATTTGCATGAGAAGATGATTGAGTATGAGTTGATATATAACAATGCTTGTTGCATAAAATAGTTTATTGTCTTATTTATATGCACCACGAAGCCAAGAGCTTAACGTGGGAGTTTCTCTTGCGCAGATTTAGTAGAGAATAAGCATACGATAGTAGATAAAGGTAGCGGTGGCCTGATCCAGTAAAGCAGCTTGTATCAAATATTGTGGGTCACACAACTGTTGTATTTATGTTTCGAATTTTATTTTATAGTGCGTGTAAAGTAAGCGCATGTTTTGTAAATAATACTTTATTATATAAAATGTATTGTGTTTCTTTATTATGATTTCTTGTACACTACGAGTAAATAAATAGTAAATAATATATATATATATATATATATATATACACACAAGTGTCTCATATTTACATATTTATATAAAAAAATAAAAAAATAAATATTTTAACTGATGAAGTCAGGATAGCACTCCCTTATCCAGGCACGAGCTGTTGAGATGAGGGGGTGTTACATTCATAACATTGCATCGAGTGTATTTATATTAGTGTCATTATCGACATTTATAATATTGCATCGAGCGCATTTGTGTCATTATCAGCTTACATAATATTGCATCGAGTGCATTTGTGTTATTACCGGCTTTCATAATATTACATCGAGTGCATTTATACCATTATTGACTTTCTTAATATCATGTCGAGCGCATTTGGGCCATTATTGGCTTTTAATTTTGGCATCGAGTGCCTTTATTCCCCTAATTGACATGTCAAACTATTTTCTACTCTAGTTATAGGTTAGGTATTTTAGGGCTTTACCATTGCTATTATTAATTCATAATTTTTTTATCATTAATTTTAAGGACTATTGACTCAGTTGAATACATAATTAGTAAATATAAATATCAATCACATTATATAATAATTCCCACTTAATTTACGTATTAAATTTCCCAATTTATAATCTGCCCTACTACTGGAAGATTTTATGCTCTATTTTGGATATCAATTTTGACTCTAATCCCATTCGAATTAAATTAAATGATTTTTTGAAAAATTATAATTCAAGATATTAACTTTAATATGAATTTTGAATCATTTAATTCTATGCTCTATGGCAAAAGATATAATCATTTGAACAACAACTGCTGACTAAAATTTTTTCCATAATTTTTGAGATAGATTTTTGGTTAAACATTTATGCCTAATTTAAATATAGCTACAGTCAAATCTGATTTAGGTTTTTTATGGAAGTTCAAACCCAACAATGAAGATGCCAATCCGAATTCCAAAACTTGAGTTATAGCATAATTTATACATACTGCTCTATAATAATTTCAAGCAAAATACACAAACAATATAACTCGTTTTACCTTATTCAAAATCTAAGTTCATGTAAAGTTACAAAACCAAATTCATTCTAATTGCAAACTAACATGCTAAATATTTAAAATCATGTAAACATATAACAATTTTATAAACTATTGCCTTAGGGTATGCACATAGCTTATTTTTCTTTTCTTTTTCTTTGGTCTTTTATATCCCCTTTTCATTTTCCTTATATTTTCTCTCTTATTGAGCACTTAAAATATGCAAGAAACACATTGAAAACCTTTATTCCATCATATATCTCTAACCCCTATTTTATCTCTCTACAAATCCTAAAATCTCTCTCTTCAAAATCAAGCTTCAAATGAGCTTAAAACTCCATTTTCCTTTAAAAAAAGTTATAGAAGAGAAGAAAGAGATCTCACCTTCTCCCTTTACCTTCCATGGCTGAACCACTAAGGGTTTCTCTCTCATTTTTCAAGCTTGTTTTACACTTCTTTTTACTCTATTTAGCTTCTCCTAGGTCTATTATTCATGAAAACTCATTTTTCTATGCTTTTCTCTTTGTCTCTCTTTCTCACTTTCTCTCTCTAGAACAAGGTTCTTGGCTATGGTAGATATAAGGAACATGAAGCTAGTTTTGAAATTCAAAAAAATGAATAAAAATGAGGTGATAAGGAAGAAGAAGAAGAAGAAAATGAAAGAAGAAAACCCAAAATTCCAAAGGTGGAGCCCACTTTTTCCCATAAACCTCGATATTTTTGCATAATTATCACTTTGTTCTCCTCTTACTTTAGGTGGCCAGCCAACATGATATTTCTATGTCCAAAATTATATTTAAATGGTAAAAGCCCATTTAATCTTCAAATTTTCTATAAATTATAAATTTACTCTAAAACTTTTCAAATTTTGCATTTAGGTCTTTTACCATAATTTAACATCGTTTATAACATCCTTGACCTTCCCCACATGCATACCCACATGAATTTCATTTGAACATATGAAACTTCCATATAATCCAATTGAACACTTGCATTTCATACATATTTTCTTAGAAACAAGTTCATGGCACGCACTAGCTACGTGTCCTAGTATTTGGCAATTGTATCGAGTCACACGTGTATCCTTATAACCTAAATGATGATAACAAAGCATTAGAAATAAATTGAATAAGGTGACTAAATTAAAGTAAGAAAATGATTAGATTAAGATTAGTAAACATTTACATTGTTAATTTAGTTAAATCGGGCCAAATGATTAAGCTGTATTATTGTGTGAATTAGTGGAATTATAAATATATATAAATAATAATAATAATGTAGACAAAATAAAATGAAAATGACACAAAAGAGAAATGAGAAGAGAAAAAGAGAAAAAGAGAAAAAGAGAAAAAGAGAAAAAGAGAAAAGGACAAAAAACAAGTTGGCTTTATTTTCATTTTCCTTCCCCATTTCTGCCTTCTTCTCCAGCCCAAC
The DNA here is from genome assembly GCA_023653625.1 of Triadica sebifera. Lineage (NCBI taxonomy): Eukaryota > Viridiplantae > Streptophyta > Magnoliopsida > Malpighiales > Euphorbiaceae > Triadica > Triadica sebifera. The sequence goes on from CM042905.1 coordinate 9,504,585, forward strand.
TTCTTCTTCATTTTCCTCCATTTCAGAATTCAATTTTTCCTTGTTTCAATTATTTTTTGAAGCTAATTGATCCCTTGCAAGGTCGTTCTTGGTAAGTAATCAATTCTTATTGCTATAGGGTTGATTTAAGTTGCTTAGGTTCATTAATAGGCACTGATTTGCAACCCAATTTTGATGCATATAGAAATTGATTCTGGAAAAGTTTAAAACACAAAGGTTGTTTCTTTATGTCTTATATTTATGTATATGTAAACATTGTTGCATGATTAGGTGTATAGGAAGAGAAATCCTCTCTCTACTGAAACTGGTCAGGGTATGAACCCTAACCAAGTTAGCTACTATGTTCTTTGATTTTGAATATGTTAAAGCCATTATTTGAAGTATCTCAAAACCATAAAGTTGTAGATATATGTATTATGTATCTGTATACCAAATTTCCGGATCATATGACTTGTATATTTTGCGTTATGGTGAATGGAACCATGACTGTTCCATGACTTGAACTGCCAATTGAGTGCCCTGAGCAGATCTAGCAATTTGTTTGGCCCATTTGAGCTCGTTAGAGCTAGATTATGTAACTCATGAAAAAATAAAAGTTATAGGTATATTTATTAGCTAACTTTTGGTATGAATTTTAGCTTAATTAGTTATGTATATACTAAGTTATGTTCTTTTGAAGTCATACTGGTCTGGAAGCCAATTCTATTCTGGACCAGCAAAATATTTGTCATAATTTGAAGACCTTAGAGACATAATTGATAAAAGTTGAAAACTTAAAACATGTTCCATATGAACCCATATAAGTTTCTATAAATTTACATTAAAATAGGACTTATATATTATAAGTTATGATGAACCAAAGTGGGTACCCTGAAACTGCCTAAAGGCAGAAAACAGAACACATTTAGAAATTCCACCAAATATTGTACAATGATCCAATTGCTCTGAAATTTTAATATGTTATATAATTATACGTTAATTTTAATTAGGAATAAGAATCAGAATAAGTTTTCAAGTATAGAAAAAGTTATAGGCTAAACAGTCCCATAAGATCACACTGCCTCATAGGAAAAATCTTCACTATTGTCATGAACAATGCATATTAATTTGTTTAAGACACATTAAGTCTTCCTAATCATAAGTTCATTGATTATATTTTCATATTAGGCTCGCAACATATTGGAGATCCACAAGGAGTGGATAGACAATAAATTAGGGGTCAGAATTAAAGGAGAAAGATGAGTCTAATTATCAATTGAATTCTTTAGTGCAAATGAATGTTGCTTGCTATGTGATTCATATGATTGTCATGATTGGTCCTTGATAATGTAATGATGGATAATTTGTGACATTTTGGTACATATAAATGGTATACTTGTGGTATATTTGAGGTATATGTTTGACATATGAGATATATATACATGGTATATGTATAGTATATGCAAGGTATATGCGTGACATATGAGGTATATATGGAATATATGTATGTTGTATATGATAAAGATGCAATGGTTGATGAATTCTTAAATATAAGTGCATATGCATATGGACTAAAAAGGCGTTGTGACTAGTTAATCGATATTGTAAAGTAAAAGAAGAGGCCTATGGCCCAACAAATGTGCAAATGAAACAAATGATCAAGCTAGCTAGCAAATGCAAATGTTCACATGGTAACCCGGGGCAATGTCTATTTAACTTAGTCACAACAAAATGAAATAAGCAAAGCATTTGCATACATAAGGAGTAATGATTATATGTTTCAACTCTATTGATATTTATATGACACTGATGAATGGAATGGAATATATGGTATGTATTGGATTTGTGACTTATTATTATGAGTTATTCGGTACTTTAGAGCTCATTTAATGGTTACTCTCACTGAGCCACAACTCATCAATTTGCATCATTTTTCAGGTAAAGAAAAGTGATAGCTCATTTTGAGTAACGTATAAAAGACATGGAGCACAGGTCACTGACCGAGCCTCATCACTCTCTCTCCTTGCATTCCACACAAGCATGAAAATATGTCATATGTGTTTTGTATTTACTTGCTTGAATATGTATAGTAATTTTGGAATGAGTCTAAAAATTTATAAATGAAAGCAACTCGAAAATACTTATGTGTAAAGTTTATGTTTTGATACATGTGATATATTATATTGTGGTGAAAACCTCAGTGTTAACTTGGCAAAGTTAGTGAATAATATTACAGGATATGAGACTTGCAAGTCATTGAATGAAATTATAAGATATGAGACTTGCAAAGTCATTGAATGATATTACATGATATAAAAAAAAATTACTATCTCTATTAACAAGATATTTTGTTTTTCCCAGCATGCTATGTGTGATTATTTGATACAGAGATAGGTTATACTTAAATGCATAAGATGTGGTGTTACATCTTTACACCTTTTATCACATTATTTATATAATAAAATTATTAATAGTTTATTTATAAATTATAATGAATTTTCAATAATTAAGTTATCATAAACTTTAAAACCAATTGTGAATGATTTACTACTATAATTGGTGCTAACAGTTGACCACTATCGCTAGTGGCTGAAAGTTAATTGTTACTATTAGTCACTAATAATTGATTGCTACTGCCAGCTATTAATAACTGACTGCTGCTATTAGTCGCTAACAAATGGCCACCGCTTTTGAACAAAAGAGACCCTCTATTTTGCTTATGATTAACTAACAAAAACACATAAATATATAGGTTGAAGATACAAATTAGCCCTTATAATAGAGTTTAAATTAAATGAATCCCAAACTTTTAATTTATGGTTAAATTAATCTTCTCTATTTAAGTCTCTAACTACAGTCGGCCTTGACACTATCCTTTTACAAATTGAAAAATGTATCTCACATGCAATCCTCCTCTCTCTCTTATTTCCTTCTCTCCTCTCAAATGCAAAAGTCATCTTCTACCTCACTCTCCGCCTCTCAATCAGCACTAAATTTTCAAGGATCTAGATCAAAAGAAACATAAAAAAAATCTAGGTCAGAAATTGCATCAACAAGGAAATGAGGTAAATTTTTCATAGTTTTCATATAAAACAATGGGTTCAAAAGAACCTATTTATACAATATCCATAACAAGCAACAACTGTAACACCCGTTAAATTAGACCTTGAGTCGTAAGCATGTCATAGAGCACAATTGCACTTTTCAGAGTCTAAATTCGAGATAAAATGATAATTTAGATATTTGAAAAGATAATTAAGTCATTAAAAATGGTTAGTTAAGAAGTGAAGACTTAATTAAAGACAATTTTGAAATAAGCACATGGATAATGACATAGTTATAAATAGCTACACGCATGAATTTTATATTATTTGTTTGACTTAGACTAAAATGTGATTGGAAGATGGATTTTATGATAGAGAATTAAAGGATGATGTGTTTTAATATGGACCTTTGGATTATAAAGTATCAAGATGGTAATTATGCATGGTGCAAAAGTGTAATTTTACAAGGAGGTATAAAAGGGACCAATCCCTCTTCCAAACACATATCCATTTGATTTTTGAGAGAAAATCTTCCATTCTTGCTAGAAATCTAAAAGAAAATGAAAAAAAGGATGGAGATTGAAACCAAAGGAACCCTGTGAAGGAAAAAAAAAAAGAAGAAAAGGGGATAAAAAATATACCCATTTTCAGATTTTATGGGTCTAATAAGGTACAAAAGTTACACGTTTTCTTATTATTCTTATCATTTTTCTCTTCTCCTTTCACATCGTTTTAGTGTGTAAATCTCTATAGAAAAATTAGGATTTTGAACATCAAGTGAGGGTTTAGTTAGAAAACCCATAAAAAATACCCATAATGATAGAAGAAGAGAAACTTGATGTAGTTAAAAAACTAAAAAGGAACCTTTAAGAGGAACTTAGGGTTTATGCTTAAAAAGTAACATTTTGCATTAAACTTGAATAATATTATGTTAAAAACGAATGTTTTAATGTGTTAGGAACAATACCCAAGAGGATGATGGAGCTTGAGCAAGCTTCAAAGAGTGGCTTTAAAGATCCATTAGAAAAGGTATGTACACTTGGCATTCAAATTCAACTCGTGGCATGTTTAGATGATTTTGAATGTTTTGACATGATAAAATGCATGCTTAATGATTTTAAATGCTTAAATATTGAATGAGTATGCATAAAAATGATATAATGCATAAATGTAAACTATTTGGCCTTATGAGAGGTAATGAAGTATGGTAGAAAAGCTAGGATTATGTTTTGAGCATGGATTTTGACACTTGATTATTTAAGACAATTAAAGACTTTATATGTGTTAAAATTCATGTTTGATGGATGAAAATGGTGATATATGATTCTTGAAAAATGGCATGTATGTTATAATTAAGGTGGAAAATGGAACACTTGGGTTTTGTATATTGAAAGAATGTCAATATGCATAATCCATTTTTGGTCACCCTACACCTAGATTCATGCTAATGAATGGTGTATTCACAGTTGTGAAACCACCCTTCATGCTTGTAAATCAGCCTTCATAGTTGTGAATATTGGACTTGTTTGTTCTAAATATTGGACAACTTTCATAGGCAAATTTCATTAAGGTTCACTACTTGCACCTGTGAAACCTAGCTTCACACCCATAAAGCATTCATTCACACCTATGAAGCCCCTATTCACACCTACGAACATTTCTTTTATGATCATGAATGTTTGACCTATATGATTTGAGTTTGGATAAAAGCTTTGATGAATAGGTTCACTACTAAGTTCACGAGATGTAACCCACAAACAACACTTTCACAATCGTTAAGGAAATGTTCACAACCATGAACACTCGTTCATGCCTATGAATAGTTATTCATGGCTGTGAATTAGAGACACACACAAAGGGGTTAAGTTATGTGATGCCATATTACATGAATTATCCCTAAACTATGTTATATGTATGAATGTATAGGAAACCTTGATATTTTGGTACATGATGTAATGACATAATGAGGACCTTAGAGACATAGACCATGTTATACATGTAAAATGTCTACCATAAGTGCATATGATTATGAGATATGAATGTGGTGATGATGATATAATGATATAAAATCATAAAGCCATAACTTCTAATGTTGAAGCATGACATGGATGTATATGATATGAATCATGTAAAATGTGGTTCAAAGATCTACTATAAAGAAGATATGATACATGATGATTATCATGTGCATTATGAATACATGTAAAAGTATGTACATGCTTAAATGATGAAGCTCGTGTGAGGATATATATACATATGTGTGTGAATAATGATGATGACTATATGGAAGTTTAAACAAGATAAGTCAATCGCTCTAATTTAGGACTAGAGTTAGGATAAATGACATGTCATTAAAATGGTAAATGGTACCATAAAACATGAATAATTGAACTAGTGATTTGGATTTTAGGACAAGAACTCTTAAGCTTGGAGAGTGCCCTTGATCCATGAATGCATGCAAATTGATAAACAACTCAGTCATGGGGTTTTAAGCTCATGTGAATGCTCATGACTTAAAAAGCTTAGTTGAACACATATAGACAATGGACAAGAGGTTTTAATCTCGGGAGAACGCTCTTGATCTATTACTCGCATCCAGTTTAGTCTAGTTTAGAGTGATGTAGGTGAACCAATTATGTAACAACCTATGCTTAACTATTCTGTAACAACCTACAAATGGCCAAACTACGTGGCCTAAAATAGTTAACCCAAGTTATCATTAATAGTTAGTGCATAAGCTTATAAATCACTCATCATTCTTCATTATTTTTCGATATGGGATCGGGAAGCTAACATCTCAAGCAAACACCTCTTCAGGTTTGACTACATTCGGTCCCAGAATCTCTCTCGTGTTTTACTGATGTGGGATTTACCTATGACTGTTACGATTGCGCCCTCTCATCTAATTAGGATAAATTCGACTAAATGAGTGAACGCCATGAAACTCATATGAGAAAAACCTATGGAATTTTAAAACTTTTCTTTTCCTATGAAAATTCATTGGTCACATAAACTTTCTTTTTCACATAAAACCTGTTAATCATATAATATCAAATATCAATAAAAAAAAAAGAAGAAAAACTTGAACCAAAGATCCATCGTCATAAATAAACCATCATGTTTGGGCTCAATTGACCCGATGTTTACAAAAATAAATGTCTTTAACAAAATTTCATAATTCTTTGAAATACAGATATGTATGCAAGTAAACAACCCAATCCTTATGTCATGTATAAAATGCAAAAGTATAACATGATAATATCACCAACCCTTGTCAGATCTAATCTATTGTCTTTAGTGTTGGGCTAACTTCTATGGATCAACTTCAATCTTATCTACTAAACTCTGACCTGCATGAGAAAAATACCCACACGCTAAGCTATTGAAAGCTTAATGGTACATATAGGCATAAAAATTCAACATGTATTCACACAAAGCATATCAACATATTTCATATTCATGGAATCATACTAAAACATCATGGCATGGTCGTGAAATCATAATATCATGTAAATACTTTACCTTATGGAAGTGGTGGCTCCTTAATCATTTGAACAATATGAAAGAGAAAATATAACCTTTATAATAACATATATCATATTAATTGTATATCTTAGTATACTTATGCATTTGAACCTATTTTCTATTTCATTACGTTCTTTAATCATTTTAATATAATTGCCCAATAACTCTTAACACATACTATTTGGATATGGATTGTGAACAGGGGTGCTTCCAGAGCTTAAGCCACCCTACCACTATCTATAATCATGTGTGGTAGTCGAGGCTTCTTAAGTCAATGGCGATCTCAGAGCTTAAGTCATATTGATTGAGTAAATATATATCTTTGCATGAAATATATGACCAAGGGCACTCCTAGAGCTTAAGCCACCTTGTCCTTTAAAGAATAATTACATCATATCACAATGGTACCATAAGTCCCCTTAATGACATGCCACATATCCTAATTTTAGTCATAGTATTGGGCCTAAGCTTTACTTATTCAAAATCCTCTTTATTACACTTATGTATGTAACCTTTATTTTTAAAGCATAAACATTTGAATCTTGTGAAAATGCACCATGTATTCATGTATGCAATAACTGTCATATAATCATATTTTTAACATTTATATCATATCATTATGGAAGCATGTGCTATCTATTACATTGCAGTCATGAAAGAAACAACATATAACATTTTATATAATTCACAAGCATGAACTATGTGTTCACAGCTGTGAAGATCCAATCATGGGCACCCCGACTCGTGAACCAAACCATAAATCAAGTTGTGAATGCTTATATCCAAAACATGCATCTGGATTTTCCTATCATGGGCGTGAATCTGGATTTTCTAGTAAAACAATATACAACAAGGTATTTAAGGCAATCCACATGAAAGGCTTCTATGGTTATCCTAAGACAACAATTTCCTATCCACATTCTCATCAAACATGCCTTAATATGAATTAACGCTTCAATTAACCCTCAAGAGCATATTTTAACATAATTGAATCCATAAATCTCAAGAACACATTCATACTCATTTATACATTTATACCACCTTACTTACCCTTTTAACCACCATAAACCATAAACCATCATTCATTATTCCTATATTACCACATTTGACCACAAGCTTCCTTTTAAGCTTTCTTATCAAATACAGTTTATGCCTAACTTAGCAGTTGTACATATATCATTAAATAGTCATATACTCATGGAATTAATTACATCATTTAATTTCCTAACAACCGTCATTTAATATATAAAGCATATAATTTATTTATCACACATATAACACACAACAAGCCACATTTTTGCAATTTAAATGCATATATGTATATACTTCTAATAAAGCCTCAAAAATTAAGCTTCTTTCAAGCTTGCTTATCCTTTTTGGTGGGTTGCAATACCTCATCTTCCAACTTCTATCACATATAACACATCTATATCAAATTTTATAACCATATACTTAACTTTTAAAGCTATAAAAGATAAAAACCCTGACTTTAAACCTCTTAACAACCTTAATCTCACTTATCTCATCTTTAAAGCATACTATAACCTTAATCAAGCTTAAACATGGGTCTTAGATGATAAACTCTTCAGATTAGCCATAACCTAACCCATTTGAAAATGGGTATTTACCATAAATTAACTAGACATGATTAAGACTATGAAAGCTTGTAAAAACGAAAGAAAAATGTGATTCCTTACCACAATCGAAGGAAACACAACCTAGATGCCCGATTCAACTCCTGTCTTCTTCTTTTAGTTCGGTCTCCTCAAGAACACCACTTCTTTATGATCCTTTCTCTTAAGAACTTGTTTAAACTTTAATCTTTGATATGAGTTTAGGTGTTTTGGTCTAGGAATGAAAGAAAAACACAAGGCATAAGTCTTTCATGTGAAAAAGCTTTGAATTCTAGGGTTTACTTTTGAGTTAGATCATAAGAGAAAAAAAATGATTATTGAAATTTTATATCTGTGATGTTCACGAGCATGACACGATCTGTCACAGGTATGAAACATCTCAAAACTTTATTCATGACCGTGACTTCATATTCATGGACGTGAATAAGGAACTTTTCACTTTTCTAATCTTTTCTTAACTCTTTCCCTGATCAAACCTTTAAACACACTTATAACATCTCTAACTTAGTGAGCATTACAGTTACAATTCATCCTCTAGGACTCAACATCCTCGCTGAGGTTTGCCCCATTATTGCTCAAGGTTGGTAACAAACTACAAATGGTCAAACCACATAGCCTAAAATTGTTAACCCAAGTTATCACTAGTAGTTAGTGCATAGGCTTATAAACTACTCATCATTCTTCATTGTTTTTTGATGTGGGATTGGAAAGCTAGCACCTCAAGCTAACATCTCAAATAATTACCTCTCTAGATTTAACTATATTAGTCCCTATAATCTTTCCCATATTTTCCCAATGTGAAATACCTAAGGATGTTACAATTCATCCCCCATATGGAACTTAACATCCTCACTGAGGTTTGCCCCACCATCACTCAAAGTTGGTAACAATCTACAAATGGCCAAACCATACGACCTAAAATTGTTAATGCAGGTTATCACTAATAGTTAGTGTATAAGCTTATAAAATGCTCATCATTCTTCATTATTTTTCAATGTGGGATTGAAAAGTTAGTACCTCAAGCTAACCTCAAACAAGAACCTCTTCAGGTTTGACTATATTCAACTCTAAAATATTTCTCGTGTTTTGCCATGTGGGATTTTCCTAGGGATATTACAATTCATCCCCCCATATAAGACTCAACATCTTCGTTAAGGCTTTCCCACCAATGCTTAAGGTTGCATGTGGAATGACTCTGATATCAAATTGTAACGGTATATGCTCAACTATCTTGTAATAACTTAAAAATGACCAAATCACATGGCCTAAAATGGTTAATCCAAGCTATCATTAGTAGTTAGTGAATAGGCTTATAAACCCCTCATCCTTCTTCATTATTTTGAAATATGGGATAGGAAAGCTAGTACTTCAAGCTAACATCTCATCCAAGAACCTCTTTAGGTTTGACTATATTCGGGCCTAAAATCTCTCTCTATTTTGTCGATGTGAGATTTGCCTAGAGATGTTCAAGTCAAATCTAAGAGAATCTATATTTCATGTTTAACACTATTATTAAAGTATGAGAATAATTGTGATTCACCGTATATGTTGAGGTGTATTCAATATGATGATTGATTATATGAATGACTTGATGTTACATTCTTTTACAAGAATGTTATGACTAATCATATATGAAGTGATATCACTATTATATTAGTATGATTGAAGAAGATTACATTATAAATGAACACAAAAAAGGTATGCTTTATGTTTTGATTACGATATTTTGAAACATAAAGATTAAATGAGTTAATTCATGATATTTAACTGATGCAAATTTAGCATCCCACTTAAGAGCTATTATTATTATTATTATTATTATTATTATTATTATTATTATTATTAAAATTCACATGTTAGCTATTGATAATGTGTATATGTTATTATAGTGATGTTTAATAATGTCTTTGGATGAAACTATAAGCATAAAGTAGATGTAAATGAGAGACAACGGTATGTGGGAAGCTTAGGATCTCAAATGAAGCCTGAATATAAACATTAACATGATCAAATGATGAGTTTTTCTTGTTATGTGTAATTGGGTAGGAATGACAAAATGTAACTGCAATAGTATTATATTAAAAGACAAGTAAATACCATACCATGTACATGAGTAAGTGATCAGGTTAATAGAGGGCAAGTAATTCTAATTGAAGTTACACCTAGAATCATAATATTGTGCATACATTTGAACATTCACTATATCTATATTTGGAAAGATAAAATAAGCACGTGTGATCTATACTAAGAGATAAGGTACAAAAGTAGTAATTAAAATAGTTGTTTAATTTGTGAATTGAAAGCTAGCATGTGAGCTCATATTAATCAAATGCATGAATGTATGTATATGTATATATACCTTTGTGAACCACTAAGCAATTTTTCTTAGCATGTTGGTATTTCTTCATATGCAAATATGGAGCCACATTGATAGGATATGATAGAGAAGAGGTGAGCCACCACATAGTCCACTAAGAAGTTCATGATGCCATTGGAAATTTGGAATATTTTGGCATATAATTCTTGTTTTAAATTATGTTTTAATTTGTGCAAGCATCATATGTGATTTTTCTAGGTTATTAATTAGAGCTCAATAATGTTTAAGCTATGCATGTGATTAAAATTTTAAATTCATGAGATTTATAGGCAATAACAAGTTATTTCTTGAAATAATCACAGAAACACAAGGTTTTGATAAGGAGCATTTTTCTTTAAAAGCAACTGAGTTTTAACTTTTACACAAAACCGTGCTTTAAAAAGTTATAAATTCTTTTGTTTTTAAGCAAGCTAGCATGACATCTCTTGATATGGTTGCTAATATTTTAGCTATATAAGAAGGTGTTACAACAACTTTGCCTTTTTTTTTATTGAAACAATTTAATCCTCCATAAACTAAAATCCTTAAAATCACTATTATTGTAATACCCCCTTACCTCACTTTAGTTCAGCAAGGTAAGTGAGCATTACCTGACTAACTGTCTTATAAGATTAGCTAAATAAAACTTTTTTGTTGCGAAAATATTACAAATACTAAAATAAAATTATTACAAACATTAATATTCAGAATTTTATTTATTTATAAAATATATTATTTTACATTCAAACTATGTCCATTATATTAGATGTACATATTCCTAACACATACTAGATGAAATAGAACTATAATTTAATTTACAAAGTTTTTGACAAAATATACCAAAAATATGTCCCAAGCTTTTAACTACTTTTCGTCCGGGTACCATTGTTTTTCTGACAATTTTACTATCTATGACAACTTTGTAGAACCTACGCGAGAGGAAACCACTCACACTAAGCTACTAGCTTAGTGGTGCTTCAAGGATAAAAATCTTACATACATATATTTTTTTACATGTTAATTAATAATTTCATAAATAAGACATAAAATAAAGAATTATATGAAAATATATAAATGTGCTCAAATATTTAATATTTAACAATTTTAATTTTGCACAAAAATTATCAAAATGACATACTTTTTAATTTGTCATTACCGACTTTTATATTTGGCACCAGGTGCCTTAAATCTCCTGATTGACATGCCAAAATGTTTCCTATTCTAGTTCTAGATTAGGTGTCTTAGGACTTAACTATTTATATTTATTCACAATATTTTCGAAAATAATAATTATGTTAACTTTTTACATATATGTTTATTTATTTTTATTATATATTTTCATTGTTATTGCATTATAACCTCATACATAAATAATTTATTAAATATTTACAATCACAATTGAAGTCTAATTTCACATTAATTACTATATACATTCATGATACTACATGCAAAAGCCCAATAAATCATATTTTTGTCTATGACAGATTTTGGCCCTGATTTTGGGCCTCATTTTTAGCCCATTTACAATTTGAATTTGAAGTTATAGTCTTCTAATTTTTGTAGCCTATGTCTCAGATTTCAAATGCATCAAAAATTACTCAAATCCAAGTTTTCTATTAAATGTTATGACCCTTTTACTGAAGGGTGTTCCATTAGTCTTACCCAGTATTTTCTGGGTACCTATAGGTCCAGGATATTGTGTCCAATTTTTAACCCATTTGCAATTATAATTTGAATTTAGCAAATAAAAGTTTGAGAATTATGAGTCTACTTTCATTTTCAACTAATTTCATCTCAATATCATTACCAGAGCATTAGTTATTATCAAAATAGTCAAGACTATTCCAAAATTTCTACACCAGGATTATTAGCTAGCACAACCTTAACTATTAATTACATCCATCATATACATTCATTTTTATGCCAAAGTTTCCATATCACAATTACATTCAAATATCTTAATTATTTTATATCATTTGTTCTCATTACCATATAAAAATGTCAAAAGCAATAACTAATCACATTCCATATCAAACCACATTCATATCAAATTTTAATACATAATTACACACATTTGAATAACAAGTAAGATTTTTATCAATGAAGTACATACCTAATCAGCCTTGAAGCTTTCCTTTTTCTTTCTTTTCCTCCCCTTAATAATTTGCTTTCTCCTTGTCTTTGTCACCCTCTTGAGGACCTTTCATTTGCTCACTTGGTTTTCCTGCACAACCATACCATATCTCATTTATATCATCCATTTTCAAAACTTTTCAGGCCTACATAAAATTCTAATGCTCCTAATATGTCTTAAACTTTAATTTAGCCAAAATTTAATATGATTAAACTTCCTTCTTAATATGTCATGGCTATCCAAAAACCTTATCATAGGTCCCAATTTATTTTCTTCAAATCAACGCTCTAATCACATTATCAATAATTGTGTTGCTCCTAGGTTAATTTCATTTTTTTCCAAATTAAGTTAACTAAGGCAGCCCCTCATTCCTCTATTAGAGTTACCTTCCTTTAGTTTTTAAGTCATAAAATAATTAATTAATATCAATTATCATTAATTAAAAGTTTAACTTCACTTTTCTTCAACTAGTTACAACTTTCAATTTCTAGTTCTAATCTTTGAAAATAACCTTAATCTATCAATCCTAAACATATCTATAATCCTTACAGGTCTCAAATGGAAGGAAAAATGTTGAATTTAAGAAGAATAAACTTACCTTAATGGTTCTCCAAGGTGACCCAAAACTGTCCCAAAGTTCCTCCATTTTCTTGTCTTATTTTTTCCTTCCTTCTTACTCTTTAGCTCTCTTTATGACAAGAACTCTTTAATTCTAAATTTTCCTCTCTCAAAACTAAATTTTTTCTCTCTTTTCCAAGCTTGAATTGAAGCAAAAATGGTGACTTTTGGAGGGCTATGGTGGACGGCCAAAGAGAAGAGAAAGAAGAAGAAGAAAAGTTAGATTTTTAGGTGGAAGAATGTAGAATTCTTCATTTTTTTTGACTTTTATACTCAAATTAAGGAGTGGATCCCATTAATTAAAATTAATCCTAATTTTCATTGGTTAATTAATATAATTAATCTTAATTAACTTTTAAACTTTGAGAAACTCCTTATTTGCCACAAATTTCCTCATCTTCACACTTTTCCTCTAACAATTGCCATAATACTGATTTTGTTCATAGGGTAATTTTATTTTTTTTCCAGTTCTAGCACTAATCTTTTTAATTCTCAAATAATAATACCTTTAATTATTTTTTTTATTATTAGTTATTTTTTATGGGTTCAAATTTAGACTTCGATTGAACTAGCATACCCCACTATGGTCACGCTCAATCGGGATCTAAATCACTGGAAGTTACACTTATTTTAAATTTTCAAACTAATTTCAATTATCCACTTTTTCCAAACCTAGAACTGAACATATAAAATGAAGAATTAGAAAAAAAAAAAATGAAACAAAGAAACAATTACAACTAAGATCTAAAAAGAAAACAAGCAAAAAATGCAATAATCAATAACTAAGACATTAAATCATCTATTTGCTAAAACTATACATGTAAATCCAAATATATTTCTCTCCCTTTGTGAATATACTTAAAATAAACATGAAATCACTGATTTGACATAAAATGCTTATAAAAATCAATTTTAATAGCATAAATCCTAGTGAATTTTTTAATGAAATTGTAACACCCCCTCACTCTAGCCTCAAGTGTTTGATGAGGGAGTGTTATACCGACTTCTTCAAATCATTATTTTAATAAATGCTAGAGAGTCATACAATTTTTTAACTCAAAGCTCAATAATATAAAAGAAATAACGTACATTTTATTTACATAAGATAATATTTACAAAACATCATATTAATTATAAAACCATAAATGATAATTTATAAATTTAAAATAAATAAATATAAATACAAAAGGTCATGACCCACAATTTCTAGAAATCAGCTGCTTTATTGGACTATGATCACCGTTGCCTTTATCTATAAGCTTCAACTACCTCTCTCAATTTGTACGGAAGGAAATTCCCATACTAATCTCTAAATTTTGTGGTGCATAAAGATAAGACAATATATTATATCATGCAATATACATTGTCATATATTCATAACGTATAAAAATTCATGCAACATATTTTATCACGCTTCTATAGTGCACACTTTTCATACAATTTATTATCTCATTGTTCACTAGCATATATATATATACCAATTCATATATTTATATCTCATATTCATTTTACTCTATCATACTATCATTACATAATCAACATAACTTAACTGTTACCAAATATCATCCTAAGTCTAGCAAACATGCATCCTCAGAATTTTATTACAAAATACTATTAATTTACAATCATTGACATGCCAAATACTCAAATCATGTCGAGTCTAAAACATAGACTATAGCCTTAAGTTATGTACAAATATCTTCTTTTTTTCCTTCACTTTCTCTAGGTAGCTTTCTCCTTGCCTTTGCTAGCTTGAGCTTGCTCCTTTTCTCTTTGGACTCTTAAAACACATAAAATCATCATCAAAACCTTACCTTATCAAAGCTCTCTAAACCCTAAACTCTCTCTCATAAAACCCTAAACTCTCTCTATACTTAAATAAGCTCTTAATGAGCTCAAAACGATAATTTTCTTTGATGAAAGTTAAAGAGGAAAATGAGAGCTTCTTACCTATACTTCTTTCTCTTCTTGATCAACACTTGAAGGTTTTCTCTCTCCTTTTTTCTTGCTTTTCTTCCTCATTTCTAGCTTCCTTAAGACTTGTTGAGCATGAAAATAGCTTTACCTTGTTCTTTTCCTCTACTTCCTCTCTTTCTCTCTCTAGATAAAGTTTTGCTTTATGGTGGGAATGGAGGGGCTGATGTGGACTGATGTCTTGTGCAAAAAAAGAAAATGAAAATGAAATGGAGAAGAAGAAAAGAAGGAGAAAGAAGAAATGCCCAAAATTCAAACATGGGCCCCACCTTTGACCATATACTAGATATTAAAATTAATATACAAATCTTCTCTTATTTGTTAAGGTGGCCGGCTACATACATTTCAATGTCCCATAATATACTTTTAATTAACAATCTCTCATAAAATCCTCAAATTTTTAGTAAATTGTAATTTAATCCCAAAACTTATCAAATTTTGTAATTTAGTCATTTACCATTTTTAACATCATTTAAATACTTTAAATACTTTATTAGGCATATATCATAATTATTAATCATTATCTTGATTAATTTCGATTAAAACCCAAATTTAGACTTCAGTCGGTTCAACGAGTCCACTTAACGACATGCATGACTTGGTGCCTAAATTAACGGATATGATAAAAATTGCATTTTTCCCTTGTACTTTTGCTTGTGATTAGAATTGGTCTATATAGAGACAAGACGAAGAGATTATTAAGATGGACATCTATCTCTAAATGTTATTTCTTTCCACTCATTTCCTTTTCTAATATTCTATAAATTGCAATAATAGAGCATTGTGATTCCTTTTCTGCTTTCTTTTTGCCATAGATTTGAGTGGAAGAGAAAAGAAGAAGAGAAGAAGAATAAGAAGAAGAGAGAGGTGTTGCCCATGGAACCATTGTTTTGAATTTTTTAAAGTTAAAATATAGCATTAAGGTTGATTGCCATTAGGGACTTTAACATTTGGCAAGGAGAGAGGGTAATTTGGCCATAAATTAGTTATTAAGATTTATTTAGCCCAAATGTGACTATAATTGCTTAAGTGATATTTGGTGTGAAACTTATGAACTGAGTTGAAATATTTAAAAGAAAAACTCATTGAATCAATTAACTAGTTGAGCTACATTATATAACAAGTAAATCGATTATCTACTTTAACATAATCAGCATGGCTATAATGTCAACGTATCTGCTTAACAAATTTTAATCACTACATAAATTAACTAATGAACTAAGTACAAAAGAATCTTAGCACAAAGGTCTGAGGTCTTAGCTCTAATTTAAAATCATCCTTATCATTTGATCTATAGTTATTAAAACCGGACCAACCCAACTAGTTTAACTGAGAATCGACCTCCAAAATGGGCGGGTTCTTACTATTAATTAGAGAGTATATTAGACCAGTGAAAAAACCAACGATCCTAATTTGTTGAACCATGAACAACACACTTGCTTAACCGATGACCAACTTTGAAATATCTTAGTTTTATATATAATAAAACTTCATAAAGTATTATTCACATAATTTTTAAAATATATTGTAGTAACTACTAGAGGAGCGGATACTTACTTCTTGAGCGTAAATCGTGTGCTTTCAATGCTTTAGGTAGAGAAAAATTACTAGAACTTGACTCAATTCCACAGTACGAACGCTTTGATTCACTTGTGATTGAACAGAGATGAAGAAATTCCTTTTCGAGAATTTCCAAATTTCAGAGAAAACTTTTGATGAAAAGTTATCTCTTTTCCTTATATCATTTTGTTATTAAGTTATATCTTTTCATAACTTTATATATAAGAAGATATGGGCTTGGACTGGGTCAAGCCCACATGGGCGCCCCAATACCACAAAGCCAACATCTCCCACTCGCCCAAAGTGGCCTTGGCTCAATCCAAATATCATCTCACATCTCAAACTTAAACAAAGAATCTTTCATACAAGCAAACGGACCATGCAACTTGAAGCACACAAATTGTCGGAGCTCCAATACAAACCTAATTATAGGCCATATATGAGACATCAACCCAAAGTTGTAATTATTTTCAATAATGTGCTTAATTACCCTAAGTACCTTTCTCAATACACTTAATTCGAGCATTATTCAATCCCTCATGAATCTATACTCAAATAATTCTTACAGTCACTTGTATTCTAAGTTACTTTTCGCTTCATCAAGCGTAATAACTCCGGCCGGTGAACACAAGCTATGAGTGCATAAGCAAAGTACTCTTTCTTTTGCCCTCATATCAATCAGATTTGAATTAACTCGCTTTTCTAGGAGTGTTCCATTAAGTCGAATCATTCCATGACTATATGATACATCTTATGATAGCCAACATTAATTCATCACATCATGATATGGTCAAAAGTCACAAAGGGTAAAAGTTGTTTGAAATCCATTTCTAGGATTTCTAGGACTCACATAGCGAAGAAGTAGGGATCATTCTTTCGCTTCCTAATAGGTCGTATAACACATGCAGTATGAAATGCATGCTATGATGGAGCTACTCTTTTCTTGTCAAAGATGAAAGAGTGTATGTCTTGCTCTTAGTTCAAAATAAATAAACACCATATGAGTATTAGTCTTGTCACTCTAAATGCGCCAAACTTGAAACTTTTATTTATACATTCAACAATGTTAAATAACAAATTTCACACTCAGCTTCCTCCATACAAACACATGAATGGTGGGGAAGTCATTCATGTTGATTCTTATATATATGAAGAATCTCATCTTGATCTTCATCAAGGCGACCTTATAAAAAAAATGAATGAAACTAAGACCGCTCCCACTGCATCTTAGTTATTCACTTAATGTCTCTGCATTTATGGTCTCATCTCTGCTCGCTCCATAGTGCCAGAGGCGATTACTCATGTGAGTGAGTCAATCTAAGTCTATCGATATACTTATTCAAATTGTGCAAACTATTATTTGCAATACATTCATATAATTGAAAAATCATTAATCAATTAAATTTATATATCATTTGTCAAAAAAAACAAAACCAAGTGACCTGACATAACTTATATTGATTACATTCTACATAAGCCTAGGGATTTTACGTGCCTTGCAAATGCTGTAACACCCCCTCACCCAAACCGCACGTGCCCGGATGCGGGGGCGCTACTGCCTGTCTTCTTTATTTCTTTAAATCACTATATATTTTTTTTCTATTTAATAAATAATGTACACTTTATTTACATAACATAGTATTTATAAATACCAATTTACTATTTAACAAACTTTGAAAACTAATTTACAATTTATAAGTATATATAATGCGGAAAACAAATTACAAGAGTTCAAAAGTTTGTGACCCACTATTTTGAGATCGACTGCTTTAATTTGAAAAGGATCACCGATTGCTTTATCTACCACCTTCAGCTACCTTTCTATATCTGCGCGGAAGGAAACTCCCACGCTAAGCTCTAAGCTTAGTGGTGCATATAAATAAGACAATATACTACATCATGCAACAAGCATTATCATGTATCATTTTATGCATTAAAATGTTTGCGTGCTATTTCTATCAACATGTTCCTATTTCATACAAGTATAAATATCATGCTCACATATACAACGTTATTTTCATTTATCTTTGATGGTAAGTTACTCTGTTAATCTCTTTATTATTATATCTCAATCTCATATCATCATCATTTTTTTTCTTTTCTTTTCTTATTTTCCAACATATCTTCATTATCTTGCCCACATCACTCTAAATTTGGACTGACTGGATACGAGTTATGGATCAGGAGTGCTCCCAGAGCTATAGTCACCCTGTCCACTATCTAGCTCAACAGAGCTTCTCAAATCAATGACACTCTTCGAGCTTAAGCCACATTGATTGAGTATTATTTCATCATAGATGAATAACCGGACCAAGGGAGCTCTCCGAGCTTAAGCCACCTTGTCCTCAATTTATATGTGCTCATCAGAGCTTCTTAAGTCCGACCTTAAGCCACATTGACCGAACATCTCAGATCAATGGCACTCTCCGAGCTTAAGCAACATTGATCTAGGAATATCTCATATAGTACGGTACCGTTTGCCCCCTTAATGATATGTCATCTATCCTGATTCTAGTCCACAGGTAGAGTAATGGGCATCTTCATATTTTCACATCAATCATATATCTTTATTTAATTTTTATTTTACATCCATTTCATAATCCTTATAATATACATCACATCATCATAAATTCTCAATTTCGACACATCAATATTCTCATGTATCAACATCTCAATTCTCTTGTTTTGCAAACATCTTATCATTCTCATACATACTGGATAACATTTTTTTCATTTGTGTAACTATATACATCAATAGATAATCATATTCATTATTTATTTGAAAATAGAGCACTCACAGCCGTGACTACCAATTCATGCCGGTGAATTAGTTCACGCCCGTAATCATAAACCTTGAACGCTACTAGAATGAATCATGCCAAAAGCATTCACAGTCGTGAATACTCATTCGTGCCCGTGAATGAGTTCATGCTCGTGATTCCCAACTGTGAATGCTTCTAGAATGAATAGTACCATTTCCACACCCAAGTCACAACCGTGATACAAATCGGTCGCAACCGTGAACCATCAAGTTCACGTCCGTGACCCGATAGTCACGCCCATGACTTTCAGCAGGAAATCTGCATATTTACATTTTATTCATTCTAATTACACCAAATCATATCAAAACACAATTCATGCATTTCTGGGGTTCTTTATTCAACATATCATGACTAATACATATAAATGCCTTAATGATAATTAAATTCTCGAACATGCATCACTTAATTCAACAAATCACAAGAAACTCATTCTTTATCTCTAACATATGGTTTCATGCCATAATAATCATTAATGCATTTCAATAATCAATTATCATACTAATATGCATTATTTCAAACGAAGATACTATTGCCTTAAATTATGCACAAACCTTAATCTTTCTCCTTCACTCTTCTAGGTAGCTTTCTCTTTTCCTTTGCTCTTTAGTGTTTGTTCCTTGTCACTTGGAACTCCTACAACATCATAAATCATTATTATCATTTGATTTTCTCAAGACCCTAAACTCTCTCATTCAATCTCAAAACCCTAATTTCTCTCTCTTTCCATATGACTCTTGGATGAGTTCAAAATTCAAACTTCTTTAAGAAAAGATAAAAAAGAAGAAGAATCACTTCTTACCTTAGTCTTTTCTTCACTAAATCACAACTTTGGAGATTTTTTCTCTCCATTAAACTTGATTTTTCTTCCTCTTTCCTGTTCTTTCCAGCTTCCTTAGGAATTATGGACCATAAAGATCACTTGTTCTTGCTCTTTCCCCTCTCTTCTCTTCCTTTCTCTTCTCTTCCTTAATCTTCTCTTCCTTTCTCTCTCTAAATTTCTGGTTTGGCTATGGAGGGAATGGGCCTGGCGTGACTGGTAGGAAAGAGAGATAAGAAAGCAAAAAATGAAGAGAAGAAGAAGAAGAAAAGAAATAATTAAATAGGGTACCCAAAAGTCTTCATGTGGGACCCACCATCTTGACCATCTTCTTCCCATTTTACTTAATCAACACTAATCTTACTCCTCATTGAGTAGCTGGCCAACCTATTAAAATTTCCCCAAAATTAATATGTTTATTAGTAATAAATCTCATAAATCCTCAAATTTTTGGTAATTTGCAATTTGACCCCAAAACTTATCAAAATTTGCAATTTAGTCCTTTACCGTAAATCAACTTCTTTAAACTTTATAATCACTTAATTAAGCATATATCATTTAATTTAGTCATTACTTGATTAATTCCGATCAAAATCCGAATTTAAACTCCGATCGGTCAAATACGTCAATTTCGCGACACGTGCGACTCGATGTCTAAATTAGCGGATATTACATTCTCTCTCCCTTAAATAAATTTCGCCATCGAAATTCACCTGCTCATTCTAGGTTAAACAACTGGGGATACTGCTTCTTCATCACTTCTTCACTTTCCCACGTGGCTTCTTCAATTGTATTATTCCGCCACCACACTTTAACTAGAGGGACTCTCTTGTTCCGGAGAACTTTCTCTTCATATGCTATTATAGCCACTGGTTCCTCCTCATAAAACATGTCTTTCTGTACCTCTATTTCCTTAATCGGTATAATGTGGGTTGGGTCTGAACGATATCTTCTTAATATTGAAACGTGGAACACATTATGAATTCTGTCTAGCTCCGGAGGAAGAGCTAATCGATAAGCCACTGGTCCTATTCTTTCCAGAATCTCATAAGGACCAATAAACCTTGGACTTAATTTTCCTTTTTCCAAGGCAAAACTTTAAGGAATACTTTGTCTCCTACTGCATATTCTATGTTTCGTCTCTTTAAATCGGTATATGATTTCTGTCGATCTTGTGCTGCCTTTAGCCTTTCCTTGATCACTTTAAATTTTTCCTCAGCCTGTTGAATTATCTCTGGCCCAATCAACTTTTTCTCATTTAACTCGGTCCAACATACTGGTGTCGTACATTTTCTTCCATATAGAGCTACATAAGGAGCTATACCAATGCTCGTTTGATGACTGTTGTTATAGGAATACTCCATAAGCGGTAGATGTCGATCCCAACTTCCC
Source organism: Triadica sebifera (assembly GCA_023653625.1). Classification (NCBI taxonomy): domain Eukaryota; kingdom Viridiplantae; phylum Streptophyta; class Magnoliopsida; order Malpighiales; family Euphorbiaceae; genus Triadica; species Triadica sebifera. The sequence goes on from CM042905.1 coordinate 9,526,440, forward strand.
TTAAATTCAAGCACACAACATCTCATCATATCTTCTAGCAACTGAATAACTCGCTCCGATTGTCCATCCGTTTGTGGATGAAATGCCATACTGAATCTGAGTTAAGTTCCCAAAGCCTGTTGTAAACTTTTCCAGAACTACAACGTAAACCTGGGATCTCTGTAGGAGATAATAGACATAGGTACTCCATGAAGTCTCATTATCTCATTCACATAAATATCACCCAGCTTGTTCAAAGTATAGTCCATGTGCACTGGTAGGAAATGTGTTGACTTCGTCAATCGATCCACTATCACCCACACTGCATCATGCTTTCTCCGAGTTACTGGTAAGCCGGACACAAAATCCATCGTGATTCTCTCCCACTTCCATTCTGGTATGGAAATCGGTTGTAGTAATTGCAGTGGCCGCACCTCCTCACCCGAACCGCACATGCCCGGATAAGGAAGTGCTGCCGCCTGTCTTTCTCATACTTCTTCAAATCGTTATAATATTTATATTTATATTTTTTTTTCATGTATATATATATGGATATAAAAAAAATCAGAGTGCAATTTATTTACATAAAATAGAAATTTTTAACATCAGAATAATTCTTAACAAACTTTAAAAGTAGGTTTTACAAACTCAAACATTTCTTTAATATAAAAGCCAAATACAAAAGTTTCAAAACTTGTAACCCACTTTCTCAAGATTCGGCTGCTTTACTTGAATGGGATCACCGCTTGCTTTATCTAGCGTCTTCAGCTACCTTTCTATATCTGCGTGGAAATTAAACTCCACGCTAAGCTCTAAGCTTAATGGTGCATATAAATAAGGCAATATACTATATCATGCAACAAGCATTAACAATTATCATTTTGTGCATAAAAATGTTTGCATGCATGACTATCAACATATTCCTATTTCATACAAGTATAAATGTCATGCTCATATAGACAATGTTATAATCATTTATCTTTAATGGCAAATTATTCTGTAAATCTCTTTATTATTACATTTAAATCTTATATCATCATCATTTTATTATTCTTTCTTTTTCTTATTTTTCCGACATATCTTCATTATCTTGCCCACATCACTCTAAATTTTGAACTGACTGGATACGGGTTATGTATCAGAAGCACTCATACAAGCTTATGCCACCCTGTCCACTATCTGGCTCATAAGAGCTTCTAAAATCAATGGCCCTCACACAAGCTTATGCCACATTGATTGAGTATAATTTCATTATAGATGAATAACCGGATCAAGGCCGCTCACACAAGCTTATGTCACCTTGTCCTCATTCATATGTGCTCATCGGAGCTTTCTCAAGTCAGTAGCGCTCACACAAGCTTTAGCCACATTGGTTGAGGTATAGTACGGTACCGTTCGCCCCCTTAATGACATATCATCTATCCTGATTCTAGTCCGCAAGTAGAGTAATGGGCTTCTTTATATTTTCACATCAATCATTATTCTCATATTTATCAACATCTCAATTTTCTTGTTTTGCAAACATATAGTCATACTCATACATCTTTTCATTCATTTACTAGATTCATCAATATTCTCATGTTTATCATCTGCATCAGATTTCATATATCATTCATGACAATTCATTTTTCTATATCACAACATATCACAATCTCACATCAATATATATATATATATATATATACATATATCTATATTCATATCATTCTTATTTCACTGGATAGACAATGACTTTCATTTACTTACCTGAATTCTTCATTTGATAACCACATTCATAATTACAAATACAGAGCATTCACGGTCGTGATTACTAATTTCACGCCCGTAATCCCAAGCCGTGAATGCTACTGGAATGAATCGCCCAAAAGCATTCACGGTCATGATTACTCATTCACGGAAGTGAATCACGCCCGTGAATAAGTTCACTTCCGTGATTCCAACCCGTGAACACTTCTGGAATGAATAGTACCATTTCCACCCAGAAATTCACAACCGCGACACAATCAGTCACAACCGTGAACCCTCAAGTTCACGCCCATGACTCAATAGTCACACCCATGACTTTCAGCAGGAAATCTGCATATTCACATTTCATTCATTCTAACATCATCCAAATCATACCAAATTCTATTTCATGCATTTCTAAGGCTCTTTACTTAACTTATTAGTTTTCAATACATGTAAATGCCTTGATCATACAAGATTTTCTAACATGCATCATTAATTCAATGTCACACAAGGATCTCATTCATACATGTCTAATCTTATAGTTTCATGCCATAATCATCATCATTCTTGAAATGTATTTATCTAAAGTCATGTTTAGCATGCATTATTTCAAACAAAAATAGGCTATTGCCTTGAGTTATGCACAAACTTTAATCTTTCTCCTTCACTCTTTTAGGTAGTTTTCTCTTTCCCTTTGCTCCTTAGAGCTTATTCCTTGTCATTTGGAACTTCTACAACATCATAAATCATTATTTCCATATGATTTTCTTAAGACCCTAAGCTCTCTTTTTCTCTCTCAAAACCCTAGTTTTCTCTCTCTTTCCATATAAGTCTTGAATGAGTTCAAAATTCAAACTTCCTTTAGAAAAGATGATGAAGAAGAAGAAATGCTTCTTACCTTACTCTTTTCTTCATCAAATCACAACTTTGGAAATTTTCTCTCTCTACCAAACTTGATTTCTCTTCCTCTTTCTTGTTCTTTCCAGCTTCCTTAAGAGTTATGGACCATGAAGATCACCTTGTCTTGCTCTTTCCCTTCTCTTCTCTTCCTTTCTCTCTCTAGAATTCAAGATTGGCTATGGAGGAATGGTGAAGCTAGCGTGACTGGTAAAGAAAATAGAGAGAAGGAGCAGAAAATGAAGAGAATAAGAAGAAGAAAAGAAAGCCTTAAATAGGGTACCCAAAAAGTCTTCATATGGGACCCACCATTTGACCATTTTCTCCCAATTTTACACTTAACCAATATTAATTCACTTCCTTTAGTATCATGGCCGGCCAACACTATCAAAATGTGCCCAAAATTAATATGTTGATTAGCAATTAATCTCATTAATCCTCCAATTTTTGGTATTTTGCAATTTGACCCCAAAACTTATCAAATTTTGCAATTTAGTCCTTTACCGTAAATCAACTTCTTTAAACTTTAATATCACTTATTTAGGAATTTATTATTTAATTTAGCCATTACTTAATCATTTTTTTGTAAAAATCTGAATTTAGACTTCGATCGGTCAAACGTGTCAACTTCGCAACACGTGCGACTCGGGGCCTAAATTAGCGGATATTACATTCTCTCCCCCTTAAAATAATTTCATCCTCGAAATTTACCTATTCATTCGGGGTTGAACAACTGGGGATACTGCTTCTTCTTCCCTTCTTCACTTTCCCACGTGGCTTCTTCAGCTGTATGATTCCGCCACCAAACTTTAACTAGAGAAACTCTCTTGTTCCTAAGAACTTTCTCTTCATATGCTATTATAGCCACTGGTTCTTCCTCATAAGACATGTCTGTCTGTACCTCTATTTCCTCAATCCGTATAATGTGGGTTGGGTCTGAACGATATCTTCTTAACATTGAAACGTGGAACACGTTATGAATTCGGTCTAGCTCCGGAGGAAGAGCTAATCGGTAAGCCACTGGTCCTATTCTTTCTAGAATTTCATAAGGACCAATAAATCTTGGACTTAACTTTCCCTTTTTACCGAACCTCAATATCTCTTTCCATGGTGAAACTTTAAGAAATACTTTGTCTCCTATTGCATATTCTATATCTCGCCTTTTAAATCGGCATATGATTTCTGTCGATCTTGTGTTGCCTTTAGCCTTTCCTTGATCACTTTAACTTTCTCCTCAGTTTGTTGAATTATTTCTGGCCCAATCAACTTTTTCTCATTCAACTCGGTCCAATATACTGGTGTCCTAGACTTTCTCCCATATAAAGCTTTATAAGGAGCCATGCCTATGCTCGTTTGATGACTGTTGTTATAGGCAAACTCCATAAGATATAAATGTCGATCCCAACTTCCCTCAAATTCAAGCACACAACATCTCATCATATTCTCTAGCAACTGTATCACTCGCTCTGATTGTCCATCCATTTGTGGATGAAATGCCGTGCTAAAATTTAGTCGAGTTCCCAAAGCCTGCTGTAGACTCTTTCAGAACTGCGACATAAACCTGGGATCTCTGTCAGAAATGATAGATACAGGTACTCCATGAAGTCTCACTATCTCATTCACATAAATCTCAGCCAGCTTGTTCAAAGTATAGTCCATGCGAACTGGTAGAAAATGTGCTGACTTCGTCATTCGATCCACTATCACCCACACTGCATCATGCTTTCTCTGAGTTACCTGTAAACCAGACACAAAATCCATCGTGATCCTTTCCCACTTCCATTCTAGTATGGGAATCGGTTGTAGTAATCCTGTGGGTAATTGATGCTCAGCTTTCACTTGTTGACAGATTAGACATTTAGCCACATATTCAGTGATATCCTTTTTCATCCCCGACCACCAGTATTGTCCTTTCAAATCTTGGTACATCTTGTTCCCACCTGGGTGCATAGTATCAACCGTTTCATGAGCTTCTTTTAAAATCTCTATCCTCAATTCTTTCATACTTTGCACACAAATCCGATTTTTGAAATACACAGTACCATCTTTTGTTAAAGAAAATTCTGACTTTTCTCCATTTTTCAAGGCTTCGACCATCTTTACTAACTTCTCATCTTGTTTTTGGACATCTTTAATTCTCTGCATTAATATGGATTCTACTCGCATCTCAGCTAAAATTTTCCTACTTAGTGCATCTACAACCACGTTAGCTTTTCCTATATGGTAGTCTATCACACAATCATAGTCTTTAATCAATTCCAACCATCTTCGTTGCCTCAGATTCAACTCTTTCTGTGAATGAAGATACTTAAGACTCTTGTGATCTGTATAAATGTAGCATCTTTCCATAAATATAATGTCTTCAAATCTTAAGAGCAAACACTATCGCTGCAAGCTCTAAATCATGCGTCGGATAGTTAAGTTCATGAGGCTTAAGTTGTCTGGAGGCATATGCAATCACTTTTCCCTCTTGCATAAAAACACATCCTAGCCCATTGTGACTTGCATCACTGTACACAACATAGTATTTTCTTAGAGTATGATGAGTCAAAACTGGTGTTTCAGTCAATATTGCCTTCAATTGATCAAAGCTTGCTTAACATTTATTTGTCCATTCAAAACGGACCTCTTTTCGCAGCAGTCGTGTCAAAAGATTCGCTATGGATGAAAATCCTTTCACAAATCTCCTATAGTATCCGGCTAATCCAAGAAAACTTCTCACTTCTGTCACATTTCGAGGTGGTTTCTAATTAAGAATAGCCTCGATTTTACCAGGATCAACTCGAATACCTTCTGCTGAAATTACATGACCCAAAAAACTAACTACTTTTAACCAAAATTCACACTTAGATAGCTTTGCATACAATTGTTTCTCCCTCAAGGTCTGCAATACTTTTATGAGATGTTGGTCATGTTCTACTCGATCTCTTGAATAAACAAGAATGTCATCAATGAATACAACTACAAATTGATCAATATATGGCCTGAACACTCGGTTCATTAGGTCTATAAAAATTGTCAGCGAATTCGTCAATCCAAATGGCATCACCAATAACTCATAATGACCATAACAAGCCCTGAATGTCGTCTTAGATACATCTGACTCTTTGATCTTCAGTTGATGATACCTCGATCGAAGATCTATCTTTGAAAATATACTTGCACCTTTCAGCTGATCAAATAAATCATCAATCCTAGGCAGTGGGTATTTATTCTTAACAGTAACCCTATTAAGCTGCCTGTAATCAATGCAAAGACGTAAAGTACCATCTTTCTTCTTCACAAATAGTACTGAAGCACCCCATGGTGATACACTAGGTCGTATAAATCCTTTATCTAATATTTCTTGTAACTGTATCTTTAACTCTTTCAATTCTATGGGTGCCATCCTATATGGTGTAATAGATATAGGAGCGGAGCCAGGTACTAATTCGATAGCAAACTCTATCTCTCGATCAGGTGGTAATCCTGGTAACTCCTCAAAAAATACATCAGAAAACTCACTAACAGTTGGGATGTCGGTTAACTTTGGACTTTTCTTTCGGGTGTCAATCACATACGCTAGGTAAGTCTCACATACCTTATTGATGAGTTTTTGAGCTTTTAACGCTGATATCACATTATCTGGATATCCTCTATACTCACCCATCACTACTATCTCTTCTTGTTCTGAAACTTTAATTCTCATCTGCCTCTTTCCACAATCTATTATCACCCCATGGCAAGCTAGCCAATCCATTCCCAAGATCACATCGAACTCGCGGAATGGTAGCTCTATTAGATCTGCTGGAAATTGTCTGCCTTGAATTTCGACTGGGTAACCTTTAAATACTTTACTAACCCGCACACTGTGTCCTAATGGGTTAGTCACATGAATCTCATATTCTAGAGTCTCTGGTTTTAGACCCTCTCGACCTGATGGTGGTGTGCATATGTATGAGTGTGTTGACCCAGGGTCTATTAATGCATGTATACAAGAGCCAAAGAGAAGGAATTTACCCGCTATGACGTCAGGTGCATCCTGCTCATCTCAACCTCGCATGGCATAAGCTCTTGCTGGAGTAGCTCTACTGCCTTCAAGTCTCTCTACTGTATCTGATCTGAATTGGTTTGGCCCTGCACGGCCTCCTCTTCCTTGTCCTCGGCCTCGTCTTCTGCCTTGTCCCATAGTCTGTATTGGCACTGACTCAATACTCCCTGAACCTCTGCCAAACTGTAGCAATGGACAATCTCTTTTAATATGGTTCTTGGAGCTGCATCTCATACACGCTCCTGTCATCAACCAACACTCTCTTTGATGCGAACGACCACAATGCTGACACACCGGTAGAGTGGTAAACCTACGGGATACCTGTGTCGGTGCACTGGCTACCGATGAAGTAGATCTTACAGGTTGTCCCCGTCTATAAGAATGAAATCTGCTGGAACTCTCAGCCTGGAATCGGCCACCAAAAGATCTGGCACTTTTGCCACTAGACTGTACTCCACTTGGTTGTGGTGCTGGTCTACTAACCCCACTAATCTGTACTGGCTGTTGTGTCGCCAGGACTCTTTCAACTGTTCTAGCAGATGCTAGTAAATTTGGGAAACTCATCAGTCGTAAGGCTGAAACTTGTAACTTGATCGTATCTCTCAATCCATCTTCAAATCGTTGGCACTTATCTGCCTCAATGGATACTATACCACTAGCATACTTGCAAAGATGAGTGAATTCTCTCTCATATTCTGTTACAGACATATCACTCTATTTTAGCATCAGAAACTCCCTCTTCTTATCGTCTATGTAGATAGGAGGAATATACTGCTCCTTAAACTTTTATAGAAAGAATTCCCATGTCATAGGGTTAGGAGCCTCTGTACTCTGTGATTCAAATTGCCACCAATCATATGCATGCTCCTATAGCAGAGATACTGCATATTCATATTTCTGCTCATCTATGCAGTGTAGTTGATTAAATACTCGCTCTGCTCATTCCAACCAAAATTCTTCCATTGAGGGGTCATCTTCTCGTTTACCATAGAAATTAGATGCCCCTAATTTCCTCAGTCTCTCAAACTGTAATCCAGACGAATATGATCGTGATGCTTTATGTAGCAAATCTATCATATTTCTCATGAGTTCGGTCTGACCCATATTAATAGCTGAAGGTTAACGAAGTGAGCTGGCACTAGATCTCGATGCCGCAGCTATACGATGACTTGGTTGCGACGAAGCTCTTACCTCTGAAGGCTCATTACTCTCAGCTTCTTCTATTACTATTCGTCTTGATCCTGAGGCCATATCCTACCTATAACATAAAGACAACAGCCCTAATCAATAAAAGCAACAACTCCAAAAATGCAATTGTGGGTACATTTAAGAAAAACATTTTCAAAATTCACTTTAAAATCCAAAACCGTCCAAACCGGCTTTAATATCAAAATCCAGAAACACCAAACCTGGTGCTCTGATACCAAAAACTGCAGCGGCCGCACCTCTTCACTCGAACTGCACGTGCCCGGATAAGGAAGCGCTGCCGTCTGTCTTTCTCATACTTCTTCAAATCGCTATAATATTTTTATTTTTATTTTTTTTCATGTATATATATATGGATATAAACAAAAATCAGAGTGCAATTTATTTACATAGAATAGAAATTTTTAACATCAGAATAATTCTTAACAAACTTTAAAAGTAGGTTTTACAAACTCAAACATTTCTTTAATATAAAAGCCAAATACAAAAGTTTCAAAACTTGTAATCCACTTTTTCAAGATTCGGCTGCTTTACTTGAATGGGATCACCGCTTGCTTTATCTAGTGTCTTCAGCTACCTTTCTATATCTGCGTGGAAATTAAAATCCACGCTAAGCTCTAAGCTTAGTGGTGCATATAAATAAGACAATATACTATATCATGCAACAAGCATTAACAATTATCATTTTGTGCATAAAAATGTTTGCAAGCATGACTATCAACATATTCCTATTTCATACAAGTATAAATGTCATGCTCATATAGACAATGTTATTTTCATTTATCTTTAATGGCAAATTATTCTGCAAATCTCTTTATCATTACATTTCAATCTTATATCATCATCATTTTATTATTCTTTCTTTTTCTTATTTTTCCGACATATCTTCATTATCTTGCCCACATCACTTTAAATTTTGGACTGACTGGATACGGGTTATGGATCAGGAGCACTCACACAAGCTTATGCCACCCTGTCTACTATCTGGCTCATAAGAGCTTCTCAAATCAATGGCGCTCACACAAGCTTATGCCACATTGATTGAGTGTAATTTTATCATAGATGAATAACCCGATCAAGGCCACTCACACAAGCTTATGTCACCTTGTCCTTATTTATATGTGCTCATCGGAGCTTTCTCAAGTCAGTAGCACACACACAAGCTTTAGCCACACTGACGGAGCATCCCAGACCGATGGCGCTCACACAAGCTTTAGCACATTGGTTGAGGTATAGTACGGTACCGTTCGCCCCCTTAATGACATGTCATCTATCCTGATTCTAGTCCGCAAGTAGAGTAATGGACTTCTTTATATTTTCACATCAATCATTATTCTCATATTTATCAACATCTCAATTTTCTTGTTTTGCAAACATATAGTCATACTCATACATCTTTTCATTCATTTACTAGATTCATCAATATTCTCATGTTTATCATCTGCATCAGATTTCATATATCATTCATGACAATTCATTTTTCTATATCACAACATATCACAATCTCACATCAATATATATATATATATATATATATATATATATATACATATATCTATATTCATATCATTATCATTTCACTAGATAGACAATGACTTTCATTTACTTACCTGAATTTTTCACTTGATAACCACATTCATAATTACAAAAACAGAGCATTCACGACCATGATTACTAATTTCACGCCCGTAATCCCAAGCCGTGAACGCTACTTGAATGAATCGCCCAAAAGCATTCACGGTCGTGATTACTCATTCACGCCCGTGAATAAGTTCACATCCTTTGTCATTTTCTTCTTGATTATTTCTTCTTCTTTCTTAATCCTTTGTATCTAGAATTTCCCATCATTGTCTTCCACGTTCCTCTTATCATACATCAAAGGAAGATGAACATATTAATTACCTAAGAAAAATATCTAGATTTTTATAGCCTACGTGTCAAAGTATTGATTAATTTTGTCTTCTTCCTCTTAATTACTCTTCCTTCTTCCTTATCCTAACATCTAGAACACTCTATTCTCTAAACCAGCCAGGTTTTTCCCTTAGACAGCCATAACCAAACCTTGTTCTAAGAAGAGAAAGTGAGAAAAAAAAGAGAGAAAGGCATGGAAAATTCCATTTTCATGCTTAAGAAAGCTTAAACGAGTAAGAAGAAAGAGAGAGATTAGGTTTATAAAATTTTAATAATCTGTTTATGAACTTTAGGAACTCATAGTGACAAGGATTTAGCTCAAAGGAGCAAAGGAAAGGAGAAAGAGAAGTAAAGAGAAAGAAAAGAGAAAAAGAGAGGTTTGTGCATAACCTAAGGCAATAGCCTATTTTATTTTTTTTATTTGCATGATTTAGTTATTTGGAATGTTGATGATTCTGAATTGATATTATTTTGTGATAAAAATCTTGGAGATGCATGTTTGCTAGACTTAGGATTTAATTTGGCAAAAATTGAATGTGATTATCTTGTATGTTCCTTACTGGAAATTGATGAGCAGTGTTCACTTAAACTATTATAACTTAATATCTCGAACTCAGTTTTTTATGTTCTTTATTGGGTTTGAAAGATAAGACATAGGTATATAACATGCATTTATACCATAAAACCTGAATATGTTTGTAATTATCCAGAAAAATTCATAAATCTCGGACATAGAATATGTCCAGAAATTATGGGCAGAATTGTTAATAATGATCAGTAAGTACTTAGATTATCATAACTTGAGTTATAGAGCTTGGATTTGTGTGTTCTTTGTTCTGTATGAAAGCTAAGCCATAGGGCTACAATATATTTATTTAGAACATAATATCTGAATATGTCTGTAATGGTCCAGAACAATTCATAAAAGTTAGACTTAGAATCTGTCCAGAAAATTCTTAGCAGAATTATCAGTGACCAGTTAGTGTTAATATTATCATATCTTTTGATACAGAACTCAGAATTAAGTGATTCAAGTTGCATATTAAAGCTAAGATCAATACCTAAAATATGTATGAAGATCATGTAACTAAATTCAGAATGGAACAGGACCAAAATTAAGGTCCCAAACAGAGGACAGAATCTGCCAGTGGCAGGGCGGCATGTGAATTGAGGAATGAAATGAGTAAAATGATGAGAACTTTGTTATATTATGTAAATATTATTTTAATTGAGTGATTATGTGATTATTTTGAGATATTACATGCATGAAAAGTATGAAATTAATTTTTATGAATTTTAATGAAATTGTATAAGCCCTAGAACACCTAACTAGAACCAACTTAGGATAGTTTGGCATGCCAAATAGGGGGGAGTATGATGAAAATGATTAAATCCATTAATGGTATAATTATCTATGCCGGGTTTGGTAATATTATCTACGCCGGGTTTGGCACTGTTATCTACGCCGGGTTTGGCACTGTTATCTATGCCGAGTTTAGCACGGTTATCTACGTCGGGTTTGACACTTAGATGCGCACATCATATTGCCCGGGTTGCACTCCTAAGTGCCTGGATGGCAACTCCGTTATCCTATTCATTGGTTCATAGGTGTCTTGGGCATAAATGAAAACATAATTAAGGAAGTTATGGAACACAAAAGAATTATTGAAAATAAAAATGGAATCATGAATTGTGTCATGGATAAAAAGAAGATTTAGTGTTATACAATAAGGTGGTAATAAAATAAATATGTATGAGATAATATAATATAATTTGATGTCTATACATGCTAAAATACCATGATTTGCATGAGAATGATGATTTGATTATGTTAAACAAAATGAGATACAATAAATTGATGTTATGCATACTAGAATATTATGAAATGTATGTTTGCATGATTTGATCATAAATTGTTATATGACAATGCATGTGACATTAAAAATAGTTTATTGCCTTATCTATATGCACCACTAAGCCAAGAGCTTAGCGTGGGAGTTTTCTCATGCAGATTTAGTAAAGAATAAATAGAAGATAGTAGACAAAGCCAACGGTGACCTAATCCAGTAAAGCAGCCTGTTGCACATATTGTGGGTTACAAAATTTTTGTATATTATCATGTAAATTTTATTTTGTAGTATTTGTAAAATAAACAGTATGTTTTGTAAAGAACATGTTACTATATAAAAAGGTCGTTTAACTTTTATGTTATATTTCTTTTATATTACAAAGTAAACAAATAGCGAATAATATATATATATATATATATATATATATATATATATATATATATATATATATGAGAAATTTTCAGTTAAACACAATTTAATAAAATGAAATTTTAATCGATAAAGTCAGCGTAGCACACCCTCATTCGGGCATGAGCTGCTAGGGTGAGGGGGTGTTAGAGTTTGTGGTATAAGAGCACCAAGTTGGTGTTTCTGGATTTTGGTATTAAAGCCCAGTTTGGGCAGCTTGGGATTTTAAAATGGTTTTCAAAAATAATTATGATATGTGTGTACCCACAATTAAGTATTAAAGTTGCTGCTTACTGATTAGGGGTCGTTATTTTATGATATAGGTAGAGTATGGCTTCAGGGTCACGACACATTGTGGCCGAAGGAGGCGAAAGTAATGAGCCTACTGAAACACAGGCTTCATCGCGACCCAGTCGTCGCCAAGCTACTGTATCTAGATCCAGTGCTAGCCTATCAAGAGGGCAGTCTATTGCTGGCAAAGGACAAACAGAGCTTATGAGGAACATGATAGATTTGCTACAAAGAGCATCACAACCAGCCTCATCAGGATTACAATTTGAGAGACTGAGGAAGTTAGGGGCACCCGATTTCTACAGTAAACGGGAAGAGGACCCCTCAGTGGCAGAGTTTTGGCTAGAACGGGCAGAGAGAGTTTTTGATAAGCTGCATTGCAAAAACGAGGATAAATATGAGTATGCAGTATCTTTACTACTGGAGCATGCATATGAATGGCGGCGATCTGAATCACAGAGCACAGAGGCTCCTGACCCTTTGACATAGGAGTTCTTTCTAGAGAAATTTAAGGAGCAGTATATTCCTCCTATCTACACAGACGATAAGAAAAGAGAGTTTTTGATGTTAAAACAAGGAAACTTAACGATAACAGAATATGAAAGAGAATTCACACATCTTTACAAGTATGCTGGAGGCATTGTATCCATTGAGGCATATAAGTGCCAACGATTTGAAGATGGATTGAAAGACCCAATCAAGCTACAAGTCTCAGCTCTACGTTTGATGAGTTTTCCTAGTTTGCTAGCATATAAGTTCTATCCACACAACAGTCAACATAAGATAGAGGGTTAAAGAGGCCCATATCACAACCGGGTAGAGTACAGTCAAGTGGTAAAAGAGCTAGATCTTTCAGTGGCCGATTTCAGGCTGGGGGTTCCAACAGGCCTTTTTCTTTTAGGCGGGGATAACCCGTAGGATCTATTTCTTCGATAGCCAGTGCACCGACACAGACACCATATAGATCTCTACCCCTACCAGAATGCCAACATTGTGGTCATTCTCATCCCGGAGAGTGTTGGTGGATGACAGGAGCGTGTTTTAGATGTGGCTCTAAATACCATATGAGGAGAGATTGTCCCTTGTTACAGTATGGCAGAGGTTCGGAGAGCACTGAGCTGATGCAGACACAGGCTTCTGGGTAAGGCAGAGGCCGAGGCCGAGGGCAAGGCAGAGGAGGCCGATCAGGGCCTAGTCAGTTTAGATCAGAGACAGTTGAGAGGCCAGAAGGTAGTAGAGCTACCCCAGCCAGGGCATATGCCATGCGAGGGCAAGAGGAGCAGGATGCACCAGATGTCTTAATTGGTAAATTCTTTCTCTTTAGCTCTAACATACATGCATTGATAGATCCGGGGTTAACGCATTCATACATATGCACACCACCACCGGGTGAGAAGGTTTAGAACCACAGTCTCTAGAATTTGAGATTCTTGTGAGTAACCCATTAGGACATAGTGTGAGGGTTAGCAAGGTATTTAGGGATTGCCCTATTGAAATTCAAGGAAGGCAATTCCCAGCAGACTTGATAGAATTACCATTCCATGAGTTCGATGTGATCTTAGGAATGGATTGGTTGGCTCGTTATGGAGTGGTAGTGGATTGTGGAAGAAGACAGATGATCATCAGAATTCCAGAACAAGATGAGATAGTGGTGATGGGTGAGGATAGAAGATACCCAGACAATGTGATATCAGTGTTGAAAGCCCAGAAACTCATCAATAAGGGATGTGAAGCATACTTAGTGTATGTAGTTGATATGGAAAAAGCAAGTCTGAAGTTGGTGGATATTCCTACTATTAGTGAGTTTCCTGATGTGTTTCCAGAGGAGTTGCCAGGGTTACCACCGGATAGAGAAATTGAATTTGCTATCGATTTGGTACCCGACACCACCCCTATTTCCATTACACCATATAGGATGACACCAGCAGAGTTGAAAGAGCTGAAGGTACAGTTGCAGGAGTTGTTAGATAAGGGTTTTATATGACCCAGTGTATCACCATGGGGTGCTCCAGTATTATTTGTCAAGAAGAAAGATGACACTCTTCGTCTTTGCATCGATTACAGGCAGCTTAATAAAGTGACTATTAAGAATAAATACCCACTGCCTAGGATTGATGACTTATTTGACAAATTGAAAGGTGCAGCCATATTTTTGAAGATAGATCTTCGATCGGGGTATCATCAACTGAAGATAAAAGAGTCAGATGTACCTAAGACGACATTCAAGACTCATTATGGTCATTATGAGTTCCTGGTTATGCCTTTTGGATTGACGAATGCACCAGCAACTTTTATGGACCTGATGAACCGAGTGTTCAGGCCATATCTTGATCAATTTGTAGTAGTGTTTATTGATGACATTCTTGTCTACTCTAGAGACCGAGTAAAACATGATCAACATCTCAGAATAGTGCTACAAACATTGAGGGAAAAGCAGTTGTATGCAAAGCTATCTAAGTGTGAGTTTTGGCTTGAATCAGTTAGCTTTTTTGGGTCATGTAATTTTAGCAGAAGGTATTCGGGTTGATTCTAGTAAAATTGAGGCTATTCTTGATTGGAAACCACCGCAAAATGTGACAGAAGTGAGAATTTTTCTCGGATTAGCCGGATATTATAGGAGATTCGTGAAGGGATTTTCATCCTTAGCGACTCCTTTGACACAACTGCTACGAAAAGAGGTCCATTTCGAGTGGACAGACAAGTGTCAAGCAAGTTTTGATCGACTGAAGGCAATGCTGGCTGAAGCACCAGTTTTGACTCAGCCTACTCCAAGACTTTGTTGTGTACAGTGATGCTAGTCATAATGGTTTAGGTTGTGTTCTTATGCAAGAAGGAAAGGTGATTGCTTGTGCTTCAAGACAACTTAAGCCTCACGAGCTTAACTATCCGACACATGATTTGGAGGTAGCTGCGATAGTTTTTGCTCTTAAGTTCTGGAGACATTATCTGTATGGGGAAAGATGTTATATCTATACAGATCACAAAAGTCTAAAGTACCTTCCCTCACAGAAAGAGTTGAATCTGAGACAACGAAGATGGTTGGAGTTGATTAAAGATTATAACTGTGTGATCGACTACCAGCCAAGAAAAGCTAATGTGGTTGTAGATGCACTAAGTAGGAAGATTTTAGCTGAGATGCGAATATAATCTACTTTGATGCAGAGGATCAAAGATGCTCAAAAGCAAGATGAAAAGTTAGTAGAGATAGTCGAGGCAGTGAAAAAGGGATAAAAGCCTGATTTTTCATTGACAGAGGATGGCACAATGTACTTTAAGAATAGGATTTGTGTGCCTGGTGTAGAAGAGCTGAAGTCTGATATTTTAAAAGAAGCACATGAAACAGTTTATACCATGCATCCAGGAGGGAACAAGATGCATCAGGATTTGAAAACTCAAAATTGGTGGCCAGGGATGAAGAAGGATATCACTAAATATGTTGCTAAATGTCTAACTTGTTAACAAGTGAAAGCAGAACACCAGTTGCCCACAGGATTGCTGCAACCAATACCGATTCCATAGTGGAAATGGGAAAGAATCATGATGGATTTTGTGTCTGGTTTACCAATGACTTAGAGAAAGCATGATGCAGTGTGGGTGATAGTGGATCGATTGACGAAGTCGACACACTTCTTACCAGTCAGAATGGACTACTCATTGAACAAGCTAGCTGAAATTTATGTAAGTGAGATAGTGAGATTGCATGAAGTGCCAATGTCCATCATATCTGATAGAGATCCCAGATTTACTTCACAATTCTGGAAGAGTCTACAGCATGCTTTAGGGACTCGACTTAATTTCAGCACGGCCTTTCATCCGCAAACGGATGGACAATCGGAGAGAGTTATTCAGTTGCTAGAGGATATGATGAGAAGTTGTGTGCTTGAATTTAAGGGAAGTTGGGATAGATATTTACCTCTTATGGAGTTTGCCTACAACAACAGCCATCAGACGAGCATAGACATGGCTCTGTATGAGGCATTGTATGGAAGAAAATGCAGGACACCAATCTGTTGGACTGAATTGAGTGAAAAGAAGTTGATAAAGCCAGAGTTAGTGCAAAAAATAGAAGAAAAGATTAGAATTATCCAAGAAAGATTGAAAGCAGCTCAAGATCGATAGAAATCATATGCTGACCTTAAGAGGCGAGATATAGAGTATGCTGTGGGAGATAAGGTGTTTCTTAAAGTTTCACCTTGCAAGAAAGCATTAAGATTCGGTAAAAAGGGAAAGTTAAGTCTGAGGTTCATTGGTCCTTATGAGATTTTGGAAAGAATCGGATTAGTGGCATATCGGTTAGCACTTCCACCAGAGTTGGATAAAATCCATAATGTTTTCCATGTGTCGATTTTAAGGAGATATAGGTCTGATCCGACTCATGTTATTCCAATTGAGGAGATAGAAGTGCAGATCGACTTGACGTATGAAGAGGAACTAGTGGCTATATTAGCACGGGAAGAAAAAGTTTTACGAAACAAGAAAGTTCCATTAGTTAAAGTGCTATGGCGAAATCATGCTACTGAAGAAGCTACATGGGAGAGCGAAGAAGTCATGAAGAAGCAATATCCTCATATGTTAAACAAAGAATGAACAGGTAAAAATTTTGAGGACGAAATTTATTTTAAGGGGGAGAGAATGTCATATCCGCTAATTTAGACTAAAGTCACGCGAGTTGTTAAATCGACTCATCGGTTTGACCGAAATCTAAATTTGGACTTTTATCGAAAAATAATGAAAATAATTGTAATTAAGTATGGAAAATATCTAATAAAGTGTTCAAAATATTTTAAGATGTTAAATTTCGGTAAAGGACTAAATTGCAAATTTTGAAAAGTTTAGGGGTCAATTTGCAATTTACCAAAAATTTGAGGATTTATTGGGATAATTATCAATTAAATGTATGAATTGGGACATAAAATGCATATGGAGGCCAGCCACACCAAGTGGCACATTTTAAGAAGTCAATTGACATACATGAATTAGAAATTAATGAAAAGTTTCTAGAAAATGATTAGGTGTCTCCATTAATTATGTAATTTTGTCACTTTGTTCTTAAATGCTTATCCTTTCTTAATTATCACCCTTGATCTAGAATTTTTCCATCATTGAGTGTCTTCCACGTTTCTTGAAGCATAACAAACCAAGTGGCAAAGTTTAATAAGCTAATTAAGATACATGCATTTAACATTAATGAATGTTTCTAGATTGATGCTTAGGTGTCCCTCCCATCTTAATAACCTTTGTCATTTTCTTCTTGATTATTTCTTCTTCTTTCTTAATCCTTTGTATCTAGAATTGCCCATCATTTTCTTCCACGTTCCTCTTATCATACATCAAAGGAAGATGAACATATTAATTACCTAAGAAAAATATCTAGATTTTTATAGCCTACGTGTCAAAGTATTGATTAATTTTGTCTTCTTCCTCTTAATTACTCATCCTTCTTCCTTATCCTAACATCTAGAACACTCTATTCTCTAAACCAGCTAGGTTTTTCCCTTAGACAGCCATAACCAAACCTTGTTCTAAGAAGAGAAAGTGAGAAAAAAAGAGAGAAAGGCATGGAAAATTCCATTTTCATGCTTAAGAAAGCTTAAACGAGTAAGAAGAAAGAGAGAGATTAGGTCTATAAAATTTTAATAATCTGTTTATGAAATTTAGGAACTCAAAGTGACAAGGATTTAGCTCAAAGGAGCAAAGAAAAGGAGAAAGAGAAGTAAAGAGAAAGAAATGAGAAAAAGAGAGGTTTGTGCATAACCTAAGGCAATAGCCTATTTTATTTTTTTTATTTGCATGATTTAGTTATTTGGCAAGTTGATGATTCTGAATTGATATTATTTTGTGATGAAAATCTTGGAGATGCATGTTTGCTAGACTTAGGATTTAATTTGGTAAAAATTGAATGTGATTATCTTGTATGTTCCTTGCTGGAAATTGATGAGCAGTGTTCACTTAAACTGTTATAACTTAATATCTGGAACTCCATTTTGTATGTTCTTTATTGGGTTTGAAAGATAAGACATAGGGATATAACTTGTATTTATACCATAAAACCTGAATATATCTGTAATTATTCAGAAAAATTCATGAAGCTCGGACATAGAATCTGTCCAGAAATTTTGGGCAGATTTGTTAATAATGATCAGTAAGTACTTAAACTATCATAACTTGAGTTCTGGAGCTTTGATTTGTGTGTTCTATGTTCTGTATGAAAACTAAGACATATGGCTACAAGTTTTATTTAGACCATAATATTTGAATATGTCTGTAATTATCCAAAAAAAGTCATAAAAGTTAGACTTAGAATCTGTCCAGAAAATTCTGGGCAGAATTATCAGTGACCAGTTAGTATTAATATTATCATATCTTTGGATACCGAACTCAGAATTAAGTGATTCAAGTTTAATATTAAAGCTAAGATCCATATCCCAAATTTTTATGAAGATCATATAACTAAATGCAGAACGTAATAGGACCAAAATTAAGGTCCAAAACAGAGGACAGAATCTGCCAGTGGTAGGGCAGCATGTGAATTGAGGAATGAAATGAGTAAAATGATGAGAACTCTGTTATATTATGTAAATATTATTTTAATTGAGTGATTATGTGATTATTTTGAGATATTACATGCATGAAAAGTATGAAATTAATTGTTATGAATTTTAATGAAATTGTATAAGCCCTAGAACACTTAACTAGAACCAACATAGGATAGTTTGGCATGCCAAATAGGGGGGGAGTATGATGAAAATTATTAAATCCATTAATGATATGATTATCTACGCCAGGTTTGACAATGTTATCTATGTTGGGTTTGGCACTGTTATTTATGCCGGATATGACATTATTATCTATGCCGAGTTTGACACGGTTATCTATGCATAGTTTGGCACGGTTATCTATGCCGAGTTTGACACGGTTATCTACGCCGGGTTTGGCACTTATATGCGCACATCATATTGCCCGGGTTGCACTCCTAAGTGTCTGGATGGCAACTCCGTTATCCTATTCAGTGGTTCATAGGTGTCTTGGGCATAAATGAAAACATAATTAAGGAAGTTATGGAACATAAAAGAATTATTGAAAATAAAAATGGAATCATGAATTGTGGCATGGATAAAAAGAAGATTTAGTGTTATACAATAAGGTGGTAATAAAATAAATAAGTTTGAGATAATATAATATAATTTGATGTCTATACATGCTAAAATACCATGATTTGCATGAGAATGATGATTTGATTATGTTAAACAAAATGAGATACAATAAATTGATGTTATGCATACTAGAATATTATGAAATGTATGTTTGCATGATTTGATCATAAATTGTTATATGACAATGCATGTGACATTAAAAATAGTTTATTGCCTTATCTATAGGCACCACTAAGCCAAGAGCTTAGCGTGAGAGTTTTCTCATGCAGATTTAGTAAAGAATAAATAGAAGATAGTAGACAAAGCCAACGATGACCTAATCCAGTAAAGCAGCCTGTTGCACATATCGTGGGTTACAAAATTTTTGTATATTATCATGTAAATTTTATTTTGTAGTATTTGTAAAATAAACAGTATGTTTTATAAAGAACATGTTACTATATAAAAAGGTCGTTTAACTTTTATGTTATATTTCTTTTATATTACAAAGTAAACAAATAGCGAGTAATATATATATATATGAGAAATTTTCAGTTAAACACAATTTAATAAAATGAAATTTTAATCGATAAAGTCAGCGTAGCACACCCTCATTCGGGCATGAGCTGCTAGGGTGAGGGGGTGTTACAGTTTGTGGTATCAGAGCACCAGGTTGGTGTTTCTGGATTTTGGTATTAAAGCCCAGTTTGGGCAGCTTGGGATTTTAAAATGGTTTTCAAAAATAATTATGATATGCGTGTACCCACAATTAAGTATTAAAGTTGCTGCTTACTGATTGGGGGCCGTTATTTTATGATATAGGTAGAGTATGGCTTCAGGGTCACGACACATTATGGCCGAAGGAGGCGAAAGTAATGAGCCTACTGAAACACAGGCTTCATCGCGACCCAGTCGTCGCCAAGCTACTGTATCTAGATCCAATGCTACCCTCATTCGGGCATGAGCTGCTAGAGTGAGGGGGTGTTACAATTTCCACCCAAAAATTCACAATCGTGACACAATCAGTCACAACCATGAACCCTCAAGTTCACGCCCGTGACTCAATAGTCACACCCGTGACTTTCAGCAGGAAATCTGCATATTCACATTTCATTCATTCTAACATCATCCAAATCATACCAAATTCTATTTCATGCATTTCTAAGGCTCTTTACTCAACTTATTACTTTTCAATACATGTAAATGCCTTGATCATACAAGATTTTCTAACATGCATCATTAATTCAATGTCACACAAGGATCTCATTCATACATGTCTAATCCTATGGTTTCTTGCCATAATCATCATCATTCTTGAAATGTATTTATCTAAAGTAATGTTCAACATGCATTATTTCAAACAAAAATAGGCTATTGCCTTGAGTTATGCACAAACCTTAATCTTTCTCCTTCAGTCTTTTAGGTAGTTTTCTCTTTCCCTTTGCTCCTTAAACCTTGTTACTTGTCATTTGGAACTCCTACAACATCATAAATCATTATTTCCATATGATTTTCTCAAGACCCTAAGCTCTCTTTTTCTCTCTCAAAACCCTAGTTTTCTCTCTCTTTCCATATAAGTCTTGAATGAGTTCAAAATTCAAACTTCCTTCAGAAAAGATGAAGAAGAAGAAGAAGAAATGCTTCTTACCTTACTCTTTTCTTCATCAAATCACAACTTTGGAGATTTTCTCTCTCTACCAAACTTGATTTCTCTTCCTCTTTCTTGTTCTTTCCAGCTTCCTTAACAGTTATGGACCATGAAGATCACCTTGTCTTGCTCTTTCCCTTCTCTTCTCTTCCTTTCTCTCTCTAGAATTCAAGATTGGCTATGGACGAATGGTGAAGCTGGCATGACTGGTAAAGAAAACAGAGAGAAGGAGCAGAAAATGAAGAGAAAAAGAAGAAGAAGAAAAGAAAGCCTTAAATAGGGTACCCAAAAAGTCTTCATGTGGGACCCACTATTTGACCATTTTCTCCCAATTTTACACTTAATCAATATTAATTCACTTCGTTTAGTATCATGGCCGGCCAAAACTATCCAAATGTGCCCAAAATTAATATGTTGATTAGCAATTAATCTCATTAATCCTCCAATTTTTGGTAATTTGCAATTTGACCCCAAAACTTATCAAATTTTGCAATTTAGTCCTTTACCGTAAATCAACTTCTTTAAACTTTAATATCACTTATTTATGAATTTATTATTTAATTTAGCTATTACTTAATCATTTTTTTGTAAAAATCCAAATTTAGACTCCGATTGATCAAACGCATCAACTTCGCAACACGTGCGACTCGGCTTCGACCTCTGCCTTGTCCCATAGTCTATATTGGTACCGACTCAATACTCCCTGAACCTCTGCCAAACTGTAGCAGTAGACAATCTCTTCTTATATGGTCCTGGGAGCCGCATCTCAAGCATGCTCCTGTCATCCACCAACACTCTCCTAGGTGAGGACGACCACATTGTTGACACATTGGTAGAGTTGTAGATCTATGGGATGCCTGTGTTGATGCACTAGCTGTTGATGAAGTAGATCTTGCAGTTTGTCTTTGCCTATAAGACTGAGGTTTGCTGGAACCTCAACTTGGATTTGGCCACCAAAAGATCTGGCTCTCTTGCCGCTCGACTGTACTCCACTTGGTTGTGGTGCAGGTCTACTAATCCCACTAACTTGTACGGGCTACTGTGTCGCCGAGACTCTTTCAACTGTTCTATTAGATGCTAGTAAACTAGGGAAGCTCATCAGATGTAGGGCTGAAACTTGTAACTTGATCGTATCCTTCAACCCATCTTCAAAACGTCGACATTTATTAGTTTCTTTCGATACAATACCCTCAACATACTTACATAATTGTGTGAATTCCCTCTCATATTCTGTTACTGACATATTTCCTTGTTTCAAAGTCAGAAATGCTCTTTTCTTGTCATCTGTGTATATAGGAAGGATATATTGTTCCTTAAATTTCTCTAGAAAGAATTCCCATGTCATAAGGTTGGGTGCCTCTGTGCTTTGTGACTCAAATCGCCACCAATTATATGCATGCTCCTTTAACAGCGATATTGCATACTCATATTTCTACTCATCTGTACAGTGTAAATGATCGAAAACTTGCTCTATCCATTCCAACCAGAATTCTGCTGCAGAAGGATCATCCTCCCTTTTTCCATAGAAATCGGGTGCCCCTAGCTTCCTCAATCTCTCAAATTGTAATCCAGATGAGGTTGGTTGTGATGCTCTTTGTAGCAATTCTATCATATTTCTCATGAGCTCCGTCTGACCTATATTAGTAGCTAACTGCTCACGGGATGAATTAGCACCAGATCTCGGTGCTGCAGCTCGGTGACGACTTGGTTGCGATGAAGCTCTTGCCTCTGTGGGCTCATTACTCTCAGCTTCTTCCACTACTATTCATCTTGATCCAGAAGCCATACCTTACCTATAACATAAAGGTAACGACCCTACTCATTAAAGCAGCGATTTCAAAAATTCAATTGTGGGTACTCTTCAAGAAATAAACATTTCCAAAATTCACCTTTTTTTTAAAACCCAAAACCGCCCAAACCGGGCTCTGATACCAAAACTACTGTAACACCCCCTCATCCAAACCGCACGTGCCTGGATGCGGGGGCGCTACTACCTGTCTTCTTTACTTCTTTAAATCGCTATATATTTTTTTTCTATTTAATAAATAATGTACACTTTATTTACATAACATAGTATTTATAAAATACCAATTTACTATTTAACAAACTTTGAAAACTACTTTACAATTTATAAGTATATATAATGCGGAAAACAAATTACAAGAGTACAAAAGTTTGTGACCCACTATTTCGAGATCGGCTACTTTAATTTGAATAGGATCACCGCTTGCTTTAAATTATGCACAAACCTTAATCTTTCTCCTTCACTCTTCTAGGTAGCTTTTCTCTTTTCCTTTGCTTTTTAGTGTTTGTTCCTTGTCACTTGGAACTTCTACAATATCATAAATCATTATTATCATATGATTTTCTCAAGACCCTAAACTCTCTCAATTTATCTCAAAACCCTAATTTCTCTCTCTTTCCATATGAGTCTTGGATGAGTTCAAAATTCAAACTTCTTTAAGAAAATATGAAGAAGAAGAAGAATCACTTCTTACCTTAGTCTTTTCTTCACTAAATCACAACTTTGGAGATTTTCTCTCTCCACCAAACTTGATTTTTCTTCCTCTTTCTTGTTTTTTCCAGCTTCCTTAGGAATTATGGACTATGAAGATCACTTGTTCTTGCTCTTTCCCCTTTCTTCTCTTCCTTTCTCTCTCTAAATTTCTGGTTTGGCTATGGAGGGAATGGGGCTGGCTTGACTGATAGAAAAGAGAGAAGAAAGTAGAAAATGAAGAGATGAAGAAGAAGAAAAGAAAGAATTAAATAGGGTACCCAAAAGTTTTCATATGTGAAGTACCATCTTTAGCATATTCTTCCCATTTTACTTAATCAACACTAATCTTACTCCTCCTCATTGAGTAACTGTCCAACCTATTAAAATGTCCCCAAAATTAATATGTTGATTAGTAATTAATCTTATAAATCCTCAAAGTTTTGGTAATTTGCAATTTGACCCCAAAAACTTATCAAAATTTGCAATTTAGTCCTTTAACGTAAATCAACTTCTTTAAACTTTATAATCACTTAATTAGGCATATATCATTTAATTTAGTCATTACTTGATTAATTCTGATCAAAATCTGAATTTAAACTATGATCGGTCAAACGGATCAATTTCGCGACACGTGCGACTCGGTGTCTAAATTAGCGGATATTACAAATCCTAGCTATTGGTTTAGTAAATGGATCTGCTACCATTTTGTTTGTAGAAATATGTTTCAAAGTCACTTCATTTTCCGCAATCATGTCTCTAACATAGTGATAGCTAATCTGGATATGTTTGGTCTTTCCATGATATTTTGGATCCTTAGCATAAGCTAATGCAGCCATACTATCACAATAGATTGTCACAGGTTTAGATGCTGACTTGACAATCTCTAAGTGCTGCAAAAATCTTTTCAACCAAACTGCCTCCTGTATAGCTGAGGAACATGCTACATACTCAGCTTCCATCGTCGATAAAGCTATACAAGATTGCATCTTGCTACTCCATGAAATTGCGCAATCATTAAGCAAGAATGCATATCCAGAGGTTGATTTGCGCTGATCTATATCACCTCCCCAATCAGCATCAGTATAAACAATTAAGTGCAAATCCTTCCCTTGATAACATATAACATAGTCTGAAGTTCCTTTTATATATCTCAATATTCTCTTGACTGCCATCCAGTGTTTTAGACCTGGATTAGATTGAAATCTGCTTACTAGCCCAACGACATAGCAAATGTCTGGACATGTGCATATCATTGCATACATCAGACTACCGACAACACTGGAGTAGGGTACTCTAGACATTCGTTATTTTTCATCCGATGTCTTGGGACACATATCTAGACTAAGGCTCATATTCCTTTCGACAGGGGTTTGGGACACATATCTAGACTAAGGCTCATATTCCTTTCGACAGGGGTATCCATAGGCTTACATTCATGCATATGATAATGCTCTAATATTTTCTTTATATAAGTCTCCTAAGACAAACCAGAAGTCTTTTAGAGCAATCCCTTAGGATCTTAACACCAAGTACATAACTAGCCTCACCCATATCTTTCATTTCGAAGTTCGATGATAACCATTTCTTGGTAGTATCAATCAACTTCTTATCATTTCCAGCTATTAAAATGTCATCGACATACAAGGACATAATTATAAAACCATTGTTAGAACATTTAACATACACGCAATGGTCTTCCTCCATCATCGTAAAACCATCCTTTCATATGTCTTGATGAGATTTGAGGTTCCATTGTCTTGACGCTTGCTTAAGACCGTAAATGGATCTTTTGAGCTTGAAACCTTTGCGTTCTTGTTCTTTGAGTTCAAAACCTAAAGGTTGATCTATATAGATCTCTTCATCTAGTTCTCTATTGAGAAAAATAGTTTTAACGTCCATTTGATATAATTCTAAGTCCATTTATGCTACTATAGCCAGAATGAGGCGAATTGATGCAAACCTAACTACAGGTGAGAATGTATCTTCATAGTTAATTCCTTCTTTTTGTGTGTAGCCCTTAGCTACTAATCGAGCTTTAAATCTTTCTATTGTCCCATCCGCCTTACATTTTATTTGGAGAATCCATTTGTTCCCAATAGTCTTACGATCAGGTGGTTTCTCAACCAAATCCTAGACTTGATTGTATAACATTGAATCCATTTCCTCTTTCATAGCTTTAATCCATTCATTTGCTTTAGGACCAGAAAGAGCTTGTTGTACTGTTTTAGGCTATCTTCATCTGGAGCAATCATAAAAGCTTCCCCCTCAATCTCAAATCGACGACGGAGAATCTTGTCACAATTACTACGTCGAGGTTGAGATTGTTTATGGTCTTGCTCCATTGGAACAAAATATGACATTATTTCACTCCCACTTGGTTCAGGAGGAGCAATAAATTCTTGCTATGTGAGTGCTAAATCAATTATTCTTGCACTCCTACTACTCTTAGGATCTTCCATTTTATAAAATTGGAAATCCTTATTTATCTCACCTCTTTCAGGAAAGTCCTCTTCTAAGAAAATGACATCTCGTGACTCAACTTCTGTTACTCTTCCATTTGTGTCTTCCTCTAAAAATACATATCCTTTGGAGAATTCTGAGTATCTTATAAAGATACATTTCTTCCCCCTCAGACCAAGCTTTCCATATTCATGGGAAGTGTTGTGGATATAAGCTGCGCAACCCCATAGGCGCATATGGCTTAAGTGAGGCTTTTCGCTTTTCCACAATTCATATGGGGTGGAATGAACAAATTTTGATAGTACACGATTTAGAATGTAGGCAGTAGTTATTAATACATCTCCCCAAAAAGAAATTGGTAAATTAGCCTGCGCCATCATTAATCTAACCATGTCCAATAAGGTTCTATTTCTTTTTTCTGCTACGCTATTTTGTTGTGGAGTAGAAGGAAGAGTTAGCTGCCTAGTTATACCCTTATCATCACAATAACTTTTGAATAAATCAGATAGATATTCATTCCATCGATTGGTCCGTAATGATTTTATATTCAAATTCAATTGATTCTCAACCAATTTACTATAACGTATGAAGCAATCTAATGCTTCAGATTTATGAGAGATTAAATAACGTGACCGTATCTGGTGAAATCATCTATGAAAGTGATGAAATAGTGAGCACCATGTCTTGCTCTAACATTCATTAGGCCACAGATGTCAAAATGTATAAGCTGTAAAGGAAATGTGGCTCTTTTGGCTTTGCTAAATGGTAATCTTGTTGCTTTTCCAGCTAGGCAATGCTCACAAATGGGCAAATCTATTTTCTTAACAGATCCTAAAAGACCAACTTTGCTAATCTTTTTAGATGATCTTGCCGAATGTGTCCTAATTGAGCATGCCATTTAGTATCATCAATTAATGAAACATTATTGGAATTTCCAACAAGAAATATAGATTGCTTAACATCTATAAAAATAGTGTCTAACACTATAAAGCCATTCAACATATGTCCAGAACCATAAGAAAACTTTGTCCAAAAGTATTTTAACACAACCATCTTCAAAAAATATTTTGAAGTCAAGTCCAAGCATAACGATAATAAAAACTAAATTTCGTCGAACATCAGGAGCATAAAGCACATCATGGAGATAAAGCGTGCGACCTCCCCGCAGCACTAGCCTGTAGGAATCGATCCCAAGCACGTCAGCCGAAGCATTATTCCCCATATAGATTTTTCTAGTCCCCTTTGGAATTCGATGAAATTCCACAAAAGCAGATCGGTCCCTTGCTATGTGGTCTGTTGCTGTTGAATCTACAGTCCAATAAAGAACAGTTTCAGCTAACATCAAGCAACTACTAACATATAAATCTGAGGGACTAATTTGGTCATACAATACCTTTGGCTCAGTGCAATCACGAGCAAAGTGACCATGCTTCCCACAGTTGAAGCAATTCATGTTCTTGTCTTTCTTTCTGCCGCGTTTCCCACGATTGCGCTTATTTCCACTAAATTTTTTTTTATTTTCTCCCTTTCCTTGCCATTTGCCCTTACCTTTCCATTTATTTTGCCTAGAGCTAGAAGCCCCTTTGCCTTTAGACTCAGTCAGATAAGCCTCTCCTTCAGACTTATCAGCGAAAAGGCGATCCTCCTCTAGCTCAACATGTCGGGAAACATCATCAAAAGTTTTTATATTATCATTATGGGTAAGGTTGACACGCATGTGTTCCCAGGCTTTTGGAAGGGAGCGAATCACAGCTTGAACTTGTTGCTCATCAGTCATCTCATGGCCAGCACCTTTCAGCTCACTTATCATGTTAGACATGACAGTAAGGTGTTGCCTAATTGTATGATTAGAATTTTTCTTATAGGCATCAAACTTTAGACTTAACTGACGCAGCCTTGTTGTTGAGGTTCCACCAAATTGAACCTTAACAGCATCCCAAACTGTTTGGGCTGAGCGGTACTTTTCAAAATGTAGCATTAAGTCATTTCTCATGTTGTTCAGCATCAATATGCGAGCAACTCTGTCCTTGCGCTTATAGGCTTGATATGCTTCCATATCCCACCTATGTTGAGCAGTGTTTCTATGCTCAAGCTCAGTCTTGCTCTTCCAAGAGATACTGAATTTTACGATGCCAAATGTCATAGTTTTTATCATTTAGCTTATCTCCTTGATTCATCAAGTCAGCAATAATGTTTTTTATTGCAGTCATTTCAACTATTTAGAAACAATGATTATAATTAGGATTAGTACAATTCATTATTACTTTTATCAATTTCAAGTCACAATGCTTTAAATTAATCAATAACAACCTAACACAAGCAGTAGAAACAAAAAAAAAACTGTATATACAGTTTAATCAATTCCTACTGACATAGTCCAGTTATCATTGTTTAATTTAAACATGCGCCAACTAATTTTATATTAGATGAGATTCATTAATCTACCAAGCTAATATTCCCACAATACATTCATCATATAATGTAATATAACAACAATAATATATATGCATTAAAATAAGATAAACATCAATTATATGTTCAAAACAAAAATAATATATTATCACACATAAAAATAAATATTTTTCTAATATTGAGTTTAATTCATTCATCATCTGGTTGAACCTGTGGTTCCCTCTCAGGAAATTCTCTTTTGCCAGTGTACTAGATATTTTTTTCATCAATGGGAAACTATTCATCGATTTACTAGATCACCTAATACTATCTTGTATACGGCGCTCCAGTTCCCGATTCAAATCTTTTTCAAGATTTTCATAATTTAAGTCGCTTAATCTTTCTTTAAGCGTCTTCCTTTCCTCTTCCCATGAATCAGGTAAGGAATCAAGAACTATTGACATCTGTTGTTCCACAGCTAAGTCATAGTTTTCACTAAACATCATATAGAAAATCCAAATTTTATGATACATCTCATCAATATGTTTTTCAAGAGAATGTTCCGGATCTTTCTTATATGTACATAATCACTCCAACGCGCGAATCATTAGATTTCTCACTACATATTTGAACAAATTAAACCAACATTAGATTTATTTAAATATCATATATGTCATGTGACATAAAAAAAATTACATGTAATTATGTTCCAATTTGCATATTTTTCTCCAAATACTTCATCAAAACAGTCACAAAAAATTTTGAAAAAATATCCATTAAATTAGAAATTAAATTTTGAGAATTTAAAAAAAAATTGGACCAAAAATATTCGTTCACGCGCCCTCACACACCGAACGAAGTTTGCCACGCGCTTCACGTGTTCCTTTCCACATCATCATTTGTGGACCAACCAGAAGAAGCCACATGGAAAAATGTGCCACATGTCATGGACACATGGCAAAAAACAGTCAGAAACCGTTTTTATTATTAACCGCTAGCGCGTGACGCGCGTCTTCCGGGGGTTGTTTTGTACCGATTTTTGAAATTTTACACATTTTTGACGGTTTTAAAACCACTGAGACCATTTTTATTCCGTTTCAACATCATTTTAGCCGTGTTTGGACAACACATGCACGATTTGAGAGTAGTAATCGTTTTAATGACAATTTTCTAAAAGAAAAATATACTCAAAAATTTTGAAAAATCATAAAAATTTATCCACTCATCAGATAATTATGCAAAAATACTCGTTAGAAAGCTTGTGATGAGAGGTTTCCAATAATACCAAATTCGAACTATGAAACTGAAGAATTAATTTTATGAAAATTGAAAAAATTTCGAATTTGCATAGTAAATTTCTCAAAAATCATCACAATTATGATTTTAAGCATAAAAACGCACAAAACGGTCTCTGATACTAATGTATGAACTACTAGAGCAGCGGATACTTACTTGTTGAGCGTAAATCGTGCGCTTTCAATGCTTTAGGCGGAGACAAATTACTAGAACTTGACTCAATTCTACAGTACGAACGCTTTGATTCACTTGTGATTGAACGGAGATGAAAAAATTTCTTTTCGAGAATTTTCGAATTTCAGATAAAACTTTTGATGAAAAGTTATCTCTTTTCCTTATATCATTTCGTTATTAAATTATATCTTTTCATAACTTTATATATAAGAAGATATAAGTATGGGCTGGGTCAAGCCCACATCGGCGGCCCAATACCACAAAGTCCAATATATATTATTTAAGAAATATATATAATTGATAAACTTACATTTAATTATTTATATTTTTATTAGTAATATACATTATTAAAAAAATTCACATAAATTATTTTTATATTCCAAAAAAAATATTTTTAATTTAGAAATGAATTATATAATTAAGTAATGATATTTTTTCCAAAGAGTTTTAATATTATCAATATTGATGATACATACATATATATATATATATATATATATATATTATAAAAAATATTAATTTTAATTATTCACATTATTCAAGAGTCATATGTATTTCATAAAGTTGAATTTAATTATTTGTGTTTTCATAATTAATAAACCATATTATAAAATTTTCAAATAAATTATTTTTAAAATTATTTTAATTTCTATTAAAAATATTATTTTAATTGACAAAATTAATGCTAAAAATAATTGCCTATTTTAATTTTTAAATATTATAAAATATATAAAAAAAATCAATTCTTTTATTTATTAAAATTATATTTAAATTTGTTTTTGAATATGATTATGTATTAATTTAAATTATAGATATTAATATTTTGAAATTATAATTGTACATGAAATAAGTTTAATACAAATATTTTTCACATCTTACTATATATGAATATATTAAATATTATATTTTAACAGAATTTTTCATTGATCGATTTATTCTTTAAACTTCTTATTCTTAATTTTTTGCGATACGTTAGGCCGAAAGGGTTTGAAAATATTGATTTAACCTCTTTTAAAAAAGCTAATCAGTACCTTTGGGCCTAAACATATAATAATCAAAATCCAATTAACTAAAATCCTGTTTTCACTAGAGTGCTTTGAGATTTAAAGCATCCCACAAGCTTAAAGACAATATATATATATATATATATATATATAGGTTCAAAGTGGCTGACCATTACTTCATACCTTAAGTGATGACACGTACGATAATCATATTAAGAAATAATGATTATTCCCTGATATTTTATAGCATCTATGCCAACCAAGATTGAGAACCATGAATTTGATTTATTATTTAATCCTCCACATCTAGCTAGATAAGTTTCACTCTAATTAAATAACTTTAGTGCTAAATCTTTTTTTTTTTTTAATTTAACCAATCAAAGTACTCGAATAATGATATAAATTCAGAATGATTTTGACCTGACTTTTAAATATCGGGATTAACGTGTTACGTATAATCCCTTTAATAATACCACTTGATCATAACATTAGAACATATATAAATACACACTAAGGGTAGTTTATTCTTTTTAAAGATATTAATTGTCACCGTAACCCAGAATTCTGACATTTCTTTTAATGTTTTTAATTACACGTAGATTTTTATTAAGTTAACTGAGAATGTTTTTTGTGAACTTAGATATAATTTATTAGTATAAGTAGCAAGCTAGAGTTAACAGTAGCTGGTAGCTAGTAGAGTTAGTAGCTAACGTCTGTTAAGAGGTTAATTAGTTAGTTGTTAGCTGATTTGTCAGTTTTTGATTGGAGAATGCTTTGTTTATATACTTGACAGTTTTTCTTTTCCCGCTAATGCGATTCTCAAGTTTCTTTCATTTTCTTTCCAGTTACTCTGCTAGAGTAGAGGTTTGGAGTTGCAATAGCTGTTCTCCCACGGTATCAGAGCAATTACAAATCACTGTAAGTGCTGATTAATCGTTTGGGTAGTTCTTTTTTCTTAGTTGTGCTTGGAACGGTGTGGGACACAATCGAAAGCCATAAACATCGATCTTTATTGATCTAATGGCAAATGTAGCTAGAATTAGGGTTACCAATGGATGCAATCCTTTTCTCTTACAGTTTATATCATCCTAGAATGATTTTGGTGACAAACTCGCTGACAGGTAAGAACTTTCTTTTCTGGAAGCATGTTAAGAAAATTGCTCTGTGCGCAAAGAAAAAGAAAGGTTTTGTGGATGGAACTATAGTAAAACATGATCGAAATGCAGAGGAGTTTGAGAATTGGAGTCGAGTGGATTGCATGGCGCAATCTTGGATTTTAAATTCAATTTCGAAAGAAATTGTCGAATCCTTTCTTTATATAAGTTCAACATGGGAGCTTTGGACTGATTTAAAGCAAAGGTTTGGAGAATGTAATGGGCCCTTACTATACTAGATACAAAGAGAGAAAAGTTCAATTAATTAAGAAAATATGTCAGTAAAGGAGTATTTTAGAAAGCTTAAATGTTTATGGGATGAGTTGAGCGTTTTGTTGCCTCAACTAGAATGTACTTATGGGGCAGTATGGTGCAATTTCTAATTGGTCTGAATGAGACTTATGATCATCAAATATTGGTAATGGACCCATTGCCTAGTATTAGTATAGCTTATTCTATGATACTCAGGGTACAAAAGCAAAGGGAAGTACATATCAGCTATGAAAATCTTGAAGCTAATGAACTGTTGGTTAGGAATTATAAGAATAGGAATCAAACTAGTATTGGTGGTGGGAATTATATAAGATCAGATAGTGGCGATTATGCCAAAAAGAAAGGCGATAAGTACTGCAACCATTATAATAAAGGAGGTTATACAAAAGAGACTTGTTTCAAGCTACACGGTGTGCCAGACTGGTATAAAGATCTTAAAGAACAAAAGGGCAAGCATTTTAGTAGAAGGAATTTAGTTAATATGGTTGTAGAGACGTTAGAAATTCCATTGGATAATCTTGAGAACAACGTGGTTTCTAAACATGAAGAAGGATTGAATTCATCTATTGTAGCCTTAATTTAGCAATAGGTGGCAAGGGCTTTAAAAGGAAAAATGACTTTTGATGGAGCTCAGGTGAATTTTGCTCACACTGGATGTTACTCTGGTATTGTCTCTAACCATTTTCATGCTTTGCAAGTAACTAATTTAACTACAGCAGGTATATGGACTGTGGATAATAGAGCTTCTAATAATATTTGTAAGAATTTAAACCTTTTCATGAACCTAAGACCCATTTCCATGCATACACCTATTTACTTACTAGATTGCTCCATAAAACTTGTGTTGGTGATGTGAAACTAATAGAAAACATAGTTTTAAGATAAGTCTTTGTATATCCCAACCTTCAAATATAACTTGTTGCATGTTAGCAAGCTGATTAATACAATGCCAGTAACTTTTCAATTTCTCACCACTCATTGTTTGCTACAAGATCAGAGGACTGACAAGGTGTTGGTAGTTGGTAGGTTCTTTGGCACTTTGTACATTCTTGATCAATCCTCATTCATTGTTGATAAGTTTCAAAAGTTTGTTCTTGTAATAAAGTTAGTACATTTCTGTTTCAAAACAATTGTTATCCATTTCAAATCAAATAGGTTGTAATGTTTTTTAATCAAAGTAATAAAAATTCATATTCTTTTTTCTCTCTATGGCATAGTCGTTCGGGGCATGCCTCTATTACCACAATGAGGCATATTTCAGTGTGCAAACCTAAAAATCAAAATGCACAACATGTTTTTGACACCTGTCATTTTGGCTATGCAGTAGAGACTACTTTTTATTCCTAATTAAAGACATAACCATTGCCTCATTTGATCTCTTACACATTGATGTATGGGGACCTTACAAACAAAGTACCACTAATGGTTGTCACTATCTACTTACTATAGTGGATGATTTTACAGATACCATTTAGATTTTTCTCCTTACTCATAAAACAAAGACCCTTGACAGATTACAACATTTAATCACCCTGTTTATAAATCAGTTTCATAAAATTGTTAAGTTCATCAAGAGAAACAATGGAACTGATTTTGTTAACTCCTCTTATTAACACCTCCTGCAAACCTTATGCATTTTACACCAAAAGACAAGTCCATATACTCCCTAACAGAACGAGGTTGTAGAGAGAAATATAAACAAGTACTAGAAGTGGCATGTGCACTCATATTTCAATCCAATTTACCAAGGGAGAAGTTGTCATCACTGCTGCATACATCATTAATAGGTTACTTACACATGTTTTGAATTAGAAATCACCTTATGAAATTCTTTACCCAAAACCAATTGATTATTCATTCCTTAAAAGCTTTGATTGTCTATGCCTTATTGCCAATGTCTCTCCTCACAAAGATAAGTTTAGTCCAAGACCTTTCAAATGTGCATTCTTGGGTTATTCCTCTAGCCAAAAAGCATATAGGGTATATGACCTCAAAACACACATCACCTTTGTATCTAGACATGTCATCTTCTATGAAATTGTTTTCCCTTTCAAATAAGCTCCTACTGAAGAGTCTTTACCCACTCTTATTGTTCTAGTTGCTCATGTTTCAAATGATGCGATTGATCATGATACTAGTCAAATACATACAATTATGCCTATCAATGTTGGCATTAAAACTACTAGTTCTGAATCACAATCCCAACTATGTCTTCCCATCCTAAGATACAGTAATAGAACTAAACATCCTCCAGCTTGGTTACAGAATTATATATATAACTCCACTATCAACATCACTACATCAGCTTTTCCATCAACCTCCCTATCTCCTTTTCCTTCCACGCCATTTACATTTCTTTATGTTCCTACCATTGATTTTTCTCCTATATACATGGCTAAATGGCTAAGATATCTGCTCTCCATACTCCTGTTAGTTACAGAAAAGCTGTATAATCAACAAATTGGATTCAAACTATGAATAGTAAAATTATTGCACTAAAAGCTAATAATACTTGGCAACTTACTACCTTACCACCAGGTAAGAAAGACATTGGCATCAAATGGGTATATAAAATCAAATATATGCCAGATGGTTTAGTTGACAAGTTTAAAGCCATGTTAGTGGCTAAAGGGTATAACAAAATTGAGGGTCAAGATTATTTTGATTGCTTTTCACCAGTATCAAAGTTAGTAACAGTTAGAATCTTATTGGCTCTCACAATTGCTCAAGCCTGGTCCATTCATCAAATGGACATCAATAATATTTTTTTTTGCATAGCTTTTTTGTAATATCCTCGACTTTCCACATATGAATTTTTACATGCATTTTATTTAGATATATGCATTTGCATATATTTCACTTGAAAACATGCATTTTATATGTATTTTTATAGGAACAAGTTCACGGCACACACTAGCTACATGTTTAAGTATTTTGCAATTGTGTTGAATTGAACGTGTCCATTTTATAATTTGGTTGAATATGACATGAAATTGAATTTATGTGAATAAAATTATTAGATCAAATTAATGAATAAAAAGAAAAGAAAGGAAAAAAAATAAAAGAGAAAAGATGACAAAAGTGAGGATGTGGGAGGTGGACCTTATCTTCCTCCTCACTATTCTACCTCCCTCATTTCAATTTTGTTTATTCTTCTTCT
This sequence comes from Triadica sebifera, assembly GCA_023653625.1. NCBI lineage: Eukaryota > Viridiplantae > Streptophyta > Magnoliopsida > Malpighiales > Euphorbiaceae > Triadica > Triadica sebifera. Next base: position 9,561,930 of record CM042905.1, read on the forward strand.
TCTTCCACCATTTTAGTCTTTTTTTTTTCTTTCTTATTTTACTTAAGTTTTGCAGTAAATTGATCCTATGCAAATTTATTCTTGGTAAGTAATTTTCTCTCCATTATTCTAGTGTTAGTTTGAGCTTTTAGGGTTGAGTTACAGCAGTGTCTTGCACCCCGATTTTGATACCAATAGAAATCGATTGTGGGAAATTTTAAAACATTATAGTTGTTTCTTTATGTCTTAGGTTTATATATATAAATATTTTTTCAAGATTTGGTGTATATGAAGAGAAATCCTCTCTTGATTGAAACTGACGCGGGTGTAAATCCTAGTTGAGTTAGCTAATGTGTTCATTGGTTTTGAATATGATAGAGCTAGTATTTTAGGAATATCAAAATATAAAAGTTGTAGATATATGTGTTTATATGTATACCAAATTTCAAGTTCATATGTCTTATGTATGTTGAGTTATGGTGAATGAAACTATGACTGTTCCATAGTTTAAGCTGTATACTTAGTGATTTGGGCAGATCTAGCAATTATTTTGGCTATTTTGATTCTCTTTAGAGATGAATTCTGTAAATTATCAAAACATGAAAGTTATAGGTATATGTCTTAGCTTAAATGTTGTACTAATTTAAACTTAATATGTTATGTATAGAGTAATATATGGCCTTCACAATTCATACTGCTCTAGAAGCCAACTCTGTTATGGACCAGGGAAATATTTCTTTTAATTTAAGAATATTAGAGACATAACTGATAAAAGTTGTAAATATAAAAAAATGTTATATTTTAACCTATCTAAATGTTTACCGAGTTTCATTATAATCTGACTTACATATTGTAAGATATGAAAGATAATTGATACTCTAAAACTGCCTAAGGGTAGAAAATAGAACACAATTGGAAATTCCATAAAAAATTGTACAATACTCCAATTGCTTTGAAATTTTAGTATGTTATATAATTATATATTAAATTTAATTAGAAGAAAGAATTAAATTTATTGGTCAAGAATAAAATAAGTTATTGGCTAATCAATCCTATAAGGTTACACTGTCCTAAAGAAAAAACCCTAACTATGTATATGAACTATGCACATTAATTTGTTTAAGCCACATTAAGTTTCTTTGTCATAAATTAATCAATTATATTTCTATATTAGTCTCACAATATATTGAAGACCTACAAGGAGGGGACGAGTAATAAGTTAAGGGCCGAAATCAAAGGAGAAATGTGAGTATAGTTATCAAACGCTTTCTTTAGTGCATATAAATATTGCATACTAAGTGATATGTGAGATGATTTATGGTTATATGATTCATATGTTTGTCATGATTTAACCTTGATAATGAGATGATGGATAATTTGTGACATATGTAGTTCATATAAGTGATATATATATGGTATATTTGAGATATATGTTTGGCATACGTGATATATACATGGTTTTATGTATAGTATGTGTGAAGTATATACGTGGCATATGTAGTATATATGTGATATATGTATGGTATATATGATAAAGATACAATGGTTGATGAATACTTAGTTACAAATGCATATGCATATGGATTAAAAATATATTGTGACTAGTTAATCGATATTGTAAACCAAAAGAATAGGTCTATGGCCCAACAAATGTGTAAATAAAACAAATGAACAAGCTAGCTAGCAAATGAAAATGTTCACATGGAAACTCGAGACAATGTCCATTTAACTTGGTCACAACAAAATAAAATAAGCAAAGTATATGCATACGTAAAGAGTAATGATTATATGCTTCAATTTTACTGATATCTATATGATAATGGTGAATGAAATGGAATACATAATATGCAATGGGAGGTGATTTATTACTATAAGTTGTTTGGTACTTTAGAGCTCATTTGATAATTATTTTCACTGAATCGCAACTCATCAATTTGCATCATTTTTTAGGTAAAAAAAGTGATAACTTATTTTGAGTAGCATATATAAGACCTAAATCACATGTCACCGGCTGAGGCTCACCACTCTCTCTCCTTACATTCCATACAAATATGGAATCATGTTATCTACATTCTACTCGGAGTTATATATTGATATGTAAATGGATGCAACTAGTAAACCTTAAATGTAAAGTTTAAGTTTTAATATATGCGAGAAATGTTGATTTACAGATTTATTGAATGATGATATGGATATAATGATAAAAAAAATTACTATCAATGTTAACAGCTTCGTTTAACTTATTTGTATGTCATATTTGATTACCAGACACAACGATAGTTTTACTAAAACACATAAGGTATGATGTTATATTTTTTGCATGAAGAAGTATACTTGCAGCCATCTGAGGGTTACACAAAAGCAGCACTCGACCAGATTTATAAACTGCACAAATCCATCTATGGCCTTAAATAAGCTTTAAGGGAATGGAATTGTGAATTTACTAAACAATTCCTAGCTTATGGCTTCAAGCAATTTGGATCTGATTCTGGTTTGTTCATCAAAGCTTCTTCCAGTCTCTTTGTGGCTCTATTGATCTATTTGGATTATGTTATTGTCAATAGCAATTAAGAATCAAAAATAGTTGCCATCAAATAATATCTAGATAGGAAATTCACTATTAAGGATTTCTCTATGCCAAATACATCTTAGGTATCGAGATAGCTAGATCTCAACATGACAGTTATATTAATCAAAGAAAATGTATTCTTGATATATTGGAAGACACAAGGCTCACAGGTTGCAAACCAGCTCCTACTCCATTTGCAGATCTTTGGAGTTGCAATAGCAGTTCTCACATTTTCACATTAAAAGATTTCACATTTCATTGCATTAATAAATTAAGAAATAAAATAAAATAAAATTTGGATTAAAAAATCTTTTTATTCTCCATATCTTACAGGGGGTAGAAAACCAACTAGACTAAGTTGATTGTGAATTTCCCCTTTTTTCAGAGCAAATTATATTTTCTTGGTGCTATTATTATATTATTATTTTAGTTATAAAGAAGTCGGTGCTCTGTTCATTTTTTATTTAAAAAAAAAAAGAATTGAATAAAAGCTTCAATTGGAAGTCTGTAGTTGTCTCCTTCAAACCTAAAATTAAATGAATGGTTCATTCTATGTTCATAAATTTTCATATGTTCTTCTATTGAAATTTAATTGGTTGATAGGAAGATAAGTCTTAATTATAAACTTCAGAAAAAATCATATGAGAAAACAAATAATATTAAAATTATGATTAATTAGGTTTTGAACCAATTGATCCATATGTAAATAATCAATTCTAATTAATGTGATGTATCTAATTAAGAAGGAGATTCGGAGGCTAATTACGTGTAATTAAGGTACTAATACCTTATGACGCCCTAAACTTTTAATCTGTTATTGATCTTAATTGTTGTAATTTTACTGCTTTCTATGTATGGACCATTACTACTCTTCTTGTTATTTGTTTACATTGCTATTTAAAATGTTTAAATAAATAGAATTAATGCTCAAAGCCTCAACATATATCCGTGGTTTATTATCAATCATCGTGCATAAATATATTTTGATTACACATAGATATTAATGAAATCCAAATCCTGGATATATATATATACACCTTTTGCTTATATTGTAATTTATTATCAATGAATTAATGACCAACCATTGAACATAATATTCTATGTTCGAAATCCGAACAATGATGTTTGTCGTCTTGTTTTATTTTTCTAAAATCATGTTTCTTTTACTAGTTAGTTTACTAATTATTTTTAATTTTATAATAAAATAATTACAATCTATTTTCCATTCTTATTGATTCCTATAAACTTTTTTTCTTTCGCTTGCATCTCCCTACTTCCTTATACATCTCTATCTTTCTTCTAATCAAATTCCTTATTTTTCCAGAAAGGTCGTCCTCTCTCTTGTCATTTTAAGACTCTCCAGTGCTTTAGGATATAATCTTAGCACTTTATATTCTTGAAACCCAAAAAAATACCTTCAAATTTGTTTCGCATGAGGGTTTCTTTTTTTAGTTTTTTGCCATTTTGCTACCAAAAGGGTTTAATACCTTTAATATATTTTTTGATGAAGGTTGAATCTGTTAGCTAGTATTATGTCTGCTGAAAGTTATCTTTATCTCAACAATTTTTTGTTCCTTTTTATCTCTTATCTTTATCTTCTAAGATAACTATTGCATACTAGCTTCCATCACATCAACTTATCTTTATTTGTTGTGCTTCTATAAATATCGTTGTACATAATAGCAATTTGCGTGAATATAAAAACAACTTTTTACTCCAACCAGTTTTCCTTACTTGGTATTAGAGTTGCTTCACTAAACATGGCTGATCAAATAATACCAGTTACCACCTCCACCAACATCTCAACCTCAGTTGCCACAACCAATTATAGCTTTGCCATTAAACTATCCCCACGAAATCACTTTACATGGAAGACCCAATTTCTTTGACTTCTCAATTACCACAACATGAATATTATTTGATTGATGGTTCACCTGCGCCCTCTACCAGCTTACCTTCACCTGAAAATCCAAATGAATTAATTAATAGTCTTGAATACAATCAATGGTTTAAGCATCACCAGCTCCTCCTATCATGGCTTCTATCCTCATTATCTGACAAAGTTTACTCCTATATTATTAGTTGCCATACCCCCTTAGCCACATGGAAAGCAATAAAAAGTGATTTTTTTTTTTTCTAAATTATATAGAGTCCGTTTTTCAAAAACAATTTTGGAAAAATTTTTTTATATTTTTTTCAAAAACAAATTTAAAAAAAATAATTTATAAAAAATTAAAAAAAACAATCAATTAAATTAAAAAAAATTCTAAATCTGTTTTTTTTGTACATCCAATATAAATTCTAAACACCCCATATTTAGCTTCTCTCTCGCATGAAATTTTGCTACAAAGTTATCAAGCTTTGCCTATAGCGAATCTCAAAATTCGGCTCCCTTCTTCCACACCAAGGCCAACTCAAACAACAACTAGCGTAAATGTCAAATATGTGATTATCATAACCACACGACTGACCGTTGCAGGAGAAGATATGCCCTCAGACAGCCTACTCGTTCTCTAGCGAATTACACTTGGCCAAACGCCCCTTCACCACCGGTGCACAATAACAATTCACATTTTTATTTTAGTCAATCTACTCCAGCTCCTATTTTTGCCTAGATTCCTAACACCGGTGCTATCCATCACATGACTCTTAATATTCAACAGCTTTTAGCTCCTAAAGCATATTGTCATGGTGATCAAGTTACTATTGGCAACTGACAGTCTATGCCCATTCTCATGCTAGTATGGCCCTTTGCCCATCACAAAACAATACTAATTTGATGTTAAAGAATGTTCTTCCTGTTCTCTGTCATTCCCAATCCTTATTATCAGTTCAACAATTCGCTAAAGATAACCATTGCTTTTTTGAATTTTATCATCTCATTTTTATTAAGGATATGAAGAGCATGACAATCCTGTTGCAAGGCAAGAGTGATTCAGGGCTATATATTTTTTCTCCAAATCAATCGAAGGCTTTTTTAAGTACTTCATTGTCTTTTGATCGGTGACATAATAGGTTAGGCCACCCACATGTTCAAAGAGTTTCCAAAAATAATTTGACACAATAAATTACCCATTTCTGATTCTTCTAGTAATTTTTTTTTTGAATTGTGTAAGTTAGGAAAAATGGCTAAATTACCTTTTGTATCTATGGAACATAACGGCTGTAATTCTTTTGAAATAATACGTTCAGATGTTTGGGGACCTTCATCTGTGCTTATTAATCTTGGTTTTAAATATTTTATTTTGTTCCTTGATAATTTTTCCCTTTTACCAAGATATTTCCAGTACACAACAAAAGTGAGTTTTTTTTACATTCCAAAATTTGAATCTTTCCTTCAATTACAATTTAAATCTAAAATAAAAGCTTTCCACTCCAATTGGGGTAGTGAATTTCAAAAATTACATTCCTACTTAAAAACCAAATGAGCAAAACATTCTTGCCGAAAGAAAATTTTGACACATAATTGAGACAGGTCTCACACTTTTAGCACATGCTGCCATTCCCTTGAAATTATGGTCATATGCGGTTTTGGATGCGGTTTTTAGTATTAACAACATGCCCAACACCAGTGTCAACAACCAAATTCCTTATGAAATTTATGGTAAAAAACCTAATTATTTGGATTTTAAAACTTTCGGTTGTGCTATTTTTCATTACATGCATCCTTTCAATGACAATAAATTTTTATATCACAATAAGATTTGTGTCTATTTGGGTCGCTCACCTAATCATTGCGGTTACATTTGTCTAGACATTGCAACTGAAAAAGTTTACATTGTCAGGCATGTAATTTTTGATGAAAATCATTTTCCATTCAAAAATCTTTGTACACCACCTATTTCCACTAATACTTTGCAGGAAATTCCTTGGCTCACAATTCACGTCCCGGACTCTCAAAATTGCAATCAGATATGTCTTACTCTCATGCAAAATCACATTCCACATACATCAAACTACAGCTGTCCACCATGGCCATACCTCACAAATAACTCACCACGTCAACTCGTAAACAGCCCCACCTTGACACCTCAACACATTGAATCTCCAGCAGAAATTCAACTTCTAGTTGACCTAACCAAATATCCATCTCAATCCACTTCCCTAGACCCCAATACTCAATTAACTCACCAAATGGCTTTACACCCCACTACCATGGCTAAATGCCAAAGTCCTTGCTCCACCACCACTTCATGACATAAAAATTACCTTGAACATGAACCAGCAACTTTCCATCAAGCTAATAAATTTAGTGAATGGCAACAGGCCATGGCAGAGGAAATTAATGCTTTACTGTCGAATAAAACTTGGGACTTTGTACCCAAGCCTTTGAATACTAATGTTTTTTCAAAGAAGTGGATTTACAAGATCAAAAGGCAGTTTGATGGCACAATAGATCACTAGAAGGCTCAGCTTGTTGCCAAGGGGTTTACACAACTATAAGGGGTGGATTATAAAGAAATTTCAAGTCCGGTCGTGAAAGCAACAACCATGCAAACTGTTCTTGCAATTGTAGTCATGTACAATTGGCCACTCAAGCAACTTGACATATCAAATGCATTTCTGCATGGTCATTTGCAAGAAACAATATACATGTCTCAACCTATTAGATTTGAGGACCAAAACCGGCTGCACTATGTATGTAAATTGAACTACTCCCTCTACGGTTTAAAACATGCCCCACGGGCCTGGTTTTCAAGACTTGGTGCATTTCTCAGTCCTCCAAGGAGGATTGTTCTCTATTCATTTATAAGCAAATTAATGATATTGTCTATATGTTAATATACGTAGATGATATTATTATTACTAGTTCTTCTAATCCTTTCATTGCTAAAATGATTATGGCTTTGCAAAAGGAGTTTCCACAAGACCTTGGAGACCTGCATTACTTCCTAGGCATTGAGGTGTCTCGATCAAGTTCTGGCCTTTTACTCCAACAATCTAAATATATCCGAGACACATTGACAAGGCAAAATTGATTGATTCTAATGTTTGTCTCACTCCGATGGCTGTCGCACCAACACTATCTACAGGTTCCCCTAGCCCACATGATGTCCAATACTGTTAATTAATTGGAGCTTTACAATACCTCACATTAATCAGGTCGGACATCTCCTTCAGTGTCAATAAAGTCTGCCAACATATGCATTTCCCTACTGATTGTCATTGGAAGGTTCTAAAACAACTACTTCGCTACCTCGAAGGTAAATCTGATCTTGGCTTGTTCTTCTCTTCCAAGTCTTCATTTGATGTTCACTACTATGTCGATAGTGATAAGGGCGGTGATGTTGATAACCGATGCTCCGCTAGTGGGTTTGGTATTTGTTCTTAGTTCAAATTTAATTTCTTAGCTTGCTAAAAAACAGCCAACTATTGCAAGGTCCTCCACTAAAAGTGAATACAAGGCAATATCAAATGCAACATTAGAATTTTTATGGTTAAAATCACTTCTAAACAAGCCGGGTTTTCCAATTCCTAAAGCCACCTTATATTGTGAAAATGTGGGTGCAATTTACCTGACATCCAACCCAGTATTTCATGCTAGAAACAAACATATAAAATTGGATTACCACTTTGTCAGAGAGAAATTGCTAATGGTAAATTACATGATCAATTTTTATCTGACCAGCTCAGTGATATTTTTACCAAGCCCTTGTCCTTAGGACGTTTCACTTTACTTCAAGGATAATTACCACTTCAGCAGGCCAATGTCTTGCAGGGGGAGTTAGCTAGTATTATCTCTGCTGAAACTTATTTTTATGTCGATAACTTTTTGTTCCTTTTATGTCTTATCTTTATCTTCTGAGATAATTGTTGTATACTAGCTTCCATCCCATCAACTTATCTTTATTTGTTGTACTTTTATAAATAACATTGTATAGAATAGCAATTCACATGAATACAAAAACAATTTTTTCCTCCAACCAGTTTTTCTTGCAGAATCTACTCCATGTTGAACAGAATCTTACATCAAAATTTGAAAAAATAATAAGAATTTATAATTGTAGTGGAGTTATATTTTAAAATATTTAAAATTATTTTAGAGCAATGGTAAATCTACAGTTATCAAATCTGATTCTCTAAGCTTTGAGATGATAATTAGACTCGCCTTTGTGGTGCTCTGTCCCGACCCCACCCTGAACATGACGTTTTTTTATAATTTTTATGTCCCTCTTTGACTCCATCCCAATCCCGAATTTTTTTTATAGGGATGGGGCAGAGACGATATATACATCCTCAGCCCCGCCCCCGTCCCAAATATTATTTAAATATATAATAATTATTTATATTTTAACATAATTAATATTTATAAAAAATAATAAAATAAAAATATAACACTCATTTAAAATAAAAAATATTTTTTATTTAAACAATTATTTTAATTAACTTGTTAATTAAAATAAAAAATAAAAATATTTTTAACATTAAAATAAAATAAAATAAATTAATAAAAATTGGGAATCGGATTAGGGTTGGGGATCCCGTCCCGTACTACATGGGGATCCAAAAATTTTCTATAGCAGGAAATGGGGCGGCGTAGGGAAACAAGGCAGAGTGTGGGGAATAGAGAACGCTGCTCTGAACCCGCGCGTCCCGTTGTCATTCTTTTCTAGGCCCACACAATATCAAAATTATAAGAGAACTAATCGTTGCATAATGTAGATTTTGTGGTGGAAGTCTGAAGCCCCAAAAATAAAAAGGCAGGATTAAAAATTGAGGCAGACTTATTGTATTGATGGAATGCTTAGAATATAGAACACACACGATAGAGAAAAGTAAGGATTGAACATAAAAATATAAGAGGTTCAGTTTTGTAACCTATGTATATCCACATATAAGATAGAGAAAATTTCATTGTATTAAGAAAAGAGTACAATCACCAATTTGTAACCTATAATAACCCTTGTGTCTTCCTAATTGAAAATAGAAATAAAATATAGAAAATATGTACTAGTTCACACTCTCCACTTCAAATATAGAACTTCGTTTTCCATCCAATTTCATGTTTTATCGTATGCTTCTCGGGTATTGTTATAATTTGTATCCAAAATTCAAGCTACAGAATCAACACTTATAAGTGTAATAATTTTATAATAATTTACATCATTTTGGATAAATAATAAATTAACAATTATTAAACCCCATTCTTTAGATTCACACAATTATGCTTTTGGTACCAACTTGTTATATTTATGTGCGCCTTGAAGACGTAAAAGTTATTATTCTCTTAATTATGAAACTTATTTATAAAATAGAGTGTTATAGGGTTTACATCCATGATGTTACTGTAAAAAATTGATACTCGATTATGAAATAATTAACCTAATTTTATATAAATTCTCTAGTTTTTCCCCTCCACAAGTACGCCGTTAAATCCCACTATATATCATATATAAACTTTTTTCTATATCACATTCTAGACACTAATTAACCTAACTTTCTAAGGACATTTTTCAAAGCAAATATCAAATGACGTAAAATTTTGATTAGCTATAAATGTTCCTATGATAGTAATCATATGTAGAAACAGTAATTCCATTATTTAATAGGGCTACTATATAATCGTTTGAGCTACCATTTCCCACTTTCTATATCTTTAACAATTAAAATTTTCAAAAGTGTTTATAGACAAGACAATTTAATAAATTAAAAAATATAAGTGGATCTAATTTCAATAAATTCTTTGAATATATATAATATATGGTGCATTGGTGCTAACATTGTTCAAGCCGACGAACAAATTAGTTAAATGCTTAAAATATTATATGACTGATGAAGATTCTACCAATATCTTCAACCAATATAATATATTAATGTTGGAAAATTATATAAATTCTCCTATAATTAGATTTGTGAAAAAAGCAAAATAAATACAGAATATAAGATAAGCAAAATTAATAACGGATTTTGGTCAATTATGTCTACTTTTTTGGATTGCTGTAGATTTTTTATTAAAAGAAAAAAATCTATACAGGGTTTACAAATGTTTACAACACATAATCTAATTACACTCTAAAAATTTTGCTCTGAATTTTCTCTCACAAAAGTTTTCTTCTCTAAGTTTTTCTTTTTCTTTCTCATTTGGATTGATACAAAGCACCTATTGGGGTACTCTATTTATAGATGTAGAAGACCCCCTTCTATATATTTTGCCATTTAATTCTTAATTGACTTTCCTTATTTTTCAATAAAAAGATGTGTCATCCATATCTTTTTTTCCCACAAAAGGATACATCATCCATCTTTTATTTTATTATCATTTATTGCACCTTTTGGTGCATGTAAGTTTGACCAATAATCTTCCACTTGAAGACCGATTTCAATCTATCTTCATACCCCGATAAGTGCAGTAACATTTCTAATCTTGTTACTCTAACAGGCCAACTAAAGTCGAACACAACTTCAGTTTGTTGATAGTCACCGTCTTTGTCAATATATCTACTGGATTCTTACTTTTTTGAATATTTTCTAGTACTAACACATCATCTTTTAATAGAAATCTAACAAAGTAGTAATGAAGCCCAATATGCTTGGCTCTAGAATAAAATGTTGAATTCTTCATCAAGTGTATACATTTTGCCTATCACTATGCAAAATATTTTTCTCCTATTTAAATCCCAACTCAGTTAACAAACTTTGAAGTCATATCATCTTTTTACTACCTTCAGTCACTACTACATACCCAGCCTCTGTAGTTGATAGAGTGACAATCTTCTGTATCTGTGACATCTAACTAACAGTTGTTGTTTCAACACTGAATATATAACTAGTGGTACTTCTTTGGTGATCTACTTCACCTCCAAAGTCTGCTCTACGTAGCATTGTACTTTAACTCTTATTTACCAAAGTATAAACACTTTTTTGAGGCGCCTTGTAGATACCTCAAAATCCACTAGACTGCTTTCCAATGAGCTTTCCTTGAATTTGATATAAACCTGCTAACAACTTCCACTGTATGGCTAATATATAGTCTCATACAGACCATAATGTACATCAAACTCCCAATAGCTAAGGCATAAGGAACTTTAGCTATGAATTCTCTCTCTTCCGCCATTTGAGGGGACTGATCCTTGGATAGGCAAAAGTGGCTAGCCAAGGGTATGCTGATTGGCTTGGTACCGTCCATATTGAATCTTTGCAAAACACGATTGATATACTTTGCTTGAGATAATTGCAAGAACCCTATCTACTTATCTCTTATTATTTGCATTCCAAGAATCTTCTTTGCTGGACCCAAGTTTTTAATGTCAAACTCCTTTAACAATTGCTACTTCAACCTTTTGATATCATCTATATCTAACCCTACTACTAACATGTCATCAATATAAAGCAATAAAATGATATAACCAAACCTATATCTCTTGAATTAGTAGCAGTGGTCGGTGTTACACTTCTGAAAATCTTTCTTGTGCATGAAGCTGTCAAACTTTTTGTACCACTATTATGGAGTTTGTTTCAGGCCATCCAAACTCTTCTTAAGTCTGCACACCATGTTATTCTCTCTTTTTTCTTAGAAACCTTATAGTTGGTGGATGTATATCTCCTCATCTAAGTCTCTGTGAAGAAATGTGATCTTTACATCCAACTGTTCAAGATGAAGATCTTTTATAGCCATAATACTCAACACTGATATGATAGTAATAAGCTTCACAGCATGAGCAAAAATGTCAGTATAGTCAACTCATTTCTTCTACTAGAATCCTTTAACAACTAGTCGGACTTTGTATTTCTTGGAACCATTATTCTCATATTTTATCCAGTACACCCACTTGAGATTAAATATTTCATCTCATCTTTTATAGCAAGCTCCCACTTACTAGCATCTTCAATATGACAAACTTTATAATATCATTCAGGCTCCCTTCCATCACTCAACAATTAATAGCTCATGTATCTCTTGTTAGACATATGAGGCCAATAAAACCTTCTTAATACAAGAGTTGGAGTATGAGGCTATGGTGTCACACTATTATGCATTGCTTTGTCCAATGAGTTCCTCTAGCTGAGCACTTACTACAATCAGTTATGTCATGGAACTATCTGAGGCATCTTCTACATATGCAAATACTAGCTTATTCTGCTCTGAGTTGCTAGCGAATGTTTTATCTACGAATCACCTTCTTGTTTTTTAGTAGCCAAATTCATCCTCACCGTAGCCAATAAGGGTGCATTTCTTGGATTTGGTATCAAGTTTATTCCTTTCTTGATCACTGATATGCACATATGTTATCAAGCTTATTCCTTTCTTGATCACTGATATGCACATATGTTATCAAGCTTATTCCTTTCTTGATCACTGATATGCACATATGTTATACAACTAAAAACTTTTAGATGTGATAATTTTATATCTTTTTGGCTTCATACCTCCTCTGGTATTATGTGCTCCAATGGAATCGATGGTCCTGGATTGATCAAGTAAGCTGTTGTGTTAACTACTTCTCTTTAGAACTGCTTCAGTAGACTTGATTGTATACAAATGCTTTTGGCTCTTTCTATTAACATTCGGTTCATACACTCAACTACATCATTATGTTGAGACATGCCTGAAATGGTCCTCTCCATTTTATTCTCATGCTTATAGCAAAAATTTTTGAATATGGTGTTTTTATATTCACCACCATTATCTGTTTTGAGCTTTTTGATCTTCATACTTGTCTTATTTTCAACTATAGCTTTCCATCTCCTGAAAAGCCTCAAACAATGCAAACTTATTCTTTAGAAAGTAAACCCATACCTTCCAAGAGTGATCATTGATAAAAAGTTACGAAATAGTATTTTCCACCAATGAATGAGATGGTCGTTGGTCCCTAAACATCAGAGTGAATGAGCTCTAGTCTTTCTTTCTTTAAGGTTTTGCTTCTTGTCTGAAACATATTTTTGCTTTTCAAGTATGCAATCTTCTCACATGTCTATCTCTACTAACTTTAGACCTGAAAGTTTCCCTTTTGATTGAATAATATTTATCCCCTTTTCACTCATATGACCTAGTCTCTAGTGCCACATATTGGGATTTTCATTGCTAGCTACAACTACGATCGAACAATGTACTCCTGCTATCATGTAAAAAGTGCCAATCGTTTTGCCTTAAGCAACTGTCATTGCGCCCTATGAAATCTTCCAATCATCACCATGGAAGATTGTAGCGTATCCTTCACTAGCCAACCACCTTACTGAGATTAAGTTTTTTCTTAGGTTGGGAATATGCTTGGTATCCTTTACATCCCAAACAGATATATTCAACTTAATCTTTACTACACCTTTACTAATAATAGTACAAGGTTGATCATCAGCAAGGTATATCTTTCTAAGATTTTTGGGGACATATTTCTCAAAGTATTATTTCTACAAAGTAGCATGGAACGATGCTCCAGAGTCTAAAGCCTCTGCCTTTTCTTCTTGGTCCTTCAGTGCACTCTTATACTAATTTTTGTAGTGCCCAGTCTTTCTATAATTTCAATATTCAGTAGTCTCCGAGTTAAAAGAATTACTAGGATTGCTAGATTTGGACCTTCTATCTTTTGATCTACCTCGGTAGTTTGATTTGCCATGTTCATTCCTTCTAGTTGAATTTCTTCCTCTTATATGCAAAACTGAAGAGGTTGATGATCCACCCAACTCTCTCCATCAAATCTCTTCAATGAGAACTAGATCATGAACATCATCAAATTTTAACTTATTGCTTCTCGACAAGTTACTCATAACCATTAATAGCATTCCAACCTTCTGGTAGAGAAGAAATAAGTATCAATGCTCATACTTCTTCATCAAATTTAATTCCAACCGAACTCAATTGGGTTGTGACTGTGTTGTGTTCATTGAGATGTTAAGCTACCAATGCACCATCTGTCATTCACAAATTGAACCATCACCTTATTAGGTGAACTATTTTTGAAACCTATCTTCTGAGAGCTACTATAAGACTCATCGTGGTGTTTTCTTTCGCTATGTTGAAAGCAATATGGTGGGCTAACATCAATCAGATAACTCTGACAGTCTGTTGGTCTAGAAGATTTTAGTCTTCTTCCTTTATAGCCTCTAGCTTCTTCCCCAAAAGAGATTGATACAAACTTATTTGATATAAATAATCATATATTTGCATTTTCCAAAATTCAAAGTCCGCACCATCAAACTTCTCAATTTTCACCTTTCCTTCATCTATGGCTATCGCTCCCACTCGAATCTGACTTCGTTTGGATTGTTTCTCACAATTGTTGTGAACCACTGTGTATTAGAACACCTCCATGGACAAATTGATACCATTAACCAAATTTCACTATTCACAAAATTTACTATACATATGAATAGTAATCACCTGAAAAGAATAGAAGAAATGCAACCAATGCTCTGATACCAGTTGTTGGAAAATTACACAAATTCCCTAATAATCATATTTGAAAAAGAAAAATAAATGCAGAATAATAAGACGTGCAAAATTGATAACAAAGTTTGGCCAATTATGCCTACATTTCAGGCTGCTGCAGATTTTTTATTGAAAAAAATTTGTAAAGTGTTTACAAACAGTCACAACTCATAACCCAATTACACCCTGAAAATTTTGCTCTCACTAAATCTTTTTTCTCTAAGCTTTTTCTTTTCTCTCACTTAGTTTTATACAAAGCACCTATTGGAATGCTCTATTTATAGATGCAGAAGCCCACATTCTACATATTTTGTCAAATAATTTTTAATTGGTTTTCCTTTTTTTTTTTCAACAAAAGGATGGAACGTCTAGCTTTTTTTCAACAAAGGGATGCACCGTCCATATTTTATTTTATTACCATTTATTACACCTTTTGGTGCATGTAAGTTTGACCAACAATTAAACCCCATTTGGTTTAGCTATTAAATATAGCTAATAGTTGATAGATGGTGGCTGGAGCTGATTGCTATATATTGTTTAGTAAAAATAATTAAATTGTTGCTATAATATAAAATTATCAATAGAGATATCATTTATTTAATTCAAAACATACATTATTTTATAATATATGAATAAATAATATAATATAATATATTACTTATTTGATACAATTGTTTATTTTAACAAATTAATAATAATAAAAATAAATTAATAAAAAATTTTCAAAAAAATATGTGATATAACTGTAACTAAATAAAAAAAGAATTCAAAATTTGTTAATTCTTTATATATAAGGATTGTTCAGCGTATGGATAATATGGTCTTAGTATTTAAAAAAAGTACTATTATTTAGAACAAAAATCCAAAATAAAGTTTTTCAATCAACATCTAATTGAGGCTTGAAATGTCTAGCTATTAGCTACTATTTATAAAAGTTTACCAAACAATTATCTATTAATTGTTGGGCAAGAAAAAACTATCAGCTACCTTGAATAGTTGAACAAAACATTCTTTAAATCCGCAAGATTTTATTTTTGAAAGGATCACATTAATTTTATTTTAATAGGAATAATTATTAAATAATCAACTCATAAAGACAACATAAGAAAAATAATTAAATCAAATACTCATATAATTTATCTTCTTCTATTGTTAATATTTAGGTATCCACCCTCTAAAAACTTGTATGGCTATGCAAATTAAGTAACAAAGCCTTGAAAATCACATGTTTTAACTTCTAACGTAATGGCATTGAATCAATAATTTTTAATTAGATGTCTAAAAATTTTAACAGTTTGTGCCACATCGATATGTATAAAAAAATGAAGAAAAATTTTTGTTGGAGAGAATATGCTAGTTTAATATATGAAATTTAAATAGACAACTTAAAATAGAAAATTGCAAAATATCAGTTAAGAATATCTTCAACAACTAACGGAAAAATTGAAATTTAAAATTTGTAATCCTAAGTATTATAAATATAATTTTTCTTCAATAGCTAAAAAGATTATTCTGGAAAATATAATCAGTATCTGATGCAATTGTTATATATTCACAACAGTTTTAGCTTCATATTCTGTTGCTTTTTACATATCTTCTCTATATGACTCATTTGACCATATTTATTGCATTTGATATTCGATCTCCACCAATAATTGCATTTTGGATGATCTGTCTTCTTGCAATACGAGTAAATTGGATGGTTTTCCTTCTTGTTATCAAAACACCTTTTTTTTCATTGACTTTTCTTGAAAGTCCCTTACATAGAGTTTTCTTTCCTCATACATTTCCTTTGTTTAAATACATGCAATGCACTTAGAAGTTATGAAAAAGTAAGATGTTATGATCTTGGATCAAAACCAATGAAATTTAAGATGAGTTTGAGAGAAGAGAAGAGAGGAAAGCTGAGAGAAGTAAAAGGAAGAAGAAGAATAGTGAGATGTGAGAGAGAAAAATTAGGAGGGAAGTTCATATTACTCATTCATTGCTTTCAAAATCTATTACAACTTATTATATTTATAAAAGAAAGTAAAATAAGAGAAAGAGGAAATAACAAAAAATTGAAAAAAAATACAGCTCACTACTTGACATCTAATTTCCCCAATAGCAAATCAACATTCCTTCTAATAGGATTCCCACCCATATCACTGCCTAACAAACAATTAACAAATTATTCCAACATTCATGCTAACAGCTTCTGCTAGTTGTCCCATCACAGAAGTGTGTTATGCCTTTTCGCAGATCTGAGTTAAGAATTCATGGTCATACTGTTCTTGCTTACATCCACACTTGACTCACAGAATTGGTGATAGTGTCATTTCCTCACGCTCATACATGTCTGATAGTATGACATGTTTTCTTTACATTGGAGCATGCCATGCTCACGCTTCCCACATTGAGATCACGCTCACTTTCTTCAATGTCTCACCAACTTTAATGATGTGGTCATATCTTTTACCATCACATATGACATCTTTAATTCCTCATTCATACATGCCTCATTTGATCCTCTCTCCTCCTATTTAATCATAACAATAAACACCCCTTTTTCAGGCACCTTGTCCTTAAGGTGAATATGTGAAAACTAGGATTTAAGAAAAAAAGGTATTCCTAAGTAGCTTTCTTGGGGCATAAATTAGTCTATTAAACCTTGACTTGATTAGTGGGATGGCCTTGTCTGATTATAGTCCTCTAATCTAAAATGGCTAGAGGCTCCATTTTAGGTACTCCCACCTGAGTACATTCTTGCAAAGCAAGCATAGGTAGATGATCACCTATGGCTTTCTTGAGTAGTGAAACATGGAAGATATTATAAATGGCAGTGTCAGGGGCAAGTTGTAACTAGTAGGCCACTATACTAATTTTGGCAATGATGGGATAAGGCCCATAGCACTCAGTAGAAAGTTTGAGGAATTTTCTTATAGAAATAGAGTTTTTCTTATAGAGTTAGTTATAGCTTAAAATAGACATAATCTACAACTGTAAAATATTTCTAAGTGCGATGCTTATCTACCAATTGTTTCATTTTTTTATGCCTGAAGAAGTTGATCATGGAGAATAAAAAGCCACGTGTTGCCTTTCTTTTAAAAAAACTCATTTAGATTGGTAGATGAGGTTTCAATATGAGAAATGAAATGAAATGATGGAGCTTTATGGCAATATAAGTCCTAAAATGGAGACATTTGAAAGCTGGTATGATAGTTATTGTTGCATCACCAATCTACCATATTGAAACACTTAGTCCAAGCTTTAGGTTTATAGAAACGCATGCCTCTGTGGTAGTTTTCAATGCATTATTGACTCTTTCAATTTGACCATTAGTTTGAGGATGTTAAACTGTGGAGAGGTGTGACTTAGTTCGAAGCAAGTTAAACAATTCTTGCCAAAATAAGCTAGTGAACACCTTATCTTAATCATATACTATAATGGTGGGTATGCTATTGACTTTGAATATGGAGTCTAAGAACACTTGTGCAATTGTTACTGTTGAAAAAGGATGCAATAGGGGAATGATGTACATACTTAATACCACTACCAAGATTGCATCTTTTTGCTCAGACTTAGGCAATTTATCTATGAAATCCAAAGAGATGTGTATCCAAGCAGATGTTAGAATAGGGAGATGTTGTAAGAGTCCCAGATAGGATACATGTTCTCCTTTGCACCTCTGGCATATATCACACTTAGACACTTATTGTTGCATATTAGACTTCATGTTAGGCCTATAGAATAGTGTTGATAGTGTTTGATAGGTACCTAAAATTCCAAAATGTCCCTTTATGGCAGAGCTATTAGTCATTGGAAATTCTATTTAACTTGGCAACCCATATAAATCTTGTTCTTATTATACAACAGTCCTCCTATAATGCATAATTTTAAACATTAGTGGCATTCCCCACTAAGACTGCCAATTTCTTCTTAGCAACCTCATCTTCCTCATAGCTATAAGTACCTCTTCTTTCCATACTAGAACTATTATATATGGAAATAGTAGACACCTCCCCCATCTCCAAGTCTCTTCTGGAAAAGACATCAACGACCTTATTCTCAAACCCTTTTTTGTAGAGGATTTTGTACTTAAGCCCCAAAAGCACGGTCACCCCTTTCTGCTGGATATAATTGTGCAACCTATGAGACAAGAGATGTTAAATAAATTCATGATCCCTCTTGATAATCAATTATGAGTGATCCAAGTAATGTCTCCATTTAAATACTACTATGATGATGGATAAGAACTCTTTTTCATAAATAGAAATACCTAATTCTTCTTAAATAAAGATTGGCTCATAAAGGCAATAGGTTTGCCTTCTTATGTTAGCATAGCTCCCGCTCTTTTGCTACAAAGTATCAGTTTCTAACACAAAGGGCTTGGAAAATTTTGGCAAAGATTCACAGTCATGATAGTAGTTGTCACACCCATGAACATCATCATATATAAAATCCCATAAATTGTTTTTTCTTTCTCTCATAACCTAAAATCGAAAAGGAACCCTAGAATTCATAGATTTTTCATACTATAAACCAATTCCTTATATTTTTCTTTAAATCCCAATTCTAAAACCTAACATGAAGCAAAAGATCAAGGTTTAAACAAGTTCTTGGAAAAAAAACATAAAGAAGTGGTATTCTTGAGGAGTTTGAACCTAAGAAGGAATAGAGGAGTCAGATCTCCTATTTCAACTATGTTTCCTTCAATCAAGGTAAGGAATCACTTTTCTCTCTCATTTTTACAAGCTTTCATAGCTTTAATCATGCCTAGTTCATTTATGGTAGAGAACCATTTCCAAATGGGTTAGATTATAGCTTGATCTTAAGATTTTATAGTTAAATACCCCTTTTTAAGTTGTTTAAAGGTTATAACAAGTGTTATTAAAGAGCTATATGAGATTAAGGTTGTTAAAAGGGTTAAAGTTTGGGTTTAATATTTATGGCTTTAAAAGTTAAGTTTAAGGGTTATAGATTTTGATATAGATATGTTATATGTGATAGAAGTTGAAAAAGCAGGTGGTGAAACCCACCAAAGGGATAAGCAAGCTTGAGAGAAGCTTGATTTTATAGGCTCTATTAGAGGTATGTATATATATGCATTCAAATTCCCAAAATATAGCATGTTGTGTGTTACTTAGGTGATAATTGAATTGTATGCTTTGTATGCTAAGTGCAAAGTACAAATGATGTAATTAATTCCATGAGATATGTATTGAATATTAAGTGTCATAAATGTAAGTTTGCTTTGAGTGAGCATGGATGATGCTTGTTATGTATATGTAATAAATATGCCTAAGACATATTAAATGGAGTAATGAATGATGATACCCTAATGGGTGAAAGGGGTAAGTAAGAAATGGTTAAATGTATATGGAATATAAATGCTTGATAGGATGGCTTATGAGAACAAAAAGACTAAATGAAATGATTGTATTTAAAAGATGCTTTAACATGATGAAATGCATAATGTGATGAGTATGTTGATAGGAAAAAGTTGTCATAGGAAAATCCTTAGAGCCTTGCATTTGACTTGTAATAAATGCACATTTTTAATGTTGTTAACTATTGGAAAACCCATATTCATGCCCATGACTAGGTGTTTATGACCGTGAATCTCATCTCACGAACAATATCACACCTATGACTATATTTTTCATGTCTATGAGGTAAGTGCACAAGATAGACAGAAGCTTTCATGAGTTAGGTTACTGTTTGGTTCACGAAAAGGATTACCCATGACTGAGGCGTTCACAACAAAGCCTATTTAAAATTATATGTTATTTTCTTAAACGGATATAATACAATGGTTATGCACATGCCTACATGATGTTATGTTTAAATTATGGTTTTATGATTTCCAGTACAAGAATATTACATGATACAATTCCACATGAACAGAGTATATTTGCTATATGATATGAATGCTCTCATAAAGATATTATGAACAAGTAAAGTCCAAACTCGATACTATGACTAGAAGTATGATATATGGCATGCCATTAAGGGGGTTTACCTTATCGTAGTTATATATTTATTCAATCAATGTGGTTTAAGCTCAAAGAGCACCATTTACTTGAGGAGCCTGGACTGGAACACATGAATATAAATAATATTGCATGCAAAAGTTATATGTTTACTTGGTCAATTGGCTTAAGCTTAGAGAGCGTCATAAACTTAAGGAGTCTGGACTAGCACACATGATTATAGACAATTGCAAGGTGGCTTAAACTCGGAGAAGCGCCCTAATTCTTAGCCCTTATCCAAATATTCCTTGTTGAGAGTTGTTGGACAATGAATTAAAAGTGATCAAAGAACATAATGAAATGAAAAAAGAGATTCAAAGACACAAGTATGCATGATTATATCGTTAAGAGTTATATGTTATGGTTATGATAACATGTTTATTGATGTTATTCCATCACACAAGGTAAGATATTTCATACGATATGACATATTCACTGTCATGCCATGATATTTTATATGATGCTATGATTATGTATGACATTTGAATTGCATGTTGAATTTCTATACTTATATATACTACTAAGCTTTTAATAGCTTAGCATGCCAGTGTTTTCCCCATACAGGTTGGAGCCTAGCAGATAAAGAAAGAAGTTGATCAAGAGAAGCTAGCCTAACATTAGATGTTAGAGAAGTGCTCTAAAGGCAATCACTTTTAACACTTATTGTATAAATTTATGTGATTAATAAAGGGAATTTTCATTAATTTCATATTTATTTCATAATGAATTGATAGTAATCTTAAATCAATTAATGAAGTCCTTGATATATAACATAACATGAAAAAAATTATGATGAGATCATGATATTGAGATTCTTATGATATGTAATTATGTTAGTATCTAATTATCCCTAGTCATAGGATTAATGAGATGAGACATTATTAATTCGGATAAACTAGCACATTTTATACTCCTTGATTGGATTAAGCAATAGATCTGATAATTTGTAAATATGAATTGTTTAGAGTTAACAGGTGGATGCTTGCTAAGTGTACCTAAGTACATTGGATGACCTGTTATGAGATAATCATATAGATAATCTATTCAAATGTCAATGATAGTCTCATCATAGCAATGGTGCAAGTGTCCTTAGATTTAAGGGACTCAAGGATATCGTAGATACTGATTCTACACTTTGACACTATTCCTTGTTGCCTAAAAGGGGGTTGCTCATAGGGTGGTGATTGGGTGCATCTTGAGATATTCGAAGGTAATTGGATAACCAACAAACTATTCACCACTTCTAATAGAATGAGTGTGTACCGATGGATTCTTGTAAGGGTCATTACTCAGGAATATCTGGTCGGAGTGAAAATGTCATGAAAATATTCTTCAATGACATATCTAACAGAGTAATGAGCCTCAAGGACATGAACTAACATTACTTGGGCTAAATGTTATGAAGATAGTCTTCAATGACATATCTAACAGAGTAATAAGCCTCAAGGACATGAATTAACATTACTTGGGCTAAATGTGATGTAGTCAGTCTAGTGAGAGTTGACACATATCCATACTTTGAACCAAGTGGGGAATAGAATGGCAAAAGAAATAATTGCACGAAAATTATCTATGGAAAGGTTTGTAGTCAAACCACTGACTTTCAGATCAATTGGGGGTCATGATGTGTTGTCAGATACTACTCATGTTTTGCTTAAATTAATTGTTAATTTAAGTGGCTAACATAACCGGAAACCTAATGAATCACACATATTGGAGATGTGGAGAATATGTAAAATAGTATTGGATATGATCTAAAAAATATAATAGCATTATTTTCGGGTCGGATTACAAAAACAATCACTCCAGAGAGGTCACGGGCTTGCTAACCAGGCCAGCAGGGCTTGCTTAGCTATAGGCCTATATGGGTTGCACTGCGCACTAATGCGTACAGTACTATTAGGCCATAATTGGCCTTAATTAGGCCGATTGTGGCCATTACTATTCATTCAAGTCATTTTTCTTCTCTTTTATTTTTTAATCTTATTTTTGAATTTGATTCAAATGAAAATGACACCAAAGGCAGAAAAGAGACATGAAAATTATTTTTGGTGAAATATAATTTTTGAGATACAATAATTCTCTCAAGAACATATTCAAAGCTAACAATTTGAATATTGTTCAAACCATCTTTCCTAATAGTTTCTTCTTCATATCGTCGCATGGATTATCATTAGAGATATCCTAGTATGAATTGTCATGGTTTGCTACAACCCATCAAGTTAAATATTTGAATAAAAATCTTGAAATTACAAGGTATAATTTCTAGCCTCTATGTTTGATAAATTAGTTTTAATGGCACTAGAATGATTTTTTGTTTTGGATTTTGAAAAATTTTATTTTTTTACTATGTTTATAAATGAGGTTCACCTTCAAAATCCAAAGGTGGCATTAGAGCCTCTTTTATCCTTTAAAAATAATTTTAATTGAAAGTTCAATGTGATTGCACCGTTTTTATGGTTTTGGATCAATATGTTTGAAAAATTAAAATTTATTCGTAAAATTTATTTTACCTATTTTTCTTTCTTTGATCTGAAAATGAGATGATTAAGGATGATCATTTTGATCGAAAAATGGTTTGAATATGATTCAAATAATTAATTTTGGATTTATTTCAAAAATGTTGAAAATTGCATTGTTTATGAACATGTGTTGTTGTTTGGGTTAATTGATAGATCTGTTTATATTTTTCTTATAATTTTATCACGTAAAAAATTATTTATACATATTTAAAATGTGTTTAAGTCTCTGGATGTGTCCAATAATTAATTAAAAATTATTTTAATTAATTTTTTTAAATAAATATAAAATGGGATTGTTTTGGCATACTTGGTGGGACCGTTTTGTCTGATTTTTTTTTGTATGTGATTATTTTATTTTTAACACCTTAAAATAAATTTTATATGATTAAAAATATATTATTTTGATGTTAGATACATGCCAAAATTATTTTTCTCGAATTTAAAACTTTAAAAAAAATTCTAGATATCGAATGAGTCGTTTTGAACATCTAGGTGTATTAGTTCGTTTGTCTTAGTAATTTTGGCTTATACCAAAAAGTATTTTGATGAACTTGAGCTGACCTAAAAATGCTTAGAATGATGATTTGAGGTTTTAGAAATTTTTGGAAATTAACTTTCAATTAATTAAGTTGAGCAATGATAATTCTAGTATGACTAGAAATTAGTATGTATATTAAAATTAAAATATTTAATTTTGATCTCATAATAATTGAATTTTAAAGGTGAATTAATTTTGAATTAATTTTGGAAATATTAAATGTAATTTTCTTTGATTAAATATTAAACTCCACATTGAAATGACATACAAAATTAAATTAACCAAAACAATACAAGTAGACAATTTTGGTTCAAGCGTTAAATCGATTTTCAAATTAAAATCCAAAATTTTCATTATTTTATTTTATTTTATGCATTAAAGAATGCATGTTAGGGGTGTATGGAATGAAATGATGGATGATTATGGACTTAGGCTTAATGTGATTGAGCATGTATGGATTTGCTTTGTTTTTTGGTAAATAGGGTCTGCGTGTCCCTGCCTTTCTATCTTTCTCATGTATTTTTCTTCTCATCTTACTTCCCTCAAATGTAAATTGAGATTTTCTATACCTTAAAATATGTAATTAGATTACATAGGATTAGGATAGAATGAGAATACAAAGGAGCAAGAAGCGAATGAGGTGGTACCATAAACAAGAAGACTTAGAAATAGGAATTTGATTTCTATTTTGGGTTTGTAAATTCATCCATATACTTAGGTAAGACCTAGTCAATCTTTTTTTGGCTCAAGAAATTAA
Source organism: Triadica sebifera (assembly GCA_023653625.1). Lineage (NCBI taxonomy): Eukaryota > Viridiplantae > Streptophyta > Magnoliopsida > Malpighiales > Euphorbiaceae > Triadica > Triadica sebifera. The sequence continues at coordinate 9,586,670 of CM042905.1, forward strand.
CTTTAGTATTTCCATAATCATGCCATATAGTTAATGTAACTATATTTATATCAATGTAATATATGTATGATATATAAAAACATGCAATAATAACATGATAAGACTTAACAAAGAAATCTCTCACTAAATAAATAATTAAGTCTTACGCCTTCCATTAATGTGGTAATTACTAGAGTTCTTCTTGAGTAAGGGTTGTTGAGTTGCCTCAAGCTCGCTCAATAAGAATATATTCAAGCCATTGAAATTATATTTCATGATTAATGGGTTGGACTTGCTCAATAAGAATTCTGTTCAAACAATTAAGTCTTACACCTTTCGATGTCGTTAGCTTGTTGGATTTGTACCAAGGTTAATATGTATTGGAGGTAAAGTTGGGTTAGTGTGCATGAAATGTACACATATGAAGAGTTGATAGCCCAATGTATGTGCTCACATCAATTAGTTGATAGCACAAGATTCGATAGTTGCATGAATAATGCAATTGGTATGGATTAGATACCTAACAACCAAACTAAGGATGGCTTGTTGAGTTGCCTCCAGGTTATTCTTAGCTAGTTGGATATCAACCCACTAAGAGAACTTCCTTATAGGTTCTTTCGGGTTCATAGTGAAGGCTATGGATTAGCAATAAAATAATCGGAGTCGTAATGCGATTTATTAAAGACCTAATAAACATGCATTTTCATGTATATTTTAACATGTTCTATTTTACATCTAGGCTGCTAGAATCATCATCATGTCGACGAGTGTGAATTTGCAATCACTAATAGAGTCAAATAAGCTGACTGGGCCTAACTTTTTGGTTCGGTTAAGGAATTTGAGAATAGTTCTCAAATCCAAAAAAATTGGCTATATCCTATATGAGGCACTTCCCAATCCCCCTATTGTTAATACTTCTGAAGATGTTTAGAAGGCATATCAAAAACATCTTGGTAATAGTGAGATGGAAAACTACATTATGCTTGCCACTATATCAGCTGAGTTGTAAAAACAACATGAGACTATATATGCTAATTCCACAATTTAGCATTTAAGGGAGCTTTTTGATAAGCCAGCATGTTTCAAAAAGTTCAAAATTTCAAAGCGGCTCTTTTGCAGTAAGATGGTTGAGGGGACATCTCCAGTTCAATATGTACTGAGGATGAATGACTATATTGAGAGGTTGGCCAAATTGGGATTTGTGATGGACCATGAATTAAGTATTGACTTAATTCTAATTAGTATGTCTGATAGTTTTTCACATTTTGTGCTTAACTAGAGGATGAACCAAATCTCCACCACTATTTTTGAGCTCATCAATATGCTCAAGACAGCTGAGCAATCTATCAAGAAGGATAGTAAGGCTATGATGCTTGTGGATTCTTCTAGTTCTAAGAAGAATAACCTTAAAAAGAAGAAGTCTATAAAGCCTAAGGGAAGTGTGGCTAAGAAGAAGCCAAATAGACTGCTCCAAATAGGACATGCTTCTATTGTGGCAAGGTTGACCATTGGAAGAGAAACTATAAGACCTACTTAGAGTCATTGAAGAACAAGGCATCTGATGCCCCATCTACTTCAGCTATTTTTTTCATTGAAATTAATATTGTTTCTAATAATAATATATGGGTATTAGATATCAGTTGTAGCTCACACATATGCACTGATAAGTAGGGCCTAAGGAACAATATGTAGCTCAATAAGGGAGAGTCGGACGTGCGCGTTGGAAAAGGAGCAAGATTTCCTGCATTAGCTGTAGAAACTTAGGTATTGACCCTCCCTAGTGGGCTTATTTTAAATTTGGATAATTGTTATTATGTACATACTTTAACTAAAAACATTATTACTGTTTCTGGTTTAAATAAATATGGTTTCTATTTAGCTTTTAGTAACAATTGTTGTTCTATTATGTTGAATGACTTTCTTTATGCTAAGGGTACATTATGCAATAGAATATACATCTTAGATATGTCAAATCCAATTTTAAACATCATTGATAATAAATGGCAAAAACAAGATATGTTGAAATTATTTTACTTATAGCATTGTTGTCTTGGTCATATAAGTGAGAAATGCATGGCTAAGCTACACAAGAATGGTAGTTTGGGGTCATTTGAATATGATTCATATGACATATGGTCATCTTGCCTATTAGGCAAGATGACTAAATTACCCTTTAAGGGAAAGGGTGAATGTGCTAATGGGTTTTTAGACTTAATACATTCAGATGTATGTGGTCCAATGTCCATACATGCTAAACATAGTTTCATCTACTTCATTACTTTTATCGATCACAATATGGCTAATGTGTCTTATAAGATACAAATCTAAAGCTTTTGAAAAGTTCAAAGAATTCAGAAATGAAGTAGAGAAACCACTTGGCAAGAGTATTAAAACATTTTGATTAGATTGAGGAGGTGAATACTTAAGCCAAGAGTTTCCAGGTTATCTTAGGGATCATGGGATATTATCTCAATGGACTCCATCTTACATGCCACAACACAATGGTGTGGCTGAGAGGAGATATCAAACCCTGTTAGACATATTAAGATCTATGATGAGCTTTGCGGAACTCCCTAAATCCTTTTAGAGTTATGCACTAGAGATTTCCATTTATATATTAAATAGAGTCCTTTCGAAGTCAATTGATGTTACTCCATAAGAGATGTGGAATAACAAGAAGCAGACACTTTCTAACATGAGGGTTTGGGGTTGTCCTACTTATATGAAGCAGATAATGTCAGATAAGCTGGAAGCTAAATCTGACAGATGTTAGTTTGTGGGATATCCTAAAGTATCATATAGATATCAATTCTACCACCCTTTGGAACAAAAGGTGTTTGTTTCAAGACATGTTATCTTTTTAGAAAGAGAATTTATTCTAAAAGGAGATAGTGGGAGCAAAATTGTGACACCCTACTTATATATTAGGAATAAGCTCCTATATATAAATAGGATGCCACAAGATTTACTAAATAAATTTGTTCGAATTAAAACTTTTTCATTTTAAATAACTCAATCCATTTATTTATATTGGTTTAGGGAAGTCGTTCTAATTAACAATATATATTTATCATCATGTTGTATACACCTATTACACCTGATTATATTACATAATTATTTACATATACAATACTAACATATGAGATATGTCTACCACAATCCATATGCAAGGTCAAACTAAAAAAACATGATAAGTAACCAACCCTCTAACTATGTCTTTTGTGCCTCCGTTGATATGAGCTTGGATTTTTTCTTCACCAACTACACTATCTACTATCTACAACTCCAATTTTTGTATGAGAAAAACCCATGCTAAGCTATCTCTAGCTTAGTGGTACATATAAGCATTAAAGTCTTCCCTAGGCAGTCACACAAATGCATGTCTTAAATAAAATCGTGGCACATTAAATTTTATTACATATTTGTCATATAAAATAAATAAATACATAATATAAAAGAATAAGCATAATAACCTTATTTAATAATTAAATTCGCACTACCTCATATAAGCATTTCATACTTTGTTACTTACATCAATTAATAAATTTTCATATTTCATTCTATGGTTTATTAGCCCAAAATCTCATTCCAAGATTGTTCGGATACGGGGTATGAAATAGGGGTACTCGCGGAGCTTAAGCCACCCTACTCACTATAATCTCAAGTCAAGGGCACTCGCAGGGCTTTAGCCACCTTGACCTAGTATAATAATATTATCTGTGTAATTAGGATCAAGGGCACTCTCAGAGCTATAACCACCATGTCCTTCAATCATATCAATATTGGTACCGTAATTCTCCCTTAATGGTGCACTATCTATCCTATGTTAGTCCTCAGGTAGAGAAATGGGCAATTAAAACTATTAATTAATTATTTTTATCATGTCATTACTTGCCATAATCAACTCTTATTTTGTATCAACATAATTACAAGTTCGTAATTTATTTCAAACCCATATAATAACATGATACTCAATCAAATATTACCATAGCATTAAATTCCTAATTAATAACATTTTCATAATTTGAAAGAATGTAGTAATAAATTATTTTACCATGATGACACGTAATTTATGTCATGCACACACAAACATGCATCGAGGCAAGCCGTAATACATATGTGTCCAAACCTTTATAGCTTTTTCTTTTCCAAATCTAAACTCAGAGCTTGTTCACTTTTGTTGTTCTTCCTTTTGTTGAGATCCTAATTCGAAAACATAAATAATTAATACATTTATAAAATACTTATTCTTAATATAGTTTAAATAAATAACAACAATTTCTTTTAAGCTGGAACAAGACCTCTTAGAACTTTTGGATATATAACGTTTTCTACACTTATCCAATATATATAATTATTATTTCTAATTATATTTAATATGTAATGCTATAACATACTAAAATTTCAGAATTTTTGAACCATTACACAATTTTTAGTATAATTTTAAATATTACTATGTTTTCTGTCCTTAGGCAATTTTGGGGTACTATATTTAAAATTTTATATCTTTCACCGTGTTTATTCAATTATTATGAAATTTTTTATATAGTTATTAAGTTAATTTAGAACAATTTTTTATGTTTACCTCATTTCCAAATTGGGCCTCTAAGGTTCTCAAATACTAGAGGAGCTATAACTGGTACAGAATAGAATGACAACCTGACTAGTTCACTTGTTAAGATCATAACTCAAAAAATAAATAACATTTTAAGTTAAGACTTTCACAGAAACTTAGATAAAATATAGAAATAAAACTTTCATATTTTGAAGCTTGGCTAATTCAATCTAAAAATAGGTCATGAAGACGAAATTATTGGAGCTGTATAGGTATGTGAAACCAGCTCAATCAAGGAACAGTCATAGTTCATTTCACTATAACTCAACATACACAACAGATATTTATACAACTTTTGGCAGAGACCTAGACCACAAATAGAAATACAACTTTTATGTTTTAAGTCACATTAGATTAAGCTCTTAAGATGATCAAATTAAGCAAAAATTGTGGAATATCCCGTTGATACTCTTCCAGGGACTAGTCTCACTCAAACAACCATTTCTCTTCATATACTCAAAATAGTTTAACAAAATTTGGTAAAACGATACACAAGATATAAATGAACAACTTTTATGTTTGACACTTCTCCATATTCGGTTCATAAAGTAATAAAAAATAGAGTGAAATATAATATGGTAATATAACCCAAAAAGTTCTAATAACACAATAACGATGGGAAAGAGATTACTTACCAAGAATAGATTTATTTGGAGTAATTTTATGCAAATCTTGAGTGAGCTCATGAAGCATTAGGGCTGTTATTGGGAGGAAAAAAATGGATGATGATGATAAGAAGAAGAGTGTAGAAGTTAGGATAAAATGGGGCAAAGTCTTAATTGACTTTCCCCTCCCCCTCCCTTCTCCCGTTATATTCTTCTGCTTTTTTTTTTGCTGTATTTTTTCTGTTGTTTTTTTAATTTTAATTTTTTTAATTGTTTTTACATATTTACGTATATCTAGTCCCTTTAATTTTTATTAAAAATACAATTTAATTATGTGGTCTAATTTTATCAAATTTATTATGTCAATCAATTTAACTTATTTTAATTTCTAATTTAGTCAACTATTCTATCTATTTTAATTTCTATTATCTATCATATTTTTTCTATTTATACCGCATACTTATTCTAATTAAACTCTAATTAGTGGGCATTACAAAAATTGAACTTGAGAAAGTTCAAGATGCCCAAGCATACGCTAATCAACTGCCTAAACCCAAGCCTATTATTCATACAGATGATAAAGCAGCTCAACCTTTTAAAGCACAAAAGCTTCGTAAGTCAAGCATGATATGTACTATTCTAGAAAGATATGGATTTCTCATTAGTGAACAAATGATGTATTGCCCATAGAAAATGATGAGCCTATGACCTATAAAGAAGTTATAGTTCAGAATCAGACAAATGACTTCAAGCCATGAAGTCAAATATGGATTCCATGTATAAAAACCATGGACTTTGGTTGAACCACCTGAAGGGTTAAAGCCTATTGGGTGGAAATGGGTTTTCAAAAAGGAAATTGACATAGATGGTAATGTGATTACCTATAAAGCTAGACTTGTAGCTAAAGGCTATCGTCAAAGACAATGAATTGACTATGATGAAACTTTTAGCCCAGTAGTTAAGCTTAAATCAAATCCATAAGGGTACTCCTAGCCATTACTGCTCATTATGATTATGAGTTATGACAAACGGATATGAAGACAACTTTCCTTAATGGAAATCTAATCGAGGATGTGTACATGACACAACCAGAAGGCTTCATATCCAAAGATGGAAAAAAAGGTATGCAAACTTCAAAGATCCACTTATGGATTGAAGCAAACATCCAGGAGTTGGAATATTCGGTTTTATGAGACAATCAAACAATTTGGTTTCTTACAAAATCCGAATGAACCTTATGTATATAAGAAGGTTAGTAAGAGTGAAATCGTGTTCCTTGTGTTGTATGTAGATGACATATTGCTAATGGAAAATGATGTCTTAGCCTTACAATTAGTCAAATTTTGGTTATCCAAGAATTTCTCTACGAAAGACCTTGGAGAAGCAGTCTATATTTTAGGGATAAGGATTTATAGATATAGATCTAAAAGATTACTTGGTTTTTCACAGTCTACATACATAGATAAAATGCTAAAGAGGTTTATCATAAAGCAGTCCACGAGATGATATATTCCTATGACCTATGGTATTAATCTCGCAAAGTTTGTGTCCAAAGACACAAAATGAGAGGACACACATGAGTTTGATTCCATATGCTTTAGCTATAGGATCAATCATGCATGTTATATTATGTACTAGACCCAATGTATCATATACTCTGAGTGTTAAGAGCAAATACCTATCAGACCCTAGTGAAAGTCGTTAGGTGGCTATCAAGAATTTCCTTAAGTACTTGAGAAGGACTAATGATGTATTCTTGGTATATGGAGATGAAGATCTTGTTGTGAGTGGGTATACCGATGCGAGCTTCCAATCTCACAAGGATGACTCAAAATCCCAGTTAATTTATATGTTCATACTAGATGGTGGAGTAGTCAGTTGAAATAGTTCCAAACAGGAAACGACTGTTGATTCCACAACTGAAGTAGAGTACATTATAGCTTTTGAATAGCAAAGAAATAAGTTTGGATAGAAAAAATTCATCATGGAACTTAGAGTGGTTCCTAGCATTGTTGATCCAATACAATTGTATTTTGACAATAATGGAGCCATTGCACAAGCAAATGAGCCATAGTGTCATCAGAGATCCAAACATGTACTCAGAAGACACCATTTGAATAGAGAAATCATTGGTAGGAATGATGTAAAGATAGAAATAGTGCCCACTAATTAGAATATTATTGATCATCTAACTAAGTCACTTCCCAAAAAAAAATATGATTCTCATGTACTCGCTTATGGAATTAAATACAAAGGCAATTGGCTTTAGTTCAAATGGGAGGTTGTTAGAGAAGTGCTCTAAAGACAATCACCTTTAGCACTTATTGTACAAATTTATTTGATTAATAAAAGACATTTTCATTAATTTGATATTCATTTGATATGTGAATTGGTAGTGATCTTAAATCAATTAATGAAATCCTTGATACATAGCATAACATGAAAGAAATCATGATGAGATCGTGATATTAATATTCTTATCATGTGTAATTATGTTAGTATCTAAATTATCCCTAGTCATAGGATTAATGAGATGATAAATTGTTAATCTGGATAGACTAGCACATATTATACTCCTTGATTGGATCAAGTAGTAGATCTCATAATTGTAAACATGAGATGTTTAGAGTTAACATGTGGATGCTTGCCAAGTGCAGTTAAGTACATTGGATGACTTGATATGAGACAATCATATGGATAATGTATTCAAATTTCAATGATAGTCTAATCATAGCAATGGTTCAAGTATTCTTAGACTTGAGGTACTCAAGGATATCTTGGATATTGATTCTACACTTGGACACTATTCCTTGTTGCCTCAAAGAGGTTGCTCATAGGGTAGTGTTTGGATGCAGCTTAAGGTATTTGAAGGTAATTGGGTAACCAACAAATAATTCACCACTCCTAATAGAATGAGTGTATACCCATAGCCTCTTCTAGGGGTCATTACTCAAGAATCTCAGCCATAGTGAAAATATCATAAAAATAGTCTTTAATGACATCTAACAGAGTAATGAGCCTCAGGGATAGGAACTAAAATTACTTACACTAGATGTGATGTAGTCAGTCTAGTGGGAGTTGACAGATGTCCATACTCTGAACCAAACGGGGTATAGAATGGTGAAAGGAATAATTGTACGAAAATTGCATATGAAAAGGTTCATAGTCAAACCACTAACTTTTCGATCAATTGGGGGTCATTATGCGTTGCTAGATACCGCTTATGATTTGTTAAATTAATTGTTAATTTAAGTGGCCAACATAACTGGGAACTTAATGGGTCACAGGCATTAGAAATGTGGAGAATGAGTAAAATGATATTGGATAGGATCTAAAAATATGAGAGAATCATTTTTGATCGTATCACAATGAGATCGTAGACAAAATAGTTCGGAAGAGGTCACGGGCCTACTAGCCAGGTAGGCTGCTTGCATTTATGAATTAGATTCTCCTTCAAAACCCAAAATCAGAGACAATAGATCAGACCCTACAATTATTGTTGATATCAAATGTCACACTTTTGCATTTTTTGTAACTCCCTCTCGCCTAAATAGGATTAACTCGATTAAACGAGCGGATGCTACATGACCTCTGTATGGAAAACCTGTGAAAATTTAAAACTTTTCTTTGTATCATGGCAATGACAACATGCACAAAACATATAGTAGAAAAAATGCTTGACTTAATATTTCAATTCCATTTCATACATAAAAAGTGTTAACCCTTGACCAGGATTTTACAAAAATACATGTTCCTAACAAAGAATTACATAATTCTTCGATGTTGACATGTATACAAGTAAGCAAACCCTTATGCTATCACCGATCCATATAGGGTCTGATCCGATGTCTCTGATGTCTGGGCTGCTTCTCTTGCTCAAATTCTACTTATCTACAAGGCTCCAACCTATATGGGGAAAATACCCATACGCTAAGCTACTGAAAACTTAGTAATACATATAGCATAGAAATTCACTTACAAATATACATTATACATATTTCATGGCATCATGTAAGAATTTAATGGCATGATAATATAATCATAATATCATATAGACCATCTTACCTTGTGTAAGTATACTTCATTGAACATATAAAATAATAACTATAGCATGTAACATTTTTTTATATGTATAAACATACTTGCATACTTATGCCTTTGTAGTCATTTCATGTTATTGTACTCACTTTAACATATTTGATATTATTGCCCAATAACTCTTAACACCGACTGTTCGGATACGGGTTGTGGACAGGGGCGCTCTCCGAGCTTAAGACACCCTGCCACTATCTGTAAACATCTGCCAGTCCAGGCTTCTCAAGTCAATGGCACCAATGCAGGCTAGCCATATTGACTGAGTAAATATATAGCTTTTACATGCAATATCATCTGTAATAACGTGTGCCAGTCCAGGCTCCTTAAGTCAATGACACTCTCCGACCTTAAGCCACATTAACTAGGTAAATATATAACTATGGTAGCGTACATCCCCTTAATGGTGAACCATCTATCCTACTACTAGTCTTAGTATCGAGCCTGGGCTTAACTTGTTCATATTGCCTTTATTACACTTCAATATAACATTCATATCATATATCATCTATACTTTGCTCATGTGGAAATGCATCATGTAACATTTTCGCGCTGGAAATCATATGTGTATACTTTAATCGTATCATTATGAAACATATGCATAACCATTGCATTGAAACAATTGGTAAATCTCATTTAAAGCAAGCTTCTCGGCCTTGAACTACATGTTCACGGCTATGAAGGTTCATTCACGGGCACCCCTATCTGTGAACCAAATCGTGAACTATGTCGTGAACATTTTTGTCCATTTTATGCACTTTCTTCACGAGCTTGACATTATATAGTCATAAGCATGACATTGTTTATAAGATGAGATTCACGGTCATGAACACCTAGTCACGAGTGTGAATCTGAGTTTTCTAACAGTTGACAGCATTAAAAACATTCATTCATTACAAGTCACATGCAAGGCTCTATGGATTGTCCCATGATGACCTTTTCCTATTAACATTCTCATCACATCATGCATTAAAACATGTTAAAGGATCATTTAATATACATATTCACTGCACTTACCATTTCCTTATTCACCAACTATTCTTTTCAATCATTTACGCTTTCATATACATTTAATCATTTCTTGCTTACCTCTTTCACCCATTAGGCATCATCATTTATTATCTTATAAATGCCTCCTTAGGCACATTTATTACATATACGTTAACATTCTTTATCAAGGAAATTTTTTCCTAATTTGGCATTCATGCTCATAACATTTATTCAATTACATTTATCGTGGCATTCATTACTACTTTTCATCTTACCATAGTCATCAACGAACACTTAAAGCTTTCAATTCATTTATTACACATTTATCACACAACATGTCATGTTTCGGAATTTAAATGCATATATGTACATATCTCAAATAGAGCCTCAAAAACCAAACTTCTTTCAAGCTTCTTTTTCATTATGGTGGATTGCACCACCTCCTCTTTCACTTCCTATCACATATAATATATCTATATCAAAATCTATAAACCTTGACTTTAAAGCCATAAAGCATAAAACCCTAACATTAACCCTTTCAATATCCTTAAACTCATATAGCCCCTTACTAACATATGTTATAACTTTTAAACAACCTAAAAAGAGGTCTTTAATCTTAATCTCTCAAGATTAAGCCTCAACCTAACCCATTCGGAAATGGGTCTCTACCATAAAGAATGATACATGATTAAAGCCATGAAAGCTTGTAAAGAAAAAGGAGAAACGTAATTCCTTACCATACTCAAAGGAAACACATATGAGATGGAAGATTCGACTTCTATCTTCCTCCTAGGGTTAGTCCTCTTCAAGAACACCACATTCTTTGTTCTCCGTTTTCCCAAGAACTTCATGGAACCTTGATCTTTTGCTTTGGTTTAGATATCTAAGGTTAGGAATCAAAGAGAAACATCAACTATTAGCCTCTAGTATGAGAAAACCTCAAATTCTAGGGTTGCCTTTTGAGTTTTAGGTTATGGATGGAAGAAAGAACAACTTATACTAATTTATATCTAATGATGTTCACGGGCATGACAACCCTTGTCATGGCCGTGAATATGTTAAATCTCAGAATTCCATTTCGTATTGGTTCACAGTTGTGAAAGAGAGGTCACAGGTATAAACCCTATGACGTTTCATTTTCTTGTTTCTTTTCAACTTTCATCCCATAACTTTTAAACATACTTATCTTTTCTAAATCCGTATAAATTACTAGGCCCTAATTATGGGCGTTACATTTTTTATACATGTCATAGCGAGATTGTGTACTTGTATACATATCTGTAAATGAAAGAATTATGTAATTTATCTCAAAGGCACATATTTTTTGTAAACCCCTAGACAAAGGTAGTCATATTTTATAAAATTGGCTAAGTGAGAAGGCCCTATAATAATAATAGTGTCCATTTGATGGAGCTTATTGAATTCCTTAATGACATCAGTAGTACTCTTTTCCCCTAAACTTGAAACATAAATCTTCAACAAACTTGGCCTAGGAGATCTCATCCTAATGGATCAACCACCCTTTAAACTAGTTGTTTGCCTTTTCTCTAAATAGTAAAGTGGCAAGCTCCACCTTTTATGCTTTAGGTACATTGTAATATTGGAAATATTTAAGACACTTTATGATAAAATTGTGTGGATTCTCACCATCAAAAGGAAGCAAATCCACTTTGGGTCTTCTAATTGAAAACTATTATTCTTGACCTTTGCCACAACTGGTTTCCCTTTTTTCCGATGTTTTTTTAGGTATGAAGGATTCCTTTCTCTGAGATGGATATGATTTTTCTAAAGCATATGTTATCCCTATTGATTCCCAACCATGCCTTTTCCTAGTCATTTGGTCCAATATTCTTTCCATCATCCTCTTTAAATGAGATTCCAGTTCGTCTATCCTTCTTTGATGAATATCATGCATCTCATTCATTCAAGAATCAAGCCTTTGAATTTGCTCACAAAATTCTCTGGGTCTAGAGTTTTCTATCATGATGCCTTTCTTGTTTCTCATTAGCTTATAAAGGACCAAAGTTCATATTCATCACTAAAGGTCACGCGTACAACTAGTGAAGAGCATAGGTTCGATCGGGCTCTGATACCAAAGTTATTATGATTTTGCATCAAAAATAAATAAATGAAAGATGGGTTTGAGAGAAGAAAAGAGAGGAGAGTAAAGAGAAGTAAGAGGCAAAAACATATCAAACTTTCCCCAATAACAATTTAGCTTTCCTCTAGCTAGGATTCTAGCCCACAATAACCTTTAACTAACTTACTAACTATAACAAACAATTAACAACTTATTAACATCTCTTCATATAACCAAAAGTCTTCTCAATTATATAAAAGAATATTACAATGCATGAGTTAAAATCAACTCAATTTAAAATCTGTTTTGCACTATAGTCATGATGTCTTAAGTAAAAATATAATAAAAAGAAAAATACTTATAATAAAATTTTAAAATAATAAAGTTAAGGCTAACACTTACCCAAGAGTTTACAAAATAATATAACTATTTACAAAATTACATGTTCTTTTAAAATCCTAAAAGCATATACATATGTAGTTAAACCATGCCAAAAAAAAACAAAAAAATAGAATGAAGTGTGGTATATCACCAACTCCCAATAGGTTTGTCCTTTGCTTTTCCTTGGGCATTTTCTCTTGTTAGCACTTACCTAGCTTCAAACTGTATGTGAGACACAAAACACCCATAGCTAAGCAAATCTTACTTAGTAGTACATAACAACATGTAAAGTATAATATAATATGTATGCAGAACTATAGATACACATGTAACACCCACAAATATAATTAGCATGAAACCATTTATATAAGAAGTGTTACTTCACCACCATTTTTAAAACTTAATTTAAAATAAAAGTACCTTTTAAATAGCTTTTATTGCATCATGGCCATGATGACTATTTTAAAATTCATAAAAGAATAGAAAATGGAAAAAAAACTAATGAAAATGTCAAATCATATTGAAATATTGTATGGTACTACAAACATTCTCAAGGTTTACAAACAATATCCCCAAAGGGAAAATTACAATCCTTTAAAATATTGAAACCATACTTAAAGTCTTATTAGTGTATCTCCAACCAAATTGGGTTATGTCCTATAACCCTTCCTTCAGACTTTCCTTCTCTGTTTGTTACACCTATTCGGCTCTAACCTATATGTGAGAAACTCTTACATACTAAGCAACTCATGCTTAGTGGTATACATGTGCATATATGTTGTAAAAATCAATTCATAACAATTCCATGTATGCATGCCATATGTATATATCATATCTAGATCATCTCTTTTTATATCCATATTTAACCTATGAATTCTCCATGAGCTTTCTTACATCGACTAATATACATTTATCAAATATAACGTGCAATTCTATAACCACGTACCCTTAACTCATCATGCATAAATGTACACGGTGATAATACCCTTAAAATGGCATGTGAGAATACGTCATCTTATGCCATCATTTGCTATACTCACCATTGTAAACATGCTCATCAGATGGTTCACATAACTCATTAAACATTAGCCTTATAACATTCCTAACAAATTCATACATGACATATCATATAACTCAAGTTTGTCACTATCTCATATTCATATTCATTTACATTCTAATGTGGCAACAAAAATGTGATACATTATAACCATATTTCGTGTCATGTAAAAATTCATTCCATATATATAAATATATATATCTTGCATAGGTATTGCATCCTAGCATATCAAAAATCACATGGCATATAATCCAAGTACCAAATAATCAGTTATATATTACCTTTTCCACTATATCATATTTCATTATATATTATCGCACAAAACTCTCCACAGGGACTATTCAAATACAAATTGTGAAAAAGGGCACTCTCTCCAAGTTTAAGCCACCCTGCCATTATTTATATTCATATGTACTCATCTGAGCTCCTCAAGTCAAGAGTGTTCCTAGAGCTTAAGTCATCTTGACAAAGTAACCATATATCTTTTGCATGTAATGATAGGCAAAGAAACTCACAGAGCTTAAGCCACTTTGTCCTTGAAGAATAATTGTAACATATCTCTATGGTATTGTAAACCACGTTAATTGCATGTCATCCATCCTACTTTTAGTCCTAGTATCGAGTCTGGAATTTACTTGATCATATTCTTCCTTTTTACATTTCATCATTTATGTGAATCATATCGTTTGTATATTTAATATGATGTACACATTTAGGTGCTCACATGAGTTGTACACATTTTCTCATGATTTCATGACCACAAGCAACTAGATGAATCATGCATATACAATTACATCATCATAATCTTTTACATGCTCATATAGTAACATTTCATACATTAGTTTCATTCATCACTCGTATTATTTCAACATAATACATACTCATATTATAATCTTTATACATAATAAATATCTCTATGCAGACACTTAATATCAAACATCATGCCTCACATATTTTAAGCATATACTTGATCATATAACGCACCTTAATACATATACTTTTATAATCATACAAATTATTTTCATGTATTAATCACATGTGATACTTCATATAAACGTATTGTTCATACCTATGGTTTATCATATGGAGTACTCATGCATAGCCATCATATTACATCATGAAAGAAAATAACAAATTATATTTAAGCATGCTTCATGGGCGTGAACTATATGTTTACAGTTGTAAAGTTTCATTCATGGGCACCCTTACCCATGAACCAAACTATGAACTTGGTTGTGAATGTTTTTTTCCATTTATCCACATTCTTCATGAGCATGAAGAACTAGTCACGAGTGAGACTTTAATTCTTCATGACCATGAGTGTAACACCCATAATTAGGGCCTATAAGTTAAGTTCTTGGTTAGTAAGAGTTGGAGATTAAGTGAAGTTTTGGAAGTTTGAGAATTGCTGAAATCAGATGTTTCATGCCTGTGATAATGGGTGTCACAGCTGTGAATATCGGGTTTTAGTTAGCAGTTGAAATGAGATTCATCACGACCGTGAAGAAATGGTTCACACCTGTGAAAAATGAGTCATGGCCGTGAAGCCAGAACAGTATGGGCAGGTGAGGCGGCCATGTTTTTCTTTCCACCATTCCTTTAATTCCGCTCCCTACTCCTTGTTAAACAACCTAACACACCATTTGCATCTTTTTCTTCCTCCATACCCCTTCTTCCTCCATTGTTAAAGCTTAGAGAGACCTTGTTTCAATAGAGAAAATGAGGGAGAAGAGTGAGAGAGGAAACTGGTGAGCTTTAAGGGAAGAACTCGGCTTTAATATTTTCTGGATTTTGGTTCAAGTTTCTGAGGCTAATATGACATTTTTTCATCTTACAAGGATCAATTAGAGAAGCTGGGAAGCTTGAAAGACTTAAGTTTTAGCTAATCTCCATCCAAGGTGTAAGTATTATACATTTCAACCTCTCAATTTTTAATTTTGCATTTGTATGTTGGTGTAACTTCAGTATGACAATGGTTAATGAAATCTATGATATTTGGGGTTGATATGCATGATGAGATTTTTTATTTTAAATGATTGTTTTGAGATGTTATAGTAATTATTTTAGTTTATATAAATGATTAGAGAGTATATGGTTGTGATAAATGGTTAAAATGCATGTTGAAGTGTTGATAGGGTGGCTAACATTGGTCAACCGTAAAAAATATTGCATGTGAGAGGGGTATGAAATGTGATGCTCTATTGTCTGTGTTGAACCTTGAAGGGTATTTCCGTCATCTTGATGCTAACAAATAAAATAGCAATAATGTATTTAACATACTTGTTTTCTAAGTTCATTGAACAGGGTATGGAATATGATAGCAAGAATGGAGAATGGAAGACTAATCTTAAAAAGACAAAAAATGAAGAAATAGCATGTTCATGCCCGTGACCTTATATGTCACGCCCGTGATGAAGCTTAGCACCAACTATCCAACATTTAAAGTTCACGGCTATGAAGAATGATAGCAACCATGAATGATCATATCAGTCACGACCGTGAAAGAAAGCCACACCCGTGAGAAGACATGACTAATTCCTCCAAAGAGCTTCACGGCCAAAGTCACTACACGGACCACGGCTAGGAAGGATGTTCACGCCCGTGAAGGTATAATGTCACCCCCATGATCAAACACTTCAAATCCTTCCAGAATGCTTCACGGTCAAAGTCACCACTCAAGTCACGGCTTGGAAGAACAGTGACGACCGTGACACTCATACTCACGACCGTGAAAGAGGAAAGAGAAACATGTTAGGCGCGAAAATAAGAGTTGGTGCAATGGCTATTTTCTCATTAAAATCAACCAAACGACTATAATTCTCCATGGAAGTATAAATGCAAGTCATTTATGAATCCAGAATAAGAGAATAGCTAATACTTCGAATCAAAATCTTGTTGTAAGCCATTTGTGCATTTGATATTGTCAAAACAAACATTTATTCTCTGTGAAAATATTTTTGCTCATCATTCTCTAGGCATTATAGATTTAAGTGTTTCTCTTTGTAATCAACTACTCAAGTGAGTTTGGGTATTTTGGGTTAAGAGTAGAACACTTGTAAGAGTTATTTATGTGAACCTTTAAAACACAAAGAATTGGTTTATTGTGTGAGCCATTAAAACATAAGGAATTTCTGGGTTAGGTGTGATCCATTGTTAGAAACACCATAGTTGGGAGTGAGATTGTAAAACTCCATTATAACACTTAGTGTGTTAGTGAAACTCCCAATTGAGATTGGAGAGAGAAGTAGGGTTTGTTAACACCCGAACCTCTATAAAAATTCTTGTGTGAAATCTTCCTATCCCTACTCAACTTAACTTTTCATGCTGCACTTAAAAGTTAAAATTTTTAATATCCAATTCAACCTTCCTTCTTGGTTCAATATCTGGGCAACAATTGGTATCAGAGCTAAGTCTAGCATCAAAGCCTAAAAAGCGCTAGCAAAGATCAAGATATGGCCAATGAAGGATTCCAAAGTCTCAAGCCTTAGTTTGATGGAGCAAATTATGGTCATTGGAAGTTTCGGATGGAGACATATCTGGATAGTGAAGGAATTAAAGTCTGGGATAGTGTTCGAAAAGAATGGACACCATCAACTAGAAGCAGAATTGATGGTGAAGAAGAAATTCTGTTAAGAGATAATTGGACAGAGCCTCAAAGAAAAGCAAACTTCAAAAACAAGAAGGCAATGACAATTCTCTCAAGCTCATTATCCATTGAAGAATGTGGTAAAATACAACACTGCCCAACTGCTTATAGCATGTGGAAAACATTGTAAAACTATCATGAAGGAACAAAGCAAGTTAAATCCAAGAAGATTCAACTTCTCACTTCAGAGTATGAGCTCTTCAAGATGAAATCTAATGAGTCAATTACTGACATGAGCAACCGTCTTCTAATCATCATAAATGGCATGCGAAAACATGGGAAACACCTGAGCTTGGAAGATGTTAACAACAAAATCTTGAAAAGTCTTCCTCTCAAAAATTAAGGTTCAAGAGTTGCCGGTATAGAAGAGGTAAATGAAGACATGAGCATCATGAATACTGATGTGCTTATTGGCAAACTTCTTATACATGAAATGGCAGTGAAAAGAGATAGAGAGGTTGAAGTAGAGCCAAAAAAAAGAAAGCCTCTAGCACTAAAAAGCCTCTACTTCAAAATCTCAAGAGGAAGTTGAAGATGATGAAGAAAAGAGTGATGATGCAAATGAAGACATTGTTATGCTCTCAAGAAGGCTGAAAAGCATTATTGAGAAAAGAATGAGAAACTTAAGAAAAATCAGGCAAAAAAACCTCAAACAGGCTTCTAATGATGCACAAAGAAGTAAAGAGGAGGTAAAGTGCTATGAATATGGAAAGAACAGACATATTAAACCGGAATGTCCAAGGCTCAAAAAGCACAAGAGTAAATACCAAAGAGACAATGGGGAGAAAGGTCACAAAGCCACATGGGATGACGAAAGCTCTTCAAGTGAAAAAGATGACAATGAAAGTGAAGAGGTCAACCTATGCTTCGTGGCTATAGAGGATCACGTCTCGGATAAGGTAGGATCACTTCACTCATACTCTTTCAATAATGATAGTAGTGATAATGATTGTAATAGTGAAGATGATGATGATGAGCAAAGCCTAATAGAAGTATTGAATCTAGAACTAGAGAAATATATAAGTAAATTCAATACTTACAAGAATAACATTTCTAATTTAAAAATCAAAATGGATGCTTTAGAAAAGGAGAACTTTAAGCTTAAATCATCTAATATATCTCTTCAAAAGTCGTTAGATGAATACTCTTCAAGACCCTCAACTAAATCCTTGCTTAAAGAAAACAATATTTTGAAAAATGAAGTTAAGGAACTTAGAAACTCCATTTCAAAATTTCAAAAGGGAAATGAGAGTTTAGATACTCTCATTGTGTCTCAAAGACCACTCTTAATTAGACATGGTCTAGGATTTAAGGGTACATCATCATCTTCTCACAAGACTACTTTTGTTAAGTCAAGTGAACCTCACATCTCCATATTTGCTGTAACAGCCCCAAGGTCTAAGAGCACAAAATACATTAAATCTTCTATACATAATAGGGATGATCAAGGATTGGTAAGCCTAAGAAAGAAACCTCAAAAGGCTAATCATGTCTTTATGCATAAGAAGCATGCATCTAGAAAAGCACCAATTCATCATGATTGTACATGCCATTGCTCTCAAACTCATTCTAATAGAAATATGGCATTCAAAAGCATTGTAAGACCAAAAAGCATTTTTAGACCTAAACAATGTAATTATTGTATGAAATTTAGTCACATAAATAAACATTGTTGGATAAGGAAGGCTCATTGGGAACCTTCATGTGCTAACCCCCAAGGACCCAAGCTCATTTGGGTACCTAAAAATCATATTTGAATTGTGATTCTATAAGTATGCCTCAAGTCCACAATAAACAAAAATGTTTGGCTAGTAGACAGTGGATGCTCAAGGCATATGACCGGGGACAAAAAACTTTTCAATGAAATCCAATGTATTGATAGAGGTAAAGTTACCTTTGGAAACAATGCTAAGGGTAAGGTAATTGGTATTGACTCTATTGGTATTGATGGTACTACTTTTATTAAGGATGTCTTGCTTGTTGATGGCTTGAAACATAACTTGTTAAGTATAAGTCAATTATGTGATAAAGGAAACAAAGTAATCTTTACTTCCAACAAATGTCTTGTGACCTCTATTAATGGTCAAGAGATATTTAAAGGAAATAGAGATGTCAATACCTATATAATAGACTTACACAAAATATCTAACCATTCTTCTAAGTGTCTTGTGACTACTAGTGATGAATCTTGGCAGTGGCATAGAAGGTTTGGTCATGCAAGCATGGATTTAATTCAAAGCCTCAGCATAGGAGAGCTGGTAAAGGAACTACCAAAAGTCAAATTTGAAAAAGACAAGACATGTGAACCTTGCCAAAGAGGAAAACAACACAAGTCAACTTTCAAATCCAAAAACAATGTAAGTACCTCAAAACCTCTACAACTCCTACATCTAGATTTATTTGGACCTACTAGAATTGCAAGCTTAGGAGGTAAACACTATGTCGTTGTCATTGTAGATGATTACTCTAGATTTACTTGGGTAATTTTCTTAGCTCAAAAGAGTGATGCCTTTGAAACTTTCAGAAATTTTGCTAAAAGAGTTCAAAATGAAAAAGGATATTGTATTTCAAAAATAAGAAGTGACCATGACAAAGAATTTGAAAATGAAAACTTTGAGAATTTTTTTCTTGAACATGGCATTTCGCAGAATTTTTCATCTCCTAGGATACCTCAACAAAATGGGGTAGTCGAAAGGAAAAAGCGAACTTTAATTGAAATGGCTCGAACAATGCTCAATGAGTATGGTTTACCAACTTACTTCTGGGCCGAAGCCACAAATACTGCATGTTATATTTCAAATCGAGTTTTCAAAAGACCTCTCTTAAACAAAATCTCATTTGAGCTATGGAATGGAAGAAAGCCCTTTATATCATACTTTAGAGTATTTGGATGCAAGTGCTTTATATTGAATACCAAGGACAACTTTGGAAATTTTGCCTCTAAATCTTATGAGGGTATCTTTTTAGGATACTCTACAACTAGCAAAGCATATAGAGTATTTAATAAGAAGTCATTAACTGTTGAAGAATCTATGCATGTTGTTTTTGATGAATCTAGTAGGCTTGATCTTGTGAAAGGTCGTGTTCTTGATGATGTTGTAGGTACCATGGAAAGACTTTATCTTAAAATTGAAAGAGAAGAAAATGATCAAGAAGATCACATCAAGATGATTTTCTACCTCTAGCTCAAGAGGAAAATAGGCAAGAGCTCCTAAAGGAATGGAGATTGACAAAAGATCACCCCAAAGAGCAAATCATTGGTGATCCTACAAGGGGAGTAAGTACTAGATCTCATCTTAAACATTTAGTTTCTAACCTTGCTTTTGATTCCCAAATTGAGCCTAAAAATATTGATGAGGCTCTTAATGATGAAAGTTGGGTGATTGCTATGCAAGAGGAACTCAATCAATTTGAGAGAAGTAAGGTATGGACCTTAGTACCTAGACCCAAAGAGCATCAAATCATAGGAAGCAAATGGATATTTAGAAATAAACTAGATGAACAAGGTTTAATAACTAGGAATAAGGCTAGGTTGGTTGCAAAAGAATATAATCAGAAAGAAGGAATAGATTATGATGACATCTATGCTCCTGTAGTTAGATTAGAAGCCATAAGAATACTTTTAGCATATGCATGCCACATGAATTTCAAACGCTTTCAAGTGGATGTAAAAAGTGCCTTTTTAAATGGCTTTATAGAAGAAGAAGTTTATGTAGAACAACCACCATGTTTTGAAAGCTATCATTTTCCCAACCATGTTTTTAAACTTTCAAAAGCTTTATATGGATTGAAACAAGCCCCAAGAGCTTGATATGAAAGTCTAAGTTCTTTTCTCTTAGAAAATAATTTTACAAAGGGGAATGTTGATACTACATTATTCATTAAAAAGCATAAGCATGATACTCTAATTGTTCAAATTTATGTTGATGATATCATATTTGGGTCTACTAATGAATTGCTTTGTCAAGAATTTGCTAAGTGTATGACTAGGGAATTCAAAATGAGCATGATGGGTGAGCTAAAATTCTTCCTCAGTCTACAAATAAAACAAGGCAATGAGGGAATATTCATTAACCAATCCAAATATGCCAAAGACTTACTTAAGAAATTTGGAATGGAATGATGCAAGAATGCTAAGACTCCAATAATCACATCAACAAAATTGGGCAAGGATGAAAAAGGTAAGAGCATTAATATGAAAAGCTCTTTAGAGGTATGATCGGATCACTTTTATATCTTACTGCCTCTAGACCTGACCTAATGTATAGTGTATGCTTATGCGCTAGCTTTCAATCATGTCCTAAAGAGTCTCATTTAAATGCAGTAAAAATAATTTTAAAATATTTACATGGCTCATTGCATCTAGGTTTATGGTATCCTAGAAATTCATCTTTCACATTATAGGATATTCAGATGCTGATTATGCTGGAAGTCTTTTAGATAGAAAAAGTACTTCAGGTACTTGTCACGTTATTGGAGAATGCTTAGTTTCTTGGTTTAGCAAGAAACAAGTTTCAGTTACTCTTTCTACCGTTGAAGTGGAGTATGTGGTAGCAGGATGTTGTTGTACACAAATTCTTTGGATGAAACAACAACTTAAGGATTATAGTCATAGCATGAACCATATACCTATTAGATGTGACAATACAAGTGCTATAAATCTATCTAAGAATCTCATTCAACACTCTAGAAGTAAGCATAGTAACATAAGACATCATTTTATTAGAGATCATGTTCAATATTGAGATGTTGTATTGGAATTTATAAGCACAAACAATCAATTGGTAGATATCTTCACTAAGTCTCTAAATGAGGAAAGATTTAATTTCATAAGAGGATACCTTGGTATGATTGATGGATTAACTTTATGATTGCCAAAATTGTCGAACCTTGATTGATAATCTTGTGTTTTTTTTTGTCTCATCTTTTTAGATATGAGGTAGCTAATTTGATAAAAATATATGTTATAGGGGATAGAAGCTCCTTAGAAATGCTTTAGTCCTGTTTTAGACTTAATTTTATTTAATGAGAATTTTAGGCAATTCACCCCCGTGACATATATTCACGGCCGTGATTATAATCACCAAAAGCTCCAGTAGCTTTCACGCCTTGATTCACGACATGCTTCACGACTGAAGGTAGTGAAGACTATATTTTACGCCCATAACCTTTTTCTATCACCCCTCCGGTGAAGCCCTCTATTCATACCTGTGATGCTTATTCACGACCATGAACATTTCCACCAAAAATTTACAGAAGCATTCACGCTTTGTATCACGCTCTGTTTCACGATCACAAGTAATGAAAATTGTACTTCACGCCCGTGACTTATTTGTGACCACCGTGATAGTTCATCATTCACGCCTGTTACCTTTAATTTTCACGATCGTGAATAGTTTCACCTCTCTCTTCACAGGTAGAGCGTCTCTTCAGCAAACCATGAACACGACATTTCACGCCCGTGACTAAGTTTTCACGCCACTGAAGATGTCGGCTAAAAAACATTACTGTCGTTATTTCTCTCATTTCAAACTCTCCAACTTCTCTTATTTATCACCATTGAATACCATTTTGAAGATTTCGGCCCCCTAGCGACTCATTCCATCTATAAATATCTTCAAAAACCTTCTCCATCATCATAAATCAAAATCCTTAGGTTCTACTCCAAAATTTCCATCAGATTTTTCACTCTTCAAAAGTTCATTTCTCAATTAAAAATGGAAACCGACTCCTCCAAAGGTACCAGAAAGAAGTCTCATGCTCCAAGAAGGTACATGGACTACCTTCTAAATATTATTCCGGAGCACTGTCATCCAAGATACTCGATTCTCAAGAAAAGACCACTCCTTTCCTCTCGATCATTTGAGTGGCAAACTATCAGGACACTTGGACTCGAGACAAGCATGACGGAATAACTCCAGGCTTGTCATCTGAAAGATTTCGTTGATATCCATCAACCGACGCTGAGGGAACCAACTCTAGAGCTCCTGAGCACCCTGCAAGTCTCTCCTACCGGCACGGTGAAATTTCAACTTTGCAAGCATCTGAACACCCTCTCTGCCACAGATTTTGGTGACATGTTCAACCTTCCCTCTGACAGTATCCTAAATGAGAGTGAGGTGGAGTTCTATGCTACTCAGGCATGGATTCACTTTGGGCTTGACTGCAGTTGGGATGTCAAAAAGATGAAAAGCACCCACCTTCGATCCCCAGTGCATAAGTACTTGCATAGGTTTCTAACCTATAGCATTTTTTTCCAGAGGAGACAGCAATGGATCGATTCGGAAGTCCGAGCTCTTTCTCCTGGAGATGGCCTGAAGAGGCCTAACAGTGGCTTTATCTCGATAATTTGCAAATCATCTTCTATCAATTGCCACCAAGCCATCTAGAGACATTCTGATTGGTGGGTACGTGACTCACCTTGTTATCAAGCTGGGGTATTTAAAGCTAGAGGAGCACCACTTTAACCTTGTACTAGCACATCCTCGAGACCGACTAGTCGTCGAGTCCTTTATCAAAATGGAAGCGACTGTTCATATAGTACATGAGAACAACATCTACTAATGCTTTACCAACACTGCTGGTGAGATTATTTTGGAGGACAATGACTCGGATGACTTCAAAGCTGGCCTCCAAGGAATCCAGTAGAGGAAGAGAGTTTGAGTTAAGATAGCGCCTCTAGAGGTTGAGCAGGAAATTGGACAATCCTCTGCCTCCACACCAAACTTGGCTCAACAAGTGGTTGATCTCTTGGCACCACGATTTGAGCAATTACAGGCTTCGATGGATGAGAGGTTAGAGAACCTCAAGGATTTCATAGAGTCTCGCATGGAGAGCCTCGAGGCAGAAGTAGCTCGCCTTAGAGATGAGATGTCCAACTCAAAATCTAGCTAGACTGGATGTTAGCTATGTTATTTTTTAGCTTGTTTGATGTAGGACTTTAAATTTCTTTTCAAATCTTTGTATTTGTCTTTATATATTAATATAATTGCTTTTGTTTTCCATTATGATTTATCTTTTTGTTGATGACAAAAGGGGGAGAACCTAACAATATATTTAAAGCTAAATGTAATGAAAGTATGCAAATGAGCTAATATACTTTCAATATACCTTAAGTATACATTGATGCAAGTTACATGAATGAATATGCACTTGATATACTTTCAATATACCTTAAATATACTTTGCATATACTTTAAGTAATAATTTGGTATACATTGGATATACCTTGCATATAACTTGCATATACCTGAAACTAGGAAGCATATTTTAATGCCATACTTCATGATTCTTTACAATTCTTGCACTTCAGTAATTTTTTTTATCTTAAGCATCTTTTGAGGGGGAGACTTCTCAAAAGCACATATTGTTAGATTATTTGTCACCATCAAAAAGGGGGAGATTGTTGAACCTTGAGGGGTATTTCCATCATTTTGATGCTAACAAATAAAATAGCAATAATGTATTTGACATACTTGTTTTCTAAATTCATTGAATATGGTATGGAACATGATAGCAAGAATGGAGAATGGAAGACTAATCTTAAAAAGACAAAAAATGAAGAAATAGCATGTTCACACCCGTTATCTTATATGTTACGCCCGTGATGAAGCTTAGCGCCAACTATCTAACATTTAAAGTTCACGGCCATAAAGAATGATAGCAACTGTGAATGATCATATCAATCACAACCGTGAAAAAAAGCCACGCCCGTGAGAAGACATGACTAATTCCTCCAGAGAGCTTCGTGGACAGAGTCACTACATGGACCACGACTAGGAAGGATGTTCATGCCCATGAAGGTATAATGTCACACTCATGATCAAACACTTCAAATCCTTCCAGAATGCTTCACGACCAAAGTCACCACTCAAGTCACGGCTTGGAAGAACAGTCACGACCGTGACACTCATACTCACGACCGTGAAATAGGAAAGAAAAACATGTCAGGCGCGAAAATAAGAGTTGGTGCAACGGCTATTTCTGCATTAAATGTAACAAAACAGCTATAATTCTCCATGGAAGTATAAATGCAAGTCATTTATGAATCAAGAACAAGAGGATAGCTAATACTTCGGATCAAAATCTTGTTGTAAGCCATTTGTGCATTTGATATTTTCAAAACAAACATTTATTCTCTGTGAAAATCTTTTTGCTTTCTCTGGGAATTATAGATTTGTAAGTGTTTCTCTTTGTAATCTACTACTCAAGTGAGTTTGGGTATTTTGGGTTAAGAGTAGAACACTTGTAAGGGTTATTTGTATGAGCCTTTAAAACACAAGGAATTGGTTTATTGTGTGAGCCATTAAAACATCATAGTTGGGATTGAGCTTGTAAAACTGCATTGTAACACTTAGTGTGTTAGTGAAACTCCCAATTGAGATTGGAGAGAGGAGTAGGGTTTGTTAACACCCGAACCTCTATAAAAATTCCTGTGTGAAATCTTCCTATCCCTACTCAACGTAACTTTTCATTCTGCACTTAAAAGTTAACATTTTTAATATCCAATGCAACCTCCCTTTTGGTTCAATATCTGGGCAACAGTCTGGAAAAATTGCCAGATTCACAGCTGTGAATGGTGGGTTCATGGGTGTGAAGGTCATGAAAATGAACTTTGTTGTTGAAGCAGAACCATTCATGAACAACTTCACAGTTGGGTTCACGGTGTGGTTCATGTCTGTGAAGAGGTGATCAAGCTTGTGATTGTGTAATGATTCACAGGTTGAATCACAGTTTGGTTCATAGGTAAATTGCCTATAAAGTAGTGCTTGACGGTTGTGAAATGTTGTTCATAGGCGTGAATCTGCTTACTTTCAAAATCTTATATGTTTGTTTGTGAATCAAAGTTGATTCATCGTGAGGTGGTATACCTTTATTGTAAGATTATAGTATGCTATTAGAATGAATGTTATAGAATGATTAATATGGATTATGGTAATTGAGATAAATGATTAAGCTCAATACTCTGACTAAGACTAGAGTTAGGATAGATGGCATGCCATTGAGGGGAGTTCGGTATCGAGTGACCTAGGTTGGTCATGTTCGAGATTCTTTGAAGGACAAGAGGCAAGAAATGAGAGCTTCCTCGGTTGGTTTATATGCATAATCTTTTCCTCAGATAGGTGTTCTGAAAAGCTCAAGCAAGTGTCCTGAGGGCTCTTATGAGAGTCGTATATTATCCGTATCCATTTTAATCTAGTTATGAGTTAGAAGGACAAAAGTAAGATAATTAACTCTACTTAAGTATGATATATACTTGTATGATTTCTAGTAATTGTTTGACATGTCATGTTTGATATGAATATAGTATATAAGATTATGATGACATGTCATGTAGAATGTGGACTACGCATATGCGGTTTCGAGACAAGTCGTTATGGTAGGATTGGTAAGTATATCATGCATATTTTTATTTGTCATATGGCGTGCTTGCATGTTGTTATGTACCATTAGGCATGAGTTGCTTAGCGTATGGGTTCCCATGTGCAAGTTTGGAACTTAGGAAAAGAGCAACAGAGGAGGATGTCCAGTGATCAGAGCCAATGATATACACTTAGAGTGGGTGATACACTATTGTACTTTTGTTTGTTTTGTGGGCTTGGGTAGTTATAAGTTTACATGCTTTATATTTTTCTAAAGGTCATGTAATTTATAACTATCCATTTTATATACACTTGGGGCTAGTGTGTAACACCCTTATAACACTTCTTTCTATACGTACATTACATGGGTTAGTACGATTATAACCGATGTGTGCCAAATTTTTTTTCCATAACTTAATTTAATGACCATAATATTATTAGCACTTAATTAATTTTTTTTATTTTTCCAAAACTTTCGGCAACATAACGACTATAAATTAACTATCACACCTGCAATGCAAACAATTTTCGGCCCATTTTTGGGCACAATAATACCAATATATAATATAAAATAATCTACATTCATTCACATGTCAATATTTCATTCTTTACACATATAATAATTCACAAATATTCTTTATCATAATTTGTACAATATTTCTTTCTGACAACTTCGTATATATATATATATCATTTTTAATACTAACCTACTAATATTTTATTCTTTCGTCTGCTCCCAAACTTGTACACTTGCTCCTGACTATTCAGCTATTACCTACACACAGTCAAATAACTACGTGCTGATCATTAATATGTCCAGTGGTGATTATTAATCTAATAATTTCCATTGATTTATATTTGCATGCATTCATACAATATTATATTGACTACACTAATCAAATTTTCTCTTTAATACATTTATTATTCTTTTTATCAGTACTTTAATATTCTTTCCCCTTAGTTTACTATTTAATATCTTCATTCAATTAACCATATTTTTCAATAAATATTATAGTTTTTTTTACTCATAAATTTTTAATTTCTTTCAATTTCATCCATTTTCTCACCATACTACTCTAGTTAACTCTCTTTTTTTCTTCTTCTTCTTCTTTTATTTATTTATTTATTTTGTTTTTATGTTATTTTTATTTTTTTTCAATCTTCTATTTAATTACACATATTTCACTTTGTTTACTAAAATTCTATTTATATACAATATACAATTTTGTTATTACTTTACATTTATTTATACTTTTGCCACTAACGTCTTTATTTTTCATTTATTTTCTTTTTAACTACCTAATTTAACATTTTATTTCATTTCATTCCACTTATTTCGCATTTTTCAATTTTACTATATTTTTTCCTTTATCACAATTACCACTTTTATCATTATTATTATTATTATACCATTTTATTATTCTTATCACTTTTATCACACTTATCAAATTTAGCACTTATGTCATTTTTCTCATATTTTTCATATTTATCATTATTTTATAATTTTTTATTTTTATCATTTTTCAAGTATGTTTCACTTTTATTATTTTTCTTACATTTTTCGCTTATTCCACTTTTATCATATTTTTCACTTAAATCATTTTTATCATATTATTCATTTTTACCACTTTTATTAACATTTGTCCTTTGTTTCAATCCAATAGAAAATTTTCAGACCAGATACATGAGAGGTAGACTCAAAAGTCTGCTACACTGAAGAGTAATCCCGAAGGACCACCCAAGCACTGCACGATACACTTAATCATTGTATCAATATCACTTAAATAGATTGTTATTGGCCTACATAGGCGAGTCGTCATGACCCACACCGCGGTAATGATGTCACTATCGCTAGCTAATTATATCATGAGCTAGATTTAACCATCAGAAAAATAACTAAGGACATTATTTTATTCCTTTAATTCAATTTCCATTAAATTCATACGTTTCATTATTTTTAGATTATTAATCACTTAATATTTTATTCATCCATATAATTATCTCACTACCATAATTTTTTCATACTTTCCATTCTAATATATATCAATATTTCATTACGAATATTCAATTAAGTTATTAAGCATCACTAAACACACTTTAATCATTATTTTTCATTTCATGCATAATAAAATCAATAATTAGAAAATATATTCAATATATCATTTAAAGATTCTCAATAAATCTAAACACACTCAAAATCATATGTTCTAATATTTCATGACTAAATTTT
Organism: Triadica sebifera; assembly: GCA_023653625.1. Classification (NCBI taxonomy): domain Eukaryota; kingdom Viridiplantae; phylum Streptophyta; class Magnoliopsida; order Malpighiales; family Euphorbiaceae; genus Triadica; species Triadica sebifera. Next base: position 9,615,707 of record CM042905.1, read on the forward strand.
CATTTAATTAGCAAAAAAAATATAATTTTTTTCGTTCTTCATTTTTTGGGCTATAATTAATTTTCATCATTAAAATTTTTCTTTCACCTTCTAATTATTCATTTTACTAATTTATATATTTATTATTCCGTATGTATCATAATATTACAATAAAATGTATTTATTCCTTAATATTCATTTTTCACATAATAAGGTCATGTTTTACAATTTCCACTAATTACTTTTTTTAATTGAAATTAACCATTATAATTCACTTTTCATAATCCCTTAATCATGTTTTAAGTATTAAATAACAATTACATGCAAAACACACAAATTTCTAAATTTCCAGAACCCTGAATCATGCTTAATTAATGGAAATAAGTAGATTATGGAATCACCAACCTTAATTTCTTGTTTTGGCCTTATTAGGCATCCGTTTCCTTAGCCTTTCCCTTGGAATCACATTCACCTTCTCTTGAATCTACCATGGCCAAAATTTTCCCTTCATTAAGCTATTATTATTTTGCTTCCTTAACTCAAGTAAACTTCATATTTATTATCTACATGCCTTAAACTACTTATTTGAACTATTAAACTAATTTAAAACTATAAATTTTACTTACTTCAAATTGGTATCCTAACTTTTCTCTTTTGATTTTTTTCCACTTTAGCCCTCCAATTGAAGATTAAAAACTTCTATTAGCTACTAGAAATACTGAAATCATTTTTGGGTGGTTGATTTTGGTGTAAAAAGTGAAGAAATTGGAAGAAATTTGAAGATATTTGGAGGAGAAATGGGAAGAGGTGAGTTCGGCCATGCTAAGTGATTTGGGGAAGAAGGAGTTGCAGAATTCTCTCTAGAGAATTTTAAAACTTAAGGGTATTTATAGTGGTTTAATTTGGGTGGGCTTGGGCCAAACAAAGCCCAACCCATTTAGGCCAAATTATGCATCATAAATTATGTTTCTCACTTTCCAACCTCAATTTTATTCCATAATTCTTAGAATATTTTTATATGTCTACCCAAAATTTTTTAACTCAATCGGAGTCTGTTTCTTGTACAGCTTGCTCAAATCGGATTGATAATTCAATTTTTGGAGTTACCGTAAAATTCATTTTTCACTGTCAAATAATTCTAAATATTATTTAGAGTCTATCGATGACTTAAAATAAATTTTTGGATGTTTTTTCCTATTTTTCATAGCCCGGTTAAAGTACGGTCAACCAACTATTTAATTAAATTCGGTCATTTTTTTCTTAGTTTTGACTTTTGAGAACTTATTTGACCTCATTTTCACTTCAAATTTTACCTTCGGACTAGTCATAACTTATATTTTTTGATGATCAAATGAAATATTTGTCACCCACGGGTGTATTTTACCCTCAGACTAGTCATAACTTATCTCATAAACTACAGTTTACGACTAACCTAGTATTTGGGCCATTACATAGTGATTGCTCATTTGTTATTATATTGAAATATTTTAATGATGTTTTATATTTTTAATAAGTTGTCATGACCATAATGCATTAAAGTTTTTAAATTATGGTGTTTTGAATCATGTGCATCAAAGCATCCTTTTGTGTAATTGGATTTAATCTTAATTACATCAAAGGATGTTACGTTTAGTGGTATCATAACCTTGTTTAGATGGTTTTGAACCTAAGTGGGAAGGGTTGTATCACGTGTACGAGTGTTATCTTGTATGATTATGATGTGTGCTATTCTATAGCAATGTGTAGGCTAAGGAGTGAGTATGCAGATCAAACAATATGACATGGCTAAGAGTAACAGTCCTCCGAACATAGAGGCTTAGAATCAACCAAGTCAAGCTCGTGTGTAAGGGTCTGCTGGCACACATCCTCTATAACAACTAATGGTTGGTCAGGCGGATTAGGCTCAAAATCCTCTGATGCATAATCTTGTTGCCCTACTGCAATGGTTGGTATAGGTTATGCCGCCGTAACCTCCACCACCTCCTCTTCCACCACCGAGGCAGAGATTATCAATTTGCAGGTTTTGTAATTATGGGGCCACCAATTTCATGAGCAAGAGGGATGATGATCCCGAGGCTGCAGAGTATCGGTTGGAAAAGACTAAAAGGGTCTTCGAGGAGCTTGAGTGTGCCGAAGAGCACAAGATTACAATTGATGGAAGTCTATTCTTTAGAAGCCTCATACTGCAAAGCCGCTTGTATTGTTTTTTTGTGGTTGAATTCAAGATATAGTATGTACCGATAGTGTACATTGATGAGAAGAAGAGAGAGTTCCTACATCTATGGCAAGGGAACATGATTGTGGCAGTTTATGAGAAAGAGTTTACTAGACTGAGCAGATATGCATATGGCATTATAGGGGATGAGGTAGACAAATGTCGTTGATTTGAGGATGGTTAGAGAGATGAAATCAGGATTCATGTATTTTCACTCCAGTTGGAGGACTTTTCAAAGTTGGTGTCTGTTACCATCAGTATTGAGAAGAGGATTCAGTTGAAGAGACCAGAGGAGGCATCCAGGAAAAACCTCAGAGGGTCAGCATACAGTGTTGCACAGTCATTAAGCAAGAAGGCTTGCACCAATTCTGGACCCTTTCAATCTAGAAGATAGGGACAGGGTCAGGGTTAGGGTACACCAGATAGGTACTATCATCATGACTCATTTCTATAGCTTTTAAAACCATATATGGTCACTATGAGTTTTTGGTTAAGCCCTTTGGGTTGACCAATGCTTTAGCAGCTTTTATAAATCTAATGAACTGGATCTTCAGACCATTTCTGGACCAGTTTTGTTATGGTTTTCATAGATGATATCTTAATATATTTGAGAAGCAAGAATGAACATGAGTGGCACTTAAGAATAATCTTGTAGACTCTTAAAGAGCAAAAGCTATATGCTAAGCTCTCTAACTATGAGTTTTGGCTAGATGAGATTGCATTTCTTAGACATGTGATATTAGTTGACGAGATTAGGAATTTTTGGATTGGAAAATGCTGCAAAATATGACCAAAATGAGGAGTTTTCTCAACTTGGCATGATACTACAGAAGGTTCATCAAGGTGTTTTCTATGATAGCTTCTCTATTGACTATGTTGTTGTAAAACGATATCAAATTCCAATGGACAGCAAAGTGCTAGAATAGTTTCAAATCTCTTAAAAATCTTTTGAGATAAGCTCCAGTGTTGACACAACCAATTCCAAATTGGGAATATATTATTTACAGTGATTCATCACACAACGAATTGGGTGCGTGTTAATGAAGGAAGGGAAAGCTATCAATTATGCATCCATGCAGTTGAAGCCTTATAGAAAGAATTATCCGATGCACAATTTCGAGTTGGCAGCTATAGTCTTTGCATTGAAGATTTGGCATCATTATTTATATGGAGAGAAGTGCTACATTTTCACAGATCACAAGAGTTTTAAGTACCATCCTACACAAAGGGAGTTGAAGTTCAGATAGAAAAGATGGTTAGATTTGATTAAGGATTACAACTGTGTAATTGATTATCATCCAAGAAATTCCAATGTGGTGGCCGATGCGGTCAGTAGGAATACATTGGCAGAGTTGCATATCCGACCAACCTTAGATTAAAACATTAGATAGCACAAAAGTTTAATGGCAAGATAATAGAACTGGTTGAGTTGGTCTCTAAGGGGGAGAGATCGAGTTTTATGATTGGGTCAGATGGAAGTTTGCACTACCATAACAGAGTATGTGTGCCAAACATTTCCAAGTTAAGACAGAAGATCTTGAGAGAGGCTCATGAGATGAAATTTGAAATGCACCCCAGAAGCAATAAAATATATCAGAATCTAAAAAAGAAGTATTGGTGGACAGGAATAAAGAAAGACATCACAGAGTTCACAACTAGGTGTTTTACATGTTAGCAGGTGAAAGCCGAACATTAAGTACCTTCAGGGTTGTTGCAGCAGATCATAATTCCAGAGTGGAAATAGGAGAGAATCACTATGGATTTTTTAATTGGTTTGCCTTTGACATTGAGAAGTATGATTTCGTTTGGATGATCGTGGATAGGTTAACAAATGTCGACTCACTTTTTACCTATTCGAAGAGACTATCCATTGAACAAGTTGGCAGAACTTTATATGAATGAGATATTACGTCTTCATAGAGTTCTAGTCTTTATCATTTTGAATCAAGATCCATGGTTAACATTTTAGTTTTGGGGTACTTTACAACGAGGTTTAGGTACCAAACTTAACTTCAGCATGACTTTCCATTCTCAGACAGAGGGTCAATCAGAGAGAGTTATTCAGTTCTTGGAAGATATGATAAGATGTTGTGTGATTAAGTTTGAGGGAAATTGGGATAGATATCTACCATTAATGGAGTTTGCCTACAACAACAGTTATCAGTCTAGTATCTAGATGGCTCCCTATGAGGCACTTTATGGTAGAAAGTATCAGAAACCATTGTGTTGGACTGAACTTAGTCAGAGAAAGTTAGTGGACCCATATATGGTACAAGAGACAAAATAGAAAGTGAAGATCATTAGAGATCAACTAAAAGCAGTTTCCAACAAATAAAAATCCTATGCGGACCTTAAGAGAAAGGATTTGAAGTACTTAGTGGGAGACAAGGTGATTCTCAAGGTATCTCCATGGAAAACGTTTCTTAGATTTGGGAAAAAAAGGCAAGTTGAGCCCTAGGTTCATTGGACCTTATGAGATTCTAGAGAGGATCGAATCAATAGGATACAAACCCGCTTTGCCCCCACAATTGAGTAGGATACATAATGTCTTCCATGTATCCATGTTGAGAGGTATCAGTCAAATCCTTCTCACATCATCATAGCTGAGAGATAGACTTAAGATCATATTTGACTTACGAAGAGGAATTAGTTGAGATCTTAGCTTAAGAGGTTAAGGAGCTCGGGAAAAAACGAGTACCACTAGTGAAAGTTTTATGGAAGAGCCACACCATTTATAAAGTGACCTAGGAAAGAAAGGAAATAATGAGGACACAATATCCTCAGTTGTTCCGAGACGTCTTGACAAGTAATATAGGGGACGAAATATCCTAAGGGGCAGAGATATGTAACACCCCTAATTAGGGCCTATAAGTTATATACTTGGTTAGTGAAAGTTTGGGTTAAGTGAAGTTTTAGAAGTTTAAGAGTTGCTAAAATCATATGTTTTATGCCCATATCAATAGGTGTCATGACCGTGAATATCAGTTATTAGTTAACAGGTGCGATGAGATTTTTTACGACCTGAAGAAGTGGTTCATGCCTGTGAAAGATGAGTCACGACCGTAAAACCTGGACAGTATGAGCAGGCGAGGCAGCCACATTTATCTTTCTACCATTCCTTTAAATCCATTTCCACTCTCTGTTAACCAACCTAACACGCCATTTGCATCTTATTCTTCCTCTAGACCCTTTCTTCATCCATTGTTGTAGCTTAGAGAGACCTTGTTTCAATAGATAAAGTGAGATAGAATAGTGAGCTTTGAAGGAAGAACTCGATTTTCATGTTTCTGAGTTTTGGTTCAAGTTGTAGAGGCTAAGAGAATATTTTTCATCTTGCTAGAAGCTGGTGAAGAAGTTGGGAGTCTGTCTCAAAGGAGAGGGCAAGCTTAAAGAATTCAATCTTTAGCTAATCTCCACCGTAGGTGTAAGGTTTGTACAAAACAACCTCTCAAGCTTTAATCTTACATTTGTACTTCCGTGTGACTTGAATGCATGTCAGTATGATTGTTGGTTAATAAAATATATGATATTTGGGGTTGATATGCATGATGAGAGTTTTTATGTTAAATGATTGTTTTGAGATGTTAGAGTAATTATTTTGGTTAACATAAATGATTAGAGAGTATATGGTTATGATAAATGGTTAAAATGCATGTTGTGTATTGATAGGATGACTAACCTTGGTCAACCACAAAGAATATTGCATGTGAGAGAGGTATGAAATGTAATGGTCTATTTTCCAAAAAAAATTTCAGCTTCACAGTCGTGAACAGTGGGTTCGCAGGCGTGAAAGTCGTGAAAATGGACATTCTGCTAAAGTAGAACCGTTCATGGGCAACTCCAAAGTTGGATTCACGATGTGGTATTTATAAGTATACATACTTTGTATTTTTCTAAAGGTCATGTAATTTTATAACTATCCGTTTTGTTTACACTTGGGGCTAGTGATTGCCTGTTTGTTATTATATTGAAATCTTTTAATGATTTTTATATTTTTAATAAGATATCATGGCCATGATGCATTAAAAATTTTAAATTATGGTGTTTTGAATCATGTTCATCGTAGCATCCTTTAGTGTAATTGAGTTTAATCTTAATTATATCAAAGGGTGTTACAATCAGTCTTGGGGTGACTGAAGTCGTGACATCTTCTACCCGAAATGGGTAGTTTCGAGTTAATGATTCATGACTGTGAACCCTATATGAGCATGAATATGGGTTTTCTAGCAATTCAACCATAAAACAATGCATTTAATGAACAACGGATAAAAGCCTCTAATGGTTGTCTAATGACAACCTCTTCTTATCAACACTCTCAACAATTCATGCATTTATCATGTTATAACATCAATTAAACCTCCAATAGTATATAAACATCACAATTAAACACTTCATCACTCAAATTTTACCTTCTCATATTTATATATTAATCCAACAATCACTTATGATTCCATATGCATTTATACATCTTTCAACCATCATAATCATCATCATTAAAACTCATCCATTATAACATTTCTTATTACTAGCTCTTAATGTACATTTATTACATATATCAACTCAAGCATCATTAATGCTCATTATGCATATATATAACATTTGCACTATTCTTTTTCAATTCTCTTATTATCATGACATTAATTACTTCATTCAAACTCACTATGAACAAGAGTTAATATTCATATCATGATATCATAAGTGTCAACATTCTATCTTATAGTTCATCGTACCCAAAACTAACATTTGTGACATACATAACATATATGACCTATAGCCAATTATCTCATACATTTAGAAGTTCCATTTCATAATTAACACGTATTTATATCACATCTAGAATTTGGATGCATTCATATGTACATACCTCAATGGAGCCTCAGGACTCAACCTTAACTCAAGCTTGTCTCTCTCTTTAGTGGTCTTCCTCACCCTTTTTTGGAACTCCTAATACATAGAAATACTACCTTTAACATCCTTAAGCCATAAACATGAATATAAAACTATTAAATACCAAACTCTAACTTAAAAATTTCAATCTTACACTTTTATCAAATAATCCCTTTCAAGGTCATACCTTAACTTGTTATTAAGCTTCCAAGGGAAGTTTTAGCCCTCAAACTCAAACTTGAACTGAAACCCTAACCCATTTGAAAATGAGTCTCTACCCAAAATCGGAATGATATGAAAAAGGCATAAAACATGTAGAAGAAAAAAGGGAAAATATGATTTCTTATCGAAATTGAGAGGAACACCATGTAGACTAGGGTTTTCGAACTCCCCTTCACTTATAGGTTTGGCCTCTCAAGAACAATCTTCCTCTACCCATAATCTCTAATGAGCTTGGTTAAATCTTGTTCTTTGATTTATAATCTTGTATTTTTGAGCTAGGAATCAAAGGGAATTGATGAAAGAATGTTTCTAATGTGAGAACATAGGAATGAATACTAGGATTTTCAAAAAAAGTCATGAAGAAAGAGATATGAATGGATGAATTCTTTTTATATTGAGCGACATTCACAGGTATGACAATGATTGTCATGACTGTGAATCTGCTTGAATCCATAATTTTATTTTGCGACGGTTCACGATTGTGAAGACCTCATCACGAGCATGAACCTGATGACATGACTTTGAATGTGGTTATGTACATACCTTGACCAAAAAGGAGCCTCAAGAACACCATTCAAGGTTCTTTTAAGTTCTTTCTCTTTCTTGAGAGGGAGCTTCCTCACCAATAATAGATCTGAACACATAAATACAACAAAAATCACATTATAACTAAGATTTCCTAATGGTTCCATCTTTTCCTACTCAACATACATCAAAAGAAGGGTTTTTCTAACCCAAACCCTATCTTCATCATACCCAAACTCAAACCCAAGAAAACAAAATAATAAAATGGAGATTAAGAGGGAGAAAGAAACTACTTATTCAAAATTATAAGTTATGGAGCCCAGGGTTTCAAATTTCTAGCTTAAAACCCCACTATTCCTTCTCCTCTAGCCATTCCCTTAGAAAAATTCTCTCTTCTCTTTGATTTTCTCACAAGATTCATTGTTTTTCACTTGATTTTAGTGGATTTTCAGTGATAGGATGAGTGGAATGGGGTCTAATCGCTTGAGGGGGTAAAAGGATTAAGGTTTGTTCTATAAAAAATGAGGAAGCCAAAGGGTATTTCTATTTTATACCCCATGATTCATGGCTGTGACTTGTGATTCACAGGCGTGAATCACCTATAGTCTCATTTTTTTATTATTTCTTTGGTTTTATCTCCCTAATGCATCAACCCATATGCCCACTTGCTTGTTAATTATCAACCACATAACCGTATTAAGATCTAGACCCTATGTTACGAGCATAACAGTTCTTTTTCCTTGAGAAAATTTTGTCCTTGAAATTTTACCAATTGTCCAACCGAAAACAATTGCGGATTTTTAGTCTGCATAATTGTTTCACTCTACCAAGTGGCTTCTTCCATAGAATGATTCTCCATAGCACTTTTACCAAGGGTACTCTTTTTGTTTCTCAACTTTTCACTTCCTGTGTTAAAACTTCCATAAGCTTTTGCTCATTAGTCAAGTCAGGTCACATCTTAATGGATTCCTTCGAGATAAAAGATGCAGGGTCTGACCTATATCTTTGAAGCATGATGACATGAAAAATATTGTGAATCTTTGCCAACTTTGGTGATAAAATGAGCCTATATACAACTAGCCCAACTAGCCCAACTAGCCCATCCCTCTCTAGAATCTCATACGGTCCAATGAACCTGGGACTTATCTTTCCTTTATTGCTAAAGTGAAGAATCTTTTTCCACGGAGATACATTAAGGAAAACTTTATCACCTACATTATACTCGATATCCTTTTTCTTCAAATTTGTATAGGACTTTTGTTAGTCTGATGCGGCCTTTAACCTATCCCTAATAATTTTGAAATTTTCCTCTGTACCTTGCACTAATTTATGGTAGATTTCACTACCACTTCCTACCATAAATTGCCTCGTATGGTTTCATGCCAATGTTGGACTGGTGGTTGTTGTTATAAGCGAACTCCATAAAAGGTAAGTGTTTTTCCCAATTTCCCTCAAACTCAATATCACAATATCTCATCATGTCCTCCAGAATGTGGATAACCCTCTCTAATTGACCATATATCTGAGGATAAAAGGTCATATTAAAATTAAGTCTGATAACCAAAGCTTTATGTATACTACCCCAAATTTATGATATAAACTTGGGATCTTTATTTGATATGATAGAAAGGGGGGCACCTCGTGCAACCTAAATATCTCACTCACATATAGCTCTACCAGTTTGCCTAGAGGATAATCTCTCTAGGTTGATAGAAAGTGAGCCAATTAGTTAACCAGTCCACAATAACCCACACTGCATCATGTTTCCTAAGAGTCAACAATAACCCAATTACAAAATTTGTAGTAATCATTTCCCATTTCCACTTTGGAATGATAGTCGGCTATAACAAATCTAAAGGTACTTGATGTTTTATCTTAACATGTTGGCAGAGGTTAGGCATCTAGTAGTGAAATCTACTATATCTTTCTTCATTCCCGACCACCAATATCTTTCCTTTAAATCCTGATACATCTTGTTACTTCTCGAATGCATGGTGTAATTAGAGTGATGGACCTCTCTTATGATTCTTTATCTCAACTCTTTCACATACAACCTATCTTGGATGTATAAGCTTCCATCTGTATCAACTTTGAAATATGGTCTTTCTACCCTAAAATTCAATTCCATAATCTTTATCAACTTTGGATCCTATTTTTGAGCATCCTTCACCATTTGATTTAATGTAGACTAAATATGAAATTCGGCCAAAGACTTCCTACTCAGTGCATCTGCTACCACATTAGCCTTATATGGATGATAATTAATGATACAATTATAATCAATTATCAATTCTAACCATCTCATTTGCCTAAGATTCAACTCTCTTTGTGTACAGAGATATTTCAGGCTTTTTTGTCTATGAAAATGTAACATTTCTCTCCATAAAGCAAATGACACCATATTTTCAAAACAAACACAAATGTTGTTGGTTCTAAATAATAGGTAAGATAATGATTTTCACATGGTTTAAGTTGCCTAACAACATAAGCCGCTACATTTTCTTTTCTTCCTTTACCACATACTCGGATCTCTCCCTATTAGGTTTAGATTTGTATTTTTTTTCTTATAAATCTAACGCATATCCCTTTTTGGTTCTCTATGTACTCACTATGTATACACATCTGTTTTACCTTGTCACACCAGTAGGTTACAATTTGTTTGTATTCTTAGGTCGATCATCATTGATTTCTTTGATTCATGGTAGACTCTTTTTATGGAAGAAAAACCTTATCTACCTATGTTAGCATAGTTGTAGCATTTATACTCATATCTCGATGGCAACAATTCATCTTCATTATTATCTCATTAGCTATGAACCCCCAATCTGATACTGCATATTTTAACTTCTGAAGCTACATCTCTATCTTTCAACTCATTAGGAAACAATTTTTGCTTCCACTGTAAAAATGACAATGAATCTTCAAAAAGATCTTTCATCACTAATTGTACCATCTCCGAGTCTAGAAGATTTTGTGATTAACTTTGTTTTATCCACACCAGCTATTATCCCATATTATGAGAACTGTCCAATTGTCAATAGTGTACTTATACTATATCAACATCCAAACGTGTTAACTGAAGCCCCTATTTTCATCTTGGTTTATAAACATTTATGTACCCTTTTTCATCCATCGTATTGTGTTCTAGAAAGATTTACAAGTTTAACTTCGCTCTCTATCTCTTTATGATTGCTCATGGTCTTTTGATTCAAGATTTTGTGTTATTAACGGTCGTCACCTTTTAACTAAGACAAGCATGTGAAACAGAATTCTGTTAACAGCTAATCCTAACTACTCTTAAAGTTATGCTACCAGTCCCTTCAATCTAGTCATAGACATTTGTATTGAAAAATTCGAACTAGCTCCACTTCGAAATAAACTTATACCGAATTAAATGTCTTTATCTAGTGTACCTTGACAAGACATCTGTAGCACATTGTCCATCTTCTCTTTTATTAGCATTTCTCTTCACATCAATTTTTTCTTTTAAATCTTTGTTTAGTAATATATATATATATATATATATATATATATATATATATATGCATGCTCGGTCAGTTTTGACTTATATTTTATAATCTAAGATTCTTAATGTGATACTTTATCTCTCTTATCATCAAACAATTTGAGTCATTATATCATTGCAAATATTTTTCTACACTTTTGGATGGAATCGAGATCCATTACTGAATCTTAGGTTGCTACAATATGAACCATCATATAAATTGTCACCTCTTTATTTCTTTACCCTTAAACTCACTTGTTGTCTGACCGGCTTCCCTTTCCAGTAGTAAAGATTTTATTGCTCTAGGCCTTTTGATATTCTATCCTAACCATTCAACTCATTAATTTAGGATATGTATCTAAGGATAATCATCTCATTCCACCTCTCATCGTGTCTCCAACATCGATGTGTTTCATTGTTAACAACTTTTGCATCCCTTTTATCAAGCTTAACAACTTTGAATCTAACATCAATAATGTATACTTTTTTATCTTCATATTAAGTTTTCTACCTTCCGTTGTCAGCATAATTCTTATTGTTCCAATCCATTATGCAACTCAACTTCCAAACATCTATAAAGGTGGAGTATCCATTCCGAATTTAGTAACATAATCCTTCATATGCCACACCATATTTCTGATACCCGTAAACTATGCTCTTTTATTTTGCTCGAATGGGCACTAAGGTTTTTAATATAGATGAAACTATTATTATCTATTACTCATCGGTACTCATTTAATGCCTTCGCAACATTATAGCTTAGGGATCCACCCTTGCAACTTACCAGATTGTAATGTGGATGAAGCAACCTGGTTTATGTTTCGAAAAGGTCCATTTACTATCACCTAAGTTGTAACTAAAGCCACCATATCGATCTTAAAATGCATTATAGTTGTACAAGTATATAAATATTCTTATTAACACCAGCTTAACTTCTATAGTTTCAAGATCTCATAATCGACTAAGTCGTTACCCTCAACCTACTTTCACATAAACTTTCTAGTTCGACATTTCATCTCCAATGGAGCTGACCTGAGCATTAACCTAGGCCTCTTAGTACTGAATCCCATTAATGGCATGCCATTTATCATAACTCTAGTCCTAGTCAGAGTGTGAGGTATAATTGATCTCACCTTTTATTTTCAAATTACATATATGATCATAGACACAAAATCATTTTGTTTCAACTTCCATGTATGAGCATATACACAAAATCATTCTCTTTACAATTAAATCTCAGATGTGTTCCATACTCATTAGAATTAATCATGATTGATTTAAGCAAAAGTTCTAAAAAATTAATATGCAGATGGTTCATGACCGTGAAAAACCCTTTCACGGCCGTGAAAGACCATTTCACGACTTCCAAACCCAGTAGTAAAATAGTCTGTGAATGGTTTTATTCGCCAATAAATTAAGTAACCAGATGATTCATGCATGTAAATGTTTGGTTCATAGTCATGAAACCTAGAAATTCAGTAAAATCATGTCTAAAATACAATATTTACCATTTCATGTGAAAATTCTGAGGTTTACCAATGTAAAACACATTATCAACATTTTTTCAAGCACATATCCTTCCAATTAACAAACCAATCATACAATTTCATACAATAAGAGTATATTCAACATCTTAATAGACTAAATTACCTCTTAATTCATTATCAGACCAATACATGATCCTTCATAGTATTCCTCATTTCTAAATGCAACCTATCAACCCATGCATGTCATCATCTAAAATGTCAACCTTTCCACATACCAATATCCATTTAACATATACCAAAGTAGCATTCAATACACTATTATGCACTTATAGAATACCTAACCTCATCAATGCATCATTTATTACCAAAACATGACACATTTCATATCCATATGCATTAATTCATCTCAACAATCATACATATAAACAATTAAAACACACAAATATATCAAAGATACTTTGAATGTGTACCTTCTAGGAGCATGAGATTTCTTCCTAGTACCTTTTGATGAACCGGCTTCCATCTTGACTAAAAGAATGAAACTTTTGAAGAGAGGAAAATTTTGACAGAAATTTGTGAGGAAACCCTAAGGAAAGATTATTTGTGATGATGGAATGGGTTTTTGAAGGTATTTATAGATGAGATTTGTGACTAAGGGGTCAGAATCTTTAAAATGACATTGAATGTTGATAAATGAGAGAAGTTGCAAGAAGTTGTAGAGTTGAAATGTGAAAAATAACCGGTAGAAACGTTATATAGCCGACCTCTTCACAGGCGTGAAAAACGTAGTCACGGACGTGAAGTGTCATGTTCACGGTTTGCTGAAGGGGTGCTTTACCCATGAATAAAGGCGTGAAATAGATCACGATCGTGACATTTGAAGGTCACAGGTGTGAATGTTGAACTATCACAGTGGTGAAAATTAGTCACGGGCGTGAAGTGTTGAATTTCACTACTTATGACCGTGAAACAAAGAGTGACACACAACGTAAACGCTTCTGTAAGTTTTTGTGTGGAAATGTTTACGGTCATGAAAATGCGTCACTGGCATGAACGAAGCATTTCACAGGGGTGAATGAAGTCGTGAAACATAGGCTTCACCACTTTAAGCCATGAACCATGTCGTGAATCAAGTCGTGAAAGCTATTGGTTCTTTTGGCTATTTAGTTCACGGGCGTGAATTGCCTAAAATTCTCATTAAATAAAATTAAGTCCTAAACAAGAATAAAACATTTCTATGAAGATTCTATCCTTTATAACATAAATTTCCATCAAATTAACTACCTTATGTCTAGTAAGATGAGACAAAAACAAGATTATCAATTAAGGTTTGGCAATTTGGCAATCACAAAGTTAATCCATCAATCATACCAAGTTCTCTTCTTATGAAATTAAATCTTTCCTCATTTAGAGACTTAGTGAAGATATCTGCCAATTGATTGTCTGTGCTTATAAATTCCAATGCAACATCTCCATATTGAACATGATCTCTAATAAAATGGTTTCTAATATCAATATGCTTACTTCTAGAATGTTGAATAGGATTCTTAGAGAGATTTATTGCACTTGTATTGTCACATCTAATAGGCATATGGTTCATACTATGACCATAATCCTTAAGTTGTTGTTTCATCTAAAGTATTTGTGTACAACAACATCCTATTGCTACATACTCTGCTTTAGCAGAAGAAAGAGCAACAAAAACTTGTTTCTTGCTAAACTAAGAAACTAAGCACTATCCAATAAAGTGACAAGTACCTGAAGTACTTTTTGTATCTAAAATACTACTAGCATAATCAACATCTGAATATCCTACAATGTAAAAGGATGAATTTCTAGGATACCATAAACCTAGATGCAATGAGCCATGTAAGTATCTTAGAATTCTTTTTACTGCATTTAAATGAGACTCTTTTGGACATGATTGAAATCGTGAACATAAGCATACACTATACATTATGTCGGGTCTAGAAGCAGTAAGATATAAAAGTGATCCGATCATACCTCTATATAGCTTTTCATTTATGCTCTTACCCTTTTCATCCTTATCCAATTTTGTTGATGTGCTCATTAGAGTCTTGGCATTCTTGCATCCTTCCATTCCAAACTTCTTAAGTAAGTCTTTGGCATATTTGGATTGGTTGATGAATATGCCCTCATTGCCTTATTTTATTTGTAGACCAAGGAAATATTTAAGCTCACCCATCATGCTCATTTCGAATTCCCTAGTCATACACTTAGCAAATTCTTGACAAAGCAATTCATTAGTAGACCCAAATATGATATCATCAACATAAATTTGAACAATTAGAATATAATGCTTATGCTTTTTAATGAATAATGTAGTATCAAGATTCCCCTTTGTAAAGTTATTTTCTAAAAGAAAAGAACTTAGTCTTTCATACCAAGCTCTTGGAGCTTGTTTCAAACCATATAAAGCTTTTGAAAGTTTAAAAACATGATTAGGCAAATCATAGCTTTCAAAACCTGGTGGTTGTTCTACATAAACTTATTCTTCTATATAACCATTTAAGAAGACACTTTTCACATCCATTTGAAAGAGTTTGAAATTCATATGGCATGCATATGCTAAAAGTATTCTTATGGCTTCTAATATAGCTACAGGAGCATAAGCCTCATCATAATCTATTCCTTCCTCCTGATTATATCCTTTTGCAACCAATCTAGCCTTATTCCTAGTTATTGAATCTTGTTCATCTAGTTTATTTCTAAACACCCATTTACTACCAATAATTTGATGATCCTTGGGTCTAGGTACTAAGGTCCATACCTTAATTCTCTCAAATTGGTTGAGTTCCTCTTGCATTGCAATCACCCAACTTTCATCATTAAGAGCCTTATTAACATTTGTAGGCTCAATTTGAGAAAGAAAAGCAAGGTCAGAGGCTAAATATTTGAAATGAGATCTAGTACTTACTCCCCTTGAAGGATCACCAATGATTTGCTCTTTGGGGTGATCTTTTGTCAATCTCCATTCCTTTGGGAGCTCTTGCCTGTTTTCTTCTTGAGCTTGAGGTAGAGAATCATCATGATGTGAATCTTCTTGATCATTTTTTTTCCATTTTCAAGATCAAGTCTTTCCATGATACCTACAACATCATCAAGAACACTACCTTTCATAAGATCAAGTCTACTAGATTCATTAAAAAAAACAAGCATAGATTCTTCAACAGTTAATGACCTTTTATTAAATACTCTATATGCTTTGCTGGTTGTAGAGTATCCTAAAAATATACCTTCATCAGATTTAGAGGCAAATTTTCCAAGGTTGTCCTTGGTATTCAATATGAAGCACTTGCATCCAAATACTCTAAAGTATGATATCAAGGGCTTTCTTCCATTCCATAGCTCAAATGAGGTTTTTTTTAAAATAGGTCTTTTGAAAACTCGATTTGAAATATAACAAGCAGTATTTGTTGCTTCTGCCCAAAAGTAAGTTAGTAGACCATACTCATTGAGCATTGTTCTAGCCATTTCAATTAAAGTTCAATTTTTCTTTTCAACTACCCCATTTTGTTGAGGTGTCCTAGGAGATGAAAAATTCTGCGAAATGTCATGTTCAAGGAAAAAATTTTCAAAGTTTTCATTTTCTAATTCTTTACCATGGTCACTTCTTATTTTTGAAATGCAATATCCTTTTTCATTTTGAACTCTTTTAGCAAAGTTTTTGAAATTTTCAAAAGCATCACTCTTTTGAGCTAAGAAAATTACCCAAGTAAATCTAGAGTAATCATCTACGATGACAAAGGCATAATATTTACCTCCTAAGCTTGCAATTCTAGTAGGTCCAAATAAATCTAAATGCAGGAGTTGTAGAGGTTTTGAGGTACTTACTATGTTTTTGGCTTTGAAGGATGACTTGTGTTGCTTCCCTCTTTGGCAAGGTTCACATGTCTTATCTTTTTCAAATTTGACTTTTGGCAGTCCCTTTACTAGTTCTCATGTGTTGAGGCTTTGAATTAAGTCCATATTCGCATGACCAAGCCTTATATGCCATAGCCAATATTCATCACTAGTAGACACAAGACACTTAGAGGAATGGTTAGATATTTTGTGTAAGTCTATTATGTATGTGTTGACATCTCTATTTTCTTTAAATATCTCTTGACCATCAATAGAGGTTACAAGACATTCATTGGAAGTAAAGGTTACCTTGCTTCCTTTATTACATAATTGACTAACACTCAACAAGTTATGTTTCAAGTCATCAACAAGTAAGACATTTTTAATAAAAGTAGTACCATTAATACCAATAGAACCAATGCCAATTACCTTACCCTTAGCATTGTTTCCAAAGATAACTTTACCTCCATCAATACTTTTGATTTCATTGAAGAGTTCTTTGTCTCCTGTCATATGCCTTGAGCATCCACTGTCTACTAGCCAAGCATTTTTGTTTATTGAGGACTTGAGGCATACCTATAGAATCACAATTCAAGTATGATTTTTAGGAACCCAAATGAGCTTGGGTCCTTGGGGGTTAGCACATGAAGGTTCCCAATGAGCCTTCCTTATCCAACAATATTTATTTATGTGACCCATTTTCATACAATAATTACATTGTTTAGGTCTAAAATTGCTTTTTGCTCTTACAATGTATTTGAATGCCATAATTCTATTAGACTGAGTTTGAGAACAATGGCATGCACAATCATGATTAATTGGTGCTTTTCTAGATGCATGCTTTTTATACATAAAGGCATGATTATTCTTTTTATGTATAGAAGGTTTAGTGTTCTTATTCTTTGGTGTTGTTCCAGCAAGTGTGGAGATGTGAGGTTCACTTGACTTGACAAAAATAGTTTTATGAGAGGATGATGATGTGTCCTTAAATCCTAGACCATGTCTAATTAAAGGTGGTCTTTGAGACACAATGAGAGTATCTAAACTCTCTTTTCCTTTGTGAAATTTTGAAATAGAATTTCTAAGTTCTTCAACTTTATTTTTTAAAGTATTATTCTCTTTAAGGAAGGATTTAGTTGAGGGTCTTGATGAGTATTCATCTAATGATTTTTGAAGAGATTCATTAGATGATTTAAGCTTAATGTTCTCCTTTTCTAAGGCATCCATTTTATTTTTTAAATTAGAGTTGTTATTCTTATATGTACTGAATTTACTCCTATATTTCTCTAGTTCTAGATTTAATTCTTCTATAAGGCTTTGCTCATCATCATCATCATCACTATCACTATTACTATCATTATCACAACTATCATTTTTGAAAAAGTATGAGTGTAGTGATCTTACCTTATCCGATACGTGATCCTCAATATCCATGAAGCATAGGTTGACCTCTTCACTTTCATTGTCATCTTTTTTACTTGAAGAGCTTTCATCATCCCATGTGACTTTGTGACCTTTCTCCCCATTGTCTCTTTGGTATTTGCTCTTATGCTTCTTGAGCCTTGGATATTCTGGTTTAATATGCCATTTCTTTCTACATTCATAGCACTTTACCTCTTCTTTACTTCTTTGTGCATCATTTGAAGTCTATTTGAGGTTTCTTTGCCTGAATTTTCTGGAGTTGCTCATTTTCTTCTCAATAATTCTTTTCAGCCTTTTTGAAAGCATAACAATGTCCTCATTCTCATCATCACTCATTTCTCCATCATCTTCACTTTCTTCTTGTGATTTTGAAGTAGAGGCTTTTAGTGCAAGAGGCTTTCTTTTTTCTGGCTCTGCTTCAAGCTTTCTATCTCTTTTTACTGCCATTTCATGTGTGAGAAGTTTGCCAATAAGCACATCAGTATTCATGATGCTCATGTCTTCATTTGCTTCTTCTATACTGGTAACCCTTGAACTGTAATCTTTGAGAGGAAGACTTCTCAGGATTTTTTTATATACATCTTCCAAGCTCAGATGCTTCCCAAGTTTCCTCATTCCATTTATGATATCTAGAAGACGGTTGGTCATGTCAGTGATTGACTCATTGGATTTCATCTTGAAAAGCTTATATTCTGAGGTGAGAAGTTGAATCCTTTTGGATTTAACTTGCTCGTTCCTTCATGATAGTTTTCCAATATTTTCCATATGTTGTAGGCTGTTGGGCAATGTTGTATTCTGCCACATTTTTCAATTGATAATGAGCTTGAGAGAATTGTCACTGCCTTCTTGTTTTTTAAGTTTGTTATTCTTTGAGGCTCTGTCCAATCATCTCTTGTTAAGATTTCTTCTTCGCCATTAGCTCTTCTTCTGGTGGTGTCCATTCTTTTCGAACACTATCCCAGACTTCAATTCCTTCACTATCTAGATATGTCTCCATCTGAAACTTCCAATGGGCATAATTTGCTCCATCGAAGTAAGGCTTAGGACTTTGGAATCCTTCATTACCCATATCTTGATCTTTACCAGCGCAGTTTAGGCTTCGATGCTAGACTAAGCTCTGATACCAATTGTTGCCCAGATATTGAGCCAAGAATGGGGGTTGAATTGGATATTAAAATTTTAACTTTTAAGTGCGGAAAAGAAAAGTTAAGTTTAATAGGGATAAAGAAATTTGACACAAGGATGCTTATAGAGGTTCGGGTGTTAACAAACCCTACTCCTATCCCCAATCTCAATTGGGAGTTTCACTAACACACTAAGTGTTACAATAGAGTTTTACAAGCTCACTCCCAACTATGGTATTTCTAACAATGGCTCACACCTAACCCATAAATCCCTTGTGTTTTGATGGCTCACACAATAACCAATTCCTTGTGTTTTACAAGCTCACACAAACAAACTTTACCTTGCATTTTACAGGCTCACACAAACAACCTTTCTTTGTGTTTTAGAGGCTCACACAACTAACCCTTACAAGTGTTCTACTCTTAACCCAGAAATACCCAAAACTCACTTGAGTAAATGATTACAGAGAGAAACACTTACAAATCTAATTTGCTCAATAAATGATGAGCAAAAACTTTTTTACAGAGAATAAATATCAAATGCACAAAATGGCTTACAATAAGGTTTTGATTCAAAATATTTTCAATTCTCTTGTTGTTTTGTTCTCCTTGTTCACTCTCTTGTTCTGGATGCATAAATGACTTGCATTTATACTTCCATAGCAAATTATAGCTGTTAGAATGCATTTAATATGAAACTAGCCGTTGCACCAACCCTAATAATCGCGCCTGACATTTTTCTCTTTTATCTTTCACGGGCGTGACTCTGTGTGTCACGGTCGTGACTATTCTTCCAAGTCGTGACTTAAGTGGTGACCTTGGCCGTGAAGCATTCTGGATGGTTTTGAAATGTTTGTTCACGGGTGTGACATTTTATCTTCATGGGCGTGACAACCTTCCAAGCCGTGGTCCAAATGGTGACTTTGGTCGTGAAGCTCTCTGGAAGAATTTGTCATATCTTATTCACGGGCGTGACTGAAATGTTCATTCACGGTTTCTATCTTCCTTCATGGTCGTGAAGTTTAAATGTTGGTTTATTGGTGCTAGGCTTCATCACGGGTGTGACACATAGAGTCACGGGCGTGAACATGCTATTTCTTCAATTTTATCGTTTAAAGATTAATCTTTCATTCTCCATTCTTGCTATCATATTGCATACCATGTTTAATAGACTTAGAAAACAAGTTTGTTAAATACATTATTGCTATTTTATTTGTTAGCATCAAAATGATGGAAATACCCCTCAAGGTTCAACAAGTATAAACCTTGACCGAAAAGGAGCCTCAATAACACCACTCAAGCTTCTTTTAAGCTCTTTCTCTCTCTTAAGAGGGAGCTTCATCACTAACAATGAATCTTAATACACAAATACAACAAAAATCACATTATAACCAAGATTTCCTAATGGCTTCACTTCTTCTTACTTAGCATATATCAAAAGAGGGGGTTTTCCTAATCCAAATGCATCTTCACTATACCCAAACTCAAACCTATGAAAAAGGAACAATAAAATGGTAATTAAGAGGGAGAAAAAGACTATTTACTCAAAATACAAGTTATGATGGCTAGAATTTTAAATTTCCAACTCAAATATCCAGTCTTACTCATCTTCTAGCCTTTCCCCTAGAAAAATTCTCTTTTATTTGATTTTCTCATAAGATTAGTTGTTTTTCACTTGATTTTGGTGGATTTTGAATGAAGGGATGGGTGGAATGGGGTCTGTCTCTTGAGGGGGCAGAAGGGTTAGGGTTTGTTCTATAAAAAAAATGAGGCAAATGAAGGGTATTTCTCTTTTATACCTCATGATTCATGGCCAAGACATGTGATTCACTGGCATGAATCACTTGTTTCATTTTCTCCCTTTTATATATCTTGTGAATTATGATTGTGACTCATTTTTTACGGGTGTGAATAATCTGCAACATCATTTTTTTATTATATCATTGGTTTCATCTCCCTAATGCATCAACCCCTATGCCCACTTGCTTGTTAATTATCAACCACATAACCGTGTCAGTATCTAGGCTTTATGTTACGGGTGTGACACTTATTCCAACATTCCCAGCTGTAGCTTCTACCAACTGTGCCACCATAGAAGTGTTTCACACCTTTCAATATATTCAAAGTTTAGAATTTGTAGTCACATTGTTCTTGCTCACATTTGCACTTAACTCGTAGCATTCACAATCACACCAGCATTTGTCTTGCAATCATGACTGCTTCCTTACTTTAGAGTGCATTCATTCCTTAGAATTGTGTTTGTGTTTCCCACATTGACATCGCATTCGTTTTTCTCAATGTCGTGCTCGCACTGGTGAGCACATTTGCATCCTTTAGCATCACACTCACACGTCTTTAATTCCTCTTTCATACCTACCTCACTTGATCCTCTTTCCTCTTGCTTAATCATAACATAAGACTTGACATATCTTTAGTATTATCTACACTAGAGATTGCAAGTTCATATTTTTCAAGCAATGTAACAAAAGTTTTCTCAACTATTCTTTTATCAACAAATTCCTTACCAAGTAATCTTTTTATCTTGTCTATTATGTTAAAGAGCTTGTCAACATACTCCTTAATTATCTTTGACTTTATTCATTTTCTGCATTTTTAACTGACATAATAGGTTTATCACTCACATATTTTTCACTCTTCCATGTCCTTGGTATTCTTCTTTAAGATACTCCTAAATTTTTGTAATTGACTCGAGCTGTATGATTCTAAGGAGAATTGAGATGAAACAACTAAATATATACATGTTTAGGCTCTATCTTTCTTTGTTTTTTTCTCTTTGTAAGTTTTGATTTGAGCTTTTATTGGATTGGCTTGTAGTGAAGGAATGTCAAAATCTTCTTTTCCCATAGATCCAATGCTACAAGATGAATTGTCATTTGTACTGCCCAAGTTTGATAATTTGTTCCATCAAATTTTAGTGGTTGTATTTATGGAAAATTTTGTTTGCGTTTATGGCTAAAGTTTTTTGTCGGTTTGTTTTTTTCAAAGAATCATAAGAAATGCGGCTCTAATAAGAAAAACAATTTATTGGGAGAATCTGCTCTACAAATTTCATTGGATATAAAACTTTAAATAGATAACTTAAAACAAAAAAAAATTGCAAAATATCATCTAAGAATATTTTCAACAACTAACAACAAAATTGAAATTGAAATTTTATAATCCTAAATATCATAACTAAATCTGATTTTTGTCAATAGCTAAATAGATTATTCTAGAAAATACAATCAGCATATGATATAAATCTCAACAAAAATAAATGATAGTAGTGGATTAAATAACAAAGTTCTAGTAACAAAAATCACATAACTGAAGCCAAGAAAAATAATTATAGGATGTTAATTGTTAAGCGTAACATAGCCTTACTATTTAAATACATATTGTTGAAAAGTCATACCAAAAACAAACAAAAAAATGAAAGTTTCAATAAATTCTGCGTCGAATTCGTTGTAGAATTTTTAACATTTTTTGAGCTGTCATTTTTGACTTGTGAGGCACTACTTGTGCCTATAAAAGGCAAATTGTTTTCCTTCAAAAACACAGCAAGGGAGAGCAACAGAGTGCTTCCCAATTTGAGAGAGAAAAAAGAGAGATAAAGAAAAATATTTGTTATTTTTTTTATTCTCCTAATTTTTAAGAGAGTATATTTGTCTCTCTTTAATTATTAGAGAGAAATTGTAATCTTCTATTTTCTTTCATAGTGAAATTATTCTATCTTTATTTGTGATTTTTACCCCGATTTGTTTAAGGGTTTTTCATATAAAATCTATATATTCTATTTTATCTTTTATTTTTTCAAATTATTAGCTACGACACTACTCTATTCAGTCCTAATTTTATCCAACAAGTGGTATAAAAGAGTAGTTTAGGTATTAATATCTACTTAATGTATGCTCTATGGTTGCCACTAATAAGTGGACCCTCCACATTAGAAAATAAGTTAGACTATTATTTACCCTTTATGGTTGTTATAGAAGCAATGGCGGCAAAATTTGAGATCAAGAAATTCAATGGAAGTAATTTCTCATTGTGGAAATTAAAGATGAAGGCTATCTAGAGAAAATATAATTTTTTGGTGTCTATTAGTGAAAAGCCAGTGGAATACAAAGATGATGCTAAGTAGAAAAAGATGGATAGAAATGCTATTGCAAATATTCTTCTTACATTAGCAGATGGAGTATTGTCAAGCATAGAAGAGAAGAAAACATCTGACAAAGCTATACGAGGCTAAGTCACTTCACAATAAAAAATTTCTTAAAAAGAAATTGTACACTCTATGGATGTCAGAATCTATTTCAATAACAAAGCACATTAATGTGTTGAATACTCTATTTTCTTAACTCAAATCACTAGGTTATAAAATAAAGTCAACTGAATATGCTGAATTTCTGCTTCAAAGTGTACCTGATTTGTATGATCATCCCATCATTAATTTAACAAATAATCTGAACTTTGATGATGTTGCAGCTACTATTCTTGAAGAAAAAAATTGGTGTAAGAATAAGGAAGACAGATTGGCAAGTTCGAAACAAGCAAAAGCCCTAACGGTGATGAGAGGGAGATCTACAGGACATGGCTCAAGTGGAAGCCAAGATCAAGCTAGATCAAAGTCAAGAAGCAAAAAGGTTAACCTTAAGTGTACCATTGTGGTAAAAAGAGCCATTTGAAGAAGGATTATTGGAGTTTAAACAAAAAAAAAAATCAATCCTCAAGGAAATATTATGAGCACATCCAATAAGGGTGATGTTTTGTTTTGTGTTGTGAAATAGTGATAACTAGTAAAGGCAGAAAAATATTTGCTAATGTGTGGTTGATTGACTCGCGAGCCACATTTCATATGACCTCTCAAAGAGAATGATTCCACCAATATGAACCTGTCTCTAAGGGTATGTGTATAGTTGCAATGATCATGCTTTAAAGATTTTTGGTATTAGAACTATCAAATTGAAGTTCTATGATGGCACAGTATGCACTATTCAACAAGTGCAGCATATGGAAGGCCTGAAAAAGAAATTTTTATCGTTAGGTCAACTAGATGAATTAGCCTACAAATCTAAAACTAAAAATGGAATCATGAAGCTGATTGGAGGTGTGCCTATGCTAATAAAGGGAGAAAAGAAGACTACCAATTTGTACATGTTAAAGGGAGATACTTTGCTAGAAAGAGAAGCATCAATTGATTCAAGTAGTTTAAGTGAAAGATTTGCAATGGTGTGGTATCAGAAACTTGGGCATATGTCTAAGCAAGGAATGAAAACTCTTACAAAGTAAAATTTACTTCCAGGTCTCACTAAGATGTCCTTACCTTTCTATGAGTATTGTGTTACAAGTAAGCATCATAGATTGAAGTTTAACACATCAAATTCTAGAAGTAAAGAAATTATAGAATTGTTTCACTTTGATGTATGGCAAGCACCAGTTACGTCTCTCGGAAGAGCTAAGTATTTTGTATCCTTCATAGATGATTATTCCAGAAGATGTTGGATGTATCCTATCAAGAAGAAGGCAGATGTATTTCCAGTCTTCAAAGTATTCAAAGCACGGGTATAGCTTAATTATGGAAAGAAGATCAAGTGTCTAAACACAAATAATAGAGGAGAATATATCAGCCATGAGTTTACTAAATTTTGCAATCAATAAGGCATCAAAAGACAGTTTACTACAACATAATCCTCAACAAAATAGAGTGGCAGAATGGATGAATAAAACCTTGTTAGAGAGAACAAAAGCAATGTTGGGAGCTTCAGGCTTGGAGAAATCTTTATGGGCAGAAGCATTAAATACTGCCTATTATGTAATAAATCGGGCCCCATCAACAGCAATTGAGTTGAAGACACCGATGGAGATGTGGACTTAAAAGAATGTTGACTATTTAAACCTCCATATATTTAGAAGTAATGTGTACGTGATGTACAATGCCCAAGAAACTGCAAAGTTGGATCCAAAATCTAAGAAATGTCTATTCTTAGGGTATGCTGATGGAATAAAAAGGTACTGCCTGTGGGATCCCACTATCCATAAGGTTGTAGTCAACAAAGATGTTATTTTTTTAGAAGATAAGCAATAAAAAGAAGAAAGAAATGATAGCACGATGAAAGAAAATTCAGAGACTATGGTACTACATGTGGAAAATGAAGTTGATTAAAAAAATTCTTCTCAAATAGCACCAGAGCACGAGGAATAAAAACCAGTTGTTTTTTAGGCACCAAAACCTCGATGATTAAATCACTCTAGAAAATAACTAGGTTATCATTCCAAGTATATTTAGGAAATCAATGTTGCATACTATCTTCTAATAGTAGATGGAGAGCTATATACTCTCTAAGAAGCAATGAACAATTCAAATGCATCTCAGAGGATTGCAGCAATGCAGGAAAAAATGGAAGCTCTTCATAAGAATAAAACTTGGGAACTTATTCTGAAACTACTAGGAAGAAAGTCTATTGGAAAAAAATGAGTGTATAAGATCAAGTGTAACGGTGAAGATCAAGTGGAGCAGTATCGTGCAAGATTGGTAGTGAAAGGATATGCTTATAAAGAAGACATTGACTTCAATGAGATATTTTTCCAGTGGTATGACTAACAACAATTAGAGTAGTCCTGGTTATGTGTGCCACATTTGACTTACTTCTACAGTAGTTAGATGTAAAAACTATTTTTCTTCATAAAGATCTTGAAAAAGAAATTTAATTGCTCCAACCAAAAGGATTTGAAGAAAAAGGAAAAGAGAACTTGGTTTGCAGGTTGAACAAATCTTTGTATGGTCTCAAACAGGTGTAGATGTGTTAGTACAAGATATTTGATTCCATCATCATGAGCCTTGGATACAACAGACTTAATGTAGAAACTTGTGCATATATCAAGATATTTGGTGGGAATGAATTTATCTTTTCGGTACTGTATGCAAATAACTTGTTGGTAGCAGGGCCTAACAAAGATCATATTATAGAATTGAAGGCACAATTGGGTAGGGAGTTTGAAATAAAGGATATGAGACCAGCAAACAAGATTCTAGGGATGCAAATTCATCGAGACAAAAATAATAAGAAGATTTGGCTTTCTTAAAAGAATTATTTGAAGAAGATCTTATGACATTTCAATATGCAAGATTGTAAGTCCATTTCTACCCCAATTTCTATTAATTTCAAGTTATCCTCTAGTATGAGTCCTAGAATAGAAATAGAGAGGATGGACATGTTTCGAGTACCATATGCATTAGCAGTGGGAAGTAATGTTCGTTATGATTTTTATAAGACCAGACATTGCACAAGCAGTCGGAGTGGTTAGTTGATACATGGCGAATCATGGTAAAGAGCATTGGAATGGAGTGAAAAGGGTTCTGAAATACAATAAGGGGATCGCATATACTGCATTGTTTATGGAGGATCAAACTTTATTTGACAGAGGATATGTTAATTCAGATTATGCATGTGATTTTGACAAAAGCAAATTCACCACCGAATATGTATTTATACTTTATAGTGGAACTGTAAGTTGGGTTTCAAAACTGCAGTCAATTGTGGCAATATCAACAACAAAAGCAGTATATGTAGCAGTTACACAAGCTAGTAAAGAAGTAATTTGCTTGAAAATGACATTGGAGGAACATGGGTATGAACAAGAGAAAATTTCTCTTTTTTGTGACAGTCAGAGTGCTTTGTATCTTGCAAAAATTTTAGTTTTTCATTCAATGATAAGATACATTCGAGTGTAGTACCACTTCATTCATGAGAAAGTGGAGAAAAAAAACAATGGATATGTAGAAAATTCATACATAAAATAATCTATATATTTCTTGACTAAAGCAGTCAATGCTGACAAGTTTATTAATGTCGATCTTCTAAAAACAGAGCAAAAATATAAGTGACATTAAATGACAAGGAAGAAAGAATGATGTGACGATATGATTGATGCGATCAAATCTTCAAGTGGGAGATTTGTTGAAAATTCATACTAAAAAAAGTGAAAATTTCAACAAATTCTACACCCAACTCAGTGCAAAATGTTTTTGCATATTTTGAGCTATTATTTTTTACTTGTAAGGCACTACCTGTGCCTATGAAAGGCACAATTTTTTGCCTTCAAAAATACAGCAAGGGAGAGCAACAGAGAGCTTTCCAATCCGACAAGAATAAAAAAGAGATAAAGAAAAATATTTGTTATTTTTTTATTCTCCTAATTTTTAAGAAAGAATTTATTTGTTATTTCCTTAATTATTATAGAGAATTTGTAATCTCCTATTTTTCTTTCATAATGAAATTATTCTATCATTTTCTGTGGTTTTTACCTTGATTTATTTGAGAGTTTTCTACATAAAATCTGTATGTTCCATTTTATTTTTAATTTTTCTCAAATTATTAGCTGTGACATTGCTCTATACGGTCCTAATTTTATTCAACACAAATCATATGGTAAACTTAACAAACATATAATGTAAGCTTAATATATTAATACACTTTTGAATTTATCTCCAAAACTTATTTAGTATCCTATATATTTTAGGTTACTCGGTCCCCGAATTTGTTTAATATGCACCCATTACACATTTACGGTGTTAAAGAAGTGCTCTAAAGGCAACCACTTTTAGAACTTATTATTAAAATTTATTTGATTAATAAAAGACATTTTCATTAATTTGATATTCATTTGATATATAAATTGATAGTGATCTTAAATCAATTAATCAAGTCCTTAAAACATAACATAATGAAGGCTTATAACATGTCTAATAGAGTAATGAGTCTCAATCTAGTGGGAGTTGACACATGTCCATACTCTAAACCAAGTGGGGTATATAATGGTGAAAGAATAATTGCACGAAAATTATCTATGGAAAGGTTCGTAGTTAAACAACTGACTTTCAAGTCAATTGGAGGTCATGATGTATTGCTAGATACCGCTCATGACTTGCTTAAATTAATTATTAATTAAGTGGCCAACATAACCAAGAACCTAATGGGTCACAAACATTGAAGATATGAAGAATAAACTATCAAAAGGGATGGTTTGAACAATATTCAAAGTGCTAGCTTTGAATATATTCTTGAGAGAATTATTGTATCTCAAAAATTATTTCCATATCTCTTTTCTTCCATTTGATATCTTTTCAATTTGGATCATATTCAAAAAGAAGATTAAAATTCAAAAATGGAGAAAAACCAATTGAATTAATAGTAATGACCATAATTGGCCTAACGACACTACGCGCATAAGCTCGCAGTGCAGCCCGCATGGGCCTGTTACTGGGCAGCTTACTTAGCCAGCTGGCTTGTGACATATCCTGAGCAATTTTTTCCCGTGATCTCATCGCTATCCAATCTAAAATAATTCTCTCATATTTTTGGATCCTATCCAAGACCAATTTACTCATTCTTCATATAAATCTCATAAGCTATAAACATGAGATGTTTAGAGTTAATATGTGGATGCTTGCTAAGTGTAGCTAAGTACATTAGATGACCTACTATGAGACAATCATATGGATAATCTATTCATATGTCAATGATAGTCTCATCATAGCAATAACTATCACAGCAATGGTGCAGTATTCTTAGACTTGAGAAACTCAAGGATATCTTAGATACTGATTTTGTATTTTGACACTATTTCTTTGTGCCTTAAGGAGGTTGCTCATAGGGTTGTGATTGGGTGCAGCTTGAGGTATTCAGAGGTAAATGGATAATGAACAAATGATTCACCACTTCTGATAGAAGGAGTGTATACCCATGACTTCTTGTTGAGGTCATTACTCAGAAATCTATAGTCGGAGTGGAAATATCATGAAAATAGTCTTCAATGACATGTCCAATAGAGTAATGAGCCTCAGGAATAAAAACTAACATTACTTGGGCTAGATGTGACGTAGTCAGTCTAGTAGAAGTTAACACATATCCATACTCTAAACCAAGTGGGGTATAGAATGGTGAAAGGAATAACTACACGAAAATTGTCTATGAAAAGGTTCATAGTCAAACCGTTGACATTCTGGTCAATTGGGGGTCATAATGTATTTCTAGATACCGCTTATGACTTATTTAAATTAATTATTAATTTAAGTGGCCAACATAACCGAGAACATAATGGGTCACACACAGTGAATATATAAATGCCTTTTATTGTACAAATTTATTTGATTAAGGAAAGTTGTCTTCACATCAAGATGTTTTTTATATGTCTTTTGAACGTCTTTAGAAGCATCAGCAGTAAGGGGATTAGGGAGTGTCTCATCTAGGGCATAGCCAATCTTTTTGGATTTGACAACTATTCTCAAATTCCTTAGCCAATCCAAAAAGTTAGGTTCAATCAACTTATTTGACTCCATTAGTGATTGCAAATTCACACTCGACGACATGATAATAATTCTAGCAACCTAGATGTAGAATAATGCATGTTAGAATATATTTGAAAATGCATGTTTATTAGGTCTTTAATAAATCACATTATGACTCTCACTATTTTATTACAAATCCATAGCCTTCACTATGAACCCTAGATAACCTATATGGAAGTTCTCCTAGTGGGTCGATATCCAACTAGCTAAGAATAACCTTAAGACAATTTAACAAGTCATCCTTAGTTTAATTGGTAGGTATCTAATCCATATCAATTGCATTATTCATGCAACTATCAAATCTTCTACCATCAACTAATTGATGTGTGCACATACATTGGCATATCAACTATTGATATGTGTACATCTCATGTACACTAACTCAACTTTGCCTCCAATACATATTAATCTTGGCGCAAATCCAATAAGCTAATGATATCGACTAAGTCTAACCCATTTATCATGAAATCTAATTTCAATAGTTTGAACATATTTTTATAAAGCGAGCTTGAGGCAACTCAACAACCCTAACTCTAGAAGAACTTCTTCCCATATTAATGGAAGATGTAAGACTTAATTGTTTAATTAGCGAGAGATTTCTTTGTTAAGTCTCATCATGTTATTATTGCATGTTTTTATATATATATATATATTCATCACGTGGATATATAAAGATAATTACATTAACTAAATAACATAATTATGGACATACTAAAGTTAATCTCTTAAGCCAAAAAGAGATTGACTAGATTTTACCTAGGCATATACATGAATTTACAAATCCAAAATAGAAATCAAATTCTTATTTCTAAGTCTTCTTGTTTATGGCACCACCTCTTTAGCTTTTTGCTCCTTTGTATTATCATTATATCCTAATTCTATATAATCTAATTACATATTTCAAAGTAAAGAAAACTTCAATTTACATTTAAGATGAGTAAAATGAAAAGAAAAATAGATGAGAAAAATAGAGAGACAGGGACACGCATGCCCTATTTACAATAAAACAAAATAAATTTATGCATGCTCAATCACATTGGGCATAAGTCCATAATCATTTATCATGTTTTTCCATATACTCATAACAAGCATTCTTTAATGCATAAAATAAAATAAAATTGACAATTTTAGATTTCAATTTAAAAATTGATTCTACAGTTAAACTGAAATTGCTTACTTGTGTTATTTCGATAAAACAAACTTTGTTTGTCATTTCAATATGAAATTTAATATTTAATCAAATTAAATTAAATTACATATTTTCATAATTAATTCAAAATTAATTCACCTTAAAATCAAAAATATTATGGTGTCAAAACTAAACAATTTAATTTTAATATACATATCAAATTCTAGTCATTCTATAATTATCATTGCTCAACTTAAATTAATCAAAAATTAATTTTCAAAAGTTCCAAAATTTTCCAAAACCTCAAGTAATTATTCAAAGCATTTTTAGATCAGCTCAAGTTCATTAAAATATTTTTTTGGCACAAGCCAAAATTACTAAGACAAATGAACCAACACACCTATATGCTAAAAAAGACTCATTCAACATCTAGAATTTTTTTAACTTTTAAATTCGAGCAAAATAAATTTAGCATGCATCTAACATCAAAATAACATATTTTTAATTACATAAAATTTATTTCAAGGTGTTGAAAAAAAATAATCACATACAAAAAATCAAACAAAACAGTTCTACTAGATATGCCAAAACAGTTACTTTTTGTGTTTGTTTAAAAACTTAAATAAAATAATTTTAAATTAATTATTAGATACTTTTAGAGGTTTAAACATATTCTCATTATATATAAATATTTTTTATAATTAAATTATAAGAAAAATATAAACAGACCTATCAATTAATCCAAACAATACATGTTTATAAACAATGCAATTTTCAGCATTTTTGAAATAAATCCAAAATTAATTATTTGAATCACATTCAAATTATTTTTTCAATCAAAATAATCATCCTTAATTATCTAATAACCATATCAAAGAAAGAAAAATATGCAAAAAAAATTTACAAATTAATTTTAATTTTTCAAACCTATTGATTCAAAATCATCAAAATCATGCAATCTCATTGTACTTTAATTAAAATTAATTTTAATAGATACAAAGGAGCTCTGATACCATTGTTGGATTTCGAAGACAAATCTCATTTGTAAACGTAATGGAAAAATAAAATTTTTCAAAATCTGAAATAAAAGATCATGTTTGTGTCTTTAAAACTAATTTATCAAATATAGATATTAGAAATTATATTTTGTAATTTCTTAATTTTTATTCAAATTTTCACCTTATTGTGTTATAGTAAACCACAATATAAGGACACATGGCAGCGAGTGTAAGCCTTTTGTTTAAATATTTAATTGATTATTATAAACTAAGTTCAAGTGTCTAATGAGTCACAAAACAAAACAAAAAGTCTAACGGTTCATACTAAATAAGTAAAGTGTCTGATGGTTCACTTGAAAAAATAATGTTCCAAACGACCTTTGAGAACAAGTTTAAGGATGATTTATCTATTATGTCATATAATATATTTAAAAAGGTATAATATGATTATTTATTAATTCATAAATCATATAATTCATCTCTAAATCATTTCATATCTATATTTTTTCAACAATCCATTAGAAACCTGAATTTGTTTAGAATATACTAATTAGATATACCTGATGTAGGGAGATGTGACAACAAGCACGAATTTTACTTATAGTTCATTTCAAATAAGTATAGATAATAATTTAATTACTTATTTTAAACAAAATTAAATACTATCAAAATGACTTATTTTAAACAAATTTAAATATCTAATGAATTATCGAAAATTATAGAATGCCAAACAATTGTTTAGACAAATATCAATGAAGAGGTTATTTATCTATTAAACCTATTTATCCTTCATAGGAATTTTATTTCCTTCAATACCCACAAAAAGAGCTTGCATTGGATTGAGTCTGTTAATAACGGAATTAAGTGCAGGGTGACCTTTAAAGCCAATTACCAGTCTCCCCTTGTGACATTAATTGGATAAAAATTGTTGCCTTGAAGTTTTGTCTAAATTCTTTTTTTATTATTATTATTTTTATTGTGTGCCATATTTTAGGCCTAGCCACGAATTGAGCTAACCATCGAACCAGTCCAGTTAAATCCAGACCGAACACAATCAAGGTCAGAACTAGTTCGGATTAGAAAGAAAAGGTCTAGTCCAATTCCTCCCCAGAACAGGGTTGAAACCGTCAGTTCATGGTTACAACACTTAAAATAAATAAATAATTTAAAAGTTTAAAAACTTAATATTTCTCTCCCTTTTGCCGATCGCAGTCACCCCACTCCCCGTCTCCGTCTCCGCCCCCGACCCCCACCCCCCAAACAATTACTTCTCTTTTTTATTTTAATTAATATTAATATTTTAAAATTAATGAAATATAAATACAAGTAAAAAGATAAAAATATCTCTTCTAATAAAAAAATATCAGTTATATTTCAACGGTATTTTAGGTATTTCAATATTTTTCTCTTTAAATACCAAATCTCTCAATTTTTTTTACTTTCTTCTTATACAATTTCTTTCAATTTCTCTATAATTCAATCTCAATTCTCTTTACATGCAATCTCAATTTTTTTTTCTAATTACACTCTCAACTATCAATTATTGTTTCTAATCCTTCCATTCTCAAATTTTTATCAATTAATTTTTATAATCCTATAATTCTTCTTTAATTATCTCTTTCTCTATATTTATTTTGTTCACTATTTTTCAATTTTTTTCCACAAAATTTAATTAATAAAATGGTAAGCCATAGAGGAAGAAACAATTTTTTGGATGAAAATTAACCAACAATTGTTGATTTAGAAAATTTTATAGAGAATTTGGAGGATGATTTTACAGCTCTAAAAAACCAATAAAATAGAAGTGATGAACTGGTGACAAATCCAACACAAACAGGGGGATTAGAAGCAAAAATTCGAATATGCGATATTTTTCAAGTTTATTTCAACATGGTGCAAAAATATGATAACTCATTCTCAAATATACAAATTTAAATTTGGAGTTGGTTATAGTACATTTACAAAACAAGCATGTTACTCAACTTAGAATTGAAAAAAAAAAAAAAGCAAACACAAAATTCTGAGTACGCCACATCTCGTTATATTTCTCAATTATTTCAATATTTTGATTAAAAAAAATAAAATGAACTATCAAAAATAATAAGTATAGAATATTTATCTTTTAATTTTGGTGAAAATTATGTTTTGTTAATTATTATCAGAATGCATTAAATTCATGTGCAAAGAGTGTGCCTTTGAATACTTTGAAGTGTGTTTTATTTAATTCTATAGAGAAGATAAAAAGATATTGCATAAATTATTTGTTTCTTCAAATGGATGTATTGCAATTTGTAGTAATATTTATAGTGATCATTGACATATGCATTTACATGTCAATGGATTGATAATAAATGACAATTAGAAAAAATATTATTTGCATTAGGAGTTTTTTTTTATAATCGTCATACCGCTGATAATATTTTTAAAATAATAAAAATATTTTAAAAAAATATAGCTTTGTTAATAATAAATTTTCAATTTCTTTTAATAAGACATCGTCCAACACTTCGATTTATGAACTTCAATTAATTTGTCAACCTTATATCAGTGGTATACTTTTTCATATTAAATATGCATATCATGTCTTAAATTTATATATTCAAAATGATTTAAAATTTTGAATATTTTATTAGTCCAATTAAAAGAGCAAAATTTTTATAGTCACATCCATAAACTATAAAATCATGAGGTCGATTTTATAGAGAAAATAGTAAAAAAATCTAAAAGATTTCCAATTGATGTTCTATCTTCTTGGAATTCATCTTATGTGGATATAAAAAAATTATTGTACATATTTATTTCTAATAATGTGCCACAAATTAATATATATCCACAATATTGATATATTTGTAAAAAAAAATTGGATATTTTAAATATTTTTAATGATGCAACATATATTTTACACAGTGTTTATTATCCTATATCTCATTTATTATTAATCATTTAGTTGAATGTGTTAATATTGTTGATGTGTTTCAAGAATATGAGAATTATTATGTTTTACATGATTGTATTTATTTAATGAAAATTAAATAGTTGAATTATTTTAAACATATTCCAATGACTTATCTTGTTTTTCATGCATTTTTTATTCTAGATGTAAATCAAATGGTTTGTGTGATTATTTTAGTGTTTATTAATCATATTTAAATTTAGATGATGATCATGATGTGGAAAAAATTATTTCTAATTTATTTATGGAGTTTAGTATTATTTATAATATTTTTACTTCTGCAAATATTTTCTCTGCTACTAGTCAAGTTCAAAGTGAACCAAGTAAAATTAAAAGGGTAATCGTATTTTGATGCAAAAATTTAAAACAAAAAAAATAAGATCATTTGCTGGTTCATTTAAACTTGAAATTTATCTAACAACTACCTTTAAATTTGATGATAGTAAAATAGATTTAAAAAAAATTAGTTTTTGAATGGTAAATTCAACATCAAAATACTTTTATAGTCCTCTCCCAAATCACTAAACAAATATTAGTAAATTCAATCTAAACAGTTGTCGTGGAATAAGTTTTTAGTGTGGTATAAAGTATTTTAGATAAGATGTAATTTAGCTTAGCTCTCGAATCATTAGAAACTCAAGCATGTATTAATGGTTGGATTAAAGCAGAATTAAGACAATAAGAAATCGATAAAGAAAGATATGAGAAGTTATATGACTTTACAACCGAATGAATAGTGGGCACATCATAGGCTAGCGATTCCTATTAAAATTAAAAGTTAAAACAGATCAATAATTAAAATGTAAGAGAACTATATGAGTTTTAATTTCTCTAAATTTCAGAAAGTTATGTAGATAACTTAATTAATGATAAAAAAAAATTAAGTTCAAACCCTATTATTATTATTATTATTATTATTATTATTATTATTATTATTATTATTATTATTATTATTATTATTATATGAATTTAAGTTAGCCCAATTATAATTTTTATAATTTCTTACTTTATAAAATAAAAATACTTCCATAGTCACTTTTTTTAACTTATAACACAAATTAATATTTTATGAGTTTTTTTTTACTTCATAAACAAATATGGTAAATTAATTTTTTATTTTCAAAATTATTTCTATTTAAGTTCAATTTTTTGAATAAAAAATTATAAGTGAAATTTTATAATTTTAATTATATTTATTTATTTTGTTAATTGCATAATTTTTATTAAAAGTATTAAAAATTTTAATATATATATATATATATATATATATATATATATACATGTTGGAACCGGCCAAACCACTAGTTCTTGAACTGAAACCAACCGGTCTTATTTTTTAGGGACCATAGAACTGCCTATTCCTAACTGGTACCGTGGTTTTCAGGGCTACCATATTCCACTAATTAATAGTACGAAAAATTTGGGATATTTTCCATGCAACACACAGCTTAGGTATAATTATGGATTTTATCCCTAAATCTGCTATCACATTCACAAACTAAATCCCATATCTAAAAAAACAACAATTTCTTTTCTTTTTTTTGTTAAAGATATTTACAAGTGAACTAATAACACAATAGGTATAACCATTTTCAACACTAATCCTTGCGTAGCTATATATATCACAAGAATGAGTGGAATTCGATTTTAAATCTTTTTACAATAGCTTAGAACCAACCCATATAAAGTTTATTGTGGAAGCATTAATTCATATCAAAATGGTTGACTAAAAGTTGAGTGATATTTAAACTAATTATATTATATTTCTGGTGGTAAATCTTGACTTTAATTAGTCAAGCTAGCAATTAATACCAAATTTGCGTCCACCTACAACTGAATCGAAGTATAAACCAACTCTTGTTGATGGAGCTTCATTTGGTGCTTCCACTTCGTTGCTTTCGCAAAACATACACACTAGTGTTACTCCATATGGGTATTAAAACGTTTTAAATTTGCAAAGAAATGTATATATATTTAATTAAAAAAAGATAACGAATTAAAATATGGACTGTTACTTTCTGGTTTAAGGGGAAAAAAAAAAGCACTTTGAAGCCTTATATATTTGTGGTGATTGGTCACTTTATTTTTTATACTCAATTTCCGTAGCCTATTACATTTGTCTTTTATACTTTATTTTTCTGTTACAATCAGCCGCCTATAAATACTATTCATTTTAATTAAGATTCAATTATATCAACATATTATGATTAATTGAACCAAAAATTGAATACTTAGGGGCTGATGGTAAGTCGTAACCACACAAAAAATAAATAAATAAATAAATAAAGGTAATGTGTGTCAATAATTAGTATAGAAGACAAAATGACCAAACATGATAAGTAAAAGGAGCTTTGCATATATTAAGCCATAAAAAAATAATAGTAAATAAAAGGATATACACATGCATCTAAATTTATCTATTTCGTGGATGCTTACGCAACACTAACATAATAAGGAATGCTAGCTAACTAAGAGAATGAGTTGGTACGGAATTCTTTCAGCTTAACTAGAAGTATCGGGTTCGAATCCTTAATATGCATTTACTTTAAAACTCTTAAGGAGGTGTTTTGTCACCTTTCGGGATTCTACCCGGTATGAACAAAATTAGTCTTATCTTGTTGACACATACCGATGACACATGTAGTTTCACAAAAAAAAAAAAAAGAATGCGTTATAAATCAGCTAAAAGTACTTTAAAAAATAAAATAGTGAAATTTTAATATTTATGTAACCTTTTGAAAAATTAAATGTTTAAATTTTTTTGTGGTAAATTAAAAGGACTAACCGTATGTATTAAGGGAAAGGGATACGTATTAGCCAAATTCAAGACTAGAAAAGAGATTCCCTAAAGGGGATATGGTTGAATATTTGACGGTGAGGGTGTGGAAAATAACAATGCAAACCTTGGTGGGTGAAGATTGAAGAAGAGCAATAAGATTTTGTTCCCCATGAAAAAGAAAGTGAACAATAAGGTTTTTATAGAAACCAATTTGAAAAGGATTTGACAAAGTGTTAATATGTATCGCCTCAGAGTCTAGCTAGCTTGGATGATTATAACTGCATTTCGTCATTTCATTTTCATGTCACCTTGGAAAAAACACATGTTTTGTCTCTGAATTTTTCAAGTTAGAGTAATTAGGTCGCTTAATTAAAATTTTATTTAATTTATTTTTTTAAAATTAATTTTGAACTAATTTAGTACCCAAACTGAAATTTTATTCAATTGATATTAATGTTTCATAAATAGGTAAATTAATTCAAAATTGATAGTTAAAAGAGTTAATTGAATAAATATAATAATTAAGAGAATTAATTGAATAAAAATTTTCAATCTTTATGTATTTTGTGTTGGAATGTTTTCATGTTATTAATTTCAAGTGGCTCCATATATAGGTCTCTATTATGTCCCAATTGTATACCATAAACAAGTTTTATCTTCATTCTTATACAGATATATATGCGTGATCATCGTTGACTACTGATTGCTGATATATACTTCTAAATTGAGATAAGGATTTAGATGGTAAATTTCAAATTGAATGTTTTCTTACAGATTTCAAAACACACTGATTGATCCCCCCCACCCAAAAAAAAAAGTGTCAAATGAGATGCTTACGGCACTTTCTCCTCTATGTACACAGTAAGTAACACTTTGCTATTTGCTAATTGCTAATTGCTCTATTGGGCACTAAAAATACCATGGACAAATAAGAAATAAGATAAAAAGAAAATTGTCGATCTACTTTAGCCAGAAAATTTTGATTTCATGGATTTAAGGGTCATCCGATTTTATCATTAAAATGTTAAATCAAAATATAGGATTGTGATGCTTCCTGTTGTGATATAGATGTTTGAATATGAATATTTCTTTTTTTATTTTTTTTCTATTGTCTCAAAAGGATAATCTACTGTCATAAATTATAATCGCTTTTATTTTTTTAAAAGTAGAATTAATGTATTAATTTTTTATTATGTCCTTATTTAATTCGTCTTATTAATTAATATGAACTATAATTTTTTTTAATTTAATTGATGTAGAGGATTATTTAGGAAAAAATGTGGTCTTAAGTTATATTACCAAAGTTTTTTTTAGTATATATGTGTGAAAATAAAGTTGAATCATTTTTTTTTTTTTTTGAGAGGATCAGAGTAAGAGAATACTATTGCCTAAGCAGGTGGATAAATTCTTGTGCAGAAAAAAAGAAAGTGTTGGCATTGGAAAATTGGAATGGATGATATAAAGGCAAACAGGATGAAAAACAAATTTCAACACAAAGTCAAATCCCAATTACTTATAGAAGTGGGCAAGTTGATGAGTTGATGTTGCACTTGTAATTGAAGATAGGAAATGACCATCTATTATTCATATGACTTCTTCCCCACCACCGCTATGCAAATAAGTCTTTTAAATTGCATGTCTAAGATTGCAAAAATCCCACCCCCATAGACATTAACAACACTTGTACTTTTTGGTACAAATGGAGTGCCACTTTGATATAATATAAAAGTCAACCATGAATTCTAATTCATGGTTAACCTCTTCTTTTTTTTTTTTTTTCTCCCATCAGGTTTAGTCACTTATGAACCATTTTAGCATCTTTCGTCATATAATCCCATTTCGACTAGTTCAAAATAAATAATTTTAGCATCTAAAATTTGTGGACGACATTCTGCTTTAATTCTTAGTTGTAAAGTTATCAATTTTTCATTGGCCTTAATTTTTAACATTTTAAACTAAATTCTACTTAAGTTCCTCAAATTGTTAATGCTGAGTTGCATACCACGTAGTCTTTCAATTTTTAATGTGATTAAACATCTTAATCTCTCAAAATAATCAATAACTAAAAAAAATACTGAAAGTGTGCGAAACTGCAAGGATTTGTTATACATAAAAACATTTATAGCTTGAACTGAGTTCTGTCTTTTGAAGCGTAGAAAACCCTTTTTTTTTTTCCTTCCAAGTTGCGGGATGAATAAAAATGAAAATAATATTCACTACCCAAGTCAATTGTAGAGTTTCAGTATTTATAAGCAACAAGAATATTTGATTTCTCTGCAAAGAGATCCAGTATTAGAAAGTTAATCTTGTATATTCCTCTAATCTGAGAAGAGGTTTACAATTTGCACAAGCATTGGACAGCAAAAATTGTTCCTTTGCTGCCGGCAAATGCCTAAGCTAATGGGGCTGCTTAAATTAGCTCTATTTCATCCTGCCCTGTTGGTACACTGATCAGCCAGTTACAATTAAATTAAAAACATGATAATTAACTATAGTACAAAATTTTCCAAACAGGAATCAGTATCAGTATTGAAAAGTGCCTATTGTGGTAGATAGTCTGCGGAGCATTAGCGTTGGTGTAAACACCTTGTTGAGCAGTCACCGTGAAGGGGCTTTGCTGCACATCATGTTTTGATAGGGACTTTGCTGGGAATGATACGCTCAGCCGAGCACTTATACTCTGGTAGGAGCTTTGCTGAGCTATCATATTGTTTCCGTACGAACCTTGCTGGCCATTCGTGTTCTGCCCAGCAGAAGATGTAAAGGAGTGTATCATGTTTTGTGCAGCACCACGGCGCTCAGAAGATCCACGGAATTTGACTATTTTCAGAGCCACCATATGCAGGATTGTGGAGCTTTTCATCCTTGTAACAGGGACCTAAAATTTACAGATTGATTTAAGAATCTTGGGAAAAACATACATTATTGGTTTGTTAATAGATAAAAATAAATAATGCAAAATTTGCCAGGTTCTGAATTTCAGTTAATACACAGACCAATTTCATCAAATGAATCAACAAACAGAACAAGAAAGGTATCTTTAACTATAATCACCAAAATCCCAACTGATCCTCGTCCCAGCAACAAAATTGGCTAGGAGTCTAAATGAAGACGCCTTGATATATTAACACGCATTCTGAGTATAACGTCTAGCAACATTCAGAATATATATATACAGGGGACACAGATCTTGATATGAAAGGGGCCAAAATAAATAATCATACAATTGTTAAAATTCATAAAAAAATTCATAAATTGCATAATTATTGGAAGTCAATCAGTATATAAACATATCAAAAAAGACTACACATTGCTATTTTAAGTCATGAAAATAATCTACAAATGAATTTATAGTAAATTTTTCACTAATTTTAAACGAACAAATCCTCAAATATAAGACTAATTAGAGACTGCAAAAACAAAAGGTAGAGATACAATGACATAATAATAGCAATTTCATTCATAATAAGAGAGAAAAATGTTTATCAATTTCAAAATAATTTGTTATCACGTTGTATACATTTTGTAATGACCCGTATTTCAAATTTAAGATAATTTTTTTTTAAGAATATCCTATTACTTGCTTAGTTTATATTTGGATAAAAATAGTTATTGATATGACTGAATCAAGGTATTCCCAAAGGGTCAACCATCTTGGTATTAACCCTACTCAAACACGTTTAACCAGTAAGAGTCAAGGCCTTCCTAAGAGATTACGCATTGTGGTAGTACCTCTACGGAAGCATGCTTAACAGAAAAAACAATTACTAATCTGGCAAAAGTTTAAGCTGATGGCAAATGCACAGCTCTATTCCTTTATCCCTGATCAAACAAAAGCCACCAGTCTCCTTCAACTTTGTGTACCACCTGACAACCAGATTCACAACTCCCCAAACAAAGGCATACCAGTTATTTTTAGAAGGATGAATAGTTGAAATCGAGTGAATGGAAAGAAACAAAGGCTTAATACATAAATTCATTCTTTATCCCTTAGAAGCCGTTTGGCACTCTATACTTTTCAAGTGGCCTATTAGACACCTGAACTTGTTTAAATGTGCCCATTACACACTTAAAAGCATGTGATAGCAAGTACGAGTTTTTTGTTTAAAATAGGACACGTCATTTTAAACAAGTTCAAGTATCTAATGGATATTTTAAACAAGTTCGAGTGTTCAGCAGATCATTTGAAAAAGTATAAGGTATCTAATGGGTTATTGTAATTAAGTTCAATTGTCTAGTGGATCACTAAAAAAATACAAGACGCCAAATGGCTTTTGAGGACAAATTCAAAAATGAATATATAATAAAAAAAATAACTATTTGATATATGCATGTGAGACTCCTCCTTTTCTTTTCCATTTCCTTAATTGTTTAAAAACATTTTTTGCATTGAATTTTAGAGAAAGACTTGCAGATAGCTTTTATTTGAAGAGTGATGGAGAATTTTTATTAGATAAAAAAAACTCCTATGTTTTTCAGAGGAAGGAAAAAAGAAACTGGGAGGGTACGGCCCCACCATCTATATCGTAAGTCAATATATCTGAACTTTGGCCAACATATGGCATATATCCTTGGCTACTTTTCTATTAGTTTGCTTCACAAACTTTGCAATTTGTTTCTATTCAATTTTCATCGCTTTTACATGGCATGCTTATATATGCAAAATATGTTAATGTGAATAACACGAGCATGGGCCCACCAAAAAATTGGTAGTAATAAGGCATTTCATATCAGTATAGTACATCCATAAAAGTATGCAATGTCAACTTTGACACATCTTTAAAAACATTGGGATTGAATAATTTGAATTAAAAAACTGAAATGTTTAGTGTTAGGATATATTTGATAATTTGGCCAAAGTTCCGGATAGATAAGGCACTACACACACACACCAAGTGACTATGGAACATGTCAAAGTAGAGACTGATATGTTAATGGCATACCTGAGTAATATTTGAAATCCCCCAGCTCCTGCTCTAGAATTGATTCCATTGTTTAAAATATTAGACTCCAAACTGTTTGGATTTGGGTACCTGGAAGTGAAGATGACAGATTAGAATTCAACCACAGTACAAAAACATGCACTAGCAATTACAAAAAGTTAATAAAAGTAACAGTACCCAAAAGCAGCTGGATAACTTTGAGGTTCATAATCATGTCCGCCACCCACCCTAGATAAAAGCATAAAGAACTGCTATCATATTCAACATATCTAGCGATATTTTTTAGCAATGAGAGAGAGAGAGAGAGAGAGTTCCTGAATGCAATTCGCTCAAGAATGATACTTATGCATCTAAACTCTCTAGAGCCATTAACTTGTGTGACATTTAATATCGCATGACAACAAAAATGCCACTATCATATATCAAAAGGCCACAATTGGATTAATTTTCAGCAAGTTGATGACATGATGACTATAACAAAAAGCATGGTGAACACATTCAACCCATATTAGCTATTGCAACTTTGGAACCCTATGACAAATATATCCTTCACTTGGTTCTACCAAACTTTCACCAAAACCATTTAGGGCTGGCTACCAAGATTCATTCCTCCAATAACATTTATTCACAACCAACCTTTGCCAAATAATATTTTACAATCTCAGCCCATTACTTTTATTTGGACATATCTTACTTGAAACCATTCACTTTTCAGGCTTCAGTACAGATATTTTACTAAAATATCGAGTCTATGTAGAACAAGTACAAACTATTGATACTAAAATTAAGAATTAGTAGTAGAAATGGAAATCCAAGCACAATTTCAGTCATTACAACGGTGTCATAGTTAGAATGGAGAATTTGGAGATGATATTAACATAATTGTACAAATGAATCAAGAGTCCCAAAGAGTTATAATTTCAAGAAGATAAGACAGTAACAATATAGTTACTCCATTTTAACCTAAAATCATGACTTCAAACCACAAAGATAGTGTCCTTACTGCGTAGGGGGAAGGCTCCATATTTCTAACACTCCACAAAACCTTAAATGCAAGAAACCTAGCAGTAGGACATGTTCAAACACAAAGTACAACAGTATAAATAGATCTGACAAAATGATTCTCTAAACTATGTTACAAGTTGACAAAATGATTATGCAAAACTGATTTGAGGCAAGGAAAGCAATTTTGTCTTTCACTAATTGCAAAGGCAAACTTGCAATCTTAGAAATCCCTGAAAATTTCTTCTAAATGCTTTAAAATTCATGCTCATATTGCATAATTATCATAATCTTGTAAAGAACAAATAATTGAAAAAAAACTTTATGATTATTATTGATAGTAAAATGTCACATATATATATAACTTTAATCATACCTCCCCTCACCTACCTTCATCTACTACCCTTAATTACACGCATCTCACCTCCCTTACCTACCTTATCTTTAATTACACATCTCACCTACCTTCACCTATCCTTAATTATATATGTAGAAATTAGTATTTTACAACAACAATAAATCCCTATAATCACCTTTGACATCCCCCTTAAATTGTTGTAGGTAAATTTGTAAGCATCAATTTGCTAATAAGAAAATTATGGTGCTGACGTATCAGTGATTTGGTGAAGATATTTGTTATCTGTAGAGAGGTGGAGATATGTGGGAGTGTTATGATTTGGTAGTCATAGGCCTCTCAAATAGAGTGGCAGTCAATCTTTATATGTTTGGTCTATTTATAAAAGACAAGGCTGGAAGCAATTTCGATGGCATTGTATTGTCAACATATAGTGGAATAGATCAAACTTGGGAGAAACCAAGCTCAGTGAGGAGACTCTGCAACCAAATGATTTCAAAGCATGCAGCAGACATGGCATGATATTTTCCTTTATTGATGATTTGGGGATAGAGTTTTACTTCTTGCATTTCCAAGAAATAAGAGCATCACCAAGAAACATTCACCATCTTGTAGTAGATTTTCTAGTGTTTGGGCAACCGGCCCAATCAACATCACTATAAGCTTGTAAA
This sequence comes from Triadica sebifera, assembly GCA_023653625.1. Lineage (NCBI taxonomy): Eukaryota > Viridiplantae > Streptophyta > Magnoliopsida > Malpighiales > Euphorbiaceae > Triadica > Triadica sebifera. Next base: position 9,660,115 of record CM042905.1, read on the forward strand.
TGGAGTGAAAAACCAATTGGAAAGAATAAGTCGTGACTAGGTGTCCCAAGGATATATCTAATGATGTGTCATACTGCTAAGATGTGGAGACGTCGTGGGGCTTGCATGAATTTGCTCACAATATGGACAGCATAAGAGATATTTGGTTGAGTGATGGTTAAGTAGATAAGACTACCAACCAACTTCCGATATAACGTTGGGTCTTTGAGAAGCTTCCCTTCATCTCTATGATATTTCACATTAATTTTTGGAGTAATGTTCTAAAATCATGGTTTAGATGTCCGAGGCATTTATGCCACACTCGATAATCAACATGAGCAGAATAACATGTGATAAATGACAAAGGAAAACATGGAGACAAAGGCAATTGAAAAGGGAAAAGACATCCTACTTTAGGCCCCCCTGCAATCATTTTCCTTGATTGTTGATCTTGGCCTTCACAACACAACTAGATTTAGAAAATTCTACTTTACAATCATTGTCAACCAATTGACAAATAGAAACAAGTTTATTGGTAAGCCCGAGAGAGACAAACACATTGGTTATAAAAGAAGAGACATCACCATTGGCTGGATAGTCAAAGTGTTACCATCTGTTGTATAAATCTTAAGATTTTCCATAATATTTGTTTACATTAATGAGGAAATTAGCATTTTTTGTCATAGAATTGGAAGCCCCAAAATCAAAGTACCAAGGATGTAGGGAAGTGTTTACCTGAGAGTCCTAAAGCAAAGAATGCAAAAACAATCATTTGTTGAACAATTTCAAGAGTCACATGTTGAACAGGAGCATGAGCACTTTGGGAAGCATTAGGAGAGACAATTGAGATAGTATATGTTGTTTTATATATCTTCGAAGATCAAGTAGGACATTCTTTGATGATGTGACCATCTTTCTTGCAGTAGTTGCTGAAATCTTTTTTAGCAATTTGAAGCGTAATGACCATATCCTTTGTAGCAAAAGCATTGAATAGAACTCATGACCTGGCCTTTTGGCTTGCTTTGAGCTGTCTAAGCCACAAGAACGTAGGTGGTTGGTTTTTTGTTGTTCTATAATAGTTTGACTGAGAAGTCATTGCTCTTCAGGAAAAAACACATTGAGACATGTATCCAAGGACGGTACAGGTTCTCGATCCATAAGATTAGACCTAGTGCTTTCAAATTCATATCTCAATTTCATAAGAATTGATCCTTTTTAGTAATTTTATAGACTGATTGAACAAAACTAAGACCCTCAAGTGGTAATGTAGCATAAACTTTATTAGTATATTTAGCCCAAAGATTCATGAAACTAGAATAAAAATAAAAAAATAGAGACTTCCCTACTAAAGAGTGGCTAATTCATATTCAAACTGGAACCGACGAGTAGTGTTTTTGTTTATTGAAAAGTTTTTTTAAGTAATTCCAAATCTCAGCTACAGTTTTGAAATGTTGAACATTCAAAATGATGTTGGGTTCCACATACCATAATATTCATGCCATGATTTGAGGATATTTGACCTCCCACTTGGCAAGCACATCCTATGATGAATTTACCTGCAAGGAAGAAAGCAATTGGTTGAAAATGGGCATTTGTAGTCAAACTTAATTCTGATTGCTCAGTTGTATGCTTGAATATGCAATACCTAGACAGGTCATAATAAGATAGTTGTTTTCCAACCAATCTTCTTCATCTCTCAGGATCCTCAAAAACTTCTCCTTCTTGTGAGTTTCAAATTAGGAACCATTAGAGTGTTATACATTTTAGCCCCCAATTTCCTTAATGAAACACATATTTTCTTTGAGATAAGAAAATTCCCTTTTTCTTCTGTTTTCTTCAATATCCAAAAAGTATTTCAACATCCCCAAATCTTTAGTATGAAACTGACTGTGGAGCAAAGATTTAAGAGATGAAATACATGTAGTATCACTACCAATAATGACAATATCATCCACATACACTACTAGTAGCATAATACCATCTGGAGACTTTCTGTAAAACACTGAGTGGTCGGACTAATTGTTTTTCATTCCAAACTTCTCAACAGCTTTGCTAAATTTTTCAAACCAACCATGAGGACTTTGTTTGAGCCCATACAATGATTTACGAAGATGATGTACCTTTCCGGACTCCCTCTGACCAATAACACCAACTAGTTGCTCCATGTAAATCTCTTCCTAAAGATCACTATGGCGAAAGACATTTTTTATATCTAGTTAATGCAACGACCAATCATAAGTGGCAGCCATAGAGATAAAGAATCTGACAAATGTAAGTATGGCAACAGGAGAAAAAGTGTCACAATAATTAACGCCATAAGTTTTGGTATATCCTTTAGCAACCAAACGAGCTTTATAGTTAGTGTTGTGACTTGTAAGTTAGTACATGTCTTCTTGTATTTATCACTGAGGCAGCATTAGAGAAGATCTTGTGTAATTTAAAATGAGCACCTAGAAGAGGCATTTCATATGGTAATCATGGTCATACTAGGATTGAGTGTTTTCTGACGTTGATTGCATGGGTTTTAAGGATGATAGAAGGTTTACTTCAGGCTATTGTATTTTTGTAGCTGGGAATTTGGTTTCATGGAAAAGCAAGAAATAGACTGTGGTCTCACTTTTAATTGCAAAATCAAAATATCAGGCCATGGCATAATCTGAATGTGAAATTATTTGAATATATCATATTCTAACTAAAATAGGTCTTAAGACTTTAATACTAGTTAAGCTATGGTGTGATAATCAAGCTACTTTTCATATTGCATACAATCTAGTGTTTCATAAATGAACAAACCATATTGAGATTAATTGTCACTTCATCCATGAAACACTGGATTGGATGTAATGTGAAGAGGAGCTTGATTATGTAACTTGTATAAATGCCCAATGAGGCTCCTTGGAAAGGCATTTCAAGATAAAAAAAAAAAAAAAAGTCATGGGAAAGAATATGGTCTCAATTCCTCAAAAATTTGAAGCTAAAATTTCCACATTTGAAGAGTCATATGACTTGCAAAGACTTTCAATTCCAAAATTGATAAGCAAACTTCAAGCCCAAGAGTAGAGGGTATCTAGGAGGTCCAATGAAGCAGTTGAAGGTGCCTTTCATGCTAAACTCAAAGATAAAAAGTCCTAGAACAAGCTAGGAGATAAGTTTCAAGGTGACAAACTTGGTTCAGAAGCAAAAAAATGTAATTCCAAAAGGACTAATCATGATGAAAAGGAATGCTAGTATAAGGATAAGCCACAATACTCCTACAATTTTTGCAATAAATTGGGCATACAGAGAAGTATTGTAGAAGAAAAAATACACTAAGTCAACAACATTTAATAAAGGCCAATTTCATAAAAAAGTTGAGGAAAATGAAAAGCATTTGTTCATGGAAAGTCAGGCAAATGGAAATGATGGAAACCTCAAATGGTTAATTAATAGTGGCTACACATGCCATATGGCTAATGATATATCCTTATTTAGTTCTCTTGATGATTCAATTCAGTAAAAAGTAAAGATTAAAAATGGAAAGTTTGTCCAAGGTAAGGGTAGAGGTTCAATCACCATCAACACTAAGAAAGGTATCAAAATTATCCCTAGTGTTTCTTACATACTTAATTTAGATCAAAATTTACTTGGTGTTTCTCAAATGCAAATAAAAGGCTATTGTATTTCCTTTAAGAATGATTATTATCATATTGTTGATCCATTTGGAAATAAGATAGCCAAAGTAAAAACGGAGGAAAATGGTTTCTACTAGAAGTGCGATTATGTGAATGGTCATATATTTAATGTTAATGTTGATGAAAGCATCAAATGAAATTTCAATGAAAAGGCACATGAAAATTGGGGAACAAAGGAGATTGTAATTGATGATGCTACCATATATTATGAATATAGTGGTCCAGCTCAAGCTAAAGATCATAATGAAGATAATGGCAACAAGTTCAATGTGAATACCACAAGTGTTTAGGCATATGAGCAATGTAATGTGGCCAGCCATGAATGTTTAGATTATGCAGAAGCTTCAAAGTTTCTAGAATTTAATAAGTTTATGGATGATGAAATTGTGATGTTAAAAGAAATTGGGACCTAGGAGTTAATCAACAAGTTAGATACATTAAAGCTTGAAGTTGTAGCTCAGTCCATTGGTGAAGCAAAGTACTTCTCTATTGTAGCAACTGAGATTCAAGTAATTTGGCTCATGAAGTTAATTGATGATCTAAAATATAAGAATTTTTTTTGTAAAATTGCACCAATTTTCAAGTAATTTGTAGCTTAATGAATTGGTGATAAAAGCCTTAGAAATAAGGATTGAATTTCTAAAATTGAAGATTGGGTTGGCCAAGAAAAATATTAAGGACAAGTGTTAGAAGTCATGAGATTTATCTTGGACAATGAAGCTGAAAGTTCACCTGTAGTTGCAATTGAATGTGTGCAGTGATGAAGCTGATTTTTGGGTGATTTACTCCAATTGCTTTGATGTTTATTTTATGTTATTTTATCTAACATCTAGTCACAAAAATTAAAGTTAGTTGTACCACCTTAAATCAAGGAGATTTGTCTTGAAAAAGTTAATCAAAATATCTGTTTTAGATAGCTATTAGCATGGTTGTAGCAGCTGATGATTTACTGATTTGAAATTATCAAATATTTTGTATCTTGTACATGCATTTATATAGTGAAAGTCAAGAGTAATGCATGTTATGTTCTCCAATTTGAAATCTCCAATTTGAAATCTCTTTCAAGTGTTTGATCAGGAGCATGACTTATATTTTCACGGGCATGAATATTCTTCCAAGTCGTGGTTCAAGTGGTGACTCTGGCCGTGAAGCTCTCTAGAAGTACTGGCATGTTTGATCACGAGCGTGAATACTATTTCACGGGCGTGACTGTATGATCATTCATGATTAGTATGATCCTTCATGGTCGTGAACTTTGAATGGTGGAAAGTTGGCACTCAGCTATATTCACAGGGGTGACTTTGCTATTTCTTTGATTTTAATCTTCTAAAGTTCTCTTTCAATCTTGCTCCATTTTCTAAACAAGATATATCATGTTTAACACACTTAGAACAAACATTGTTAAATATATTAATGCTATTTTATTTGTAACATCAAAATGATGGAAATACCCCTCAAGATTCAACAATCTCCCCTTTTTTGATGGTGCAAATAATCTAGCAATATGTGCTTTTGAGAAGTCTCCCCTTCAAAATGTGCTTAAAATAAAATAATAGAATGCAAGATTTGAATGAAGTATAGCAAAGGTATTTGCAAACATCTAAGGTATATGCAAGGTATATCTTAAGTATATCTCATCAATTAACACATGTAACACCAAATGTATTCAAAGTATATGTGAGATATATGTTAAGTATATCAAATAAAATAAGTTAACCTTACAAAGTATATGTGAGGTATATCTTATGCATATTATCAATTAAGGAAAAGTTTACATATTTAATACCACACATTACATAATAATATATAGATCACATATATTGCTAACCACACATTGCATAATATTGCTAGGTTATCCCCCTTTTGTCATCAACAAAATGAATTGAAATGTTAATAAGATGATTGTATTAAAATTAGAGGAGAATGATTACATTAAAAAAAATATAAAGTCCTATAATAACAAAAATAAAGCTACTACATGAAAACGAGGACTCTAGTTAGGCTTTAAGCCTGATAGACCATCCCTAAGGAGTGCAACCTCCGCCTCGAGACTGTCCATATGAGACTTCATGAAGTCTTTGAGGTTTTCCAACCTCTTATCAATGGAAGCCTACATCATATCAAGGCGAGGTGCTATAAGATCAGCAACTTGTTGCGCCAAGCTGGATGTGGTAGAGGCTGATGACTGACCAACATCCTCAGCTACTGCCGGTGTCGATGTCTCGTCACAGGCTCGCTTTTTTTGCTGGACAGACTGGAGACCAGTTTTGAAGGCATCAGAATCATGATCTTTCCAATCAATTTCACCAGCTGGAATGGTGAAATAGTAGTAGACATTTTCTTCATAAATGATACGAACAGCTGCTCCCATCTTGATAAAGGACTCGATATCGAGTTGATCTCATGGATGAGCTGGAATAAGAGTGTAAATGTGCTCATCGAGATTCAAATACCCTAGCTCAATAGCAAGGTGAGTTATATGCCTGTCAATCAAAATATCTCCTGATGGCTTCGATGCAATGGAAAAGAGAAGATTTGCAAACCATCGAAACAAGCTATGGATAGTCCACTTTGTGCCATTTCCAATAAGAAGAGCTCCGATTTTCTGATTGCCCCATTGCTATCTCCTCTAGCAAATATACTATAGATGAGAAACCTATATAAATACTTATGCACAGGAGACCGGAGGTAGGTACACTTTGTCTTCTTCACATCCCAGCTACACCCAGCACCGAAATGTTTCCAAGCTGGAGGAGCATAAAATTCGACTTCACTTTCATTCAGGGCCCCATTGGAAGGAAGCTTGAAATTAGTGTCAAACTTCATTGCTGTGAGAGTTTTAGGATGCTTACAAAGCTGGAATTTGACAATGCCGATGGGAGAGACTTGTAACGTGCTAAGGAACTCGAGAGTTGGTTCCCTTAGTGTTGGCTAATAAATGTCCATGAATTCTTTGAGATGACAAGACTGTAACTATTCAGTCATGCTTGTCTCAAAACCAAGAGTCTTGATAGAATTCCACTCAAATGATCTAGATGAGAGTAGGGGTTTTTTCTTGAGAACAACATATTGTGAATGGAAATTTTCCGAAATGATGTTGAGAAGATAATCAATGTGGCATCTTGGAGCATGTGATTTCTTCCTTATGCCTTTGGAAGAATTAGGTTCCATTTTTCTAAAACTTTAATAAAGGATTGGAGAAGAAAATTTTTGGAACAAAAGATTGAAAAACTCTTGAGAGAAGTTATGATTCTTCAAAGAGAGAGATGTTTAAAAGAGTTTTATAGATGGAAATGAATGTGAAGAGGCCAGAATATGTGAGAAATATTGAATGATGGTGATAAATGAGAGAATTTGTAGAGATGGAAATGAGAAAACGGAAAAAATTTCATTTTATAGTTGATAGATTCACGGTCGTGAATACTCAATCACAGGTGTGAATAATTGGGGTCACGGTTTGTTGAAGAAGCACACTAGCTGTGAAAAAGAAGATGAATCGAGTCACGATCATCACATTAAATAATCATGGGCATGACCCATGACTTGCACGAGAGTGACAAAAATAGTCCTGGTCCTAAAGAATTAGGCTTCACTACTTCTAACAGGGAGGCAAGTCGTGATTCAAAACTTGAAAGCTACTGAGCTTTTTGCTATTAAGTTCACAATCGTGAATATATGTCAAGGGCACGAATCACCTCAAATTTTCAAAAAATAAATTTAAGTCTAAAACAAGACTAAAAGATTTCTAAAAAAAGTTTATATGCTATAAAACATATATTTCCATCATGTTAACCACTTCATATTATAAAATTAGTCAAGTAAAGAGCATCATATGAAGAAAATAACATTCAAGGTTAATGATTCATCATACAATTGGCAAGAAAATAATTAAGACAAAGTTGATCCATCAAGCATACTGTTGCCCAGATATTGAGCCAAGAAGGGGGGTTGAATTGGAGTTTAAAAACTTTAACTTTTAAGTGCGGAAATAAAAATTAAGTTTAGTAGGGATAGAGAAATTTGACACAAGGATTTTTATAGAGGTTCGGGTGTTAACAAACCCTACTCCTTTCCCCAATCGCATTTGGGAGTTTCACTAACACACTAAGTGTTACAATGGAGTTTAAGAAGCTCACTCCCAACTATGGTGTTTCTCACAATGGCTCACACCTAACCCAGAAATCCCTTGTGTTTTGATGGCTCACACAATAACCAATTCCTTGTGTTTTACAAGCTCACACAAACAACATTTACCTTGTGTTTTACAGGCTCACACAAACACCTTTTACCTTGTGTTTTACAGGCTCACACAAACAACCTTTCTTTGTGTTTTAGAGGCTCACACAACTAACCTTTACAAGTGTTCTACTCTTAACCCATAAATACTCAAAACTCACTTGAGTAAAAATGATTACAGAGAGAAAACACTTAAAAATCTTTATTGCTCAATAAATGATGAGCAAAAAGATTTTCACATAGAATAAATATTTGTATTGAAAGTATTAAATGCAAAAATAGCTTACAACAAGATTTTGATTCGAAGTATTAGCTATTATCTTATACTAAATGCATAAATGACTTGCATTTATACTCCCATGGTGAATTATAGTCGTTAGAATGCATTTAATATGAAACTAGCCGTTGCACCAACCCTAATAATCGCGCCTGACATTTTTCTCTTTCATCTTTCACGGGCGTGACTCTGTGTGTCACGGTTGTGACTGTTCTTCCAAGCCATGACTGAAGTGGTGACCTTGGCCGTGAAGCATTCTGGAAGGTTTTGAAATATTGGGTCACGAGTGTGACAACCTTCCAAGCCATGGTCCAAGTGGTGACTTTGGTCGTGAAGCTCTCTGGAAGAATTTATCATGTCTTTCACGGGCGTGACATTTCTTTCACGGGCGTGACTGAAATACTCATTTACGGTTTGTTGTCTTTCTTCATGGCCGTGAACTTCAAATGTTGGTTTGTTGGTGCTAGGCTTAATCACAAGTGTGACACATAGGGTCACAGGCGTGAATCATGTTGCTTCTTCAATTTTATCTTTCAAAGATTAATCTTTCATTCTCCATTCTTGCTATCTTATTCCATACCCTATTTAATAGACTTAGAGAACAAGCATGTTAAATACATTATTGTTATTTTATTTGTTATCATCAAAATGACAGAAATACCCCTCAAGGTTCAACACATGCTAAGTTCTCTTCTTATGAAACAAAAACTTTTTTCATTAAAAGGTTTGGTAAGAATGTCTGTCAATTGGTTGTTTGTATCAATAAATTCTAACACAACATCTTCATATTGAACATGATCCCTAAGAAAGTGATGTCTAATGTCAATATGTTTACTTCTAGAGTGTTGAATGGGGTTCCTAGATAGGTTGATGGCACTTGTATTGTCACATTTAATGGGTATATGGTCTAAGCTACGACCATAATCCTTTAGTTGTTGTCATATCCATAGGATTTGAGTGCAACAACATCCTGCTGCCACATATTCTGTTTCAATGGTAGATAAGGTAACTGAAACTTGTTTCTTGCTAAACCAAAAAACTAGGCATTTTCCAATAAAGTGACAAGTGCTTGACGTACTCTTTCTATCCAAAAGACTACTAACATAATCCACATCCGAATATCCTACGATATTGAAAGATGGATTTCTAGAATACCATAAACCTAGATGCAATGTGTCATGTAAATATTTTAAAATTCTTTTTAGAGCATTCAAATGTGATTCCTTGGGACAAGATTGAAATCTAGTATATAAGCATACATTATACATTATGTTTTCCAAACAATGAACCAAGAAGGGGGTTGAATTGGTTATGAAATAAAAATTTCTTGACTTTAAGTGTGGAATAAAATTGAATAGAACAGGGATGGATAGATATCACATATGAGATTTGTAGAGGTTTGGATATTAACAAACCCTACTCCTCTCCCTAATAGAGTTTTACAAGCTCACTAAGTGTTACAATGGAGTTTTACAAGCTCACTACCAACTATGGTGTTTCTCTTAATGGCAAACACCTAACCCAAAAATTCCTTTGTGTTTTAATGGCTCACATAATAAACCAATTCATTGTGTTTTATAGCTCACACAATAAACCCTTACAAGTGTTTCAATCTTAACCCAATATACCCAAACTCACTTGAGTAATAGATTACAATGAAAACACTCACCAACCTATAATGCTCAGAAATTATGAGCAATTAGGGTTTTACAAAGAATAAAGGTTTTTATTGAAAATAATTAATGCACAATGGCTACTACAAGATTAAATATTCAAAGTAATTGTTGTTTTACTTGTTAGGATTCATAAATAACTTCCATTTATACTTTCTCGATGAATTATAGCTGTTTGGGTGCATTTAATGCGAAAATAGCCATTGAACCAACTCTTAACTTCACGTCTGACATGTTTCTCTGTCCTCATTCACGAACATGATTATATGTGTCACTGTCGTGAATGTTCTTCCAAGTTGTGGTCCAAGTGGTGACTCTAGTCGTGAAGCTTTCTTGAAGAACTTGAAGTGTTTGATCACGGGTGTGACCTTATACTTTCATGGGCGTGAATATTCTTCCAAGTTGTGGTTCAAGTGCTGACTCCAGCCATGAAGCTTTCTAGAATAATTTGACATGTTATTTCACAGGCGTATCTTTCTTTCACGGGCATAACTGATTTGATCATTCATGGTTGGTATGATCCTATATGGTCATGAACTTTAAATGTTGGAGAGTTGGTGCTAAGCTACATTATAGGCGTGACATAAGTAGTCACAGACGTGACTTTGTTATTTCTTCTTATTTTGATCTTCAAAAGTTGTCTTTCATTCTTGCATCATATTTTATTCAAGATATATCATGTTTAACAAACTTAGAACACAAGCATTGTTAAATACATTATTTCTATTTTATTTGTTAGCATCAAAATAATGGAAATACCCTTCCAGGTCCTCAAGATTCAACAATCTCCCCCTTTTTGATGGTGACAAATAATCTAGCAATATGTGCTTTTGATAAGTATCCCCCTCAAAAGATGCTTAAGACAAAAATAATAGAGTACAAGAATTGAATGACGTATAGCATGGATCTTTGCTAACTAGTTAGGTATGTACCAGGTATATCCAAAGTATATCAAAGTTGTTTCCTTACTTGTTAGGTATATGCAAGGTATATTCAAAGTATATCAAAGTTGTTTGCTTAACTATTTAAGTATATACAAAGTATATTCAAAGTATATCAAAGTTGTTTGCTTAACTAGTTAAGCATATGCAAAGTATATGTGAGGTATATGTTATACAACACATTTGCTTTTTACTACACATTTGCATATATTGCTAAGTTCTCCCCCTTTTGTCATCAACAAAACAAACCATAAAATGATAATGAGGTAATTATATTAAAAGAAGCAGACGGATTACAAAGTTTAAAAATATAAATTAAAGTACTACACCCTTAAAAATAAAACTAGTACATGAAAATAAATAGTACATGAATAAAAAAACTAGGACTCCAATTAGGCTTCAAGCCTGACAGACCATCTCTAAGGCGAGTTACCTCCACCTCGAGGCTATCCATACGAGATTCCATGATGTCTTTGAGGTTTTCCAACCTCTCATTAGTGGAAGCCTGCATTAGGTCAAAGCGACGTGCTAAAAGATCAGCAGCCTGCTGCGGTAAGCGAGGTGTAGTAGAAACCGATGATTGACCAACCTCTGGCTCAACCTCTGGGGTCGTTGTTTTGACTCAGGCTCATTTTTTTTGTTGGATACACTAGAGGCCAGATTTGAAATCATCAGAATCCTAGTCTTCCCAATCAATTTCACCAGCTGGAGTGGTGAAACGGTAATAGAAATTATTCTAGTAAATAATGCGAACAATTGCTCCCATCTTTATGAAGGACTTGATATCTAGTCAGTCTTGAGGATGTGCTGGAATGATATTGTAATTGTGCTAATCGAGTTTTAGATACTTGAGCTCAATTGCAAGGTGAGTCACATACCCACCAATCAAGATATCTCCCAATGGCCTTGTTACAATTGAGAGAAGTTGATTTGCAAACCAATGAGATAGAGCCACGGTTAGACCCCTTCGTACCATCTCCAATAGGAAAAGCTCCGATTTTCAAATTGCCCCATTACTATCTCCTTTTGCAAAGATACTATAGGTAAGAAACCCATGTAAATATTTATGAATAGGAGACCGAAGATGTGTGCTCTTTGTCTTCTTCACATCTCAGCTACAATCCAACCCAAAATGAGTCCATGCCCGATTGGTATAGAATTCCACTTCGCATCCATTGAGAATGCCATATGAGGGAAGTTTGAAGATAGTGTCAAACTCTACTGCTGTGAGAGTTTTCGGATGCTTACAAAGTTGAAATTTGATTGTTCCGGTGGGAGAGACTTGTAAAGTGCTAAGGAACTCGAGAATTGGTTCCCTTAGCATTGGCCGATGAATGTCTACAAATTACTTAAAATGACAAGCTTGCAATTGTTCTGTCATGCTTGTCTCTAGACCGAAAGTCCTGACAGCACTCCATTCGAAGGAACGAGACTAAAGTAAGGGCATTTTCTTTAGAACAGCATATCTTGGATGACAATGCTCCGGAATGATGTTGAGAAGGTACTTCGTGTAGCATCTCGGAGCATGGGATTTCTTCCTTGTGTCGTTTGATGAGCCGGGTTCCATTGATAATTTTGGAAAGGGATTTTGGAAAATGAATTTCTGACCAAGGATTTGAGAGCAACCTTGAGATGTTATGATTCTTCAAGGAGAAAGAGTTTTGAAGGATTTTATAAATGGAAAAGGACATAAGGAGGTTGGATTTTGTAAGAAATATTGAATGAGAGCTATAATTGAAAGAATTTTTAAAGTTGAAAGTGAGAAAAATGGCAGAAATCCTGTTTTATAGTCGACAGATTCACGGTTGTGAATCGTCCATCATGGGCGTGAATAGTCGTGGTCACGGTTTGTTGAAAAGGCGTTCTAGCCGTGATAAAGGATATGAATCAGTTCACGGTCATGACATTAAATAGTCACAGGCATTACTTATGAATTTCACAATGGTGACAAAAGGAGTCACAGTCGTGAAAAGCAATCTTCACTACTTCTGACTGTGAGCCAACACGTGAAACAAAACGTGAACGATTCTGTAATTATTTGATGTTAATGTTCACGATCATGAAAAAGTGTCACGAGGGTGAATAAAGAACAGTCATGGGAGTGAAAAAAAAGAGTTAAGGGCGTGATACATAGTCTTCACTACCTCTAGCCGTGAAGGATGTCGTGAAGCAAGACATGAAAGCTACTGGAACTTTTGGCGATTATGATCACGGGCGTGAATTTTCTTAAATTTTCAATTAGTAAAACTAAGTCTAAAATAAGACTAAAAGATTTCTAAGATGCTTCTATGACTTATAATATATATTCCCATCATTTTAACCATTTCATACCTTAAAAATTACACAATAAAAAACAACATATGAAGGAAATTAACATTCAAGGTTTGACAATTTTAACAATCATACTTATGATAAGGTTAATCCATCAAGTATACCAAGCTCTATTCTTATGAAGTTAAATCTTTTTTCATTAAGAGACTTGGTGAAAATATCTTCCAATTGATTGTTTGTATCGATAAATTCTAATACAACATCTTCATATTGAACATGGTCTCTAAGAAAATGATGTCTTATGTCAATATGCTTACTTCTAGAGTGTTGAATGGGATTCTTAGATAGGTTTATGGCACTTGTATTGTCACATTTGATGGGTATATGGTCCAAACTATGACCATAATTCTTAAGTTGTTGTCTCATCCATAGGATTTGAGTACAACAACATCCTGCTACCACATATTCCTTTTCAACAGTAGAAAAAGCAACTAAAACTTGTTTCTTGTTAAACCAAGAAACTAAGCATTTACCAATAAAGTGACAAATTCCTAAAGTACTATTTCTATCCAATAGACTACTGGCATAGTCTGCATCTGAATATCCTATGACATGAAAGGATACCATAAACCTAGATGCAATGTGGTATGTAAATATTTTAAGATTCTTTTCACAGCATTCAAATGTGATTCTTTAGGATACGATTGAAATCTAGTACATAAGCATACACTATACATTATATCGGGCCTAGAGGCAGTAAGATATAAGAGTGATCCGATCATACCTCTATAGAGTTTTTCATTAATGCTCTTACCCTTTTCGTCTTTGTCCAATTTTGTTGATGTGCCCATTGGAGTCTTGGCATTTTTGCATCCTTCCATTCCAAATTTCTTGATTAAGTCTTTGGCATACTTAGATTGGTTGATGAATATGCCCTCATTGCTTTTTTTATTTGTAGATCAAGGAAGAACTTAAACTCACCCATCATGCTCATTTCAAATTCCCTAGTCATATACTTAGCAAATTCTTGGCAAAGCAATTCATTAGTAGATCCAAATATGATGTCATCAACATAAATTTGAACAATTAGAATATCATGCTTATACTTTTTAGTAAATAATGTTGTGTCAACATTTCCCTTTGAAAAATTATTTTCTAAAAGAAAAGAACTTAGTCTTTCATACCAAGCTCTTGGAGCTTGTTTCAAATCATACAAATCTTTTGAAAGTTTAAAAACATGATTGGGCAAATTATGGCTTTCAAAACCCGGTAGTTGTTCTACATAAACTTTTCTTCTATAAAACCATTTAAGAAAGAATTTTTGACATACATTTGAAAGAGTTTAAAATTCATATGGCATGCAAATGCTAAAAGAATTATTATGGCTTCTAATCTAGCTACTAGAGAATAGGTCTCATCATAATCCTATTCCTTCTTTTCTATTATAACCCTTTACAGCTAACCTAGTCTTATTTCTAGTTATTGAACCTTGTTCATCTAGTTTATTTTTAAATACCTATTTACTACCAATGATTTAATGCTCTTTGGGTGTAGGAACTAAGGTCCACACCTTACTTCTCTCAAATTGGTTGAGTTCCTCTTACATAGCAATCACCCAATTTTCATCATTAAGAGCCTCATCAATATTTTTAAGCCCAATTTGAGAGACAAAAGCAAGGTTAGAATCTAAAAGTTTGAGATGAGATCTAGTACTTATCTCTTTAGTAGGATCACCAATGATTTGATCCTTGGAGTGATTTTTTGTCATTTTCCATTCCTTTGGAGGCTCTTCTTTGTCTTGCTCTTGAGCTTGAGGTAGAGAGACATCTTGATATGGGTTTTCTTGATCATTTTCATCTTTTTCATAATCAAAATCAACCTTTTCCATTTCACCTACGATATCATTAAGAACACTACCTTTTAAAAGATCAAGCTTACTAGATTTATAAGAAACAACATGCATAGATTCTTCAACAACTAATAACATTTTATTAAAGACTCTATAAGCATTGCTAGATGTGGAGTATCCTAAAAAAATACCTTCGTCGGATTTAAAGGCAAATCTTTCAAGGTTGTTCTTGGTATTTAATATGAAACACTTGCATCCAAATACTCTAAAGTATGATATCATGGGCTTTCTTCCATTCCATAACTTAAAAGAACTTTTGTTTAAGAATGGTCTTTTGAAAACTCAATTTGAAATATAACATGCAGTATTAGTGGCTTCGGCCCAAAAATAGGTTGGTAACTCATACTCATTGAGCATTGTTCGAGCCATTTCAATTAAAGTTCGATTTTTCCTTTTGACTACCCCATTTTGTTGAGACGTCTTAGGAGATGAAAATTTTTGTGAAATACCATGTTCTAGACAAAAGTTTTCAAAGTTTTCATTTTCAAATTCATTGCCATAATCGCTTCTTATTTTTGAAATAAAATATCCCTTTTTCGTTTTGAACTCTCTTAGCAAAGTTTTTAAAAGATTCAAAAGCATCACTCTTTTGAGCTAAGAAAATTACCCAAGTGAATCTAGAGTTATCATCGACGATGAAAAAAGCATAGTGTTTACCTCCTAAGCTTGCCACTCTAGTATGTCCAAAAATATCTAAATGCAAAAGTTGTAGAGGCTTCGAAATACTTACAATATTTTTGGATTTGAAGGATGACTTGTGTTGTTTTCCTTTTTTGGCAAGGTTCACATGTCTTATTATTTTTAAATTTGACTTTTGATAGTCTACTTACTAGCTCTCCTTTGCTAAGGTTTTGAATTAAAAGAATGCTTGCATGACCAAGTCTTCTATGCCACAGCCAAGATTCATCACTAGTAGTCATAAGACACTTAGAGGAAAGGTTAGATATTTTGTGTAAGTCTATTATGTAAATATTGATATCCTTTGAATATCTTTTGGCCACTAAAGGAGGTGACAACACATTCATTTGAGGTAGAGATTACTTGGTTTCCCTTATCACATAATTGACTTATACTTAACAAGTTATGTTGCAAACCATTAACAAGTAAAACATCTTCAATGAAAGTAGTATTATTAATACCAATAGAGCCAATGCCAATTACCTTATCCTTAGCATTGTTTCCAAAGGTTACCTTACCACCATCAATACTTTTAATGTCATTGAATAGTTCTTTGTTTCCGGTCATATGCCTTGAGCATTCACTATCCATAAGCTAAGCAATTTCTTTTATAGTGGACTTGAGGCATACCTATAAAATCACAATTTATGTATTGTTTTTAGGTACCCAAATGAACTTGGGTCCTTGGGGGTTAGCACATGAAGGTTCCCAATGAGCCTTCCTTATCCAACAATGTTTATTGATATGACCAAATTTCATACAATAATTACATTGTTTAGCTCTAAACATGTTTTTCGGTTTTACCATGCTTTTAGATCTCATTATCCTATTCGATGGAGTTTGTGGGCAGTGACATGCACATGCATGATGAATTGGTGTTTTCCTAGGTGCATGCCTCTTATACATAAAAGCATGATTGGCCTTTTGAGGTTTCCCTCTTAGGCTAATCGACCCTTGACCATTCCTCTTATAAATATAGGGTTTAGTGTGTGTTGTGCACTTAGCCCTTGGGGCAATTACTTCCAATCTGGAGATATGAGGTGCACTAGACTTAACAAATGTGGTCTTGTGAGATAAAGATGATGTTCCATTAAATCCTAGATCATCTCTTATTAAGGGTGGTCTTTGGGACATTATGAGAGTATCTAAACTCTCTTTGCCTTTATGAAATCTTGAAATGGAGTTTCTAAGTTCCTCAACTTCATTTTTCAAAACATTGTTCTCTTTAAGTAAAGATTTAGTTGAGGAATTAAAGGAGTACTCATCTAATTACTTTTGAAGAGATTCATTAGAAGATTTAAGATCAAGATTTTCCTTTTGTAAAACTTCCATTTTGTTTTTCAAATTTAAAATATTATTTTTGTAAGTATTGAATTTACATCTATATTTTTCTAATTATATGTTCAATACTTCTATTAGACTCTGCTCATCATCATCTTCACTATCACTATTATTATCCTCTAAAGCCATGAAGCATAGGTTGACCTCTTTACCTTCATTGTCATCTTTTTCACTTGAAGAGCTTTCATCATCCCATGTGGCTTTGTGACCTTTCTCCCCATTATCTTTTTGATATCTTTTCTTGTGTTTCTTGAGCTTTGGACATTCTGGTTTGATATGTCCTTTCTTCCCACACTCATAACATTTTACCTCCTTTTTATTCCTTTGAGAGTCATTTGAGGAGTGTTTGAAGTTTCTTTGTTTGAAGTTTTAAGAGTTGCTAATTCTCTTTTCAATTATTATTTTTAATCTCCTTAAGAGCATGACAATGTCCTCATTTGCATCATCACTCTTTTCTTCATCATCTTCAACTTCTTCTTGATATTTTGAAGTAAAGGCTTTGAGTGCTAGAGGCTTTCTTTTTTCTGGTTTGGTTTCAAGTTCTCTATCTCTCTTTACCGCCATTTCGTGTGTTAAAAGTTTGTCTATAAGCACATCGGTAGGCATGACGCTCATGTCTTCGTTGGCTTCTTCTATACCAGCAACTCTTGAACTATAGTATTTGAGAGGAAGGCTTATCAGAATTTTGTTGTTTACATCTTCCAAACTCAAGTGATTTCCAAGCTTTCTCATGACGCTTATGATGGCTAGAAGACAGTTCGTCATATCAGTGATGGATTCATTGGATTTCATCTTAAAGAGTTCATATTCTGAAGTGAGAAGTTGAATCTTCTTAGATTTAACTTGCTTTGTTCCTTCATGATAATTCTCCAATGTCTTCCACATATTATATGCGGTATGTTTACATATTATGATACCAATTGTTGCCCAAAAAATGAACCAAGAAAGGGGTTGAATTGATTATGAAATAAAAATTTCTTGACTTTAAGTGTGGAATAAAATTGAATAGAGTAGGGATAGAGAGATATCACACACGAGATTTATACAGGTTCGGGTATTAACAAACCCTATTTCTCTCCCCAATATCTAAATGAGAATTTTACTAACACATTAAGTATTACAATGGAGTTTTACATGCTCACTCCCAACTATGGTGTTTTTCTCAATGGCTAACAGCTAACCCAAAAATTCCATTGTGTTTTAATGGCTCACACAATAAACCAATTCCTTTTGTTTTATGGCTCACACAATAAACCCTTACAAGTGTTTCAATCTTAACCCAATATACCTAAACTCAGTTAAGTAATAGATTACAATGAAAACACTCACCAACCTATAATGCTCAGAAATTATGAGCAATTAGGTTTTTACAAAGAATAAAGGTTTTTGTTGAAAATAATTAATGCACAATGGCTACAACAAGATTAAAGATTCAAAGTAATTGTTGTTCTACTTGTTAGGATTCATAAATAACTTGCATTTATACTTTCTCAGTGAATTATAGTCGTTTGGGTACATTTAATGTAAAAATAGTCGTTGAACCAACTTTTAACTTCGAGCTTGACATTTCTCTCTGTCCTCATTCACAAGCGTGATTATATGTGTCATGGTCGTCAATGTTCTTCCAAATCATGGTCCAAGTGGTGACTCTAGTTGTGAAGCTCTCTGGAAGAACTTGAAGTGTTTGATCACGAGTGTGACCTTATATTTTCACAAGTGTGAATATTCTTCCAAGCCATGGTTCAAGTGCTAACTCTGGCTGTGAAGCTTTCTGGAAGAATTTGACATGTTATTTCACGAGCGTGTCTTTCTTTCATGGGCGAGAATGATTTGATCATTCACGGTTGGTATGATCCTTCATAACTGCAAACTTTAATTGTTGGAGAGTTGGCACTAAGTTATATCACGGGCATGACATAAGTAATCACGAGTGTGACATAAGTAATCAGGGGCATGACTTTGCTATTTCTTCTTATTTTGATTTTCAAAAGTTTTCTTTCAGCCTTGCATCATATTCTATTCAAGATATATCATGTTCAACAAACTTAGAACACAAGCATAGTTAAATACATTATTGCTATTTTATTTGTTAGCATCAAAATGATGGAAATACCCTTTAAGGTCCTCAAGGTTCAACACATTATATCGGACCTAGAGGCAGTAAGGTATAGAAGTGATCCAATCATACCTCTATAGAGCTTTTCATTTACGCTCTTACCCTTCTCATCTTTGTTAAATTTTGTTAATGTGCTCATTGGAGTCTTAGCATTTTTGCATCATTCCATTCCAAATTTCTTGACTAACTATTTGGAGTACTTGGATTGGTTGATGAATATACCTTCATTGCTTTTCTTGATTATAGACCAAGGAAGAACTTAAGTTTTCCCATCATGCTCATTTCAAATTCCCTAGTCATACACTTAGAAAATTCTTGATAAAGCAATTCATTAGTAGACACAAATATGATATCATCAACATAAATTTGAACAATCAAAATGTCATACTTATGTTATTTAATAAACAAGGTTGTATCAACATGTCCTTTTGAAAAATTATTTTCTAAAAGAAATGAACTTAGTCTTTCATACAAAACTCTTGGAGCTTGTTTTAACCCATACAAGGCTTTAAAAAAGTTTAAAAATATGATAAGACAAATTATGACTTTCAAAACTTGGGGGTTGTTCTACATAAACTTCCTCCTCTATAAAAGCATTTAAGAAAGCACTTTTGACATCCATTTGAAAGAGTTTAAAATTCATATGGCATGCAAATGTTAAAAGTATTCTTATGGCTTATAATTTAGCTACCGGAGCATAGGTTTCATCATAATTTATACCTTCTTCTTGATTATAACCCTTTTCAACCAACCTATCTTTATTCCTAGTTATTGAACCTTGTTCATCTAACTTATTTCTAAATGCTCATTTACTACCAATGATATGATGGTCTTTAGGTCTAGGAACCAAGGTTCATACTTTGGTTCTCTTGAATTGGTTGAGTTCCTTATGCATAGAAATCACCCAACTTTCATCATTAAAAGGTTCATCAATATTTTTAGGCTCAATTTGAGAGACAAAAGCAAGGTTAGAATCTAAAAGTTTGAGATGAGATATAGTACTTACACCTTTAGTAGGATCACCAACGATTTGTTCCTTGGGATGATTCTTTGTTATTTTTCATTCCTTTGGAACCTCTTGGTTGTCTTGCTCTTGAGCTTGAGGTAGAGATACATCTTGTTGTTGTTTCTCTTGATCATCATCATCTTTCTCATTATCAATATCAAGTTTCTCCATTATAGCTACAATGTCATCAAGAACACTACCTTTCATAAGATCAAGCTTACTAGATTCATCAAAAACAATATGCATAGACTCCTCAACAACTAAAGATCTTTTACTAAAGACTCTATAATCTTTGCTAGTTTTAGAATATCCTAAGAAGATACCCTCATCGGATTTAGAGGCAAAATTTTCAAGGTTGTCATTGGTATTTAATATAAAACACTTGCATCCAAATACTATAAAAGTATAATATCATGGGTTTTCTTCCATTCCATAGCTCAAAAGAAGTTTTGTTTAAAAGTGGTCTCTTGAAAACTCAATCTGAAATATAACATGCAATATTTGTGGCATCGGCCTAAATGTAGGTTGGTAAACCATACTCATTGAGCATAGTTCGAGCCATTTCAATTAAGGTTCGATTTTTCACTACTCAATTTTGTTTAGGTGTTCTAGGAGTTGGAAAATTGTGTGAAATACCATATTCTAGAAAAAAGTTATCAAAATTTTCATCTTCAAGTTCTTCGTCATGATTGCGTCTTATTTTATAAATAACGTAGCCTTTTTCATATTGAACCCTTTTAGCAAAATTTTTAAAAGATTTGAAAGCATCACTCTTTTGAGTTAGAAAAATTACCCAAGTGAATCTAGAGTAATCATCAACAATGACAAAGCATAGTGTTTACCTCTTAAACTATCAACTCTAGTAGATCCAAAAAGATCTAAATGCAAAAGTTGTAGACGTTTAAAGGTACTTACTACATTTGTAGATTTGAAGGATGACTTGTGTTGTTTTCCTTTTTGGCAAGGTTCACGTCTTATCCTTTTCAAACTTGACTTTTGGAAGTCCACTTACTATCTCTCTTTTGCTAAGGCTTTGAATTAATTTCATGTTTGCATGACTAAGCTTTCTATGACATAGCCAAGATTCATCACTAATGGTCATAAAACACTTAGAGGAAATGTTAGAAATTTTGTGTAAGTTTATTATGTAAGTGTTTACATCTCTATCTCCCTTGAATATCTCTTGGCCACTTAAAAAGGTTACAAGACATTCATTTAAGATAAAGATAACTTGGCTCCCCTTATCACATAATTGACTTACACTTAACAAATTATGTTTCAAACCATCAACAAGCAAAACATCTTCAATAAAAGTAGTATTATTAATACCAATAGAGCCAATGCCAATTACCTTCCCTTTAGCATTGTTCCCAAAGGTTACCTTATCACCATCAATTCTTTTGATGTGATTGAAGAGTTCTTTGTTCTCGATCATATGCCTTAAGCATCCACTATCCACAAGCCAAGCATTTTCCTTTATATTGGATTTGAGGCATACCTATAAAATCATAATTCAAGTTTGGTTTTTAGATACCCCAACAAACTTAGATCCTTAGGGGTTAGCACTTGAAGGTTTCCAATTAGCCTTTCTTATCCAACAATGTTTGTTGATATGACCAAATCTCATACAATAATTACATTTCTTAGCTCTAAACATATTTTTCAGTTTTGACATGTTGTTTGGTCTCAACATCCTTTTAAAAGGTGTTTGTGTGCAGTGACATATACCTGCATGATGAGTAGGTGCTTTCCTAGGTGCATGCCTCTTATACATGAAGGCATGATTGGCCTTTTGAGGTTTCACTCTTAAGTTATGCGACCCTTGACCATTCTTCTTACGAATAAGGGATTTTGTGTGTGTTATGCTCTTAGCCCTTGGGGCTATTACCTCAATTATAGAGGTTTGTGGTACACTAGACTTATCAAATATAGTCTTATGAGATGAAGATGATGTTTCATTAAATCCTAGACCATGTCTTACTAAAGGTGGTCTTTAGGAAACTATTAGAGTATCTAGATTTTCTTTGCCTTTATGAAACCTTGAAATAGAGTTCCTAAGTTCCTCAACTTCATTTTTCAAAATATTATTTTCTTTAAGCAAAGATTTAGTTGAGGATCTAGAGGAATACTCATCTAATGATTTTTGAAGAGTTTGATTAGAAGTTCTAAAATCAAAATTCTCTTTTTGCAAAAGTTCCATTTTGTTTTTCAACTCTAAAATGTTATTTTTATAAATGTTAAATCTACTTTTATATTTTTCTAACTCTAGGTTCAATATTTTTATTAAACTCTGCTCATCATGATCTTTATTATCACTACTAAAAGAGTATGAGTAAGAAGGACCTATCTCATCCGTGAAGTGATCCTCTAAAGCCATGAAGCAGAGGTTGACCTTTTCTCCTTCATTTTCATCTTTTTCCCTTGAAGAGCTTTCGTCATCCCATGTGGCTTTATGACCTTTCTACCCATCATCTTTTTGAATTTTTCTCTTATATTTCTTGAGCTTTGGATATTCTTTTTTTGATATGTCCTTTCTTCCCACATTCATAACATTTTACCTCCTCTTTATTTCTTTGAGAATCATTTGAGGAGTGTTTGAGGGTTCTTTGTTTGAAGTTTCGAGAATTACCAAGTCTCTTCTCAATTATTCTCTTTAATCTTCTTGAGAGCATGGCAATGTCCTCATTTACATCATCACTTTTTTCTTCATCATTATCAATTACCTCTTGAGATTTTGAAGTAGAGGCTTTGAGTGCTAAAGGCTTTTTCTTTTCTGGTTCGGCTTTAAGTTCTCTATTTCTTTTTACCACCATTTCATGTATTAGAAGTTTGCCAATAAGCACATCGGTAGGCATGACACTCATGTCTTCATTGGCCTCTTCTATACCCGCAACTCTTGAACCATAGTCTTTGAGATGAAGGCTTCTCAGAATCTTATTGTTCACATCTTCTAAGATCAAATGCTTTCCAAGCTTTTTCATGCCATTTATGATGGCTAGAATATAGTTCATCATATCAATAATAGATTCATTGGATTTCATCTTGAAGAGTTTATATTCCGAAGTGAGAAGTTGAATCTTCTTGGATTTAACTTGTTTGGTTCCTTCATGATAATTCTCCAATGTTTTCCACATGCTAGATGTAGTAGGACAATGTTAGATTCTGCCACATTCTTTAATAGATAAAGAGCTTGCGAGGATTGTCATTGCTTTTTTATTTTTGAAATTAGCTATTTGTTAAGGCTCTATCCAATCATCTCTTGAAAAAACTTCTTCTTCACCATCAACTCCTCTCTTGGTTGGCGGTGTCCATTCTTTCTGAACACTATCCCAAATTTCAATTCCCTTACTATCTAGATATGTCTCCATCCGAAATTTCCAATAAGCATAGTTTGCTCCATCAA
Source organism: Triadica sebifera (assembly GCA_023653625.1). NCBI lineage: Eukaryota > Viridiplantae > Streptophyta > Magnoliopsida > Malpighiales > Euphorbiaceae > Triadica > Triadica sebifera. The sequence goes on from CM042905.1 coordinate 9,683,616, forward strand.
AGTAAGGCTTAAGACTTTGAAATCATTCACTGGCCATTTATTAATCCTTGCTAGCGCTTTTTAGGCTTTGTTGCTAGACAAGCTCTGATACCAATTATTGCCCAGACAATGAACCAAGAAGGGGGTTGAATTGGTTAGTAACTAAAAATTGCTTAACTTGGAAATGAAGAATAACTTAAAATAAAGTAAGGAATGAGAGATATCATACACAAGATTTATAGAGGTTCGGGTATTAACAAACCCTACTCCTCTCCCCAATCTCAATTAGGTGTTTCACTAACACTCTAAGTGTTACAATGGAGTTTTTCAAGCTCACTCCCAGCTATGGTGTTTCTCTCAATGGCTAACACCTAACCCATAAATTCCCTTGTGTTTTTCAATGGCTCACACAAAAACCAATTCCTTGTATTTTATGGCTCACATAATAAACCCTTACAAGGGTTTCACTCTTAGCCTGAAATACCCAAACTCACTTTTGAGTAATTGATTACAATGAAAACACTCACCAACCTACAATGCTCAAAAATTATGAACTATTAGGTTTTTACAAAGAATAGAGGTTTGTTGAGAAAAATAATTAATGCACAAGGATACAATAAGATTAATGATTCAAAGTAATTGTTGTTCTTCTTCTTGAGATTCATAAATGGCTTGCATTTATACTCCCTCTGTGAATTGTAGTCGTTTAGGTGCATTTAATGCGAAAATAATCGTTGAACCAACTCTTAACTTCATGCCTGATATGTTTCTCTGTCTTCCTTCACGGGAGTGAATATATGTGTCATGGTCGTTAATGTAGCGCCACACCCCACCCGACCAACACGTGCCCGGATAAGGGAACGCTAAATGTTCATCTTCCTTCTTCAAATCGCTATTATTATTATTTTACCTTTATTTTCTCAACATTCATGTATATATAAATATATACAAAAACCAGGGTACAATTTATTTACATAAGATAGTAATTTTAAACATCAAATTAATTCTTAACAAACTTTAAAAGTAAGTTTTATAAACCCTAACATTCTTTAATATAAAAGCCAAATACAAAATTTCAAAGCTTGTAACCCACTTTTTCAAGGTTCGGCTGCTTTACTTGAATAGGATCACCGCTTGCTTTATCTATCACTTTCAGCTACCTTTCTATATCTGCGCGGAAGGAAACTCCCACGCTAAGCTCTAAGCTTAGTGGTGCATATAAATAAGGCAATATACTATATCATGCAACAAGCATGAACATGTATCGTTTTATGCATTAACATGTTTGCATGCTATTTATATCATGTTACTATTTCATATAAGTATACATATCATGCTCACATATACAATGTTATTCTCATTTATCTTTGATGGTAAATTACTCTGTTAATCTCTTTATTATTATATCTCAATCTCCTCTCATCATCATTTTCTTTTTTTATTTTCCAACATATCCTCATTATCTTGCCCACATCACTCTAAATTTGGACTGACTGGATACGGGTTATGGATCAAGAGCGCTACCAGAGCTTAAACCACCCTTTCCACTATCTGGCTCAAAAGAGCTTCTCAAATCAATGGCGCTCCCCGAGCTTAAGCCACATTGATTGAGTATAATTTCATTATAGATGAATAACCGGACCAAGGGCGCTCCCCGAGCTTAAGTCATCTTGTCCTCATTTATATGTGCTCATCAGAGCTTCTAAAGTCAATAGCGCTCCCAGAGCTTAAGCCACATTGACCGAGCATCTCAGACCAATGGCGCTCCTGGAGTTTAAGCCACATTGGTTGAGGAATAGTACGATACCGTTTGCTCCCTTAATGACATGTCATCTATCCTGATTCTAGTCCGCAGGTAGAGTAATGGGATTTTTTATATTTTCACATCAATCAACTTCTCAAATTTCAACACATCAATATTCTCATATTTATCAACATCTCAATTTTCTCGTTTTGTAAACATATAGTCATACACATACATACTGGATAACATCTTTTCATTTATTTACTAGGTACATCAATATTCTCATGTTTATCATCCGTATCAGTTCACGTATTTCACTCATATCAGAATTCATATATCATTCATGACAACATGACAATTCACATATTTCATCCATGACAATTCATTTTTCTATATCACAACATAACACGTTCTCATATCAATATATATATATATATATATATATATATATATATATATATATCCATATCATTCTTATTTCATTGATAGACAATGACTTTCATTTACTTACCTGAATTCCTCATTTGATAACCACATTCATAATTACAAATACAGAGCATTCACGACCGTGATTACTAATTTCACACCCGTGAATTAGTTCACGCCCTTAATCCCAAGCCGTGAACGCTACTGGAATGAATCGCCCAAAAGCATTCACGGTCGTGATTACTCATTCACGCCCGTGAATAAGTTCATGTCTGTGATTTCAACCCGTGAACGCTTCTGGAATGAATAGTACCATTTCCACCCAGAAGTCACAATCGTGATACAATCAGTCACAACCGTGAACCCTCAAGTCAATAGTCACGCCCTGACTTTCAGCAGGAAATCTGCATATTCACTTTTCATTCATTCTAACATCATCCAAATCATACCAAATTCTATTTCATGCATTTCTAGGGTTCCTTACTCAACTTATTACTTTCTAATACATGTAAATGTCTTGATCATACAAGATTTTCTAACATGCATCATTAATTCAATGTCACACAACGATCTCATTCATACATGTCTAAACCTAAGGTTTCATGCCATAATCATCATCATTCTTGAAATGCATTTATCTAAAATCATGTTCAACATGCTTTATTTCAAACAAAAATAGGCTATTGCCTTAAGTTATGCACAAACCTTAATCTTTCTCCTTCACTCTTCTAGGTAGCTTTCTCTTTTCCTTTACTCTTTAGAGCTTGTTCCTTGTCACTTGGAACTCCTACAACATCATAATTCATTATTATCATCTGATTTCTTCAAAACCCTAAACTTTCTTATTCTCTCTCAAAACCCTAGTTTTTCTCTCTTTCCACATAAGTTTTGGATGGGCTCAAAATTCGAACTTCCTTTAAGAAAAGATGAAGAAGAAGAAGAATCACTTCTTACCTTACTATTTTCTTCAATAAATCCCCACTTTGGAGATTTTATCTCTCTACCAAACTTGAGTTTTCTTCCTCTTTCTTGCTCTTTCCAGCTTCCTTAGGAGTTATGGACCATGAAGATCACTTGTTCTTGTTCTTTCACATCTCTTCTCTTCCTTCTCTCTCTAGAATTCAAGATTGGCTATGGAGGAGAAGGGGCTGGTGTGACTGGTATAAAAGAGAAAGAAGAAGCCAAAAAATGAAGAGAAGAAGAAGAAGAAGAAGAAAAGAAAGCATTAAATAGGGCACCCATAAGTCTTCATATGGGACCCACCATTTTGACCATTTCTTGACATTAGGCTTAATGAACCCATTAATCTCATTCTTCCTCCTTGAGTGGCCGGCCAAATCTATCAAAATGTCCCGAAAATTAATATGTTGATTAGCAATTAATCTTATTAATCCTCCAATTTTGGATAAATTGCAATTTGACCCCAAAACCTATCAATCTTTGCAATTTAATCCTTTATCGTAAATCAACTTCTTTAAACTTTATAATCACTTAATTAGGCATTTATCATTTAATTTATCCATTACTTGATCAATTTTTGTAAAAAAAATCCGAATTTAGACTCTGATTCGTCAAACGCGTCAATTTCGCGACACGTGCGACTCGGGGCCTAAATTAGCGGATATTACAGTTAATGTTCTTCCAAGCCGTGGTCCAAGTGGTAACTCTGGCCATGAAGCTCTCTGGAAGAATTAAAAGTGTTTGATCACGAGCTTGACTTATACTTTCACGAGCGTGAATATTCTTCCAAGTCGTGGTCCAAGTGGTGACTCTGGTCGTGAAGCTCTCTGCAAGTATTGGCATGTTTAATCACGAACATGAATACTATTTCACAGGCATGACTGTATGATCATTCACAATTAGTATGATCCTTCATGGCCGCGAACTTTGAATGGTGGAAAGCTGGCACTTAGTTATATTCACGAGCATGACATAATTAGTCACCGGCGTGACTTTGCTATTTCTTTAATTTTAATCTTCAAAAGTTCTCTTTCAATCTTTCTAAACAAGATAAATCATGTTTAACACACTTATAACAAACATTGTTAAATATATTATTGCTATTTTATTTGTTAACATCAAAATGACGGAAATACCCCTCAAAGTTCAACATTATTTGATAGACAGTATCAGCAGGAAGTGAACTCCCTGAAGATTCCTTATGGCTACAATTGTTCCATTTTCTTTTTCTGTCAACTCATTTTCATTTGAATTGAGTGTTTTGAAGTCTCTTAAAAACATTTCGCCTATTCCCATCCATAATGCCACAAAAACTAATAAAGATGTGGCAACTAGTTAGTCTTGTAGAAACAAGTTCATGTCATCATCTAATAACAAAACACATTAAGTATATAATTAATCCAAAACTAAAATGAGAAAGAAACAAGAATTCTAATAGATAGATTTACTATTACCCATATTAAATATGAAGAATGCAAGTTGAATAGATATAAAATGTATCAAGAAGAATAGGTCATCCACACAAACTTTTGGACTTTTGTCACCATGCATCTTATTTTTGGAAGGAAATAAATTATAAATAGGCTAATTTTGATGGAACCATAGTACTACAATGAAGAATTCATAGGGCATAAATTTCATTGATCTCACAACAGAACAAGAAAAAGAAGAACCCATATCAGGCAATTTTCATACCTCAAGATAGGCGGAGAGGGGGAAAAAGGAAACTTTCAGTTAAGTAACCTAATATAACTACAAGGCTTGTTACCTGTATTTAGTCAATTGGTGGACATACTAACAAATACTCATATTTAAGCTTCCTAATCCCAACATCTCCAATGATCCTGCAAGCTAAGTGCCTGTTTGTTGAGTTTTTCCTCTCCAATGGTCAACAATTAGATGCTCAACAATAGTTTGGACAATTGGTAAACACAAGATAAAATCTAGCATTTGAATACCTAGCCACCGGCTTTTAGAATTAACAACTAAAAGCTAGGATTTCTAACTTTCAGGTCCAGCCACTACCTTTTGACATATTGAAACTATAAATTTATAATTACTACAAAAATACCTAATAATAAATCCATAAAAAATAGATAATTACTGTGCATTTTTATATTTTCAATTGATGTTTTTATACAATCAACCACTCTGCCAAACCATGAAACTAAAAAATAAATAAATAAATATTTGACATGCTTGTGTCTAACAAAAAAATTTAATCCTTTTTTATCTTTTTACAATTCAATCATAAGTTTGATTGTCGTATTACCAACCAAATAATTAATTTTAACTGCGGGCTACTCAGCATTAACCACTGCCACTGCTCAACCATACAAGTCCTAAAATTATAAAATAAGACTCAAGACACATACAGCTCTTTAAACTCCATAACCTACGATGTCACCAAACTAATAATCACCCCACCTTTCATAGTACTAGTGAATCTCCTCATGACGTTACAATACAAACCTTCCAGCATTACAATTAACAACATCACCACCAATTAATAAAATAGAATTCTAAAAGTTCATGTAAAAGGAACAAAAAAAGTTTGCACAAAATTTTTACTACAAAAACAGCCCAAAATAAATGAATAATAAATATCGAGCTCAAATGTGTCAATGTATTTCTAAATGCATATATAGCACCCAACAAATTTAGGAAGAATATAGGTTTCGTGTGATCCTAATATGGTGCAAATTCAGGTTATGCAAAGCTCAGCCTAGTTTATTAATTGTTGGGTGCAGATGGAAAGTTGGAGTTTTTGGTGGACTATAGCCAATGGCAGTGATAATGTAATTGAAAGACAGGTGTTGTAGGAATCTTTAGGTCACCTTGCTGCTATTGTTAAGTTTGAATGGCTGATTCAAGGTGACTTTAACATTGTGCTAACCGACTCAAAGAAAATGGGGGGTGCTAATGTTGAAGGTTGAGGTAGTAGAGATTTTAAATTATATTTCCAAATAGTTAGCTTAATTAAGCTAAAAATAGTAGACTTTTTTATTTGGACAAATAATTAGCACAGTGATGCATGTATTTGGAGCAAATTGGATAGAGCTTTGGTGAATTTGAATTGGGTAGACATTTGATTCCTTAGAGTATAGGATGTTGCCAGCAAGTATTTCTGACCACTCATATTTAATTGTCCAAGTTAGAAGAGGACGGGACCAAAACAAAAAGCCTTTCAGATTCATTAATATGTGGACAACACATCCATATCATCAAGAAATAGTGGACAAGGTTTGGAAAAGCCAAGTCACAGGTTGTGCAATGTTTAGGTTGTGGAGTAATCTTAATATTCTTAAGTCATAACTCAAGAAACTCAATAATTATGAGTTTTTGGATATCTTTACTAGAGTTAATGACTACAAGAGGTTGTTATAAAGTCTTTATATAAATTTACAAAGAGACCCTATGAATAGTGAGTTGATTGATGAAAAAAGGGTTGTCTTGTGTCACTTAAAAAAACTCATGTATCAAGAGGAGAGTTTTTGTATGCAAAAATCTAGGATTTCTTGGGTTCAGTTAGGGGATTGCAATACAAAGTTCTTTCATAACTCAATGAAATTGAGGAAGGTAAGAACCAAAATAGTTATTTTGGCAATTCTAGATGGGACTATAATGCAAGATCAACAAGCCATCAATTCTACTATGGTTGATTTTTACATAAATTTGTCGAGAACTATTTCTACATGTAGACAATGTATGATCAGAGTATGATTGAAAAAGGTCCTATCCTTAACATGCAAGAGGCTCAAGAATTATATGCTTTCTGTAAATGGTGAAATTAATGAAGCCATTTGGGATATTTTTAATAATAAGGCTCCTGGAGTTGAATGGTATAATAGTTTTTTTTTTCAAATCTAGCTGGCAGATTGTGGGCAAAGATATAATTGATGTAGTCAAAGGATTTTTTCATAAAGGGAGAATGTTAAAACAAATCAATGCTACTACTTTCACAATTATCCCTAAGATGCATAATCCTTCAAGGTTGGATGGTTATAGGCCAATTGCTTGTTCGCTTATGTATAAGATCATCACAAAGATAATAGTTACTAGGTTGGGAAAAGTTATGGGTAGAATTGTTCCACCTAATCAATCATCCCTGGCAAAATAATCATGGAGAATTGTTTACCTGCATATGATCTTGTAATGAACTACTTACTTGCATAGAAGTGCTAATAGCCCTAATTGTGCTTTGAAAATAGATTTACAGAAGGCCTATAACTCTATCTTATGGGATTTTATTGAAGTGTTGTTAGGCTTGCGCTTTCCTCTTCAATTTATAAGATGGATTATGGAGTGCATGAGAACTGCTCATTTTTCTATTATGATCAATGGGAGCTTGCATGGGTATTTTTCTAGAAAAAATGGTCTACAGTAAGGGGATCAAATGTCTCCCCTTCTCTTTGTGATAGCCATTGAATATTTATCTAGGTGTCTACAAAACAAACTCTCAATCGCTAATGGCTTATTTGTCATTTATAGGGTGATTTAATTTTAATGAAATGGATTGTTGATATTCTAAAACACTTCAAAAGTGTTTTAGGGCTCTAAGTTAGTGAAGGTAAAACCTCTATATTGTTCTATGGAGTCTCAAAGGAGGAAAAAGAGATCATTGAGGATGTCAATTTTAATGAAGGTAAGTTTTTGTTAAATACCTTGGGATTCCAATGATTTCAACCAAACTCACCGAAGCTTATTATGAGGAGCTAATTAAGAAAATTACAACAAGGATCAAGACATGGACAATGAAACATCTCTCTTATGCAGGAAGGTTGCAACTTATTAATGCAGTGTTATGAAGCTTGCAATTTTATTATAGTTCAATTTTTAATTTGCATGTTGTTGATATTAATGAAGGAAATTTTGGATCAATAATCTTAGGAGAAATTTCAGAAGGAAATCAAGGTTAATAATTTGTCCCTAAAGTTAAGGGAATTAGTTGTATAACATATTCCTAAAGTTAAGGGAATTATTTGTATGACATATTCCTAAAGTTAAGGGAATTAGTTGTCGACTTTCCTTGATTTGTGTAATTGAAAATTATATATATATATATATATATATACTAGAATGAAATGTAAAACACACATAGATTAATAAAATTTTGGAAGTTTTCTTCTTCATAGTATCAGAGCCTATCTAGAGTTTCTAAAAAAATTATACCTCAGTTTCCTCTTGTTAATCCAAGCCTTAATTGTTGGTTCCTTTCTTATTATTTTCAACCTTCATTATTGTTTCTTTTTCCCATTTATTTTTATTCATACCTATTATTTAACCCTATTCAATCATGTCGGACATTACATTTTCAACATCATCACTGAAATTGTCTTCAATTGTGGGGGAAGAACATATTACACAAAGCACAACAAAGCTTCAGAACATCCAAACAACATATTAACTAAATGGAAAGAAATATCTGAAGTGGTCTCAACTGGTTCGAACATTCCTAAAAGGAAAACAAAGTTGGGTCATCTATTGGAGAAAGCACCAGAGAGTGAAACAACGAGATTTGAAGCGCGGGAATAAAAGGATTCAATGATCAGTCGTGGTTATGGAATTCCATAAACCCCAAAATCAGTGATACGTGTATGTTTCTTCTTATAGCAAAGGCAATTTGGGATGCCTTTTATCAGACGTATTCCAAGGTCAATGATACAACTCTTATATATGATATCAAGACGAAAACCATTTGAGCAAAATAAGGTGCTGAGAAATAATGGGAAAACAGTAAGAAAAATATAAGAAAACAAAAGAACACAGATTTAACGAGATTCGGCAATATGCCTATGTTCTTGGGAGCAAAGCGGATATATATATAAGTCGTACAGTATAATTTTATAGAATTACCCCTGTATTATACCATTCCACTCAAGCATATGTCCACTGACTGTGTGTATATATAAGCATACACAACACAGGGGATGAAAACGATGATGAAATATGCCTATTTTCTGCAAAACCAATGCCAGGACCAGGATTATTTTAGGACATTTGATTTGAACGGTAGCAAATGTGCAATTGCCATCAAAAAGTTTATAAAAACGGACCAAGTTTATGATTTATTTTACTAGCCTAAATTCTAAATTTGATTTTGTACAAATTCAAATTCTAGGCATACCTAAATTTTCTTCTCTAACATAAGCAATATCCTTAGTTCACATTGAAGAGAGTCATAGGGGCATTATGTTAAAATCACCTTCAATCGAAAATTATATTCTTATAAGCTTTAAACCTCAGGGGATAGTACTGGAAAAAAGATGATGTAGACAAGACCAATCGGTCAAGTGTGCAAAAGGATCACGAAGAGTTGTGGTGCACATTCTATAAGAAACCATGGCACACCAGAAAATAATGTTGGAAACTACATGGGAAAGCATCCATAAACAATCATGAATGGGGAAAGAAAGGTGGCTGGCAGAGGGTAGCTCATTTGATAGTTCAAGACCCAACTCAAGTGTTTGGAGGATTTAGTGTGGAGGAAATTAATAAGCTTAAAAGTATGTTGGGAACTGTTGAAAAACCAACAACTAACAATTCTCAATCAACGATTCAGGGTATGTGTTCATTGACACTTTCAGGTAATGCTATAATCTCTCTTGGGTTAAATGCTTTAGGTAATGAGCTTCAGAATGTTTAGATCCTTGACTTTGGTTCTACGAATCATATAACTCATTTTTCAAATAAATTCAAAACCTATAATCCCTATCTGACCAATAAGAATATTGTTGTTTTTGATGGTTCCACAACCACAGTAGCAGGAATAAGAGATGTCCAGTTTACCCTAAAAAAATGGCTCTTAAAAATGTTTTTCTTGTTTCCCAGTTATCTACAAATTTGATTTCAATACAAAAGTTTACCAAATATCTAACTGTTGTGTTATATTCCATGATTCTTGTTGTGAATTTCAGGATCAGGGTTCAGGGAAGAGGATTGGACTTGTTAAGGAGTATAATGGACTTTATTATTTGGATGCATCAAGTCAACTGGAATTCAATAAATCTGCCTTGTCCACATTTTCTTCTTCCAATAAGGTTGTCATATGGTTACATCATAGGCATCTAGGTCATGTGTCTTTTCCTAGGTTGAAAATAATGTTTCCCTATTTTTTCAAGGGATTTGACGCTCAATCTTTCCATTGTAATATTTGTGAGTATACGAAACACACTTTGCACCATTTCCTATTAGTAATAAAAGATCTTCTTTTCCTTTTTTTTAATCCATAGTGATATTTGAGGGCCATCAAGTGTTCCTAACATCTCAGGGTGTAGATGGTTTGTCATATGTATTGATGATTGCACAAGAGTCTTTTGGATCTATTTACCCAAAAATAAGTCTGAAGTGAGTCATAATTTTCCTATCTTCACACAATGATTTGAAATCAATTTGGCACCAATATAAAGCATTTTTTTTTGTTCGTACAATGCTTGTGATTATTTCAATCAAATCTTAAGTTCATATTTCCAAAAGGAAGGAATTATACAAGAATCATCTTGTATCACTATTCCACAACAAAATGGAGTGGAAAAAAGAAAAAATGGATGCCTTCTTGAATGCACTAGAGCCTTATTATTTCAACAAAATGTACCAAAAACATATTGGGGAGAAGTTGTATTCACATCAACCTATGTCATAAATAGAATTCCTTCCAGGGTCTTGGGGTTTCAAAGTCCACTAAAAAACTTGTCCAAATTATACACCGATATTCTATATTCCTTCAATCTCACTCATCGGGTTTTTGAGTGTAATTCCTATGTCCATGTTTATAGTCATAATCAAGGGAAGTTAGATCTTCGTGCTCATAAGTGTGTCAGTGTGGGATACTCATCTACTCAAAAGGGTTACAAATGTTATCATCCACCCACTAGAAAACTCAATGTCTCAGCCAATGTTACATTTGTTGAAAATAAGCCTTATTTCACCACTCCTTATCTTTAGAAGGGGTTGCATATATTTAAAGATAAGGAGTCAAACTTTCCACCACTAGAGTTGTCCAAATTTGAATTTCAAAAGTTAATTCCAAAATCTAATGAGTGAGAAAGAAAAAGGGAAGGAGATGATAAAATCTTTGACTAGTTCTGGTTTGACCAAGTGTATGTAAGGAAAGAAGATCATGTTATGACTATAAGGCAAAAACAATCCTATGAACCAAGCTCCAAAAATGAGGTAACAATGAGTGAATCAAATCTAGATCCCATAACACCAATAAACCATCCTTCTTCCAACCTTGAACCATATTTTCCTGAGCATCTTAGCCTTGACCAAGACCAATATATGCCGATTGTTGTAAGGAAAAAGACCCAAGAATGCACTAAAAATCCCTATACCCATTTTCTCACTTTGTATCATTTAAGAAGTTTTCCCAAAGCCTTCAAAGCTTCCTTTCCACTTTAAACACAATTTCTATTCATAACTCATTATATGAAGCATTATCAAAGAAAGAATATAGACTTGCTATGAAAACATAAATGAATGCATTAAAGAGGATTGGACCTTGGGAATTGGTTGATTTAATAAAAGATAAGAAAGAAGTGGGTTATAAATAAGTATATGCAATAAAATTTAAGGTAGATGGGTCCCTAAAATGTTACAAGGCAAGGTTACTCGCGAAAGGATACACACAGACATATAGAATAGATTATTGAGAAATATTTACTCCAGTAGCAACGATGAATACATTGAGGATTTTATTGTCCTTAGTTGTTAATTTTGATTGGGAATTACAGCAGTATGAAGTGCGAAATGCATTTTTTTCACAAAGAATTAGAAAAGGAGATTTATATGAGCATTCCATTGGGATTTAGTGGGGTTAACAAGAATAAGATTTATTGGTTAAAAAGTCATTATATGGGCTAAAACAATCCCTACATGCTTCGTCTAGACGGTTTGCCTAAGTGATGATAATTAGTGGCTATAAGCCAAGTCAAGGAGATCACACATTTTTCATCAAACATTCAGCCTCAAGGGGAGTGACTGTTTTGATTGTGTACGTGCATGTCATTATAGTGACAGGAAAAGGTAAAGTAGAAAATGAAGCCTTGAAAAAATGTCTAACTAAGGAATTAGAAATAAATGATTTAGGAAGTTTGATCCTTGGAATTGAAGTGGTTCAAATTAAGGTAGAGAGTTTTTATTTCTCAACAAAAATATGTTACAAACCTGCTCAAGAAAACAGGTATGATGGCTAGTAAACCAGTTGGAACTCCATTGAACAAAATCATAGATTAAGTGAGGCTCGTGGAGATAAGGTAGTTGAAAGAGATATGTACCAAAGACTTATTGGAAAACTCATATATCTTGCACATACTAGACCAAATATAACTTACTATGTCAGTGTTATTAGTCAATTTATGCATGATCCTAGATAAGTTCACCTATAGAAAGTCTACATAATGTTTTATTACTTAAAGATACATCCAAGGGAAGGAATTTTTTTGCAAAAAGGATCCATAATTGATTTAGTAGTTTACACAAAAGCAGTCTTTGCAGGGTCTCCAATTGATATGCAATCAATTTCAAGCTATTGTACCTTTCTTGGAGGAAACTTGATATCCTGGAAAAGATAAAAATAGAATGTGGTAGCAAGGTCAAGCGTTGAAACAGAGTTCAGAGCTATGGCATCAGGAGTATGTGAATTATTATGCATCAAAATTATCCTAGATGACTTGAAGATTCAATGGAGCAAACCAATGAAGCTATATTGTGATAACAAATCAACTATAAGTATAACCCATAACCCAGTGCAACATTACCGAATAAAATACATAGAGATCGATAGACACTTTATTAAAGATAACCTATACAATGGATTGATTTGTACTCCATATGTCCCGAAAAGACTTCAACTTGCAGATGTGATGACAAAATGGTTGTATAACGACATGTTTCATGAGAATATTAGCAAGCTGGGATTGGAAGATCTATATTCACCAACTTGAGGGGGGTGTAGAAAATCTTGGATGAGTAATCTTGGGAGAACTTTCTGGAAATCTTGGATGAGTAATCTTAGGAGAAATTTCAAAAGGAAATCAAGGTTAATAATTTGTCTTTAGAGTTAGGGGAATTATTTGTATGATTTATCCCTAAAGTTAAAAGAATTAGTTGTATAACATGTCTCTAAAGTTAAGAAAATTAGTTGTAGACTCTTCTTGATTTGTGTAACAGAAAATTGTATTTATACATATTAGAATGAAATGTAAAACGCATATAGAATTAATAAAATTTTAGAACCTTTTTTTTCAATTAAAGAGGTGGATAGAAAATATAAGAATTTCCTTTGGAAAGGCAAAGGAGATTGTAAGAAGGGAGTGTAACACTCATAAAATAGGGCTTATAAGTTATATATGTATTTAGAATAGGAAAGGATGAGGTTTAAAGTGTTGTAAAAAGGAAAGCTTTCATGCCTGTGAATATTTGTTCACACCAGTGAAAGGTCATGTTATGGTTCAAACAACAGAGTTTTGGACAGGGCAGGAGTGTTTGATAAGAGAGAAATTTCACGCTCGTGAATGGTTTAGTAACGATCATGAAAAACGTTTCACACTCGTGAGGTTAAGGTTTACACCCATGAACGCATGTCAATTGGCAATGTGCAGTTGCACTTTTCTCTTTTCTCTTCACCAAATGTTGTTTTAAAACCACTTACACTGCTCCCTCATCTTCCCCTAACTTTGTAAACCCTAAACACCATTAGATAAGCTTAAAAGCTTGAGAAAAATTGAACTTGGTTGAGTTTTTCCAAAGTTGAGGTAGAACTCGGTTCTTAAGATTGTTTTAAGTTGTTTATGGTTATAAGGTTCCAATAAGAACATGTTTGTGATGTTAAGTTAGGCTAGAGGGCAAGGGAACACATCACAAAGAGGAAATCAAGTTTAAAAAGCTTGAAGGGATAGTTAAGGCTCTTTTTTGGTGTATATATATATATATATATATATATATATATATATATATATATATAGGCATTTAAATTTGTTTTCATGCATATGGTATGTTTTACATGTTATGAGATATAAAATGAAATGAAAAATGGCATGCTATGGTGACTAATAACGTGATTAAATGAGTAAAATGTATATTATTATGGTATTAATGAGATAAAATGGTATATTTGACATGTTTGGTAGATTTTAATGTGTTTTAAGAATATTAAAACATGTTATGGGCATGTCATATGCCTTGTGTGTTGATAGGAGTGATTAATACTAATTAATCTTAGAGATTTTGCATGAAATGCATACATTGCTCTATTTTGAATTTGCTGAAAATGCATGATTTATGCCCGTAAACAAAGGTGTCACGACCGTGAATATTGAAATTGCATGAACTGTATGAACCCAGAATTTCACGGGTTGTGTCACGAGATGGAAAACTGTGATGGTATGGTGTCACGACCGTGAATAAGTAATTCGCGCCCATGATGATTGTGTGGAGATTTACTTAATGGTTCACGGGTAAAGTAACCGTGAAATGTTCCTTCATGACCATGAATAAATAGTTCATGTTTGTGAAGCTGTTTGAATGTAAAATGTGTACATTTTGTTTTATGACCTATGGTGATAAGTTGGCTTAATGCATGTTATAGAATATTGGTATATATTAAATATAACATGTAGATGACATGATATGACATTTATGTGTTGGAATGAGAATGCATAAATGAAATGTAATACTGGTAATAGCATATGATAAAGTGAATTATAGTAATAACATGTGTTTAAAATGAATTAAAAGATAAATGGTTATGAGATAAAAAGCTTAGTTCTTCAGTCTTGGACTTGACATATGATAGATGGTATACCATTAAAGGAGGTAAACGGTATCGTATGAGCTACTTTTTATATAATGACAAGATGACTCATGTATTATTAGCTATTGATCCTAGATATGCTAGCATGATATTTTACTCAATCAATGTGGTTTAAGCTCGAGTTGTTAAGCGTCATTGATTTTGAGAGGCTCAGATGAGCTGATACAGATTGTGAGCGGAGTGGATTAAGCTCAGGTTGTTGAGCACTCATGTCTCATGTCCCGCATCCGGATAGTCAAAGTTTAGAGTTCTGGGGATAAAACAGTTGAAATAATAAAAGCTTAGAAAAGTCTTGGGCAATAATAATATTAAAATGATAACAATATAAAAATGGATTTTATACGTAATTCTTGGGAATAAAGAGTCTCGAGCTAAATAAAATAAAATGTTATTATTGTGGCAATACAATGGTTGTAATAATATGAGGTAAATGATATGGTATTGTGATATATATATATATTGGTATGTACATGGTATATTGCATGATGTTTATAGTAAGATAGACATGTTTATAGTGCAAAAATAGATTGAAAAAAATGAGTTAATAGGGAGTGAAAAAAACCATAGATGCTAGTTGGAGTTTGAGTAGTTTGCTTAAATTGAGGAATAAGTTTAAACCGTACTACTCTTATATTGCAGGTAAGGGAGATAAAATGTATTTTTTGGAAATGACACTTTGATACATGGGGTCTCTATTGTTGATAAGTTTGGTGTCTCTTGTACCAAAGACTGATAATCCTAAAAATGCAAAGCTGAAAATTACAGAGAGATAGGAAAAGTGGTGTTTGCCTGACTTGGTTACTGATGTACAGTAATAAATTTGGGAGTTTGTGAATCATCAAAACTTGAACCCATTAAAAGAAGATCATATCTACTGGAAACTTACTAAAACAGGTATCTACTCTATTCAGGGTGTGTGGAATACTTTGAGAGATTGTCATAGACCTGTTGCTTGGTATAAACTTGTTTGGGGTAAACAACATATCCGGAGACAAAGTTTTATCATTTGATTGGCTGTAAAAACAAGGTTATATAAATGGAAAGTGGTGATTGATGATACTTGTATTTTGTGCAACTGCAATAAAGAAACTGAGAGTCATCTTTTCTATGATTGTAATTTCACTAAACCAATTTGGGAAGGAGTGTTGAATAAGTGTCAGAGAGTGCTTATATGTGAATGCGAGAAATAAGCTGGTTTTGCAGGAATGCCAGGGTAAGAGTGAGAAGAGTTGTGTCATTAGTTGTGCTTTGGTAGCTTCTGTGCATTGAATTTGGCAAGAAGGAAATATGGCTATCTTTCAAAAGGAAAAACCATATGGTAATAGGGTATTGAGAAGGATTTTGTACAGCGTTAAATATAAGTTCATCACTTTGTAATTCATTGTTTTGTTGTTTTTGGGATTAATCCCTATTTTGCACTAGTGTCTTGTGTTGGTGCAGATGTTGTGTGTATTTATATATTCTTCTTTGGCAATAAAAATTATTAGGCCCTGAATCTCCACCCTTAAGAATTACCAGGACAAGCAAAAAGAAAAGGAAAACAAACTCCTCCAACTAATTATAATCACGTAAACAGACCCAAAGCACAGAAAGACTTCGACTAAGCTCAAAATTTGGACGTCTAAGCTAATAAGGAACAAGTTTTTATAGAAAAAAACAAGCTAGAACGACAAAAATGACTTCCAGTATTGCAAAAAAAATTTATTTGAATGAGATAAAGAATTAAACTAACAAATGAAAAAAAAAATACAGAAATTTAGGGTTTTCGAGATCAGTAAGAGGGTTATAGAGAAAGTGTGTGTATACGGACCTGTGAGAAAGGAGAGAGAGAAATAGAGAGTTAGCGTGGATGTTAGAGGATTTGGTTTTGGGAGGGGGGAGTCAGTTGTCTTTGGCTAGTAATGATGCTCTCCTGCTTCCCTTCATGGAGACAGGTGGTGGCGGTGGCGGTGGTGGCCTCGCAATGAGGGGCTGGAATTTTTTTGGGTATAGTAGGTCCAATTAAAACGTGCTCATAAGAATTATTTTTGGTAAAATTTGAGCTTTAAGCCCAATACTCTAAACTTCACCCCATAAGTAGCAATTTTTATAGAAAAAAATACACTGAATACCCTTTTTTTTTAAACATTCCAGAATTCCTTCACTTTTTATTTTGATATAAATTTCGCATTTTTTTTCCACTTTTACCTTTATCTCTTAAGTCAATTACTCCTTTCACGGTACAAGACATTTTTACATTTTTTTATTTTGTTCTTTACTTTTTCTTTTTTTTTTAGTTTATTATCTTTTGTTAGGGAACCGTAACCACAAGCCTGCCAAAGCTCTCCATACATAACATATCTTGAATCTACATATCACACATCATCAAATTCTTAATATATTAAAAAGAAAAAAGAGAAAATATATATTTTCTCCTCTTTCTCACAATTACACCATCAATTATTTCTTGAATTAGTGGGCTCCATCATTTCTTTATTAATGTCAATGTTGTTACCATCAATCTCATTGTTGTCATTTATGAGTACGTGTTATAATTTCTTCAGACTTGTCCAAAACCAATTTTTTTTTAAAAAAAAAGATAAAAAATAACAATCAACTTGTATTTGGACATGTTATTCATATACAAAATTTTGGTTACTATTATGTGATCAAGACAACAGCTATTGTAAATTCTAGAGATGATTGACAAATGTCTTGTAAATTATAAAAATGATTGGTAAATATCTTATAAATTCTAAGAATTATTTTATTTTACATATTGTAATTTTTTCTCGCAAAAAGTTGAATATTTGAAGAGGGAAAAAATAATGTTTTAAACATGCCTGATTTAATTTACAAAAAAAAAAAACTAATAAGACTCACTAATTATAAAAATAGGTGAAGAAAAGAAAGTAAACGCTTAAATTAGTCTTCTTTCTTTCTTTCTCTCTCTCTCTCTCTCTCTCTCTATATATATATATATATATATATATATATATTATATTTTTTTGGCTCAAGTTTTAATTAGGAAAAATATAAAAAAGACAATATTGAACATGATTTAAATAACAAAAATATGAAGAAAAAAATGGTATATATATGGTATATGTGACTTATATTTATAATATATTTTTTCTATATATATTACTCATAAATATTAAATATACAGTAAAAAAGTATGGTGTTGCCTCGCACAACCACTTAAAGTTGTGGTTCATTAAGAACTAAAGAATTTGTATACAAAGTATTAAGAAGAATTAGTTTTTCTAATATTGTTTTGGAAGTTTAACTAGTATGACGATAATTATATTCATGGTCTATTCTATTTTATACATGGAGGAATAACTGTTACTAAAATCACTGTTAGTGTATTTTACTAAAAGGTATATTCGACTTATATGTTTAGTATATTTGTTTTATATAAAATTATTAAATGTACAATAAAAAGTATATGTGAATTATATGATACTTATGTATGTAGTATATATTTTTATATATATTTCTGTGTTATTCAAAATTATTAAATATATTGTAAAAAGTACATGATAAGTATATAATGCTTATCTGACAAGTATAAAAATGATTGGTAAATATCTTATAATTTATAAGAATTTATTTTATTTTGTGTATTGTAAAATTTTTTCTCGCAAAAAATTGAATTTCTGAAGAGGAAAAAAAAATAATACTTAAACATGTCTGATTTAATTTATAGAAAAGAAAAAAAAAGACTAATAAGGCTCACTAATTATAAAAATAGGTGAAGAAAAGAAAGTCAACGCTTAAGTTAGTCTTCTTTCTTTCATTTGATTTTTTTTTTCGTTTCTTCAATGAATGAATGGAAATGGTTTTTGCCCTATATACTAAATATATATTTTATGTTTTTTTTGGCTCAAGTTTTAATTAGGAAAAATGTAAAAATGACAGTGTTATACATGATTTCAATAACAAAATTATGAAGAAAAAAATGTATATGGTATATGTAACTTATATTTATAATATATCTTTTATATATGTATTACTCATGAATATTAAATGTACAGTCAAAAGTATGACGTTACCTCATACAACCACCTAAAGTTGTCCATTAAGTACTAAAGAATTTGTATACAAAGTGTTACATATTAGTTTTTCTAATATCTTTTTGGAAATTTAACTAGTATGACGTTAATTATATTCATGGTATATTCTATTTTATACATAGAGAAATAATAGTTACTAAAATCACTATTAATTAATTTTACTAAAAGATATATTCGATTTATATTTATATATATGTTTAATATATCTCTTTTATTTAGAATTATTAAATGTATAATAAAAAGTATATGTGAATTATATGATACTTATGTATGTAGTGTATATTTTATATATTTCTTTGTTACTCAAAATTATTATATATACTGTAAAAAATATATGGAAAGTATATAATACTTATATATATTTTTATATATTAGTGTAATATAATTTTTAATAAATATAAATATCGTATTTTAAAATTAAATGTGCTTACAATATTGTATTAAGGAGTGACACGTAATATAGATGAGAGGGAGTGAAGATATACAGATGGCCTTCCCATCTTAAATTCTACATTCTACTACTGTATAAGTTTTAGTTAGGGATGGTGTTGGAGATTGGTCCATTTTTACCCTATTGTGTTCCAAGTCCCAAAGCAACATTTACAGCAACTCAACAAATTATTTTCTTTAAATGGTTTTACTGAATATTTAATATTTGATTATTATGTTTGTTTTCTGTCAAATATTTGTTCTCTCTCGTATTCCACTATTAGGAAAGAAGGTGGACAAATTTTACAGTCATTTAATTATTCTAAGCTTATGAGCTTGCAATTATCACCTCCGGTCCTCCAGATCTACAGATCTCAACCTATCATTGACCAACGAACTAGATTCATTGCTGAAGCAGGAGTTGTCGGAGCAGACATCGCTGGCGAAGAATCCAACAGTATTCGACGACGACATAGCAGGTGAAATGGTCTTATCTTCCAGAGTGAATAATATGGTGCTGAGAAAGAATTCTTGAGTTTTAAATTTCTTAGTTTCTTATTTGGTAACTAATTATATTGGGAGTTAGAAAAGGTATACATGGAAAATCATTGAAACGGAAAAAATGAATTTATGGAATCTTTTTAAATTAGCTATATAATTGAGATTTTGATTATAAAATCAGGGATTTATAATTTTTATAAGGTTTATATTGTATTTTAGATTCAATTTTTTTTATTAATGCAATTATATTTTTATTTATTTTTATATATTTCAAAAAATAAAATATTTTATTATTTAAATAAAATACGGATGAATAATATAATTTGCGCCAACTCGAATCTTCCATTAAAAAAAATGAAAATGCTACAAATCAAAATAAAATATAAAACTTCGAATTCATGGATGCCTTCACATAGTTGTATGCTTTTATTGGCTTATTGCTTTTTGTTTTTAATTTTTCGCTTTTTGAAATATATTTTATATTTTCTTAAATATATAGACGATGGAAAGTATTAAATTTGGTAAATTTTTAACCAACTAAGATTAAATCGTATAAAATATTACCAAACCGAGTACAAATAAAACAGGCTTAAATTTAGTGAGTTTTTAAAAACGGAATATTTTCTGAGTTAAATGAGCATATTAAGAGAAATATACAAAACAGATTATCTTATTTTGAGAATTCTATATATTTATGTGTTTTTATTTTAAAATTAATAAAAATTAAAATATATATATATATATATATATATAAGCAAACGAAAACCTTAAAATTGAATCGATTTCAAACGCATCCTTAATTTTGATTTCAATTTTCATTTTTAAAATTTTATTATGTGGGTATTTTTTAATTCAAAAGGCACAATTAATATTTAATTTGTTGAAATAGTTTTTTAAGAAAAAAAAATTATATATATAGAGAGAGAGAGAGTTAATCCATAACTAATGGAGGCAAGAGTTGAGTGAGGAACATTTGAATCTTGATAGACAACAGATGAAATGAAGTGCGGGCAAGAGGAGGAAAGAGATCTCTTCCTCTCTCTATTTATCCGTGCCATCCTTGCGTAAAGATCATGCTAATTTTTGTTCCAATTTTATCATGTCCCCGAACGGACTCTCTCTAGTTCTTCTATTTCTGATATTTTTACCAAGGCCATAATGAATTTCTTACATGAAAGAGCTTCCTCCGAAATCACACAATGCATATCTTTTGATTAAAAAAAAATGGAGCTTTAATAAGCAAATAAGGAAGAAGCATCATCTAGAATAAAAGGTTCCACGGACAGAGGAATATCCTCTACCAATATCTCAGGCTCAACAGGAGGCAGGGCTCGCTGCCCAAGAGAATGTGCCATTCTATTGCAGGAACGCCTAATAAAGCAGAACACCGATGGTCGACAACGGGAAATAGCTATGATATCATCAAAGATCTACTCTTTCCGGTCTAATCTATAAATTGTAAAAATTTTAGAATGGAACTAAAATGTCGAAAATTTTTAAATATGAGTATTATTTTGTATTGCCAAAAAAAATAGAACCGTATTGTCAAAAAATTTGAAACAGTTTAGTACAAATTTTTAATTTTTTCTGTGTTAAATAATAAAATATAAATAGTTCATTATTCAAATAATATAACTGATATAAATACAAAATAATTTATCTAAGAATAAGATTAAGAGTAATTATAAGATAAATTTTTTCAAAAGAAAAATAAGGTAAATCATACTCCTCAATTATTGTTATATTTTGTAGATCATATCATTTGAATGAATGAATTTATAGAAATTCATTACCATATCAAAAACAAATAAATTGAAATAACCTACAAAGTATTTCCATGAAAATGATTAGATCATAAAAGAACAAAAGATTTTAAATTTTATATTTTATTATGGCTTACAAAATTTTGTGAAATTACTTTATGAGTCTAAAATTTGAAGAAAAAATTATCTTTTAAATAAAATTTTAGTCACAATTCTTAGTGACCAACTTTTTGAAATTTCAGATAAAAAAATGTAATCTAAAAAAAAGAATAAAACTTTTGTATTTTTTTTAAACCTTAATTCTTATCTTTATTTTCAAAAAAATTTAAATGCAATAGATAACAAAGTTAAAATTTCTAAATTAAATCATTTAAAAATTAAATAAGATAAATTGAAGTGGAAAAGATAAATAAAATAAAAAAATTCTAAATTTGATATCTATAAACAATTAAAAAAAGTTAGCTTAGAAAATATTGATAATTATATACGAATTAGATTAGAAAAAATTGATTCAATACCAACTACTTATTTTGATTATGATATATATTATATGATATATATTATAACATATATGTTATATAATATATTGAAAATTAATTTAATTAAATACAATTTTAAATTCTCTAATCATTGCTCTATAAAAAATTAAATTTATTTTACGTACAATATAATTATCTAAAAATTTTCAAATAGTTATACAGACAAATATAAAATTTTAATATCAAGATTTTATTCAATATTTGTTGAACAAAAATAAAAAATTTCTCTTTATTATTATATATTAAAAATGCATTGAAAATTAATTCAATTAAATACAATTTTAAATTTTCTAATTATATGTCGCTCTAGTAAAAAAAAGTTAAATTTATTTTACGTACAATACAATTATTTAAAAATTTACAAATAGCTACATAGACTCATATAAAATTTTGATATCAAGATTCTATTCAAATATTTGTTGAACAAAAATAAGAATTTTCTCTTTATTATTATATATTAAAATTTTAATTTTAAAATTAAAAATAAGATTAAAATTTAATATAGATTATGTTTTGAATTTGATTCAATATTAGTGTATTTTTTTAAAAAAAATATATACACATAGCAACATAAACTCATATATATTATAATATATGTGTTATATAATACATTGATATTTAATTTAATTAAACATGATTTTAAATTCTCTAATGTGTCTATCTAAAAAAATTTAAATTTATTTTACATACAATATAATTATTTAAAAACTTACACATAGCTATATAGACTCATATAAAATTTTAACATAAAATATCAAAATTTTATTCAAATATTTATTGAACAAAAATACAAATTTTAATTTTAAAATTTATTATAGATTATATTTTGATTTTTTTTTGTTTTTTTAGTCAATTCCAAAAACTATTTTATAATACAAGAGAAAACCAAACATAAGTTTGTAATATATGTTCACTTTGATTGTGTTATTTGAATAATTCTACAATCATTTGTGTGAACTAATTTTTTTTATCAATTCTCTAATAATATAATTAAGAAAAAAAGATATCCGTGTGTGTTAAGAAATCATACAATAAAATTAGTTGCAGTTAAATTAATCAAATTAATATAATAACAATAATTAATGCGGTTAAAAAATAAATTTCAGTAGTTAGTAATAAATTAAAAAATAAATTGTATGTAGTTGAATTAGACACATATAGAACAAATACATTTATATTTTATAGTAGACTTATAATTAATACTTAAATATTTGATTCAATATTAGTGTATTTACAATGAAATTTTTTTAGAGCAATTATGAAATATGGAGAATTTAGTGTAGAAAATTTAATATTTTTTTCAATAATGATATTAAATTAAAAATGCACTTAAATATTATAAAATATTTTTATATAATTTTCTTTATAAATTATTTATTAATTATAAAGTCATATGTTATCGGTTTCTAATTAAATCTTAGCGTATTAATGAAAATATGTTTTATCATTGATAAATATATATATTTAAAATGTACCATAAATCCGTATATAACTATTAATATCAGATTCAAGACAATTAAAAAAATGAAAGGAAAACAAGTTAATATGGATTGAAAATCAGAATAATTAGTTGATATGGAATCATTTAAATTTAATATATCATAATTATTTTGATAAAAAAATTATATTAATATATTTATTATATATTTATAATACATTTATTATAAATTTAGATTTATTGCATGATATAATTAGAAAAATTATAAACGCTAAAAAAATATAATTAGTGGTAAAAAAATAAAGTAAAAAATGAAAAATATCAACATCTTATCATTATTTTTTATTCACTTAATAAAAAAGATAGTTAATTTTTCTTGATAATTAGTTTATTTTAAATTTACATAAAATTTATGAGTTTAATTCTATACACCACCATCATAAAATTTTTAATATATAAAACTATTTTTAACATATTAAAAATTTTAATAATTTAAATTCATTGTTATTATAACGTAATACTAATTTTATTAACTAATTAATAAATTTATAATTTTAATTTTATTGATTAAAGTATAAATTATATTTGTATAATAAAAGTATAAAAATTATAAAAATATTATATTATTATAAATTATTATTTACAAATATTTAAATATCATTTTTTCAGTACAATTTATTATAAATTTAATACAGTTCTCTATTCGAATATTATTATAAGATTAAGATTTAACAATTTTAAAATCAATAATACAATTCGGTTCAAAACTAATCAAAAAAGTCAATAATTCAATTCGCTTATAAATTTGTTTTCTTAATTTCTCGATTCAATTTAGAAAAATTCTAACTAATATTATTATCTATAACATTTCTAACAAGAAAGCTTCTAGAGGCCGGAGTTTTTAAGGCAGAGATAATAACAGTTTGCGCGTCCGAAACCTCATCCAAAATAGCAAATCCACAGTCCACAGCAGATGAGAGCCCAAATAGAATAATTCAGCACTTCCCTCCCGATAGTAGAACCTTCCCATCTTCATCCCGGACAACAAAACCCAAACCAGCCATGTTAGAGGATCTATCAAAAGCAGCATCAGATGGAGCTTAAAACGGCCTACAGAAGGAGGCTGCCACGAAGCCTGACAGTGACCACTGGCCAGTAACCAGAGCATTAAGGTGTTCAGAATGTAAAAATTCAAAGCAATAATCCGTCGCATATTTAGCAATCATAACTGGGTCCGTGCATTCTGGCCATGAATGAACCTGTTCCTGTCATTCCAAATCTCCCGGAGAAAGCAGCAAAACGGAGGTAACAGTTCTTGCTTTAAAATTTTTGCCACTTCAGCGAACCATTCCATCATAGAGGAATAAGGAAGCTTCCCACTCCTTAAGCCCCGGCTGCTGCCAAACCAAATACACCGTACCCATTGACAATTTTTGAAGAGATGAGTAGGTGTTTCCAAATCATTTTTGCATCTGGGACTCAAAGCATCACACCGAACTCCTCGATTGGAAGTTTTAAAAGATATGGAAACTAGCCCAAAGATAAGGAAAACAAATGAAAAGTCTGAATAAGTAAATATTTAACAAAAATAAACTCAAAAATTCTACGATATTATTTTTTGTTTTCCATATATTTGGATTAGCCAAATCTTGAATTAAAAAACAAACAAGTGTTGCCTATTATAACACATTACAATTTCTCATGAGTGCAACTTGTTAAAAAAAATAAAATGCACTTTTTTTTCCTTACATTTTCTATTTAAAATTAAAAAAATAAAAATAATGGCATGGGGTGATTACATACAAACTAGCATAATAATAATAATAATAATAATAATAATAATAATAATAATTAAAAATGGTAAAAAGGAGATTTCTCTACTGATTTTACCAAGTCTATTCATGCAAAAACCACATTTGTACACCTCTATTTTTTCCACCATAAAGGGTCTTCAAGAAAAAGAGAGAAGAAAAAAATAACATAAAAACAAAACCCAAAAAATAAAAAAATAAAAAGTTGCATCTCTTCTAATTCTAAACAAAGGAGAGCCGAGCAAGTTGGGCCGCCAAAACTGGACCTTCTTCTTTACATTTACGTTAGCAGTACGGCTGTTCTTACTTGGTGGCAAGCCGGATAACCCAAACCCAGCTCAATTTTACACGTTTCATCATCTGATGACCCATGTCCATGAGCCTCCAGTTTTCTTTTCTTCACCGGCACCACGTGCTTCGCACCTGACATAGGCTCGAGCCCCAACGTCAGCTCCAGTCCAACGCCAAGCATCTCTGTACTTCCATCATGCTGCTCTTGTACTTGCCCTACACCACCACTCCCCACCACCGCCGACTCCTCCCGGAATAACGGCGACGCCTCCGCTGTCTCCACCGACACCATGCTTTCCGTCTCCTTGCTCTCGCCGTCCAACATTACCAACTCGGACTGGTGACTCACCGACGAGTCGTGGCTTGTCGACCGAGTCAACTCATCCCCAGCAGCCTGAAGCTGAGCACCAGTTGGCTTGTTCCTGCTGCTGCTGCTGCTGTTGTTAGCTTTGGGTTTCACGACCCTCCTCACCCGGCAGCGAGTCTTGACTCGGTTGGGTTCGTTGGAATTAGCAGCGGAATTCTCATCCTTGGAAACATGACGAATATCGCAAGGCTTCAACGGCGGTCCATGGCTATTGGCGGCAACTTCGGAATTGATCGGAGTGATCGGGTTTCCTTTAAGGACGGCTTCGACGGCGGCTTGACAGAGTTGCCAACTTCCCGACCACAACAACCCAACAGACCCATAAATTGGGTTCACTATCCTACCACAAGCCTCGTAAAGCAAAGACCTGAAAATTGCTGCCGAAAAAGAAAATTACACGATCAATTAAAAACTTCAAAAAAACCCAAAAACAAGAATGAATCTTTATTGAAAAGAAAAAAAAGACTAACCAGGACGAAGGTGTTCAGGGCCAGCGTTGATGAGGTTCATGAGGCCAGCACGGCCATAGAACTTGGCGAGAAAGACAGTGGCGTTGGCTTGAGATTCAGGGGTCTTGATCCACTGTAAGCAAGGCCTAATACTGCAATTATCGCTGCAGCCCTTGCGTAGAACACGACATCCATTACAACTCATCCGCATTTTGGGCAATATGAACAAAATTGAGAGAGAGAGAGAGAGAGAGAGAGAGAGAGAGAGAGAGAGAGAGAGAGAGAGAAGTGAAATTGAAGAAAGGAGAAGAGAGAAATGGGTATTTATGCAAGAAGAAGAACAAGAAGAAGGCGCTGGTGGGTTTAGGAGCTACTTGTTTTTATCTCCTAAACACTGGTTTCCATATTCAAGGAGGTTACACTTTTCTTACAGGAGTTTTGTTTCTAACTTTCTACTGCCATTTTTCCTTTTTTGTTTAGGTTTAAATTAAAATAATATCAATTTGATATTTTTCTATTATTATTATTGTTATTATATAAAAAAGAAATATATAGTAATGATTAGAACCATTCTCGCTTAGAGAGCGTGGGACAACTCCCAATAAATGGAACCACCTTGACTCTGATATTGGTGAATTGCGTGGCTACTGTTGTATTGCGAGCCAACTTACAACAATCACAAATCTAATTTCCCCGTTTTTGCTACGTATCCCATGCCAACATTTTTTTTCTTTTTTTTTTTCATTTTTCCTTATATTTTTATTAAAATTAATATTTCACGGGAAAACAACCTATGTAACAAACATAAATATGACGGAAGGGGCAAGATGGTAAAGCAAGAAAAAGCCAAAGAGTGACGTGTGGGATAGAGAGTAAGAAAAGGTTAAGAATGCATGCAAGTGGGTACAAAATTTAAGAAAGGAGCGCGTGTCACGCACGTTTTGGTGTCAGAGTGCGGTCGAATCGCCACATATTGGGGGGAGAAAGGAATGGGGTCCACTCCATAGGGTTTTTAATTAAAAAATAAACATAATTAATTAAAGAAAATATAAAACTCAAAGCTCCTGGTTTTCGGGAGATCGTGTGTTAAAAAAGAAAACCGCTTTTGGGAAAAACCAGTGACCGGTTTCCGGATTTTTGGTGTGTTTGTGTTTTGCTAAGGTTTTGAATTTAATCTTAGGACCGTGGGCGTAGTTCGCCAACGGTTTTGGAGTGTGGGTGGGGTCCTCCTCTAGCTTGTTTATTGTGATTATCATCTTTAATTGAAAACACATCACAACTTGGATTTTAGCCCTTCATTTTTCTTTTTATATGCATAATATTATTGTGTTCCAGTCTGGGTTAGATTCTAAGAGTTGATTATTACGACTCTCTTTTTACATTATTATTATTATTATTATTTTGTCTTTTACTCTTTTTCTTTTTTTGGTAGAATTTGTCTTCTACTCTTTTATATATATTAGGCTATTAGACTTGGGAAAGTAATATTTCTGACGTTGATGTTATAATAGGTTGATGAATAGAAAAAAATTTTAAAATAATTTTTTTTAGATTTTTTTTACTAAATAATTAGATAATAAATAATGAAAAGTGTCTAAAAATAAATACTACCTTTTAACATTTCTCATTAGATTTTGGTGACTTTGAGTACATATTTGGAAAAAATTGCCACACTTTCCAAGAATATATTTGTTTGTTATGAGTTATATTAATCTGCCCGATATGTCATTGTATTAGGGGTTTTGAGTTGTTTAGAATTATTGTGAGTATTTAAAAAACAGATTTAATATTTTTTTAATTTAATTAACTGATTTTTTTAAATTTTTATAAACTGTTTTTTTAAATATGATTTTGTAAAAAATATTTATTTATCTGTTTTTTTTCAAAAACAATTTTCAAAATTTAAAAAATTTAAAAATAATTTTTTTTTCAAAAACGATTTTATCATATGTAATACCAAACAAATTCTTAATCATAGATTACTCTATTTCACTATTTCATTAAAATTATATTCAATTAAGATATGTAATGTATTCCAATTTTATTAATATTAAGTCCTAGTTTAACAATTTAACATTATTGATTAATTTTTAACATGGAAATTATATAAAATTATAACACCTTATTCTGGGTAGAATTTAAGGATCAACAACCTTCGATGGGGTCGTTTGGTTAGGAAATTAAAGTAGCTAATAGCTATTTCATATGTATTTGGTAAATAATTTATTTCTCATTGCAGTCCTAATCAGTTAAGGTTTAACAACTTCATTTAATTTTTTTTTCCTTATGGGCAGATGATTTGATTTATTTGGATTATATTATCTTTTTTTAAAATTTATTAATTAAATAATTTTTATATTTTAAAATTAAAATTTATCTTAAGTGATTTTTTATTACAATCAAGTGATAGAAATATTTTAAATAATATTAAAAATAGTTTTGATGTTCATTGTTATAGGATAAATTATTAAAAATTTATTTTTAATTTTATATAAGTAATATCAGTAACAATCAATAAATTTAAAAATTATGAGCTATCCAAACCGTTGAATTAATCATATGCCCTTACTCCCTCCATATAATGAAAACCAACCAATAAACATCAAAATATCAAAAGTTAATTAGAAAAGGGGCGGAGGTGTAAATACTCCCATCAAAATTAAATAGACTCGATGGTGAAGCTCCGATCAAAGGCATAGATTTTAGACAACTAAAGCCCTTAAAAAAATTCTGAACCATAAGAATGGAGGGATCGAACTTCTCCAAAATTTATAACTTATTGTTATACTAAAAAAATAAAATTTTCTTTATAATATTTTTTTATTCATTTAATATGAACTAAAATCTCATTTTTATATTTTATTTTATTTTATTTTTTTATTGAAAGTATTTTTTATAATATAAAATATTTTGTTTTGTTTTGTTTAAGAAAATAATAAATCTGAGATATTAAAAATCTTTATACATGAATCATAATTATAATCTCAAATATTTTAACTAACAAAGTCAAATTTGGAATGACAATATCATTTCTATTTCAAAATTAGAATATCAAACATATTTTTAATAATGTGTATGATCATATTAGAAACCGGTAAAGGAATCTCTACCTAGTATTAATAAGACTTATCCTATAGTTTTTTGAGTTGAAAAATAAAGGGAAGTGCATGTTTCCTAGGCTTGGCCATGGGCCTGTCGGGTCTATAAAACTTGTCCAGTCTAACTCGAACTGAACGAGGCTTTGATCGTTTCCAAGTGCAATTTGCACCTTTTTAATAATTAAATATATTAAAATATAAATGTAATAAAAATATAAAAATACTCCTTATAACAGAAAAATAATAGTTATATTTTATGGGTATTATTAAAATTAAAATTTTCAATTTTTTTTATAAATATAAAATTTTTTCATTTACTACACAATCTCATTCTCAATTAATTCTCAATTTCTCTTCAATTCAATCTCAATGCTCTCTACATCTATTCCTAATTTTTCTTTAATTACACTCTCAATTATTTTTTCTCTCAAATTTCTTTCAAATTATATTTCTACATAATCTCAATTTTTTCTTCAATTCTTTAATTCTCTCTAATTTTCGATTTCTTTAATCATACATTTCTTTTTTCATTATTTTTCTCTACACCTTTTTAATATTTTCTATTTTTTTCAAAAAATTTAATCATAAATAATAGCAAGGCATAGTGGGATGAGCAATTTTTTTTATGAGAATATATAATTCTTTTTTCATTATCTTTCTCTACACTTTTTTTTAATATTCTCCAATTTTTTTTATATAAAATTTAATCATAAATAATGGTAGGCTATAATAGGATAAGCAATTTTTTTAATAAAAATATTGTTGATTTGGAAAAATTTATTGAAAATTTGGATGAGAGAGAGTTCGAAATTTCAATTGAAAAAAGTCAAAGAAATAGGAGTGATGAACAATCGAGTCCGGGTCTAGCGGAAGCAGTATCATCTGAGACAAAAATTCAAATATCAGATATTTTTCAAATTTATTTAAAAAAAATCAGAAAAATGATGGGTTATTTGATATTGTGTGCAATTATTGTGCACAAATATGCAAACTTAAAACTGTAGATGGTTATGACACATTTCGAAAGCACTTACAAAATAAACATGTTACTCAAATTGAAATAAAGAAAAAGCAAAATCAAAATTTTGGGTACACAATATATTTTTTTACTTCTCAATTATTTCAACATAATGATGAAAAATAAAAAAGAATTGGCAAAAATAATACATATGAAACATTTATTTTTTAGTTTTGGTGAAAAAATAGATTTTGTTAATTATTGTTAAAATGCATAAAATTTATCTACTAAACGTATACCTAGAAATACCCTTAAACGTGTTTTATATAATTTAAAATAAAAAAGAATTGCTTAAAATATTTTATTTTTTGAATTGACGTATTTGTAGTAATTGAATGATTATTGACCAATACATTCTTATATGGGTCTTACATATCATTAGATTGATAGTGAATGATAATTACAAAAAATATTACTTGTATTTAGAGTTTTTAATAATCGGTATACCACCGATAATATTTTTAAAATAATAAAAAAATATTTTGAAAAAATATGAATTAGTTCATAAAAATTTTTCCATTTCTTTTGATAATACGGTGGTAAATACCGCATCAATTTAATATTTTCAAGTATTATATTAACCTAATATTGGAGGTAGATTTTTTTATGTTAGATGTAAATGTCATGTGTTAAATTTTATATGTTGAAATCTTTTATAATTTCATAGTTTGAAATCTTTGAGCGGTATCATTGCTCCAATTAAAGTAGCAAATTCATTTTTATGGTCATATCCACAAACAATGAAATTATAGGTTCTATTTTGTCACAAAAATAAAAAAAAATCTAAAAGATTTCCAATAAATATTCCTATTCATTGGAATTCAACTTATTGATTACTCAACAAGTCATACGAATATAGAGAATTATTATGCACATTTATTTTCAATAATGTACCATAATTAATTTATATCCATAACAATGAAATGTTTGTCAACAACTTTTAGATATTTAAAATTTTTTTAATTATACAATATATATTTTAAGTGGTGTTTATTATCCAACATGTCATTTATTATTGTGTGATTATATTAATTATTGTTGATGCATTTCAAAATTATATTAATGATCCAATTTTGCATAATTGTATTTGTATAATGAAAAATAAATGATTGAATTATTTTAAATTTATTCATTTGATTAATTTTGTATGCTGTGTTTTTTTATCCTAAATGTAAAATAGACGGTTTAATGAAAAATAGATGGTTTATTTGATTATTTAAATCTTTATTATGCATTGTTAGATTTAAATGATGATAATAATATTGATTCTATTATTAATGATATAAAAAAGTTAACTTGTGATTTATTTACGAAATTTAGTTTGATTTATAATATTCTTGTAGTAGTAGTAGCACTACTAGTTAAGTTTTGGATGAATCAATAAAAATTAAAGGGGATAATCGTTTAATTATGCAAAAATATAAAAAACTAAGATCATTATTTGATTCATCTGATCTTGACATTTATCTAATAACTATATTTGAGTTTGATAATAGTATGATATATAAAGATTTTTTAGTCCATGATTAGTGGAGTCGATATCAAAATACTATGGTGCTCTCCTAAATTGTAAAATAATTTTTTTTAGTACAGTCTCAACTGTTACGGTTAAACAAATTTTTAGTAGGAAATGTAATATTTTGAATAAAACACAATCTAGTTTAACTCCTGAATTGTTAGCAACTCAAGCATATATTGATGACTAGACAAAAGTACTGTTAAGACAACAAAAAATAGAGAAAAATCAATTTGAGAACCAATATAACTTCACCACCGAAGGAACAACTTATATATTCGGCATCGGCAGTTCCGATTAAAAATAAATAAAAGAGGTCAATAATTAAAATTTAAAAGGTAAGAAAATTGCATGAGTTTTGATTCCTCTAAACCCCAAGACGATACGTAGGTAACTTAATTAATGTTTAAAAAAATTAAGTTTAAGTCCAATTATTAATATTCTAATTTTTTAAATATAAATTCAAAATTTTTATAATTAAATTATTTTTTAAAATAAAAAAATTAAATTGATTAGATTTTTAGACTACTTATAACTTTTATAATTTATTAATTTATCAAATAAAAATAATCATTTCTAAATTCTAACTTATAATTTTTCAAAATTAAATTTCTCTTTTTTTTTTATAAAAATCTAATTTATTACACAAAATCACAAATTAATATTCAATAAGTTTTTTTTCTCAAAGTTTTATTTTTTTATGACTTATTAGTTGTAAAAATTTATAATTTACACAAATTAATATTTTATAAGTTAATATTTTTTTCTCAAAATTTTTACTCTTTCTAACTAATTTATCATCCAATTTTTTCACTTATTTCTAACTTAACATTTTTTGCTTCATTTATAAAAAAAATTGATAAATTAAATTATTTTTTTGCTTCAAATTCACCAAACAATTAAGTTTAATTTCTAAATTTTAATAATTTTAATTTTACTTATTTATTGTGTTAATTACTTAATTGTATGATTAAAAAATTTTAAAAAATATTGGAATCGGCCGAACTGTCGGTTCATAAACTGGAATAAGCTAGTTCCGAACCAGCCCTTCTCCGGTTCCGATCCGGTCCAATATTTCTGGAAACGTAGAACTGACCGATTCTGAACCATGGTCGGACCTATGTTTCCCTCACAATTCCTAATGAGACTAGTGTTATGATGGTGAGACCTACAACAAACAATTACATCAACTTCCACAAATGAAATTCAGGAAAGAAAAATGATAAAAAGACGGATCAATTTTTATGATTTTTGTAACACACCTAGTCATGTTAAGGAAAGTTATTTTAAGTTGATTGGCTATCCTAATTGGTACAAATATCATAAGGAAAAAAAACCAAAAATTGAGAGGTCGATGGCCAATTTTTGTGAATTTCAATACATATCTTAATATTGAGCTTAAACAACAAAAGGAATGAAATTGTAAGGGGTGAACATTCAGCTTGTTCGATTTAAAATTGAAATCGATTTCATGTAGATCGAATTGATCATTATTTAAGGAAATTGAACCAATTGATAATTAGAACTAAATCTAACCAAACTATAATTTGGTTCGGTTTGATTTAGTTTTATTAGTTTATAAAATAGTTAATTAATTATCAGTTTTATAAATTAATTGATTTATATAAATTATAATTATTACTATATTTTATTAATTATATTAAATTAGAACCAATCACCATAATTTTATTCATTATCATAAATTAAAATCAATTACAATATAAAAAGTTATAATCAAGCTATATAATTTTATAAATTAAAATGGAACATGAAAAATATGATAAATTGACATAACTTATTATTTTATTAACTACCATTGTTATCATAAATTAAAATTAATTACATAACTTTATAAATTATCATAAACTAAAATTAATTATCACAATTTTATAAATTACTATACATTAAAACCAATTACCATAACTTTATTATTTACTATAAATTAAAATTTGTTAGCATAAATTAAAATAAATTATTTTAGTTCATGATTTTATCAACTACCATAAATCAGAATAAATTATCATAAACTATAATTTATTTTCTTTTGTCTAAAAATTATAATTAATCAAAATAAAATTATATATATATATATATATATATATATAATTTCAGTTGGTTCGGTTTAATCAGTTTTTCAATATTAATAATCAAACTGAATCGAACAAACCAAAATTTTCATAAAAATTAAATTGAATAAATCAAAAACTGAACCGAATAGATTGAATTCAATTCAGTTTTCGATTTCAGTTCAGTTTTGTATATCCCTAAAAATTAGAACTCTATAATGGTTTTTTTGATCTAGCAAGAGGTTGCTAAATATATGATGAAAGGAAAAGGATCAATTGTTGATCAACATATGAATTTTACTCATACTACTAAATTTATAAGTAATATTTGTTTTTGTCTTAATGCTCAAACAAAGTTTTTTTTAGATAATAGAACCTAGATTATTAGTATAAGAGCTTCCTTACACATGTTCTAATTATCACATCTTACAAAACAATATTCTTACTAAGAAACTGAAAAATGATAAACCACTAGATGGAACCATTCAATTTGTTAACCACATTGGTACAGTGAGAATTAGCTCCTCCTTTCACCTTCTTGATGTCCTACATGTGCCCTACTTTAGATTAAATTTGTTATATGTTAACAAACTTATCAAAGATACTAACTTGTACTTCTTCTTTTATCCCACACACTATATATTACAGGACCTGAAAACTAATGCAATTATTGTTGTTGGTAAAATAGTAGGATCTCTATGTGTGTTTGACTCTTGTTATTTTGATTTTGTCTCTTGGTGTAAGAATTTTTTTTTATTTCTTTGTAATAAGCTACAATAAATTACTATGTTGCACTTAACTCTTTATATTTCATATTTTTTTCATTGTAATACCTCTCATTTTGTTAATAAAACTTCAACTATTAATTATAGTACTTGGCATTTGTGACACTAGATTTTCGCACATTAAAATATGTTCAATGATGATAGTCAGAGGTAGGTCTTTCTTCAAAGAGAAGATGATGAAAAATAATCAAGTAACCAACCAAACCACCTAAAAATCCAAAAAAAATAAAAAATGGACTCAAAAGACCCAAAAATATTGAAAATCCATATACATCTACTTGGACATCTTTGATGTCCATGCGAACATTATCTACATTCGTGCGGATGTCTTCTAAAACCATAAAATTTTATTTTTTCTCTTTTCTTTTGCCTTCCATTATCCCTATATCCACATGAACATTGCCACCAACCCCTAAACAACTATTTTTTGCTCACCTAAATTCAATTCTCTTTCCAAAATTACAATAACTATACAAATATAGCCTATATATGTACAAATATCT
The DNA here is from genome assembly GCA_023653625.1 of Triadica sebifera. NCBI lineage: Eukaryota > Viridiplantae > Streptophyta > Magnoliopsida > Malpighiales > Euphorbiaceae > Triadica > Triadica sebifera. The sequence continues at coordinate 9,719,169 of CM042905.1, forward strand.
CATATACTACAACAGTTGTCCAAATGTTTACTTTCCATATTTGCATACCCAAAATTTGGACTCACCATTTCTGCCACTCAAAATTTTCCTAAAAATACCTATTTCTTCCATATGAAATGAGTCAATAATTTTTATTCATACAAAGACTCTGTTGAGTCAAACAATTTTTTCTTGGTCTTAAGATTCATATCTCAAGGAAAAATGCTAAGAGATATTGCATTTTTTTCCTAAATTTGGATATTTGATCATTTTAGCCATTTTACATTTGAAGAATGTGAAATAAATGGTAAGACAATATGAGGGACCCAATCTCTTTCTCCTTTTTCCATTTTTCTCTGTTTTCTTTTATTTTTTGTTATTTTATTTTATTTTTTAATTCCTTTTCCATATTTTAGGGCATTCTGCCCACTTTATGTTCTCAGATAATCACCAAGAAGGGGGTGAATGAATTGGTGAACAATTAAAATTTTTTCATAATTGCAAATAAACCAAAATATATGTTACAATGGAGTTTTACAAGCTCACTCTCAACTATGGTGTTTCTCTTAATGGTTAACACCTAACCTAGAAATTCTCTTATGTTTTAATGGCTCACACAATAAACCAATTTCTTGTATTTTATGGTTCACACAATAAATCCTTACAAGTGTTTCAATATTAATCCAATATATCCAAACTTACTTGAGTAATTGTTTACAATGAAAACATTCACCAATGCTTAGAAATTATGAGCAATTAGATTTTTACAAAGAATAAGAGTTTTGCTGAAAATTAGTTAATGCACAAGGCTACAACAAGATTAAAGATTTAAAGTAATTTTTGTTCTTCTTTTATGACTTGCATTTATACTTCCTCTATGAATTATAGCCATTTGGGTGCATTTAATGCGAAAATAGCCATTGAACCAACTCTTAACTTTGCGTCTGACATGTTTATCTGTCCTCATTCACGAGTGTGAATATATGTGTCACTGTTGTGAATGTTCTTCCAAGTTGTGGTCCAAGTGGTGACTCTGGCCGTGAAGCTCTCTGGAAGAATTTGAAGTGTTTGATCACGCGCGTGACTTTATACATTCACGGACGTGAATATTCTTCCAAGCCTTGGTACAAGTGGTGACTCTGGTCGTGAAGCTCTCTGGAAGAATTTTACATGGTATCTCATGAGCGAGACTATCTTTCAGGGATGTGACTGATTTGATCATTCACGGTTGATATGATCCTTTATGGTTATGAACTTTGAATGGTGTAAAGTTTGCATTAAGCTATATTCACGGGCGTGACATAAGTAGTCACGGACGTGACTTTGCTATTTCTTCTGATTTTGATATTCAAAAGTTGTTTTTCATTCTTGCATCATATTTTATTCAAGATATATCATGTTCAACATACTTAGAATACAAACATTGTTAAATACATTATTGTTATTTTATTTGTTAGCATAAAAATGACAGAAATACCCCTCACGGTTCAACAATATAAAATAAGTAGAATAAGAGAATTTAAACACATGATTTATAGAGATTCGAATGTTAATGAACCCTATTCATCTATCCAATTTTAATTGGGTATTTTTATTATCTCACTCAATGAGATATATAGGAGTTTTGCTAGCCCACTCCAAACTAGGTGTTTCACTTTCAAATCATACTGAACCTAAATTCCTTTGTATTTTACTAGCTAACACAAAAACTAATTCATTGTATTTTATGGCTCACACAATAAACCTTTACAAAGGTTTTAATCCAATCCAACTCATTCAAAATACACTCTTGAGTAATTACTTGACAGAATAAAACACTTAAACTAAAGATCACTTGAGCTTTACAAAATCACAATGAGAATAAGATGAAGTATTACAAAGAATTAATGCGTAAACTCTCAATTATAATTTCTGAAGGATTTCTCAAAGTAATGAAGCTCTTATTGCTCTAATTGATGATCTTCCATTAGTATAATGTGTTATTTATAGTGTTCCTTCAAAATCTAGCCGTTAGGAATGCATTAATTCAAAATATAGTCGTTCAACAACCTTGAAGTGTGCTGAAACGGTCATATTTCTAGGTCTTCACGGGCGTGACATGTTACTTCACGGGCCTGAATTTCTTGATCTTCAAAATCCAAAATTCTGAATCGCAACATTCACGAGCATAAATTGTATATTCATGGGAGTGAATAGTTTCCTTCAAATAGTGAATGATTTGACCGTTGGAGCTTTTGGTCTTTAACCTTCACGAGCATGACATATTAATCACGGGCATAAACAACTTGAACTTTTAAATTTTTTCCGCTTCAAGTTCTATCACATGCATGAATTTAAGCTTCACGGGCGTGAACTTATTTTTGCAAATATTGACTTAATTTATTTTGGCTTTGTTGATTCAATAAATATTTAACCTGTTTAATCACTCAAACACAAAATTATGGTTAAATTTTTTTATTGCTCAATTTTTTTTTATTATCAAAATTATGGGAATAAGCCTCAGGTTCAACAATCTCCCTCTTTTTTATAGTGACAAATAATTGTACAATATGTGGCTAAGGAGAATAAATTTCTCCCCTTCAAATGATGGTTAGAATTAAATATGTAGATATATAAAGCATGCCATATTTTGTCAAGTCAAAAAGTGTAAGTACATTATATTTTCCTAAAGTATATATAATTCTAAACGTGTCATATAATCAATGTATAACCTACATATACCAAATATTTATCACAAGAAAAAATAAAAATAAAAAATAAAGACAACAATTTAAAAACTCAACCACATATTATCAAATATTTTCTCCCTTTTTGTCACTTTCAAAAAAAATTAATACTAAAGAAGAGAAAAGAAGATAACCATACGCATAAATAGTTTATAATAATTTTACAACCCAAAAAGTTTGTAGAAATAGTTTAAGACAATATCCAAAAAAATGTTTAAAAATAGATAAAAGGATAAAATAATGTTAGATGGTCATAGCTAGTCCTGAGTCTAATGAAGATGGAGACTGGTGATCTCGAACTCAACCGCTGATATATGAGCATCAAAATGCTCTCTGAAGTCTCCAAGCTACTGCTGGACAAGATCAAATCTCTGATGAAAGTCCTTCTACAACATATGCATCCGAGCAATGAGCTGCTACATTATGTCTATGGGAGATGAGAAGGAGGTCTCTCAAGCTGGGGAATCAGAAGGCACAGTTCTAGCTCTCTTACGTTGTCCTCAACCCATTAAACCTTCCCTAAAGGCATCAGAATCATTATCCTCCCAAATCACCTCATCCTAAAGGTCCTTAGACCTATAGAAGGTCCCTCTTTGATAATTGATCCTAGCAACAACACCCATATTTAGAAAGGACTCGATATCGTATGGCAGTGAAGGTGTGATCATCCAAGTCTAGAAGGCTGAGCTCAACAGTAAGGTAAGTCACATAGCTACCTATCAAAATATCTCATGTACATTGAGTAACTATGGATAACAGATGGTTCGCAAACCATTGATTCATAGTAATAGGCTGTTGTTTCCTAGCATAATTAAAAAATCAAAGCTCGGTCTTAGGGACAACCCCATTACTATATCCCCTAGTGAAAATGTTGTATGTCATAAATCTATGAATATATTTTAGAGCAGGAGAAGCTACATGCGTACTTTTGGTCAACCTAATGTCCCAAATAGAGTCTCTACCAACATGAATCCATGCATTAGTAGCAACAAAATCTACAACACCTATTTCTACATTAAACCCTCGCTAGATTGCTTAAAAACTCTTCCAAATTAGCTAATAACTCACATGTCTAAGAAGCAAGCTGGAAAGTTACTTTTCCAAAATTGTCAACATGTAAGGAACTAAAAAATTCCAAAGTAATTTTCTGAAATGTAGGATAAAAAATATCTACAAAATCCAGCAACCCCATGCTTGTCAGCCATAATTGGACATCAGTTTTAATTTCTACAGTCCTAACATATTCCCAATCGAAGGCTCTAAAATTGAGAGTAGGATGAGTTTTAAGAAAATTATACCTTCGAGAGGCATTAGAGGGTAGCAAAGAAAGCATCGAGTTTGTGTCTAGTTGGGAAGCAGTGGATTCTGCATGTGTGCCTCTACCTTATGATGAACCTATTGCGGTTGCCATCAAAAATCAACCAAAATCCAGGAAAAAAATGAGTTGTCTAAGGGTGAATTGTAATTTGAGAATGGGTTTTGCAAAAACTCCCCAAAAATTGTTAAAACACTTAAAACTTATGAAAAACTTGATTAAATGATGAGAAAATATGGAAATTGGTCCAAAAACAAAGAAAAATGTGAAAAAAATGAGAGAACGGTGTAAAACCATAAAGGATTGCAGTGGCTAGCAGAGAGAGAGAGAGAATGAGGAGAAAGAAGATGGAATTTTAGATTTTATCGAGTTTTTCATGGCCGTTACTAACTCTTCACGGTCGTGAAGAACCAGTTCACAGGTTGCCAAGCCGTGAACGTCAAGCGAAAACATTTTATCTATCATCTCTTCGATATTCACAGTCGTGAATATATATTCATGGGCGTGAAGCCTCTTTGTCACGTGCATGAATCCTTTTAAAAAGATTTTAAGATTTAATTTTAAGAAAAACATTTTAAGCTAGCTCTTCTTAAACAAAATATCACAACATTTAATTCATAAAATATCATCAAAATATATTCACTTAATGTTTAAAATAATATAATCAAACAAATATGAGAAATGCAATTTTTTTTTATTTCAAGATAAAGTGTTTCCATAAAGCATACCGAACTCTTTTTTTATAAAACAAAATCTTTCTTCATTTAATTGTTTGGTAAAAATATCAGCTAATTGATTATTAATGCTTATAAATTTTAGCACTACATCACTACATTTCACATGATCTCTAATGAAATGATGTCTAATATCAATATGTTTACTTCTAGAATGTTGAATGAGACTTTTTGAAAGATTGATAACACTTGTATTATCACATTTTATGGGAATATGATCAACCAAATGACCATAGTCTTTTAATTGTTGTTTTATCCAAAGAACTTGTATACAACAAAAACCAACTGCTACATATTCTACTTCGACAATGGACAAGATTACTAAAACGTGTTTCTTACTAAACCAATAAACTAAACATTCATCTATAAAGTGACAAATTCCTTATGTGTTTTTTATATGTAATAGACTACCAGCATAATCAACATTCAAAAAATAAGTAAAATAAAAAGATGTGTTTCTAGGATACCATAATTCTAAATGCATAGTGCCATGAAGATATTTTAATATTATCTTTACAACATTTAGATGTGACTCTTTGAGACTAGATTGAAACCTAACACATAAGTATACAAAATATATAATATCAGGTCTTGAAGTAGTAAGATATAAAAGTGATCCGATTATACCTTTATAGAACTTTTCATCTATAGACTTACACATCTCATCCTTATCCAATTTAGTTGATGTACTCATTGGGGTTTTTGCATTCTTACATTCTTCCATTCAAAATTTCTTTAACAATTCCTTTGTGTACTTAGACTGGTTGATGAAGATGTCTTTTTTGTTTTGCTTGATTTGAAGACCGAGAAAGAATTCGAGTTCACCCATCATGCTCATTTTGAATTCCTTAGTCATATAATTAGCAAACTTTTGACAAAATAATTCATTAGTAGCCCCAAAAATAATATCATCAATATAAATTTGAACAATTAAAGTATCATACTTATGCCTTTTAATGAAAAGAGTAATGTCTACATGGCCTTTTGAAAAATTATTTTCTAAAAGAAATGCACCATGTCTTTCATACCAAGCTCTAGGTGCTTGTTTTAAACGATATAAGGCTTTAGTAAGTTTAAAAACGTGATTAGAGAATTCATGACTTTCAAAACCAGGTGGTTATTCAATATATGTTTCTTCTTTAATAAAACCATTTAAGAATGCACTTTTAACATTTATTTGAAAAAGTTTAAAATTCATATGAGATGCATATGCTAAAAGAATTCTAATAGCATCGAATCTTGCAATAGGAGCAAAGGTTTCATCATAATTTATTCCTTCCTCTTGGTTATACCCTTTGGAAACTAATCTAGCCTTAGTTTTAGTTATTTGACCTTGCTCATCTAATTTATTTTTAAAGACTCATTTATTACCAATTACTGGATAATCTTTTGGTCTTTGAACTAAAGTCCAAACTTTATTTTTTTTCAAATTGATTGAGTTCCTCTTGCATATAAATCACCTAATTTTCATCATTAAGAGCCTCATCAATAGTCCTTGGCTCAATTTGAGAAACAAAGGCAATATTAGAGTCTAAAAGTTTAGAACAATACTTACACCTTTGGTGGGATCACCAATAATTTGTTTCTTTGGATGATTTTTTACAAATTTCTATTATCTTGGAAGTTCTTGAGTTGCTTACAAAAGTTCTTCTTATTGTTGTTTTTCTTCTTTCTTTGAAGACTCACCAATTTTCTCATGATCAAGATTTAATTTGTCAATTTCATCTGTAACATTATTAAGAAAACTACCTTTCCTAAGATCAAGTTTACTTGTTTCATCAAAATTAATATGCATAGATTCTTCTACAACTAATGTCCCTTTATTGAAAACCCTATATCCTTTACTAGATACAACATATTCTAAAAATATACCTTCATCAAATTTTGAAGCAAAATTTCCAAGATTTTCTTTGGTGTTTAATATAAAACATTTGCATCCATATATTCTAAGATATGATATTTTGGATTTTCTTAAATTCCTTATCTCATAAGAAGTTTTATATAAAATAGGTTTTTTGAAAACTCGGTTTGAAATATAACAAGCAATGTTTGTGATTTCTGCCCAAAAATAAGTTGGCAAACTATATTTATTAAGTATTATCTTAGCCATTTCAATTAAGGTTCTATTTTTCTTTCTACCACCTCGTTTTTTTGTGGTGTTCTAGGAGTTGAAAAATCATGTGAAATACCATTTTATAAACAGAAATTTTCAAAAAGTTCATTTTCAAATTTCGTATCATGATCATTTTTTATTTTTGAAATACAATGTCCTTTTTCATTTTGTATTTTCTTAATAAAGTTTTTGAAAGAATTAAAAACTTCATTCTTATGAGCTAAGAACATTACTTATGTAAACCTTGAGTAATCATCAACAATTACAAATGCATAAAATTTTCCTCCTAAACTAGTAGTTCTATTAGGACCAAATAAATTCATATGCAAGAGTTGTAAAGATCTAGAAGTACTTACAACATTCTTTGAATTAAAAGATTTCTTGTGGTGTTTTCCTTTTTGACATGGTTGATAAATCTTATTTTTGATAAACCATCTATTAGCTCTTTTTTGCTAAAAGTTTGAATTAATTCAATGCCTACATGTTCAAACCTTCTATGCCATAACCAAAATTCATTGCTAATAGATATAAGACACTTTAGAGGAAATGTTAGATAATTTGTGTAAATCAATTATGTAAGTATTGCCATTTCTTTTTCCTTTGAATATCTCTTGACCATTTATGGTAGTTATTAGACATCCATTAGAATTGAAGGTGACTTGGTTTTCCTTATCACATAATTGACTAACACTTAAAAGATTATGCTTTAAACTATCAACAAGCAATACATCATTAATAAAAGAAATGTCACTTAGTCCAATGGAACCAATGTCAATTACTTTACCCTTAGCATTGTTTCGAAAGGTAACCTTATTACCATTAATTTGTTTAATTTTGATGAATAAGTTTTTTTATTACCAGTCAGTGTTTAGAGCATCCATTATCCACAAGTTAAACATTTTTGTTTATTATGGATTTTATACATATCTGCAAGAAAATAAATTATATTTTGTTTTTAGGTACCTAAACGTACTTAGGTCCTTGAGGGTTAGCTTTGGAAGGTTTTCAGTGCTCCTTCCTTATTGGACAATATAAATTAATATGACCATATTCCATGCAATAATGACATATTTTAGTTTTAAGAAGTTTCTACCATATAGCAATAGGTTTAGACCTTACTATTTTAAGGGTTCATTATGTGAACAAGAACATGCATGTGTAGTTCATGAATTTCTAGGAACATGTTGTTTATATTTAAAAGCATGATTGAATTTTTGAGGCATACCTCTTAAGTCATGTGACCTTCCGATATTCTTTCTTTGAATAAGAGATTTAATGTGTGCCTTGTGTTTAGCTTTTGAAGCTATCACCTCAATAGAAGAGGTTTGTGGTGAATTAGATTTAATAAATACAGTACTAGGTGCAGATGATATTGATGCTTTGTTAAATCCTAGTCCATGTCTCACTAAGGAAGGCCTTTATGATATAATAAGAGTATCTAAATTTTCTTTCCCTTCATGAAATTTTGAAATAGAATTTCTAAGTTCTTCAACTTTATTTTTCAAAATCCTATTTTCTTTAAGTAAGGTTTTAGTTGAGAGTTTTGAAGGATAATCATCTAATGACTTTTTAAGATCATCATTGGATGTTTTTAGTTCTAAAATTTATTTTTGTCGAATTTCTAATTCTGTTTTTAGCTTTGAATTATCTTTTTTCTAAATTATAATTATCTTTTTGTATTTTTCTAATTCTAGGTACATAACTTCTATTATATCACCATCACCATTATCATGATCACTATAGTCACTATTATCACAACAGTAAATGCAAGAAGGACTTACATCATCCGTTAAGTGATCCTCTAAAGCCATGAAGCACAGGTTGGTCACCTCTTCTTCGTTGTCTTTATTTTCACTTGAGGAGATATCATCATCCCATGTAGTTTTATGGCCTTTATCCTCATCTTCCTTTCGAGACTTCTTCTTGTGCTTCTTGAGCTTAGGACAATCTAGTTTGATGTACCCTTTTTTTTCCACATTCATAGTATTTTACCTCATCTTTGCTCTTTTGTGATGAATAATTTGAAGATTTTCTTAGAGCTTTTTGCTAGGAGTTGTCATATTTCTTATTGATCATTCTTTTTATTTTTCTTGAGATTATGGAAATTTGCTCATCTACATCTTCATTTTTTTCTTCATTACTCCGAGTTTCCTCTTGAGGTTTGGAAGTTAAAGATTTGAGTGCGAAAGCTCTTTTCTTTTATGTTTCGGCTTCAAGTTCTTTCTCTCTAATCACAACCATTTCATATGTTAGAAGCTTTCCAATGAGCACATCGGTAGGAATGGTACTCATATCCTTATTGGCTTCTTCTATACTAGTTACTCTTAAACTGTAGTCTTTAAGAGAAGGCTTCTTAAAATTTTATTGTTGACATCTTCCAAGCTCATATGCCTTTCGAACTTCCTCATGCCATTGATGATGGCTAGAAGCTGATTTTTCATATCAGTGATCGACTCATTGGGTTTCATCTTGAAGAGTTCATATCTGACATAAAAAGTTGGATCTTCTTAGATTTTACTTGCTTAGTTCCTTCGTGGTAATTCTCCAAAGTTTTCCACATGTTATATGCAGTGTTATAATTTTGAATTATTCCACACTCTGCAATGGATAAAGAGCTTACAAGAATTGTCATTACCTTTTTATTTTTGCCATTTGCTCTTTTTTGAGGTTCCATCCAATTGTCTCTTAAAATGAGTTATTCATCACCATTTGCTCCTGTAATGTCCGTAATTAGGGCCTATAAGTTATGTTCTTGGTTAGTAAGAGTTGGAGGTTAAGGGAAGTTTGGAAGTTTGAGAGTTGCTGAAATCAGATGTTTCATGTCAGTGACAATAGGTGTCACAGTTGTGAATACTGAATTTTAGTTAACAGCTATGATGAGGTTCTTCACAAGCGTTAAACATTTCTTCATGCCTATGAAGGAGTGGTTTAAACCCGTGAAAGATGAGTCACGATCGTGAAGCCTAGACAGTATGGGCAGGTGATGCAGCCACAATTTCCTCCCTGCTATATCCCTTTAAATCTGCTCTCATACTCCTATAACCTACCTAACATGCCACCTTTTTATCTCTTTCACCATCTGAAACCTTTTTCTCCCATTTTGGAAGATTTTAAGATCAAGTTTTATAAAGGTAAAGTGAGAGAAAAAAATTGTGAGCTTGGGTGTGAGAGCTCAGTTTTGGTGTTTTATAGGTCTTGGTTTAGTTCCAAAGGCTAAAGGAACATTTTGCTTCTTACTAGGGTTTGGAGACAGAGATGGAAGTCCCTCCAAAGGGAGGGGATAAGTTTGAGAAGCTAGAGTTGTGGCTCCCTCCATCCTAAATGTAAAATTTATACATAAAAACCTCTCAATCTTTAATCTTGCATTTGTATGTTGGTGTGACTTGAATGCATGTTCAGTATGACCTTTAGTTGATGAAATCTATGACTTTTGGGGTTGGAATGTATGATGGGAGTTTTTGTGTTAAATGATTGTTTTGAGATGTTATAGTAATCATTCTGGTTAATATAAATGATTAACAAGTATATGATTGCGATAAATGGTTAAAATGAATGTTAGAGTGTTGATAGTGTGGCTACATTGGTTAGCCATAGTGAATATTATGTGAGAATGGTATGAAAATATTTTGGTATGAAATCTGGAAAATTTCCAAATTCACGGCTATAAATGGAGGGTTCACGGGCGTGAAAGGTCGTGAAAATGAGTTTTGATGCTGAAGCAGACCCGTTCACGGATAGTTTCATGGTTGGGTTTACGGCTTGGTTCATGCCCGTGAAGGGGTGATCACGACCATGAATGTGTGATGATTCACGAGTTGAATTATGGCTTGGTTCATGGGTAAACTACCCATGAAGTAGTGCTTCACAGTCGTGAAAGGTTGTTCATGGGCGTAAAACTGCTTAACTTGAAAATCTTATATGTTTGCTTGTGAATCCAAGTTAATTCATCGTGAGGTGGTATACCTCTATCTTAAGATTATATTATGCTACGAGAATGCATGTTATGGAATGATTAATGTGAAATATGGTAATTGAGATAAATAATTAATCCCAATACTCTGACTAGGACTAGAATTAGGATATATGGCATGCCATTGGGGGGAGATCAGTACCGAGTGACATAGGTTGGTCATGTTCAAAATTCTTTGAAGGCCAAGAGGTAAGCAATGAGAGCTTCCTTGGTTATTTTATATGCACTCTTTTCCTCAGATAGGTATTCTAGAAAGCTCAGGTAGGTGTCCTGAGGGCTCTAATGAGAGCCATAGATTACCCATATCCATTTTAGTCTAGTTATGAGTAAGGTGGGCAAAGGTAAGATAATTAACTCTACTTAAGTGTGGTGTACACTCGTATGATTCTAGTTGGTTATTTGATATACCATGTTTGATGTGTGCATCAGATATAAATATATGAGATTTTTATGGTATATCATGTAGTATGCAAGCTAGTGCATGTGCAGCCTTTATGGTAAGTCATTATAGTAGCTCGGTGTGTATATCATCCATATTATATACTTATCATATGTGTGTACTTTGCATGTTACTATGTACCACCAGGCACGAGTTGCTTAGCATATGGGTTTTGCATGTGTAGGTTTGGAGCTTAGGGGAGGATCGACAGAGGAGGACGCCCAGTGATCAGAGCCTTGGATATACATTTGGGATGGGTGATTCATGGTTGTACTTTTTGGTTGTTTTGTGGGTTGGATAGTTATAGTTTTACATGTTATATTTCAGAGACATGTAGTTTTATAACTACTCATTTTGTATGAACTATGGTATAGTGTTGCCCATTTGATTAATGTATTTAACCTTATTTTAATCAAGCTTTTCAATAATGTTTTATTTTATTTAAGTCATCATGGCCACAATACATGAAAGTTTTAAATTAGGACATTTTAACCCATATGCATCATAACATCTTTTGGTATAATTGGGATTATTCTTAATTATATCAAATGGTGTTATATTAAGTGGTATCAAAGCTTAGGTTTAGGTGATTCTGAACCTAGGTGGGATGAGAATGTATCACGTGTGTGAGTGTTATCCTGTATGACTTTGATGTGGGCTTTTTTCTATCGATGTGTAGACTAAAAAGCGAGTATGGAGATCGAACCTCATGATGCGATTGAGAGTAACAGTCCTCTAGATATAGAGGCTTAGAATCAACCAAGCCAACCTAGTGTGCAAGGGTTGGCTGGTGCACCTCATGTACAGCAGCCGATGGCTAGTTAGGTGGATCAGGCTCAGGATCCTCTCATATAGAATCTTGCTGCTCTGTAGCAGTGGTTGGTACAGGCTATGCCACTGCCACCTCCTCCACCACCATCACCACTTCAACCACCTCCTCTTTCACCATCGAGGTGTAAATCACAGATTGATAAGCTTCAAATGTATAGGCTTGCCAATTTCACAGATAGAAGGGATGATGATCCCGAGGCTGTAAAGTACTGATTGGAGAAGACTGAAAGGGTCTTCGAGGAGCTTAAGTGTGCCAAGGAGCACAAGATTAGGTTTGATGTTTCACTTCTCCAGTAGCATGCCTATGATTGGTGAAGGTCTATTCTTCAGAAGCTTCAAACTCCATATCCACTTACACGGGTTTTTTTATGATTGAATTCAAGAAATAGTACGTATCAAAAGTGTACATTGATGACAAGAAAAAAGAGTTTCTAAACCTACGATAAAGGAACATGATTGTGGTAGTGTACGAGAAATAGTTCATTAGACTGAGTAGGTCTGCATCTACCATTATAGGGGATGAGGTGGACAAATGCTGCCATTTTGAGGATGGTCTGAAAGATGAGATCGAGGTTTATGTACTTTCACTCCATTTTGAGGAATTTTTGAAATTGGTGTTTGCCGTCATCAGTATTGAGAAGAGGATTCAATTAAAGAGACTATAGGAGGCTTTCAGGAAATACTTCAAAGGGTTAGCTTACAGTGCCACACAGACATTGAGTAAGAAAGCTTGCATCAGTTTTGGATCCTTCTAGTCTAGAAGGACAAGGTCAAGGTATACCAAACAAGCACCATCATCAGGGACAATCTCGGTAATTACCAGTAGTCAGCCTTAGATGAAGAGAAAGGCAACACCAAAGTGTGCATCAGTGGTCAGAAACACTAAGGAGAGTGCTTAGGACCCTTAGGAACTTGCTACAGATGTGGGTGTTGAGGCCATTATAGGAGAAATTGTCCTTTACACATGGTTGAGGCTCCCACTCAGACTCATAGTTTGGTTCCAACACACATTAGGGGATAGGGACAGGCCAGTGCAGACATAGGTGGATCTAGATTGACCGTATCAGAGATAGTGAACAAGCAAGGACCTAATAGAGCATCAGTGAAGGCCTATGCTATGAAGGCCAAAAAGGATCTGAGTGTATCAGACGTGGTTATTGGTATATTTCTTCTCTTTGACTAAATTTTAATTGCTTTAATATATCCAAGCTCCACACATTCATATATATGTACCCACATTGTTTTGTGGTATAATATATTGGCAGAGAGATTAGATTATGAGATAAAGATGACTACCCCTTTGGGGCATAGCACAATGGTGAATTGAGTGTATAAGAATTATCCTGTTGTGGTTCAAGGGAAAGAGTTCACGACTAATTTGATTGTATTACCCTTTCATAAGTATGATACTATCCTGTGTATGGATTGGCTCTCTCAGCAGAGTGCAATAGTGGACTACAAGATGAAAAAAGTTGAATTGAGAACATTCAAAGAAGAGATAGTGGTTATTCAGGGTGAGAGATCCTTATAGCAAATGAGGATCATCTTCATGATGAAAGCACAAAAGATGATGAAGAAAGGGTGTGAGGCCTACTTGACTCATGTGGTTGACATAAGGAAAGGAAGCCCAGACCATAGGGATATTCCGATGGTAGAGGGATTCCCAGATGAGTTACCAGGGCTACTTCCGAAAAGAGAGATAGAGTTCTCAATTGAGCTTACTCCAGGTACAACTCTTATATTAGCGGCACCATATCATATGGCTCCATAAAAAATGAAAGGGTTAAAGGCATAGTTACAGGAACTATTAGATAAGAGTTTCATCAAACCGAGTGTATCTCCATGGGGTGCACCAGTATTGTTTGTTAAGAAGAAAGACGGGTCTATGAGGTTGTTCATAGACTACATGCAATTGAACAAGGTGACCGTTAAAAACAGGTATTCATTACTATAGATTGATTATTTTTTGATCAGTTGAGGGGTGCAGGGGTGTTATCTAAGATTGATTTGAGATTGAGATACCATCAGTTGAGAATCAAGGCGGGTGATATAGAGAAGACCATTTTTTGGAACCATATATGGTCAGTATGAGTTTTTGGTTATGCCTTTTGGGTTGATCAATGCTCCGACTACTTTTATGGATCTGATGAACCAAATATTTAGACCATTTTTGGACTAGTTGTGGTTTTCACAGACGATATCTTAGTGTATTAGAGAAGCAAGAATGAACATGAGCAGCACTTAAGAACAATCTTATAGACTCTTAGGGTGCAAAAGCTATATACTAAGCTCTCTAAGTGTGAGTTTTAGCTAGCTAAGATTTCCTTTCTTGGACATGTGATATCGACTGACAGGATTATAGTGGATCCAGGTAAGGTCGAGGTGATCTTGGATTGGAAACTGAGGGGGAATGTGACTGAAATCAAGAGTTTTTTCGGCTTAGCAGAATACTACATAAGGTTTGTCAAAGGGGTTTTCTATGATAGCTTCTTTGTTAACTAGGTTATTATGGAAAGATATCAAGTTTGAATCGACAGACAAGTGCCAAAATAGTTTCAATTAGCTTAAAAGTCTTTTGACAGAAGCTCTAGTGTTGAAACAACCGATTTCGGACCGAAAATATGTTATTTATGGTGATGCTTCTCACATTGGATTGTATTGTGTTCTAATGCAAGAAGGGAAAGTTGTCACTTATTCATCCAGGCAATTGAAGCCTCATGAGAACAATTATCCGACCACAATTTAGAGTTGGCAGCCATTGTCTTCGCATTGAAGATTTGGTATCATTATCTATATGGAGAGAAATGTCATATCTTCATAGATCATAGGAATCTGAAGTATCTTCCTACATAGAGAGATTTGAATTTGAGGCAGAGAAGGTGGTTAAAGTTGATAAAGGATTACAAATGTGTGATTGATTATCATGCAGGAAAGGCCAATGTGGTGGCTGATGCGCTTAGTAGGAAGCCTTTAGCAGAGTTACACATATGACTAAAATGACCAACTCCAATAGCTTACCATTAAACTTTTGTGCATCTCTAATCTCTTAACCCAAGAAAGTCTTTAGCAGAGTTACACATATCTCTAAGGGGGACAAACCAGGTTTCTCAGCCAAGTCAGATGGTAGTTTACACTATCAGGATAAGTTATGTGTGCCAGATGTCTTAAAGTTGAGACAAAGGATCATGAGAGAGGTCTATGAGACGAGATTTTCAATGCACCCAAGGAGTAACACAATATATCAGAACTTAAAAGGGGTGTATTGGTGGTCAGGGATGAAGAAAGACATCATAGAGTTCACGACTTAATGTCTTACATGTTAACAAGATCAAACATCAGATACCTTCAAGGTTGTTGCAACCAATCACAATTTCAGAATAAAAATGGGAAAGAATCACTATAGACTTTGTGATTGGATTGCCTTTGACATCGAGAAAGTCCAATTCCATATGGGTGATTGTGGATAGGTTAATGAAGTCAGCTCACTTCTTACCTATTTAGAGAGACCATCCTTTGAACCGGTTAGTAGAGTTGTATATGAATGAGATAGTACATCTTTATGGAGTTCCAGTCTTCATCATTTCGAATTGAGATCCATGATTCACATCTCAGTTTTGGGGTAGTCTACAATGAGTTTTGGGTACCAAGCTTAACTTCAGCACAACTTTCCATCCCTAGAAAAATGGTAGGTCAGAAAGAGTTATTCAGATCTTAGAAGACATGATGAGATATTGTGTGATTGAGTTTGAGGGAAGTTGGGATAGATATCTACCATTGATGGAGTTCGCCTACAATAATAGCTATCAGTCCAGTATCCAGATGGCTCTCTATGAGACATTTTATGGTAGAAAGTATCAAACACCGCTGTGTTTGACCGAGCTTAATGAAAGAAAGCTAGTGGGGCCAGATCTGGTATAAGAAATAGAAGAGAAAGTGATGATCATTAGAGATCGACTAAAAGCATCTTCTGACAGACAGAAATTCCATGCAAACCTTAAGAGAAAGGACATTGAATACCTAGTAGGAGACAAGGTGTTTCTCAAAGCAAGTTGAGCCCTAGTTTCATTGGACCTTATAAGATTTTAGAGAGGATTGAACCAGTTGCGTACATACTCATTTTTTTGTTAGAGTTGAGTAAGATACACAATGTCTTCCATGTATCAATGCTAAGAAGGTATCAGTTAGATTCTTTTCACATCATCACAACTAAGAGCATAGAGTTGAGACCGGACTTGACTTATGAAGAAAAACTAGTTGAGATCTTAACTCAAGAGATTAAAGAGCTCAAGAGAAAAAGAGTATCATTAGTGAAAGTTTTATGGAAGATCCATATCATTGAAGAAGCAACCTAAGAAAGTGAGGAAGTGCTGAGGGCATAATATCCTAAGTTATTTTGAGATGTCGTGATAGGTAATTTTGGGGATGAAATATCCTAAGGGGGAGAGAAATATAACACCCGTAATTATGGCCTTTAAGTTATGTTCTTGGTTAGTAAGAGTTAGGGGTTAAAGGAAGTTTGAAAGTTTGGTAGTTGTTGAAATCGGATGTTTCATGCCCTTGACAATGGGTGTCACAGTTGTGAATATCAGGTTTTAGTTAGCAACTGCGATTAGGTTCTTCATGCTCGTGAAAAATAAGTTACAATTGTCAAGCCTGTATAGTATGGGTAGGTGAGGCAGCCACAATTTCCTCCTTGCCATATCCCTTTAAATATGCTATCATGCTTCTATAACCGACCTAACACACCACCTTTTTATGTCCTTCACCATCAGAAACATTTCCCCCCCCATTGTGGAAGCATTGAAGATTAGATTTAATGTAGGCAAAGTGAGAGGAGAAGTTGTGAGCTTAGGTGTGAGAGCTCAGTTTTGGTATTTTTTGGGTCTTGGTTTGATTCCAGAGGCTAAGGGAATATTTTTCTTTTTGCTAGGATATGGAGACAGAGTTGGAAGTCAATCTCAAGGGAGGGGAAAAGCTTGAGGAGCTAGAGTTGTGGCTCCCTCCATAGTAGGTGTAAGGTTTGTACATAATAACCTCTCAAGCTTCAATCTTGAATTTGTATGTTGGTGTAACTTGAATGCATGTTCAATATGACCTTTGGTTAATGAAATATATGACTTTTGGGGTTGGAATGCATGATGAGAGTTTTTATGTTAAATGATTGTTTTGAGATGTTAAAGTAATAATTTTGGTTAATATAAATGATTAGAAAGTATATGGTTGTGATAAATGGTTAAAATGCATACTAGAGTATTGATAGGGTGGCTGACATTAGTCAACCATAGTGAATATTGCATATGAGAATGGTATAAAAATGGTTGTATTCTGTTTTGGTATGAAATCTAGAAAATTTCTAGATTCACGACCATGAATGGAGGTTCAGGGGCATGAAAGTCATGAAAATGAGTTTTGATGCTGAAGAAGACCCATTTACAAACAATTTTATGGTTGGATTCACTGTTTGGTTCACTCACGTGAAGGGGTGATCACAGTCATGAATGTGTGATAATTCACAAGTTGAATCATGACTTGGTTCACGAGTAAAGTTTCCATGAAGTAGTGCTTCATGGACATGAAAAGTTGTTCATAGGCGTGAAGTTGCTTAACTTGAAAATCTTATATGTTTGCTTGTAAATCCAAATTAAGTCGTCGTGAGATGGTATACCTCTATCGTAAGATTATAGTATGCTACAAGAATGCATGTTATGGAATGATTAATGCGAATTATGGTAATATAGATAAATTATTAAGCCTAATACTCTTATTAGGACTAGAGTTAGGATAGATGACATGCCATTAAGGGGAGATCGGTACCGAGTGACCTAGGTTGGTCATGTTCGAGATTCTTTGAAGGCTAAGAGGTAAGTAATGAGAGCTTTCTCAGTTGGTTTATATGCTCTCTTTTTCTCAAATAGATGTTCTGGAAAACTAAGGTAGATGTCCTAAAGGCTCTAGTGAGAGATGTAAATTACCCGTATCCATTTTAGTCTAGTTATGAGTAAGGTGGACAAAGGTAAGATAATTAACTCTACTTAAGTATGGTGTACACTCGTATAATTTTGGTTGGTTTGATATACCATGTTTGATGTATGCATTATATATAAATATATGAGATCTTTATGATATATCATGTAGGATCTGTTTGGCATTACATTTGGGAAAAACGCTTTTCGAGAAAATTTTTTATTTTTAATTTTTTTGAGTTTTGAAAACTGCTTTTGAAGAGAAACAGGTAAATAGATATTTTTCTCATAAGGAGGTAAATAGATATTTTTCTTATAAGCAGGTTTGAAAAAAACAGTTCATAAAAAATTAATAAAATCAGTTAATTAAATCAAAAAAATTATAAACCTACTTTTTGGACACCTAACAGCAATCCCAAATACCCCCATAGTATGCGAGCTAGTGCATGTGCGGACTTCAAGATAAGTCGTTATAGTAGCTCGGTGTATATATCATGCATATTATATACTTGTCATATGTGTGTGCTTTGCATATTGTTATGTACCACTAGGCACGAGTTGCTTAGCGTATGAGTTTGTCATAGGAGGATCGACAAAGGAGGATGCCTAGTGAGTAAAGCCTTTCATATACATTTAGGGTGAGTGATACACGATTGTTCTTTTTGGTTATTATGTGGGTTGGGTAGTTATATTTTTACATGCTGTATTTCAAAGATATGTTGTTTTATAACTACTTATTTTGTATGAACTTTGGGCTAGTGCTGCCCATTTGATTAATGTATTTAACTTTATTTTAATCAAGCTTTTTAATGATGTTTTATTTTATTTAAGTCATCATGGCCATGGTGCATGAAAGTTTTAAATTATGACATTTTAATCCATGTACATCATAATATCTTTTGGTATGATTGGGATTATTCTTAATTATATCAAAGGATGTTACAGCTCCTTTCTTAACCGGTGGTGTTTATTCTTTTCTTATGCTATCCCATACATCAATTCGCCCGTTATCAAGGTATGACTCCTTCCTAAATTTCCAATGAGCATAGTTAGACCCATCAAAGTAAGGTTTGAGAATTTGAAATCCTTCATTGGTCATTTGTTGATATTTGTTAGCACTAATTAGGCTTTGATGCTAATTTTTGCCCAAACAATCACTAAGAATGGGGGATGAATTGGTGGACAATTAAAAATTTTCCCTCAATTGCAAATAAGCAAAATATAAAAGAAGTAGAAAAGGAGAATTTAGACACACGATTTATAGAGGTTCGGATTTTGATGAATCCTTCTCCCCTCCCTAATATTAATTGGAAATTTTCACTATCTCACTCAACGAGATACATAGGAGTTTTGCTAGCTTGCTCCAAACTAGATATTTCACTCTCGAATCGCACCAAACCTAAATTCCCCTTATGTTTTACTAGCTAATACATAAACCAATTTCTTGTATTTTAAGGCTCACACAATAAATCCTTACAAGTATTTTAATCCCAACTCAACTCACTCAAAACACACTCTTGAGTAATTACTTGACAGAATAAAATACTCAAACTCAAGATCACTTGAGCTTTACAAAATCAAAATGGGAATAAGATGAAGTATTACAAAAAATTAATGCATAAACTCTCAATTATAATTTTTGAAGGAATTCTCAATGTAATGAAGCTCTTGTAGCTTTAATTGATGGTATTCCATGACTAGAATGTGTTATTTATAGTGTTCCTTCAAAATATAGTCATTAGGGATGCATTAATTCAAAATCTAGCCTTTCAACAACCTTGGAGCATGCTAACACAATGATATTTCCAGGTCTTCACGGGAGTGACATGTTACTTTATGGGTGTGAATTTATTGATTTTCAAAATTCAAAATTCTAAATCACGACATTCATGGGCATGAATTATATGTTCACAGACGTGAATTGTATGTTCATGAGCATGAATAGGTTCTTTGAAACCATGAATGATTCTGACTATTAGAGCTTTTTATGTTTGACCTCAACGGGCATGACATATTAATAAAGGGCGTGAACAACTTGAACTTTTAAATTTTTGCCACTTCAAGTTCTATCATAGGCGTTAACAACTTCCTTTTATAAATATTGACTTGACTTATTTTAGTTTTGATGATTCAATAAATATTTAACTTGTTTAATCACTCAAATACAAAATATGGTTAAATTTTTATTGCTCAATTATTTGTTATCATCAAAATTATGGGAATAACCCTCAAGATTCAACAATTGGTGTCATGTTGTGGACCTCAATTGCTTACTATTTCACCTAAAACCAATCAGTGATAAGAAATATGCTACCATTAGCCTTATTCTGTACAACCCAAACACCCACGACATTCGACTGTAACTTGACCTCATACCCACGGACAATTGCTGCCACACCTTGGTAAATACATTATATGATCTATCTTTTCTAAGGTGTATCTACACAAATATGACCTACGTCCGCACCTTGCTTAAGTTAGTGAGACTAAACAATTATATTTTTATATTTTTTATATTTTTTATTGTTTATGTTCATATTTAATTAAAATGTAATATTTTTGTTTTCTCTTTACATTTCAATTATTTATGACTTTTTATCCATTTTTTGTGATCTCCTTGAAATAAGAGATATCTATGCAGATATTCTATATATTTGTATGGACATTATTTGTGAAGTAGGGAGATAAAATATTTTATTTTGTCATTTTCCTTTTTTTTCTTTTCTAATTTGTGACATTAAACATTTTTCTTAAGCCGTTTTATGTGTTTTGTATGTAACAAAATTCTTGTAATCATTTTCTTTTAATCTATTTTGTAATCTGGTGTTCGTTGAAATATTGTGCTTCTATTTTGTTCCTGGTGGATATCTGTGCAGATATAATCAAAATCCTATATATTTCTCTAGGCAATAAGTTTATTTCTTTTTTTTTTCATTTTATATTATTACATAATTTCATCTATGGTGGTTTAATATTCTGCAATCCCTTAATTTTTAAACATGTAATTTAATTAATTAATTAATATCTTTATGATAGTACATCTTTCTCCTTATCTATCCCTTATATTTAATTTTATACTTTTTGCTTTATTTTATGTTGAATGAATGGATGCAAATATGTGTATGATTTGAATAATTTAAATTCAATTGTATGATATATTAGTGATAGGCAAATAATAATAAAAAATAAAAAAATAATTATGCAAATATGACATGAATAAGAAAACGGTTCTAAATCCATGCTAGATTTCAGATTAGTTAAGTTTATTTTACAATCCAATTGGGTGACAACTCTATCCAAACTTCCTAGTCGTTATAGTTGTCATACTAGTAAGTAGCATAGTTTACCATTTCCTACAAATGTAATTCACAATAAGCATATTTTTTACCTAGTTTACATGGAATTTTAGGGCCTATATAAGCAATCTACTTTACATAGATCACATTATATATTATTAGTGGTTGATGATTACATTAGAGTCATATCGATTATTCTCTTATAACAAAAACATCAAGGAATACATACCATTACAAACTTCTTTAACCAAGTCATAAACCAATTTAGGTGCTCAATCAAAATTGTGAGAACTAATAATGGGACTGAATTTTTAAATCGGTCTTGTAGAGATTATTTTAAGAAATTATATATAATTCATCATAAATCTTATCCATATATACCCTTATTGAATGAGATGGTGGGAAGAAAATATAACAACTTTTGGATAAGGAAAGCCTTGATGTTTGATACTAGTTTACCTAAACATTTCAAAGGTGATGTCGTACTTATTGCTATATATAGGCTTTTAGTTCAGTGTTACAATGGGAAACAACATATGCTAGACTTTATAAGAGGCAACTTAATTGTAAGAGACTTAAGATATTTGGATGTTTATGCTATGTCACTAACATTGTGCCCCACAATGACAAATTTGCCCCATAGGCATATAAGTGCATTTTTGTTGGATATGGTCCCATCAAAAGGCTTACAAGATTTATGATATGGTCAATCAACATTATTATGTATCTAGAGACATTATTTTTTATGAACATATATATTCTTATAAATATCATTCCCTCTCACCTTCAACAATAGCACTCTTTTTCCCATTCTTATTGATCTTGCATTTCATCCTAGCTTTCTACATCTAATTTAACCTCTTACTATAAGCATTTCAATTCACAATACTATTATTTCTTATATTACTTATTTTAGTCCCACTAGACAAAGTACAAGATTCAAAAAACCCTTTGTGGATGCAAAATTACATTTGAAATAATGTCACAAATTGTTTTATTTTATCTAACTTCATAGTTTGTATCCAAGCATGCAACTTCCTATACCCTTACAATATTCTTTTCTTTTTTGCCTACTACATTTTTTTCAACATGTCTCTCTTTTCTTGCTAATGTATACAAGTTAAGAATCTTATATCTTATAAACAAGTTGTACAAAAATTTGAGTGCAAGCTATGTAGAAACAATTGGAAGCCCCAGAAGCTAATGATACTTGGGAAATTACATCATTGTTAGCTGGTAAGAAAAACATTGGATCAAAATGGGTATATAGGATTAAATTTAACCTTGATGGATTTATAGAAAGGCAAAAAGCTAGTTTGGTAGCTAAAGGCTATAATCAAATTTATGGTAATGATTATTTTGAAAGCTTATCTCTTATTGCAAAGCTTGTTAATGACATAATCTTTCTAGCTCTTGTTACTACTAAAGCTTAGTGTATTCACCAACCTGATATAAACAATATTTTCCTATATGGATTTCTAGAAGAAGAAGTATACTTAAAGCCTTTTAAAAGTTACACTAAAGCCAAGCCAAATGAAGTATTTAGGCTTAAAAAATCTCTATATGGCCTCAAACATGACTCGAGGTAGTAGAATCATGAATTCACTACATAATTGCTTAAATATGGGTTTGTTCAATCATCTAAAGATCATTGTTTGTTCACTATAGCCAAAGGAGACTGTTTTCTTACCTTGCTTTTGTATGTGAATGATGTTTTAATGTCAGAAAACATTGAATTAGAAGTGATAGTTGTGAAACAATATCTACATGCCAAGTTTACAATTAAAGACTTAGAGTATGCAAAGTATTTTTTTAGGTCTTAAGATTGCAAGATCAAAACAAATGACTTATATTTCATAGAGAAAATATGTTCTAAACAATTTGAAAGATGTTAGATTATAGGGATCCATTCATGCAATTACTCATTTGCTTAAATGACATAATTTTTATGATGATCACAATCCTTTGCTCACAAACCTTGATAGATACAAAATAATGGTAGGTCATTTATTGTATCTCATTATGGCAAGGCTTGACATTAGCTATGGAGTTCAACAATTAAGTCAGTTTGTTGCCACTCTTATTGAATCTCACTGGCAGACAACCTTACATGTTCTAAGATATCTTATAGGCTGTAATGGAACAAGTCTTTATTTTTTTGTATCAACGATCTCAATCTTTCAGCTTATAGTAACTCTGATTGGGTAGTTTGCCTTACAATCAGAAAGTCCCTTACTAGCTACTGCATCTTTCTTGGAGATGCTTTAGTCTCTTGAAAGATAAAAAAAAAGTCAATAATTTTCAAATCCACTTATGAAGTAGTATACAGAGGTTTGTCTTCCATAATGTGTGAATTCATTACAAGAAATAATGTTTTTAGTGATGCTCAAAGTCATCACTAAAATATCCATTTTCTTCACTGTATATTTGTGGTGATAAAATTTTTTTTTATCAGAACGTCATGGTAATTGTGTAACAAAAAGTTTTTAAGACAATTTTTATATTTGTCATTTAATGTGCCATTAATGATGATGAAAATGGACTATCATCACTATACTTTTTTACATTTAGTGATGATAATAATGTCACAAGTAAAATATTATTTTGTCACTTAATATAGTATATTGTCACTAAAAGTCTGCATTTTATATGACAAACTTTGAATTTGTCACTATAATGCTTATTTTTAGTGACAAATGTGTAATTTGTAGCAAACATAATATTTTTTGTAATGAATTTGTTTGTCATTAATTATAAGAAAATCATCATTAAATTATTTCCCTCCAAAATATAGGTGGAAAATTTTGCATCCACCAAATTATGACAATATTTTTTAGCATTATAAAAAATGTATTGGTGACAAAGTTTAAAAGATATAATGACGAAAGACAAGTTGGTCACAAAAACTAAAAATGTAGCGATGTTTCTTAAAATTCATCACCAATTGTGACATTTTTGTGATAAAATTATGAGCGTAAGAAAAAAAAAATTTGATATGCCATGAGCGAATTATTATTCATTCACAAACCTAATTTGCAGTTACATTTTCTAGTTTCTTAGAGACTAAGAAAATAATTTGAAACGGTAAATTTGCATTGTTGCATAGAGTTATGGAAAAAAAAAAAAAAGAAGTTATGTTAAAAACTGGAAGTTTGTGATACCAAAAAAAAAAAAAACTCCTTTTCTTTTTTGTGAACTGAAAATGCTTTCCTTATTTTAAAACTATATAAATTAGTGAAACATTAACATTTTATCCATGTGATTCGGTAATGAATCATAATTAGTGGGTATGATCTCACATAGTTTATTCCACATGCAATAATAATTTTTACAATATTCAATGAATGGACGGCTGCAAAGAATTTGGAAGACAATGACTCTCCAACCTTAATTTAATTAATGTCCTAATATTTAATTTCTTTTCTTTCTTCCTAACGTTTGAATCATTGGACTCGACTTTCATTTATTGTTTTGTAGCCAGTTAAATTATTATACTTACTAATTTAATAATAATTCTAATTGTCTCTAATTTAATTTCTTTTGGGTCTTATCATTATGGATCAACTCGCACAATATTATGTTAATAAAATAACCGATGAGTCATTCTCTTTTGAAGACCATTTGCAGAATCTAATGTCAAAACTCAAAAGCAGAGTTTTTGTGCTATAATTATTATAATTGATGTTGCCTCTTCTGGTTTCATTTTAGCCGACTCCTCCACTTTAGCGTTAATTTTATGTTAAATAATTAATGGATATAAGTCAATATTTTTAATGATATTTATCTGAATTTACAACAATTTTATACAAGAAAATAAAAGTAGGTTTGTTGGTATTGGTATGAGTAATAAAAAAATAAGCTAGTAATTACTTTTAAGGGGTGAGATGAGATGATAAAATTCATAACGGTCCCTTCTCCCTTAATTAGAGATTTCGAATTTAAATTCTGAATATATAACAACTTTAAAACTTGAGAAGTGGGATCCAGATTGGATATCTAACACCAAAAAAAAAGCTATTAACTAGAATTGAATATTTAGTTAAGAGACTTTCATTTAGAAAGTAATTTTCTATAGCTATACTCAAAGATATTAATTTTAATATCTTGGTCCAGTTTAATTTAAAGTAGCTCACCGATTAAAATCAACGAAATATTAGTGGCTATCCAGTATATATTTCACTATATATAGAATATAAACCTCTTTGTTACCTTCATTATATTAAATAAAACTCTAATTAAAACTAGCATAATCATGAACATTTTATAATTTTCAGAGACTTTTTATATTTTTAGTCTATTGTCCAAATAATGAATGAGAAGGGAGTCAATTATCCTTATTGTAAAATTCATTCAATGAACCGAGAATATGTTATTGAATAAAAGAGAGAGATTGATAAGTTATACCATCAATTGATACTAATTGCATCTATGTTTGTTATAGATGAATTTCATACAATTTATAGAATATATTTGCAAATCTCTTTTAAAATTTGGTATAAGAATTAATATATATATATATATATATATATATATATATATATATATATATATTTTGCATTCACATCTTTTTTTTTAAAAAAAATGATATAAAAAAGGAAAAAGATATATATAATAATTGTACTACTAAATTTTAAAAGACAATTTTAGATGAATTCCATTTAATTTTGTAAAATTTATTTTATACCAAAAATAAAACATAACCAAAATACTCGATGAGAAGAAGACAAAACGCAATTGAATATCATTAAATTAAGATAAAATAAGTTTGCATACCCTAATCCAAGCTATAATGAAAGCAATTTTTAAAGGGTAAATGTACAAGCTATCATGACGGCCAATGTTGCCAAATATATGCAGCAAAATCCCACCAATAAATTCATATATATGATTGTAAATGACTTCATTTCTACGTCTCATCTCATTTCCAATTTAATATATCTCCTAATTTATGTAAAGTCCTTTTATATACCAAAAAAATATTCCTTTGTATGCTTTAAATTTTTCAATAAAAAGAGTAAAACCTAATCACTAGACCGCTAAGATTGGAATTAATGGTTTAAAATAAACTTGTAATTAAGGTTACTTATAGATAGGTCTTCTTTCCATTTAATCTTTTAATATCATATTTATATATTGATATTCAAAAATAATTTCTAAATACATGAATGAAGGGTGAGGTTGCAATTATAGACTTGCTCAACTTGATACATTTGTTGACACATGTATATTTAAACAATTTTAATTTTGCAAGATTATTTAATCAACAAACTGTAAAGTTTGAATTTGAATTTTAATCTGATAAAAACCCAAACAAAAATTCATAGGAATTAAATAAAAAGAAAAAGATAGATGATGCAACCAAACCTTAAGCTTGGTCTGCATCCTATGATCAAAGTAAGCCAAAATAGCACGACTAAACCCAGCAATGGACTTTTTTTTCTGTAAAAAAATGGGAAATATATAAAAAGAGAGTTATTTATGGTTTAATTGAGCCAAGTTGCATTTCATGCAGTAGCGTCCAAAAAATCATGCAAACTGCAAGATGAATAGACAGCGCGTGGCAATCACTTTTCAGATATTTGTCATAAACATATTAATTTGCTAAAATACAGTAGAATTATTAACGGATGTTTGGCTAGTAGTTTTTTAGGCCAGTAAATAAATCAAAATGCTTTTAGACTATTTGGATTTTAATTCAAAAAAAATTTGTTTGATATAATGAACCAGGTTAAAAAAAATTTTGAGTTCGAATTTAATAGTGTTTAGTTTATTAATTCTCAAACATGTACGAATATGTTCGTTTAGAGCTCGTTTTTATATTATATTTTATTATCGAATTTAAACTTGATAAGCTAAATTTGAGTTTTTGTTATTATTAATTGACACGCTGAACTCGAGTTAAATTCGTTAAATATAATAAATAAGATTTTTACAAATCGAGTTCGAGCCACTCACAAACGCAATAATTTTCAAACAAACCGTATTCAAACTTAAGTATAAAATTTTAAATTGAACTCGAGTCAAACTCAAATCTGTAATAAATTTAAATGGGTTGAGCTTAAGTTCATTAATATTCGACTCGACTCAACTCTTTTACAATTCTAATAGCATTGGTAACGAATAGGTACTGACGAAAAATTTCATATACGTTATCAAATCCGATTATATATACCCTCCCGAATCTGTTTAAAATTATAATATTAATATTCGTATCAATTTTAAAACCAATTAATATTATCTGATTAATATCCAAATATATATAATTATCCATTTATCATTAAAAATTTTAATTAAAATAAAATTTAAATTAACTAAACAATTAGAAATATAAAAACAATCCACCATAAATTATTACAAAATTAAATAAAATAAACAAAATAAAATATAAAATATAATTCAATACATCAAAATTAAAATAATTTATTAAATTATTTAAAAATAATATTAAAATAATAAAATTAAATATTATTTACTATTATATATATATAATTGGATATATCTGAGGCATGTATCCAAACCCTTTCCGAATTTAGATATTAATACCCCAGCAGTGGACCCTTTTTTTTTCCGTAAAAAATGGGAAATATATAAAAGAGAGTTATTTATGGTTCAATTGAGCCAAGTTGCTTTTCATGCAATTGTGTCCAAAAAATCATGCAAACTGCAAAATGAAGAGACAGCGCGTGGCTATCACTTTTCAGGTACTTGCCAGTAATGAAAGAAACATGTTAATGTGCTGAAACATAGTGGAGTTATTAATGGGAGAATTGCTATTTACCCGTTAGCTTTTAAAATTTTGTTATTTATCTTAAAAAAATATTAAATTTTTAACAAAAGATAAAATAGCCGAAAAAAGTATTATTTACCTATAATATTTAATATATTATAATAGTATTTTTTGAAATTTTAAAATTATATTATTTATTATCTCTATTTTATAATTATTAAATTATATAGTTTTTTTTATTAATTTTTAATAGTTTTATGATAATTCACAAATTTAAGAACTACTCTTTAAACTACTTTTTTATACTATTAAAGTCTAAAATAGGAAAGTGTCTTTTTTTCTCATATATCTTCCTAAAAATTAAAGTAAATTTATAAATTAATTAGATATTTTGTACTAATAATTAATGATTTGTGGTAAAATATTATTTAACACGAATAGAATAAAATCAACTTACAATTTTAATATTTTACAAGAAATAATTAAATAAATATCTAATAATTTTCAAATTAATTTCAAAACAATTTTTATTTTTATTTTTTTGGGTATGAAAGAATACTTTGACAATTTACGTATATTTATTTTGGAAAAATAAAAAACACCGACCAAGAGCCACAAACTTTCAATAATCACTGCATATGTAATAATTAAATGGCCTCATTTTAGTCCCTTATAAAAGTTGTATATTTCTATTAAATAATTAACTGAAAAAAAGTTTTAACAAATTAAAAATACTTTACGACTTGGTAAAATTTGAATTCATTTCTCTCAAAAATACCATGGAAATGATTGAGAAAAATATGTCAGTATGTTCTTATCAAGTTTCGGACTTATAACCTTACAAATTGAGATGAAACAAGAAAATTTTCTTCATTTTCTTCTCTCCTTATTCAAGCATTAAAAATCTTTGCCAACTTTTTGTTGGGGGCTTCTTTATATTGATAATTTTGAAAAATTGCATTATAAACGAAACAGTATACATTGTAGCCATAGGAGAAATTCACAAAAAAAAAAAGAAAAAATTTAAAATTAAACATAAAAACATGAAATTTAATTAATAAAAAACACAAGAATTTGCAAAATTCATGTAAAATGTGAACCAAAGCACGTGGAAGGCCTCAGTTTTAGCTGCCATAATGGAAGGAAGGCGTCATTAGCTCCATGTTGTTAGGACTTAATTGACGTAATTAAATACTGCCTTTGAAAAACCAGCGGCTATTATTAGGAATTACTAATATTATGATATATATATATTTAGGCTTTAGGCCCCACTATCATATAAATTAGTCACCAAAAATTCTATGATTAGCTAGTGAAAATAATTTAACACATCATTTTTTTTTGAAACATTGGACAATCATCTTTTGATATATATGAAAGGTCAAGTAGATCATTAAAAACGTCTAAGGCTATAAATGAAGCAAACTGTTCTTAAACTATTCGAGTTTCAATTCGGAAAAAAATTCGTTCGAAACTGTTTATTATTATTAATAAGTCGAGTTCAAGTTTAATACTGTTTAATTCGTTAACTCGTGAATATGTTTATTTAAAAGTTCATAAACATGTTCGTTTAAAAAATCGTGAATGTATTCATTTAAAAGATAACGAATGTATTTCTTTTAAAAATTCGCGAATATGTTCAATACCTTGTTTATATTATATTTTATTATCGAATTCGAGTTTTTATCATTATTAATTAACGAGCTGAATTCGAACTTTTGTCATTATTAGTTAATGAACTGAATTCAAGCTGAAATAAACGAGATTTTTAGTAGCCGAACTTAAGTTATTGGCGAGTTTGATAATTTTTAAACGAGTTGAGCTCAAACTCAAATATAAAAAGTTCGAATCAAATTCAAGTTGAGCTTGAATCAGTAATAAATTTAAACAAATCGAATTCGAGCTAACCAATATTCAGTTCGGCTCAATTCATTTACTGTCATAAAAAGCATAAAAGAATTATGGTGGGACAAATTACACACAAAGGTGTCACATTTTTTCTTATACTTGTTTTTTTAAATGTTAATTTGTATAAAAAATAGTATAAAAATAATTAATTAATTATGAAGAATATAAGGGGCTTGGCTTATATAAGTTTTTTTTTGTATATATACATATTTTTATTCTATAAGAATCCACATAAATATAACTAATTTAATTGTTATTTATAATATTTTTATATTTATCTATTTTATTTTATTATTATAAATAAATTATTGATCTATAAAAATTAATTTTGAGATATAAGAATTTAATTTGTAACTAAATACTTTTGAAAAAATAAAATCAAATAAGTTATCAGATAAGAACTAATTCTAAAAGGAATTAAGTCTAGAATCAATCATGAGTTTGTTTCATAAATGTTACAAGCATACAAGATAGCTATCCTGTTGGCTCCAAATTAAGTTATATTTGATTTAGCAGTGGCGGTCAATGGTAAGCTGTCAGCTGTTAGGAGCAACGGTTAGTTGTTAGAGAAAGTTAATTATTAGTGGACAATGATAACAGTTATATATCAGTTACCAATTGTGACAGTAAATAATTCATAATATGTTTTAAAGTGTTTATTAATTCAACAGTTTAAAATTAATTATAATTTATAAAATAACTATTAATAATTATATTATGTTATATATCATAAATTTTTATTTATTCATAATATATATAATATATAATATAAAAAATAATTAATTAAATATACAATTATAATAAAAAATATTTTTTAGCCAATAAAAATTATATATATTGACATAAGTTTAAATATAAAAATAAAAAAAATAATTTTTATATTAATGGTACTGGTCTGCTGATCAGTGTTGTAAGATTTCGAGTTCGAATTTCAGTTAAATTCTTGTACCAAAAAAATATTGTAATTGATAAAATCAACTTGAATAGGTTAGGATAATATTATTGTTTACATCTATAAAAATTAAAATATTGGTATATTTTTAAATAAAAATGAGGAAATATTAATATGTATACGTAGTGGTAATATTAATATGTATACATAGTGGTATAATTTAGGAAAGACAGTTGAAATTTATGTTATAGTAGGGGAAGAAAATAAAGATTCCTTTGAAAAACTAAGGGACAGGTGGAGATATGAGAGAAGAAAATTACAAGAGTAGCATGCAGGAGAGTCCAAAAATGTGAAAATTGCATCACGTGGGCGCGGACCAATTCGCTATTCACCATAGACTTTGCATATAAATATACTGGCACAGTATGTTTTATTATATGGTAACAAATATTGACGATTTTATCGTATGGAAACGCCAAATTTTATCACACGTTTAACTAATTAAGACGATTTCATCCATTTTTCATAATAAAATAAAAAAAATTGTATACTCAATATATAGTAATATATTAATATGTTGTGAGTTTTGAGTATATTGGCAAGAAATTAAACTCGCGGTGCCCGAAATATTATATATATATATATATATATAATTATTTATATTTTAAATATAATTAATATTTTTTAAAATTATAAAATAAAAATACAACACTTATTTAAATAATTATATAATTAATTAAAATAAAAAAATTTAATAAAAATCATGAATTGGGAATCCCCATCCTCTTGTGGTGTAAGGAAGTAGATCCATAATTTTTTTCTCAACGGAAAACGAGACGAGATAAGAGAAGGAGTATATGTTTCAGAATTAGAGACGGAAATAAAAAATTCTGTCTCGCAACTATTCCGTTGTCATTCCTACCACTGATCGATTAGCTGTTAGTTTTAATCTGCTAACCACATGATATTATTCATTCAAAATACAACCTAAAAAATCAATTTCTAGTATTATATAATATTTAAATTTTCCTCACATATCTATCAATTACAAATTACAAAATATGTTTCTATATAAAAATATAGAATAAAAACTCAACTAAAATATAAAAATAAACCTCCAACAAAAATACATTGACTAAAATAAAAGTAACTAACAATTTCATACGTCGCTATTTTGATTCTCCAAATTCAATTCAAATACAAGATAAAACATGAAATACAATAAAATAAAAATAATTAAATCATTTTAATTATCGATATTAAGGAGAAGATGGTATATTTAAAAAGTTATATATATATATATATATATATATATATATATATTTATATAGACCGGTTAACCGTTAATTATTAGTTAATTATAATTATTATTTGAATTTAAATTTAAAGTCTAAAATTAAAAAAAAAAAACTAAATATATTAACCAAAACTATACTCCATAAGTTAGCACAAGGTAGAAGTTGATATCAATGTTTGGAGACTACTATAATAGAATACATATAATCCAAACGTATAATATATTGTAATATATAGCAATAATGGGTGTTAAGCAAGTACATCAATGGGTGAATTTTATATTGTATTAATTTAGATATAAAATGGGCGGCAAGCTACTAGATCCTTGGAAGACCACTACCTCATTTTATATATTATTAATTAATTTCATCCATAATCTAATTCTACTTGACTACTGGAATAATTTAATCATATTTCATTTGAATAATATAATTATATAATATGTAAAATCAATTTCAAAATATTTAAAAAATTCCCTGTTCCCATTCTTAGTGTGATAGGTTCATCCCCCTTCTTAAAGCAAACTAGTTGTTATTTCGACTTAATTAGGTTGTCCACATGAATAAAATAGTTGCGAGAATCTAGTGACATTATTAGTGTTCTTGTTTTATATATATATATATATATATATATATATATATATATATATTGATATTTTAATGGTTATTACTTAGTACTATTTTTTAATAATTAAATAAAAAATTTAATTGTCATAATTAGTTCTTTAATAATCATGAATGTTATAGTTTAATTGTCACTATTTTTATGGGTGTTATTTTTTCAATTATTAAATAAAAAATTTAATTGTTCTAATTAATTCTACAATAATTATAAGAATTTAATGCTATGTTAAGGTTTATAATAATTATCCATTAAATTTTAACTATTGAATATATATATATATATATATATATATATATATATATATATATATATATATATATATATATGTTGAGATTAGTGCTTTCTCAAAAAAAAAATCATATTTATATTTAATGTATTCCATAAGATTTGATTTCACGCAAAGTTTGTAAATAATTATTTGAAAATTCATGTAACAGTAACATGCATGCACTTTCTTTTTGAAAATGAAGCTGTCATCACCTTTTATTTATTTATTAAAAACAAAAATTAACTCGAAACAGATTAATTTTAGAATATAGCTACCTTTTTTTTCGTTAAAAAAAAAAGATTAATGGTCCTTATTTATAGGACTTTAGGTATTCAATTTCTTTGTCTTGCTAAATGTGCAACCTATCCTAAATTCTTTTAAGAGATAATCGAAGATTTGTTTTTTTTTTGTCGGTAAATCCCTGATTATGTAATTGTTCTGTGCTTTAATCTTTCATGCATAACATATGAGATTTTGTTTATTGCTTCAGAAAAGAATTTTTTTTTTCATTTAGGGAAAAGTTTATAAAAATATCATGTACTTTTGCATTTTTCTATTTTTTTAATTATAAAATGTAGTTTTGCATTTTTAATACTTAAAGTACAGAGATTTCTTTTTGTACTAAAATGGTACCAAGCAATTTAATTAATTCGCTAGTCAATTGACAGTGATAATAAGCTAATGATCTACAATCATTTCTAAATTAAAATTTATGATTTCTTAAATTGCAATTTTATAGCAGTATGCAAACAATTTCTTTCGTTCAAAAGTTACTAGCAGAGGAAGAATTTAGAAAATAATTTTAGGGGATCACCTTTGCACAATCAG
The DNA here is from genome assembly GCA_023653625.1 of Triadica sebifera. Classification (NCBI taxonomy): domain Eukaryota; kingdom Viridiplantae; phylum Streptophyta; class Magnoliopsida; order Malpighiales; family Euphorbiaceae; genus Triadica; species Triadica sebifera. The sequence continues at coordinate 9,753,078 of CM042905.1, forward strand.
GATTTTGTTTTTTTAAATAAATTTCTTTTTTTTTTTTTTTTCTTATGAGAGGTTTTTCAAACAATAAAAATTTATATGGACTAAAAAACTAATATGAGCCCAAAATTTTTCTCATTTACTATACATAAACAATGGGTCATGATCGATGATTAACATATCATTTGGCTACTGACACAATTTTAATCCTTAGTTTATTTAAATCCTTAGTTAAAAAAAAGTCCAATTAAGTCATGATAAATAATTCTAATAGTTATTGTTGCTATATAGTCTTTTAATAAAAATAGTAAAAATAAATATTTCTTCTAAAAAATAAAAATAAAAATTTGGTTTGATTGAATTAGCACTCTTATTAATAACTGCATATAAAGATTATAAGTTTAAGATTAAAAATTCTTATTTTGTGTGTTTTAGAAAAAAATTTGAATAAATGCACTTCGGTCGGGTCCATCTTAATTAGAAATGTATCGAATTCAAATTCTGAATATACTGCTATTTTTAAACTCTTAAAATATTATTTTATCGTGTTTCAAAATATTAGATAAAAATATAATTTAAACAATAATTACTGTAGTGTCTTGTAAAAAGAAAAAATTATAATAAAATTTGTAAAGCATATGTAATAAGCCCCCAGAAAAAGTGTAAACAGGTGGCAAATAGATCCAAGAAAACGTGACGGCGCGTGGCGTTACGTCAAGATAAATGAGAGTGTGTGGAGGTGGACAGTTCCGGCATGCAGAAGTAGGAAAACGGCTGTCTTAGCTCCTGGTTTTCAGGAAGTGTTTTACTACCAGTTTGGATGTTGCTTGTTAGTACAGATAAATGGTTTGTGGTTTGGTTATAGGACCAATGGGCGCCTAACAATTCCTTAATTAATTTATTAATTATTAATGCCTCTTCATTAATCTAATGCTAATCTCTCTTCAATTAGATCACGAAATATATGGACACACAATGTGGATTATTTTCTCTGTCTAAGAAAAAAATAATTATTCGGCACATGTATTTTACTATTTTCTTTGTTTGATCCTTCAAATCAAATTTTCTTATTAATTAAATTTTTTAGGGGGTAATTTTATTGGTAAGTATTTAACTAGTATATGCCTTTTAAATCAGTATACAAAAAAAATATTGAAAAATATATATTAATGACTAAAATATTTTTTTTCCTTATTGGTGATCATATTTTGGTATAATTTTTATTATTTTGTATATGCATACATTGAAACATAAAAAAAAAGACATTATCTAGTCTATGTGATCTATAGTTGAAAATAAAAAATACAATGTGAAAGTCTCAAAAAAAGTTGGATGACAGTTATAATCTAATAAATTTGGATTATATTTTTAAAGAGAGTGACCATTTAAGTCCATAGTTGGAAGAATCAGGAGCTCCTGTTCTTGATAGAGAAAATTTTAAATAGTTGAATGAAGCACATGATGAAGAGGATCCTGTTAATGATTTTATGTAAGAAGAATTGTTTAACTTAATGGTGTTTATTATGCTATTATTATAAAAATATTATGTAATTTATATTTTTTAAAATAAAAATAATATATATATATATATATATATATATATATATATATATATATATATATATATATATATACTTTGTTGTTATTTTTTTGTTAATTTAGATAATTTTGCTAGTTAATTTTTAAACTTTATGATATCGGTGAACGATATAATCTAATGCTTTTATACTGATTCCGATATTGATACGTTGATGTAAGCATTATTTAAAACCATGTTAAGGACAAACAGATTATTTTTATATCTAAGAAAAAATATAATTATTCAGCACATGTATTTTACTTTTTTTTTTGTACTTCAACTTTTTTATTACATGCTTTTACTTTCTTATTTTATAATTTTTACTCCATACGTTCGAATTTCATAAGTATAAAATACCTTGATGAGGACATATAATAAAATTAAAGATGTATTTTTTTTTCTCTGTTACTTTTTGGAGTAAATTTGTGGAGTTTTAACTATAACTATAAAACTTATTTTCTTTCATAATTTTTTTCCTTTCCATCAAATTATATTTCAGTAAATTTTTTACCGCTATAGTGACGAAATTATTATTTTTTTTGTTAATTTCTTTTAGACGGTTTTCGATACAAAATCTTAACTGCAATTTAGATGTTCAACTAATTAAACACTTATATATTGTAATTAAGTTTTTTCTCAAAATTTTAATCGTCCGTCTAACTTTTGTAATTGATGAAAATCGTATCAAATCAATTTTTTTTATTAATGTATATTTTAGGGGGTAATTTCTTTTTTTTATTAGTAATTAGTAATTAACTAGGTGTATGCCTTTTAAAATCAGTATACAAAAAAACTATTGAAAAATATTCAACTAATATTTTTTTTGTATCACTAAACAAAAATATAATTTTTCTTAAAATTATGATGTCTAATGAGTAAATTTTATAACTCTTTTTTTTTTGAAAGGAGTAAATTTTCTAACTTAATAATTTTAGTTTTTGAAATTTCGTATTGCATTAACAACTATTAATGAATATAATATTTAATTAATATTTTTTTTTATCATTTTCGTTGATTCACCGGAAGTTTTAAACTATTGTTCGAAATCTAAAATTTTCAATTTTGCATAAATTTTAGTCAAAGAATAAACAATTTTTTTAAATAGAAAAGAATAAACAAGTTAGGGAAAATTTGAACCAAATCAGCATAGAGCATAGGCTGCCATTTTGTTCAAGTCAATAATCTATAAATAAGCGATTAATAAAGAGCATAATCCAATTATTTTAACCAACTTAATTTTACTTAGTGATTATGTCACCAGCTGAAATAAAAATTATAAAGAAAGTAAAAGAAATTATTCATTTATTTTAGTTATTGATAGATGTGATGAGCCTTGTAGTAAATATCTCTATAAAGAGAAAATTTTAGGTATATTCAAAATAATACATTATCCGTAAATTAATTTAATTATATAATGATATATTTAATTGTTTTATTTATATTGGTTGATAATTAATGAATCTGCATATATGTTACTGATTATTAGATTACTTTACGGATAATGTGATAAATTGAGTTTATCTAAAAATTTCTCTCTTTAAAATGAGAGTTTATCTTGTATGGAGAGCTTTTTAGTAGTGGAGTCTATTATTAATTAGTTAGATGGTGTAGTTATAGTTTTATCTTATCTCAGCTGTTTTGGTTCTTTTTATTAGTTGTACTATACAATACAAACGTTTTTTGTATGTTGGATTGCCGTTTTGATAGTTAGAATTGTAACTTATTATTAGCCACTTGTATTTTGCATATATAGGGTTCTTGTACTATGTTGATGTTAATTTATTTTTCAATGAGAATTCATTTTCTCATTGCTTAGAAATTTGTTATGGTATTAGAACACTTTTCTTTCCTTTTCTTTTGATAACCGCCATTTTTTTCTTCTTTTTTTATAGTAACCGTCAATTTTTTCAACTTCCAAACAACATTTTCTTGATTGTTTTCCCGGAAAATATCAACTTAAATGGATTACAAGATCTTACACTGCTAATCCATACTATGAAAAACTCAGCCTTAGTCTTTGTATCTCTGATTCTTACTACCTCAAATTTTCATTCATGGTCGTGATCCATGAACATGGCCTTGATTTCAAAGAACAAGGACAAATTCATCAACGACAACATCAAACCTTCTTTAATTACTGATCTTCTCTATGAGACTTGACAGTGTTGCAACACTATGGTCATTTTGTGGATTCTCAACTCAGTGTCTCCTTTTATTACCAAAAGCATCATTTGGTTGGAGATAATGGTGGAAGCAGATTGGTTTCGCACAAGCGGATTCTTTAAGAATCTTGGATTTGCAACAAGAAATCACATGTTTGAGCAAGAAAATCTTATAGTAACTGATAACTATGGACATATAAATGTTTTGTGGGTTGAGCTAGTAATTTCACTCTATTCCTAATTGTATGTGTGTCCCTATATGTCAATGTAATGCATTAACTGTTATGCGAGATTATTATCAATCCGATCAAGTAATAAAGTTTCTTTGGGGCCTTAATTATAACTTCTTTAATGTCAAATCATAGGTCATATTGATGAATTTTCTTCTTATTGGATTTTGAACGTGTATATCCTATATGCACAACGAAAAATTTAAAATTTAATATAATCCAAAATCCATGGAACGTCTTATGTATATCAAAAGGAAAACAAACCATTCAATGAAAGAAGTACATTACCTTTGTTTGCAACTTTACGATATTTCAAGTTGTGAAATTTTTCTTTCTTGCTAGATTGTACCAAACCACAATAATCCAAAAGTTGGATATCCTCTAATAGAAATCTACGCGAAGGAATAAAGAAGAAAATCACAATGGAGATGGAGTGATCAACTAACAAGGTGCCAACAATGGTAATCAATCTTTGAGAGAGATGGGAAGAGGGATAACTCTTGTTTCTCTTATAAGGCAACCACGAAAATAACCATTAATGAGGCTATTTATATGTCATCTAATCTGTATTAGAGTAGGATAAATGAAACCCTAGATTTACGCTTCCAATTCTAAATTGGATTGGTGAACCGAATGAAATTGCGATTGCGATAGGGAAGTCGCGCCTGAGATTCCTTCAATAAGGCATATTGCTCTTGCGATAATGGATATGTGACTGCACTTTCTTGTGATACCAAAAGGGCAATAATAAATAGAATGGTTCGCAATCTCAATAGTGATCATTATTCTTGTCATGAATACCCTATCCGTGAACATGGTGCATCATCGTGATAGAGAACAAGCCGTGATAGTGAAAAACTTTTTGCGACAACAATTTAGTCTAATCCAAAATTTTCTCTCTCATATTTTGGATCCAATCCAATGCCCATTTCAAATCTTCTTCGTTTCTCTTTCCAGTTTTGTTAGTAGTTCAAATCATCATATGATTTCAAGCAGATCATAAGTAGTATCTAGTAACACATCATGTCTATCTAAATAACAAAAAAGTTAGTGGTCTGACTTAAACTCTTTCATAGATAATTACTGTGCAATTTACCATTTCATTTGGTTCAAAGTATGAACTATGTGTCAACTCTCATTAGACTGACTACATCACATCTAGTCTAAATGATATTTGTTTTTGTTTTTTAGACTCATTACTCTATTAGATATATTCTTGAAGACATTCTTCAAGATATGCCCACATTGAGTGAGGATTTCTAAGTAATGATCTCTATAGCTGGTTATATGTATACTCTCATTTTATCAGAAGTGATGAATGTGAGAGAGGTATCGTAAAAACAATCACTTTAGGCACTTGATGTACTCATTTATTATTAATAAAAATATTTTTATTATATTGGTGTTCATTCATATATGAATTTAATATAAATCTTAGACTGTTTAATAAAACCCTTAGTATGTAATACAATATGAAGAAAATTATGATAAGATCATGATAATGAGATACATATCATATGTAATTGTGTTTTTACCTAAATAATCCCTAGTTATAAGATTAACAAGATGAGACATTATTAATCTGGATTAAACTAGGACATGCTACACTTATTGACTAGGTCAAACATTTGATCTCATAAGCTAAAAATATGAAATATTAGAGTTAATATGTGGATGCTTGCTGAAATAGTTAATTACATTAGATGATCTGCTATGAGACAATCACATGAATTTTCTATTCAATCTCAGTGATAGTCTCATTATAGCAATGGTGCAATTATATTTAGACTTGAGATTATCAAAGTTATCTTAGATACTAAATTTTATACTTTGACTTCATTCCTTGTTGCCTTTTAGAGGTTGCTCATAGGGTAGTGATTGAGTATAACATGAGGTATTCAAAGATAGTTGAATAGTCAATAAAGGATTCACCACTCATAATAGAAGAAAAGTACATCTATAGCCTCTTGAAGAGATCATTACTTAGAAATCCTTGGCCAAGGTGGATGTGTCTTAAAGATATTTTTTAGGAACATATCTAACGAAGTAATAAGTCTCATAGACAAGAACTAATAATATTTGGACTAGATATGATGTAGTCAGTCTGATAGGAGTTAACATAGTCCATACTCTAAACCAAATGAGTCATAGTTTGGTGACATAATAAATTACATAATAATTATCTATGGAAGGGTTTATTGTCAGACTACTGACTTTCCAGTTTTTGGGTGATCATGATATATTGTTAGATATCTCTCATAATTTACTCATAATAATATGATGATTTGAGCTGACAACATAATTAAAAACCTAATAGGTCACACACATAGAAGGAATGAAAGAAATATGAAATGAGCATTGAATTGGATCCAAAACATGAGAGAGAAATTTGGGCAGGACAAGTTCACGGGTGTGAAAAAGTTTCGCACCAGCAAATGAGCCATGGGCATAATGCATGCAATAAGTTCAGGTGTGGGCACATCGCATGTGCGACACTACAGTCGAACCGCCAGTTCCACTGTCCCAAATTTTTAGAATTGGACTAGAATCAGTTTGGGGCCAGTTTCATAAAACTGCGGTTCAGTCATTTTTTTAATATTTTTTTTATAAAAATTATACAATTATTATATAATTAACACAATAAATAAATTTAATTATTAAATTTTAGAAATTTAATTTAATTTTTTAGTGATTTTGAAAAAAATAATTTAATTTATCAATTTGTTTATAAATGAAGAAAAAAATTAAGTTAGAAATAAGTGGAAAAAATTAGAGAATAAGTTAGTTACAAAGAATAAGAATTTTGAGAAATAAATATTAACTTATGAAATATTAATTTGTATAAATTATAAATTTTTTGTATGACTAATAAGTTATAAAAAATGAAAACTTTGAGAAAAAAATTAAGTTATTAAATATTAATTTGTGATTTTGTATATTAAGTTAGATTGTTATAAAAAAAAAGAGAAATTTGATTTTAAGAAATATTAATTTAAGAAATTTGAATTTATATTTAGAAAATAATAATAATAAGAATAATTAGGTTTGAACTTAATTTTTTTACATTAATTAAGTTGTCTACTTATCCTTTTTAGATTTAAAGGAATCAAAACTCGCGTAGTTCTCTTACATTTTAAATTTTAATTGTTGACCTCTTTTATATTTTTTAATCGAAACCGTTGATGCCACATGAAACAACCATTCATTCGGTAGTGAAATCATATTGGTCCTTATTTTCATCTTTTTCTATTTCTTGTTATCGAAATATTTCTTTGGACCAATCATTAACATATGCTTGAGCTTGTAGCGATTCGAGAGTTAAGTTAGATCGCGTCTCATTTAAAATATTACTTTCCGTACTAAAAACTTGCACAGTTAATAATGAATTTGAAAAAAATATTGTAGAATTTGGGAGAGAACTGGATAAATATTTTGATATTGACTGCACTAATCAATGATTGCAAAATCTCTACTTGTATTACTGTCACCAAACTCAAATGTAATTGTTAGATAAACATTAAATTCGGGTGAACTTGAGAATTATATTAGTTTTTTTTTATATTTTTGCAATATCAAATGTTTACCTCTCTAATTTTTATCGATTCACCTGAACCTTGACTAATAGTATCATTACTACTACTAGTAATAAGAATATTATAAATTAAACTAAATTTCATAAATAAATCACAAGTTAATTTTTTTACATCGTTAATAATAATATCAATACTAATATCATCATCTAAATTTAACAATGAATAATAAAAACTCAAATACTCATATAAACTATCCATTTTACGTCTAGGATAAAAGACACAACATACAAGATTAATCAATGGAATAAATTTAAAATAATTCAACTATTTATTTTTCATCATACATATAGAATTATGCAAAATTGGATTATAATATAATATTGAAATGCATCAACAATATTAATACGTTCAAACAATAATAAATGATATGTTGGATAATACATATATTGTAATGCCCGTAATTAAGGCCTATAAGTTATGCTATTGATTAGTGAGAAATAGGGGATTAAGTGAAGTTTGGAAAGTTTGAGACTAGTTGAAATCAAATGCTTCACACTCGTGACAATAGGTGACATGACTGTGAATATCGAGTTTTAGTTACACTTGTGATAGGGTTATTCACAGCTATGAAGAGTTTCTTCACGACCATGAAGGCGAGGCTCATGCTTGTGAAAGACGAGTCACAGTCATGAAACCTGGGTAGATAGAGCAAGTGAGACAATCATATTTTCCTTTCTTTCTTAGCCTTTAAATCCACTTTCTATTAACCAACCTAACATGCTATTTGCTTATTCTCCTTCCTCTAGAGCTTTTTTTCTTCCATTGTTGAAGCTTAGAGATAGCTTGTTTTTATAAGTAAATTGAGGGAAAGAGTGAGAAAGAAAGAGTTGTGGGTTACAATGGGGAAGCTTGGTTATACCTTTCTAGGTTTTAGTCAATTTCCAGATAATAACAGAGCGTTCTTCATCTTGCTAGGATCTAAAGAGAGAGCTATAAGTCCATCTCAAGGGAGGGAACAAGCTTAAAGGGCTCAAGCTTTAGCTAATCTTCATCATAGATGGAAGATTTGTACATAACAAAACCTAAAGCTTTTATTTTCATGTTTTTGTGTAAAATGCCGTAGATACATGATTTATATGATCAATGAGTTATTAATGTATAAAATATGGGATTGATATGCATGGCGGAAATTTGGGTGAACATGGTTAGATTGAGATGTTTGATGAATTAATTTGGTTAAAGAACATGATTAGAAAATATATGTTTGTGATAAAAGGCTAAAATGCATGTTGGAATGTTGATAGGGTGGCTGACATTGGTCAACCGTAGAGATTTTTTCATGTGAGAATGGTATGACGTTGTGATGCTCTATTTTTTAGAAAAATCTCCAGATTCATGGTCGTGAAAAGAGGGTTCATGAGAGTGAATGTCGTGAAAATTGATTTTTGTTGCTGAGGCAGACCTGTTCATGGGCAACTTCATAGTTGGGTTCACAGTTTGGTTCACGCCTGTAAATGGTTAATCACAGCCGTGAACATGTACTTATTCAATAGATAAATTACAGTTTAGTTCATGGGTAAATTACCTTTGAAGCAGTGCTTCACTCCTGTGAATTCACGACCGTGAAAGGTTATTCACAAGCATAAAACTACTTAATTTGGAAAAACTTATAAATTTCATGTGAATCAATGTGATTTCATTGTGAGGTGGTAGACCTTTGTTATATGATTAAAGTATGGTATGGAAACACATATGACAATAATGATGGTGAGATTCATGGCATGTGTATATAAAATATGGGACATTGTTAATATGAAACCTATGTGGTATATGAAATAACAATTAAGCCTAATACTCTAATTAGGACTAGAGTTAGGATAGATATCATGCCATTGAGGGGGGTTCGGTACAGAGTGACCTATTTTGGTCATATATTTGAAGGCCTAGAGCTTAGCAGGTAGAGCTTCCTTGGTGGATTATACATTTGAAGGCCCAGAGGTTAACGGGTAGAGCTTACTCAGTGAGTTATACATTTGAAGGCCCAGAGGTTAGCGGATAGAGCTTACTCAGTGGGTTATACATTTGAAGGCCCAGAAATTAGCGGGTAGAGCTTCTTCGGTAGGCTATATATTTGAAGGCCCAGAGGTTAACGGGTAGAGCTTCCTCGGTGGGCTATATATTTGAAGGCCCAGAGGTTAGCAGGTAGAGTTTCCTCGGTGGGTTAAGTTACCCATATCCATTGTAGTCTAGTTATGAGTAAGGCAGGTAAAAAAGTAAGATAAATGATTATGTTTATGTGTGATATATATTTGAATATATCTTGTGGGGTAATTGGTATGCCATGTACAATGTGTGTTGAATGCATGAGAGCATGATGATACGTCATATTGTGTATAATATGCTGCATGTGTCGATTTTGAGATAAGTCACCACAGTAGGTTGGTAAGTATATCATGCATATTATATATGTGTTGTTATATGCCTTGCACATTGTTATATATCACCAGGCATGAGTTGCTTAGCGTATGGACTTTCCATGTGCAAGGTTAGAGCTTAGGTATGGAGCGACAAATGATAACGCCCAGTGATCAAAGTTTAAGGAATATACTCGGTGTGGTACTTTTATGTCAGAGATATGTAGTTTTATAACTACTCATTTTGTAAAACCTTAGGATTGTGTAGGCCTGTATGAGTTTGTATTTAAACTTTTATTATATCGAGCTTTATTTTAAGACAATAAGAATGTTTTTATTTGTTTTAAGTCATCATGGCCATGATGCATCAAAGTTTTAAATTTATAATGTTTTAAATCATTTGCATCGTGTCAACTTTTTATTTAATTAGAATTATTCCTATTTATATCAAAAGGTGTTACATTTAATGGTATCAAAGCCTAGATTTAGCCAGTTTTGAACTTAGGTGGGATGGGTGTATCACGTGTTCGAGTGTTATCCTATATGACTTTGATGTGGGATATTCTCCATCAATGTGTAGGCTAACGAGCAAGTATGGAGATCAAGCTACATGATGTGGCCGAGAGTAACAATCCTCCTGATATAGAGACTCATAATCAGTTGAGCCAAACTAGTATTCAAAGGCATGCTGGCGCATCTCCTTTACTGCAGTCGATGGCTAATCAAGAGGATTAGGCTCAAGATCTTCTGATGTAGAACCTAGCTACTCTATTACAATGATTGGTGCAGGTTATGCTACTGCCACCTCCTTTTTCACCATTTAGGTGCAGATCATAGATTGACAAGCTTCGTAAGTATGAGGCCATTAATTTTACAGGTAAGAAGGATGATGACCCTAAGGCAGAAGAGTACTGGTTAGAAAGGACTGAGAAGGTCTTCGAGGAGCTTGAGTGTGCCAAAGAGCACAATGTTAGGTATATTGTTTCACTTCTTCAGGAGCATGCCTATCATCATATCTGTTAATTTAGAGTCCAAGTTGAGCGAGTTGTTAAATCAACTCGTTGGTTCGATCAGAATCTAAATTTGGATTCTTACTGAAAAATAATTAAAATAATAGAAATTATGAAAAATATTTAATAAAGTGTTTAAAGTATTTAAACATGTTATTTTATGGTGAAGGACCTAAATGTAAAATTTGAAAAGTTTTGGGGTCAATTTGTAATTACCAAAAATTGGGGATCAAATGAGATATTTATTATTTAAATATATGAATTAGACATTAAATACATGTGATGACTGACCAAACCAAGTGCCACACATTAAGAAGACAATTAAACATAAATATCTATATTTTTAAGTTTAGGTGTCCCCATCCTTAAGGAATTTTGTCATTTTTCCTTAATTACTTCTTCTTTCTTCCTTATCTCTTTCCATCTAGAATTTTCTATTCCTTAATTCAGCCCACATTTCCTCCAATCCACCATAGTCAAACCTTGTTCTAAAGAGAGAAAATGAAGAAAAGAGTAAGAAAGGTATGAAAAAGTAAGTTTTCATGCATAGAAAAACTTGAGAAAGTTTAGGGGAGCAAAAAGAGAGAGAGAGAGATATAAGAAAGAAAATAGGAGAGAGAAACCTTTAAAATTTCAACCATAGAAGAAAAAAAAACTTGTCGTAAGGTGTTCTTCATCTTTTCTTTAAGTTTCTCTAAAGAAAGATGATGTTTTAACCTCATTTGGAGCTTGGTCTTGAAGAAAGAGATTTTAGAGGTTAGAGATATATAATTAAAGAAAGGCATTCGATGAGTTTTTTGTATATTTTAGGTACTCAAGAAGAGAGAAAAAATAAGAGAAAGGAGAATTATGTATAAAAGAGTAAAGAAAAAAAAAGGAATGCATAATTTAAGGCAATAACCTATAATTTATTATAAAGTAGCATATTTGAGTATTTTTCATGTAAATGATTGTTAATTAAAAGTATTTTGTGATGTAATATTGGGAATGCATGTTTGCTAGACTTATGATTAATTTTGGAAAAAATTGAATGTAGTTAATGTGTATATTCTTTGTTGGAACTTATGGAGCAGTGAGTACATAAACTATTATAACTTAAGTTGTAGAATTTAGATTTGTATGTTCTTTGATGGGTTTGAAATCTAAGATATAGAGATTTAATTTTTATTTATGCCATAAAATCTGAATATGTCTAAATTTTTCTAGAAAAATACATAAAATTTGGACTTAGAATTTATCCAGAAAATTATAGGCAAAATTGTTAATGATTTGTCAGTGTTCATTTGACCATATCTTTTTCTACATAACTCAAAATTTAGTGATTCAAGTTGCATATTAAATCTAATATTCGGGACTAAAATTATTAAGAAGACCTTGTAATTTAATTATGTTTCTAATAGGTTCAAAATTAAGGTCCAACATAAAACATTGAATCTGCTAGTAACAAGGCAGAATATGAATTGAGGAATTTGATGTGAAAAATAATGTGAACCTTGTTATATTATGCAAATGTTATTTTTATTGAGTAATTATGTGGTTAACTGAGTCATTAAATGCATGAAAAGTGTGAAGTTACTATTTATGAATTTTAATGACATTAAGTAAGCCCTAGAACACCTAACTTAGAACTTGACTTAGAATAGTTTGACATGCCAAGCAGGAGAGGAGTATGATTAATGCAATAATGGTACGATTAATGAAGTTGGTAATGACACTATTATTAAAACCACTAATGATAATATTATTAAAACCGGTAATGACACTTGTATGCATAAATTATAATGCCCGGGTGGCACTCCTAAGTGTCTGAATGACAACTTCGTTATCCTAGTCAGTGGTTTATAGGTGTTGTGGGCATAAAAAAATTATCGAAAGTAAAAGAAATCATGATTTGTGATATAGTTAATTATGATGGATTATAAAATGATGATTTGATAAAGTAAAACAAGTATAAGATATAAAAATATAATTTGATGTTTATGAATGCTAGAGTGTAATAAGATAAGAATTGTATATAATAATAATAATAATAATAATAATAATAATAATAATAATAATAATAATAATAATAATAATAATAATAATAATAATAATAATAATAATAATAATAATAAAATACATGACAATGCATATTGTATGAAATAGTTTATTGTCTTATTTATATGCACCACTAAGTTTAGAGCTTAGCATGAGAGTTTCCTTTTGAGCATATTTAAAAAGGTAGCTGAAGTTGTAAATAAATGCAACAGTGATCCTAGTCCAATAAAACAACTAATTTCTACAAACTGTGGGTCACAAATTTTTGTATCTTATATTTTATGTTTTATATTTTGTATTTGGATTTATATAATATCTTTTATGATTTTGTAAAATTAACTTGATATTTAATAAACATTATCCGATGTAAATAAAATTTGCGTTATTTTTCTTTATATTATTTGACAGAAAAAATGAATATGGACTATTTTCAATAAATAAGTTAAAGATGAAAGAAGTCGGTGTAGTGCTCCTTATCCGGGCACGTGTTGCGGAGGTGAGGGGGTGTTACAGTGTTTGGTATCATAGCTCAGTTTGGGTGGTTTTGGGATATATATATAAAAAAAATTTCAAAAATAATTGTGACACGTGTCTACCCACAATTGAGTATAAAAGTTGTTGCTTACTGATTTGGGCCATTACTTTTATGATATAGGCAGAGTATGGTTCAAGGTCACCATAGGTTATGGTCGAAGGAGGTGAAATTAACGAGCCTACTGAAGCAGAGGCTTCATCGCAACCCATTCATCGCCGAATTACTATATCTAGATCAGGTGCTAGCTCATCATAGGGGCAGTTTGTTGCTGGCATAGGATAAAAAGAGCTTATGAGGAACATGATACATTTGCTATAAAGAGCATCACAGTCAGCCCCATCTGTATTACAATTTGTGAGGCTGAGGAAGTTAGGGGCACCTGATTTCTATGGTAAATGTGAAGATGACCCCCTCCGTGGCAGAGTGTTGGTTATAATGGGCAGAGAGAGTCTTTGATTAGTTGCATTGCATAGACGAGAAGATATATGAATATGCAATATCTTCATTGCAAGATCATGCATATGATTGGTAGCGGTCTAAGTCACATAGTTCAGAGGCACCTGATCCCATGACTTGGGAATTCTTTTTAGAGAAGTTCAAAGAGCAATACATTCCTCTTATCTATACAAATGACAAGAAAATGGAATTTCTGACTTTAAAATAGGGGGATATACCGGTGTCAGAATATGAAAAAGAATTCACAAATCTTTGTAAATATGCTGGCAGCATTATATCCACGGAAGCTGATAAATGCCAACGATTTGAAGATGGATTGAGAGACCCAATCAAGCTACAAGTTTCAACCCTACGCTTGGTGAGTTTTCCTAGTTTGGTAGCATTTGCCAGAACAGTTGAGAGAGTTCTAGCAGCACAACAACCAACACAAGATAGAGAGTTTAGGAGACCCATGTCACAACCAAGCCGGGGACCATCGAGTGGAAAGAGAGCCAGATCTTACAGTGGTCGATTTCAAGTTAGGGATTCCAGTAGGCCTTCTTCTTTCAGGCTGAGACAGCCCATGAGATCTGTTTATTCGGCAGCTAGTGTACCGACATAGACACCACGTAGATCTCTACCTCTACTAGAATATCAACATTGTGGTCGTCCTCATTCAGAAGAGTGTTGGTGGATGATAGGAGCATGCTTAAGGTGTGGCTTTAATGATCATATGAAAAGAGATTGTTCTCTATTACAGTATGACAGAGGTTCAGGGAGCACTGAGCTGATACAGATGCAGGATTTTGGATAAGGCAGAGGCTGAGGACCAGGCAAGGCAAAGGCTGAGGATGAGGGCAAGGCAAAAGAGGCCGATCAGGGGTTAGCCAGTTTAGAATAGAGACAGTTGAGAGGCTGGAAGGTAGTAGAGCTGCCCCAGCTAGGGCATATTCCATGCAAGGTTGAGAAGAGCAGGATGAACCTGATGTTATAATTGGTAAATTTCTTCTCTTTGGCTTTAATATATATACATTGATAGATCTGGGGTTGATGCATTCATACATATGCACTACTTAGTATGAAAGACTAAGTTCTTTTCTTTTAGAAAATAATTTTACAAAAGAGAATGTTGACACTACTTTATTTTTTAAAAAACATAAGCATGATACTCTAATTTTTCAAATTTGTGTTGATGACATCATATTTGGGTCTACTAATGAATTGCTTTGCCAAGAATTTGCTAAGTGTATGACTATGAAATTTGAAATGAGCATGATGGGTGAGCTAAAATTTTTCCTCGGTCTACAAATAAAACAAGGCAATGAGGGCATATTCATCAACCAATTCAAATATGCCAAAGACTTACTTTAGAAATTTGGAATGGAAGGATGCAAAAATGCTAAGACTCCAATGAGCACATCAACAAAATTGGACAAGGATGAAAAAGGTAAGAGCATTAATGAAAAGCTCTATAGAGGTATGATCGGATGACTCTTATATCTTATTGCCTCTAGACCAGATATAATGTATAGTGTATGCTTATGTGCTCGCTTTCAATCATGTCTTAAAGAGTCACATTTAAATGGTGTAAAAAGAATTTTAAAATATTTACATGGCATCTAGGTTTATGGTATCCTAGAAATTCATCCTTTCACATTACAGGATATTCAGATGCTGATTATGCTGGAAGTCTTTTAGATAGAAAGAGTACTTTAGGTACGTGTCACTTTATTGGTGAATGCTTAGTTTCTTGGTTTAGCAAAAAACAAGTTTCAGTTGCTCTTTCCACCGCTGAAGCAGAGTATGTGGCTGCAGGATGTTGTTGCACACAAATCATTTGGATGAAACAACAATTTAAGGATTATAGTCATAGTATGGACCATATACCTATTAGATGTGACAATACAAGTGCTATAAATCTATCTAAGAATCCCATTCAACTCTCTAGAAGTAAGCATATTGACATAAGACATCATTTTATTAGAGATCATGTTCAAAATGAAGATGTTGTATTGGAATTTATAAACACAGACAATCAATTGGCAGAATTCTTCACTAAGTCTCTAAATGAAGAAAGATTTAACTTCATAAGAAGAGAGCTTGGTATGATTGATGGATTAACTTTATGATTGCCAAATTTGTCAAACATTGATTGTTAATCTTGTGTTATTGTCTCACTTTTAAGGTATGAAGTGGATAACTTAATAGAAATATATGTTATAGGGGATAGAAGTACCTTAGAAATCCTTTGGTCTTGTTTTAAACTTAGTTTTATTTAAATGAGAATTTTAGGCAGTTCACGCCCGTGACATATATGCACAGCTGTGATCATAATTGCCAAAAGCTCCAGTAGCTTTCACGTCTTGCTTCACAACATGCTTCACTGTTGAAGGTAGTAAAGACTATGTTTCATGCACATAACCTTTTTCTGTTACCCCCGTGAAACCCTTGGTTCACTACTGTGACACTTATTCAGAACCATGAACATTTCCAACAAAAAAAACTTATAGAAGCATTCACTCTTTGTGTCACACTCTGTCTCACGGTCACAAGTAGTGAAGATTGTACTTCATGACCGTGATTCATTTGTCACCACCATGATATTTCATCATTCACGCCCGTGACCATTAAATGTCACGACTGTGAATTGTTTCACATCCATCATCACGGATAGAATGCCTCTTCAGCAAACCGTGAATATGCCATGTCACGCCCGTGACTTACCATTCACGACCGTGAATATGTCGGTTATAAAATGTTTTCTGCCGTTATTTCTCTCATTTCCAACTCTCCAACTTCTCTCATTTATCACAATTCAATACCATTTCATAGATTCCGGCCCCTTGGCAACTCACTCCATCTATAAATACCTTCAAAAACTATTTCCATCATCAGATCAAAACTCAATAGGTTCTATTCAAACATCCCATCAGATTTTCTCTCTTCAAGAATCTATTTCTCAATAAAAAATGGTACCCGGATCCTCTAAAGGTACTAGAAAGAAGTTCCATGCTCCAAAAAGGTACACGGACTACCTTCTAAACATTATTCCGGAGCACTATTATCCAAGGTACTCGGTTCTCAAGCAAAGACCACTCCTTTCCTCTCGATCATTTGAGTGGCATACTGTCAAGACCCTTGGTCTCAAGACAAGCATGATGAAACAACTCCAGGCTTGTCATCTAAAAGATTTTGTTGATATCCATCAACCGATGCTAAGGGAACCAACTATCGAGTTCCTTAGCACCCTGCAAGTCTCTCCCACCAGCATGGTAAAATTTCAACTCTACAAGCATCCGAACACCCTTACTACCATAGAGTTTGGTGACATGTTCAACCTTCTCTATAAGGGTATCCTTAATAAGAGTGAGGTGGAGTTCTCTGCCATTCAGGCATGGACTCATTTTGGGCTCGACTGCAGCTGGGACATCAAAAAGACGAAAAACACCCACCTTCGATCACTAGTGCACAAGTACTTGCATAGGTTTCTAACCTATAGCATTTTTTCCAGAGGAGACAACAACGGATCGATTTGGAAATCCCAGCTCTTTCTCCTGGAGATGGCCCAAAGAGGCCTAACAGTGGCTTTATCTCGATGGTTTGCAAGCCATCTACTGTCTATTGCCATGAAGCCCTCCAGAGACATTTTGATTGGTGGGTATGTGACTCACCTTGCAAAGCTTGGGTATTTGAAGCTAGAAAAGCACCATTTCAACCTTATACCATTACATCCTCGAGACCGACTAGACATCAAGTTGTTTATCAAAATGAGAGCGGTGGTTCGCATAGTTCATGTGCACAACATCTACTACTGCTTCACCAACAAAGTTGGTGAGATTATTTGGGAAGACAACGATTCAGACGACTTCAAGCTGGCCTCCAAGGAATCTAGCAGAGGAAATAGAGTTCGAGTTGAGGCGGCGACCCCAAAGGTTGGGCAGGAAATTGAACAATCCTTGACCTCCACACCGTACTTGGCTCAGCAAGTGACTAATCTATTAGCACCACATTTTGACCAATTGCAGGCTTCGATTGATGAGAGGTTAGAGAACCTTAAGGATTTTATGGAGTCTCGCATGGAGAGCCTCGAGGTGGAAGTAGCTCGCTTTAGAGATGGGATGTCCAACTCCAAATCTAGTTAGACTATATATATATAATATATTTTCGCTATGTTAATTTCTAGTCTTTCTAATGTAGGATTTTAAATTACTTTTCAAACACTATGTACTTTTTTATTTGTTATCAATGTAATTGCATTAGTATTCCCTTATGGTTTATCTCTTATGTTATTTTTGTTGATGAAAAAAAGGGAGAACCTAGCAATATAATTGAATTAAATGAATACTTAAAGTTTAAATGAATATGCAAGTTATACTTTGCATATACTTAACTAGTTATAAGCAAAAATTTGATATACCTTGCATATACCTAAACTAGGAAGCAATCATCCATGCTATACTTCATCATTCTTTACAATTCTTGCACTTCAGTAATTTTTTTATCTTAAGCATTTTTTGAGGGGGAGACTTCTCAAAAGCACATATTGCTAGATTATTTATCACTATCAAAAGGGGGGGGAGATTGTTGAACCTTGAGGGGTATTTCTATCATTTTGATGCTAACAAATAAAATAGCAATAATTTATTTAACATACTTGTTTTCTAAGTTTATTGAACAAGGTATGAAACATGATGCAAGAATGGAGAATGGAAGACTAACCTTAAAAAAATAAAAATTGAAGAAATAGCATGTTCATGCACGTGATCTTTTATGGCACGCCCGTGATAAAGCTTAGCGCCAACTACCCAATATTTAAAGTTCACGGCCATGAAGGATCATAGCAACCATGAATGATCATATCAATCACGCTCGTGAAATAAAGTCACGCCCATAAGAAAACATGTCAAATTCCTCAAGAGAGCTTCACGGCCAGAGTCACCACTTGAACCACGGCTTGGAAGGATGTTCACGCCCGTGAAAGAATAATGTCACGCCCATGATGAAACACTTCAAATCCTTCCAGAATGCTTCATGGCCAAAGTCATCACTCAAGTCATGGCTTGGAAGAACAGTCACGACCGTGACACACATATTCACGACTGTGAAAGAAGAAAGAGAAACATGTATTGTTGTGCAACGACTATTTTTGTATTAAATGTAACCAAACAGTTATAATTTTCCATGGAAGTATAAATGCAAGTCATTTATAAATCCAGAATAAGAGAATAACAAATACTTCGAATCAAAATCTTGTTGTAGCCATTTGTGCATTTACTACTTTCAATCAAATATTAATTCTCTGTAAAAAATCTTTTCACTCATTATTTTCTGAGTATTATAGATTTGTGAGTGTTTCTCTTTGTAATCTACTACTCAAGTGAGTTTGGGTATATTGGATTAAGAGTAGAACACTTGTAAGGGTTATTTGTGTGAGCCATTAAAATACAAGGAATTGGTTTATTGCGTGAGCCATTAAAATACAAGGGATTTATGGGTTAGGTGTGATCCATTAATAGAAACACCATAGTTGGGAGTGAGCTTGTAAAACTCCATTGTAACACTTAATGTGTTAGTGAAACTTCCAATTGAGATTGGGGAGAGGAGTAAGGTTTGTTAACACCCGAACCTCTATAAAAATTCCTGTGTGATATCTTCCTATCCCTACTTTACTTAACTTTTCTTTCCGCACTTAAAATTTAAGAATTTTTAATATCCAATTCAACCCCCTTCTTGGTTCAATTTCTGGACAACAATATGAATTGAGGAATTTGATGTGAAAAATAATGTGGACCTTGTTATATTATGCAAATGATATTTTTATTGAGTAATTATATGATTAACTGAGCCATTAAATGCATGAAAAGTGTGAAGTTAATATTTATGAATTTTAATGACATTAAGTAAGCCCTAGAGCACTTAACTTAGAACTTGACGTAGGATAGTTTAGCATGCTAAGTAGGGGAGAGTATGATTAATGCTAATAATGGTACGTTTAATGAAGCCAATAATGACACTATTATTTAAGCCGATAATGACATTATTATTAAAACCACTAATGACAATATTATTAAAGCTAGTAATGACACTTGTATGCATAAATCATAATGCCCGGGTGGCACTCTTAAGGGCTTGGATGACAACTCCGTTATCCTAGTCAGTAGTTCATCGGTGTTGTGGTCATAAAGAAATTATCAAATGTAAAATGAATCATGATTTGTGATATAGTTAATTATGATGTATTATAAAATGATGATTCGATAAAGTAAAATAAGTATGAGATATAAGAATGTAATTTGATGTTTATGAATGCTAAAATGTAATAAGATGATGATGATGATGATGATGATGATGATGATGATGATGATCAAAATAATAATAATAATAATAATAATAATAATAATAATAATAATAATAATAATAATAATAATAATAATAATAATAATAATAATAATAATAATAATAATAATAATAATGATAATAATAATAATAATAATAATAATAATAATAATAATAATAATAATAATAATAATAATAATAATAATAATAATAATAATAATAATAATAATAATAATAATAATAATAATATACATGACAATGCATGTTGTATGAAATAGTTTATTACCTTATTTATATACATCACTAAGCCTAGAGTTTAGCATGAGAGTTTCGTTCCTCTTAGATTTAAAGAGGTAGCTAAAGTTGTAGATAAAGACAATGATGATCCTAGTCCAATAGAGCAGCTAATTTCTACAAACTGTGGGTCACAAATTTTTGTATTTTATATTTTATATTTTATATTTTGTATTTGGATTTATATAATATCTTTTATGTTTTTGTAAAATTAACTTGATGTTTAATAAACATTATCCTATGTAAATAAAATGTACATTATTTTTCTTTATATTATTTGAGAGAAAAAAAAATGAATATGGGCTGTTTTCAATAAATAAGTTAAAGATGAAATAAGTAGGTGTAGTGCTCCCTTATCCGGGCACATGCTACTGGGGTGAAGGGGGTGTTACACTTACGATTGGTGGAAGTTTGTTCTATAGAAGCCTCAGACTCCAGAACCACTTACATGAGTTTTTTGTGGTAAATTCAAGAAACAGTGTGTACCGAGAGTGTACATTAATGAGAAGAAGAAAAAGTTCCTGAACCTACAACAAGGGAACATGATTTTGGCGGTGTACGAGAAAGAGTTCACTAGATTGAGAAGATATGCATATGGCATTATAGGGGATGAGGCAGACAAATACCACCAATATGATGATGGCCTAAGAGATGAGATTGGTATTCATGTTCTTTCCCTACAGCTAGATGACTTTTCTAAGCTGGTATCTACTGCCATCGGTATTGAGAAGAGGATGAAGCTAAAGAGATCAAATGTGTCCTTTAAGAGATACTTCAGAAGGTCATCCTACAATACTACATAGACATCGAGGAAGAAGGCTTGCACTAGTTTCGGATCCTTTAGTCTAGAGGAAGGGATAGGGTTGGGGTCAGACAAGGTATACCAGGCAAGTACCATCATCAGGCACAGTCTTGATATCTGCCATTAGTCAACCCTAGAAGTGGAGAGAGACAACACTAGAGTGTGCATCATATGGTTAGAGACATAGAGGAGAGTGCTAGGGAAACACAAGAGCTTGTTACAGGTGTGGGTCTTGAGACCATTATAAGAGAGATTGTCCTTTATAGATGGTAGAGGCTCCCATTCAGACTCAGGATTTAGTGTCGACACAGGCTAGGTGTCAGGGATAGGTCAATTTAGGTAGAGGTGGATTTAGACTGGCAGTATCAAAGACAGTGAACAAACCAGGACCGAGTAGAGCACCAACAAGGGCATATGCTATAAGGGCTAGTGAGGACCCAAGTGCATTAGATGTGGTTGTTGGTACATCACTTCTCTTTGATTCAATTTTAATTACTTTGATAGATTCAGATTCTACACATTCTTATATGTGTACCAATATAGTTGAGTGGTATAATATGTTAGCAGAAAGATTAGATTATGAGATAGAGGTGACTAGCCCTTAGGGCATAATATAGTGGCGAATTGAGTGTATAAGAATTGTCCTCATATGGTTCAAGGGAAAGAGTTCATGGCAGATTTGATTGAAATTCCCTTTCATGAGTATGATATTATCTTGGGTATGGATTGGCTTTCTCAGTAGGTGCAGTAGAGGACTGCATAATGAAGACACTTAAGTTCAGAACATTGGAAGATGAGATAGTGGTTATTCAGGAAGAGAGATTCTCATAGTAAACGAGGATCATCTCTATAATGAAAGCACAAAAGATGATCAGAAAAGGGTGTGAAGCCTATTTGGCTCATGTGATTGATAGCAAGAGGGAGAGCCTAGATCTTAGGGATATTCCGACGGTAGATAAATTCCCAAGTGTGTTTCGAGATGAGTTATCAGGGCTACCTCTGGAAAGAAAGATAGAGTTCTTAATTGAGCTTACCTCAGGTAAAACTCCTATATTACTGGTACCATATCGGATGGCTTCATCTGAGATGAAAGAGTTAAAGGCACAGTTACAAGAACTATTAGATAAGGGTTTCATTAGACTGAATGTATCTCTATGGGGTGCACCAGTGCTGTTTGTCAAGAAGAAAGACAAGTCTATAAGATTGTGCATAAACTACTGGTAATTGAACAAGGTGACTGTTAAGAACAAATATATGTTACCACAGATCAATGATCTCTTCGATTAGTTTAGAGGTGAATGGGTGTTCTCTAAGATTGATTTGAGATTGGAATATCATTAGTTGAGAATCAAGGTGGGTGATGTGGAGAAGACCTATTTCTGAACCAGATATGGTCACTATGAGTTTTTGGTTATGCCCTTTGGGTTGACCAATGCTCTGGTAGCTTTTATGGATTTACTGAACTGGATCTTTAGACCTTTTTCTGGACTAGTTTATGGTGATTTTCATAGAAGATATCTTGGTGTATTCAAAAAGTAAGAATGAACATAAGCAACACTTGAGATCAATCTTGCAGACTTTTAGGGACCATGAGATATATGTTAAACTCTCTAAATGTGAGTTTTGGCTAGATGAGATTGCCTTTCTTGGTTATATGATATCGGTCGACGAGTTTATAGTGGATCTATAAAAGATCGAGGCAATCTTGGATTGGAAACTGCCGCAGAATGTGATCAAAATCAAGATATTTTTTTTAACTTATTAGGATACTACAGGAGGTTCGTCAAGGGGTTTTCTATGATTTTTTCTCCGTTTAGTAGGTTATTATGGAAGGATATCAAGTTTGATTGGGCAGACAAGTGCTAGAATAGTTTTGATTAGCTTAAGAGTTTTCTGACGGAAGCTCTAGTGTTAACACAATTGATTCTGGATAAGGAATATCTTGTTTACAGTGATGCTTCTCATAGCAGATTGGGTTGCATTTTGATGTAAGAAGAAAAAGTTATTGCTTATGTATCCAGACAGTTGAAGCCTCACGAGAAGAATTATTCGACATATGATTTAGAGTTGGTAGCCATTGTTTTTGCATTGAAGATTTGGCATCATTATCTAGATAGAGATAAGTGTCATTTCTTCATGGATCACAAGAGTCTCAGGTATCTTCCTACACAATGGGATTTGAATTTGAGGCAAAAAAGATGGTGAGAGTTGATAAATGATTATGATTGTGTGATCGATTATCATCCAAGAAAAGCTAATGTGGCGGTCGATGCGTTTAGTTGGAAGACTTTGGCAGAGTTACACCTCCGAACAACCTTAGTTCAGGAGATTAGAGATACACATAAACTTGATGGAAAACTAGTGGAGTTAGTCATTTTGGTCTCTAAAGGGGAGAGACTAATTTTGTCAGTCGAGTTAGATGATAGTTTACACTACCAGGGTAGGATGTGTGTCAAATGTCTAAGAGTTGAGACAAAGGATTATGAGAGAGGCTTATGAAACTAGATTTACAATGCACCTAAGGAGTAACAAGTTGTATCAAAACTTGAAAAGGGTGTATTGGTAGTCAGGAATGAAGAAAGACATCACAAAGTTCACGACTAGGTGTCTTACATGTCAGCAAGTAAATGTTGAACATCAATTACCTTCAGTTTTACTACAACCAATCAGAATTCTGAAATGGAAATGGAAGAGAATCACTATAAATTTTGTGATTGGATTATTGTTGACGTCGAGGAAGTACGATATTATATGGGTGATCGTAGATAGGTTAATGAAGTTGGCTCACTTTGTACCTATTCAGATAGACTATTATTTGAACTTTGTGGCAAAGTTGTATGTGAATGAGATTGTATGTCTTCATAGAGTTTCAGTCTCCATCATTTCAGATAGAGATCCACGTTCACATCTCAGTTTTGGGATAGTTTATAGTGAGCTTCAGGTACCAAGCTTAACTTTAACATGACTTTCTATGCCCAGAAAGATGGTCAGTCAGAGAGAGTTATACAAATCTTGAAAGACATGATAAGGTGTTGTGTGATCAAATTTAAAGGAAATTGGGATATATATCTACCGTTAATAGAGTTTGCCTACAACAACAGTTATCAATCCAGTATTCAGATAACTCCGTATGAGGCATTTTACGGTAGAAAGTGTTGGACACCATTATGTTGGGTTGAGCTCAGTGAGAGAAAGTTAGTGGAGCCAGACTTGGTACAAGAGATAAAAGAAAAAGTGAAAATCATTAGAGATTGACTAAAACTAGCTTTTGACAAACAGAAGTCCTATGCGGACCTTAAGAGAAAGAAGGTGGAGTACTTAGTGGGAAACAGTTTTTCTGAAGCTATCTCTGTATAAGAAGGTTCTTAAATTTGGGAAACAGGGCAAGTTGAGCCTTAGGTTCATTGGACCTTATGAGATTTTAAATAGGATAAAATGAGTTGCGTACAAACTTGTCTTGCCACCAGAGTTGAATAACATACACAATGTCTTCCATGTATCCATGTTGAGAAGGTATCTGTCAGATCCTTCTCACATCATCACAGTTGAGAGCATATAGTTGAGACCAAACTTGACTTATAAAAAGGAAACAGTTGAGATCTTATCTTATGCAAAAAGTTTTATGGAAGATCCATATTGTTGAAGAAGCAACATGGTAAAGTGAGGAAGTTATGATGGCACAATACCCTCTATTGTTCCGAGATGTCATGATAGGTAATTTCGGAAACAAAATATCCTAAGTATGAAAGAATTGTAATGCACGTAATTAGGGTCTATAAGTTATATTATTAATTAGTGAGAAATGGGGGATTAAGTGAAGTTTGGAAAGCTTGAGAGTGGCTGAAATCAGATGCTTCACACCCGTGATAATGGATGTCACAACTGTGAATATAGAGTTTTAGTTACAGTTGTGATAACGTTATTCATAGTCATGAAATGTTTATTAACGACCGTGAAGAAGAGCCTCATGCCTGTGAAAGACGAGTCAAGGTCGTAAAGCCTGGGTAGATAATGCATGTGAGGCAATCACGTTTTTCTCTCTACCATTCCTTTTAAATCTGTTTTCCACTCGCTATTAACCAACCTAACATGTCATTTGCATATTCTCCTTCCTCTAGAGCTCTTTTTCTTCTATTGTTGAATCTTGGAGATAACTTGTTTCTATAAGTAAAGTGAGGAAGAGAGAAAGAGAGAGAGAGAGTTGTGGGTTATAAAGGGGAAGGTTAGTTTATATCTTTCAGGGTTCTGGTCGATTTTCAGAGATTAGGAGAGCGTCCTTCATCTTGCTAGGACCTGGAGAGAGAGTTGGAAGTCCATCTCAAGGGAAGGGACAAGCTTGAAAAGCTTAAGCCGTAACTAATCTCCATTTTAGGTGTAAGAATTGTTGTAACAATACCTAAGGCTTTTATTTTCATGTTTATGCATAAACTGCCTTAGATACATGATTTATATGATAAATGAGTTGTTAAATGATAAAATATGGGATTGATATGCATGATGGAAATTTGGGTGAACATGGTTAGATTTAGATATTTGATGAATTAATTTGGTTAAGGAATATGTTTAGAAAGTATATGTTTGTGATAAAAGGCTAAAATGCATGTTGGAATATTGATAGGATGACTAACATTGGTCAACCATAGAGATTATTGTATGTGAGAATGGTATGAAGTTGTGATGCTTTATTTTAGGAAAAAATCTCAAGATTCACGGCCGTGAACAGAGGGTTTAAGGATGTGAATGTTGTGAAAATGAATTTTTTTCTGAGGTAGACCAGTTCACTAGCAGCTTCACTGCTAGGTTCGCGGTTTGGTTCACACCCATGAAAGGTGATTATGGGCATGAACGTATACTGATTCACGAGATGAATCACAACTTAGTTCACTAGTAAATTACCCATGAAGTAGTGCCTCACGATCGTGAAAGGTTATTCACGGGCATAAAACTGTTTAATTTGGAAAAACTTGTAAATTTCATGTGAATCAATGTTATTTCATTGTGGGGTGGTAGAACTTGATTATATGATTAAAGTATGATATGGAAACACATGTGACAATAATGATGGTGAGATTCAAGGCATATGTATATAAAATATGGGACATGGTTAATATGAGACCTATGTGGTATATGAAATAATAGTTAAGCCTAATACTCTAACTAGAATAAGAGTTAGGATATATGATATGTCATTGAGGAGAGTTCGGTACCAAGTGACCTATATTGGTCATATATTGGAAGGCCTAGAGGTTAGTGGATAGAGCTTCCTTGGTGGGTTATATATTTAAAGGCCTAGAAGTTAGCAGTAGAGCTTCTTTGATGGGTTATACATTTGAAGGCCTAGAGGTTAGTGGGTAAAGCTTCCATAATGGGTTATACATTTGAAGGCCCAAAGATTAGCAAGTTGAGATTCTTCGGTGAGTTATACATTTGAAGGCCTAGAGGTTAGCGAGTAGAGCTTCCCCTGTGGGTTATACATTTGAAGGCCTAGACGTTAGCGGGTAGAACTTCCTCGGTGGTTTATATATTTGATGGCATAGAGGCTAGCAGATAGAGCTTCCTCGGTGGATTAAGTTTTTCATATCAATTTTAGTTTAGTTATGATTAAGACAGACTTAAAGGTAAGATAAATGATTATGTTTATGTGTGATATATACTTGTATGTATCTTGTGGGGTGTTTGGTATGCCATGTATGATGTGTGTTGAATGCATGAGAGTATGATGATATGTGATATAGAGTATCCTATGGGGTGTTTGGTAAGTATGTCATGCATATTATATATGTGTTGTTGTATGCCTTGAACATTGTTATGTACTATTAGACACGAGTTGCTTAACGTATGAAATTTTCATGTTCAGGGTTGGAGCTTAGGTATGGAGCTACAAAGGACGATTCCAGTGATCAAAGTCTAAGGAATATACTCAGGGTGGGTGATGCAATCATTGTATATATTGGTTTTTATTGGGTTGGAT
This sequence comes from Triadica sebifera, assembly GCA_023653625.1. Classification (NCBI taxonomy): domain Eukaryota; kingdom Viridiplantae; phylum Streptophyta; class Magnoliopsida; order Malpighiales; family Euphorbiaceae; genus Triadica; species Triadica sebifera. The sequence goes on from CM042905.1 coordinate 9,780,392, forward strand.
AGTTATAGATTTACATGCTTTTATGTCAGAGACAAGTAATTTTGTAACTACTCATTTTGTAAAACCTTGAGCTTATGTAGTGTCTGTACGAGTTTTTATTTAAACTTTTATTATATTGAGCTTTATTTCAAGACATTAAGAATATTTTTATTTGTTTTAAGTCATCATAGCCATGATGTATCAAAATTTTAAATTTATGATGTTTAAACTTATTTGCATCATAACATCTTTTGATTTAATTAGGATTATTTCCAATTATATTGAAGGGTGTTACATATATTGCATCAGTAAACAATTTTAAAATATCTTAAAATTATTGACAAACATCCCAGTATTGTGGTTGTAAATTAATTTGTGGCACGTTATTAGAAATAAATATGCACAACAATTTTTTATATGTATATGACTTGCTGAGCAATTCATAAGTTGAATTCCAACGAGTAAGAACATCTTATGAAAATCTTTTAGGTTGTTTGTTATTTTCATAAAAACAATTTCATTATTTTTGGATGTGACCATTAAAAAAATTGTTACTTTAATTGGATGAATTATAGCACTCAAATATTTTAAACCATATTAAATACAACACATGGCATGCACATCTAATGTGAAAAAATCTACCTCTAATGTTAAGTTGACATAATACTTGAAGGTACTGAATTAAGGCAATATTTTCCACCACATTATCAAAAGAAATTGAAACAATGTTTTGAACTACAAGTAATCTTTTTTATAATTATCATTCACCATCAATCCAATGACATATAAAATTCATGTAAGAATGCAATTGTCAATAATCACTCAAAATTATATTTTTTTGATTTCAGGTCCTAAATGTTAAAGTTTTAATATATAATTATACTAGTGAACTCGTCTCAATATATCTTACATCCCGGTAATCTCATTTTGTGAATCGGTAATAGAGCAAAAATCGCAAAATTTTTTGTTTAACTATTTTCCTTTATTTTCGTGCAAAACTCAATGTCACACAATTGTAACTAGTTTTCTCACTTGTATATATTCTGAGTTTAAGCGCCAAATATACCCCTCCATTTTGGTCACGAGTGCACTCAGTTTTAGGTCGTATTGCCTTTGTTTCGATCGTGAACACGTTTAACCTCTATTCAATCTAGGGCATCCAGTCATAAAATGTGTATGTTGGTATGGGTCTAAATTGGCGGAGTGATATTGATAGTGTAATTAGAAAGAAATTACAAATATATGTAGAGAGAATTGATATTGAATTGTAGAGAAATTGAGAATTGAGATTGTGTAGGAAGTAAAAAAAATTGAAATGAATTTGGTATTTATAAAGAAATGAAATCAAAATATAGGATTATATATCCAAAATAACATTGAGCATATCATGTCTAAGGATACTTGCATCATTAGTATAATGAGACTATTACTGACATTGAATAGAAAATCCATGTAATTGTCTCATGACTAGGTCATTCAATATACTTGATTACATTAACAAGCATCCATATATTAAGTTTAAACGTCTCATATCTACAGCTTATGAAATTAGCTACTTGATCTAGTCAAGAAGTATAATATGTGCTAGTCTTTCCAGATTAACAATATTATGTCTTGTTAATCCAATGACTATGGATCATTTAGGTACAAATATAATTACATATAACAGGAATCTCACCATCATAATCTCATCATGATTTCTTTCATGCTTTGTTTCATATTAAAAATTTCATTAAACGGTTTAAGATTAATATCAATTCATATTAATAAACATAATATAATGAGAAATGCCATTTATTAATAATGAATGAGTACATAAAAATTTTAAGGTGATTGCCTTTAGTGCACCTCTCTAACACTTCTAACCATCAATAATTTTTTTTCAATGGCTATATAGCATGAAAGGAATTCTCTTCCATGCACATTAACTCAATTTACTGAATCTGTTGCTTTTCTAGGTAAGTAGAATAATGAATCTAGTTTTGTAATGAAGCTAAAAGATATGTTGGAAAATAGAGAAGTACATTAAAAAAAAAGTTAAAAAAAATGGTAATAGATATTTATGTTGGTATGTCTCATGATTCATGCTCGTGAATAGGTTGTCACGGCAGTTAATGGGGTAGGTTGAGGTTCACTTCTATGAATGATTTGTCACAGTTATAAACTGTATGGCATGATGGTTCACACTCGTGAATGCTTGATAGTCATGTGCAGAGGTAGATTCACATTTTTCTCTCTCCTCTATCCCTTATCTCTGCGGAACTTGCTTCCTCCACTCTCTGTTAACCATCCTCACACGCCAATCTTCTCTTCCATATTCTTTTTCCCCATCTCTTTTTCTATTTTCACAAAGTTTCAAAGATCAAACTTGGTAAAAGCTTGAAATTATGAGGGAAGAAGAGTATTCTTGAGGGAAGTGTTCTTGAAAAGAAAGAGGAACTGGAAATAGAGGAATCTGATCAAAACCAAAGAGGGAGATTTTTGGAAACCAAAGAAAGAGTAGAGACCACCCAAAGGGAAGGATAAGCTTAGATCAAGCTTGAAGAGATTAAAAAAGAATCTTTGGCTAAGGTTAGTATATATATATGCATTCAACCCCAAAAATGCTATTTGAATGTTGTAGAAGCTTTTATGAATGAAAAATGCATGTTTGATGGTTAGCATAGCATTAAACGTGTGAAAATGCATAAAAATGAATTTGAATGTAAAGTGGTAGGAATTGAAGGTTTGATGCCTTGTTGAATCTAATATTGTGCTATGATTTGTTTAAAGGCATGGAATTTATGTGGGTTATGTATTGAAATATTGATATGAGTCATTGACATTGATTAATCTTTAGAGTCTTTAAGTGAAAGTGGAATATTTTGTCTTAAATCATTTTGGTGTGTTTTTTACACCTTAAGAAACCCATATTCATGACCGTAACTAGGGATTTACAACTATGAATCCTCTACCTAGGAAATGCCTAGTTCAGGCAATAGATGATTCATGAATAGATATTCATGACCGTTAATCATTATGTCTAAAATGTTCAAATTGAATAGGTTCATTCATGCCTTGGTTCACACATTGAGTCACAGTTAGAAAGTTATGAAGACATGGTATCATGCTCGTAAAAGTTGACTTGAGTATTGTACTTTGGGATTAGATGTTTTCATGAGTAAAGCGAGGACTAGGTTCATGGGTGGCAACCTATGAAGGTTAGTTTCATGCTCATAAATGATAAAGTCACGATCGTGAACAATGAACACACATAATCAGTTTTGGGCAGAATCATGCACCCCTAGAGTCATGGTCACTTTCACAACCAAACAAGCCATTAAGCTTGACTTCCATACTCATGAAAGGACTTTCACGACTGTGAACCTGAGTGGAAGAAAAATATGAATAAGGGTTAAGTTGCATGTTTTGATATGTTTTCTAGTATGGTATGCTATGATGAATTTTATGTCTATAAACATGTTATGAGTATAAAATGCACATGAATTAGCATATGGGGTGTAATGTATGAGTTAATGGTTAAGGTGTGAACTAGGCTATGAATTAGTATACAAAGGTGTGAACTAGGCTATGAATTAGTATACAAAGGTGTGAACTAGGCTATGAATTAGTATACAAAGGTGTGAACTAGGCTATGAATATGATGATAGATGTTTGAAACCACATGATTGTAACACAACTACATTCATCATATGTTTTGATGCTTTTTTACTTGGAAACGTGCTATTTGTGTGAGTATACATGAAATCTCATGGTTTAGCATTTGGTACTAAATTATGGAGAAATAACCATTAACACATGTTATAATATGACGAGATGAATTATGTATAAAACTTTGTGTGAAGTAGGTTTAAAAATGGTTATGTGATTTCAAATTTTACGAATCAAGGTTGATTCTAACAATGATAAATACATTCTTATCTCTTATAATAACTTGGAATGAACATGAATGTGTATGGCATGACAATGGTTAATGCACAAAGTAATCATGATTTAGTAAAGATGGTTAAGCTCAATACTCTAACTAGGACTAGAGCTAAGATAGATGACATGTCATTAAGGAAAAAAATGATATCGGTAGACTTAGGTTGGTCAATGTGGAGTTATCTTCTATGGACAATGGCTTAAAGCTTAGGCGAGCTCCCTTGGATTGGAAATATATGCATACTACTTTTAACTTAGGTATGTGACCTAAGGGGCTCCAGTGAGAGTTTTGGATTTTATTATCTGTATCCAGTTTAGGGTAAAATGGACAAGTTATTTATGGTATTAAGTGTGGTGTACATTTGTATGTTTCTATGGATGATGACCTTATATGCTATGAGTAAGCATGTTGGATTTTATACGGTTACTCTTAAAAATGACTTGGTATAATCATGCTTGGGTGTGATCATGTTTGTGATAAATCTATTTACGGGTGTTAATAAGATTAATAGGTTTAATTGATTAAAAATATTTGTTGAGCATGATTGTGAATATTGGCTTGATGTATTGTGAATTATGGTAGAGGATGATGCATGATTACATGATAAGCTAGTAGTGTCATCATTAAACACATCTTTGCATGATTGTGTTTAAAAATGCATAAGACAAAGACTACACATTTTGTTTTGGATAGATGCATAATTATTTATGTGAAAAAGTGCATTGAGAATGTATAAGTCAGAAATGCACTAAGAAAAATGCATGTATGAGCTCAATACTGTATTTCCATGTGATGAAACATTTTATTTTGTTTTTACTGTTTCTCATATGGATTTAAAGTAGTCATTATGACCATAATGCAAACAAAGTGATTTTAAATTTCATTGATTTTTATCACAATATTTTGAAATACTCGCTTATATAATTAAATTATTATGATTATATGATAGTGTGTTACAAGTTTTTAGTCTAATTTGGTGCCTAATTTCAAGAAAAGTGAAAGATCTATTTCAGAATAAATTATTTTTCAATATTGGACTTTGAGAAACCAGTTTGTACATTTTGTGATCTTTGTGGTCATACTGTGGATCACTGCTACAAGAAACATGATTATCTCATAGGTTATGGCAATCTTTCTCAGAATCGAAATTACACTAGTCAAACCAATGAAGGGCAACTTGATGACTCCAATTTTGGTGCACAAGTTGGTGATACTAATAATGTAGCCCCTATGATTTTTGATGATGGCTCTTTTATGCTTACCAAATATGATTATCTTGAACTTAAAACTCATCTCTAGAATTCAAAACAAACAATATGTTGTTGCAGCCAATTATACTGTACCTATAATTGGAGCATCTTTTAGTTCATTTGTTGGTTTTCTATAAAACATCAATTTTGGTATATGCCTTTCCCATTCTTCATTTGTATTGAAATCAACATAATGGATTTTAGACTCAAAGGAAACAAATCACATTATATGTGATTTATCTTATATTCTCAATACAATTTTGGTTACCAATTATTTAGTCAAATTGCAAAATGGTGTAACCATATATGCAACTCATCTGGGCACCATTTGCTTTACACTAGATATCATTCTTACAAATTTTCTATTTGTGCTTATATTCATTTACAATACGATCTTTATAAACAAAGTGATTTCATATGTTTCTCGTCATCTAGTGTTTACTGACAAATATCGTTATGTTTAGGATTTGATCAAATCAAAGACAATTGGTATAACTAAACTCAAAGTAGGACTATACCATTTCACTCCAACTCGTAACTTCAACTTCAAAGAACCTCAAGTTCATTATGCTATAATCAATCAACAAACTACTTTATTTGATGTTTGGGGTTATAGGTTGACCATCCATCTTAAGGAAGCATAAATGTGTTTCATCAAATTTATCCTCAAATTTCTTGTTTTCCAAATAAGGTGTGTGAGGTTTGTCACTTAGCCAAACAAAAAAAACTAATGTTTCCTGTAAGCTCTTCCCAATCAAATAAAATTTTTGATTTGATCCACATGAATACATGGGGTCCTAACACATTCTATTTATGGTTTCAAGTATTTCTTAATAGTAGTGGATGATTTGTCTTGATTCACATGACTTTACTTTATGCAATCTAAGACTAAAGCTAGAAGATTAATGCAAGATTTTTATACTCTATTTCATGTACAATTTGATGCTAAAATTAAGTGTATTTGAACTGACAATGGCCAAGAGTTTAATGATTCTAATTTTTATGCAACAAGAGTGATTTTATACCAAATATCTTATATTGAAATACTTAAGAAAAATGACATTATTTAATGCAAGCATCAACATATTTTAAGTGTTGTTAGAGCCCTTTTATTTTAAGTCATTTACCAATTCACTTTTAGAGTGATGTAGCTCATGCCATTTTTCACATTAGTAAAACCCTAACGACTATTTTGAATAATAAAACTCATTATTCTCTTCTTTATTCTTTTGATCCTGATTTGAGTCAACTCAAGGGGTTTGGAAGATTATGTTTCACATATACTTTATAACAAAATAGAAAGAAATTTGACAATAGGGCTTCCAAATGTATTCTCGTTGGTTTTAAATAAGAGACCAAAAGATGCAAAGTTTTAACATGCATACTAATAATTTCTCATATTTCAGAATATGGTGTTTTATGAATCCATTTTTCCATATAAGTAAATATATTCATCATTTAATGATGTGGTGTTACCAATACCTTATCTTCATGTATTATATATTGTCACTCCTACTATCACCTTAACTAACTCACATTCCACTTCTCTCTTAAGTTCATCAAATGTCATGCCTCATTCTCCATCACATATGCCCCACAAATATCAATCCCATCCTCACTTATGCAATTTACACAAGTACACAACCCATCATCCCCTTCACCATATATTCTTCACAAATCCATCAGCCAAAGCATATTCCCAAATATCTTCATGAATGCCATTGTCACTTAGGTCAACAATTATAAGTAAGTACCAATCATTCTAAGTTTAATGTCAATGACTGTATTCCACATGGGTTAAGTAAGCATTGTCTTACCAATTTTGTTTCATACATGAGATTTTCTCTATCAATATTTGTTGTCAAAGTGAGCCTTAGACTTTTGCCTAAGCTGTCAAACATCCTAAGTGGTAGAAAGCCATAAGTCAAAAGCTTAAAGCTTTAGAGACCAATCACACATAGGAGCAACAATTTACCGCTGGGAAAACACCCTATAAGATGTAAATAGATGTTCAAAATTAAATACAAAGTATATCAGAGTTCTTGTTTTGCTAGAACATGCACTTCTAGAGGCTTTGACAACATCAAGAAATATGGGTCAGTTTAAAATGTATTTTATAGATATAAAAATTTTCAAATTTGTGCTATTATTGTGGGATGTTTGGCCATGCTCACAATACATGTCAAGCCAAGTTGAATGCAAAAAAATAGGACTTCTAGATGCTTTAGTGTTACATTTCAGCGCATGGGTGCAAGTGGAACTTCCAGGTGAAAAGAGGTGGGTGGAGTAACTACAAATCTTAACACCTCTAATCTCTTCTTGAAACCTGAGAATTCCTAAGATTCTCCATTTTGAAAAATATATATGTTTTCCATTCCTTTGAAAACAAACTTTGCCATTGCATTTTGCAGATGCATGGATCCCACTCAAGAACAAATGAAATCTCAACTTCTGGAGCTCAGTCCAGATACTATAAAGTACAATTTGGACCAACTAACCTCATTTTCCATGCCCCACTTATCCATTAACCGAAATCAATGTAATGATCTTTATCAATTAATGGGCCTCATTATAAAAAAAAACCTATAATCCAAATACACCAACCATTTAGGCCCAATCCAAACCTTTTTTTACTACAAGACCCATACCCACTCTGCCTTTTTTCATAGGACAATCATTTGATACACAAGGCACTCATTTATGTCACAAAGAGTTGGATATAGATTTTCCCATCTCTTAGTTCCATATTTGTCTTACAACTGAGTCTTTATCAATTGAAGACCTAGAGAATGTGTCCTCTTCACTCATTATTAAAGGGAATTCTTTCAATCAATTACTGAGATCAAACCAATAAGGTAAAACTAATAACAATAAATATTTAGGTTTGAGTTTTTCTAGTACTCTATCTTGGGTTTTAAAATGTGATCAACCTTGGGGGTTTTCAAATGTTGAACCTCTTATTGAGGAGATGCGTAGATGTTAGAGACAATTCATTCATTGAAGCAAACATACTATTGGTAACCTGAAAAAGAAGGTATCAAAATTGGTGGATGATTATGATACTTTAGTCTCTCCATTAGATGGTGAAAAAAAGTTCTCTGAGGGTTCAGAGCCCTAAAAAAGAGATTCATAAATACTAAAAAGCAAAGAACTTATTATAGGGTCAGAGGTCGATAATCAACTAGCTCAACTTTGGGGACCAAATTTAGCCTACTTTTTATATAGTCACCATTCAACTCAAGCAAAGGAATCCAATTGGTATGTTGAAGACTTTGCAAAGGACTGAGACCTTTGATTTTACAACTACTAAGAGTATGATTTTAAACCAATTTAAAACAACTTTTCAATATGAAGTTCTTAAGTATCCTACAAATGTTCATCAATTTATTCCTAACATGATTAATGTTTCTAAGAATGAAGCTATATGCAAAGATATTGACGTCTAAGAAATCAAGCAAATAGTTTTTCAAATGGGAGGGAAGAAGGCCTTGAGGCTTATCTTATGCCATATAACATTTTATTCAAGGGGCCTTTTTGAAGGGTTAAACTTAATACTAGGTTATATCTCATGATTTGTTTGGGATGATACAATCCTGTTGCCAAAGCCAATATAAAAAAAAAAAGCTTATCACCTTGAAAACATTATTGCTTAGTAATTTACAGTCTGGTCAACTGGTTGTCCAAATCTAGTATTTTTCAGTCAATCTTGTCCAATGCAATTACAAAATGATATTCTTTGTTTTTTGGTATTTAGAGAATGAATCCCAATGAGACCTATCTAGGCTTACCTTTACACTTTGGGGAGATCAAAACTTTGACTAGTTGTTTTTTAGAAAATAAAATCAAAGCTAAGACACAAATATGGCAAACAAGATTGTTGTCTTAAGCTAGAAAGGAAATGATGACAACATATGTTGTCCAAGTTATCCCAAACTATTTTATGGCATGTTTAAGACTGCCTAAAAATGTCATAAATAGGATTAATTCTCTATATGCTAAATTTTGGTGGAAATCAAATGAGGGAAAGTACTCTTTGTCTAAATTTCGTGGAGGTGGGGTTTTTAGATGTATGAATTCCATTAATCAAGCTTTATTGGCCAAGCAAGCATGGAGGGTTCTAACTTTGTCATCTTCTATTTTATCCACCTTTTAAAAGTCAGTACTATCCCCATAATACCTTTTTGGATGTGCCAAAAAAGGGAAATGTCTCATGTGGGTGGTTTAGTATAGTATGGGTAAACAAGCTCTCATTATGGGCTTAAGAAAAAATATAATGGGAGGCTAAAATACTCATATGGAATGAATCATGGATTTATACTCTTCCTAACTTCAAAATCACTACCATCCAACCCAATCCGATCAATCTATATAAGGTTAGTGATTTGTTCTCTACTGATAAAAAGAGTTGGGATATAAATATGTTAGTGACTGTTTTCTAACAAATAGAAATTCAAGCTATAAAACATATCCTACTCAAGAATGAATATATATGGCATCACTCACAAAATGGAGAATTTTTAGTCAAATCCTGCTACCATTGCCTTTATTTTACCAATTCAGGAATGACTTCATCACCTTCTACATCATTTCAAATCCCAATCTTTTTCTGGAAATTCCTAAGGAATTTATCTTTACCTCTTAAGATAAAAAAATTTGTGTGAAATTATGCAAGAATTATATAAGTTGCGGGATGAACTTAGAGAAAAGAAGGATGACAATCTTTGCAAAATGTCTCATCTGTCAAGAAGCAGATGAAACAATTGAGCTTTTTTTTGTGATTTAGCTAAACTTATCTAGTTGTTAGTAGCTTTAAACCCCAAAAGTTTGGATTTCTCTCTTTTGTTGAATGGTGCTATAATATTATGGAAAGCTTTCATAAATCTACCCTTTTAATAAAGCATGTCAGTTTTAAATATTTAAATATCTGGCTTGCGAGGAATCATATGGTGCTTGAGGGAATAAAATCAATCCCATTATAGTTGTATAGTAAGTGCAGATTGTATGTTCCATGAATTTATTTTTTCTGACACTGTAGAGTTCCAAGACAGTTATTATACAGATCTAAATCCAATTCAGCTTCTAATGCTCATAATGCTTGGAGACCTCCTCATAATTTTTTGAAATTTAATGTTGATGCTTGTTTGAACAGTGCTATTGGCATTGCCTATTATGCTATGATTTATAGAAACTCTTATAGGGTTATGGTTGATGGTGTTGCAGGAAGCTCCTGGACAAATTCTATTCTTGTAGCAGAAGGATTTGCTCTTCTATCAACAGTCAATTTAGCTAAACAGATGGGGAGTTCGTCTGTCTAACTTTGAATTCGATTCAACGTAAGATGAATGGAATTTTTCAACCTCCTTAGAGTATTAAAGTCATTATAGAAGATGTTAAGGTTATATCTGTTTCTTTTTTAGCATGCTTTTTTTTTTCTTTTGTTTATATATCCTCTATCAAAGTATCTAACTCTCAAAAGATAGGTTAAAAAATAATTGTTAAAACCATTATAAATAACCATTAGATCATATGAACAGTTGATGTAAAATATCTTAACATACTTCTCACGCCTATCTAAAGTACTGGACATATGTGAGTAGTTCAATATTACAAAATTGACTATTTTTGTACCATATTAATAAATTAAGCCTGTAACTCCCAAAAGTTAAATTAGATAAAATGATTGTCCAAACTATAATAAAAAATAGTTAGATTATTATAATATGCTGATGTGAAATATCTTAATATTAATATATATATATATATATATATATATATATATATATATATATATATATATATATATATATAGTCTGCTTGTTAATATTATTTTTCTTTTTCTTGTCACAAAGTTTGGAAATATATTAAATTAATTCATTTGCAAAATGCATAGCTATTGTCAAGGGCTAATAGGCTCACTTTCATATCCATCGAGGCAAAATTGATGGAGTGAAGCGCTCAGCATATAGGTATGATGCATAAATAATATAATTCCAAATTAACTTGTATAAAGTATTCTATTTATTTATTTTGTTATACAATAAAATAATAATTTATTTTGAATGATTAAAAATCAAAAGAGCCAATTAAATTAATTAAAATAATTTACTGATTAATCAAATATTAATAACAAATTTTAATGATGAAATTTTTAAAAATTCAAACTTAACATTGATTACAATGCTTCATAGACCGATTATTCGTTGGTCCATGAGTATCCCAATGTGCTGGTAAATCTTACCGGGTAGGAATAGTCAATTAAATCCAGTTTGGATTGTGAAAGCTATTATCGCAATTAAATCAAAATCACTTCAAACTGATTATTTTTCTTCATCAGTTACTTTAAACTAATTGCGTTCACATGCTTTTTTTTTCCAATGATAATTTAGATTCGGCAATCCCATCTAGAATCTAATTTAGATTTTATCATTCAAATAACTTATTTGGGATTGCTATTAGATATTAAAAAAATAAATATATAAAATTTTTTATTTAATTGACTGTTTTTCAAATTTTTTTATAAATTATTTTCTTAAAAATTTACTTATGACAAAAATATCTATTTATTTATTTTTCTCTATAAATTATTTTTAAAAATTAAAAATTTTAAAATAATTTTTTTCTATAAACATTTTTTTCAAACTCAATATCAAACATGACATATCTATCATTATAATTTCTATAATATTATTTGGTAATAAAAATTATTTTATATCATTATTAATTTAATATTGCATAAAAATTTAAGAATTATAATATTCATTTATAGTGTATCTAATGCTCAACATTTGATTGCTCAACGAGTATTATTATATTATTATTTCTCTCTAAATGAATACTCTTCAATCATGATGGCCGAATTCAAGTGATTTTGTGCTATTGGCCAAGTGGATTGTGAATCACCAATCAATTAGAAACTGTTAATATTCTTCAACTTCTAGTGCGATATAATTTTATTCACAAACTGAAATAATAAATTTATAAAGTGATTTTCATGGACGGAATTCGACATGGATACGAACATTCGAATCCAAAACAAAAACAAAGAGCTTCTCTACCAATATTTATGTTCTCTTTTTGTAAAAATATTATGTTACCCTTAAAATGAAAAATAGATGAACCGATAAGTTTACTAAACCAAGGAAACATCCAAAACGAGTAGGAATTTCAAATATAGTGGTTGTTTGAATATGTCACAATCTGAAATAATTGATAGTTCATAACTAATTAATAACATGTTAATTAACAATTTACTAACAATTATTATTTAAATGCTAGAGTATTATAGCCAGTTTAACCATTATTTGTCATAGTTTTAATTTTATTCTTTTTTTTTTTGACATTATAACTTATTTATATATAATAAAAAAAATTAATTTAGGGATATACACGTATTTGTGATTAATATAATTTAAAAGGTTACTAATAAACTTTTAGCTTTTTGGTATTGGTAATTTAACAATCAAATTGTAAGATCTTCCATTTAAATTCCAGTGAAATTACTTGTAATAAGAAATTCTAATGAAATTTGTTGATAAGTAATAGCTGGTAGCATGTTAAATAAAAATTATTTAAATGCTAAAATACTATAGCTAGTTTAACCATTATTTATCATATTTTAATTTTATCCATTTTTTGTAATTATAACTTATTGATATAAAAAATAATAATTTAGGGGTAGTGTTTGTGATTAATGGAATTTACAGTTTACTAATAAAGAAAATTTATATAATCAAATAAAAGTAACTTTAACAGCTAATTCATAAACTCAACGCTTTGTATTATTCTTGTTGATCAGTCGGTTCTAATATTGACATTAGACTTCCATTTATGTAACTTCGGCTAATATTGGTTTTGGGCTTTAAGCCCAATGTGGCCTCCATTTAAGTTGGGTTATACCCGACTTTAATGATATAAAAGAAAAATGACATGTCATCCCCTTTTTTTAATCAAATGTCCGTATTTGACAAATTTCTCCTTTTCGTTTACATGTTGAATTCTGTACACCAATTCCTAAGCCTATTCTAATGCTAGTTTCTTTAGTGATAGCATACAGTTGCCATAATAGAGTACATCTTCTGAGTGCCTCGTATCCACCACCTACTCTCTCCTTCCTTATCCACATCTTCTTCTTTTTTGAACCGCTACAAAAATTTATCTTCTTCCTTTTTGACGCTCTCTTCTTCCATTTCCCAAACTCTGCTTTCTCCTTACTACTAAATATTATTATTTCTGTTGATGTCAAAGTTATTGTGTAATGTCCTATTATATAATTAAAAATAATTATAATTCAACTCAAAAATATTACAATATAAATGAATTAAAATATTATAAATTTAAAATTTTGATATACTATCATCATAATAATTTAAAACAAAAAAAATATTTTTAATATCATGAACTAAAATTCGATATAATAAAAATTTAAATACAAAATCATATGGACATATATAAGCCCCACGTTTTATAAAATGAATAATTATAAAATTAATTGTCTCTAATATAGAAATATATAAATTTATAACTATCCAATTCAATAAAATAACTAAATATATAATGACTGTATCACCCACTCTGAGTATATTCATTGGACTCTGATCACATCTAACCTCCAACATTGAACATGAAAAGTTCATACGTTAAACAACTCGTGTCTAGTGATATATAACAATATACAAGACATACAACAAAATATATATAATATGCATAACTTATTTACCAACCTACCATGGTGACTTACTCAAACCCACATATGCATCATATCATACTCTATATGAAATATTATCATACTCTTATGCATTCAACTTATATCGTAAATGGCATACTAAACCAGTATATATATATATATATACACACACACACATCGCACATGACATGGTCATTTATCTTACTTTTTTGCCTGTTTTACTCATAACTAGATTAAAATGAATATGAATAACTTAACCCACCGAGGCGTTCTACCCACTAACCTCTGCGCTTTCAAATGTATATACTTACCAAGCCGTTTTATCCTTTAACCTCTAGTCTTTTAAATTTTTATATAACCCACCAATGTGCTCTATTTGCTAACCTTTGGATATTCGAATATATATAACCCACCGAGACGCTCTATCCGCTAATCTCTAGATCTTCAAATATATATAACCCACTGAGACGTTTTATATGCTAATCTCTAGGCCTTCAAATATATAAACAACATCGGTCACTCGGTACTCAGCTCCACTCAATGACATGTCATCTATCATAACTATAGTCACAGTCAAAGTATTGAGCTTACAATTTCATAACATGTACCACACGTGTTTCTATATTATCTATCTTTTTTCCATATTTTATATAGATCTACCGTGATATCTCACAATCACATTCATATATGTATTGTATATCATGTTATAAGCATACAACCAAGGCATGCCGCCTCACAACAAATAAATCTTGATTCATATGAAATTTTATAAGTTTTTCCAAATTAATCAACTTTCATGCCAGTGAATAACTTTTCACAGCCATGAAGCATCACTTCACGAGTAATTTACCTGTGAACCAAGCCGTGATTTATCCTGTAAATCAACACATATTCACGACTGTGATCATCCTTTCATGGGTATGAACCAAACTGTGAATCAAACTGTAAAGTTGGCCGTGAATGGGTCTGCTTCAGCAACAACATTCAATTTCACGACTTTCACACCCATGAACTCACCCTTCACGGCCGTGAATTTGGAGATTTTTCTAGAAAATAAAGTATCACAACTTCATATTATTCTCACCTACAATATACTCTACAGTTGACCAATGTCAAACATCCTATCAAGATTCCAACATGCATTTATGGCATGTACCACAACCATATACTTTCTAACTATCAACCTTAACCAAAATTATTCATTAGACATCTCAATATAACCATGTTCATAAGATTTTCCATCATGCATATCAATCTCACATTTCACCATTTATCTATTCATATCATTTAAATCATACATTTAAAGCAAATAACATAGAAAACACAAGGTAATTGTTTTAAGTGTTGTTATGTACAAACCTTACACTTAGGATAGAAATTGGTTAAAGCTTACTCTCTTCAAACTTGTCCTCTCCCTTGAGATAGACTTCCAACTCTCTCTCTCTAAGTCCTAGCAAGATGAATAATGTTCTCTTAGCCTCTGGAACTTGAACCAAAATCTAAAAAGTTATAATCCAAGCTTTCTCTTTATAACCCATAACTCTCTCTTTTTCTCACTCTTCTCTTTCACTTTACTCCCTCAAAACTTAGCTTTTCCATATTCACCCATGGAAGAAAAGAGTTTCTGAAAGTGAAGGAGATGAAGATATCACGTGTTAGGTCAGTTATAGGGGTATGAGAGCGGATTTAAAGGGAATGACAGAGAAAAATGTGATTGATTCACATGTTCTGTCTGCCCAATCTTCACGACTGTGACTCATCTTTCACGAATATGAGCCTTTTCTTCAGGGTCGTGAAACATCTTATCATGGCTATGTGCTAAAACTCGATATTCATGGTCGTGACACTCATTGTCACGGGCATGAAACATATGATTTCAGTCATTCCCACACTTCCCAAAACTTCACTTACTCTCTCATTTCTCACTAACTAATAACATAACTTATATGCTATAATTACAGGCTTTACATATTGTGCTTACTGTATTATATTGCTTATTTTTTTTCTTTTTTTTTTCTTTCCATCCGATTTCAATTTTTGAGTTTGATTTTGGTATATCATTTTGTTTTTTTTTTCAATATAAAGAAAATCTTGATAAGGGAGTTTCAAAAACAATATATGGATTCCATTTAAATGCTTGAATTCCATTTTGGATTCTTCTTTTTTTTTTTTTTTGCTTTTTAACTTTGATGGTTACTTGTTTAAAATTGATGCATGCCCATTTGGTGTATTAACAAAATTTGGCTTTTTGGGAAGATATTTCTTTTGTGTTCTAGAAATTGGATGGGCTATTGATCTTAAATTAACATTTCATAAGTGACGAAGAAATCGTGAAGGGAAGGGATTTGTTAAAATTGAAAGAGAAAGATGTGCTATGAGGTGAAGTGCTCAAATTACGGAAAAATCACTTGGGGCTAATGCAGAAGACATGTCCCATCTATTTACAATCACATCCTTGAAGGCCAGCAATATGCTTGCCATCAATGGCCCAACGTCCATCCCAATAATCTTAATATTGTTACTCCTAAACCCTACTTTTCCCCTTGTTCTATTCTATGATTTCCAATTTTTTTCTTTTAATGTTTACTTTTTTAATCTAAAATAGAAAGATTTTGATAGATTGTTTGCTCTTTAGTTCTTTATCTAGTCTAATGATAATGTTCAAAATTTTTTACTTAGATAGCCTCTCTTTGAACTTGTCTAGTCTAATGATAGTTCATTATCTAGTCTAATTTCATAAAATTTGTAATTTTAGTCTTTAAATTTTAATTCATCTTTTTCACTCTTTTTTTTTATCATCGCATTTTCTTCACTCTTGACTTCCTCCCATTATATGTATATTAATGTATAAGTCAGACTTACTTGATGCAAAATTATTAAGTATATAGATAAAAATATATGTAAGGTATATGTATAGTATATGTGATATATATGTGCAGTATATGTGAGATATGCTAATACTAATTGATGTACGCCCATTTGGTGTATTAACAAAATTTGACCTTTTTGAAAGATCTTTCTTTCGTGTTCTAGAAATTGGGTGGGCTATTAATCTTAAATTAGCATTTCATAGGTAATGAAGAAATCATGAAGGGAAGGGATTTGTTAAAATTGAAGGAGAAAGATGTGTTATGAGGTGAAGAGCTCAAATTGAGGAAAAACCACTTGGGATGAATGCAGAAAACATGTCCCATCTATTTACAATTACATCCTTGAAGGCCAGCAATATGCTTGCCATTAATGGCCCAACACCCATCCCAATAATCTTAATGCCGCTACTCATAAACCCTCATTTTCCCCTTGTTCTATTCCATGATTTCCAATTTTTTCTTTTAATGCTTACTTTTTTAATCTAAAATGGAAATATTTTGATCAATTTTTTGATTTATAGTTCTTTATAGTGTTCAATTTCTTTTTGACTTAGATTGCCTCTGTTTGAACTTGTCTAGTCTAATGATTTCTTTATCTAGTCTAATTTCATAAAACTTGTAATTTTAGTCTTTAGATTTAAATGCATATTTTCACTCTTTTTTTTTTCATCACACCATCTTCATTGTTTACTTCCTCCCATTATATGTATATTAATGTATAAGTTAGGCTTACTCGATGCAGAATTATTAAACGTACAAATAAAAATATATGTAAGGTATATGTATGGTATACGAGAGATATATGTGCAGTATATGTGAGATATACTAATAATAATATATGATAAAAGATATATGTTTAGTATATATGATGTATATATTCAATATATAAGAGGTATATATTTAGTACATGTGAGGTATACGAATAATATATCATAAAAGATATATTAAGTGAATAAATAAAGCAAAAAAAAATATTTCATAAAAATTGGTTATAAAAGATAAAAACCTATCAACATACTAAGTTCTAAAATAAGTGGAGTGAACAAATATTATATCATTAATTAATTGTTTTTCAATTCTACAATTTATTACTGTTGAGGAAGTCAATTATTTAGTGAGAGAATATATGATTAATGTAGCATAGATGTATAATACACACAAGATTATGAGCCAATCATGTTAGAGCCTCAAAAGTATACGATGACACTCAATTATTTAAAATTTAATTTTTTTGTAATTAAGTAATATCCGAACATAAAAAAAATTATTAATTTAGTGTGAAAGCAATTACAATAAAAAGAAAATTGCAAAGTGACAATCTACCCTATTTCTCTCTCTCTCATTCATTTTCTTCACATTTTTCTTTGACATAGTCGATTAAAATAATAGATAAACACTAATCTATTTACTTCCCAACGTGAGATAAGAGAAGTGGAAGAGTGGTGGAGGAAATGAACATGGTAGTTGATGAATGGTCAATGTCAGTAGGCAGAAGCGTAAAAGTGTGAAAATATTTTAGGCAAGCATAAAAATGTCAAAACTGTAAATAGGGCGTAAAAAAGTAAAATGATCCCATTTTGTATGTATTTCTATAAAGAACTTTAACATAAACATGCCCACCATGTTCGACACTTTAGCTGACTTCCAATTCTAGAGAACAGTATGGAACTTAGAACTTTCTTAGCATGCACACATGTGACAAGGGTTTTTAAATTAATTAGTATTAGATAAAAAATTAAAATTAGTTATGTAACACTCTCAAATATAATTAGCATTAAATCAATTGTATAAATGAATGTTAGGAAACTAGTCTTTTTCAAATCTAATTTAAATAAAACTTTTCTTAAAACACTTTATTTGCATTATGATCATGATAATTATTTAAAAATTCATATAAAGAAAAGTAAAAGAGAAAATCAAATAATTATTTTATTACACTAAAATGTTGCATAGGCTTTACATATCCTCTAGTTTATAAAGGACACCCCACAAAGGGAAAAATACAAGTCCTTTTTAATACATGGAACTTAAAACCAAAAAATCACAGTATATGGCCCACCTAACTGCATCTTGTCTTATGACTTATCTTGCGAGCTCTCATTCTGTATTAGCAACCATCCAACCATTACAACCTGCATGTGAAAAATACTCATACGCTAAGTAGCTTTTGTTTAACAATACATATGTATATACATACAAGCAACTGTATACGTTCAAATCATGCATATACATCCATTTTCATTTATATCATTCTTTAATGCCATGTTAACACATTGCCTTAGTTAAATATACATATTTACCTTAATAACATCCTTGATCGGATTTATATATCACTATTCATATTATTTATTTTATGTTCATGCATAGGAATATATATTTTAATTGTTACATATCTTTTTACCATATGAACATAACTTCTAACATAGATCACAACCGATGCAACATGCATCCATATAAGATCATATCCTCATTACACCATTTTCATAACTATATCATAATAATCATGCATTAGAGACACACATTCAATGTGATAAGATCCTTACCTTTGTAACCATGTTCGCACTCATACATTACACAATTATAACACAACTTAATACCAAACCACATTCATTTTTTTATATATGTTTATATACATCAACATATTCCTTTTTAATATTTTTTGTATAACTTGTTTTCCTTATCTTGTCCTTATTAACCTGTTTCACATATATATACACCATCGTAGATAAATATCCATATCTTACAACCATTTAATCAAGTCAAGAGCGTTTTCATCCGAGTTTAAGCTACATTGACTGAGTAATAAAATATAATCAAGGGCGGTCACAACCTAAGCTGAAGCCATCTTGTCCTTTATCTAGATATGCTTAACTGAGCTTGTCAAATCAAAAGTGCTCTCACCCAAGCTTAAGCCACCCTAATTAAGTATAATAAATTTTACGGTATCTTAACCCCCTCAATTATTATGTTCCTTTTTCCTTTTTATTTCCATTATTATGTTTGTGCTTATAAGCATTTATCATATCATAATGTATTCAAGATACTTCCAAATCATATGCCAATTATAACCATGATCTTTGCATAACATTACATACATGAAAACCTCACGTCATATATCTTTTCATTTCTCGGTTTCAACATGTTATTCACATATAGTTGTTCATATACTAGGTTTCATATAATATCATCATTCATCACTTGTTATATCCATATAACACAATCTCATATCAAGTCGTATGACTTCCTGCATACTCATATCATAATATCTTTTTGGCTCATACTCATTTTTCTATGTACTAACCCTTCATTTCATATCCATATATATCCATATCATGTATTTATACAACTCATAACATGTGATTTAATCATACTCATTACATAGTATCATAGTACAAAACTGTATAATGAAAAATCATTATGTTTCACGGGCATGAACACCCTTTCAAAGAGGTGAAAGTGTCCTTCACGGGTTACTTACCCATGAATTAAGATGTGAATGCTATTGGTTTTAAAACACATGTTTCATGGTGTACTAGTTATGAAACCAACCATGAAAATTTGGGTTTGAACATGAAAACTGAGTCTTGATGTTCACAACTGTGAATACATGCATTTCACAACTTCTCTAACCATGAAACAAAACATAACGATCTACTGCCCTTTCTGGGCACACGTTTCATGAGTGTGACTCATTTGTCATAGGTGTAAAACCTCTTATGGTTTAAGCATTCATGACTATGAACTTATGTCATGGGCATGAATTTGGAAAAATTTTAAGCAGAAACGAGTTAAAAACAAAATAACCCATGCAACACATTCAAGGCTCTTAGATTGTCCAATGTCAATCACTCCTATCAGTATTTTGGTTCATATATTATTTCATAAACCTATTATAACAACATTAAAACACATTTCATGCCAAAAGTCATATAAAAAGCCATTAACATTCATATTTAATATCTATGACCTTTTTGACATTAACACTTACAACATCTAACATTTAACCTTTATATCACTCAAACTAAATGTTTAACATAACCTTTATATCACTCAAACTAAATGTTTAACATACTCAAAAAGATATTTATGGATTTAATATGCATATGTACTAACCTTTAACAAATAATCCTTTTTAAACCTTTTCAAGATCCATTATAACTTATCATTCCATCTTTGTGCTTGTTTTTCTTTATCTATGCCTTATCCATAACCATGAAAATCTGAAGAAAAGCTCCTTATCAAGTCTGGTTCTTCTCTTCCACCTCAAGAACACTCTCACCTATCTCTTTCATTTATAATTTTCTCTAATCTTTCAACAAGGTTTAGCAATGGAGTTTTGAGTTAATGGAGGAAGATAAGCTAGAGAGAAAGTCTTTTGCATGTCAGGGTGGTTAATAGGGGTGGTGGGTAAAAATTAGGACAAAGACAAGGAGCAGATGAGAGAGAAAAGTGTGGCTACTCATATGCATAGCCGATATGCATTTACGAATGTGAAACTTTCTTTATAAGCGTGAATCATCATGTTCATAGTGATGACAAACAGTGCAGGGTTGTGAATATAACTCACGACATTCACGATTGTGACAATCATCTTCAGGGCCATGAATCCTTCTAAAATTCTACTGTTTTGAAAACTCAACACTTTCACAGGCATGAAAATACATATTTCATCATTTTCATCATTCTAAAACCTTAATCTACCACTCTCTTTCTTCAATGAATATCATATCATATAGGCCCTAATTAGTGAACATTACAACTTATCTCTAATTGAAAATCTTCCATTGGTACATTATTTTGACATTAAAATCAGTAAGAAGGAGGCAAACTTTGACTAATCAAATTCAATTATTTTATCAAAAAATCAAATAGAAATTAGTAAGACATAATCAATACATATGAAAAATGAATAACTAATTAAGTACTATTGGGCAAATGACAGAGGCACATCAACCTCCTTACACTACAAGAATTTACCAATTTAGTGGCACTAAAACAACATCGTAAAAAGGCATATAGATCGCTAAGCACATTCAATGATGCCTAGACAACATCTTAAAAAGTGGAGTCGCAACTCCAAAATAGTGAGACCTATTAAAATGTCATTGCAAGTTAATGACGGCTAGGATGTGTCACAAATTAACAACTCCAAAAGTGCATCACTAATTAAAAGAGTGTCTCGCTCTAATTTGGCAATACAGTTGGACCTGGGACTCAAGGCATCACTAGATTATAATGGTGTTGATAAATTTTGATATAATAATAAAATATTTTATTTATTAGCGACATCATTTGGTGTCACTAATGGCATCACTAAATTTTATTTTATTTTTTAAAGAAATAGTTGCAAAATAATTACATTCATTTTTAAAATAACATGCTTATAAAACATTTGAATTGTTATATTTAGACCATTCAACATTCATCATAATCCAAAATTTATTGTTTTGTCTAAAAAGTCAATACAACATTAAAAATCTAGTACAAGTAGAAAAAAAACACATCAAAAAGTGGATGGAAGATCTCTGGGCAAGGAAGACTAAGGAGTTGTACCTCCAGATTGGGATTGTGTGCTTTGTGTAAAAACTTGTATCAAAGCACACATCTGATCCTTCATGTTTGCTTGTAGTCACTACTTATTGTACATTTCTCTCAGTCGCATATGCTCATCTAGCTTCTTAACTTGTTGGTCTTGCTCTTGAATGAGCTAATGAAACTGCTCAATCTTCTAGTCTCGCTGCCGAAGGTGCTTCTGAAATTGCTCCTCTATCTACTCTTTGATTGTCATCTCCATCTCCTCCATTTGAGTGCGAATAGTTTATAGATTGATAGGGGAATTCACAGTGGACTGGGATGAGGAATCTTATCCCAAGAACAATGAAATTTTAATGTCCAATCCATAAACAGGACAATCATTATGTTAGGTGCCTACAGCTTCTATGAACATAGGTTGACTCTTTACAAATAAAAGTTCAACAGGCTCAATTGGAGGCTTTGATCCCTCTGTAGATGGCTGTATCGACTAAGCAACAATATGTTAAACATGTTCCTACAGTTAATAAACAAATGGTTATAAATTAACACAGTATTATATAGTTTTTTAGTTAATGTAAATGCATCAAAATTATTACTTCTACTTATTGCACACAGACATCAACCCATCCATTGTCTTTCTTCATGCAACACTTTTGGAAAAGCCAAATTAGTCCCAGATTCCTGCCCTCATTCGCAATCATACAATTGAAAAAAAAATATAAGTATCTTGGGTAGGTAAATTGTATAACATCTAGATTATGAGAGTTTTCTTACTATTCGACATTTATGCTCCTCAATAGAAATGGATCCTGTAATATGCTGATAAGGATCTGTTGCCCAGACAATGAACCAATAAGGGGGGTTAAATTGAATATTAAATAAAAATTTCTTAACTTTAAGTGCGAAATAAAATTAAATAGAGTAGGGATGAAGAGATATCACACACAAGATTTATAAAGGTTCGGGTATTAACAAACCCTACTCCTCTCTCTAATCTCAATTGAGAGTTTTACTAACACACTAAGTGTTACAATGGAGTTTTACAAGCTCACTCCCAACTATGGTGTTTCTATCAATGACTAACACCTAACCCATAAATTCCCTTGTGTTTTAATGGCTTACACAATAAATCAATTCCTTGTATTTTATGGCTCACACAATTAACCCTTACAAGTGTTTCACTCTTAACCCAATATACCCAAACTCACTTGAGTAATAGATTACAATGAAAACACTCACCAACCTATAATGCTCAGAATTTTTGAGCAAATAGGTTTTCATAAAGAATAAAGGTTTTGTTGAATGTAATTAATGCACAATGGCTACAACAAGATTTTTGATTCAAAATTAATTGTTGTTCTTTTGTTAAGGATTCATAAATGACTTGCATTTATACTTCCTCAGCAAATTATAATCGTTTGGATGCATTTAATGCGAAAATAGTCGTTGAACCAACTCTTAATTTCGTGTCTGACATGTTTATCTTTCCTCATTCACGGGCGTGAATATATGTGTCACGGTCGTGAATGTTCTTCCAAGCCGTGGCTCAAGTGGTGACTCTGGCCGTGAAGCTCTCTAGAAGAATTTGAAGTGTTTAATCACAGGCGTGAATATTCTTCCAAGCTATCGTCCAAGTGGTGACTCTGGCCGTGAAGCTCTTTGGAAGAATTTGACATGTTATCTCATGGGCGTGTCTATCTTTCATGGGTGTGGCTAATTTGATCATTCACAGTTGGTATGATCCTTCATGACCGTGAACTTTAAATATTGGAGAGTTGGTGCTAAGCTATATCACGGGCGTGACATAATTAGTCACGGGCGTGAACATGCTATTTCTTCTTATTTTGACCTTCAAAGATTGTCTTTCATTATTGCATCATATTTTATTCAAGCTATACCATGTTCAACAAACTTAGAACACAGGCATTGTTAAATGCATTATTGCTATTTTATTTGTTAGCATCTAAATGACAAAAATACCCTTCAAGGTTCAACAATCTCCCCTTTTTTGATGGTGACAAATAATCTAGCAATATGTACTTTTGAGAAGTCTCCCGCCTCAAAAGATGCTTAAGACAAAAAGTAATAGAGTGCAAGAATTGAGCGACGTATAGCATGAATCTTTGCTTACTAGTTAGGTATATGCAAGGTATATTCAAAGTATATCAATTTGTTTGCTTAACTAGTTAAGTATATGCAAAGTATATTCAAAGTATATCAATTTGTTTGCTTAACTAGTTAAGTATATGACACATTTGCATTCATATATGGCTAGGTTCTCCCCCTTTTGTCATCAACAAAAATAAACCATGAAAATGATGTAATTATATTAATACAAAATAGAGGAAGTACAAAGTTTAAAAATATGAATTAAAGTCCTACACTCATAATAATATAAACTAGTAAAAAAATGAAAAAGCTAAGACTCTAACTAGGCTTTGAGTCTAACAATCCATTTTACTTCCGTTTCGAGGCTATCCATGCTAGATTCTATGAAATCTTTGAGGTTTTCCAACCTCTCATCGATGAAAGCCTGCAATAGGTCAAAGTGAGGTGCTAAAAGATCAACCACCTGTTGTGCCAAGTTGGGTGTAAAGGCCGAGGATTGACCAACCTCTTGCTTAGCTTCTGGGGTCACTGTCTCGACTCGGGCTCATTTTCTTTGCTGGATTCCTTGGAGGTCGGCTTTGAATTCATCCGAATCCTGGTTTTTCCAATCAATTTCACCAGCTAGAGTGGTGAAGTGGTAATAG
This sequence comes from Triadica sebifera, assembly GCA_023653625.1. Lineage (NCBI taxonomy): Eukaryota > Viridiplantae > Streptophyta > Magnoliopsida > Malpighiales > Euphorbiaceae > Triadica > Triadica sebifera. The sequence goes on from CM042905.1 coordinate 9,805,387, forward strand.
ACATTATTCTCGTAGATTATTCGAATAGCTGCTCCTATCTTTATAAAAGACTCGACATCTAGCCGATCTTAAGGATATGCTGGAATGAGGTTGAAATGGTGCTCATCGAGCTTTAGATACCCGAGCTCAATTTCAAGGTGAGTCACATACCCACCAATCAAGATAAATCCCAATGGCTTTGTTGCAATTGAAAGAAGATGATTTGCAAACCATTAAGGCAGGGCCATGGTTATACCTCTTCGTGCCATCTCTAGGAGGAAAAGCTCTTATTTTCAAATTTCACCGTTGCTATCGCCTCTTGCAAAGATACTATAGGTAAGAAACCTATGTAAATATTTATGCACGGAAGACCGATTATGGGTGCTCTTAGTCTTCTTCACGTCCCAGCTACAATTTAACCCAAAATAAGTCCATGCCGAATTGGCATAGAATTCCACCTCACTCTCATTGAGGATACCATCTGAGGCAAGTTTGAAGATAGTGCCAAACTCTGCTGCTATGAGAGTGTTTGGATGCTTACAAAGTTGGAATTTGATTGTTCCAGTGGGAAAAACTTACAAAGTGCTAAGTAACTCAAGAGTTGGTTCCCTTAGCATTAGCTGATGAATATCCACAAATTCCTTAAGATGACAAGCTTATAATTGTTCTATCATGCTTGTTTCAAGACCATGGGCTTTGACAGCATTCCACTCGAAGGAACGAGATGAAAGTAAGGGCCTTTTCTTAAGAACATCATATCTCGGATGACAATGCTCCAGAATGATATTGAGAAGGTAGTCCGTGTAGCATCTCAAAGCATGAGATTTCTTCCTTGAGCCTTTTGGTGTGCTGGGTTCCATTGATGATTTTAGAATGGGTTTTTGGAGAGTGAGTTTCTGAGCAAGGATTTTGAGAACAAACTTGAGATGTTATGATTTTTAAAGAGAATGAGTTTTGAAGGATTTTATAGATGGAAAAGGATATGATGGGGCCGAAATCTATGAGAAATATTGAATGGGGGTGATAAATGAGAGAATTTGTAGAGTTGGAAATGAGAGAAAACGGTAGAAATCTATTTTATAGTTGACATAGTCACGGTTGTGAATAGTGAATCACAGACATGAAATGTCGTGGTCATGTTTTGTTGAATAGGCACTCTAGCCGTGATGAAGGATATGAATCGATTCACGATCGTGATATTAAGTAGTCACGAGGGTTACTTGTGAATTTTCACGGTGGTGACAAAATTAGTCACTGTTGTGAAGTGCAATCTTCACTACTTGTGACCGTGAGGCAACGCGTGAAACAAAACGTGAACAATTATGTAATTATTTGGTGAAGAAGTGTCACAGTCGTGAACAAAGAGTTTCACGGGAGTGAAAGAAAAGAGTTATGGGCGTGAAACATAGTCTTCACTACCTTCAGCTATGAAGTATGTCGTGAAGCAATGTGTGAAAGCTACTGGAGATTTTGGCGATTATGATCACGACCGTGAATATATGTCACGGGCGTGAATTACCTTAAATCTTCAATAAATAAAACTAAGTCTAAAATAAGACTAAAAGATTTCTAAGATGCTTTTAACCCATGTATTTTAATCATGTTAACTACTTCATACCTTAAAAGATTAGATAGTAAAAAAACAAAATATGAAGGAAATTAACATTCAAGGTTCGACAAATTTGACAATCATACTTAAGATAAGGTTAATCCATCAAGCATACCAAGCTCTCTTCTTATGAAGTTAAATCTTTCTTCATTAAGAGACTTGGTGAAAATATCTGCCAATTAATTGTTTGCATTGATAAATTCTAATACAACATCTCTATATTGAACAAGATCTCTAAGAAAATGATGTCTTATGTCAATATGCTTACTTCTAGAGTGTTGAATGAGATTTTTAGATAGGTTTATGGTACTTGTATTGTCACATCTGATAGGTATATGGTCCAAACTATGACCATAATCCTTAAGTTGTTGTCTTATCCATAGGATTTGAGTACAACAACATCCTGCTACCACATACTCCACTTCAGCGGTAGAAAGAGCAACTGAAACTTATTTAACTAAGCATTCACCAATAAAGTGATAAGTGCCTGAAGTACTCTTTCTATTCAAGAGACTTCCATCGTAATCTGCATCTGAATATCCTATGATATGAAAGGATGAATTTCTAAGATATCATAAGCCTAGATGCAATGTGCCATGTAAATATTTTAAGATTCTTTTCACAGCATTCAAATGTGATTCTTTAGGACACGATTGAAATCGAGCACATAAGCATACACTATACATTATATCGAGCCTAGAGGCAGTAAGATATAAGAGTGATCTGATCATACCTCTATAGAGCTTTTTATTAATGCTCTTAACCTTTTCGTCTTTGTCCAATTTTGTTGATGTGCTCATTAGCGTCTTGGCATTTTTGCATCCTTCCATTCCAAATTTCTTGATTAAGTCTTTGGCATATTTGGATTGGTTGATGAATATGCCTTCATTGCTTTCTTTTATTTGTAGACCAAGGAAGAACTTAAGCTCACCCATCATGCTCATTTCAAATTCCCTAGTCATACACTCAGCAAATTTTTGGCAAAGAAATTCATTAGTAGACCCAAATATGATGTCATCAATATAAATTTGAACAATTAGAATATCATGCTTATGCTTTTTAATAAACAAAGTAGTGTCAACATTTCCCTTTGAAAAATTATTTTCTAAAAGAAAAGAACTTAGTCTTTCATACCAAGCTCTTGGAGCTTGTTTCAAACCATACAAAGCTTTTGAAAGTTTAAACACATGATTAGGCAAATTATGGCTTTCAAAACTTGGTGGTTGTTCTACATAAACTTTTTCTTCTATAAAACCATTTAAGAAAACACTTTTGACATCCATTTGAAAGAGTTTAAAATTCATATAGCATGCATATGCTAAAAGAATTCTTATGGCTTCTAATCTAGCTACAGAAGCATAGGTCTCATCATAATTTATTCTTTCTTCTTGATTATAACCCTTTGTAACTAACCTATCCTTATTCCTAGTTATTGAACCTTGTTCATCTAGTTTATTCCTAAATACCCATTTACTTCCAATGATTTGATGCTCATTGGGTCTAGGAACTAAGGTTCATACCTTAATTCTCTTAAATTGGTTGAGTTCCTCTTGCATAGCAATCGCCCAACCTTCATAATTAAGAGCCTCATCAATATTTTTAGGCTCAATTTGAGATCACCAATGATTTGTTTCTTGGGGTGATCTTTTTTCATTTTCCATTCCTTTGGGAGCTCTTGCTTGTCTTCCTCTTGAGCTTGAGGTAGAGAGTCATCTTGATGTGAGTTTTCTTGATCATTATCACCTTTTTCATTTTCACGATCAAGCTTTTCCATTGTACCTACAATATCATTGAGAACACTACCTTTCACAAGATCAAACTTACTAGATTCATCAAAAACAACATGCATAGATTCTTCGACAACTAATGACTTTTTATTAAAGACTCTATAAGCTTTGCTAGTGGTGGAGTATCCTAAAAAGATACCCTCATCAGATTTAGAGACAAATTTTCCAAGGTTGTTTTTGGTATTTAATATGAAACACTTGCATCCAAATACTCTAAAGTATGATATCATGGGCTTTCTTCTATTTCATAACTCAAAAGAAGTTTTGTTTAAGAGTTGTCTTTTGAAAACTCGATTTGAAATATAACATGCAGTATTGGTGGCTTCGGCCCAAAAGTAGGTTGGTAACCCATACTCATTGAGCATTGTTCGAGCCATTTTAATTAAAGTTCGGTTTTTCCTTTTGACCACCCCATTTTGTTGAGGTGTCCTAGGAGATGAAAAGTTTTGTGAAATACCATGTTCTAGACAAAAATTTTCAAAGTTTTCATTTTCAAATTCTTTGCCATGATCGCTTCTTATTTTTGAAATACAATATCCTTTTTCATTTTGAACTCTCTTAGCAAAGTTTTTAAAAGATTCAAAAGCATCACTCTTTTGAGCTAAAAAATTACCCAAGTGAATCTAGAGTAATCATAGATGATGACAAAAGCATAATGTTTACCTTCTAGGCTTGCAACTCTAGTAGGTCCAAAAAGATCTAGATGCAAAAGTTGTAGAGTTTTCAAGGTACTTACAATATTTTTGGATTTGAATGAGGACTTATGTTGTTTTACTCTTTGGCAAGGTTCACATGTCTTGTCTTTTTCAAATTTGACTTTTGGTAGTCCCCTTACCAGCTCTCCTTTGTTGAGGCTTTGAATTAAATCTATGCTTGCATGACCAAGCCTTTTATGCCACAACCAAGATTCATCACTAGTAGTCATAAGACACTTAGAGGAAAGGTTAGATATTTTGTATAAGTCTATTATGTAGGTATTAATATCTCTATTTCCTTTAAATATCTCTTGGCCATTAAAAGAGGCTACAAGACATTCGTTAGAGGTAAAGATTACTTGGTTTCCCTTATCACATAATTGACTTATACTTAACAAGTTATGTTTCAAACCATCAACAAGTAAAACATCTTCAATGAAAGTAGTATTATTAATACCAATAGAGCCAATGCCAATTACCTTACCCTTAGCATTGTTTATAAAGGTTACTTTACCTACATCAATACTTTTAATGTCATTGAATAGTTCTTTGTTTCCAGTCATATGCTTTGAGCATCCACTATCCACTAGTCAAGCATTTTCTTTTATTGTGGACTTGAGGCATACCTATAAAATCACAATTCAAGTATTTTTTTTAGGTACCCAAATGAGCTTGGGTCCTTGGGAGTTAGCACATGAAGGTTCCCAATGAGCCTTCCTTATCCGACAATGTTTATTGATATGACCAAATTTCATACAATAATTACATGCATGATGACTTGGTGCTTTCCTAGGTACATGCCTCTTATACATAAAAGCATGATTGGCCTTTTGAGGTTCCTTTCTTAGGCTTACCGACCCTTGACCATTCCTTTTATATATAGAGGATTTAGTATTTGTTGTGCACTTAGCCCTTGGGGCTATTACCTTTAATGTGGAGATGTGAGGTTCACTTGACTTAACAAAAGTGGTCTTATGAGATGAAGATGATGTTCCCTTAAATCCTAGACCATGTCTTATTAAAGGTGGTTTTTGAGATACTATGAGAGTATCTAAACTCTCCTTGCCTATATGAAATCTTGAAATGGAGTTTCTAAGTTCCCCAACTTCATTTTTCAAAACATTGTTCTCTTTAAGCAAAGATTTAGTTGAGTACTCATCTAATGATTTTTGAAGAGATTCATTAGAAGATTTAAGCTCAAGATTTTCCTTTTCTAAAACTTCCATTTTTTTTTTCAAACTTGAAATGTTATTTTTATAAGTATTGAATTTACATCTATATTTTTCTAATTCTAGGTTCAATACTTCTATTAGACTCTGCTCATCATCATCTTCACTATCACTATTATTATCACTACTATCATTATTGAATGAATATGAGTAAAATGATCCTACCTTATCCGTGACGTGATCCTCTATAGCCATGAAGCATAGGTTGACCTCTTCACTTTTATTGTCATCTTTTTCACTTGGAGAGCTTTCGCCATCCCATATGGCTTTGTGACCTTTCTCTCCATTATCTTTTTGATATTTGTTCTTGTGTTTCTGAGCCTTGGACATTCTGATTTGATATGTCCCTTCTTCCCACACTCATAACATTTTATCTTCTCTTTATTCCTTTGAGAGTCATTTGATGAGTGTTTGAGATTTCTTTGCTTGAATTTTCGAGAGTTGTCAATTCTCTTTTCAATTATTCTTTTTAGTCTTCTCGAGAGTATTGCAATGTCCTTATTTGCATCATCACTCTTTTCTTCATCATCTTTAACTTCTTATTGAGATTTTGAAGTAGAAGCTCTTAATGCTAGAGGCTTTCTTTTTTCTGGCTCGGTTTTAAGTTCTCTATTTCTCTTTACTGCCATTTGATGCGTTAGAAGTTTGCCAATAAGCACATCGATATTCATGACGCTCATGTCTTTATTGGCTCTTTTTATACCAGCAACTCTTGAACCATAATCTTTGAGAGAAAGACTTCTCAGAATTTTATTGTTTACATCTTCCAAGCTCAAGTGTTTTCTAAGCTTTCTCATGCCGTTTATGATGGCTAGAAGATGGTTCATCATATCAGTTATTGACTCATTGGATTTCATCTTGAAGAATTCGTATTCTGAAGTGAGAAGTTGAATCTTCTTGGATTTAACTTGCTTTGTTCCTTCATGATAATTCTCCAATGTTTTCCAAATACTATATGCGGTTGGGCAGTGTTGGATTCTGCCACATTCTTCAATGGATAGTGAGCTTGTGAGAATTGTCATTGCCTTTTTATTTTTGAAGTTTGCTCTACGTGGAGGCTCTATCTAATAATCTCTTGAAGGGATTTCTTCTTCACCATCAACTCCTCTTCTGGTTGGTGGTGTCTATTCTTTCCGAACGCTATCCCATACTTCAATTCCCTCACTATCGAGATATGTCTCCATCTAGAACTTCCAATGAGTGTAGTTTGCTCCATCAAAGTAAGGCTTGAGACTTTGAAATCCTTCATTGGCCATTTCTTGATCTTTGTTAACGCTTTTTAGGCTTTGATGCTAGACTAAGCTCTGATACCAATTGTTGCCCAGACAATGAACCCAGAAGGGGGGTTAAATTGGATATTAAATAAAAATTTCTTAACTTAAGTGCGAAATAAAATTAAATAGTGTAGGGATGAAGAGATATCACACACAAGATTTATAGAGGTTTGGATATTAACAAATCCTACTACTCTCCCTAATCTCAATTGGGAGTTTCACTAACACACTAAATGTTACAGTGGAGTTTTACAAGCTCACTCCCAACTATGGTGTTTCTATCAATGGCTAACACCTAGCCCAAAAACTCTCTTGTGTTTTAATAGCTTACACAATAAACCAATTCCTTGTGTTTTATGGCTCACACAATTAACCCTTAAAAGTGTTTCACTCTTAACCCAATATACTCAAACTCACTTGAGTAATAGATTATAATGAAAACACATACCAACCTATAATGCTCAGAATTTTTGAGCAAATAGGTTTTCACAAAGAATAAAGGTTTTGTTGAAAGTAATTAATGCACAATGGCTACAACAAGATTTTTGATTCAAAAGTAATTGTTGTTCTCCTGTTAAGGATTCATAAATATCTTGCATTTATACTTTCTCAGCGAATTATAGCCGTTTGGATGCATTTAATGTAAAAATAGTCGTTAAACCAACTCTTAATTTCATGTCTAATATGTTTCTCTTTCCTCATTCACAGACGTGATTATATGTATCACGGTCGTGAATGTTTTTCCAAGTAGTGGCTCAAGTGGTGACTCTGGCCGTGAAGCTCTTTGGAAGAATTTAAAGTGTTTAATCACGGATGTGAATATTCTTCCAAGCCGTAGTCCAAGTGGTGACTCTGGCCGTGAAGCTCTCTGGAAGAATTTGACATGTTATCTCACAGGCATGACTATATTTTATAGGCATGACTAATTTGATTATTCACGATTGGTATGATCCTTCATGGTCGTGAACTTTAAATGTTGGAGAGTTAGTGCTAAGCTATATCACGGGCGTGACATAATTAGTCACAGGCGTGAACATGTTATTTCTTCTTATTTTGACCTTCAAAGGTTGTCTTTCATTGTTGCATCATATTTTATTCAAGATATACCCTGTTCAACAAACTTAGAACACAAGCATTGTTAAATACATTATTACTATTTTTTTTGTTAGCATTAAAATGATGGAAATACCCCTCAAGGTTCAATAGGATATGTTCCCGGACCAGCTTTATCGAATAGCTGGTTCATTCTAGCTCATGCTGACAATCCACAATATTTTGGTGTGCTCTATTGCTCAGTCCAGTACTGCTAGATATCTTCCTGAATATGCGAAGAATGACCTTTCTTTCTCCACTTGTTCATCATGTCTAAACAGCGCCTCCCGACTAGCGACTCCCAAGTAGCTTTTACACTGTCATTTTGGTCAACATACCACTCAAAGTACTTCTACATAAAATAAAAAAAAAAGTGAATTATATATTAGAATCCATACATCAACAAAGTTCATACATTATAGTACATGTCATACACATTGAGTTCTAATTCTCATTATGCCTTAATTCCTAATTAAGTTCAACCTAACATGAAAATATACATTAATTCATATACCAGCCATACAGTATTTGAATTTCTTATCCACATAAACCTTAATTCTTTCCTTTAGTGACATAACCATGTAATAACAATTTCATCAATTTTATTCAATAAAACATCACATAAATTGCAAACGACTCAACATATATAACAAGTATTCACATATATTCTTTTATGTGTTAAAAAATTATTTTTCTTGATAAACAAATATTTGCTCGCATTTACCTAAAACTCTCTAAAGTAGAAGCTTTTAGTATCTTGGGACATGCCCCTCCATGTGGATCCCCCTTTATCCACTCGTTGTTTCAAAATCTGAGATATTTGGGCAGCCATTAGATGGCTTTTTACAAACCTATGCATACATAGTTAATTTTATTAATATTAGCATGTAAGATTATCAATATTGGTTGTAACATAGTGGATATTTGGACTTGTATGCACATTGCATTAATCTCAATTATAGAATACAAAGTTCAACTATATATGCAATGACAATCTCAATAATAAAAGAGTTCTAAGTATCTAGAGAATAAAAGAGAAAACAAATATTATACTCATTTCCCATTTTCAAGTCTGTTTTCAAGTCTAAACCTCTTATGACTTGAAAATGGTGTCTGATATTTGTTTTCTTTTTTATTCTTTGAAGTGGAAGGTGTCAATGACTTTTTAGTTTGAGTCTGAGTTGAATGAGACCTTGGTTGATTCTATGTAGAGGAATCTCTAGGCTGAGTCTTAGTGGTGAGATCTCTAGGCTATATCAAAATCGATGCATCTCTAAGTTGAATCTGAGGTTCTGATGTTTGGGTAGTCAATCCTCTTCCCCTACTAATTCCTCAACCTAAATGTACATCTCTTTGTCTTCGACCTTTCATCCTGTAAAAAAAAAAAAGAAATATTGTTAATCGCCCTCCATTATGTAAATATACATGATATAAAGTCATTAATATAAAAAACCTCTATTCATTATCATTCTCATCTTCATCCTCAAGTTCTGGTTCATCATCTTCTTTAGTATCAAATTGTGATTCAAAATCTTGTTCTTCATCTGATTCCTCCTCTAAATCATTGATTTTTAAGAAATCACCATTCGGGTTAATTAAGGATATAACTGGATCTTGTATTCTATCCTTAATAGCATGTATTTCAATTTCATCCTTTTGGAATAATGGTGATTCATGTGTAACATTTCAAAAGCTTTCAGGAATTTCCACAATAATTTGTGGTTTGATCTTGATCACAACCCATCAATATAGCTTATTCTGTCACAAATTATGATATGTGGAGTAATACACCTGACATGCTTGGTTGGCCAAAATAAATAGTTCATATCTAAGAAATCTTCTATGGTTCATTTCAACAATCTTATATTCATCATGAATTTTAATCCCCACATTTGATGTTGAATCAAACCATTCACACTTGAACAAAACTATTCTCTTGATTGGCCAATTAGGATATTCAACCTCCATTACCTCAATGAACTTTCCATAGTAATCATTCTCATATGCAGTATAGTTCGAGCATTTAATGCACACTCTCCAATTCATAATTTTTTTTGACATAACTTAGGCATTCAATTTGGAACTTATATGTATTGACAATATATCTAGTTTATGTTTTGACATAAATCCTCCCATAATATTTTCAACTCTAAAACTAGCGATTGTAGTAATATATCTAATTGTCTTTTAGGTTTTGAGTGTCGAGAATCAATACAATTAAAAATATTGAAGAATCCTTCATACCAGAGCTAGGGGGCAAATTATATACGATAACAATGACTGGCCAATACGAATATTGTTGCTCTGATTGACCAAAATGTTAAAATCTATCAGCCGAGACTGACATTTATAATTTCATGTGCAAATTTAGGATGAATATCATTAAAGTATTTTCAGACAAAAAAATCTTATGGATGATGCATGACACCATCTTCAACCTCATGTTTTGCATGCCACGACATTTCTCCAACTGTGGCTTTCGATGGATACATTCTAAGTGCGGTGTTAAAAGAAAATAATGTATCTCTTTTTTGGGGGATAAATTTTCTTCTCTAATCATCACCATTATGTTCTTAGTTTTTTCTGTACCATGGATGTTCATATATCTTACATCAACTCAATTTTGAGTCTTCTCCCCAGAATATCATGCGACTGTTTTTACAACAGTGAATCTTCTCAACTGGTAGACCAAGCCCGCACAACAACCATTTGGTTAAGTATAAATTCTCAACAACAACATTTTCAGGTGGCAAAGCTTCTTTTAATAATATTTCTATTGCACCAAAAGCCTTTTCTAGCTGGTGATGTTTTGCCTTAAAATTCAATAGTTAAGTAGCATAAGAAACTTGCAAATGATTCTCACACCCGAACCATAGTTCTGTATTAGCAGCATTGAACATATCATGAAATTTTTGGGCTTGTAGATTTGGTTTTTTCTCATATGGAGACAAATTGAATGATAGATCTGTTGTATCCATCACCATTTTATGATATACAATTTTATAATTGGATACATCGTCTTGGTCAACCCAATGACAATGGCTTGGCTCACCAATTCTGTTGGTTTCACCATATCTTGTCCACACATATTAATCATACACAAAGCCATTTCTGAGTATATGATATTTGACTATGTTAGTATCCCTAAATGTTGTATTTCAACACTTCTTTAGTGGGCACAAATACTTAATCTTTTTACCATCCATCAAATCTAGTTGATTACATGCATATTACATAAACTCATCCAGACCTCTAAGGAAATCCAGGTTCAAAAACCGTCTTTAAGCCCAACATACATCCATTCACTAGTTTAACTCTTTCTTGGCTACTTGGGTATATAGATAGTCAAATTTGTACTCCAAACTATATGTTCATAGAAAAAATTAAGAAGACTTCGTATTTATTCTTCTTTCTGACATCATAACCTAATTAACAGTGAATAAAAAGTATTTTAAACACATATGCATGCCATTTATTAGCATATTCAATATTATTGGTTCGATCTATAAGTAAAATCATAGGCTAGGTATAGGCGACAATTATACCTAAAGATATCACAAATTACGGTTTATCTCTATTTTAAATTGATTAATTATAAATTAAAAAAAAAAAAGAGATAGAGCAATGAACTTTCATAATAGATTATTCTTGTATGATTTCTAATTCAATACCAAAATAACACCTTAATGGTTTGCTTAGGTCAAGTAGCATTCAAGCACTCTACTAGCACAAGTAGATTAATGGAAGGCAAGTTCAACAATCAAACAACTCCAAGAATGTTCAGTGTGGTTGTGAGGATAATGTAAGTGTCTCAAATGAGTAGTTAGATATCTTTAGATCCACTAATTCAGCTCATCAAATCAGCAAGACCAATTCCACTAATCTAAGAAAAGTTACCAATAGAGACTGTTTAATTACATAAGAAGCAGCAACAACAGAGCAGAAACAGAAGCAGCAACCCACAAATTTCAGCTCATCAAAACACATCAATTGGGCCAAAAACTGCATGCAAAGAAAAAAACTTATCAGTTTAATTTTATCAATATACCTATTAGGTTATGTTAACGATAAACTTATCAGTTTAATTCTATTCCATTTAATTTCTTCCAGCTTGTATTTTCATCTAATATATACATACAAGAATGTAGCATTTTACCGATGCAAAAATGTCAAATTAAGCTTTATCTTAACTAAAAATTAATTCTATTAATTGATTGGATAAACAGAAAACACAAGAAAGAGAGAGAACCAATCGTAAATGGTCGGACTTGTTGGCTCAGCAGTTGATTTCCTCCTCGCCAATCTCTTGAATTCACCGCGTGTTGTTACAGCTGCTTTAAATAATAAAATCAACTAATTAAGAAAGCACTAATTTACTGTTTAGTTGCTGGGAAAACCAAAGGAAAATAAACTTTAAACATATCTTATGCATCATATATAAACACACACCAATCATCCAACTTTTGTCTCAACAAATTAAGTAATAGAAAAATAAAAGAAAAATTAAGAAGAAATGAAAATAAAAAAGAAGAAATCAAACTTACGTAACAAAGGAGTAGAAGGAGTAGAGGGAGAGGCAGAAGAAAGAAAAGCAGGATCGACAGAAAGGTTCGCAGTCCTAATAATTGTAATGCTTTGAGAAATGGTCATTTTTAGAATTTCACTTTGAAAAACAACAACGGGGTTTTGGATTGAGAGTTTTAGAAGTGGAAGGAGAGGGGCAATGGCAATGCTGTGTGGAATGACTCTGTGGAAGGCAAAGATGGTGTGGTTGGCTCTCAGTGGATGGGTTTCTTCTTGTTTGACTGTTGTTGAAATTGCTTCTTCTCTTAGAACTGGAGATATTGTCCCTTTCCATGTTGGCTGATTCAATTCGGTTAGTCTTTTCATATTATTTCTTTTTTATTATGGGAAAATAATACTAAACTAATGGTTTGATCAGGGTTTTATCTTTTTTGTTTTTTTTGTCTTTTCTTTTTTATCTTTTCTTTTCTTACGATCTGTCTGGCCTCAGATTATGAATTAGAACATACGTATATTCTAATTCTTGTAAAATTCTTGTGTTAGTGCATCGTCATGAGAATTTCAGTGTTTAGATGCCATAATCACATGTTGATTATGTTAATCCTATATGACTTGATATTTGTTAGCGGTGTATATTTAATTCTTTGACTTGAAGATTCTGAGGTTCTAGAGCGATCAAGGCATGTAGGAAGCTTCTCCATTGAATTGATTGTTGCTAATTCTCCAAAGGTTTTATAGGAATCATTTCATATGTTAAATACTTTCTAGCTTTGTCAATTGACTTGGAAAGTTCAAGAATTTTTGTTGAGGGATACAGTTGACATGACAATGTTTTTCCTCATGGTGGAAAAAGAAAATTATATGAAGAGAGGAAAAGGCAAAAGGATTGTGGAAAGGAGGATAAGAAAGAAATCCTATTACAAGAAAATATGACTCTAAAGAAAAGCTTAAGTTATAAATTAAAATTCTTTTCCCTTCTTGTTAGGCAGTATCTAACTTCTTCCCTTTGAAACAATTAGCAGAACATTGCATAGAAGCAAAATCAAAACCTTGTATCATGTACCTTAAGAAAAACATTTACAAAGGACCATGATTCTGCTGATAAAATATGCTTGTTGAAAATTTTTTAGCACTATTTCTAATAAACACATCATACCAAATAAATTATATATGTTATTGTTTAATCTTCTGAAGCCCCTAAATTTTATAAACGAAACAATCTCCCAAAGTATGTGGGAAACCTATGGCTCATAAACTGTAGCAAAAACTTGTTTTGTATATCTTATGTCATAGTCGGATAAACCAGTGCAATAACTAATGAACAAAAGTTCCAAACTTCATAAACATAAAAGCCACATGTCTGGGGATAAAGCTTCATGTGGCCATTGAATCTTTGAGGGAACTTCAACCTTCCATATTAAAATTAAACGAGTAAAAATTACTACAGTTAGTAATGGAAAGAAGGGAATGCTAAGAAGAATATACATGAGAATGTCCTTGAACTAGAAAAGGTCTATGGACTTAATTATGATTAATAGAATTGAAAATATTAAGTAATAGACTAAGCTAAGACATTTTTTGATCATTGAAGTTTCTTAAAAAAAGGAGATTTCGAGCACTGATTTTCCAAGAAATAAAAACTAGTTATGGTTTCATAAAAAAAAAATAGAAGTGTTATATAGGTAAGGAAAGGATATAGAAAGAGCAATATTTTCAACAAATACATCATTAACTAGCTAGAACAAACATAAAACAAACAGAAGCAGCAACCCAGAAAAACTAGCTAGAACAGAAATAAAACAACGACATTAACTTTTTAATTACATAAAAAAGAAAAGGACCTTTGTTCGATGAGTGTGTGAGAAAGCACAGAGATAAAGTGAGAGGCGAGATGGACGGTGGAGGAGCACCGGGATTGCTTCAGTGGGTTTAGGTACATTTAGTTAGGGATTTCAGAATTGGGGATTCTAGGATTTTAATTGATAACTTAGGCGACGCCTCTCATGCGTCGCTACAACATCACAAAAATAGAGTAAAATCGAACATTTCGAGTCTCCGATGCAAATTCTGGATGATTAACATTAAAATATTATCATGCAGGGGAATCAGAAGGGTGGCACATAACCCCATCTTCAATTTCATGCTCAACATGCCACCTCATTTTCGTTGTTGTTGCATTTGATGCAAACAATTTTTGTAATCTTGGAGTGGGTGAAAAGTAGTACATTGTTTTCCAGGAGTCACTGTTTTGCTACCTTGGTGTTGCCTTTTGTATCGAGGATGACCTTAAAACTTACAACTAGTCAACATATTGTCTTCACCCCAGTATATCATGCACCCATTTTTACAACAATGAATTTTTTCAACCGGAAGACCCATTTCTTGCAAAGCAAAGGCATTCGTGTGATAGTCTTATTTATTCCTATTATGTGATTATGTGCGGCTATCACGAAATATCCAAGACTTGGCAATATAAAGACTTTCGCCAAGCAAGCCATGTCATTCATCAGAGAAGTAGATCGAGTCATTACAAAGTCAGTCCCAAGGAGAATCAAATTCGTCAATGGATAATTGCAACTCTAGAAAAAGGAATCCAGTCATACATAAAATCATATGTTATGATATGAATATATCACACCAATTCGTTATATATGGATGATGAGATTCTATTGATACAGAGCCAATTCCAAAGATTTTGCAACTCAATCGGGGATGAGGAGCTCTCGGTACTCGACTGTTAAGCAAGGTCTGTTACGGAAGACCCTTTGCCTATAAGTAAGACTACTACCCCAAAAATTTTGGGAAATAGAAAGTTCATAATCCCAGGACGTGTAGCATACTACTTCGAGAGGGATAGGGTTACCCACACCAACTTTGTCCTATAGAAGTTTTCAGGCACTAGACTTCCTTCAGGAGTAATCTCTTTCATTAATCGAACTGTGTCATTAAAATTATGCTCAGATATATGGTTTTTGACTTCATGTGCATCAATTGAGCAACAAATGATAACTGTGAATGACTTATACATCCAAGGTACAAGTCCTCATCTACAGCCCTAAGCATATCATAAAACTTTTGGGCCCCCGGATTCAATGTTTCTTCCATGTAAGCTGGATTGAATGCATGACCAACAACATTCATAACCACGAAATGGTATCGACTAGATGATTCTGCATAATCAAATGCAGTAGAACCTTCATCCATGTAATTGACATTGTCATTCAAGTTCACTCTAACTGGTTGTTCCCTATGCAAATTCCAATTATAATAATCTGGTACAAAACTGTTTCTATACAAATGCAACTTAATTATATCCACTTCATGAAGCATGTGATTCTAGCACTTGCGATTGTTACATGGACACCTTATCCTTTCATTGTTCATCATTTTTGGATGACTGGATGCAAATTTTATGAATTGTCTCATACCCGTCATGAACTCCAGGTTCAAAAGTCCATCTTTCAATCGTTTATACATCCACTGATGATCCGGTCTTATTGTTTATATATAATTCTAAGTGAAACAATATATATATATATATATATATATATATATATATATATATATATATATATATATATTAGTGTTTAAAACTGCAATTTCCTAAATATGATATCATTTTTACATATCTCACAACTAAAAGAATTAAGAGAGAAAACAATCCACAACCATAAAAATATTATGCAACTTGTCTATGTTATAATCTTAATAACTGAGTGACTAAAAAAATAATGAAATTATGCAATTTGTGTATATTATAAATAGAAAAAGAGAAAATCTAAAGTAAACCAGACAAATATTATTTTTAACATTGTAAAATTATTAAAAATTCTTAATTTTATTTTTTAAACTATTAAATAATTAGCACTAGACTTATGAGAACATTTTACAATTTATTATTTTATAGTGTTATAATAGACTTAGAGTTAGATTTAAGCCAAAAAAACCTATCGAGCTCCCCATTAAATAAAAAAAATAAATTAGAGAAAAGGGTGGTAATCAAATACCAGTTAAAACTATTTTTCATAACAATTAATTCAATTTGTTGATTCCCTCTCTCCATAGAATAGTTATTATTTTTCGTAAATAAAATGTTCCCATATATATGCTATCTTGTTAATTCCCTCTCTCCATAATCCCATTACATTATTATTATTATTATTATTATTATTATTATTATTATTATTATTATTATTATTATTATTATTATTATTATTATTATTATTGTTATAATTATTATGGACATATATATCACAATTATTCAAATAAACAACAGTTGATATATATATATATATATATATATATATATATATATATATATATATATATATATATATATATTGTGGGATTATCAACTGAACCAGTCGTATATATATTATGGGATTACTGTGCTGGTCATAATATGCAGATTAAATTCATGCAAATTAATAAAAAAGAAAAAAAGATGCAGCCAATATGAACTTGCAATTTTATGGTGAATTGTGTAAAAATAAAGACAATGAATGTGATAAAAAGTTTTTAAGACAGAATGTACTAAAATGACAGTAAATTAAAAGTTGCATGTTAATTTAATCCAATAGTAATTAAGTTTAGCATTACTATTGGTGGGACTGCAATATGAATGCTTGCCCCTTAGCACTTAAACACTAAAATTAGACCACCTAAAGAAGCATCAAATTTTAACATAAGTTCCCATAAGATATAGATGAGCATATTGGTTCAGCGAATGAACCATTTAATAAATAATGAAACCAAGACTAATCAACAGTTTTTCTTATTTTTTAGTATTTTGGTTCTAATTGCAACTTTTAGTTTTCTGTAACAAATGTTTTAAAATTGACATGCAAAAGCAAAAGAAGAAAAAATGCTACTAGTCATTGCAAAAAAATGTTTATGATCTAAGCTTGTATAAATGACAACGATTTTGATAATGTACAAGCAACATAACAGATCAATTTCATAAAGGACTTCAGGGAAATTTCAAACTAACAAAAGTATTCATATTAGGACAATTTGGTTTAGGACCCACCAACACCAAATTTCAGTGAAATTAATAGGTTATAAACCATGTTCATCAAGAATAGCAAACCATATAAAGAGATACGATCACCAAAACTCACATTAAGAATAGAACAAAAAAAAGGAACACCACAAGGGAAAAAAAGAAGTAATGGACCAGCATACCCGCGGGAGAAGACTGACAGCAAACCAACAGCAGAGAAGCACCAGACCGTGCGATTGGAGTGAGGAGACAACGAACGACAAAGACAACGTGTAGAGGAAGGAGATGACCAGCAACAGTGGGAGAAGACAGCGAACAAACCAGTAGCAAACCAGTAGCAGTGGAGCAACAGACCACACGATCGGAGCGAGGAGACAGCGAACAAGAAGGAAGAGAGAGGGTGAGGGTGAGGGTGCGACAAGGAAGAGAGAGAAAGAGAGAGAGAAAGAGAGAGGGAAAGGGATAGGGTGTTGTGCATAGGTCCATAAAAATATCTAAGGTAGACATATTCAAACAATTGAAAATGACATCGTTTTCATAAAATAAAAAAACGCATGTTGCTGCAGCTTTAGTGACGACATTTTTTCCATCGCAAAAATGTAACTAAAACAAAAAACATTTAGCGACGAAATATATTTCTGTCGCTAAATGTTTTTCCATTAATTCATGCAACCATAGCGACGGAATGTATCGTCGCTAAAAATAGCGACGGATTTTCAGTCGCTAACTTTTATTTTTTTCAAATTTAATTAGCTACGGACATTATCGTCGCTAATTTTTATAATAGCGACATATTTAACTTTCTTTCGCAATTCTCTTTATTTTGTCGCAAATAATAGCATCATGTCTTACCGCAATAATTAGCTACAGATTTTAGCGACGGTGACTATCTGAAGCAAATTTCCATTGCTAAGTCTGCTGCTACAATTTTAATTTTTTTTATCATTTTTACTCGCTAATTTATCACTGTTCCGTAACTATTTGCTTCAAATAATATTCCGTCGCGAATTTCCATCGTTATTTTCTTGTAGTGTCGAACTCTAAGCAGGGAATCCATCCTTTGCGAAGAAGGTAATCTACTTCTTTAGCCAATGACTCGGGTGATATAGGTGGAAGGTATGACAGAGTCTCGAACTTCTTCTTTCCAATTGGAGGCCATACCTGAAGTAGTCATTACTCGTATCAGATCTATTGATAACATATTGTGAATTTTGTATTTTTTTTAATAAAAAATGAATTTTCTAACTCGATTTTTGAAAAAATAATTAAAAAACAAGTGGGCTTGAATCTTGCAGAATTCAAAAGTTATTGAAGAAAAATGACTCACACCAAGTCCATAAACAAATTTATGGCAAGTGCAGTAATAATTAATACGTTATATATTTAATTAGTTTAATTAGTATGTCTCAAAAAATTAGGCCATATTTTCTTTTTTATTCATCCCAAAAAAATAGCTCACTTTTCTTTTGAAAAATATAATTATTTATTAATTGTCTATCATGTCCCTATTTGATATGCTTTATGTTATCAACAAATATAATTTTATCTTTTTTTTGCATTTCAAGAATATTTCTAATTAATTAATTTAGTAATTTATTAGATATATATAATACTAACCATGCACATTAATTTTAATTTTATTAATTTGTGCGAAAATACAAAGCCACAAAATTTTTAATGAAAAAAAGTATTATTTTGCACACATTACATATTGTAATTGCATTGATATGTGAAGTCGTTCATAATAGGAATTTAGGCAACAAAAATATGTAACATACTTCAAAACTAAAAGGATGACGTTCCATTATGTAACTGCATGCATTGCACTCTACCCCCATTGCTTGCAATGGAAGTCATATCAGCGCTGGCGTTTCTGGTGACCGGAAAATCCAAAGCCGACTTGAGGCCAGTGAATGGTGCAGCCATGTTGGCATGTGCCGGGGTAGTCCGGCTGACGGTGGAAGCTGCCGACGAGATCTTAGAGAAAACCGTTTCTTTCTTTTTTGTTTAATTATGAGTACTCTTTTTTAGAGATATAGTGTAGCATCCTCTGAGGCCTTGTTGTTCTAGTTGTGCAACCTATGCATAATGATAATGGTAAAAGTAAGGATGGTACAAGTCTTCCAACAAAAATGAAGGATAGTTTAATCCTACGGTTACAAGCTGTTGAAATTGATGTTAAAGAATAGTGGACCGTTGGATAGATTAGGCAATGACATTACACTCTAATGTTTCGCATGAAGGTTATCGCCAGTTTGTCCCCAAAAAAAAAAAAAAAGAAAGGTTAATCGTCAGTGACCACAATGGTTGTGCCACGTGGAATCTTATCTTCATCTTAGGCAGTGAATAAGTGACGGTGGTTCGCTAGTTACCCTATGTTTGGGAATTTCTTTAAGAGGAAAGAAAATAAAGACGACAATAAATTTTATTTTTTTTATTTTAATTTTTCATGTTTGGATTCAACGAAATTTTAAAAAAAAAAAAGAAAAAAAATTATTTTCTCTTATGTACAAATTTACTATTTTAGCCTTTATAGTTTATAAAATAAAAAATACTGATATTAGTACAATATTGTAATTGCACAGTATATAATATTTTTTTTCTTCCTCATCCTATATTTTCCTCTCATTTTGGAAAGAAAATAAAGGAAGAGAAATAAAGCTTATTTTTCATTCCCCATTTATTTTCTTTCTATTTCTAAACAATATAAAGTTATTTTTCTACAGTATTTTCATCTTTTATTTTCATTCTTCTTTATTTTCCACCAATCCAAACATAGAGTTTGTCTATGGTTTTTACTGTTGTCTTTTCTATCACTGTCTAATTTTGTCAATTCATCAACATTAAAGCTTATTACTAGGATATCTCGTATGAACGGGTTACAAAATCCAAGTATTGTTTTTATAATAATTGAGTAATTTAATTAATTTTGGGAATAAATTTGATTCGAGATCTATTTTAACATAATTTTAAAAAAAATTGCTGTTATTATGTTAGATTATTTAATGAATTAACTTTTGAATTGAGGTAGGTATAAAGCCCCTTTTTCATCCATTACTAAGACTTTAATTGAAGTTTTTTTTTTCAATTTATTAATGCTTGTGATTTCAATATTATATACGTTAAATGTTTCTAAAATTATAAATAAATTTTATTCCAGATCTATTTTTAATTCTAGATAATGTTGATGATTTATAGCTAACGGAATGAGATTGGTGGAAGTGAATAAAATACTCTCCCTTAAGGGGGAGCGTGCCTCTTTTCTCTCTCTTTTAGTAGAGCTTTCTTTGGGGAAAAAGTTTCATTTCTCTCTATACCAATTTGGTAAAGCTAGATAAGATTGTTAGATCATTCTGACACGTCACATGGCAGGTCATTTACACATGTCAGTTCATATACCCTTATCACAAAATAACCCTTTTTGCAGAAAGCCCTAAATTGATTTCTCTGTTATTCTCGCTCAAACTCTGTCTCTTAACCGTCCTAAAACCCAATTCCCCGACCGCAAAAGCAATCAAATATGATGGAATCAGCTGCTTCATAACAAACTCCTCCACCCCTCTCCATTCGGTACACCACAATGACCGGAGGTCAAACCCAACATCTCCGATCACCGCCTTATTCACGTTGGCAGCAAGGGGCATTAGGTGGTCAGAATGTCTAGTTGACATCTCGACCGACAATGAAGTGCATCCTCAAATCTTAGATTTGTAAAAATTAATGTTTTCATAATTTTACTTGATTTTTTTCTCTAAATATGGTATAATTTTTAATTGATATTTATTTATATTTTTCTTAATATCTTGGTGATTGACATGCGTAACAGAATGGCTATTCCGCTTTATAAACCACAAATTTTTCAAATTATATACATATAACTAAAAAATAATTACTGATGGATTTGTGAGAGAATTTTCTGTAACTATATTTTTTTATGATATTAAAGGCTTAATTGGTATGAAAATGAAAATACAAGAGTTTAAAATAAGTCAAGGAGGATTGCCCAATCCATCAAAAAGAGCACTCAAATTTTATAACTAGCCGATTTGAAATATCTTACTATTAGTATATATATATATATATATATATATATATATTAGTCTTCTTGTTAATTAATATTTTTTTCTTTTTCTTATCACAAAGTTTGAAACAGATTATTAATTAATTTGCAAAATACATATAAAAATGGCATGTACTATCCCTTTTCTTTTTTTTAAAAAAAAAAAACGCTTATACATGCATTTTTATTTTTGGACATTTTATGAATGGTGACACAAAATAGCATTACAATCCCTTTTTTTTTTTTTTGTAAATAAACGCTTATACATGCATTTTTATTTTTGGACATTTTAGGAATGGTGACACAAAATAACATTATAATTTAATGTTAACAACGCATTTCAAAAAAGCATCCCAAGGCCACACTTTTCTTGCATTGGTAATTTATTTCATGATGCTCTTTAGTGTCCCTAAATAAATTTTGTAGCATTACTAAATGCATACGCATATATTTTTGTAGTGTTTTTTTCCAGTTTTTATTAATTCATTATTTAATAATTAATATATAGTTAAATGTTACTTATAACAAATATATTTACAAATTTAAACTACTAATATGGAATTGATTAATCTCATACCATTGATAGCTACAAATTAATTAAGTATATAATTACCTAGTTAAAAAAATTATAGTAAGAGGGTATTTAATTTAGTTTTTTATTTTTATTTTTATAGAACAGTTGATAATTGTTTGAACAAAAGAGTTGATGTGCCAGTTATGTGCTTCTTTGTCATTATCAAGTAGCCATTATGCTTACAGACTTATCTTCCCATTATGCTTAGACTATTAAAAACCTTTTTATGTCTTGTGAATTATAATCGCTTGTGCATACCCTGTTGAAGATATACTAAACCTATGAATTATAATCACTTGTTGAATTTCCATCAAGTTCATTTTTTTTATTATGGGTGGTGCATTACTGATGTCCTTTTCTTTTAGTCTATAATGTAAATGATTGAAAACCATTAAATACTAACTTGGTCTTTGTAATTTTTAGGTCTTTGATTCATCAGTAGCTTGATCTTGTTAATGATGCTAGCACATTGATAATAACTTCATTATTGAGTAGATTGATCTTGTCTCAACATAAAGAAGGTAGAATATTAAGTGCTTTATACTTGGGATAGAAACAGTTCATGCAAATATTCCTTGCTTTGATCCAGAACTCCACAATACATAGCTATCTAAATTTATTAACGAACTCGCTGCTTAATTAAAATTTGTTGGCCATGTTCAATGTATGGATAGTTACACAGAAATCCTGTTGGGATTGTTCACAATATATATCTCTTGAGGAAGGAGGTGATATCTAATTCCAAGATTCTCAAATATCTTATTGAGTTCAAACACTAGCTTTGATCTTGCACTTTTTTCACCATAGTTTTGATGGTTCATTGTATGCTATACACATAGAGTCAGCTTCATCTTGTTCGTATTCTCTATCTTCTTCACTGCCAATGTGTGCTTTGGACTCCAATGCTTTGGCTTGCTCTCTATGTATCTGCATTTTTTTTTTTACATCATGTTTGTTAGTAGCAATAAGCATATTGCTCTCTATGCTTTGGCTTGTTTGTTTCTTTTTTTTTTTTTCCAGGTCTTTTATCTACTGGTTTATATATTAATTATTAGTTCATTTATTAGTGTTTGGTTTTGCAGGGCAGCTGCCATAGTAAAAAATCATGGTTTATGTATTGGCCTTGTGGCATGGAAAAGAGAGTCTATTTTTTCATCTGTCTAGTATCACTGATTTGCACTTGTAGTTTAATTTTTCACAGGAGTTGTGTTTGTGACTTGTACTTTGAGCTATTGTAATTTGATCTTACATTGTACTTGTTATTTGTGTATTGATTTGTTTTTTGAATGTTTGAGCAAAATTTTCATTTCTCTTGCTTTATTGTATTAATTTACTTTCTAAATTTATTTAAATGAAATTTGATCAACGGGCTTGAACTTGAGCTCATTTATATGATTATCAAGTTCGATATTGAATCTCATTAAACATACTTAATGAGTATTTAACGAATTGAGCTCAAATCACTCGTGAATCTACTAATTTTAATATGAGTTGATCTCGAGCTTAGATACTAAAGCACAAATTGAACTCGAGTTTAACCAACAAACTAACGATCCGAGTTTGACCTATTGACTGTTCAGCTCAACTCGGCTAGTTCACAACCTTACCGAGTAGGAGTACTCAATTAAGAATTAGTTAAATCCAATTTGGATTGTGAAATGCAATTAAATCATAATCACTTCAAACTAATTTTTTTCTTTCATCTATCACTTTAGACTGATTGAGTTTATATGGTTTTTTTCTTTAATGATAATTTAGATTCAGCTATCCCATATAGAATCTAAGTTAGATTTTATTATTCAAATAACTTTAAAAGAGACCTATCATATATATATATATATATATATATATATATATATATATATATATATATATATATATATATATATATATATATTTCATTTGGTAATAAAAATTATTTTATATCATTATTAATTTAATATTGCATACAAATCCAAGATTAAGTTAATTAAATGTTACATAATTGGTATTCTCACTTGTAATCATTAGAGAAGGTCTCGAACTTGAGTATCGTCATTGTCATCTACCAATATTTATGAGAGTTTGATACTTTTATAGTGAATGCAATGGGATGACTATTCTAATTGTGTAGCTCATGGTCCACTAGACTTCATATTGAACCAAAAATAATCTAAGATTGATGTCAAAAAAATGGATAATTTTGGCTGAATAATATATTTCATCACCAAAATAATAAGTTTTGGTGACGAAGAGGTGATTTCATTATTAAACATATTAACTTTTAATGACGAATATAGTATAAAATGACAAAATTTTCAAATCAATAGTGACATTTTGTGTCACAAAATGTATCAAATTATAGTGATGATGATGCTTATCGTCATCATAGGTAGAACATTTCGTGACAATATCATAATTTGCAAAATATACATTTTACCATACACATTCGGTGATGATTCTGTGACGATTAAATTTCGTCACCAAAATTTTTTTGCAACGAAAGTTGAATTTTATATGATGATTTTTAGTGTCATTTTTGTAAAATTTCATGTAGTGAGTCATTTATGTAGTCATTATCTAAGGCTCATCATTGGTCAATGAGTATTTTTTTCATTATTTCTCTTTAAATTTATACTCTCCAATATACCTGATCATGAGCTGAATTCAAGTGATTTTGTACTATCCTCAAGTGGATTGTAAATCACCAATCAATTAAATTGGGTGGGAAGAGTGGCCATTGGAGTTATGAAGAGCAATGGATGTGAGTTGGAATTGGGTGGTAGAATATGAATGCACAGAGTAAAGAGGATTTTTTGGTTGGTGATATTTGGAATTGAGACCTATAGCTACCAATTGCATATAATTAGT
This sequence comes from Triadica sebifera, assembly GCA_023653625.1. Taxonomy (NCBI): domain Eukaryota; kingdom Viridiplantae; phylum Streptophyta; class Magnoliopsida; order Malpighiales; family Euphorbiaceae; genus Triadica; species Triadica sebifera. The sequence goes on from CM042905.1 coordinate 9,830,062, forward strand.
AGTTCTGTATATAAGAGAAATATAATAGAGAGGTACTTCTCTTTTCTTTCTCTTTTTTTTTTTTTTTTTTTTGCATTGCAAGATTAATTAAGAAAGCGAAAATTGTATAAAAAGCGAAATTTAGAGTTTTATGCTAATATCTTACTCTTGAATTCTTTCAGCAAATTAAATAGTTATATATTAGACATTTTATTAATGAAAATGAGCTTGGATTGTGTTTGGATTTTCACAGCTCTGACTTGAACTTAGCTCACAAGTAATTGGCTCTAAACAATAATACATGTAAGAAATGTTAGAAATAGAGATAGAAACCGAGGTCAGGTATCGGCATCTGTATTTTTTAAGTTAGCTTTCGTGGTGAAAAAATTGACAATATTCGTGACAAGTTTTAAAATATTTCCGGTAAATTTGCATCTGTGACTCTGAACTTTGATGCTTATAATATTATGACATTTAAATTTCGATCCTAAACTTAATATAAATATAATGTTATCATCTCATTAGCATATTACAGGTAAAATTATTATCTGAATATTATATAATAAATTTTTCTCTCATGTATTGACATGTCAATATCTTTTTAAAAAATTCTCTCCTCCTTATTTTCTTTTTCCACTCATTAAGAAAAATCAAGTTATAAACTTCAAAATAGTTACCAAAAAAATAGTATTAAGAAAAATCACAAAAATAAAAAAAAAATAAAATAAGGAAAATATTTTTGTAAATTAGCTTCATTAATAATATATATTTCTTGAGTTATTTAAAATAAAAAAAAATCTAATTTTTAAATATTTTTCAACTCTCTAATTTGATATAGAATGTGAAAATATTTTTATGTATTAAGAGAAAATTATAAATTTATTTACTTTTCATTGTTGATTAATTGACTAAATTCAAGAGAGAAAATAGGGAGGAGTGAGAAAGGAAAAAAATATCATATCAAATTCAAGTAATAATGTTGTCTGTAACCTGTTAATGAAAAATTAATATTATATTTATACTAATTTCATGTATTTTTTCATTATAAATTAAAATTAAATAGCTAAAATATTACAAACATCAAAATTTAGGAGCCATAAGTGCAGTTTACTTAAAATAATTCAATGAAAAACAATGAAGGAAATGCTCTCAGTTCTCATTAATGCACAATCTCTATATTTTACGTCATAAAAGAAGTTATTTATACTAATCCATGGCCATATGAAATTTGAACAAAATAAAACCCATACTTATTCATAATATAATTTGGCCCAACATCACTATACACGAGATAGAAACCCTATCTGAAAATATAATTCAATTCATAAATTCTTAGGATTATTATATTATGAACTTACATCCATATATGTTATATTATAGACCTTTTACCTTGATAAAAATGTGCATTTTTTCAGAATTGGATTTTGATAAACTAATAAATATAAAATATATTTATCTGTTATAACTTGCAAGTTCATCATTTTTGAACTTATAAGTTCATCAGTTATAATTTACAGATTTATCATTTTGAACTTATAAATTCAGTTATAACTTACATATTTATCGTTTTAGATTTACAGAAACATCGTTTATAAGTTACAGGTTTATCATTTATAATTTGCAGATTCATCATTTTAAAATGTTAGATTCATTATTTACAAGATACAGATTCATCATTTAGAACTTATAAATTCATCATTTCTAAGCTAGGTTCATCGTTTAAAACTTATAGTTTCACCGTTTAGATTTTACATGTTTATCATTTATATTTTGTAGGTTTATCGTTTTAAATTTATTGATTTATCGTATAGAAACTACAAGTTAATTATTTAAAACTTGCAGGTTCATTATTTATAAATTCATTATGTTTACCAAATACATCGTTTTCAACCTCTAATAACATAATTTTCTTTTTTTATATTACTTATTTTTAGTTCAAATTTTACAAAAAAAATCAAAATTAATGTTTTTTTATCCAAAACAATGATAACAATAATTACAGTATTAAAAAATACTAAAAATTATATCAAATATACAAATTAAAAAATTTTCTCTCTCTAAAAATAAATTTAAAAGATACATAATTTTTTTTCTTTTTATCTTTGTGAACAAGAAGAATAAGAAGAGAAAAATAAGAAGAACAAGAAGAATATGATGAATACCTAATTAAAAAAAGTATTGTACCAATTAATAATACGCGAAACATCATGCATCCTAGTTCATAATATAATTTGCACAATTCATAATAGGTAAACTATTAAAACTAAGGTTGAAATAATGGGACATACACATGGACCTATAAATGATGCATTAAAGACCTAAATAATAACATCTAATAGGTGAAATGAAATGGTAGAGTTCTTCTCTTTTAACTAGTGGTTTCAAGTTCAAATCCTAGAAAGCAACATATCTAACATAGAATTAAACCCATTATACTTGGAATCCTCTTAATTGATTCATGCAAACCTTTATTAATATTTACATTAGACTTCCATTTATATAAGTGAAAAGTACACCCTATACTTTTTTTTTTTTTTTGCATATGTGACTGTTTTACTCCCTTTTTATATTGTGGACTTTTTTACTCTCTCCTTAAATAAAATGACATTTATACACTATTTTTTATTTAATAATAGTTTTAAGTATTTTATTACTCTATTCATTTAAACTTTTTCCCCATTTTTAGTTTTTCTGATGTTTCTTATCCCATTGAAACTGTTATCCTAGGTTTTTAATTTTCTATATCCAATTGAAACCATGCTCCCCATTTTTGACACCCCTTTCTTTGGGTTTCCCTTTTCACTTCTTTATTTTGGTTATTTTTTCCTAACGATAGCTTGCTCTAGATTTATGTTTTCACCACTGTGAACTGTGTTTATGTTGATTGCTTATTGTCACAGGGGAAGAGTTTGATTTGTTTTTATTTATTGTGGAAGACGTTGTCACTCATTTATTTTTTAGGAAGAGATTGTCAAAGTTCCTGCTTGGTCTGCAACAGTACATCTCATGCTTCCATCTTTTCAAACCCTTTATGTATTGCTAAAAGATGTTGTTTTCAGTTTTGATTTAATTATCTTTGTAGTACCTGCAATGGTATGTATCATGCCAACAATTTTGTTTTTATTTGTTGAGGAATGGATTTTGCGAAATTTCAATAAACCATTTAAGATTTTAGAAATTTGATTTGATTTGATTTTGGGTTTTGTACAACTATTGTATTATAACCGTCAGTTTTGGTGCTGTATAATTTTTTATTGGAAAGATGAATATTTAAATCTCGAAGTTCACAACTTTTTACAACTTTTGTGTCAAATTATCAAAATTATGTTAATATATTCCTTATTTCAAATATATTTAATATTCTTTCTCTTTTTCTTTAAATAGATAATTATTAAAATTATTTTAATCTAGTCTATATTTTAAATAGTTTAATTTTTTGGTGCCCGAAATTTTAATAAAAGGTTTAAATTTTTAGGAATTTGATTTTGGATTTTTTTTTTGTTGCAATTTGTTTAGTTATTGTGGGTATAAATTCTAATTTAGCAAAGAAGGTTTTGCAACCCTTGTACTATAGCCATCAGTTTTGGTATTATAAAATTTTTTATTTCAAAGATGAATATGTGAATCCTAAATGTGCCATTTTTACAACTTTTTATAATGCAACAAAACTTTCTCTCTTTTTCTTTAAATAACAAATTATTAAAATTATATTAATCTAGTGTTTATTTCAAATGTATTTAATTTTCTTTCTCTTTTTCTTTAAATAGAAAATTATTAAAATTATATTAATCTAGTTTATATTTTAAATGTATTTACTAGGCTTTACTTTAATAGTTTATTTTCATATGTCAAATGTATATAAAATCAGTGACTATATTCAACTGAAAAAAATGACTTTTTGTTATTTGGAAATTGGATGCTTGTCTTGGCAGTCATTTTATATCATCTTATAAGTTATGTAATGTTTGCGGCATAGTTTTTACTCATAAATTAACATCTTGGTGCAGTAAATGGCTAAGAAGAAAGAAGTTTCAATGCATGTGATAAAAGTAGCCGATAGTCAGTTTTTTGTTGGAGGGGAGCCTTTTTAAAAAAAAAAAAAAAGAATCAAAGAAGAGAGTCAATCCTGATGCATATTCTAAGCAAATTGACAATGTGATAGAAAGGAATGTGAAACGAACCAAAATTACAAGTGTGCAACTAGATAATAAATTGAAAGGGCTGTTTTTTAAGCTGTTTATTGTTTTGTCTTTGTAAATATGTTTAGGTTTCACATGTAACGTGATATATGGATTTACTCCATTGTTACATTTTTGGCTAGTTGGAATTGAAGTTTTATTTACATATAAATAGCATGTACCTTACATAAAATGTACATAATCCTTTTCAGTGTTGATTACATATGCCTTTTAATGCAATTGTTAGTTTTGCTTGGTTGTGGTTTTGTATTTATGATAAACTTTTGGATATTTATGTTATATATAAGTTTTATATTATTTTTCATGTTTCTTTTGGGTAATATAATATGGTTATGTTATACTGGATATTTTATTTGTTATATGACTTTGGGATATCAATTAAATATCTCTGACATATACCTTACTGATACCTTGCATAAACCTTATGATTAATTTAGTTTGTTATATTAAATTGTAATATATACGACATAATTTTCAGATACCTTAAGCCGATTTAATAAGTTGTTTATTGTCATTTATTTTTTGACTTTGATTTATTTTTTGTCTTTCTTTCCATTGTTTTGAGGTATATATTTTATCTGTGTTACATATTTAATTGATTGTTATGTTTCAATTTGTATTTTTCGGATTTATGGATTGAGGCATTGATTATGATATATATGTTACATTTAAGATATATGTTTCATTTTTTATATTTTAAATATGTATAATCTTATTTTTTTTAAAAAAAAAATTCATGTAGTTACGGGATTACAAAATAAAATCTGAATAACATTTTGTAGCGAAAATTAGTTGTAACACGAAGAAATATGTCATTGCTCAAATTAAATAAGTTGTGATGGACGAAAACTAATATGGAATCCATATATGTAAATATTGTAGCTTATATAAGTTTTATTTATAATAAATTTGAATGAGTATATATATTCATATACTACAAATATAAGTTTAATGTTATATAAATAAACAGAACATAAGTTGCATATACTTTCTATATATAATAAATTTACTGGAAACACTTTAAATTTAAAGGAAATCTCTAAATTTATAAACCAAAGAATGAGACTATATATTATTGATGTAATATATTTAAAAGTTACAGTTATATAAGCTGTTTTTCTATAACATATACTTTTAAAATAATTTTTTATTTTTTGAATGAGTATATATATTCATATACTATAAATATAAGTTTCATGTTATATAAATAAACATGAACATAAGTTGCATATACTCTCTATATATAATATATTTACTGGAAACACTTTAAATTTAAATGAAATCTCTAAATTCATAAACCATAGAATGACACCATATGTTATTGATGTAATAAAAAGGTTATAATTATGCAAACTCTTTTTATATAACATATACATTAAACATAATTTTTTGTTTTAAACAAAAATGATTTTCATATCTTTATATACTACGTATATTTTATACACATTTATAAACAAAGACATCATTATCATCATTCTTTCATATCTTTATATACTACGTAAATTTTATACACATTTATAAACAAGACATCATTACCATCATTCTTCAAATCCCATTGAAATCGTTCTCCTAGGTTTCTGATTTTTCATATTTAATTTTTATTAATACTAAATTTGAATTATTATAAATAAATAAAATGTACAACAAATATAAATTTCATGTTATATAAATAGATATAAATATAAGTTGCATATACTCTACGTATATATTATTTTTACGGGAAACACTTTAAATTCAATGAAATTTCTAAATTCATAATACAAACAATGACATCATATATTATTAAGGTTGTATATTTAAAAGTTATAGTTATGTAAAATATTTTTCTGTAACATATACTTTAAATATATATTTTTTTAACAAAAATAATTTTTGTACCTTTATATACTGCATAATTTATATACATCTTTATAAACATTTATCATTTTTTTTCTAAATCCTCATTACATATGTTGGATTTTATGGGTTTGGACATCCTATGTGGGCTTGATCCACCACAAACCAGATTTATTAAAAAAGGGAGGCAGTTATTTATTTAAAAATAAATTGCTCTCCCCAATAATTATTAGAAGTTATAAAACGTAGCTCCCTCTGAATTTCTCTCTGTAGAAATTTTTTTATTATAATTCATTCTTAAGGCAATCATGGCGTTCGTACTGTGACTAGTAACCTAGTATACCTGAAGTAATGAAAACACATATTTTCAGTTCAACAAATAAGCTTATGTTGCCTAAAATTTTTTGCATTGGTATCAAAGACTTAATTGTGTATTTGTGCTTGAATTCGTGATTGGAATAATTTTTGAGTAATTAACAATGAAAATCCAATTCTTCAATTTTTGAGAAATTATTTACTCAATTTCATGGTTCAAATTTGGCATGGTTGGAAAGCTATCATCATAAGATTTCTAACGAGTATTTTTGTAAATTTTTCTGATGAGTGATTAATTTTCTATGTTTTTTTTTAAAGTTTCTTATTGAAATTAGATTTTTTAATTTCTAAAAACTATTTTAGTGTAATTTCCACTCTCGGAAGTGTTGTGTGTTTTTCACACATGACATCAACAAACATAAAATGGATTAAAAATGGTCAAAACCAGTTTAGAATAGTTAAAAATATGGAAACTTTTTAAAAATAAGCCAAAATAACCATTGTAGGGCGGCACGTGATATACATGCGCCACCTGGCGCATCCTAAGCTAAGCGTGACATATGTCACATACATGTGGCACCTTGTGCCATATGGCGCTCGCGCATTGGGTTGATGTGTAGAGGTTTTGACACAAGTCGGACACGTGTTATGACAACTCGACTATGACACATGGCAAATGTTTGACATGTGTCACCTTTTGGTCGGGCCATGTGAATAAAAGCAATAATATGATTGTCCACGTGTAATTGATATGTGGCACAATCTGATATGTGGCATGATTCTGCATGTGGATCCCTCTAGTTGGTTCACTTGGATACTTATGTGACGCTTATGTGGCAAGTGATTTAGCGCGTCTGCGTACCCGACAACGCATTAAGCATATGGCCGGTATTCTTGCGACACATAGAGGCGCATGAGGTCAGTTTTTGTCCATTTTTTTAAATTCTTAAAATTCAAATTCCTATTTAATGGATTTTTTTTCAAAATTTTTGGATAACGATTTGATATATTATTTGATGAAAAATATGAAAATTGGTACATAATTATTAAAAATAAATGAAACATATAAGTATAAATTTTTTTATAATCACATGAGATATGTTATATTTTTATAGTGTCTAATGTTGCCTTTGATTTATTGATACATTTAGTGAAAAAATTAAACTCTTATCGTTTTGGAGCAATTATGATCATATAGGAAATATCTGAATCAATCACTAGCAGAGCACATTGAAGTGATGTATTATAAATTATGGAGTTTCTTTGTAATGTTTAGTAAGTACTATGATCTAGCTGTGGAAGAAAAGATATCTATAGTTCTTGATTACTTATGTAATACATGAGAAGAGAAAAAGAAGATGCTTAAAGAAAGATTAAACGACTAAACTTATGAAAATCTTAAGGAAAAGTTGACTCGGGAGTTGGAGCGTCAGATATAAGATGGTATTAGGCAATCTAGCAAGTCAATGGTTAGGCTAGAGGGCGCTACATGTATATTATGACAGACTACTTGGTTTCACTTGCAATTATATGAAGCGTATTTATCATGATTCGCTTGTTTTATGATTTTTCTCTATATGAATATGTTGTAAATATAAGTTAGCACAATTTGATGAAGTGTGTTGATAGATTTATATTTACTCACTCATATGAGTAATTGCTTCTAACGTTGTAGAGCAAATAGAGATTAGACTAAAATGCAAAGACATTAAGTGAGTGACTAAGATGTAGTAGAAGCGGTTTTGGTCACATTATTTGATAAAATGTTGCCTTAATAAGGATCAAAATAAGATTTTTCATATATATAAAAATCGACATGAATGACTTTCCTACTATTCATGTGTTTATTTTGAAGGAAATTGAGTGCAAAATTTATTGTTTAATGTTGTTGAATGTGTAAATAAAAGTTTCAAGTTTGGTACTTTCAGAGCGACAAGATTAAGACTCATACGATATTATTTATTTTTAAACTAAAAGCAATACATACACTATTTTATCTTTGTCAAGAAAATAGTTACTCCACCATAACATGCATTTTATATTGCATGTGCTATATGACCTATTAGGAAGTGAAAGAATAAATCTTTGCTTCTTCGCTATATGAGTCCTAGAAATCTTAGAAATTGATTTAAAATATTTTACCTTTTATGACTTTTGACTATATCATAATGTAATGAATTATTATTGATTATATTATGATGTATCTTATAGTCATGAGATGATTTGACTTAATGGAATACTTCTAAAAAAACGAGTTAATTCAAATTTAATTGATGTAAGGACAAATGAAAGAGTATATTTGCTTATATATTCGTTGTTTATATACACCAGCTGGAGTTCTTTCGCTTGATGAAACTTGAAGTAATTTAGAATACTAATAATCGAAAGAATGATTTCAGTATGAATTCTTGAGAGATTGAATAATACTCGATTATGTATATTAAGAAAAATACTTGGAGAAAATAAATACATTTTTAAAAGTGAATACATTTTGGGTTGATGTCTCATTATGACTTTATGGATAGATTTGTAAATTGAAACTCTCACTATTTGTGTGATTCGGATCATATAGTATCATGTATGATAGATTTTCTATTTAAGTTTGAGATGTGGGATAACGTTTTGGGATGAACAAAGCCTACTACGGACGAGTATGGACGAGTGGAAGATATCGGATTTTATGGGTCTGAACTGCTCATGTGGGCTTGACTCAGCCTAAACCAGATTTATTAAAAATGGAGGCAATTATTTATTAAAAAATAAACTTCTCCTCCCCACAATTATCAAAAATTATAGAATGTAACTCCTTCTGAAACTTTTCTCTATAAAATTTATTCTTCATCATCCATTCTCAAGGAAATTAAGGCATTCATGCTATAAAATGGAACCCAATTCTAGTAACTCGGTATACCATAAGTATTAAAAACACATATTCTTAGTTCAACAAATAAGTTTTTGCTGCCCGAAAATTTTTATACCACTAATTCTAATATACAAAATGTTGAATAAATATTTGTAGATGTTTGCACCATATATACGTTTCATATACTCCTAAATAATTTAAATATACCCTTTTTCAGTGCAATGTGAATATTTTTACATTGAAACATTTCTTTTTTGCATTTAAAAGATTTGTAATATTAAAATTTTATGCTGTAAAAATAAATTATTTATATGTGTATAGTTTACCCTTCGGTTAATGCTTAATATATTCCTTCAAGCATATTTAATTTTTTTACACAAATATTCATATCGTATTAAAAGAAACAACCAAATATTATAATTTTTTAAAATTTTCGTGCATTTCATCAACAATTGTTATATTAACTTGTATACATCAGAGAATATGGTTTACTAGTTTATAAATGATACTTTTATATGTTAGTGCAAAAAATGATATATGTATTTCCAACAAAACCATTACTTAAGAGTTTAATAATAAGCTTTACAACATAACGTTCCAAAATGTTGATAAAAAGGAAAAATCAGATTGTGGAATACATACCAAATTATTTTTTTCCAATTTATGCGGCAAACACGTTGATAGATTGAGGGCCCGTTTAGCATTGACTTTGCCAAAAGCACTTTTGGAAAAAAAAAATTTATTATTAAATTTTTTGAATTTTAAAAACTGTTTTTGGAGAGAAACATGTAAATATATGTTTTTTCCAAAAACAGATTTGAAAAAAGCAGTTTATAAAAAATTAAAAAAATTAGTCAATTAAATTAAAAAAATTCTAAATCTGTTTTTTGGATATCAAACAGCAATTCTAAGCACCCGATGAGAGTATATAGTTGGGTCCAACTTTCAAATTCTTTTATTCAGATTGTGAGAAAAAGCAACCATATGTATCCATATTAGCCATGTTGAAAAATGATAGATTTTAGTGAGTGATTTTTTAGAAGATAGCAGGGAATTGTTTAGATGGGGATTAAAAATGCTGTGTAATGATAATGTTGTAGAACACGGTAAATGGTGCGCAAAATCAGCCGATTGGTTTTTTGAGTGTTTTAGCCAATAAACGACTCTTATTATATCTGGAAAAGTTGCTTTATAGAAAAAGATAAGTGATAAAGTCAATTTTGGGATTTTTCAAAATCTGTGCTAAAAATGATATCAGTGGACAATGGAGCATTTGGTCCAATTTCCATTACGGCAACTTTTCTTTTTTTATATTGGTTTTGGGCTTTAGGCCCAATATGGCCTCCAAACCTTCGATGTTGGCTCCTTTGACTTACATCACCCCCCAAAAATATTTGAGTCCTATGAAAGGACTTTTTAGACCTATTACAATAATTATAAAGACCCATTACAATAATATAAACTTGCCCACCATGTTCGATACTCCAGCTCACATCAAGTGATTTCTCAGCAGTACAATTTTGGAGAAGAGGATGGAACTTAGAACTTTCTTATCATGTACATATGTGATAAGGGTTTTTAAATTACTTAGTGTTAGATCACACATCAAAATCAGCTCTCTCTAATTGAAAATCTTCCATTGGTACCATTTTTTTTGACATTGACATTGACATCATAACACCAGGAGGAGGCACACTTCGACGAATAAAATTCAATTATTTTATCAAAAAATCAAAATAGAAAGCGTACATGGTTAAAATTCATTATTTTAAGGGAAATCATGCTTAAATTAGTAAGACATAATCAATCCAAATTAAAAATGAACAACTAATTAAGTACTTGGGCAAATGACAGAGGCACATCCACCTCCTTGATGGTAGTATCATAATTAACTTAAAAAGCTTAACAATGTGAACTTTTCTCTTTTTAAATAAATTCCGATGTACAAAAGAAAAAGAAGACCCAAATTAACTCTTGGAAGAAACTAAAGTTAAAACATGATGAAATTGAACATGCCAGCTTAACAAAAGTCAAAGGTCATAAAGGAGGAATTTGATGCAAGAACTAATTAAAATATATAGATTGAAAAGAAAAAGATATATAAAGCAAGAGAGGTAAGAAATAAGAGAACCAAACCAATTGTTGAATTACATTTACACAGTAAATGAACAAAATTCAATCACCAACAGACACTATACAAAATTTTCCATGGTGATCACAAATGATAACAAAAGACCCTCCCATTTACTCTCTCTTATCTTACATTAAAAAAGAGCTCTATGCTCTCTAACATATTCCAACCTCTTAAGAAGACAGGGTTTGCCCTTCCATTTCTTTCTTCAATCAAACTACTTACAGAAATATTAGCATTGTTTCACCAGCCAAAAAACATTACATATATACATACTACTTTTAGCACTTCTTGACTCTCCAAAAAGATTCAAAATCCTCTCTTCTTGTTAAAGTCCAAATGCATTTCTGACTCCAATGACATTTAAACTTTTTCTTCTATGTACACTTAATTTTATAATTTCTATGCCATAGCAGGGATGCTGGAATTTTGGCAATCCCTACTGAGGCAATCAAATCCTTCTACTCTAACTGCAGCTGGTTTAAGTCCATATTTCATTCTCACACAACCTCCTTTGCGAGATGATGATGTTGGAGACATTAAACCAGAGGGTGATGGAATTGACAATGGTGACATTGGAGTGAATTTCTCATCTCCAAATCGGGCATCTTGGGTTAACGGGTTAGTGGCTCTGGTAGGAGGAGACCCACAAAAAAATGGAGGTGATGAAGCTACCTGGGTTGCAGATTGTTCAGCCCCATGACCCTCCTGTTAACAGAAAGATCTAAATCAATAAAATTCAAAAGTATCTAACTTCGGTGAGAGAGAACTAATGCCCATAAAATAAGGTGAATAAAAAATTCAAGACATCCATCAAGAAAAATAATTGAGCTGCCAAAAAAGTTAACACAAAAAAGTGCAGAAAGAAAAATATGTAGTTGGGAAGCAGAGTTCCTCAAGTAACATCCATCTCGAATAAGATGTAACATTCATTTATGTATTAGCCAAGATTATCCTATCCCGTTAGAATTAAAAAGAAAAGGAAAAGAAAAGAACACAATAAAATGAAATACCTTCATGAGGATAATGTCCAGAAGCTCTGCACCAGCTTTTGAATCACACATCTCTGCCTGATAACTGTCATAGAAAAGAAATTTACAAAGAAACCCCATATTGCCATACTCATTTACTACTTAAATTCAATAAAATAATCTGAACAATTATTATTAAAAATTACCCCATGTGCCATCTCAAAGGCCTGATGGGATTATTAGCCAGAATTCCAACTCGCCGAGGTTTAGGGCAGACAACAGGACCCTTGGGATCATAGATAGAAACCAAGCCTCTAGTCTCATCACAGGAGGTAACAGCGTTCTTCTGAAGATTGAAGTAATTCATCTTCAAAGTTTTGCAATAGTTCAACAGTAGAACGCCTGCACACCTCAACATAACAGATGATACATCAACTTCGGATTATAGCATGAAGGATAAAAGAAGCTAATTAACTTGAAGTAAGCATTTAGATAGATTAATTAATCATTTAACTCAGACTAAATCTACTAAAGAACCAATGACTAGATCAGCATATCAAGACAAAATAATATCATAATAAATCCAGATCCATCAGAAACAGCATAACTTAAGCATCATAAAAATCACAGCAAACTAACTGCAGACGGTGCATGCTTGTGTTGATTTTTGCAAAATTTTCATCAGAAAAAAATTGAACAAAAAAACAAGAGAACTTTGAAATTTGGTTCAAATCTTCCCTTTCATCAAACTCAACAAAAAGAAATCACTTCATTTGATGATTTAGATTACAGATCTAAGCCCAAACCTTCAAAAAAAAAAGTGAGCAAAAGAACGAATCTTTCGTATGTAACATGCAGAAAAAATTCAAAACTGAACCAATTCAAACCAAATCAAGCGAAACCATAATAGAAATTTGAAAATCCAGCTCTTTTGTTTTTTTAACTTGCAACTGTTTTCCCCTTGGACGAATATGACTAAAATCAAAGCTATCCACCCACATAAATAGACAGAAAAAAGAAAAGATAGAACAAAGTTCAACAATAAAGAAAAAAACTCAACCATGAAAACAACCCAATATCAACCCCTAAATACCGAACCAGCAAACCAGATCTGATCTCCAAACAGAAATTTAAAAAAAAAAATTGACTGAAACTGTTGAGATTAAAGACAAGTTACAACAAAATAGTAAGTCCAGATCTGCAAATTAAGAGGGTAATTTCAATCTCAAACAGCCGCGTAAATCAGTAACTAACCAACATAACCAACAGACAAAATCTACAGATAAATATGTTAGAGAGAGAGAGAGAGAGTTAGATACCTGGAGGAATCCTCCGTTCGAAGAAAGCCACAGATGATGCCACGACGGAGAAGAAGGCGATGTTAAGGCTGAGAATGATTTATAGAGGTAGATTGGGTCTTTGGGTAGTTGTGGATTTAGAGTAATTCTAGTCAAAACGGATGCGTTTTGTCTTCTTTTTTTTTTTTTTTACAATTTTACACTTTCTATCAAAATTTGCAAAAGAAAAAATAAAAGTAGCATCGGTACAAAATATACAACAATATATAAAAAAAAATTTTAATTTTAATTTTTTTAAGTTTTTAAAAATTTTTTTTGAAAAAAAACCAATAAATAGATATTTATTTCAAAATCAAATTTGAGAAAAATAGTTTATAAAAAATTAAAAAAATCAGCTAATTAAATAAAAAAATTATAAATTTATTTTTTGATTATCCAACAGCAATTCCAAATACTCTCGATATATTTGTACCAAAATAAAATTGTTAAATCATCCAAATTTTGGGTATTTTTTTGGTAATTAATACTAAACAAAAGGAGGCTCAATTCCAAGAGGAACTTCCTCGATTGAGATATGAACATTTGAAATAGGGTCCGTTTGGCATTAAATTTAGAAAAAATAATTTTGGAGAAAATTTGTTTTTAGAGAAAAAAATTTTATTTTTTTAAGTTTTAAAAATTATTTTTAAAAAAAAGCAAATAAATAGATATTTTTTTAGAATCAGATTTAAAAAAAATAATTTATAAAAAAATTAAAAAAATTAGTCAATTAAATAAATAAATATAAACCTTTGTTTTTTTACAAGTTTTTTTTGGTTTTGAATTTGTGTTTTGTTTCCTCTTCTCCTATATCAAAATTGTGTTTTCCAATTTTTGGTATCAGTTTTTTTAAAGATCCATTTAAAAAAAAATATTTATGCTAATTTGTGATTTTTTGTTTTGTTTACAACATCCACTCTTTTTGGGTATATGATTTATTGGTTTGTTGATTTCAGACTTTTATGGAATTTTTTTTGGATTCATGCTTACTGATTTATAGAAATTTCTTTATGTTTCTCCTTTCTCATATCTCAATCTTATTCTTCTTGATGCTTTTAAGGTATTTACTATTTTGGCTCACAAATCTCTCCAAGACCAGCAAAAGAAATCCATCTTTCTCTTCCTTTTGTGATTTTATACACCATAAAATAGGATGGTTAAGGTAATCTCTGTTTTTTCTTCTTTTTATCTTTTGTCATGTTTGTCTTTTTTTTCCAACTTCATGTTAAAGGTAATCTCTATTTTTGTTGCTATTGTTTTTCTTTTTCCAACTTTGTGTTAATTTTAGAATTGTTTTTTATCTATTGCCATTGTTTGTCTTTTTCCCAACTTTTTGTACAATTTAGAATACTTAAATTTTGAATGTAGCAGTAGAAATTAGAAGTCAGATTACTAGAAATCTGAAACTATAAAAAATTAAAACAACTCTATAACTATCTGATGCAAGTTTCTATAGAGAACATGAACATTAGTATCAATTTGTAATCCATAATATGTAAATGAGCAGGATTTGTGGCATATCTTTTGCTAAAATTTATATATCAATGTGTATTTGAATCAATGTTGCAAAAATTGGTTCAGTCCAATCGGTTTAATTACGAACTGTCCCTCAAGTCAGTCGGTTTTAAGCTATAAACCTGATGAACTGACAGGTTTAACCGGTGATCGGTCAATCTGATCACGATTCATCCAGTCTGACCAGTTTAATAATGCTTGAAAAATATAGAAAATGGGATTGCTGCTGCTAGGATGGTTTGAACTTGATAGTTGAAGGTGAATATGTAAACCTTTAACCACTGCACCACTTAACATTTTGAGTGTCACATGCAAAGTATATAAAATACATTATTTAGTATAAGTTATTTGAAAATTTAATATAGGTTATTTTTATTAATAAAAAAAATTAGTTTAATTTGAAAACAAATTAGAATTTCTTACTAAAAAGTTATGATATAATTAGTAATAAATATTTATTTTAATTATCAATAAAATTATTTACATTATTTAAGAGTCGTATATATTTGATAAAGTTAAATTTCTGCATTTGTATTTTCAGTATTAATTAATATACAACATTACAAAATTTTACATATAAATTATTTTAATTCCTATTGAAAGTATTTTTTTTAATTGACAAAATTGATACTCTTATAAAACAACTAAAAATTATTGCCTATTTTATATTTAAAATTATAAAAATATATAAATAAATAAATTCAGTTATTTATTAAAATTATATTTGAAAATATTTTTGAACATAATTATGTATTAATTTAAATTATAAATATTATAAATGTTGAACATATAATTATGTATACAATAGATGTAATATATTTATTTTTCATATTTTACAGTGTATTGACATGTTAAAGATTATATTTTTAGAAAATTAGAGTTAAACCTTAAACCCTTGACTCGTTATCTTTTCCGGTTCGTTGATTGGGCATGATCTGATAATCATATCCTCTATGGCACTTTGAATCTTGAAATAGTTGAGATGATTTTTATTACGTGATGTTTTGATTTCCTATAAATGTAATGGAGTTTTACATAAACTCTTTTTGTCTCTATGGTTTCTACTTTGTTGATATTAGACTTCTATGTGACTATATTTTTTTGGGTTTATACTTACTAATTTATAGAAATTTCTCCATGTTTCTCCTTACTCATATCTTAATCTTTTTCTACTTCTTTATGCTTTTAAGGTATTTATTGTTTTGGCTCACAAACCTATCCAAGACCGATAGAAGAAACCCATCAACAAAGCTTTCTCTTCCTTTTGTCATTTTACATACCATAGAGTAGGATGGTTAAGGTAATATCTGTTTCTGCTGCTTTTTATCTATTTCCATTATTTGTCTTTTTTCCAACTTTGGGTTAAAGATAATATCTATTTCTACTAATTTTTATTTGTTGCCATTGTTTGTCTTTTTTCCAACTTTGTGTTAAATTTAGAAGACTTAATTTTTGAACATAGTATTAGAAATCGAAGCTTAAATTACTAGGAATTTAAAACTAAAAAAATTAAAAAAAACAATTGTACAACTATCTGCTACAAGTTTTATTGAGAACATGGAAGTTAGTATTAATTTGTAATCGAAAATCTGCAAATGACAAAATTTATGAGGGATTTTTTGCTAAAATTTGTATATAAGTGTGTTTTTGAATCATGTCCTCTGTGACACTTTGAATCTTGAATTTATTCAGTTGTTGTGATTTTTATTATGTGAAATTTTGATTTTCTATAAATATAATAGGGAGTTCAAAATATGATTTGAATACAAGATGTGTTGAATTATTTTTTTTCCAGAGTCCAGTGTTCTTATTGCCCTTCTAATTCAAAAAGTTAAACTTATGTTACTTTTAACTTATAAGAACAATTATTTTCTATTTTAATTTTTGTTATATTATATGTCAAATGCAACAATCATTTGTATTAAGTCTAACTTTCTTTTTATTATATGTCAAATGCCATTTTTTTTTTATTTTTAATGTTTTTTGTCATTTTCCTACAAAAATTTGTGATGAATTCCTCTATCTCTATTAATTTGGTATTCTGATCCACTCATTTTGTTCGCTAGACACAGGTCTTCTTTGTTGTCCCTAATCCCACTATTTAAATTAGCATTCTTTTATTTTGTTAAAATTAGTCTATGATAACAATTAATTAGTTTAGTAAAAGAGTAATACAGAGCCAGTACCCCTAATAGTTTAGTTTAAGACGGTCAAGCAAAATTTTGAGGGCAAAATTTTTTTAAAGGGGGAAGAATTATCACGTATGCTAGTTTAGGCTTGATTGACGTGCGCATTTTGCGACCGAATGTGCCAAACTAATTGGAAATTAAGCGCTTCTGTGACTAAAATAGTTACAATGCAATCAATGTCTAAGTAATGACTAAATAGGAGTGAGAAAGTTAGTTATAGACATGTTACGTCAAGTTTTTGCAAAAAATTGATAAAAAAGACTAAACTGTAAAAAATGTGATTTTTTTTCCAAGGTGCGGATCAGAGAACTAAATACACTAGGACGTAGTATACATTGAAACATGACTACCGATGTATTTAATTTTTAAAACTCTAAAGTTTAGTCCATATAATTTAAAAAATAAAATTCAGAGTCTGGTTCGTGTGAATAAGAGAAAGTTTGAGGACCAAATAAGATGTTTACCATGATTATATTAAGATGTGATTAATTAAAGATAATTAACCATAAGTAATCCAAGTTATATTTTGCATGCTTTCCATTTGGCATACATGCATCCTAATACCCCATCTAATCCAAGTATAAAAGGGCTAAAGCTTATTCATTCTTCCATTTTACCTATTTTTGATTGAATTCTCTAAAGGAACTTTAAGGTTTTCTTTTGCTTCTTCTTCTTATTCTTTAACCCAAAACTAACTTCACCCAAATTCTCCTCCATTTCTTTCATTTTACATGTTTTTGTTTTTAAAGCAAACACTAACCTAAGACTAATAGTTATGGGTGGAGAGGAAAAAATTCATTTGGGTCACATATCCGAGAGAGGCCGAGACTTCTTGAAGGAAGTATTGCTTCGATGAAAACTCAAAGTGGTGGTATAAGCCCTTGCATGTCAAAATAAAAGTTACAGAAAGACAAAAGAGGGCTTACATGTGTGAAATTCAAGCAAGGAATGAAAGATTGACCAATTAGAGTCTTAGTTTTGCCAAGAAGCTAATTGGTAAGCCAATTGTGGTTTTAGCTGAGATCTTCTCCTTACTTCCTTCTTTTAATTTTTCCTTGTTGAGCCAAGTTGAGATAAACTAATGTTCCTCTTTTTCTTTTTGTTCTTCTACTACAACTTTTAGAATTTATATCCAAGCCTTTGGATGTTAAAGATTTGGTAAGAAAAGAAAGAAGTGAGTATAAGGAAGTCATAGGTTTGAAATTTTGAGGGGTCGAAACCCTTTTGCCAATTATCTTTTGATTTCTTTTATTCCTTGTTCCAATTTACAAAAAGTCTAATCTCCTTATTGTTCTTCTCTTTTCTTGCTTATTTTTTTTACCATTGAACCATTTGACATGTGAATGTTGATTATAACTAAGAAGTTAGAGGAACCAAAGTTAGACTTGTAGACATCCTTTTTGACTAAAAATATGTTGGAAGAAAAAAATAGTGGTGGAGATGGACATAAGGTTGATTGGAACTTGATGAGGAGATTAGTTTAATGAATATGCAAAAGATACTTGTCAACCAGAAATTGCAAGATGGAATCTTAGATTAACCAAGACATGTGAGGCCAATAAAGGATGTATAAAAGTTTAACTAAGGTGATGGAATTGTGAATTTTGAATCTTAAATGCAAAATTGGAACAACCATAAGAGAAAATTCATGACATTAATAGACTTTTTACCAATTTAGGGACTTGATGAAACTTAACTAAGCCTATAAAAAAAGAGAAAAGCAAAGAATGGTGGGAGTTGGGCCTTAACCAAAAGCTAGAGGGACAAAAACAACTTGTTGAATATTTAGATCACACTCAAATGGAAATAAAGTTGAAGTTAAGAGGAAAAATTAAGCTTAACTGAAAGCTTAATAGACTTAAGAGGAACATTGGACATGAATTTGGACCTTGAAATAAAAACAAGTTTGGATTGAACTAGACTATGACCTAGACTCTAAGGGTAGTGGCTTTGAGTATATTGAGCTAAAATTTGGGTCATTAGGTAGTTGTCATATTAATTAAAATAGGCAAAGAGTTAAATTAAAGAAAATTTAGATTTAAATGGGAGTTAATGGCGTGTTAAGTTAGACATACACCATTGAATAACACGATGACTTCATAAAGCCTAATTTGAGATTATGTCTTGAGTAACACAAAGACACACAAACCTTTAATTAGACTAGGATATGAAACCATGAGTAAACGGAAGAGACAATATGCTTTTAATTAAGAGTTTTGCTAATATTATGAACATATGTTAATTGAGATATGTGTGTTTTGTCAGACGCACCTACATCACGAGCTTTAATATTGGACAAGGGTAAGAATTCGAAAGACACATAAAAGACCTAGACCAGGTGTGTGAAATCTTTATGGAAATAGCCATAAATGTCTAATTGGAATAAAATAATAATAAATGTATTCCTTCCTTGCTTGTGTTATGTTTGGTTTGGTATGTAATTACACATTCATATTCCTGTATGCATTTAATGTGTATTTGCGATGGAAAATGACAACAACTAGTAAATAATTAGAAGTTATTATAATAAAGATAAATGAAATACATGTAGCTAATGAATGACTCAGACAAAAGCATGAATAAGAAATGACATTAATGGATGAACATTAGCTATATACATGAACTGCTAATACTAGTCTATGATTGGTATGCATTAATGCCATGATTGAGATTGTAGTGCAATGTATGAATCCTTATTGGTATGAACACTGATAATGTCACTAGTATAAGGTGAAAATAGTAACATGTGTATTATAGTATTGAAATGACAGTGAATTTATGCTTTCAACCTGAGTATACAAATGACATGGCTTGACATGATAACTAGTAAAGGAATATTGGAAATTGGTCGTAAGATCACAATAATATGATATTACGATAACATTTATACATGAGGTAGACTTTGTATGGAAGATATGTGACATAAGATAATCATTAAGCCTCGACTAGGGTGGGATAGACAAATTAGCATGCCAATAGAGTCATACGGCTTCGGTTGGGCCCTACAACTTATTAGTTGGCATATTATAGGTGCCTTTATATAAAACCACAGGGTCGGGACAATATACACTTTGTGCCTCCCTAGAGTATGGTTTAAATGGTCAAGTGTATAGGTACTACAAATAAGTCTTCTTGATGTGTATTACATTATGGATTGCTTGTGTGTGTTTTAAATGAATTTGACATGTTATAGGTTTACAAATTTTTCTTAAAAGGCATAATAGGGAAAAATGTGTGCTATATATGGGAAAGGCCTCAAGCACCGAGAGGGAAGGGTTGAATTGATGAAGACCTAAAGAGAGAAAAATAACTTATGAGATTGATAAAGGTTTGGCCCTTAGAGCTTACATCCTCTCCTTTATCACTATTGAGAGTTTTAATCACTATCAATATACTTTCCATGTATAGATTAAACCTTTACAAGCTTATACAAAGTTTCCCAAGTGTTTTCTCAGGCTCACACTCAAACCATTTACAAGTGTTTTTATGGCTCAACACAAAACCCTTTACAAGTATATAATTCCTAACCCAATTAACTCAATTCTCACTATTGAGCAACTATTTACAAGACAAAAACACTCACAAACTCAACATCACTTAAGCTTTACAAAATTGAAAAGAAGATTGAAATAATACAAGTGGTAGCAATAAAGAATTAATGCATAAATCTTTCAAAAAATGATTTCTTAAAGATTTATTAAAGTCATTAAGCTCTTAATGAAATACTTGATATTTTTCCTTCAGAATGATGAAGTATTTATAATATTTCTTTGAAATCTAGTCATTAAAGATGTATTAATTAGAATTATAGTCATTTAACTACCTCAGGACTATGCTACAATGGTCATATTTACAGATTCACGAACATGACTAGCTTTGTTATGGCATGAATGACTTTGACATATTTGAATTTCTTTTGCTGCTTCAACATTCAAGGGCGAAAATGATGGCCAAACTGTGAACCAGCTCGTAAAAATAATTGTGAATGCTAATAAATATTTTGGTTGTTTGAGGTTCAATCTTTACGGGCATGAATTGCATTGGTCACAAGCATAACTCTTCTTTTGGCTGTGAATGATTGAGTTTTTGAATTCTTTGGCACCTTAAGGATTTCATGGGCATCACGTATTCTTCGTGGGCATGAATAACTTCTGTTTGGCACATTTAACTTCAATTGACTTGATTTCTTTGGCAAATATAGTTTAATAACCATTTAACCTATTAAATCACTTAAAACACAAAGTATGGTTAAATGTTTTATTGCTCAATTATTTCTAATCATCAAAATGACAAAAATAACCATCAAGGTTTCATAAATAAACTTTTAGGTTCAACAATCTTCTCCTTTATGATGGTGACAAATAATTGTGCAATAAGGGCTAAGAAGAAAAAAATTCCCCTTCAACAAGTGCTCATAAATAATAGGAATGAAATATAAGCATGCAACAATATATCAAGCCAAAATCATAATAATAATTAAATGCCAATCTCATAGCATAACATATAGTCGTAATAGCAATTAGATACCAATCTCATAACACAATTGCATAGTCCACATATAAACATTTTCTCCCTTTTTCTCACTATTAAAAAGAAATTAATACCAAAGTGGAGAAAGTGGCAAAGTATGCAACATAATATAAATGATTCAAGAGTTTTAAAAAATAAGCATAACAATCCAAAAATAAATGTTTTAACAACTTTGAAATACAACCAAGTCCAAATGTTTTAAATACATTTTCTAAAGTCCAGAAAAACATAAAAGACAGAAAAGATGGAATAAAACATTAGTGATAGTTTTATGGTAGATAATCTCGGAGGTAAGTGACTTCAGACTCAAGATTGGCTAAACGAGTATTGACTTGCTCCTCGAATGCTCCAAAACAGTGCTCTAAAGTGTTAAAATGCATAATAATCAGTTGCACCTTGTTAAGAGTGGATGATGAAGACTCACCACTAGTTGGTGCATATACTGCCTTAGTCATTGGTCTTTTTCATTGTTACTTACCCTGCAACCCTACCTTGAACTCATCTGAATCACTATCTTCCCAAATAATTCATCCCTAGGGTTCTTTAAATGATAAAAGGTGTCTCCCTAATAATGAATATGAGCAATTGCACGCATCTTGATGAAAGAATCAGCATCTAACTTATCCTTGGTAGAAATGGGCATAACATCATAAACATGATCATCAAGGTCAAAGATTCCAAGTTCAATGGAAAAGTGAATGACATAACTACCAATAAGAATATCACCTGCTGATTTGGTTACAATCTGAAAAAGATGAGAAGAAAACGACCTTGACAGTGTTATAAGTTGGAGTCTCCTAGCCCATTGAAAGAATAACAACTATATTTTCCTAACAGCCTTATTGGTCTCTCCCCTAGCCAAGATGCTATTTGTTAGAAATCTATGGATGTATTTTAGTGTGGAAGAAGCTAGGTGTGTACTTTTAGTCAACTTGACATCCTAGCTGTTATCTCTTCCAAAGTGAATCCAAGCATCATTAGCATTAAAATCAGTGGCTTCACTCTCATTCATCAATCCTTCATGTGCTAACTTAAAAATTGTACCAAATTCTGTTGCATAAAAAACCTGCTAGCTTTGCATAACTGAAATGATACCGTGCCAAAGGCGTTGACATGCAAACTGCTTAGGAATTCTAGTGTAAGCTCCTTAATGGTCGGCCTATATATATCTATGAACTCCAACATACCTATATTAGTCAACTAGGTATTCATATCATATTCTAAGCCAAAGGTTCTAACACACTCCTAATCAAAAAGGTCTAGAACTTAAAAATAGGGTGAGTTTTAAGAGCATTATACCTAGTATGGGCATTCTTACGCAATATGTTGAGAATGGGGTTAGCATAAGTTTTATTTGCAGAGGTTTTTATTCTTTTCTCTTTTCCTCTTGAAGAACCAGCTTGTGATGCCATTGGAGATTTCTAAAAGAGAGAGAGAGAGGAGTCCTAAAATGAATGAAGAAGAGTTGAAATTAGAAGAAAATGTCTCACCTGTAAATGAATAGTAAAGTTGTGAATTGAAAGTTGTGATTTCTGCCAAAAATTTGATTTTAATGGTAGAAAAACTAGGGAAAACGAGTTTAATTGAAGAAAAATGATGAGGAATGGAGGAAAAATGAGCTAAAACGGGGGATAATTGAGGAAAAATGATTGGATTTAGAGAAAGAATCGAAGATGGGTGGTGAAAAAGGAGAGAGAAAATGAGATAGGGAGGATGAAGATATCATTTTAAATCGTGATTCATGGACATAACATTAAGTTTCACGGGCATGAAACTTAGTGTTCACGGGCTTTCAAATAGTGATACAAGTCATGAATGTAGGCATTAAAGGTTTCTCTTTTAAGGAAACTTTTTGTTCAAAGGAGTGTGTTGGGTTTTGAATGTAACATCCTTGACCTTCCCCCACATGCATTTCATTGAACATAAGCATCTTGCATACAATTCAATTGAACAAATGCATTTCATACGTATTTTCGTAGGAACAAGTTTATCACACGCACTAGCTACGTGTCCTAGTATTTGACACTTATATCGAGTCGCACTTGTGTAATTATAACCTAAATGAAGATAACAAAGAATTAGAAATAAATTGAATAAGGTGATTAAATTAAACTAAGAAAAATAATTAGATTAAGATTAGTAAACAATTACATTGTTAATTTAGTTAAATCGGGTCAAATGATTAAGTTGTATTATTGTGTGAATTAATGGAATTATAAATCTATGTAAATAATAATAATAATATAGACAAAATAAAATGAAAATGACACAAAAGGGAAATAGAAGAGAAGAGAAAAGAGAAAAGAGAAAAGAGGAGAGAAAAGAGGAGAAGAAGAGAAAATGAGAAAATGAGAAAATGACAAACAACAAGTTGGCTTTATCTTCATATATCTTTCCCCATTTCTGCCTCCTCACTCCAGCCCGACTTCTTCTTCAATTTCCTCCATTTCAGACTTCAAATATTCCTTCTTTTACCTAGTATCTGCACCAAATTGATCCCTTGCAAGTTCGTCCTTGGTAAGTAATCAATTCTTATTGCTTTAGGGTTGATTTGAGTTGCTTAGGTTCATTAATAGGCACTGTTTTGCAACCCGATTTTGATGCACATCTAAATTGATTCTGGACAAGTATAAAACACAAAAGTTGTTCCTTTATGTCTTATATTTATGAATATGTAAACGGTGTTTCGTGATTTAGTTTATAGAATTATATATGCTCTTCGTACTGAAACTGGTCAGGGTGTAAACCCTAACCAAGTTAGCTACTGTGTGGTCTGATTTATAATATATTAAAGCCCTTATTTGACGTCTCTCAAAACATAAAAGTTGTAGATATATGTGTTTTGTATCTTTATACCAAATTTCAGGTTCATAGGGCTTGTATATGGTGAGTTATGGTGAATGGAACCATGACTGTTCCATGGTTTGAACTGCCTACTGAGTGCACTGGGCAGCTCCAGTACATTGGTTGGCTAATTTGAGATTGTTAAAGCTAGATTATGTAATTTCTCAAAACATAAAAGTTAGATGTATATGTCTTATCTAAATTATGTTACTAATTGGAGCTTAATTGGTTATCTATAGACTAAGTTATGGCCTTTTGAAGTCATACTGGTCCGGAAGCCAATTCTATTCTAGAACAGTAATATGTTTGGTATAATTAGAAGACCTTGGAGACATAATTGGTACAAGTTGTAAACATGAAACATGTTCCATATAAACCCATATAAGTGTCTGTAAAGTTTCATTAAAATAGGACTTATAGAGTGTAAGTTATGATGAACCCAAATGAGTACCCTGAAACTGCCTAAAGGCAGAAAACAAGGCAGAAAACAGAACACTCTTATAAATTCCACCAAATATTGTAAAATTATCCAATTGGTCTGAAATTTTAATATGTTCTCTAATTATATGTTATTTGTAATTGGGAATAAGAATCAGATTAATTGGTCAATTATAGAAAAAGTTATAGGCTAAACAGTCCCATAAGGTCACACTGCCTCATAGGAAAAATCTTAACTATTGACATGAACAATGCATATTAATTTGTTTAAGCCACATTAAGTCTCTCTAATCATGAGTTAATCGATTATGTTTTCATATTAGGCTCGCAACATATTGGAGAACCACAAGGAGCGGATAGACAATAAGTTAGGGGTCGGAATCAAAGGAGAACGGTGAGTCTAATTATCGATTGAATTCTTTAGTGCAAATGAATGTTGTTTGCTATGTGATTCATGTGATTGTCATGATTGGTCCTTGATAATGTAATGATGGATAATTTGTGACATTGTGGTACATATAAATGGTATACTTGTGGTATATTTGAGGTATATGTTTGACAAATGTGATATATATACATGGTACATGTATAGTATATACAAGGTGTATGCTTGACATATGAGGTATATAGGGAATATATGTATGTTGTATATGATAAAGATGCAATGGTTGATGAATGCTTAAATACAAGTGCATATGCATATGGGCTAAAAAGGCGTTGTGACTAGTTAATCGACATTGCAAAGCAAAAGAAGAGGCCTATGGCCCAACAAATGTGCAAAGCAAAAGAAGAGGCCTATGGCCCAACAAATGTGCAAATGAAACAAATGATCAAGCTAGCTAGCAAATGCAAATGCAAATATTCACATGGAAACCCGGGGCAATGTTCGTTTAATCTGGTCACAACAAAATAAAATGTACAAGCAAAGCATAAGTAAATAACAATTATTGAATACTTGATTTTATCTATATTTATATGTTATTGACTGATGAATGGAATGGAATACATGGTATATATTGGAATTGTGATTTATGACTATGAGTTGTTTGGTACTTTAGAGCTCATTGGATGGTTATTCTCACTGAGCCGCAACTCATCAATTTGCATCATTTTTCAGGTAAAGAGAAGTGATAGCTCATTTTGAGTAGCGTATAAAAGACATGGAGCACAGGTCACTGGCCGAGCCTCATCACTCTCTCCTTGCTTCCACACAAGCATGAAAATATGTCATATGTGTTTTTTTGTATTTACGTGCTTGAATAGGTATAGTCATTTTGGAATGAGTCTAAATATGTATAAATGAAATCAACTCGAAAATACTTATGTGAAAAGTTTATGTTTTGATATATGTGATATATTATATTGTGGTGAAAACCTCAGTGTTAACTTTGCAAAGTCAGTGAATAATATTACAGGATATGAGACTTGCAAGTCATTGAATGAAATTATAGGATATGAGACTTGCAAAGTCATAGAATTATATTACAGGATATGAAAAACAATTTTACTACTATTGTTAACAGGGTATTTTACCTTTCCAGTACGCCATGTATGATTACTTGATATTTGGATAGGTTATACTAAAATGCATAAGAGGTGTGACATTACATTGAAGGCGAATCTCATTCATAAAACACAGCGGAAAAATAAACTTTTCAAAATTCGAAACAAGAATCTTGCTTGTGCCATTAAAACTAATTTTTCAAAATATAGAGGTAATAAATTGTATCTTGTAATTTCTTGATTTATTCTTCAAATTCTCACCTTGTTGGGTTGTTATAAACCACAACAATCCAATCCAAGCAAAAATATGAGAAGAAACTATAAGAGAAATAGTTGAACACACCTTAAAGTGCTAGCATGGTGTATGCTTAATTTGAGAGAATATGAAAAATAACTATTATTTTTCTTTTTTGAATTTTTTAATTTGCAAAAACAATTTTTAGACTTTTTAAACTTTTCAAAAATATTTTTGTCCCAAAAATAGTCTAGGTACAAAATGCATAAGACAAGAGGAGGGATTTGGGGTTTTTGCCTTAATTGGCTTTAATTAGCCTTAATTGGTTAATTAGGCCAGCTGCTGGCCAACAGCCCAGTTGGCTTGCCTGGCAGGCCAGCCCGTGTGGGATCGTGACTCCTCATTTTGGATCCCATCCAAGACCATTTTACTCATTCTTCACATCTCCAATGCATAACCCATTAGGTTCCCAATTATGTTGGACACTTAAATTAATAATTAATTTAAGCAAGTCATGAACGATATCTAGCAACACATCATGACCCTCAATTAATCGGAAAGTCAGTGGTTTGACTATGAACCTTTCTATAGACAATTTTTGTGCAACATTCTATACCCCACTTGGTTCAGAGTAAGGACACATGTCAACTCCCACTAGACTGACTACATCACGTCTAGTCCAAGTAATGTTAGTTCTTGTCCCTGAGGCTCACTACTCTATTAGACATGTCATTGAAGACTATCTTCATGACATTTCCACTCTGGCCAGAGATTCCTGAGTAATGACCTCGATAAAAGGCCATGGGTATACACTCCTTCTATCAGGAATGTTGAATTTTTTGTTGGTTACCCAATTACCTTCAAATATCTCAAACTATATCCAATCACCACTTTATGAGAAACCTCATTGAGGCAATAAGGAATAGTGTCAAAATACATAATCAATATCCAAGAGATCCTTGAGTACCTTAAGTCTAAGGATACTAGCACCATTGCTATGTTGAGACTATCATTGACATTTGAATAGATTATACATATGAATGTCTCATAGCAGGTTATCCAATGTACTTAGCTATACTTAGCGAGTATCCACATATTAACTCTAAACATCTCATGTTTACAGATTATGAGATCCACTGTTCGATCCAATCAAAAAGTGTAACATGTGTTAGTTTATCCGAATTAACAATGTTTTGTCTCATTTATCCTATGACTAGGGATAATTTAGATATTAACATAATTACACATGATAAAAATCTCAATATCATGATCTCATCATGATTTCCTTCATGTTATGTTATGTATCTAGGACTTCATTAATTGATTTAAGATCACTCTCAGTTCATATATCAAATGAATATCAAATGAATGAAAAAGCCTTTTATTAATCAAATAAATTTATACAATAAGTGCTAAAGGTGATTGCCTTTAGAGCACTTCTCTAACAAGCTCTCACTTGCACTAAACCAATCGTCTTTGTATTTAATTTCATAGGCGAGTACATGAGAATCATATTTCTTTTGGGGAAGTGGCTTAGTTAAAAGATCAACAATATTCTGATTAGTGGACACTCTTTCTATCTTTACGTCATTCCTACCAATGATTTTTCTATTCAAATGGTATCTTTTGAGTACATGTTTGGATCTCTAATGAACCATAGCTCCTTTGCTTGTGTAATGGCTCCGTTATTATCACAATACAGTTGTACTAGATCAACATTGCTATGAACCACTCCTAGTTCCATGATGAATTTCTTTATCCAAACTTATTCTTTTGATGCTTCAAAAGCTGCAACGTACTTTACTTTGGTTGTGGAATCAACACTTGTTTGCTGTTTGGAACACTTCCAATTGACTGCTCCATCATTTAGTATGAATATATAATCTAACTGAGATTTTGACTCATCCTTATCAAATTGGAGGCTGGCATTGGTATTCCCACTTACAACAAGATCTCCATCTCCATATACTAAGAATACATCCTTAGTCCTTCTCAAGTACTTAAGAATATTCTTGATAGCCACCCAATGACTCTCACCAAGGTCCGATTGGTATCTGCTTATGACACTCAGAGCATATGATACGTTGAGTCTTATACATGTCATAGCGTACATGATTGATCCTATAGCTAAAGCATATAGAATCAAAATCATGTGTGTCCTCTCATCTTGTGTCTTTGGACAAATAGACTTTGAGAGAAGAATCCTATGGGTCATGGGAATATATCCCTTTTTGGACTACTCCATGATAAACCTTTTTAGCATCTTATCTATGTATGTAGATTATAAAAGACCAAACAATCTTTTCAATCTATCTTTATAGATCCTTATCCCTATAATATAGATTACTTCTCCAAGGTATTTCATAGATAAATTATTGGATAACCAAAATTTGACTAATTGTAAGGTTGAGACATCATTTTCCATTAGCAATATGTCATCTACATATAACACAAGGAATACTATTGCACTCCCATTAACCTTTTTGTGTACATAAGGTTCATCCGGATTTTGTAAGAAACCAAATTGTTTGATTGTCTCATCAAATAGAATATTCCAATTCCCAGATGCTTGCTTTAATCCATAAATGGATTTGTGAAGTTTGCATACATTTTTGCCATCTTTGGATATGAAGCCTTTGGTTGTGTCATGTAAACATCCTTGGTTAGATTTCCATTAAGGAAAGTCATCTTCACATCCATTTTCCATATCTTATAATCATAATGAGCAACAATGGCTAGGAGTATCCTTATGGATTTGAGCATAGCTATTGGGCTAAAAGTTTCATTATAGTCAATTCCTTGTCTTTGACAATAACCTTTGGCTACAAGTCTAGCTTTATAGGTAACCACATTACCATCCATGTCAGTTTTCTTTTTGAAAACCCATTTGCATACTATAGGTTTTATCCCTTTAGGTGGGTCAACCAAAGTTCATACTTGGTTTTCATACATGAAGTCCATTTCTGACTTCATGGCTTGAAGCCATTTGTCAGATTATGAATTATTCAAAAATTCTTCATAGGTTGTAGGCTCATCGTTTGCTATGAGAATTTCGTTGTTCTGTTCACTAATGAGAAATCTATATCTCTTTATAACAGTACATATCCTACTTGACCTACGAAGCTCTTGTGCTTTATAAGGTTGAGCTACTATATCATTTGTATGAATAACAGGCTCTGGTTTAGGCAGTAGATCAACATTTGCTTGAGCATCTTGAACTTTTGTCAAGTTCAATTTTGCTCCCACTATCTTCTTTTAGAAGAAATTCTCTCTCTAAAAAGATAGCATGTCTTGAAACAAACATCTTTTGTTCTGAATGGTGGTAAAATTGGCATTCATATGATACTTTTGGATATCCCATAAACAAACATAGGTCATACTTAGCTTCCAACTTATCTGACATTGTTCGCTTCATATAAGTAGGACAACCCCAAACTCTTATGTAAGAAAGTGTGGACTTCTTATTATTCCATATCTCATATGGAATAACATCAACTAACTTCAAAGGGACTCCATTTATATATAAATGACAGTTTCTAGTGCATAACCCTAAAAGGATTTATGGAGCCCCATAAAGCTCATTATAGACCTTAACATGTCCAACAAAGTTTAGTTTCTTCTTTCAGCCACACCATTGTGTTGTGGCGTGTAAGGTTGTGTCTATTAAGATAATATCTCATTATCCCAAATATTTTAATACTTTTGCCAAGTTGTTTCTCTAATTCATTTCTGAATTCTTTAAACTTTTCAAAAGCTTTAGACTTGTGTCTCATAAGATAGATGTGCCCAAATTGTGAGTAGTCATCGATAAAAGTAATGAACTAGATGAAACCACCTCTGGTGTGTGTGCACATTGGATCATATACATCCGAATGTATTAAGTCTAAAAGCCCATTAGCACATTTACTCTTTCCCTTAAAGGTAATTTAGTCATCTTGCCTAATAAGCAAGATTCACGTGTGTCATATGATTCTTAATCAAATGACCCCAAACTACCACTCTTGTGTAGCTTAGCCATGCGTAATGACCAAGGCGACAATGCCATAAGTAAGATGATTTCAACATATCTTGTTTTTCCCTTTTATTATCATTGATGTTAAAAATTGGATTCAACATATCTAATATGTATATCCCATTACATAATGTACCACTAGCATAAAGATTACCATTCAACATAATAGAACAATAATTGTTACTAACAGCTAAATGAAAACCATATTTATTTAAAGTAGAAACAGAAATAATGTTTTTAGTTAAAGTAGGTACATAAAAACAATCATCCAAATTTAACATAAGCTCATTAGGGAGGGTCAATACATAAGTTCCTACGGCTAATGCAACAATCCTTACTCCATTTCCAACACTCAGGTTCAACTCTCCCTATTGAGCTGCTTACTATTCCTTAGGCCATGCATATTAGTGCATATGTGTGAGCCATAACCGATATCTTATGCCCATATATTATTATTGGAAATAGTATTAATCTCAATGATGAAAATGCCTGAAGTAGATAGGGCATCAGATGCCTTCTTCTTC
Organism: Triadica sebifera; assembly: GCA_023653625.1. Classification (NCBI taxonomy): domain Eukaryota; kingdom Viridiplantae; phylum Streptophyta; class Magnoliopsida; order Malpighiales; family Euphorbiaceae; genus Triadica; species Triadica sebifera. The sequence goes on from CM042905.1 coordinate 9,861,483, forward strand.
AAGGATTCCAAATAGGCTTTGCAGTTTGTCTTCCAATGGCCATCCTTGCCACAATGGAAGCATGTTCCCTTTAGGGCAGTCTCCTTGGCCTTCTTCTTAGTCACTCCTCCCTTAGGCTTCATGGACTTTTTATTCTTCTTCTTAAGGTTTTTCTTCTTAGAACCAGAAGAGTCCACCAGCATCAAAACCTTACTATCTTTTTTGATAGATGGCTTAGCTGTCTTGAGCATGTTGATCAGCTCAAGAATAATGGTGGAGATTTGGTTCATCCTATAGTTAAGTATAAAATGTGAAAAACTATCGAACAAACCAGTTAGAATTAAGTCAATACTTAATTCATGATCCATCACAAATCCCAAGGTGGCCAACCTTTTAATATAACTATTCATCTTCAGTGGATAGCTCTAAGGATTTTCAAACTAGATCAAGGTATGACTAACCCTAAAGGCTCTTCTAGCCATTGGTGGATTTATCCTGTTTTGATTTTAATTTGTTGCCCAAATATTGAGCCAAGAAGGGGGGTTGAATTGGAGTTTAAAAAACTTTAACTTTAAAGTGCAGAAATAAAAATTAAGTTTAGTAAGGAAAGAGAAATTTGACTTAAGGATTTTTATAGAGGTTCGGGTGTTAACAAACCCTACTCCTCTCCCCAATCGCAATTGGGAGTTTCACTAACACACTAAGTGTTACAATGAAGTTTTACAAGCTCACTCCCAACTATGGTGTTTCTCACAATGGCTCACACCTAACCCAGAAATCCCTTGTGTTTTCATGGATCACACAATAACCAATTCCTTGTGTTTTACAGACTCACACAAACAACCTTTACCTTGTATTTTACAGGCTCATACAAATAACCTTTTCCTTGTGTTTTACAAGCTCACACAAACAACCTTTCTTTGTGTTTTAGAGGCTCACTCAACTAACCCTTACAAGTGTTCTACTCTTAACCCAGAAATACCCAAAACTCACTTGAGTAAAAATGATTATAGAGAGAAAACACTTACAAATCTTTATTGCTCAATAAATGATGAGCAAAAAGATTTTCACTGAGAATAAGTGTTTGTTTTGAAAGTATTAAATGCAAAAATAACTTACAACAAGATTTTGATTCGAGGTATTAGCTATCCTCTTGTACTGAATGCATAAATGACTTGCATTTATACTTCCATGGTGAATTATAGCCGTTAGAATGCATTTAATATGAAACTAGCCGTTGCACCAACCTTAATAATCGCGCCTGACATTTTTCTCTTTCATCTTTCACGGACATGACTCTATGTGTCACGGTCGTGACTATTCTTCCAAGCCGTGACTGAAGTGGTGACCTTGGCCGTGAAGCATTCTGGAAGGTTTTGAAATATTGGGGCACGGGTGTGACAACCTTCCAAGCCGTGGTCCAAGTGGTGACTTTAGTCGTGAAGCTCTCTGGAAGAATTTGTCATGTATTTTCACGGGCGTAACATTTCTTTCACGGGTGTGACTTAAATGCTCATTCACGGTTTGTTGTCTTCCTTCATGACCGTGAACTTCAAATGTTGGTTTGTTGGTGCTAGGCTTAATCAGGGGCGTGACACATAGGATCACGGGCGTGAATCATGTTGCTTCTTCAATTTTATCTTTCAAAGATTAATCTTCCATTCTCCATTCTTACTATTTTATTCCATACCCTATTTAATAGACTTAGAAAACAAGTATGTTAAATACATTATTGCTATTTTATTTGTTATCATCAAAATGACAAAAATAACCTTTAAGGTTCAACAATCTCTCCCTTTTTGATGGTGACAAATAATCTAGCAATATGTGCTTTTGAGAAGTCTCCCCCTCAAAAGATGCTTAGGATAAAAAATGATAAAGTGCAAGAATTGTAGAGAATGATGAAGTGCAACATCAAAGTAAACTTTCTAGTTTTAAGTATATGCAAGTTATATGCAAAGTATATCCAATGTATACCAAAATTCTCTTTAAAGCATGAAGTATATGTAAGGTATATTTAGAGTATATCAAGTGCATATTCATTTATGTAACTTGCATCAAGGTATATGCAACGTATACTTAAGTTATATGTAAGGTGTATTAAGCTCTTGCATTTTAATTTTGAATCAAAATTTAAGTATTGCACTTAACTCAATATATTATTAGTTTCTCCATTGATTCAAAATTAAGTATTGCTTGCACTTATCTTAATATATTGCTAGTTTCTCCCCCTTTTGTCATCAACAAAAAAAATAAAGATAAACCATAATGGGAAAACAAAGCAATTATATTAATTATTAAAAAAAATACAAACAAAAGTAATTAAAAATCAGAAAGGAAATTTAAAATTTCTACAAACAAACAAACAAGCAAACAAGAACATGGCAAGCCTAATATCTAACCGGACATCCTATCCCTAAGATGAGCAACTTCTGCCTCGAGACTATCCATCCTGGACTCCATGAAGTCCTTGAGGTTCTCTAACCACTCATCCATGGAAGCCTGCAGCTGCTCAAATCGTGGTGCGAGGAGGTCAACCACCTATTGAGCCAAATTCGGTGTGGGGGCAGAGGATTGTCAGATGTCCTGCTCAACCTCAGGAGGTGCCATCTCAACTTAAGCCATTTTCTTCTACTGGATACCTTAGAGGCCAGCTTTAAAGTCCTCCGAGTCATTATTTTCCCAAATGATCTCGCCAGCAGTGTCGATGAAGTAGTAGTATATGTTGTTCTCAAAGACAATTTGAATGGCCGCTCCCATCTTGATGAAAGACTCAACATCCAGTCAGTCTCGAGGATGCCTTGGGATGAGATTGTAGTGATGTTCATCTAGCTTCAGATATCCAAGCTTCAAGGCCATGTGGGTTACATACCCTCCAATAAGAATGTCTCTAGAGGGCTTGGTGGCAATGGACAGGAGATGGTTTGCAAACCATCGAGATAGTGCCACTGTGAGGCCTCTTTGGCCCATCTCTAGGAGAAAAAGCTCAGATTTCTGAATGGTGCCATTGTTGTCTCCTCGGGCAAATATGCTATAGGTCAGAAACCTATGCAGATATTTGTGCACTGGGGACCAGAGATGAGTGCTCTTGGTCTTTTTTACGTTCTAGCTGCAATCCAGACCAAAGTGAGTCCATGCTTGAGTTGCATAGAACTCCACTTCGCTGTCGTTGAGGATGCCATCCGAGGGTAGGTTGAATAAATCACCGAATTTTGTGGCAGAGAGGGTGTTCGGATTCCTGCATAATTGAAACTTCACTATGCCAGTGGGAGACACTTGCAGAGTGCTCAGGAATTCCAAGGTGGGATCCCTCAAAGTGGGCTGATGAATATCAACAAAATCCTTCAAATGACAGGCCTGGAGTTGCTCTGTCATCGTTGTCTCGAGCCCGAGAGTATGTACCATCTGCCACTCAAAAGACCTTGAGGAAATGAGAGGCCTTTTCTTAAGCAGAGAGTACCTAGGATGGCAATGCTTCGAAATTATGTTCATTAGGTAATCTGAATACCTTATGGGAGCATGAGATTTCTTCCTAGTACCCTTTGATGAGCCGGTTTCCATCTTGATTGAAGAAATGAACTTTTGAAGAGTTGAAAAAATTTGACAGAATTTGTGAGGAAACCCTAAGGAAAGATGATTTGTGATGACGGAAGGGATTTTTGATGGTATTTATAGAAGAAATTTGTGACTAGGGGGCCATAATCTTCAATGTGACATTCAATGTATGTAAATAAGAGCAGTTGCAAGAAGTTATAGAGTTGAAATGTGAAAAATAACCTGCAGAAATGTTATATAGTCGACTTTTTCACGGGCGTGAAACACGTAGTCACAGGCGTGAAGAGTCGTGTTCACGGTTTGCTGAAAGGGTGCTCTACCCGTGAATAAAGGCGTGAAATTGTTCACGGTTGTGACATTTGAAGATCATGGGCGTGAATGATGAACTGTCACGGTGGTGAAAAATGAGTCACAAGTGTGAAGTGTTGAATTTCACAACTTATGACCGTGAAACAAAGCGTGAACGCTTCTGTAAGTTTTTGGTGAAAATGTTCACGGGCGTGAAAATGCGTCATGGGCGTGAACAAGGCTTTTGACGGGAGTTAATGAAGTCGTGAACATAGGCTTAACGACTTTAAGCCGTGAACCATGTCGTGAATTAAGTCATGAAAGCTACTGGTTCTTTTGACTATTTAGTTCGCGGGCGTGAACATATGTCACGGGCGTGAACTGCCTAAAATTCTCATTAAATAAAATTAAGTCCTAAAACAATACTAAATCATTTTGATGAAAATTATATCCCTTATAACATAAATTTCCATCAAATTTACTACCTTATATCTAGTAAGATGATACAAAAACAAGATTATCACTTTAGGTTTGATAATTTGGCAATCACAAGGTTAATCTATCAATCATTCCAAGTTCTCTTCTTATGAAATTAAATCTTTCCTCATTTAGAGACTTAGTGAATATATCTGCCAATTGATTTTCTGTGCTTATAAATTCCAATGCAACATATCCTTATTGAACATGATCTCTAATACAGTGGTGTCTAATGTCAATATGCTTACTTCTAGAATGTTGAATGAGATTCTTTGATAGATTTATAGCACATGTATTGTCACATCTAATAGGTATATGATTTATATCATGACTATAATCCTTAAGTTGTTGTTTCATCCAAAAGATTTGTGTACAACAACATCCTATTGCTACATACTCTGCTTCAGCAGTAGAAAGAGCAACTAAAACTTGTTTCTTGCTAAACTAAGAAACTAAGCACTCTCCAATAAAGTGACAAGTACCTGAAGTACTTTTTCTATCTAAAAGACTACCAGCATAATCTGCATCTGAATATCCTACAATATAAAAGGATGAATTTCTAGGATACCACAAACCTAGATGTAATGAGTCATGTAAATATCTTAGAATTCTTTTTACTGCATGTAAATGAGAATCTTTTGGACATGATTGAAATCGTGCACATAAGCATACACAATACATTATGTTGGGTCTAGAAGCAGTAAGATATAAAAGTGATCCGTTCATACCTTTATAGAGCTTTTCATTAATGCTCTTACCCTTTTCATCCTTGTCCAATTATGTTGATGTGCTCATTGGAGTCTTGGCATTCTTGCATCCTTCCATTCCAAATTTCTTAAGTAAATCTTTGGCATATTTGGATTGGTTGATGAATATGCCCTCATTGCCTTGTTTTATTTGTATACCAAGGAAATATTTAAGCTCTCCCATCATGCTCATTTCAAATTCCCAAGTCATACACTTAGTAAATTCTTGACAAAGCAATTCATTAGTAGAACCAAATATGATATCATCAACATAAATTTGAACAATTAGAATATCAAGCTTATGTTTTTTAATGAATAATGTGGTGTCAACATTCCCCTTTGTAAAGTTATTTTCTAAGAGAAAAGAACTTAGTCTTTCATACTAAGCTCTTAGGACTTGTTTCAAACCATATAAAGCTTTTGAAAGTTTAAAAACATGATTTGACAAGTCATAACTTTCAAAACCTTTCTACATAAACTTTTTCTTCTATATAACCAATTAGAAAGACACTTTTCACATCCATTTGACAGAGTTTGAAAATTCATGTGACATGCATATGCTAAAAGTATTCGTATGGCTTCTAATCTAGCTACAAGAGCATAGGTCTCATCATAATCTATTCCTTCTTCTTGATTATATCCTTTTGCAACTAATCTAGCCTTATTCATAGTTATTGAACCTTGTTCATCTAGTTTATTTCTAAATACCCATTTGCTACCTATAATTTGATGATCCTTAGGTCTAGGTACTAAGGTCCATACCTTACTTCTCTCAAATTGGTTGAGTTCCTCTTGCATTGCAATCACCCAACTTTCATTATTAAGAGCCTCATCAACATTTTTAGGCTCAATTTGAGAAATAAAAGCAAGGTCAGTGGCTAAATGTTTGAAATGAGATCTAGTACTTACTCCCCTTGAAGGATCACCAATGATTTGCTCCTTGGGGTGATCTTTTGTCATTTTCCATCCCTTTGGGAGTTCTTGCCTATTTTTTTCTTAAGCTTGAGGTAGAGAATCATCTTGATGTGAATCTTCTTGATCATTTTCTTCTTTTCCATTTCCAAGATCAAGTTTTTCCATAGTTCCTACAACATCATCCAGAACACTACCTTTCACAAGATCAAGTCTACTAGATTCATTAAAAGCAACATGCATAGATTCTTCAACAGTTAATGATCTTTTATTAAATACTCTATATGCTTTGCTAGTTGTAGAGTATCCTAAAAAGATACCTTCATCTGATTTAGAGGCAAATTTTCCAAGGTTGTCCTTGGTATTCAATATGAAACACTTGCATCCAAATACTCTAAAGTATGATATCAAGGGCTTTCTTCCATTCCATAGCTCAAATGAGGTTTTGTTTAAAATAGGTCTTTTGAAAACTCGATTTGAAATATAACAAGCAGTATTTATGGCTTCTGCCCAAAAGTAAGTTGGTAGGACCATACTCATTGAGCATTATTCTAGCCATTTCAATTAAAGTTCGAATTTTCCTTTCAACTACCCCATTTTGTTGAGGTGTCTTAGGGGATGAAAAATTATGTGAAATGACATGTTCAAGACAAAAACTTTCAAAGTTTTCATTTTCAAATTCTTTGCCATGGTCAATTCTTATCTTTGAAATACAATATCCTTTTTCATTTTGAACTCTTTCAGCAAAGTTTTTGAAATTTTCAGAAGCATCACTCTTTTGAGCTAAGAAAATTACCCAAGTAAATCTAGAGTAATCATCTACGATGACAAAGGCATAATGTTTAACTCCTAAGCTAGCAATTCTAATAGGTCCAAATAAATCTAAATGCAGGAGTTGTAGAGGTTTTGAGGTACTTACTATGTTTTTGGCTTTGAAGGATGACTTGTGTTGCTTCCCTCTTTGGCAAGGTTCACTAGTCTTGCCTTTTTCAAATTTGACTCTTGGCAGTCCCTTTACTAGTTCTCCTATGCCGAGGCTTTGAATTAAGTCCATGTTAGCATGACCAAGCCTTATATGCCACAACCAAGATTCATCAACAGTAGTCACAAGACACTTAGAGGAATGGTTAGATAATTCGTGTAAGTCTATTATGTATGTGTTGACATCTCTATTTCCTTTAAATATCTCTTGACCATCGATAGAGGTCATAAGACATTCATTGGAAGTAAAGATTACTTTGTTTCCTTTATCGCATAATTGACTAACACTCAACAAGTTATGTTTCAAGCCATTAACAAGTAAGACATCTTTAATAAAAGTGGTACCATTAATACCAATAGAACCAATGTCAATTACCTTACCCTTAGCATTATTTCCAAAGGTAACTTTACCTCCATCAATACTTTTGATTTCATTGAAGAGTTCTTTGTCTCCTGTCATATGCCTTGAGCATCCACTATCTACTAGCCAAGCATTTTTGTTTATTGTGGACTTGAGGCATACCTATAGAATCACTATTCAAATATGATTTTTAGGTACCCAAATGAGCTTGGGTTCTTGGGGGTTAGCACATGAAGGTTTCCAATGAGCCTTCCTTATCCAGCAATGTTTATTTATATGACCAATTTTCATACAATAATTACATTGTTTAGGTCTAAAATTGCTTTTTGGTCTTTCAATGTATTTGAATGCCATATTTCTATTAAACTGATTTTGAGAACAATGGCATGCACAGTCATGATTAATTGGTGCTTTTCTAGATGCATGCTTCTTATACATAAATGCATGATTATTCTTTTTATGTATAAAAGGTTTAGTATACTTATTCCTAGGTGCTGTTCCAGCAAGTGTGGTGATGTGAGGTTCACTAGACTTAACAAAAATGATTTTGTGAGAAGAAGATGATGACGCGTCGTTAAATCCTTAACCATGTCTAATTAAAGGTGGTCTTTGAGACACAATGAGAGTATCTAAACTCTCTTTTCCTTTGTTGAATTTTGAAATTGAATTTCTAAGTTCCTCAACTTCATTTTTAAGGTATTATTTTCTTTAAGTAAGGAATTAGTTGAGGGTTATGATGAGTATTCATCTAATGATTTTTGAAGAGATTCATTAGATGATTTAAGCTTAAAATTCTTCTTTTCTAAAGCATCCATTTTGATTTTCAAATTAGAAATATTATTCTTATAAGTACTGAATTTACTCCTATATTTTTCTAGTTCTAGATTCAATTCTTCTATTAGGCTTTGTTCATCATCATCATCATCATTGTCACTATTACTATCCTTATTACTACTATCATAATTAAAAGAGTATGAGTGTAGTGATCTTACCTTTTTCGAGACGTGATCCTCAATGGCCATAAAGCATAGATGGACCTCTTCGCTTTCATTGTCATCTTTTTTGCTTGAAGAGCTTTCGTCATCCCATGTGGCTTTGTGAACTTTCTCCCCATTGTCTCTTTGGTATTTGCTCTTATGCTTCTTGAGCTGGTTTAATATATCCTTTCTTGAGCCTTGGACATTCAGTATAAGAGAATAAGTGTTTGTTTTGAAAGTATTAAATGCACAAATAGCTTACAACAAGATTTTGATTCGAAGTATTAGCTATCCTCTTATACTGAATGCATAAATGACTTGCATTTATACTTCCATGGCGAATTATAGCCGTTAGAATTCATTTAATATGAAACTAGCCGTTGCACCAACCCTAATAATTGCGCCTGACATTTTTCTCTTTCATCTTTCATGGGCGTGACTCTGTGTGTCATGGTCATGACTATTCTTCTAAGCTGTGACTAAAGTGGTGACCTTGGTCGTGAAGCATTCTGAAAGGTTTTGAAATATTGGGGCACGAGCATGACATATATCTTCACGGGTGTGACAACCTTCCAAGCCGTGGTCCAAGTGGTGACTTTGTTCGTGAAGCTCTCTGGAAGAATTTGTCATGTATTTTCACGGGCGTGACTTAAATGCTCATTCACGGTTTGTTGTCTTCCTTCATGACCGTGAACTTCAAATGTTGGTTTGTTGGTGCTAGTCTTAATCACGGGCGTGACACATAGGATCACGGGCGTGAATCATGCTGCTTCTTCAATTTTATCTTTCAAAGATTAATCTTACATTCTCCATTCTTGCTATTTTATTCCATACCCTGTTTAATAGACTTAGAAAACAAGTATGTTAAATACATTATTGCTATTTTATTTGTTATCATTAAAATGACAGAAATATCCCTCAAGGTTCAACATAATTGATGGGTTCTCAGAGATACCCGAAGATTAGTAAATGATTGTGAAACTATTTGGTAATGAACTAATCTAGGATCAGAGGAAGAAAGAAAAGTTTAAGTAAACATTTTTGTAGTTCACACTAGGAAATTACAATCATTTATTCCTCTCCCGATTACATAATACATAATACCTTATATAGACTAAAGGCAAATGACATATGCGTCACTGCTTACATCATACCACACTAAAGATAAGATAAGATAAGATTCTTTAATAGTGATATGATCACTATGAATGAGACATTATAAAAGCAAATCACACATTTTCTATAGGTGGGGACAACTGTTATCATACTAGTTGAATTATTACAACTTTTACAAAGCATGTTGTAGTGGTGGACAACTGCTCTATTTACGGATTGACTCATATGATGGTGACAAATTAAAATCTTCGAGAGTGGGCTCATCTCTTCTAGGCCAGTCATCAATGTCTTCAGTTTCTTTAATACTTTCTAGTGTTGGATCTTTAAAGTCAAAGTTGGTTCTGAAATTTGGGCTAAGATTGGGCCTGGACTCCTCTTCCTGTGAATCTTGCATAATTATCGTTAGAGTCTCATCTTCAGTTCTGAGCTTAGGCTTGAGTAAAGGAGGCCAATGGATCATTTTAATCCTTTTGCATGGGTTTGCGTCAAGTGATGTATAGCTTGTCAGAGGCAAATGGTAGAAATTGTTTCTTCATCTGAGCTCCAGGTGGATCACCGATCTGACTTCATCCAAGCATATGGGATCCTCGTGAAGAATAGTTTTCCAAAGCTTGAGGTGCCTGAGTGCTACAACTGTGTTGGTTTCTGCAACATGTGTGTAAGGGCGATGGAATATAAAAATTCCAATAATCTCTTCTGGAACTTTAGGAGTTAAATTATTTGCAATACGTTTAGCAAAAATTCTTTTCCAATAGCTTAGTGGTTGGAACCATGTAAGGAACTTGACTTATGAGGATTGTAGATTTTTCCGGTTGTATATGAAAGGGAGGAAATCTATCAGAAGAATTTGGACTGTATGGTAGTACAGTGTCGACTGACACAATAAATACCAAAGTTGTTCAAGAAGCATAAACTCTATAGAGAGCCTATAAAGTATCACCTAGGGGTATTTTGTAGGACAGTAGATAATTTTTCTAGGGAGGCCAATCTTATCCTAGAAAATGAACATGTAAGAACTAACATGTTTTGAGGACAACTTTGAATTTGTTTGAGATCTGGACCTTTTGGACATCTTGGTGGAAAGTCTGAGAGACTGAGAACTGGGGTATTTGAATGAGAACTGGAAGCCATGAATATGAGAGGGATTTCCTTTGATGATGAAATAAGACTAACTTGTTGAAAAGGTCGGGATAAGAAATCAGAAATGAGATTTTTATCCCCTTTTATATGCTGCACATCAAAACTGTATCTACTGAACCATTCCTTCCATCTCAACAGCTGTAGATGAGGGATTGTCTTTTTTTTGAAGTCTAGCATACATGGAAATGATGAATAATCTATGACAATTGTAAAGTGGTGTCCTATCAGATGGAACTCAAATGTTTTGATTCCATATTTGATGGCTAAAATTTCTTTGAATGTTGAGTGATAATGAAGTTCACAATCCTTGAAGTGACCATTTGCATATCCACAAACTTCTTTTTTTCTCCATTAATTTCAAAAAGAATGACTCCCCAATGCTCATCTGACGCATCAGTTTGTAATAATCTTTTTCCTGTGGAGGGAATCTGCAAATGTGGTAGATTTTGAGTGACTATTTTGATTGTTTTGACAGACTTGGTATGAGTGGCCAACCAAGGAGGAGGTTGCGTTTTCAGAAGTTGGTACAATGGCTTCACGTGCTTACTATAGTTTGAGATGAATTGTCTGATATAATTTGCTATCCCAAGAAACTGCTGAATTTTTTGACTGTCAAATATTCATTAAGAAACTTTAATAGTTCTTGCGCCAAGTGAGGCTAAGGCCTTTAAGTTCCATTTGAAAATTGCATTCCAAAAAAATCAATTACTGTTTGGGCCAATTGCATTTTTGTTGGGCTGACCATCACTCCATAGGCCTTGGTGAGATCCATGAATCTTCTAATTGTCTCATAATGAGAATTGAAATATGGACTGAACAACAGGATATCATCAATATAGATTAAAGTCATATGTAATAAAGGCTTATAAATTTGGATCATTGCTTTCTGGAAAAAAGATGGTGCCACTTTAAGCCAAAATGGCATGACTATCCACTTATAGTGATGGTTTGGAATACAGAATGTCGTCTTATAAAGGTCTTCAGGAACAATTCCTAACTGCCAGAATCCTGCTTTCAGGTCAAACTTGGAAAATACCTTTTGCTGAAGCCATGAATGAAAACATTGAATTTATCCTTGATAATGGATACTTGTCATCTTTCAAAAAGAGGTTTAAAGGTTTGTAATCAATTACAAGCCTTTTCTTGCCACAAATCTGCTCTGACCTTTTGTTCACATAGAAAGCCTGACATGCCCAATTTTATTTTGTGAGTTGAATTAGACCTTCTGATAGCAATTGAGAACACTTATGGATTGCAAGTCTTATGTCTGAAGGAGACATTCTTGGATGATAGGCTTTTGTTGGATTGAGATCTTTAGAGTTTTTGAATGGAAGTGTAATGAAAAACTCTGGTTGAGTCCATAATGGGGAATGATGTTTCTTAGAGAACTCTGTATGGGATAGAACACAATAGGAATCATGAAGTTCATGAACCAATTCTGAGGACAGGGAAAAAACTAAGGTAGGCTAAATAGTGAATAAAGAAGGTATAGTGGTGAATGGTAGAAGTTGTTTTTTGTATTGCAGAATAGTAGGTAAAATGAACTGTTTGTTTAACCGGAAATAAAGATCGAATCCTAAGATCAAATCTTTATCAGGGAGTTTTGAGCCAAGAACATGTGTCTAGATAGTGAGATCAGGAAAAATCTATAGTTTTATAGGGTTTCTGGTTTTTAAGGAAGTTGTGAAAATCTTTCCTCTGCTGCTTGAAAATGTTGATCATGCTGAACCCGGTATCTTTCAAGAAGAACATAGGGATTGATCATAGACCTATGAGCTCCAGTGTCTATAAATGCAATTATTTTAATGGGTTTAGCATATTTATGAGGGAATACTATTATTGGAACAAGTGGGATCAGATGAGATGGTTGAGTAAAAAAAACAGTTGGTGTTGGAAAGGTGGATAATGTTAATTCTGTTGATAGAGCTGAATCTAGAAGGGTAGGAAAAGGAGTTATGGGATAGATAGAAGGAATATAATGATATGGGAATATAAAATTTTGGAAAGGTAACTCATCATGCAATATCTCATCGTCTACCTTTGATTCAAATTCTGAAAATTCAGCTGCAAAAAGTGCTATTGAGTCTGATTCATCATCCAGAGAGAACAATGATTCTATATTAGCATCTTCAAGATCTACTTGAGAAGCTTGGTGAATCTGCTAGATGATCTTTTCTAGTTTCTTAGGCTTGTTAGGACAATTTTTTGCAAAATGTCATTTCTTGCCACAAACATAGCATCGGTCACTTTTCTTGAATATGTGTTTACATCTTTTGAAGAATTTGAACTTCTTCCTTTTGTGCCTTCATGATTGGAAATCATTTGGAGGTCTCCACTTATGATATTTCTTTGATTTGTGAGGAGGACATGTGCATGTTTTTCCTTGCACTTTATCTGTAAGTCTCGTCTCCTGCATGCCATCTTCCATGAAGAGTCATTGTCAAACGTCATGAGTTCTTTAACCTTATTCTACTGTGAACAAATCTTTTCAACCGAGAGAAGAATTCTCTAGTAAATTACTCCAAGACTGAGAGAATTGGGATCAATGTCCTTTTCTCTGAGATGGAATTGGATGTGGTTGGAAATGCTTTCTGGGAAAGACATTAGAAATGTTTGCTTTAAGTTAGCGTCTGTAGTACCACCAAGAAGGTAGAATTTCTTTTTCATTCTCTAGTAGTGTCGGTCAAAAGAGAACAACATTTCATCTTGAAGTATTCATCTCTAGCCATGTCATCATATTCTGCTGTGTTGCTAACGAATTCTTGATGAAGAGTTGTAAGAACTTTTGCTATTGACTGAGAGTGGTAGAATCTTAACATAACTGCTTTTGGTAACGGTACATGTAACAGCTCCTTATCCCACTGTAGTTCTGTAAGGTAAGTGAGCATTACCCGTCTTACTATTTTATAAAATTAATAAAGTGAAGAATTTTTTTTTACGAAAATATTGCAGACACTGGAATAAAAATTATTACAAGCATAAATATTCAAAATTTTATTTATTTATAAAATACATTAATTTACATCCAAACTATATTCTTTTACATTGTAAGTCCCATCTTTAATACACATTATATGAAATTGAAACGATACTTTAATTTACAAGGTTTTTGACAAAATATACCAAAAAGAAAACCAAAGTTTCTAGCTGCTTTCCTCCGGGTATCATTTTTCTTCTGACAATTCTAATTTCTACGGCTATCATTGTAATCTGCGCGAAAGGAAACCACCCACGCTAATCTACTAGCTTAGTGGTGTTTCAATAATAAACATTTTACATACATACATACATACATATATATATATATATATATATATATATATATATATATATATTTCATATATTAATTAATCATTTCAATAATAAGACATAAAATAAAGGATTATATAAAATTAATAAATATCAGCAACTATTCAATATTTAACAATTTTAATTAATCTAATATTAACAAAATGACATATTTTAACATTATTATTATTTTTTATTTTTCTTGTGCCCATAACACCTATAACTGAACTAACTAATAGAAATAACGGGGTTGCCATTTTCGGCTTTCATAATATTGCGTTGAGCGCTTTCATAATAATGTCATTACCGGCTTAATAATTTTGTCGCCGAATGCATTTATTAATTTGCCATTACCGGCTTTTATATTTGGCACCAAGTGCCTAAAATCTCCTGATTGGCATGCCAAACTATTCTCTATTCTAGTTCTAGATTAGGTGTCACAGGACTTAACTATTTTTATATTAATTCACAATATTTTCAAAAATGACAATATTAATCAATTACCATAATTATGCTTATTTATTTTTGTTCTTTTTTCCTATTATTATTGCACTATAATCTCACACATAAATAATTTGTTAAACATTTATAATTATCATCAAAGTAAATATTCACATGGATTATTACATATAATTATCACAACACATGTAAAACCCCAATATTTTATGTTTTTACCTATGGCAGATTTCGGACCTATTTTTGGGCTTCATTTTTAGCCCATTTAAAATTCGAATTAGGAGTTATGGTCTTCTAACAATTTTTAGCTTATTTTCGTAGATGTAAAATGCATTAAAAATCACTCAAATCCTAGTTTTTGATCAAAAGTTATGATCATTTGAATACTGCATCATCACAAAAAGTTCTGCTCAAAATTTTCTAGATAGATTTTAGTTTTGAATTTTATGTATTTTTCTGGGACAATATAGACATAATTAGATTTTATGGTCTAAATAATAATTAAAGCCCTGTGTCTTAGATTTTATTTCCAATAAAGAACATACAAAACAGAATTCCAGAATTTAAGTTATCATCAAAATAGTCAGGGTTGTTCCTAGAATTCTATACCCGATCCATCAATTGGCATCAATCCATATTTCAACCACATTTATCATTTGCATTCATTTTGATACTAAAATTTCTAGAATTACAACTACATTCATGTGTCTCAATTATTTCACACCATTTGGTCCCATTGCCATATAAAATATCAAAAGCCACAACAAATCACATAACATATCACAAACACGACATATCAAACCTTAATACATAATTCTATACATATTAGCAACATGTAAGATTTTTATCAATGAAACACGTACCTAATCAGTATTGGCTCTTCCCCTAAACCTTCTTTTCCTTCTCTTATTAGCTAGCTTTCTCCTTGCCTTTGTCACCCTCTTGAGGGGCTCTCACTTGTTCATTGATTTTTCCTACACAACCATACCATATTTTAATTCCAACATCCATTTCCAATACTTTTCATGTCTATATAATATTCTAATGCTCCTAATATATTTTACACCTTAATTGAGCTAAAATGTACTAAGGTTAAACTTCTGTCTTCACATGTCATGGCTTCCCAAAAACCATATCCTAGTTCCCAATTCATTTTCTTTAATTCAACATTCAATTCACCCTTAATCTATCACCAATTGTGGTGTTTCTGAGTAAATTTCAATTTCCCCCAAATTTATTTAACTATAGCAGCCCCTCATTCATCCTTTAATATCATATTTTCTTTAGGTTTTAAGCCATAAACAATTAACTAACATCAAATATCATTAATTCAAAGTTTAACTACAATTGTCATCAACTAATCACAAACTTAAATTTCTACTTCCAATCTTGCAACATAAGCTCAATCTACCAAAGCTAATCACACCTATCATCATAATAGGTCTCAAATAGAAGGAAAAAATTTGAATTCAAGAAGAATAAATTCACCTTAAGAGTTCCCAAAGTGGGCTGAAATTCCCCCTAACCAATCTCCCTTTTCTTGTCTTCCTTTTTCCTTCTTTCTTGCTTCTTTGCTCCTTTTATGGCAAGAACACCTTAATTCCGAATTTTACTCTTTCAAAACTACTTTCTTTCCTCACTTTTTTAGGCTTGATTTGAAGGAAAATTGTGGCTTATGGAAGGCTAGAGTGGACAGAAAAGAGAGGAGAAAAGAAGATGAAGAAGAGTTAGATATTTTGGTGGAAGAATGGAGAATTCCTCCCATTTTTGACTTTTATACTTTGATCAAGGTGTGGGTCCTACTAATTAAAATTAATCATAATTCTTATTAGTTCATTAAGTTAATTAATCTTGATTAACATTTAAACTTTGAGAAATTCCATATTTATCACATCTCCCTCCATATTCACATTTCTTCCCCTCAACAATTGCCATAATACCAATTTTATCCATAGAAAATTTTATTTTTTTCTAATTCTAGCACTAATCCTTTTAATTCCCAAATAATAATACCCTTAATTATTTTTCCTTATTATTAGTCATTTTTTTATGGGTTCAAATTTAGACTCCGATTGAACTAGCGGGCCTCACTACAGTTACGCATAATCGAGGCCTAAATCACTGGATGTTACAGTACAAACCAATCTTTGAATGTCCCTATAAATCTAGAAGTGAATTCCAAGATTATTGCTGGAAATATGGAATTAGGACGTCTCTGCTGAACTTCTATCCAAGCATAAAATTCTTGAATTCTGTCTCTCCATTTATAGGGAGTAATGTCATTAAATGTGAACCATGGACCATTCTGTGGCATATGAGGTATTTGTGGATTAAACCCTAGGATGTTTGTGTCCATTTCTTCTTCTGGTGGTTCTTCAGTTTGGTAGGCAGGTTGCTGATGATTGGTTATACTTTGTTGCGAGATTGCTAGATCTACCATAAATTGTGTGGGAGGAAAATATTTTGGGTGAAGCTCATTGTCAGAGAGTTCAAACTCTGAACTTTCAGGAGAAAGATAGGGTATGTTTGAAACTAGGCTTTCAAAATAAGGAATATTTTGAAGGGCTTGTTGTAGCAGGAAAATAGTAATGGTGTCTTTGTGCTTAGGTTGTTAGAGAGCAACCTTGAAGTTTCTTATCTTTTAGAATGTCCTTGCTCATCAAAAAACTCTTTTAGATGGTAGACTATGGAATTAGCATCGATAGCCTCATGCTGCTTTTGCAACTCAGTTGACATAGTAAGAAGCATAATACAACTTGTCATCTCGCAATCATCGAGATGCTTTTAATATACCTTCTAAACATCTTCAAAAGCATTAGCAGTAGGGAGATTCAGGAGTGCCTCATCTAGGACATAGCCAATCTTTTCCTATTTGAGAACTATTCTCAAATTCCTTAGCCAATCCAAAACATTAGGCCCAGTCAACATATTTGACTCCAGTAATGATTGCAAATTCACACTTATCGACGTGATGATGATTCTAGCAACCTAGATGTAAAATAAAGCATGTTAGAATGTACATAAAATTGCATATTTATTAGGTTTTTAATATATCGCATTATGACTCCCACTATTTTATTGTGAATTTATAACCCTCACTATGAACCTAAGAGAACCTGTATGGAAGTTCTCCTAGTGGGTCGATATCCAACTAGCTAAGAATAACCTTGAGGCAACTCAACAAGCCATCCTTAGTTTGGTTGGTAGATATCTAATATATACCAAATACATTATGCATGCAACTATCAAAACTTATGCTATCAACTAATTGATGTATGCACATACATTGGGCTATCAACTCTTTATATGTGTACATCTCATGTACATTAACCTAACTTTGCCTCCAATACACATTAAACTTGGTGCAAATCCATCAAGCTAATGAAATCTGTTAAGTTCAATCCATTAATCATGAAATTTAATTTCAATGGTTTAAACATATTCTTATAAAGCGGGCTTGAGGCAACTCAACAACCCTGACTCTAAAAGAACTTTGGTTCTCCCTATATTAATGGAAGATATAAAACTTAATTATTTATTTAGCAAGTGATTTCTTTGTTAACTCTCATCATGCATTTATTGCATGCTTTTATATATCATACATTCATCATATGGATATATAAAAATAGTTACATTAACTATATGACATGATTATGGACATAGCAAAGTCAATTTCTTAAGCCAAAAAGAGATTAACTAGATCTTACCTAGGTATATGCATAAATTTACAAATCCAAAATAGAAATTAAATTCCTATTTCTAAGTCTTTTTTTTATGGCACCACCTTATTCACTTCTTGCTCCTTTGTATCACCATTCTATCCTAATCATATGTAATCTAATTACATATTTCAAAATATAGAAAACCTCAACTTACATTTGAGGGGAGTAAAATGAGAAGAAAAATACATGATAAAGATAGAGAGACAGAGACACGCAAATTCTATTTACCATAAAACAAAACAAATCCATGCATGCTCAATCACATTAGTCCTAAATCCATAATCATCCATCATATCTTTCCATACATCCCTAGCATGCATTCTCTAATGCATAAAATAAAATAAAATTAACAATTTTGTATTTCAATTTGAAAATCGATTCAACGTTTGAACCGAAATTATTTACTTGTATTATTTCAGTTAATTTAATTTTATATATCATTTCAATGTTGAATTTAATATTTAATCAAATTAAATTAAATTCTATATTTTTAGAATTAATTTAAAATTAATTCGTCTTAAAATTAAATTATTATGATGTCATAATTAAACAATTTAAATATACATATCAATTTCTAGTCATATTAGAATTATTATTGCTTAACTTAAATTAATTGAAAATTAGTTTCAAAAAATTTCCAGAACTTCAAACCATCATTCCAATAAGCTTTAGGTCAGTTCAAGTTCATCAAAATATTTTCCGCACAAACCAAAATTATTAAGACAAACGAATCAACACACTTAAATGCTCAAAACTACTCATTCGTCATCAAGAATTTTATAAAATTTTAAATTTAATAAAAATACTTTTAGCATATATCTAACATCAAAATAACATATTTTTAATTACATAAAAATTATTTTAAGGTGCTGAAAATAAATTAAACATATACAAAAAAATTAAACAAAACAGTCCAAACTGGTATGCTAAAATAGTCAAGTTTTTAAGTTTGTTTGAAATATTAATTAAAATAATTTTTAATTAATTATTGGACACTTCCAAAGGCTTAAACATATTCTCAGTATGTATAAATAATTTTTCAATAATCAAATTATAAGAAAAATATAAACATTCTCATCAATTAACCCAAACAACAACACATGTTTACAAACAATATACTTTTCAGTATTTTTAAAATAAATCCAAAATTAATTATTTGAATCACATTCAAACTATTTTTTTCCCAAAATAATCATCCTTAATTATCTTATGATTAGATCAAAGAAAGAAAAATATGTAAAAAAACTTACAAATTAATTTCAATTTTTCAAATTTATAGATCCAAAACGATTAAAATCGTGCAATCCCAATATACTATCAATTAAAATTAATTTTAATGGATACAAGGGGGCTATGATACCACTGTTGAATTTTGAAGATGAATCTCATTCATAAAATGTAGCAAAAAAATAAAATTCTCAAAACCTAAAATACAAATATTTCTTATGCCATTAAAACCAATTTACCAAAGTTTAGAAGTAAAAAATTATGCCTCGTAATTTCTAGATTTATTTTTTAAATTTTCACCTTGTTGGATTATTGTAAATTGCAACAATACACTTTAGAATATTTCTAATATTAATCCATGTAAAACTATGAGAAGAAACTATAAGAGAAATGGTTAAACATACCTCAAAGTGCTAGCAATGGTGTATGCTTAATTTGAGAGAATATGAAAAATAACTATTATTTTTCTTTTTTGAATTTGTTAATTTCCAAAAACAATTTTTAAGATTTTTTAAACTTTTCAAAAATATTTTTACCCCAAAAATAGTTTAAGTACAAAGTGCACAAGACAAAGGGAGGGATTTTGGAGTTTTTGCCTTAATTGGCTAATTAAGGCCAATTAGTGCGGGCCCTTGACCTTCATTGAATAATTTTTCCGTACGATCTCATCGCGATCCATCCTAAAATAATTCTCTCATATTTTTGGATCCCATCCAAGATCATTTTACTCATTTTTCACATTTCCAATACGTGTGACCCATTATTTTATTGGTTATATTGGCAACTTAAATTAACAATTAATTTAAGTATGTCATGAGCGGTATCTAGCAACACATCACATCATGGTTTGACTATGAACCTTTTTATAGATAATTTCTGTGCAATTATTCCTTTCACCATTCTATACCCCACCTGGTTTAGAGTATAAACATGTGTCAACTCCCACTAGACCGACTATGTCACATATAGTCTAATTAATGTTAGTTATTGTCCATGAGACTCATTACTCTGTTAGACATTTGATTGAAGACTATCTTCATGATATTTTCACTCCAGCCAGGGTTTCCCAAGCAATGATCCAGATAAGAGGCCATAGGTATATACTCCTTCTATCAGGGGTGATGAATTCTTTGTTGGTTACCCAATTACCTTCGAATATCTCAAGCTATATCCAATCACCACCCTATAAGCAACCTCCCCGAGGCAACAAGGATTACTGTCAAAATATAAAATCAGTATCCAAGATATCATTGAGTACCTTAAGTCTAAGGATACTTGCACCATTGCTATGTTGAGACTATCATTGACATTTGAATAGATTATCCATATGATTGTCTCATAGTAGGTCATCCAATGTACTTAGCTACACTTAGCAAGTATCCACATATTAACTCTAAACATCTCATATTTACAGATTATAAGATATATTGCTCGATCCAATCAAAGAGTGTAGCATGTGCTAGTTGTCTGAATTAACAATGTCCCGTCTCATTAATTCTATGACTAGGGATAATTTAGATACTAACATAAATACACATGATAAGAATCTCAATATCACAAATCATAATTTCTTTCATGTTATGTTATGTATCAAGGACTTTATTAATTTATTCAAGATCACTATCAATTCATATATCAAATGAACATCAAATTAATGAAAAGTCTTTTATTAATTAAATACATTTGTACAATAAGTGCTAAAGGTGATTGCCTTTAGAGCACTTATCTAACAGAGTGAGCACCTACTATAATTGGTAACAAGTCTGAACCAAAACATGAATGATTCTTCCATTTTGGCCTAAGCCTTCATGACTGTGAATACCTAGTCACTGGCGTGAAGGCTTGTTTTATGGCCTTTTCAAGTCTTGAATCAAAATAAATTTTTAGGAAAATTTACTTCTTCATAACTAATCTAAGGCCTTTTTATGGTTATTCAAATATATATCAAAACATTAAGATATAAAAATTTATTGAAATCATATCATAAATACTCAAGGTTCGCAATGATAACAATACTGACATGTAATCAAACAATATCACATAGAATTTTCATCTAACATGCCAATTTTTTTTAATGAAATTAAAACGTTCTTCACATGGAGGTTTAGTAAAAATGTACATTCATACTTTGAGAACAAAATCTATTCTTTGTAAAAATCTTTTTGCTCTTCATTTATTGAGCAATTAAGATTTATAAGTGGTTCTCTCTGTAATCTTTACTCAAGTGAGCTTTGAATATTTCTGGGTTAAGAGTAGAACACTTGTAAGGGTTAGCTGTGTGAGCCTCCAAAACACAAATTAAAAGGTTGTTTGTGTGAGCCTCTAAAAACACAAAGTGAAGGTTGTTTGTGTGATCCTGTAAAAACACAAAGTAAAGGTTGTTTGTGTGAGCCTGTAAAACACAAGAAATTGGTTATTGTGTGAGCCATTAAAACACAAGAGATTTCTGGGTTAGGTGTGAGCCATTGTAAGAAACACCATAGTTGAGAGTGAGCTTGTAAAACTCCATTGTAACACTTAGTGTGTTAGTGTTACTCCCAATTGCGATTGGGGAGAGGAGTAGGGTTTGTTAACACCAGAACCTCTATAAAAATTCTTGTGTCAAATTCTCTCTATCCCTCCTAAAATTAATCTTTTATTTTCGCACCTTATAGTTTAATTTTTGAAACTCCAATTCAACCCCCCTTCTTGGTTTAATATCCGGGCAACAATTGGTATCAGAGCTTTGTCTAGCATCGAAGCCTAAAAAGCGCTAGTAAAGATTAAGATATGGCTAGTGAAGGATTCCAAAGTCTCAAACCTTACTTTGATGGAGCAAATTATGCCCATTGGAAGTTTCGGATGGAGACATACTTGGATAGTGAAGGAATTGAAGTCTGGGATAGTGTACGAAAAGATTGGACACCACTAACTAGAAGAGGAGCTGATGGTGAAGAAGAAATCCTATCAAGAGATGATTGGACAGAGCCTCAAAGAAGAGCAAATTTCAAAAACAAAAAGGCAATGACAATCCTATCAAGCTCATTATCCATTGAAGAATGTGGGAGAATACAACACTGCTCAATAGCATACAGCATGTGGAAGACATTGGAGAATTATCATGAAGGAACTAAGCAAGTTAAATCCAAGAAGATTCAACTTCTAACCTCAGAATATGAGCTCTTCAAGATGAAATCCAATGAGTCAATCACTGACATGACCTACCGTCTTCTAGCCATTATAAATGGAATGAGGAAACTTGGGAAGCATATGAGTTTGGAAGATGTAAACAATAAAATCCTGAGAAGTTTTCCTCTTAAAGACTATGGTTCAAGAGTTGCTGGCATAGAAGAAGCAAATGAAGATATGAGCATCATGAATACTGATGTGCTGATTGGCAAACTTCTCACACATAAGATGGCAGTGAAGATAGATAGAGAGCTTGAAGCAGAGCCAGAGAAAAGAAAGCCCTTAGCACTCAAAGCCTCTACTTCAAAATCTCAAGAAGATAGTGAAGATGATGAAGAAATGAGTGATGATGAAAATGAGGACATTGCTATGCTTTCAAGGAGATTAAAAAAATCATTGAGAAGAAAATGAGCAACTCCAGAAAATTCAGGCAAAGAAACCTCTAATGACACACATAGAAGTAAGGAAGAGGTAAAGTGCTATGAGTGTGGAAAGAAAGGACATATCAAACCAGAATGTCCAAAGCTCAAGAAGCATAAGAGCAAATACCAAAGAGACAATGGGGAGAAAGGTCATAAAGTCACATGGGATGACGAAAGTTCTTTAAGTGAAAAAGATGATAATGAAAGTGAAGAGGTCAACCTATGTTTCATGGCTATCAAAGATCATGTCTCGAATAAGGTATGATCACTACACTCATACTCCTTGAATAATGATAGTAGTGATAATGATGATGATGATGATGAGCAAAGCCTAATAGAAGAGTTAAATCTAGAATTAGAGAAATATAGAGGTAAATTTAGTACTTATAGAAATAATATCTCTAATTTAAAAAATAAGATAGATGTTTTAGAAAAGGAAAACATAATGCTTAAATCATCTAATGAATCTCTCCAAAAGTCATTAGATGAATACTCATCAAGACCCTCAACAACTTCATTGTTAAAAGAAAATAATACTTTGAAAAATGAAGTTGAGAAACTTAGAAATTCCATTTCTAAATTTCACAAAGGTAAAGAGAGCTTAGATACTCTCATTGTGTCTCAAAGATCACCCTTAATCAGACATGGTCTAGGATTTAAGGACACATCATCATCTTCTCACAAAACCATATTTGTTAAGTCTAAAGAACCTCACATCTCCACACCTGCTAGAACAGCACCAAGAAATAAGCATGTTAAACCTTCTATACATAAAAAGAACAATCATGCCTTTATGTATAAGAAACATGCATCTAGAAAAATGCAAATTACTCCTGATAGTGCATGCCATTGTTCTCAAAAATAGTCTAATAGAATTATGACATTCAAATATATTGTAGAACCAAAAAATAAATTTATATCAAAACAATGTAATTATTGTATGAAAAAGGGTCACATAAATAAATATTGTTGGATAAGGAAGGCTCATTGGGAACCTTCATATGCTAACCCCAATGACCTAAACTCATTTGGGTACCTAAAAATCATACTTGAATTGTGATTCTATAGGTATGCCTCAAGTCCACAATAAACAAAAATGCTTGGCTAGTAGACAGTGGATGCTCAAGGCATATGACAGGAGACAAAGAACTCTTCAATGAAATCAAACGTATTGATGGAGGAAAAGTTACCTTTGGAAACAATGCAAAGGGTAAGGTCATTGGCTTGGTTCTATTGGTATTAATGGTACTACTTTTATTAAAGATGTCTTACTTGTTGATGGCTTGAAACATAACTTGTTAAGTGTAAGTCAATTATGTGATAGAGGAAACAAAGTAATCTTTACTTCAAATGAATGTCTTGTGATCTCTATCGATGGTCAAGAAATATTTAAAGGAAATAAAGATATCAATACATACATAATAAACTTACATGAACTATCTAACCATTCCTCTAAGTGTCTTGTGACTACTAGTGACGAATATTGGCTGTGGCATAGAAGACTTGGTCATGCTAACATGGACTTAATACAAAGTCTCAGCACAGGAGAACTAGTAAAAGGACTGCCAGGAGTTAAATATGAAAAAGGCAAGACATATGATCCTTGCCAAAGAGGAAAGCAACACAAGTCATCCTTCAAAGCCAAAAACATAGTAAGTACCTCAAAACCTCTTCAACTTCTGCATTTAGACTTGTTTGGACCTACTAGAATTGCTAGCTTAGTTGGAAAACATTATGCATTTGTCATCGTAGATGATTACTCTAGATTTACTTGGGTAATTTTCTTAGCTCAAAAGAGTGATGCTTTTGAAAATTTCAAAAACTTTGCTAAAAGAGTTCAAAATATAAAAAGGGTACTATATTTCAAAAATAAGAAGTGATCATGGGAAAGAATTTGAAAATGAAAACTTTGAAAGCTTTT
Organism: Triadica sebifera; assembly: GCA_023653625.1. NCBI lineage: Eukaryota > Viridiplantae > Streptophyta > Magnoliopsida > Malpighiales > Euphorbiaceae > Triadica > Triadica sebifera. Next base: position 9,886,219 of record CM042905.1, read on the forward strand.
GTCTTGAACATGGCATTTCACAAAATTTCTCATCTCCTAAGACACCTCAACAAAATGGGGTAGTTGAAAGGAAAATTCGAACTTTAATTGAAATGGCTAGAATAATGCTCAATGAGTATGGTCCTACCAACTTACTTTTGGGCAGAAGCCATAAATACTGCTTGTTATATTTCAAATCGAGTTTTCAAAAGACCTATTTTAAACAAAACTTCATTTGAGCTATGGAATGGAAGAAAGCCCTTGATATCATACTTTAGAGTATTTGGATGCAAGTGTTTCATATTGAATACCAAAGACAACCTTGGAAAATTTGCCTCTAAATCAGATGAAGGTATCTTTTTAGGATACTCTACAACTAGCAAAGCATATAGAGTATTTAATAAAAGATCATTAACTGTTGAAGAATCTATGCATGTTGCTTTTAATGAATATAGTAGACTTGATCTTCTGAAAGGTAGTGTTCTTGATGATGTTGTAGGTAATATGGAAAGACTTGATATTGGAAATGGGAAAGAAGAAAATGATCAAGAAAATTTACTGCAAAATGATTCTCTACCTCAAAATCAAGAACAAAATGATCAAGAACTTCCAAAGGAATGGAGAATGACGAAAAATCATCCAAAAAAGCAAATAATTGGTGATCTATCAAGGGGAGTAAGTACTATATCTCATTTCAAACATCTAGTCACTGACATTGCTTTTGTTTCACAAATTGAGCCTAAAAATATTGATGAGACTCTTAATGATGAAAGTTGGGTAATTTCCATGCAAGAGGAACTCAACCAATTTGAGAGAAATACAGTATGGATCCTAGTACCTAGACCCAAGGATCATCAAATCATAGGTAGCAAATGGGTATTTAGAAACAAATTAGATGAACAAGGGTTAATAACCAGGAATAAGGCTAGACTAGTTGCAAAAGGATATAATCAGGAAGAAATTATAGATTATGATGAAACATATGCACCTGTAGTTAGATTAGAAGCCATAAGAATACTTTTAGCATATGCATGTTACCTGAATTTCAATCTTTTTCAAATGGATGTGAAAAGTGCATTTCTTAATGGTTATATAGATGAAGAAGTGTATGTAGAACAACCACCAGGTTTTGAAAGCTATGATTTGACAAATCATGTTTTTAAACTTTCAAAAGCTTTGTATGGTTTAAAATAGGCCCCAAGAGCTTGGTATGAGAGGCTAAGTTCTTTTTTATTTGAAAACAACTTTACAAAGGGAAATGTTGACACTACACTATTCATCAAAAAACATAAGCATGAGATACTAATTGTTCAAATTTATGTTGATGATATAATATTTGGTTCTACTAATGAATTGCTTTGTCAAGAATTTGCTAAGTGTATGACTAGGGAATTTGAAATGAGCATGAGGGCATATTCGTCAACCAATCCAAATATGCCAAAGATTTAATTAAGAAATTTGGTATGGAAGGATGCAAAAATGCCAAGACTCCTATGAGCACATCAACAAAATTGGACAAAGATGAAAAAGGTAAGAGCATTAATGAAAAGCTTTATAGAGGTATGATTGGATCACTTTTATATCTCACTGCTTCTAGACCTGATATAATGTATAGTGTTTTCTTGTGTGCACGATTTCAATCATGCCCCAAAAGAATCTCATTTAAATGCAGTAAAAAGAATTTTAAGATATTTACATGGATCATTGCATCTAAGTTTATGGTATCCTAGGAATTCATCTTTTTATATTATAGGATATTCAGATGCAGACTATGCTGGTAGTCTTTTAGATAGGAAAAGTACTTCAGGTACTTGTCACTTCATTGGAGAATGTTTAGTTTCATGGTTTAGCAAGAAACAAGTTTCAATTGCTCTCTCAACTACTGAAGTAGAATATGTAGCAGCTGGATGTTGTTGTACACAAATTCTTTGGATGAAACAACAACTTAAGGACTATGGTCATGAGATGAACCATATACCTATCAAATGTGACAACACAAGTGCTATAAAATCTTTCAAAGAATCCTATTCAACACTCAAGAAGCAAGCATATTGACATTAGACACCACTTTATTAGAGATCATGTTCAATATGGAGATGTTGCATTAGAATTTATAAGCACAGAAAATCAATTAGCAGATATCTTCACTAAGTCTCTAAATGAGGAAAGATTCAATTTCATTAGAAGTGAACTTGGTATGATTGATGGATTAACCTTGTGATTACAAAAATATGAAATTTTAATTGTTGATCTTAAATCATATCACAAGTTATAAGATAGAAATTTTTATGAAAATTCATGTTTTAAGGAATAGAATCTTTGTTGAAATGATTTAGTCCTGTTTTAGGACTTAATTTTATTTGATGAAAATTTTAGAGGAGTCACGCCCGTGACACATGTTCACACCCGTGACTTAAATGGCCCAAAGAGGCAGTGTCATTCACGACATGGTTCACGGCTTCAAGTGGTGAAGCTTATCTTCACGGCTTCATTCACTCCCGTGAACAGAGCTTTTCACGCCCGTGACGAATTTTCACTCCTGTGAACCTTAACACCCCAAAACTCACAGAGGATTTCACGTCTTGAGTCACGGCTTGCTTCATGGGCATAAGTGGTGAAATTTAACATTTCACGCCCGTGACAATTTATTCACCCCCGTGACTAATGATCATTCATGCCCGTGACTGATAATCATTCACGCCCGTGACATTCAAATATCACGCCCGAGAACGTATTCATGCCTTCATTCACGGGTGGAACACTCCTTCAGGAAACCGTGAACACTCACTTCATGCCCGTGAATGTATCGAGTATATAAAAGAATAGTCGGTTATATTTTTCATTTCAACTCTCTAACTCCCAAAACTACTCTCATTTACACACATTCATTGAGACATTGAAGATTCCGGCCCCCAAGACTCAAACTTTCCCTATAAATACCACAAAAAGTTCGAATCTTCATCAAATATCATACATTTCTAGGGTTTTCATAAGGATTTTCTGTTAAAAATTTTCCAACTCCCTCACAAACCGAATTCTTCAAAAAAAATGGAGACTGCCTCATCCAAAGGAAAGAGAAAGAAGTCTCATGCTCCTAGGAGGTATGCAGATTACCTCATGAACCGTATTCCGGAGCAATGCTATCCTCGGTATGAAACTTTGAAGAAGAGACCTCTACTGTCATCAAGGTCCTTCGAATGGCAGACAGTCCGAAGTCTCCGCCTTGAGACGGCTATGACAGAGCAACTACAAGCCTATCATCTGAAAGATTTTGTGAAAATTCACCAGCCGACCTTGAGGGAGCCAACACTGGAATTTCTCAGCACCTTGCAGGTTTCACCTAATGGAGTGGTGAAATTCCAACTCTACAACAATCCCAACACACTCAATGCCACTGAATTTGGAGAATTGTTAGACTTACCATCAGATGGCATACTAAATGACACTAAGGTAGAATTCTCTGCCCCTCGAGCCTGGACACACTTTGGCACTGATTGCAGCTGGGATGTCAAGAAGACAAAAAGCACACATCTCAGGTCCCCAGTGCACAAGTATCTGCATAGGTTCCTGACCTATAGCATATTCGTTAGGGGAGAGAGCAATGGGACAATCAGGAAGTTAGAACTTTTCCTCTTTGAGATGGCTCGCAGAGGACTCACAGTGGCACTTTCTAGATGGTTTGCAAACCATCTTCTCTCCATTGCCACCAAGCCTACTGGAGATATTTTGATTGGGGCATATGTCACCCATATAGCAGTGAAGCTTGAGTATCTGAAGCTGGACGTGCATCACTTCAACCTCATCCCTGGACATCCTTGAGATCGCTTGTATGTCGAGTCATTCATCAAAATGGGAGCGGCTGTCAGAATCGTTTTCCAGAACACTATCTTCTACTGCTTCACTGACACTGCTGGTGAGATCATATGGGAAGATAATGATACGGAGGACTTTAAAGCAGGCCTCTAGGGAGTCCAGCAGAAGAAGAGGGCTCGGGTTGAGGAAAAACCTCCAACAGCTGAGCAGGACATCGGACAGTCCTCGGCTTCCACACCGACCTTAGCGCAGCAGGTGGTTGACCTCTTGGCACCACATTTTGAGCAGCTGCAGACTTCGATGGATGATAAGTTGGAGAACCTCAAAGACTTCATGGAGTCTCGGATGGACAGCCTTGAGGCTGAAGTGGCTAGGCTTCATGATAGGATGTCCGACTAGGAGTTAGGCTAGAGTGTAGCCTAAATTTGCTTTTTTTTTTGCTTGTTTCTTTTGTTTATGTTTGTTGGTGTGTAAGAAATTTTCAAATTTCCTTTTTGAACATTATTTTAACTTTGTTTGTATCTTTTCCTTTAATTAATATAATTGCTTTTGTTTACTTCATTGATATATCTTTATATCCTTTTTGATTGATGACAAAAGGGGGAGAAAACTAGCAATATATTATAGGAAAAATGATATCAAATTAGCAATTTAAGGAGAAACTAGCAATATATATTAAGGTAAATGAATTTTGAATCAAATATTAAAATTGAATTGACTTTGAAATATATTAAAAGGGATTAGAAATCTTGATTGAAAATTTCATATGCAAAGTATATGATTGAAAAATTGAGCTTTATATACATAAGATATACCTTAAGTATACTTTGCATATACCTTCATGCAAGTTGCAAAAATAAATATGCCATGATATACCTTAAGTATACCTTACATATACTTAATGCCTTAAAAAGGAATTATGGTATATATTGGATATACTTCTCATATAACTTGCATATACTTAAAATCTAGTTAAGTTTATTTCAATGCTACATCATTATTTACTATTCTTGCACATTATAAATTTTTTATCCTAAGTATATTTTGAGGGGAAGACTTATCAAAATCACATATTGCTAGATTATTTGTCACCATCAAAAAGGGGGAGATTGTTAAACCTTGAGGGATATTTCCGTCATTTTGATGATAACAAATAAAATAGCAATATTGTATTTAACATACTTGTTTTCTAAGTCTATTATACAGGACATGGATTAAAATAGCAAGAATGGAGATTGGAAGAATAATCCTTGAAAGACAAAATTCAAGAAGTAGCATGTTCACTGTCATGACTCTATGAGTCACTCCCATGTACCAAAACCAACATTTGAAGTTCACGGACATGAAGGAAAAACAAACCGTGAAGTGGGCATTTCAGTCACCCACGTGAATAAATATATCATCCCCATGAATAAATATGTCAACCCTGTGAATATTCATGCATTTTCATGCAGAGAGCTTCACGACCAAAGTCACCACTTGGATCACGGCTGAGAAGTTTGTCACGCCCGTGAATGAGTATGTCACAACCATGACTCTATATGTCAAAACATTCCAGAGAGCTTCACGACTAAGGTCACCACTTCAGTCACGGCTTGGGAAGAAATGTCACTCCCGTGACAAACATAGTCACGCCCGTGAACAATGAAAGAGAAAAATGTCAGGCGCGATTATTTGGTTGGTACAACGGCTAGTTTCATATTTAATGCACCCCAATGGCTATATTCAGCCATGAGAGTATAAATGGAAGTCATTTATGCATTCAGAACAAGAGAATGAAGAAAATAACAAAAGAGTAGCATATACTTCGAATTTAATTCTTATTACAAGCTATTTGTACATTCATACTTTAAGAACAAAATCTATTCTCTATAAAAATATTTTTGCTCTTTATTTATTGAGCAATTAAGATTTATAAGTGGTTCTCTCTATAATCTTTACTCAAGTGAGCTTTGAGTATTTCTGGGTTAAGAGTTGAACACTTGTAAGGGTTAGTTGTGTGAGCCTCCAAAACACAAATTAAAAGGTTATTTGTGTGAGCCTCTAAAAACACAAAGTGAAGGTTGTTTGTGTGATCCTGTAAAAACACAAAGTAAAGGTTGTTTGTGTGAGCCTGTAAAACACAAGGAATTGGTTATTGTGTGAGCCATTAAAACACAAGTGATTTCTGGGTTAGGTATGAGCCATTGTAAGAAACATCATAGTTGAGAGTGAGCTTATAAAACTCCATTGTAACACTTAGTGTGTTAGTGTTACTCCCAATTGCGATTGGGGAGAGGAGTAGGGTTTGTTAACACCAAAACCTCTATAAAAATCCTTGTGTCAAATTCTCTCTATCCCTTCTAAAATTAATCTTTTATTTCCACACCTTATAGTTTAATTTTTGAAACTCCAATTCAACCCCCCTTCTTAGTTAATATCTGGGCAACAATAAGCAACTTGAATCACTTAATTTGGAGTTATGTATCAAAAGATATGATCAAATTAATACTGACTGGTCACTAATAATTTTGCCCATAATTTCCTAGACATATTCTAGGTCTTAACTTTATGTATTTTTTTGGAAACATATAGACATATCTAGATTTTATGGTCTAAATAAAAGTTCAATCCCTATGGCTTTAAGTTTCAAACCCAACAAAGAACATACAAATCCAAATTCAATAATTTAAGTTATAACGGTTTATGTACTCACTGCTCATCAATTCCAGCAAAGAACACACATATTTACCATCTTCAATTTTTACCAAAATTAATCATAAGTCTAGCAAATATGCATCCCTAATATTTTTATCAAAAAATACTATTAATTTAGAATCATTAACATGTCAAATGTTCAAATCATGCAACTTAAAAAAAAACATAGGCCATTGCCTTAGATTATGCACAAACCTCTCTTTTTCTTTTCTTTCTCTTTACTTCTCTTTCTCTTTTTCTTTGCTCCTTTGAGCTAGATCCTTGTCAATTTAAGTTCCTAAAATATATAAAAGAGATTATTAAAACTTTAGTTCATTAAAACTCCATAAACCCTAACCTCTCTCTCTCTTTTTGCTCTCTCAAGCTTTCTTAAGCTTGGTTATGCAAGAAAATGGCTCTTTTTCTCTCTTTTCCCACTTTCTCTCACTAGAATCAAGCTTTGGCTGTGGAGGAAGATGGAGGAACATGTGGGCTGGTTTGAGGAGATTAGAGTATTCTAGATATGAGGGGATAAGGAAGGAGTAATTAATGGTATGAAGACAAATGTAATCAATAATGGGGACACCTAAGTCATATGCATTAATGACTAATTAATGAATTCATGCATGTTAACTAGATTTTCAAAACTTGCCACTTGGTGCGGCCAACCACCACATACATTTAGTGTCCTAATTCATGTATTTATTGGTGATTATCCCAATTAATTTTCCAATTTTTTATAAATTGCAAATTGAAACTTAAACTTTTTAAAATTTACAATTTAGTCATCCACTGTAAAATAATATCTTAAATTACTTTAAACACTTTATTAGATATTTTCCATACTTTATTTCTATTATTTTAATTATTTTTCAATCAAAATCTAAATTTAGACTCTGGTCAAACAGATGAGTCGATTTAACAACTCGCACGATTTGGGGCCTAAATTAGCGGATATGACAGTTTATTTCTAATATATTCCTTTATTCACAAAGTACATGCCTATTTCCTTTTCCATATTTTATCTATAAATGATGTTCAATTGTTTACTCATAATTTATCTTAACCCTTATATAAGTCATTTACCAATTATAATCCTAATCTTATTCTTACATAGTGGTGTAGCATTTCCGTTTCATTAATTATAACTTTACCATATTCATAATCCTTAGTTCCTATGTACTTGTTCACAATAAGAATCTTAACATGTGATTATAGTAATTGTCTATATGTCATTTGTAATACCTTAGGTTCTTAGCATGCAACTACTTCTTGTTTATCCTTATTATATGCCTAAACATTTACACCAAAATGATTATTAACCAATATATATATATATATATATATATATATATATATATATATATATATATATATATATATATATATATATATATATATAACTATTAATTAACATGTAACAACGATAGAAACAATAATGGTTTCTACGTGGCATACCAATATCATGTCAATTCAATTTCAAACATTTGATTCACTAAATCAACATGTTTCTAAGCATTAGCAACAAAGCATATAACGTATCTCTTTCTTGATATTTTATTTCACAACTATGTCAACATACCAACATAATAGTGACATCTCATCATATAAATTTTTTGTCAACAATCATATAATTCAATAATAATGTCATGCACATTATATCAGAACATTGATAAATTACAATCATTTTATTATTACAAAACTTCATGTTTACTTTTCATTAATTGGTTCACCCATGACACTTTAAACCAGACTAAACTGAATATGGGTTAGGAGTAAGGGCATCCACACAAGCTGATAATTAACCCATTGTCCCTATCGTCTTGCTCATTCGAGCTTTCATTAGATAAGGGCGCTCACACAAGCAGACATTTGACCCTTTAACTAAAGTTCATATCTCATATAAGCATGCATAGTTAGATCATGAGTGCTCATAAGTTGACATTGACTTCTCATCAATCAAACATATCCATCCACATAAGCAATAGCAAATTAGGGGTGCTCAAACTGTTGGATTTTGAACATGCATCTTGTGACACCCTTATAACAATTATTCTATACGTACGTTATGTGGGTTAATACGATGATAGCTGATGTGTGCCTAAATTTTTTTTTCTTAATTTAATTTAATGACCATAATATTATTAGCACTTATTAATCATTTTCATTTTTTCAAAAATTTCGGCAGCATAACGGTTATAAATTAACTACCCCACCTGCAATTCAAACAATCAACAGCCCATTCTTGGGCACAACAATACACATATAATACAAAATTCTTCCTTCAACCACAAGTTGACATTCCATTCTTCACACATAATAATTCACAAATGTTCTTTATCATAATATGTACAACATTTTATTTCTACAACTCCATATCTATATATATATATATATATATATATATACACATGTCATTCTTGATATTAACTTACTATTATTTATTTTTCTTTCAGCTCCTAAAATTTGTATGTTTGCTCCTGCCTTTTTCATTACTATCTGCATGGAGTCAAATAACTACGTGTTGAGCATTAATATGCTTAGTGGTGATTACTAATCTAAAAATTTCCACTGATCTATATTTTCTTGCATACATGCAATGTTATATTTACTATGCTATTCAGATTTTCTCCTTAATATATTTATTATTGTTTTTAATAATGCTCTATTATTCTTTTTATTAATGCTCTATTATTCTTTTTATTAATGCTCTATTATTCTTTACCCTTACTTTGCTTTTTAATAGCCTCATTTAATTAACAATATTTCTCCATTAATCTTATATATAAATTTTTTTTTAACTTTCAATTTCTTTCAATTTAATCATTTTTTTCTTTTTTCTTTTTATTTTCAATCTTTCATTTAATTAGCTACAAATTTCATTTTAATTCTTAAATTTCTATATATTTACAATTATGCCACTACTTTATATTTATTTACACTTTTGCTTCTAATATTTTCATTTTTCATTTATTTATTTATTTCCTTTCTAACTACACAATTTAATATTTATCTTCCAATTATTTTCCATTTTTCAATTTAACTATTTTTGTCATATTTGTCACATTTATCATTATTATTATAATACCAGTTTATCATCTTTATCACTTTTATAATATTTATCACTTATATCTTTTTTCTCATATTTTTCACATTTATCATTTTTATCATATTTTTCACTTACATTTTTTCTTACCCATATTTTTCACTTAAATCATTTTTATCATATATTTTCACTTTCATCATTTTTACTTCTTTTTATTCACATTTGCCATTTTTATCATATTTGTCACCACTATCATTTTTATCATATTTGTCACTTCTATCATTTTTATCATATTTTTTTCACTTTTATCATATTTGTCATTTCTATCATTTTTATTATATTTGTCACTTCTATCATATTTGTCACTTTTATCATTTTTGCTATTATACTATTTTTACCACATTTACCATTTTTTATCATGTAATTCACATTTGCTACTTTTATCATTTTATTTACATTTGTTTCTTTTATCATTTCATTCACATTTGCTACTTTTATCATATTTTTCACTTGCATATTTTCTTATCATATTTTTCACATAAATCATTTGTACTCCTTTTATTCACATTTGCCCCTAGTTTCAATCTGATAGAAAATATTCAGACCGGATAAATGGGACTTGGATCCGAAGAGTCCACTACATTGAAAAGTAATCCCGAACGACCACCCGAACACTACACTGTACACTAAATCACTGAATCACTATCACTAAAGTAGACTATTATTGGCCTACATAAGCGAGTCGCCATGACCCACACCACAGTAATGATGTCCCTATGACCAGCCAATTATATCTTGAGCTAGATTTAACCTCAAAAAAATAACCAAGGACATTATTTTATTCCTTTAATTCAATTTGCATTAAATTCACAAATTCCATTATTTTTACATTATTAATCACTTAATATTTTATTCATCCATAACAATTTTATCACTAACATAATTTTTCCATACTTTCCATTCTAATATATCAATAATTCATTCTAAACATTCAATTAACTCATTAAGCATCACTAAACACACTTTATTCATTATTTTTTATTTCATGCATAATATAATCAATAATTAGAAAAATATTCAATACATATTTTAAAACTTCTCAATAAATTTATACACACTTCATATCATATTTTCTTGCATTTCATGACTAAATTTTCATTTAATTAGCAGAAAAATATTAATTTTTCCTTCTTCATATTTTGGCCTATAATTAATTTTCATCATTAAACTTTTTCTTTCACTTTCTAATTATTCATTTTTTAATTTATACATTCATTATTCCATATATATCATAATATTACAATAAAATGTAATTATACCTCAATTTAAAATTTTCACATAATAAGGTAATATTTTCCAATTTCCACTAATTAATTTTTTTAATTGAAATTAACCTTTCTAATTCACTTTTTATAATTCCTTAATCATGTTTTAAGCATCAATTATGAATTACATGCAAAACACATAAAATTCCTAATTTTCATAACCTTAAATCATGCTTAATCAATGGAAATAAGTATATTTTGAAATCACTAATATTATTTCTTTTCTTTAGCCTTCCTAGGCTTCCTTTTCCTTTCCTTTTTCTTCGAAGTTCCTTCTCTTCCTTGTTTCCCTACCATGGCCAAAATTATACAAAAATAAAATCATCATTATTTTTGATTCCATAATTCAATCTAAGTTCATAAATATAATCTACATACCTTAAACTCCCTATAAGAGCCCTTAAATAAATTTAAAGCTCTCAAATTCTCTTACCTCAATTTTATACCCTCACTTGAATCCTTTAATTTCTTCCACCTCTAACCCTTCAATGGAAGATTGGAGATCTCAACTAGCTAATAGAGGGGCTGAAATAATATTAGGGTGCTTAATTTTGAAGTAAAAATTATATAAAAGAAGAGAATTTTTGGTGGAGAAGAATGAGAAACCCATTTGGCCAAGGGGGAAGCATGAGAAGAAGAAGAAGGTGCAAAATTCTTTAGAGAATTCTGATATTTTGAGCATATATAGTTGGTTGGAATGAGCTATGCTTTAGCCGAGACAAGAGATCCAACCCCATTACGTTTGAATTTAAGGCACTTTTAGCAATTCTAAATTATTTATATCACTTTCCAAGCTCAATTTCACCCAAATTTAATGCCAGAATTCATAAAATATTTATAGATGTCTACAAAAAAACTTTCAACTTAATCGGAGTCTGTTTTTTGTCTAGCTCACTCAAATTGGACTGATAATTCAATTTTCGGTGTTACCGTAATTTTTTTTTTCACTATCAAATAATCCTAAATATTATTTGAGTTTATCCATGCCTTAAAATAAATTTTTAGATATCGTTTGTTATTTTTTATAGCCCGATCAAAGTATGATCAACTACTTTATTAATTAAACCGGATCCCTTTTTTTCTTAGTTTTGACTTTATAGGATTTATTTGACTTCATTTTTACTCCAAAATTTACCCTCGGACTAGTCATAACCTATATTTTTCGATGATCAAACAAAATATTTTTCACCCACGGGAGTATTTTTGACCCCCGGTATGCTGATCAATTTCGAAAACTATAGTTTATGACTAAACCGGTATTTGGTTCATTACAATTCTCTTCTACTAATAAAAATTTTATCCTCGAAATTTTACCTGTGTTGAACAGTTGTGGATATTGTCGCCTCATTGTAGCTTCTGGCTTCCACATGGCTTCTTCCACATTGTGGTAACTCCATAATACCTTCACTAGTGGGATTTGCATGTTCCTAATCTGTCTAACCTCTCAAGCTAAGATTATTAATGGTTTCTTTTCATAAGTCAGATCAGCCTATATCTGAATTTCTTCTGGCTTGATTAGTGGCTAGGGTCTGACCTATACCTCCATAACATTGACACATGGAACACATCATGAATATTTTCCAACTCCTGAGGCTGCTTCAATCGATAGGCTACGGGTCCCCCTTGCTATATAATCTGATAAGAGCCTAAAAATCTTGGACTTATTTTGCCCTTCTTGCCGAATCTCATAACCTTGTTCCAGGATGATACTTTCAGAAATACTTGATCTCCAACTTGAAATTCTATATCTTTTCTTCTTAAGTCTGCATATGACTTTTGACGGTCCATGACTTCTTTCAATCTATCCTTGATCACCCATACTTTCTCTTCAGTTTCTCGAACCATGTCATATCCGCTAATTTAGACCTAAGTCACGCGATGTGTTTAATCGACTTATCGGTTTGACCGAAATCTAAAATTGGATTTTTATCGAAAAATATTAAAAATAATGGCAATTAAGTATGGAAAATATCTAATAAAGTGTTCAAAATATTTTAAGATGTTAAATTTTGAAACGTTTAGGGGTCAATTTGTAATTTACCAAAAATTTGGGGATTAATTAGGATAATCATCAATTAAATACATGAATTGGGACCTAAAATGCATGTGGAGGTAGGCCACACCAAGTGGCAAATTTTAAGAGGCCAATTGACATGCATGAATTGAAAATTAATGAGGGCTTCTAGAATATGACTTAGGTGTCCCATAATTATGTAGCTTATCTTTATTCTTTTAATTGTTCTTCATCTCTTCCTATCTAGAATTTGCTATATTTTAATTGCCTCCCACGTTTCTTAAAGCATAGCACACCAAATGGCATACAACAATTAGTCAAGTGAGGTGCATGAATTAAACATTAAAGAGAGTTTCTAGAATGTGGCTTAGGTGTCCCCTATCTCAATGACTTTTGTCATCTTCCTCTTGATTGTTTCTTCTTCTTCCTTATCCATTTTCATTAAGAAAAATTCTGTTCTCCACACCAGCCACGTTTTTCCCTTGGACAGCCATAACCAAACCTTGTTCTAAGGAGAAAAAGTGAGAAAAAGATAGAGAAATGCATGGGAAATTCCATTTTCATGCCTAAGGAAGCTTAGGAGAGTAAGGAAAAAAAGAAAAAATTAGGGTTTATGAAGTTTTAATAATCTAATCTTAAATTTTAGGAACTCAAGTTAACAAGGAACAAGATCGAGGGAGCAAAGGAAAGGAGAAAAAGAAGTAAAGAGAAAGAAAAGAGAAAAAAAAGGTTTGTGCATAACCTAAGGCAATAGCCTATTTTAATTTTTTTAATTACATAAATAAATTATTTGGCATGTTTATGATTCTGAATTAATATTATTTGTGTTGAAAAATCTTAGGGATGCATGTTTTCTAGACTTCGGGTTTATTTTGATAAAAATTGAAGATAGTTCATGTTTGTATTCTGTGCTGGAAATGGATGAGCAGTGAGCACGTAAACTATTATAACTTAATTTATAGAAATCCGTTTTGCATGTTATTTGTTGGGTTTGAAATATAAGACATGGAACTATAACTTTCATGTAGACCATAAAGCCTGAATATGTCTGTAATTATCCAGAAAAATTCATATATTTCTGATATAGAATCTGTCCAGAAATTCTGGGCAGAATTGTTAGTACTGAACAGTAAATACTTAAACTGTTATAACTTGAGTTATGGAGCTTGAATTTGTGTGTTATTTATTCAGTTTGAAATCTAAGATATAGGTCTATAATTTTTATTTAGACCATAACATCTGAATATGTTTGTAATTGGCCACAAACATTCATAAAGTGCAGACTTAGAATCTGTCCAGAAAATTCTGGGCAAAATTCCTAGTGACCAGTCAGTGTTCATTTTGTTATATCTTTTGATAAAAAACTCAGACTTAAGTGATTCAAGTTTCATATTAAATCTAAAATCCATATATAAAATTTTTATGAAGTTCATGTAACTAAATTCAGAACTAAACAAGACCAAAATTAAGTTCCAAAATAAAGAACAAAATCTGCCAGTGATAGGGCAGTATGTGAGTTAAGGAATGAAATAAGTAAAATGATGAGAACTTTGTTATATTATGTAAATATTATTTTAATTGAGTGATTATGTGATTATTTTGAGATATTACATGCATGAAAAGTATGAAATTAATTGTTATGAATTTTAATGAAATTGTAAAAGCCCTAGAACACCTAACTAGAACCAACTTAGGATAGTTTGGCATGCCAAATAGAGGGGGAGTACATTAATGGTATGATTATCTATGCCGATAATGGCACTGTTATCTACACTGGTAATGACACTGTTATCTATGTCGGTAATGACACTTTTATCTACGTCGGTAATGACATGGTTATCTACACCGGTAATGGCACTGTTATCTACGCCGGTAATGACACTTATATGCGCACATCATATTGCTTGGGTGGCACTACTAAGTGCCTAGATGACAACTCCGTTATCTGAGTCAGTGGTTCATAGGTATCCTGGGAATAAATAAAGACATAAATAAAAAGTCATGGAACATAAAAGAATTATTGATAATAAAAATGGAATTATGAATTGTGGAATGTATAAAAAGAAGATTTAGTGTTATACAATAAGGTGATAATAAAATAAATAAATATGAGATAAAATAATGTAATTTGATGTCTATACATTATAGAATACCATGATATGTATATTTGCATGAGAATATGATTAAGCATGAGTTGAGATATGATAATACATGATTGCATAAAATTGTTTATTGCCTTATTTATATGCACCACTAATCCTTGAGCTTAGTGTGGGAGTTTCCTTCCGCGCAGATTTAAAGAAGTAGATAAGGTTTTTGGTTAAAGACAGGGTGATTCAAGTCCAGCAGGGCAGCTTGTATCAAATATTGTGGATCACACAAATTATGTAATTATGGTTTGAGTTTTATTTTGTAGTATTTGTAGAATAAACAACATGTTTTTGTAAAGAACATGTTATTATATAAAAAAATGTAGTCTGTCTTTTATGTTATAATTTCTTTTATATTGCAAAGTAAACAAATAGTAAATATATATATATATATATATATATATATATATATATATATATATATATATATATATATATATATATATATATATATAAATGAGTAATTTTCAGTTATACACAATTTAATAAAATGATATTTTAATTGATGAATTCAGCGTAGCACACCCTCATCCGGGCATAAGCTGCTTGTGGCAGCCACAACCTCCTCACCCGAACCGCACTTGCCCGGATAAGGAAGCGCTGCCAGCCGCCTGTCTTCTTTACTTCTTTTCTTCAATTTGCTATTATTATTATATTGTCTTTCTCATACTTTTTCTAATCGCTATATTATTATTATTTTTTTCAATACTCATGTATATATGGATATAAACAAAAATCAGAGTACAATTTATTTATATAAAATAGTAATTTTTAACATCAGAGTAATTCTTAACAAACTTTAAAAGTAGGTTTTACAAACTCAAACATTTCTTTAATATAAAAGCCAAATACAAAAGTTTCAAAACTTGTAACCCACTTTCTCAAGATTCGGCTGCTTTACTTGAATGGGATCACGACTTGCTTTATCTAGCGTCTTCAGCTACCTTTCTATATCTGCGTGGAAATTAAACTCCACGCTAAGCTCTAAGCTTAGTGGTGCATATAAATAAGACAATATACTATATCATGCAACAAGCATTAACAAATATCATTTTGTGCATTAAAATGCTTACATGTATGACTATCAACATATTCCCATTTCATACAAGTATAAATGTCATGCTCATATAGATAATGTTATTTTTATTTATCTATAATGGTAAATTATTCTGTTAATCTCTTTATCATTACATTTCAATCTCATATCATCATCATTTTCTTATTCTTTTCTTTTCTTATTTTCCAACATATCCTCATTATCTTGACCACATCACTCTAAATTTTTGGACTGACTGGATACGAGTTATGGATTAGGAGCGCTCTCACAAGCTTATGCCACCATGTCTACTATCTGGCTCATAAGAGCTTCTCAAATCAATGACACTCACACAAGCTTAAGCCATATTGATTAAGTATAATTTCATCATAGATGAATAACCGGATCAAAGGCGCTCACACAAGCTTATGCCACCTTGTCCTCATTTATATGTGCTCATCGGAGCTTTCTCAAGTCAGTAGCGCTCTCACAAGCTTAAGCCACACTGACCAAGCATCCCAGACCAATGGCGCTCTCACAAGCTTTAGCCATATTGGTTGAGGTATAGTACGGTACCATTCGCCCCCTTAATGACATGTCATCTATCCTGATTCTAGTCCGTAAGTAGAGTAATGGGCTTCTTTATATTTTCACATCAATCATAAATTCTCAAATTTCAACACATCAATATTCTCATATTTATCAACATCTCAATTTTCTTGTTTTGCAAACATATAGTCATACTCATACATCTTTTCATTCATTTACTAGATTCATCAATATTCTCATGTTTATCATCCGCATCAGATTTCATATACATCCATGACAATTCATATATTTCATCCGTATCAACATTCACTTTTCTATATCACAACATAACATGTTCTCACATCAATATATATATATATATATATATATATATATATATAATCATTCTTATTTCATTGGTTAGACAATAGCTTTCATTTATTTACCGGAACTCTTCATTTAATAACCACATTCATAATTACAAATATAGAGCATTCACGGCCATGATTACTAATTTCACGCCCATGCATTAGTTAACGCCTGTAATCCCAAGCCGTGAACGCTACTATAATGATTCGCCCAAAAGCATTCACGGTCGTGAATACTCATTCACGCCTGTGAATATGTTCACTTCCGTGATTCCAACCCGTGAACGCTTCTGGAATGAATAGTACTATTTCCACCCAGAAGTCACAACCGTGACACAATCAGTCACAACCGTGAACTCTCAAGTTCACGCCCGTGACTCAATAGTCACACCCGTGACCTTCAGCAGGAAATCTGCATATTCACATTTCATTCCATTCATTCTAACATCATCAAAATCATACCAAATTCTATTTCATGCATTTCTAAGGTTCTTTACTCAACTTATTACTTTACAATACATGTAAATGCTTTGATCATACAAGATTTTCTAACATGCATCATTAATTCAATATCACACAAGGATCTCATTCATACATGTCTAATCCTATGGTTTCATTCCATAATCATCATCATTCTTGAAATGTATTTATCTAAATCATGTTCAGCATGCATCCTTTCAAACAAAAAATAGGCTATTGCCTTAAGTTATGCACAAACCTTAATCTTTCTCCTTCACTCTTCTAGGTAGCTTTCTCTTTTCCTTTGCTCCTTAGAGCTTGTTCCTTATCACTTGGAACTCCTACAACATCATAAATCATTATTATCATCTAATTTCCTCAAGACCCAAAGCTCTCTTTTTCTCTCTCAAAACCCTACTTTCTCTCTCTTTCCATATAAGTCTTGGATGAGCTCAAAATTCGAACTTCCTTTAAGAAAAGATGAAGAAGAAGAAAAGATGCTTATTACCTTACATTTTTCTTCACTAAATCACCTATTTGGAGATTTTCTCTCTCTACCAAACTTGATTTTTCTTCCTCTTTCTTATTCTTTCTAGCTTCCTTAAGAGTTATGGAATATGAAAATCACCTTGTCTTGCTCTTTCCCTTCTCTTCCCTTCCTTTTTCTCTCTAGAATCAAGATGAGCTATGGAGGAATAGATGTAGCTGGCGTGACTGGTAAAGAAAATAGAGAAGGAGGCAGAAAATGAAGAGAAGAAGAAGAAGAAAAGAAAACCTTAAATAGGGTACCCAAAAAGTCTTTATGTGGGACTCACCATTTGACCATTTCTTCCAATTTTATACTTAATCAATATTAATTCTCTTTTTTAAATGTCATGGCCGTCCAAACCTATCAAAATTTGCCCAAAATTAAGATGTTGATTAGCAATTAATCTCATTAATCCTCCAATTTTTGGTACATTGCAATTTGACCCCAAACTTATCAAATTTTGTAATTTAGTCCTTTACTGTAAATCAACTTTTTTAAACTTTAATATCACTTAATTAGGAATTTATCATTTAATTTAACCATTATTTTGATCAATATTTTGTAAAAATCCGAATTTAGATTCCGATTGGTCAAATGCGTCAACTTCTCGACACATGCGACTCGAAATTTATGGATATTACATTCTCTCCCCCTTAAAATAATTTCGTCCTCGAAATTAGTGGATATTACATTCTCTCCCCCTTAAAATAATTTCGTCCTCGAAATTTACCTGTTCATTCGGGGTTGAAAAACTGGGGGTACTGCTTCTTTATCACTTCTTCACTTTCCCACGTGGCTTCTTCAATTGTATGATTCCGCCACCAAACTTTAAGTAGAGGGACTCTCTTGTTCCGAAGAACTTTCTCTTCATATGCTATTATAGCCACTGGTTCTTCCTGATAAGACATGTCTGTCTGTACCTCTATTTCATCAATCGGTATAATGTGGGTTGGGTCTGAACGATATCTTCTTAACATTGAAATGTGGAACACGTTATGAATTCGGTCTAGCTCCGGAGGAAGAGCTAATCGGTAAGCCACTGGTCCTATTCTTTCCAGAATCTCATAAGGACCAATAAATTTTGGACTTAACTTTCCCTTTTTACCGAACCTCAATACCTTTTTCCATGGCGAAACTTTAAGAAATACTTTGTCTCCTACTGCATATTCTATATCTCGCCTCTTTAAATCGGCATATGATTTCTGTCGATCTTGTGCTGCCTTTAGCCTTTCCTTGATCACTTTAACTTTCTCTTCAGTCTGTTGAACTATTTCCAGCCCAATCAACTTTTTCTCATTCAACTCGGTCCAACATACTGGTGTCCTACACTTTCTTCCAAATAAAGCTTCATAAGGAGCCATGTTTATGCTCGTTTGATGACTGTTGTTATAGGCAAACTCCATAAGAGGTATATATCGATCCCAACTTCCCTCAAATTCAAGTACACAACATCTCATCATATCCTCTAGCAACTGTATAACTCGCTCTGATTGTCCATCCGTTTGCGGATGAAATGTCATGCTAAAGTTTAGTCGAGTTCCCAAAGCCTGCTGTAAACTCTTCCAGAACTGCGACGTAAACCTGGGATCTCTGTCGGAGATAATAGATACAGGTACTCCATGAAGTCTCACTATCTCATTCACATAAATCTCAGCCAGCTTGTTCAAAGTATAGTCCATTCGCACTAGTAGAAAATGTGTTGACTTCGTCAATCGATCCACTATCACCTACATTGCATCATGCTTTCTCTGAGTTACTGGTAAACAGGACACAAAATCCATCCTGATCCTCTCTCACTTCAATTTTGGTATGGGAATCGGTTGTAGTAATCCTGTGGGTAATTGATGCTCAGCTTTCACTCGTTGACAGATTAGACATTTAGCAACATATTCAGTGATATCCTTTTTCATCCCCGACCACCAGTATTGTCCTTTCAAATCTTGGTACATCTTGTTCCCACCTAGATGCATAGTATAAACCATTTCATGAGCTTCTTTTAAAATCTCTGTCCTCAACTCTGCTATACTTGGCACACAAATCCGGTTCTTGAAATACACAATACCATCTTCTTTTAAAGAAAATTATGACTTTTCTCCATTTTTCAAGGCTTCGACCATCTTTACTAACTTCTCATCTTGTTTTTGGACATCTTTAATTCTCTGCATCAATGTGGATTTCAGTCGCATCTCAGCTAAAATCTTCCTACTTAGTGCATCTGCAACCACGTTAGCTTTTCCTGGATGGTAGTTATCACACAATCATAGTCTTTAATCAATTCCAACCATCTTCGTTGCCTCAGGTTCAACTCTTTCTGTGAAGGAAGATACTTAAGACTTTTGTGATCCGTATAAATGTAACATCTTTCTCCATACAGATAATGTCTCCATATCTTAAGAGCAAAAACTATCGCTGCAAGCTCTAAATCATGAGTCGGATAGTTAAGTTCGTGAGGCTTAAGCTGTCTGAAGGCTTATGCAATCACTTTTCCCTCTTGCATAAGAACACATCCTAGCCCATTGTGACTTGCATCACTGTACACAACATAGTCTTTTCCTGGGGTAGGCTGAGTCAAAACTGGTGCTTCAGTCAACATTGCCTTCAATCGATCAAAGCTTGTTTGACACTTATCTGTCCATTCAAAACAGACCTCTTTTCATAACAGTCGTGTCAAAAGATTCGTTATAGATAAGAATACTTTCAAAAATCTCCTATAGTATCCGGCTAATCCAAGAAAACTTCTCACTTCTGTCACATTTCGAGGTGATTTCCAATTAAGAATAGCCTCGATTTTACTAGGATCAACTCGAATACCTTCGGCTGAAATTACATGACCCAGAAAACTAACTGCTTCCAACCAAAACTCACACTTAGATAGCTTTGCATACAATTTTTTCTCCCTCAAAGGCTGCAATACTTTTCTAAGATGTTGGTCATGCTCTACTCGATCTCTTGAATATACAAGAATGTCATCAATGAATACAGCTACAAATTGATCAATATATGGCCTGAACACTCGGTTCGTCAGGTCCATAAAAACTGCCGGTGCATTCGTCAATCCAAATGGCATCACGAAGAACTCATAATGACCATAACGAGTCCTGAATGTCGTCTTAGATACATCTGACTCTTTGATCTTCAGTTGATGATACCCCGATCGAAGATCTATCTTTGAAAATATACTTGCACCTTTCAGCTGATCAAATAAATCATCAATCCTAGGCAGTGGGTATTTATTCTTAACAGTAACCCTATTAAGCTGCCTGTAGTCAATGCAAAGACGTAAAGTACCATCTTTCTTCTTCACAAATAGTACTGGAGCACCCCATGGTGATACACTAGATCGTAAAAATTCTTTATCTAACATTTCTTGTAACTGTATCTTCAGCTCTTTCAATTCTATGGGTGCCATCCTATATGGTGTAATAGATATAGGAGCGGTGACAGGTACTAATTCGATAGCAAACTCTATCTCTCGGTCAGGTGGTAGTCCTGGTAATTCTTCAGGAAATACATCTGGAAATTCACTAATAGTTGGGATGTCGATCAACTTTGGACTTTTTTTTCGAGTATCTATCACATACGCTAGGTAAGTCTCACATCCCTTATTGATGAGTTTTTGAGCTTTCAACGCTGATATCACGTTATCTGGATATCCTCTATACTCACCCATCACTACTATCTCTTCTTATTCTGAAACTTTAATTCTCATCTGCCTTTTTCCACAATCTATTATCACCCCATGGCAAGCTAGCCAATCCATTCCCAAGATCACATCGAACTCACAG
This sequence comes from Triadica sebifera, assembly GCA_023653625.1. Taxonomy (NCBI): domain Eukaryota; kingdom Viridiplantae; phylum Streptophyta; class Magnoliopsida; order Malpighiales; family Euphorbiaceae; genus Triadica; species Triadica sebifera. Next base: position 9,907,927 of record CM042905.1, read on the forward strand.
AATGGTAACTCTATTAGATCTGCTGGAAATTGCCTGCCTTGAATTTCGACTGGACAACCTCTAAACTCTTTTCTAACCCGCACACTGTGTCCTAACGGGTTAGTCACATGAATCTCATATTCTAGAGTCTCTGGTTTTAGACCTTCTCTACCCGATGGTGGTGTGCATATGTATGAGTGTGTTGACCTAGGGTCTATCAATGCATGTATACAAGAGCCAAAGAGAAGGATTTTACCCGCTATGACGTTAGGTGTATCCTGTTCCTCTCGGCCTCGTATGGCATAAGCTCTTGCTGGAGCAGCTCTACTGCCTTCAGGTCTCTCTACTGTATCTGATCTGAACTGGCTTGGTCCTACACGACCTCCTCTTCCTTGCCCTCGGCCTCGTCCTCTGCCTTGTCCCATAGTCTGTATTGGCACTGACTCAACACTCCCTGAACCTCTGCCAAACTGTAGCAATGGACAATCTCTTTTAATATGGTTCTTGGAGCCGCATCTTATGCACGCTCCAGTCATCAACCAACACTCTCCTGGATGTGGACGACCACAATGCTGACACTCCAGTAGAGTGGTAGATCTACGTGATGCCTGTGTCGGAGCACTGGCTGCCGATGAAATAGATCTTACGGGTTGTCCCCGTCTATAAGAATGAAATCTGCCGAAACTTCCAGTTTAGAATCGACCACCAAAAGATCTGGATCTCTTGCCACTAAACTGTACTCCACTTGGTTGTTGCGCTGGTCTACTAACCCCACTAACCTGTACTGGCTGTTGTGTCACCAAGACTCTTTCAACTGTTCTAGCAGATGCTAGTAAATTGGGGAAACTCATCAGACGTAGGGCTGAAACTTGTAACTTGATAGTATCCCTCAATCCATCTTCAAATCGTCGACATTTATCAGCCTCTGTAGACACAATACCACCAGCATACTTGCAAAGATGAGTGAATTCTCTCTCATATTCTGTTACAGACATATCCCTCTGTTTTAGCATCAGAAACTCCCTCTTCTTGTCGTCTGTGTAGATAGGAGGAATATACTGCTCCTTAAACTTCTCTAGAAAGAATTCCCATGTCATAGGGTTAGGAGCCTCTATACTCTATGATTCAGATTGCCACCAATCATATGCATACTCCTGTAGCAGAGATACTGCATATTCATATTTCTGTTCATCTATGCAGTGCAGTTGATTAAATACTCGCTCTGCTTGTTCCAACCAAAATTCTGCCACTGAGGGGTCATCTCCTCGTTTACCATAGAAATCAGATGCCCCTAATTTCCTCAGTCTCTCAAACTGTAATCCAGATGAATCTGATTGTGACGCTCTCTGTAGCAAATCTATCATATTTCTCATGAGCTTAGTCTGACCCATATTAATAGATGAATGTTCACGAAGTGAGATGGCACTAGATCTCGATGCCGCAGCTCGACGATGACTTGGTTGCAACGAAGCTCTTGCCTCTGAAGGCTCATTACTTTCAGCTTCTTCTATTACTATTCATCTTGATCCTGAAGCCATATCCTACCTATAACATAAAGGCAACGACCCTAATCAATAAAGCAGCAACTCCAAAAATGCAATTGTGGGTACATTTCAAGAAAAACATTTTCAAAATTCACTTTAAAAATCCAAAACCGCCCAAACTGGCTTTAATATCAAAATCCAAAAACACCAAACCTGGTGCTTTGATACCAAAAACTGTGGCAGCCGCAACCTCCTCACCCGAACCGCATGTGCCCAGATAAGGAAACGATGTCGCCTATCTTCTTTACTTCTTTTCTTCAATTCGCAATTATTATTATATTGTCTTTCTCATACTTCTTCTAATCGCTATATTATTTTTTTTCAATACTCATGTATATATGGATATAAACAAAAATTAGAGTACAATTTATTTACATAAAACATTAATTTTTAACATCAGAGTAATTCTTAACAAACTTTAAAAGTAGATTTTACAAACTCAAACATTTCTTTAATATAAAAGCCAAATACAAAAGTTTCAAAACTTGTAACCTACTTTCTCAAGATTCGGCTGCTTTACTTGAATGGGATCACAGCTTGATTTATCTAGCGTCTTCAGCTACCTTTCTATATCTGTGTGGAAATTAAACTCCACGTTAAGCTCTAAGCTTAGTGGTGCATATAAATAAGGCAATATACTATATCATGCAACAAGCATTAACAAATATCATTTTGTGCATTAAAATGTTTACATGTATGACTATCAACATATTCCCATTTCATACAAGTATAAATGTCATGCTCATATAGACAATGTTATTTTCATTTATCTATAATGGTAAATTATTTTATTAATCTCTTTATCATTACATTTCAATCTCATATCATCATCATTTTCCTATTCTTTTCTTTTCTTATTTTCCAACATATCCCCATTATCTTGCCCACATCACTCTAAATTTTTGGACTGACTGGATACAGGTTATGGATCAAGAGCGCTCTCACAAGCTTATGCCACCCTGTCCATTATCTGGCTCATAAAAGCTTCTCAAATCAATGGCGCTCACACAAGCTTATACCACATTGATTGAGTATAATTTCATCATAGATGAATAACCGGATCAAGGGCGCTCACACAAGCTTATGCCACTTTGTCCTCATTTATATGTGCTCATCGGAGCTTTCTCAAGTCAGTATCGCTCTCACAGGCTTAAGCCACACTGACCGAGCATCCCAGACCAATGGCGCTCTCGCAAGCTTTAGCCACATTGGTTGAGGTATAGTACGATACCGTTTGCCCCCTTAATGACATGTCATCTATCCTGATTCTAGTCCGCAAGTAGAGTAATGGGCTTCTTTATATTTTCACATGAATCATAAATTCTCAAATTTCAACACATCAATATTCTCATATTTATCAACATCTCAATTTTCTTGTTTTGCAAACATATAGTCATACTCATACATCTTTTCATTCATTTACTAGATTCATCAATATTCTCATGTTTATCATCCGCATCAGATTTCATATACATCCATGACAATTCATATATTTCATCTGTATCAACATTCATTTTTCTATATCACAACATAATATGTTCTCACATCAATATATATATTTATACAATCATTCTTATTTCACTGGTTAGATAATAGCTTTCATTTATTTACCTGAATTCCTCATTTAATAACCACATTCATAATTACAAATACAGAGCATTCACGGTCGTGATTACTAATTTCATGCCCGTGCATTAGTTCACGCCTGTAATCCCAAGCCGTAAATGCTACTGGAATGAATTGCCTAAAAGTATTCATGGTCGTGATTACTCATTCACACCCGTGAATAAGTTCACTTCCGTGATTCCAACCCGTGAACGCTTCTAGAATGAATAGTACCATTTCCACCCAGAAGTCACAACCGTGGCACAATCAGTCACAACCGTGAACTCTCAAGTTCACGCCCATGACTCAATAGTCACACATGTGACCTTCAGCAGGAAATCTGCATATTCACATTTCATTCATTCTAACATCATCCAAATCATACCAAATTCTATTTCATGCATTTCTAAGGTTCTTTATTCAAGTTATTACTTTACAATACATGTAAATGCTTTAATCATACAAGATTTTCTAACATGCATCATTAATTCAATATCACACAAGGATCTCATTCATACATGTCTAATCCTATGGTTTCATGCCATAATCATCATCATTCTTGAAATGTATTTATCTAAATCATGTTCAGCATGCATCCTTTCAAACAAAAATAGGCTATTGCCTTAAGTTATACACAAACCTTAATCTTTCTCATTCACTATTCTAGGTAGCTTTCTCTTTTCCTTTGCTCCTTAGAGCTTGTTTCTTATCACTTGGAACTCCTACAACATCATAAATCATTATTATCATCTAATTTCCTCAAGACCCCAAGCTCTCTTTTTCTCTCTCAAAACCCTACTTTCTCTCTCTTTCCATATAAGTCTTGGATGAGCTCAAAATTCGAACTTCCTTTAAGAAAAGATGAAGAAGAAAAATAGATGCTTCTTACCTTACACTTTTCTTCACTAAATCACCTCTTTGGAGATTTTCTCTCACTACGAAACTTGATTTTTCTTCCTCTTTCTTGTTCTTTCCAGCTTCCTTAAGAGTTATGGAACATGAAAATCACCTTGTCTTGCTCTTTCCCTTCTCTTCCATTCTTTTCTCTCTCTAGAATCAAGATGAGCTATGGAGGAATAGATGTAGCTGGCGTGACTAGTAAAGAAAACATATAAGGAGGCAGAAAATGAAGAGAAGAAGAAGAAAAAAAGAAAGCCTTAAATAGGGTACCTAAAAAGTCTTCATGTGGGACCCACCATTTGACCATTTCTTCCAATTTTATACTTAATCAATGTTAATTCTCTTCTTTTAAATGTCATGGCCGGCCAAACCTATCAAAATGTGCCCAAAATTAAGATGTTAATTAGCAATTAATCTCATTAATCATCTAATTTTTGGTAAATTGCAATTTGACCCCAAACTTATCAAATTTTGCAATTTAGTCCTTTACCATAAATCAACTTCTTTAAACTTTAATATCACTTAATTAGGCATTTATCATTTAATTTAACCATTATTTTGATCAATATTTTGTAAAAATCCGAATTTAGACTCTGATCGGTCAAACGCGTCAACTTCTCAACACATGCGACTCGGGGCCTAAATTTGCGGATATTACACTGCTAGGGTGATGGGGTGTAACAAACCAAATCTGTCTCCATTAGCTGCTTCTCACTCAATTATGTCCAACATAAAGGAGTTCTATATTTCCTCCCATATAATGCTTCATATGGTGCCATTTTGATGCTGGACTGATGACTATTGTTGTAAGCAAACTCGGCCAATGTCAAATACCTTTCCCAATTGTTTTCAAACTCGAGGATGTAACTTCGCAACATATCCTCAAGTATCTAAATCACATGCTCTGACTGCCCATTAGTCTAGGGATGAAAAGTTGTACTAAAATGAAGTCTTATCCCCAATGCTTCTTGCAACTTCTTCCAGAACTGAGAAGTAAATCTTGGATCCCTATTTGAAATAATAAAGGATGATACTCCATGAGTCTCACTATCTCATTAATGTAGATTTCTGCCAACTTGGTCCGTGGATAGTCCCTTCATACTGGTATGAAATGGGCTGATTTTGTGAGTCTATCAATGACTACCTAGATAGCATCATGCTTCTTTCCCATCAGAGGAAATCCCATCACAAAATCCATGGTCACTTGATCCCATTTCCACTCTGGTATCGCAATAGGCTGAAGTAAATTCGATGGAACTTGATGTTCAACTTTTACCTGTTGGCATATCAAGCATTTACTCATGAATTCTGTCACATCACGTTTCATTTTTGGCCACCAATAGTGTACTTTGAAATCCTAATACTTCTTCTTACCACCAGGATGCATCACGTAGGTGCTATAATGAGCTTCTGTGAGAATGTTCTTTCTCAATTCATCTTGATTAGGCACACATAATCTCCAATTGAAATAAAGGTTGTCATCTTCACCCAAAGAATAATCACCTTCATTGCTCTCTTTTAGTCTATTCACTATGAAAATTAAGCGATCATCTAGCTTTTGTGCTGCTTTCAGTTGTTGAAGAAAGTCTAGTTTTACTTGCATTTCTGCTATTATCGCTTTATCTCGTGCCATATCCAATCTGACATTCATCACCCGAAGGGCTGCCATAAATTTCCTACTGAGTGCATCAGCTACTATATTCGCTTTTCTGGATGATAGTCAATTAAGCAGCCACAGTCTTTTATCAATTCAAGACAATGACTTTATCTCAAATTAAGTTCCTTCTGTGTGAGAAAATATTTCAAACTTTTATGATATGTGTAAACGTAACATTTCTCACCATAAAGATAATGTCTCCAAATCTTCAAGGCGAGTACAATTGCTGCAAGCTCAAGATCGTGAGTAGGATAGTTCTTCTTATGAGTCTTGATTTGTTGGGAAACATAAAAAGTCACTTTACCTTCTTGCATCAATACACAACCTAACCCATTCTTGGAGGCATCACTGTAAATCATAAAATCCATACCAAATTTCGGTTGAGTTAATAATGGGGCTTATGCCAACATGTTTTTAAGCTTCTCAAAACTTCCTTGACATTTATCCGTCCATTCAAACTTAATATGCTTCTGTAATAGTCGAGTGAGTGGCATTGCTATGGTGGAAAAACCTTTTACAAATCCTCTATAATACCCTGCCAAACCTAAGAAACTTCTAACTTCTGTAACAGTCTTAGATATTCTCCATTGTAAGATTGCTTCAATCTCATTTGGATCCACCTTTATCCCTTTAGCTAAAACTACATGACCAAAAAGGATACTTCATTCAAAAAAAATTCACACTTGTTGAACTTTGCATACAATTGCTTCTCTCTTAATATCTGCAAGACAATTTGTAGGTGCTTGTCATGTTCTTCTAGCATCTTCGAATACACTAGAATGTCATCAATAAATACCATCATGAACTGGTCTAGATAAGGATGAAAGATCTTATTCATTAGATCCATGAAAATTGTTGGGGCATTTGTAAGTCCAAATGGCATGACAAAAAATTCATAGTGGCCATATCTTGTGCAAAAAGCAGTCTTGGGCACATCTGGTTCTTTCACTTTCAATTAATGGTTCTTTGAAAACACACATGTTCCCTTCGATTGATCAAATAAGTCTTCAATATGTGGAAGGGGATACTTATTATTGATTGTCACTTTATGCAGCTATTTGTAGTCAATACATAATCTGAGAGACCCATCCTTCTTCTTTACAAATAGCACTGGTGCTCCCCATGGTGAGATACTGGGTCTGATAAAGCCTTTATCTAGCAAATCTTCAATTCCTTGAGTTCTGTAGCCATCATCTTGTAGGGTACAATCAAAATAGGTATCGTGCTTAGAGCTACATTAATAGTGAATTCGACTTCCCTATTAGGTGGCAAGCCTGGTAGTTCATTAGAAAAGACATCTAAAAAATCTCTTACTGTAGACACATCTGGAACCTTAAGATCTTCCTTTTTTAACTTTCACTACATAACACAAAAAAAAAAAGCAATGCACCACTTTCTTATGAGTCTCTTGGCTACTGTAGCTGAAATCACATTTGATAGAAAGTTTGTTCTTTCACCCACAATAGTGATTTTCTTGATCATCGGAGAGTTTAAGTGTCACTCTCTTTTGTTTACAATCTACTGTCGCTTGGGTGGCAGATAACCAATCTATCTCCAATATCACATCAACTCGCGGAATAGGAGTTTAATTAGGTTAGCTAGGAATTCATAACCTTTCACACTAATGGGACAATTCCTATACACCCTGTTCACCACTAAATATTGTGACACCCTTATAACAATCATTCTATACGTACATTACAAGGGTTAATACGATGATAGCCGATGTGTGCCTAAATTTTGTTTCTTAATTTAATTTAATGACCATAATATTATTAGCACTTATTAATCATTTTCATTTTTCCAAAAATTTCGCCACCATAACAGCTATAAATTAACTACCTCACCTGCAATTCAAACAATCTATAGCCCATTTTTGGACACAACAATACACATATAATACAATATTCTTCATTCAACCACAAGTTGACATTCCATTCTTTACACATAATACACAAATATTTTTTATTATAATATGTACAACATTTTATTTCTACAACTCCATATCTAAAGATATATATACACATGTCATTCTTGATACTAACCTACTATTATTTATTCTTCCTTCAGATTCCAAAATTTGTATGCTTGATCCTGCCTTTTCTGCTACTATCTGCATGCACTCAAATAATCACGTACTGAGCATTAATATTCTCAGTGGTGATTGCAAATCTAAAAATTTTCACTGATCTATATTTTCATGCATACATGCAATGTTATATTTTTTACACTATTCAAATTTTCTCTTTAATATGTTTATTATTTTTTACCCTTACTTTGCTATTTAATATCTTTATTTAATTAACAATATTTCTCCCTTAATCTTATATATAATTTTTTTTGAACTTTCAATTCCTTTCAATTTAATCCTTTTTTCTTTCTTTTTTTCAATCTTTCATTTAATTAGCTACAAATTTCACTTTAATTCTTAAATTTCCATTTATTTACAATTATGTGACTACTTTATATTTATTTACACTTTTTCTATTTATTTACAATTATGCCACCACTTTATATTTATCAATTCATATATGTATGAACACCAATATAATGAAAATGCATTGTTTTTAATAATAAATGAGTATATCAAGTGCCTAAGGTGATTACCTTTAGGGCACCTCTCTAACAATATCGCACTTGCACTAAAGTTAATTGCTTTTATATATTATACCATAGGTGAGTACATAACTATAATATTTGTTTTGGGAAAGTGGCTTAGTTAGAGGATCAACTACATTTTGATCAATGGGAACTATCTCTATCTTTGCATCATGTTTACCAATAATTTCTCAAATCAAATGGTAATGTTTTGAGTACATGTTTGGATCTTTAATGAGATTGTGGTTCCTTTGCTTAAGCAATGGCTCTATTGTTATCACAATACAATATTAGATCAACAATGCTAGAAACAACTTCTAGTTTTCTGATGAATTTCTTTATCCAAACTACTTCCTAAGCTACTGTGTACTTTAATTCAGTTGTGCAATCTGCAGTCGTTTCCTATTTGGAATCTTCCAATTGACTGCTTTACCATTTAAAGTGAATATATGGCCTGACTGGAATTTTGAGTCATCCTTGTGAGTTTGGAAGCTGACATCCATATACCCATTTACCTTAAGCTCTTCATCTCTATAAACCAATAATACATTATTTGTTCTTCTCAAGTACTTAAGGATATTCTTGAAAGCCAACTAATGCCCTTCGTTGGGATCTAATTGATATCTGCTCATGACACTCAAAGTATATGATACATTGGGTGTAGTACATAACATATCATACATGATGGATCCAAAAGCCAAAGCATATGGAATCCTACCCATGTGTGTCCATTCATCTTGTGTCTTTGGACACATGGACTTAGAGAGGGTAATCCCATGAGTCATTGGCATTGCTCCTTTCTTGGATTGTTCCATGCTAAACTCTTTAGTGTATATATATATATATATATATATATATATATAAACTGAGAAAGACCAATCAACCTTTTAGATCTATCTCTATAAATCTTTATCCTCAGTATATAGGTCGTTTCTCCAAGGTCTTTCATGGAGAAATTCTTAGAAAGCCAAATTTTGATTGATTGAAGAACAAAGATTTCATTTCCTATAAGAAGTATGTTATCTATATATAATACTAGGAATACGATTGCACTCCCACTAAACTTCTTGTAAACACAAGGTTTATCCATATTTTGTGAGAAATCAAACTCTTTGATTGTCTCATTAAATCGAATGTTCTAACTCCTTGATGTTTCCTTCAATCCATAAATGGATCTTTGCCATTTGCATGCCTTTTTGTCAGGTACACATCCTCAGTTAGATTTCCATTACAACAAGTTGTTTTTATATCCATTTGCCAAATCTCATAATCATAATGAGCAGCAATGGCTAGGAGTATCCTAACGGATTTAAGCATAGTAACTGGAAAAGAAGTTTCATCATAGTCATCACTTTATCTTTAACGATATCCTTTAACTAATAACTTAGCTTTATAGGTAACTATATTACCTTTCATATAGGTCTTCTTCTTAAAGATCCATTTGCACCCAATGGGTTTAATCCCTTTAGATGGGTCAACCAAAGTCCACACTTGGTTTTTAAATATGGAATCCATCTCTAACTGCATGGCTTTTAGCCATCTAACAGTTTCTGAACTATTCAAACTTCTTCATATGAAGTAGAATCTGCAACACCCCCTCACCCCAGCAACACGTGCCCAGATAAGGGAGTGCTATGCTGACTTCATCGATTAAAATCATCGTTTCATATATATATATATATATATATGAAAATAAAAGACACTCATATATTAATTTTTTATTTACTATTTATTTACTTTGCAATGTAAAAGAAATCATAATATGAAAGATAAAATACATTTTTATATAATAACATGTGTTCTTTACAAAATGTGCTATTTATTTACAAATACTATAAAATAAAATTCAAAAGATAATATACAAAAGTTGTGTGGCCCACGGTAGTTGAAATAAGTTGTTCTACTGAATCAGGTCACTGCTAGCTTTATCTACTATCTTTTATTTATTCTTTATTATATCTGTGTGAGAGAAACTCTTACGCTACGCTCTTGGCTTAATGGTGCTTATAAATAAGGTAATAAACTATTTTATACAACATGCATTGCCATATATCAATTTATGCTCACATCATCTTTCCATGCAAATATACATCTCCTAATATTCTAGCATGCATAAATATCAAATTATCCATATCACAATTCATGGTTCCTTATTATTATATTTTCTTCTATTTTATTTTATTTGATTTTCAATCCTTCTTTATAGCCCACAACACTCAATCATCTTTTTATCCATGTCATAATTCATAATTCCATTTTTATTTTCAATAATCCATTTACTTTCCATAATTTCTTTATTTATACCCCAAACACCTATGAACCACTGACTAGGATAACGGAGTTGCCATTCAGGCACTTAGGAGTGCCACCCGGGCAATATGATGTGCGCATATAAGTGTCATTACCGATTTTAATAATAGTGTTATTACCGGTTTCAATAATAGTGTCATTACCAACTTCAATAATAGTGTCATTACTAGCTTCAATACTTATGCCATTACCGGCTTCAATAATCATACCATTAATGGTTTTTATTTTCATCGTACTCCCCCCTCGTTGGCATGCCAAACTATCCTAAGTCTAGTTTTAGTTAGGTGTTCTAGGGCTTACACAATCTCATTAAAATTCATAGCAATTAAATTCACACTTTGCATGCATTTAAAGACTCAAAATAATCACATAATCATTTAATTAAAATAATATTTACATAATATATCAAAGTTCACATCATTTTGCTCTTTAAATTCCACAACTCATATGCTGCCCTATCACTGGAAAATTCCATTATCTGTTTTGTACCTTACTTTTGGTCCTATTACAATCTTAATTTAGCTAAAAAGTGCATAAATATTTTATGCAATATTTATGCACTTTGTAGGGCTTACACAATCCTAAGTCTAGTTTTAGTTAGGTGTTCTAGGGCTTACACAATCTCATTAAAATTCATAGCAATTAAATTCACACTTTGCATGCATTTAAAGACTCAAAATAATCACATAATCATTTAATTAAAATAATATTTACATAATATATCAAGGTTCACATTATTTTGCTCTTTAAATTCCACAACTCATATGCTGCCCTATCACTGGCAGATTCCATTATCTACTTTGTACCTTACTTTTGGTCCTATTACAATCTTAATTTAGCTACAAAGTGCATAAATATTTTAGGTATAGATCTTAGATTTAATATGCAACTTAAATCACTTAATTCTGAGTTCTGTATCAAAAGATATGATAAAATAAATTCTGACTGGTCACTAACAATTCTGCCCAGATTCTAAGTCCAAATTTTATGAATTTTTCTGGACAATTACAAACATATCTAGATTTTATGGTCTAAATAAAATTATAGCTCTATGTCTTAGATTTCAAACCCAGCAAAGAACATACAAAACTCAATTCCAGAAATTAAGTTATAACAGTTTAAGTACTTAGTGCTCATCCATTTCCAGCAAAAAACACATACATGAATTATTTTCAATTTTTACCAAAATTAATCCTAAGTCTAGCAAACATGCATCCCAAAATTTTTATCATAAAATACTATTAATTTTGAATCATCAACATTCTAAATAATCAAATTATGCAACTAAAAAAAATATATAGGTTATTGCCTTAGGTTATGCACAAACCTCTTTTTTTTCTTTTCTTTTCTTTCTCTTTACTTTTCTTTCTCTTTCCGTTTACTCCTTTGAGCTAGATCCTTGTCAATTTGAGTTCCTAAAATTCATAAAAGAGATCATTAGGAATTTACTTTCTTAAAACTCTATAACCCTAACCTCTCTCTCTCTCTCTCTTTTTGCTCTCAAGCTTTCTTAAGCTTGGTTGTGTAAAGAAATGGCTTTCTTTCTCTCTTTTCTCACTTTCTCTCACTAGAACTATGCTTGGCTATGGAGGAAGATGGAGGAAATGTGGGGTTGGTGTAGAGAATAGAAATTTCTAAATGCTTAGTGATAAGGAAGAAGTAATTAATGACAAAAGACAAACTTAATTTAATAATAGGGACACCTATGCATATGAATTAAATGTCTCATTCATGCATGTCAATTGCCCACTTAATGCATGCCACTTGGTGTGGCCAGCCTCCACATGTACATAATGTCCCAATTCATGCATTTAATTGATAGTTATCCCAATTAATCCTATAATTTTTGGTAAATTACAAATTGACCTCTAAATTTTTCAAACTTTGCAATTTAGTCCTTCACCGTAAAATATTATATTTAAATATTTTAAAAAAACTTTATTAGATATTTTCAATAATTATTGGCCATTGCTTTAATTATTTTTCAGAAAAATCCAATTTTAGATTCTGGTCGAACCGTTGAGTCGATTTAAGAACTTGCGTGACTAGGGCCTAAATTTGTGGATATGACACACTCATCATCCTCTATAAGCAATATATTATTATGTTCACTTATGAGAAATCCATATCGCTCAGGAACAAAACATATCCTACTTGATCTATGAAGTTCTTATGTTTCAGAAGGTGTAGCTATTACTTCATTTGTATGAGTAACATATTTGGATTCAGTCAGTTGATTTGCATCTCTTTGAGCATTTTGAACTTCATCAAGTTCAATTTTGCTTCCATAATCTTCTTTTAGAAGAAACTATTTCTCTAAGAAGACAACATGCGTTGAAGCAGACAACTTTTTTTCCAAAAGGTGGTAGAATTGATATCCAAATGACTTTTTTGGGATATCCCACAAACAGAAACTTATCATGTTTAGCTTCTAGCTTGTTTAGTATTGTCCGCTTCACATAAGCAAGACAACTTCATACTTTCATATGTGAAAGAATATGTCTCTTGTTATTCCATATCTCATATGGAGCAACATCAACTGACTTAGAAGGGACTCTATTTGATATATAAATAGAAGTCCCTAGTGCATGACGCCAAAAAGACTTAGGTAGTTCTGCAAAGCTTGTAATAGACCTCACCATGTCCAACAAGGTTTGGTTTCTCCTTTCAGCCACACCATTATGTTGTGGCGTGTAAGAAAGAGTCCATTCAAATAAAATCCCATTATCTCTCAGATAACCTTGAAATTGTTGACTTAAGTATTCAGCACCTCTATATGATCTAAGTGTTTAAATAATTTTGCCAAGTTATTTATCTACTTCATTTTTTAATTCTTTGACCCTTTCAAAAGCTTTAGATTTGTATCTCATTAGATACAAGTACCCATATTGTGAATAATCATCAATAAAGGTAATCAAATAGATAAAACTACCTTTGGCGTGCATTGACATTGGTCCACATACATCTGTATGTACAATGTCAATAATCAATTGGCACATTCACCCTTTACACTAAGAGGTGATTTTTCCATCTTGCCTAATAAACATGATTTACATGTTTCATATGATTCACAATCAAATGACCCTAAGTAACAATTCTTATGTAACTTAGTCATGCGACTCTCATTTATATGGCCAAGGCAAAAATTCCATAAATACAATGGTTTTAAGTTATCCAACTTTTGTTTTGCATTATTATTGATATTGAGGATTGAATTAAATATGTCAAGAATGTAAATTCTATTACATAATGTGCTAGTTCCATAAACAATATCATTCAACCATATAGAGCAATTGTTGCTATTAATAGTCAAATGAAAACCTTTCCTATTTAAATAATAAATAGAAATAATATTCATTGTTAAAATTGGAATATAATAACAATTGTTTAATTCTAAAATAAGTCCACTAGTGAATGTCAATACATAAGTTCCTACAACTAATGCAACAACTCTTGCTCCATTGCTAACACGGAAGTTTGACTCTCTTTTCTTAAGCTATTTACTATTCTTTAGGCCCTGTATATCAGTACATATGTGTGAGCCACATCTGGTATCCAATACCCATGTATTATTAATAGAAATAGTATTAACCTTAATAACATAAATACTTGATGTAGAGGTGCATCCAATGTCTTATCCTTCTTCTTTAAAGATTCCAAATAGGCCTTGCAGTTCATCTTCCTATGACAACTCTTGCCAAAATGGAAACAAGTCCCTTTTGATATCGTCTCTATGCCTTTCTTTCTAATCTTCAATGTAGACTGCATTAAAGATGTCTTTTTTGCCATATTGGAGCTAAAGAGCAGTTTAGATCTCACATGTCACTCAGTTTGAGCTTGCTCATCGAAACGTTCCCTTGGATGATACACAATGGTATTTGCATCCATAGCCTCTTTCTGCTTTTAAAGCTTGAGTGACATTGACGTGAGCATAATGCAACCCACTGACTCACTGTCATCCACTTGCTTTTTGTATGCCAACTATTTATCAACAGATGCATCATCAACATGAGGGGAGGGATGTGGCTCTTCTAAGACATAGGCTATCATTTTAGCTTTGAGAACTATTCTAAAATTCCTTAGCCTATCTAGGAAGTTCATGCTAGTCAATTTGTTGGATTTGAGAATTGAGCATAAGTTCACATTTGATGATATGATTCTAGCAACCTAGATGTAAAGAAAGATAATGTTAGAGAATGTACTAAATGCATGATTATTAGGTCTTTAATAAACGTGCATTATAACTTCCACTATTTTATTACGAACTCATAGCCCTCATTATGAATTCGAGAGAATTTGTTGGAAGCTTTTTTAGTGGGTCAGTATCTAACATCACTAAGAATGACCTTGGGTATGCCCAAAAAGCCATCTTAGGTCAATTGGTAGGTATCTCATACCAATTGCATCATATCATGCAACTACTGAATCATTGGGCTATTAACTCTTGATATGTGCACATCTCATATACACTTACCCAATACTACCTCTAATTCACATTGACATTGGGTATGGCCAACAAGCCAATGTAATGAGTTAAAGCCAACTCATTAATCATGAAATCATATTTCGATGATTTGAACATATTCATGTAGAGGGGGCTTGGGCGTGCCCAATAATTCAAACTCTAAAAGAACTCTAGTTTTTGCCATATTAATAGAAGGCGTTGGCCTTAATATTATTAATGATGGATTTCTTTAATTTTACATCTCATCATGGAAATTTGGCATTCATAATATTTCATTCATCACATATAGATATATAAAATAATCACACTAATTATATGGTTATGATTATGGACATAATCTAACATCAATCATTCGAGACATGAAAGGATTGACTAGGTCTCGCTTAGGTAGATGCATGAAATTACAACACTAAAATAGAAAACAATTTCATATTCTAATGTTCTTTTGCTCTTGGCACCATCTCCTTGGCTTCTTGCTTTTTTTTACTTCAATTCTATTCTAATCATATGTAATCTAATTACATAAATTATTCATAAGAAAACGTCAAGTTTCATTTGAAGGAAGTAAGATGAGAAGAGAAATACAATAGAGAGAACAGAAATGGTAGGGACTCACATGCCCTATTTACCAAAATAAAATTTCCATGCATGATCAATCTCATTGTTCAAGTTCATAATCATACCATCATGTCATTCCATAAATAAAGGTAATCTATCAAAGAAGCAATTTGGGTTCCCTTTGTTTCAACTCTTGAAACATTGTTTTGATTGTCTGACCTTAATGAAATTCATTATAAATTTATTATTTAATCTTATTAAATAATCATATGAACATTTAGAAACATTTTCTAATAGGAAATCATGCATTTTAGGCATACATTTGATCATATTAAAAAGTTTTTTAAAATTGCCTACTTTGCCAACTAGGTTACTTCCAATATTAAATATTGGAAGTAACCTACTTTGCCAATATAATAATTAAATCACATTAAATATTAAATTAAATATTATCAGTAATTAATTCATAATTAAATTACTTTAATTAGTTATTAGTTTGATGCCAAATAGGATTAAACAATTACAGTTAAAATTGTATACTAGAATCCTAGTCAAATTAGGACTTTAGAAAACCCTTTTCTAATTCAAATCAAATTTCTTTTAAAAATTTCCAAAATTTCCAGAATTTATTCTCATCATTATAGAAAACTTATAATCAGTTTATACCAATTAAATTCGTTCATTAGACAATCTAAATCATTATTCATTCAACTAGCAAGCCAATTACTCAAAAATTGCCTAAATTAAATCATACATGAATTAGGATTCTTTAAGAACTTAACTAGGAATTTAATTTAACTTTATTATGAAATTAATATTAAAATAACATCATGAATATCTCATATAAACATGAATTAGGGTTCTAGTCATCAAGTTACATTACATTAAATCAAATAACACAAAATAGTTCCATCATAAGGTAAGGTTTTTGACCAAGTTACTTGTTTTGTTTGTTCCATGATCAAAAAACAATGTTTGTATCATTATAGGTGCTATATATAATTTAAATATGTCATAAACATATTTTATTAATCAAATTAACAAACCAAATTCGAACAACCCGTCAAACAACTCAATTGACGCAACTAGGTTTCATAAACCCTAGAAATTCAGCAACTATGTATAACTTCGAATTTCTTGTTTAAATCAAATTCAAACCTTTTAATTATCATCAACAACATATCATATCATCATATTAACATTTCATTGAATTAAAATTAAAATTTGAGGCCAAACATAATCAAATTGAGAAGGGAATCCAAGTTGTTCCTTTTCAATCAATCTCATTAATACTTCAATTAAATCCTACATTATTTTACATAGGGTGTCTTTGATACCACAATTGGGTTTTGAACATACATCTCATACATAGCATAGTGGAAATATAAAATTTAATTGAACCCAAAACCATAGAATGCCCTATGTAAATTAAAATCGGATCATACCATATAACGTGAGAAGTTTATTACCTTTGTTTGCAACTCTTGGTCTTTCAAGTTGTGAGTTTTTCCTTATTTGTTGGGTTGCAGCAAACCAAAAAAATCCAAAGCTAGATTTTCCTCTAAGAGTATCCACTTGAAGGAAGAAGAAAAAATCATCTAAGGAGATGGGGTGACAAAGGTCCAAAGTGCTAACTATGGAAAGTTGTCTTATGAAAGAGAAAAATGAAAGAAGAAAAATAACTCTTATTTTTCTTAAGGAGGCAGCCACAAAATTTTCTTCATAAAAGGAGTATTTATACTATTTCTAATCCCTTTTAGGGTTGGAAAAGGAAAAGCCTTAATGGACCCCTCTCCATATGGTATATGACCCAATATTGACTAAGTCAGCAATTCTAATCCAAATTGGATTTGTCCCATTTTTATAACTCTTACAAAAAGCCCAATTCTCTTTCTCTCTCATTTGGATCTTATCCAAAAACCCATTTTACATTTTCTCATTCCCTCTATGCGTGTGATCTAATAGGTTTTCTAGTCATGTTGGCAGCTGAAGTCTCGGAAGCAATCCTAATCCAATTAGGATTCTATGAGTCAAACACTTTTGATCCATAATGAATTTCTATCAATTTTCCTTGACTTAGCAAATCATGAGTGGTATCTAGTGTTAAACCTTGAGGGATATTTTCTGTCATTTTGATGATAACAAATAAAATAGCAATATTGTATTTAACATACTTGTTTTTCTAAGTCTATTAAACAGGGTAAGGAATAAAATAGCAAGAATGGAGAATGGAAGATTAATCCTTGAAAGATAAAATTAAGGAAGTAGCATGTTCACGCCCGTGACTATTGTTTCACCCCCATGACAGTTCATCATTCACGCCGTGACATTCAAAGGTCATGACCGTGAACATTTTCAAGCCTTTATTCATGGGTAGACCACCCCTTCAGCAAACTGTGCACTCACGCCTATGAACAAATATTTCATGCCCGTGAATGCATCGGGTTTATAAGAAAATAGCAGGTTATTTTTCATATTTCAACCTTTCAACTCCTTGAAACCGCTCTCATTTACACACATTCAATGAGATATTGAAGATTCCGGCCCCTAAGTCACAAAATTTTTCTATAAATACTATCAAAAGTCCATTCCTTCATCAGAAATCATACTTCTTTAGGGTTTCCTCAAATTTTCTATCAAACTTTTCCAAACTCCGCAAAGTTCATTTCTTCAATCCAAATGGAAACCGGCTCATCAAAAGGAACTAAGAAGAAGTCTCATGCTCCCAAGAGGTACTCAGACTACCTCATGAACAGAATCCCAGAGCATTGCCATCCTCGGTAATCAACCTTGAAGCAAAAGCCTCTCATTTCATCGAGGTCCTTTGAATGGCAAACCGTCCGCACTCTCGAGCTTGAAACAGCAATGACAGAGCAACTCTAGGCCTATCATTTGAAGGAATTCATGGACATTCATCAGCCCACATTGAGGGAGCCAACCCTGGAATTTTTGAGCACTTTGCAAGTGTCTCCTACTGGAGTGGTGAAATTCCAACTCTGTAAAACTCCGAACACCCTCAGTGCCATTGAATTCGGGGAATTATTTAATCTACCCACGGAAGGCATCCTCAATGACAGCGATGTGGAATTCTTCGCGACTTGAGCATGGACTCATTTTGGCACAAATTGCAGCTGGGATGTCAAGAAGACCAAGAGCACTCATCTTCGGTCCCCAGTGCATGGATATTTGCATCGGTTTCTAACCTATAGCATATTTGCTCGAGAAGAAAGCAATAGGACCATTCGAAAATATGAGCTCTTCCTATTTGAGATGGCTAGAAGAGGTCTCACCGTGGCGCTTTCTAGATGGTTTGCAAACCATCTTTTATCCATTGCCACCAAGCCTACAGGAGATATACTCATTGGTGGATATGTGACCCATATGGCCTTGAAGCTTGGCTATTTGAAGCTGGATGACCATCATTTCAATCTCATCCCAGGGCATACTCGAGATCGATTAGATGTTGAGTCATTCATTAAGATGGGAGCGGCTGTCAGAATTGTTCATGAGAACAATATTTACTACCGCTTCACAGACACTGCTGCGAAGATAATTTGGGAAGATAATGATTTGGAGGACTTCAAAGCCAGCCTCCAAGGGATCCAGCAGAAGAAAAGGGCTCGGGTTGAGGAAGCATCTCCAGCGGCTGAGCAGGACATCGGACAATCCTCGATTTCCACACCGAATTTGGAGCAGCAGGTGGTTGACCTCTTAGCACCACAATTTGAGCAGTTGTAGGCTTCGATGGACGAGAGGTTGGAGAACCTCAAAGACTTCATGGAGTCTCAGATGGAAAGCCTTGAGGCAGAGATTGCTCGACTTAGGGATAGAATGTCCGGCTAGGTGTTAGGCTACATGGTAGCCTTAATATGTTTGTTTGCTTGTTTATTGGCTTGTTTTTTGTTTGTTTTCAGGAAATTCTAAATTTCCTTTTTGACTTTTATTTACTTTGGTTTGTACTTCTCTTTTAACATTAATATATTTGCTTTATTTTTCTTTTGGTATCTTTATATTCTTTTTGTTGATGACAAAAGGGGGAGAACCTAGCAATATATTAAGCTAAATGAATTTTGAATAAAAAATAAGAACCTACAAATACATTGAGTTAAGTAGGGAGATATTAGCAATAGTTAAAATTTGATTCAAAATATATATGCAAGTATGAAATTGAGCTTTATACACATTAGATATATCTTAATTATACTTTGCATATACCTTAATGCAAGTTACATAAATGAATATGCCTTGATATACTCTAAATATACCTTACATATGCTTCATTCCTTAAAAATAATTTTGGTATATATTGGATATACTTTGCGTATAACTTGCATATACTTAAATACTATAAAGTTTATTTCAATGCTACATCATTCTTTACAATTCTTGCATTTCATCAATTTTTATCCTATGTATCTTTTGAGGGGGAGACTTCTCAAAAGCACATATTGCTAGATTATTTGTCACCATCAAAAAGGGGAAGATTGTTAAACCTTGAGGGGTATTTCAGTCATTTTGATGATAACAAATAAAATAGCAATATTGTATTTAACATACTTGTTTTTCTAAGTCTATTAAACAGGGTATGGAATAAAATAGCAAGAATGGAGAATGGAAGATTAATCCTTAAAAGATAAAATTACGGAAGTAGCATGCTCACGCCCGTGACCCTTTGTGTCACGACTGTGACAAAGCTAACCTTTACTAAAACCAACATTTGAACTTCACGGCCACGAAGGAAGACAACAAACCGTGAACTGCACATTTAAGTCACGCCCATGAATTAAATGTCACGCCCATGAGCCTTCATGACAATTTCATCCAGAGAGTTTCACGACCAAAGTCACCACATGGATCACGGCTGGGAAGTTTGTCACGCCCGTGACCCAATGTTTCAAAACTTTCCAGAGAGCTTCACGACCAAGGTCACCACTTTAGTCACGGCTTGGAAGAACAATCACGCCCGTGAAAGATGAAAGAGAAAAATGCCAGGCGCGATTATTTGGATTGGTGCAACAACCAGTTTCATATTAAATGCACTCTAACAACTATAATTAGCCATGGGAGTATAAATGCAAGTCATTTATGCATTTAGTACAAGAGGATAGCAAATACTTTGAATCAAAATCATATTACAAGCTATTTGTACATTTAATACTTCCATAACCAATATCTATTCTCTATGAAAATCTTTTTGCTCATCATTTATTGAGCAATAAAGATTTGTAAGTGTTTCTCTCTGTAATCATTTATTACTCAAGTGAGTTTTGGGTATTTCTTGGTTAAGAGTAGAACACTTGTAAGGGTTAGTTGTGTGAGCCTTTAAAGCACAAAGTAAATGTTGTTTGTGTGAGCCTGTAAAAACACAAAGTAAAGGTTGTTTGTGTGAGCCTGTAAAAACACAAAGTAAAGGTTGTTTGTGTGAGCCTGTGAAACACAAGATAAAGGTTGTTTGTGTGAGCCTGTAAAGCACAAGAAATTGGTTATTGTGTGAGCCATTAAAACACAAGGGATTTCTGGGTTAGGTGTGAGCCATTGTGAGAAACACCATAGTTGGGAGTGAGCTTGTAAAACTCCATTGTATAACTTATTGTGTTAGTAAAACTCCCAATTGTGATTGGGGAAAGGAGTAGGGTTTGTTAACACCTGAATCTCTATAAAAATCCTTGTGTCAAATTTCTCTATCCCTCCTAAAATTAATTTTTATTTCCGCACTTTAAAGTTAAATTTTTAAAACTCCAATTCAACCCCCCTTCTTGGCTTAGTATCTGGGCAACAATTGGTATCAGAGCCTTGTCTAGCATCGAAGCCTAAAAAGCACTAGTAAAGATTAAGATATGGCCAGTGAAGGATTCCAAAGTCTAAAACCTTACTTTGATGGAGCAAATTATGCCCATTGGAAGTTTCGGATGGAGACATACCTGGATAGTGAAGGAATTGAAGTCTGGGATAGTGTTCGAAAAGAATGGACACCACCAACCAGAAGAGGAGCTGATGGTGAAGAAGAAATCCTATCAAGAAATGATTGGACAAAGCCTCAAAGAAGAGCAAATTTCAAAAACAAGAAGGCAATGACAATCCTATCAAGCTCATTATCTATTGAAGAATGTGGAAGAATACAACACTGCCCAATAGCCTACAGCATGTGGAAGACATTGGAAAATTATCATGAAGGAACAAAGCAAGTCAAATCCAAGAAGATTCAACTTCTTACCTCAGAATATGAGCTATTCAAGATGAAATCCAATGAGTCAATCACTAACATGACCAACCGTCATCTAGCCATTATAAATGGAATGAGAAAACTTGGGAACCATCTGAGTCTGGAAGATGTAAACAACAAAATCATGAGAAGTCTTCCTCTTAAAGACTATGGCTCAAGATTTGCGCGCATAGAAGAAGAAAATGAAGACATGAGCATCAGGAATACTGATGTGCAGATTGGCAAACTTCTCACACATAAAATGGCAGTGAAAAGAGATAGAGAGCTTGAAGCAGAGCCAGAGAAAAGAAAGCCCTTAGCACTCAAAGCCTCTACTTCAAAATCTCAAGAAGAAGGTGAAGATGATGAAGAAATGAGTGATGATGAAAATGAGGACATTGCTATGCTTTCAAGAAGACTAAAAAGAATCATTGAGAAGAAAACGAGCAATTCCAGAAAATTCAGGCAAAGAAACATCAAACAAATTGCTAATGATGCACAAAGAAGTAAGGAAGAGGTAAAGTGCTATGAGTGTGGAAAGAAAGGACATATCAAACCAGAATGTCCAAGGCTCAAGAAGCATAAGAGAAAATACCAAAGAGACAATGGGGAGAAAGGTCACAAAGACACATGGGATGACAAAAGCTCTTCAAGTGAAAGAGATGATAATGAAAGCGAAGAGGTCAACCTATGCTTCATGGCTATTGAGGATCACATCTCGAATAAGGTATGCCTCAAGTCCACAATAAATAAAAATGCTTAGCTAGTAGACAGTGGATGCTCAAGGCATATGACAAGAGATAAAGAATTCTTCAATGAAATCAAAAGTATTGATAGAGGTAAAGTTACCTTTGGAAACAATGCTAAGGGTAAGGTAATTGGCATTGGATCTATTGGTATTAATGATACTATTTTCATTAAAGATGTCTTACTTATTGATGGCTTGAAACATAACTTGTTAAGTGTTAGTCAATTATGTGATAAAGGAAACAAAGTAATCTTTACTTCAAATGAATGTCTTGTGATCTCTATCGATGGTCAAGAGATATTTAAAGGAAATAGAGATGTCAATACATACATAATAAACTTACATGAATTATCTAACCATTCCTCTAAGTGTCTTGTGACCACTAGTGATGAATCTTGGCTGTGGCATAGAAGGCTTGGTCATGCTAACACGGACTTAATACAAAGCCTCAGCACAGGAGAACTAGTAAAAGGACTACCAAGAGTCAAATATGAAAAAGGCAAGACATGTGAACCTTGCCAAAGAGGAAAGCAACACAAGTCATCCTTCAAAGCCAAAAACATAGTAAGTACCTCAAAACCTCTTCAACTCCTGCATTTGGACTTATTTGAACCTACTAAAATTACTAGCTTATGAGGTAAACATTATGCCTTTGTCATCGTAGATGATTACTCTAGATTTACTTGGGTAATTTTCTTAGCTCAAAAGAGTGATGCTTTTGAAAATTTTCTTAGCTCAAAAGAGTTCAAAATGAAAAAGGGTATTGTATTTCAAAGATAAGAAGTGATCATGGCAAAGAATTTGAAAATGAAAACTTTGAAAGCTTTTGTCTTGAACATGGCATTTCACAAAATTTCTCATCTCCTAGGACACCTCAACAAAATGGGGTAGTTGAAAGGAAAAATCGAACTTTAATTGAAATGGCTAGAACAATGCTCAATGAGTGGTTTACCAACTTACTTTTGGGCAGAAGCCATAAACACTGCATGTTATATTTCAAATCGAGTTTTCAAAAGACCTCTTTTAAACAAAACCTCATTTGAGCTATGGAATGGAAGAAAGCCCTTTATATCATATTTTAGAGTATTTGAATGCAAGTGCTTCATATTGAATACCAAGGACAACCTTGAAAAATTTGCCTCAAAATCTGATGAAGGTATCTTTTTAGGATACTCTACAACTAGCAAAGCATATAGAGTATTTAACAAAAGATCATTAACTGTTGAAGAATCTATGCATGTTGTCTTTAATGAATCTAGTAGACTTGATCTTGTGAAATGTAGTGTTCTTGATGATGTTGTAGGTAACATGGAAAGACTTGATCTTGAAAATGGAAAAGAAGAAAATGATCAAGAAGATTCATATCAAAATGATTCTCTACCTCAAACTCAAGAAGAAAACGGACAAGAACTCTCAAAAGAATGGAGAATGACAAAAGATCATCCAAAAGAGCAAATCATTGGTGATCTCTCAAAGGGAGTAAGTACCAGATCTCATTTCAAACATTTAGCCAACGACCTTGCTTTTATTTCTCAAATTGAGCCTAAAAATATTGATAAGGCTCTTAATGATGAAAGTTGGGTAATTTCCATGCAAGAGGAACTCAACCATTTTGAGAGAAGTAAGGTATGGACCTTAGTACCTAGACCCAAGGATCATCAAATTATAGGTAGCAAATGGGTATTTAGAAATAAACTAGATGAACAAGGTTCAATAACTAGGAATAAGGCTAGATTAGTTGCAAAAGGATATAATCAGGAAGAAGGTATAGATTATGATGAAACATATGCACCTGTAGCTAGATTAGAAGCCATAAGAATACTTTTAGCATATGCATGTCACATGAATTTCAAACTCTTTCAAATGGATGTGAAAAGTGCATTTCTAAATGGTTATATAGAAGAAGAAGTTTATGTAGAACAACCACCAGGATTTTAAAGCTATGATTTGCCAAATCATGTTTTTAAACTTTCAAAAGCTTTATATGGTTTGAAAGAAGCCCCAAGAGCTTGGTATGAAAGACTAAGTTCTTTTCTATTAGAAAATAACTTTACAAAGGGAAATGTTGACACCATATTATTCATTAAAAAGCATAAGCATGATATACTAATTGTTCAAATTTACATTGATGATATAATATTTGGTTCTACTAATGAATTGCTTTGTCAAGAATTTGCTAAGTGTATGACTAGGGAATTTGAAATGAGCATGATGGGAGAACTTAAGTATTTCCTTGGTCTACAAATAAAGCAAAGAAACGAGGGCATATTCATCAACCAATCCAAATATGCCAAAGATTTAATTAAAAAAATTTGGAATGGAATGATGCAAGAATGTCAAGACTCCTATGAGCACATCAACAAAATTGAACAATGATGAAAAGGGTAAGAGCATTAATGAAAAGCTATATAGAGGTATGATCGGATCACTTTTATATCTTACTGCTT
This sequence comes from Triadica sebifera, assembly GCA_023653625.1. Lineage (NCBI taxonomy): Eukaryota > Viridiplantae > Streptophyta > Magnoliopsida > Malpighiales > Euphorbiaceae > Triadica > Triadica sebifera. The sequence goes on from CM042905.1 coordinate 9,932,940, forward strand.
CTAGACCCGACATAATGTATAGTGTTTGCTTGTGTGCACGATTTCAATCATGTCCAAAAGAATCTCATTTAAATGCAGTAAAAAGAATTCTAAGATATTTACATGGATCATTGCATCTAGGTTTATGGTATCCTAGAAATTCATCCTTCTATATTATAGGATATTCAGATGTAGACTATCCTGGTAGTCTTTTAGATAGAAAAAGTACTTCAGGTACTTGTCACTTTATTGGAGAGTGCTTAGTTTCTTGGTTTAGCAAGAAACAAGTTTTAGTTGCTCTTTCAACTGCTGAAGCAGAGTATGTAGTAGCAGGATGTTGTTGTACTCAAAATCTTTGGATGAAACAACAACTTAAGGACTATGGTCATGATATGAACCATATACCTATTAAATGCGACAATACAAGTGCTATAAATCTTTCAAAAAATCCCATTCAACACTGTATAAGTAACATTAGACACCACTTTATTAGAGATCATGTTCAATATGGAGATGTTACATTAGAATTTATAAGCACAGAAAATCAATTGGCAGATATTTTTACTAAGTCTCTAAATGAGGAAAGATTTAATTTCATTAGAGGAGAACTTGGTATGATTGATGGATCAACCTTGTGATTGCTAAATTGTCAAATCTTATGTGATAATCTTGATTTTGTATCATATCACTAGAAATAAGGTAGTAAATTTGATGAAAATTTTATGCTATAAGGGATAGAATCTTCATATAAATGATTTAGTCTTGTTTTATGACTTAATTTTATTTTATGGAAATTTTAGAGAATTCACGTCCGTGACATATGTTCACACCCGTGAGTTAAATAGCCAAAAGAGGCAGTGTCGTTCACGACTTGATTTACGACATCGTTCACGGCTTCAAGTAGTGAAGCTTATGTTCACGACTTCATTCACTCCCGTGAAAAGCCTTGTCCACGCCCGTGATGTATTTTCATGCCCGTGAGCCTTCATGACAATTTCATCCGGAGAGCTTCATGACTAAAGTCACCACATGGATCACGGCTGGGAAGTTTGTCATGCCAGTGAAGATATATGTCACGCCTATGACCCAATGTTTCAAAACCTTCCAGAGAGCTTCACGACCAAGGTCACCACATCAATCATGGCTTGGAAGAACAGTCATGCCCATGACATCTAGCAACACATCATGACCATCCAATTAACCAGAAAGTCAGTGGTTTGACTTTTAACCTTTCCATAGACAATTATCGTGTAATTCATCCTTTCAAAAAACTATACTGTATTTGGTTCAGAGCATAGACTATGTGTCAACTCCTATTAGACTGACTATGTCACATCTAGTCCAATGATATTAGTTCTTGTCTATGAGACTCATTACCTTGTTCAGATATTTTCCTGAAGACCTTTTTCAAGACATGTCCACCTCGGCCAAGGATTTATGAGTAATGATCTCTACAAGAGACCAAAGGAATACTTTCTTTCTATTAAGAGTGGTGAATCCTTTATTGACATTCAATAGATATCCATGTGATTATCTCATAGCAAGTTATCCAGTGTACTTGACTATTTTAGCAAGCATCCATATGTTAACTCTATACATCTTATGTCTTCAACTTATGAGATTAGTTGTTTGACCTAGTAAATGAGTATGACATGTGCTAGCCTATCCGAATTAACATTGTCCTATCTTGTTAATCTATGACTAGGGATAATTTAGGTATAAACATAATTGCACATGATAGGAATCACACCATCATGATCTCATTATGTTTTGTTTCATGTTGTATTACATACAAAGGACTTTATTAAACGATTTAAGATCTATATCAATTCATACATGTATGAACACCAATATAATGAAAATGTCTTTTATTAATAATAAATGAGTACATCAAGTGCCTAAGGTGATTGCCTTTATGGTACCTCTCTAACACAAATAAGCTAACAAGACCTCATGATCATATATCTCATGGTATCGTCGATCCTTAATAACCATCTATCCTAAATTTAGTCCCAAGTTAGAGTAATAGGCTTATCTTGTTTAATCATAGTCATATCATATCATACATTTATAATTAGTCATTTTTGTATTTATTTGCTCACAAAGCTATGTATTGATCTTATCATCCTAAGCCTTTACATATGCATATCATATATTCTGTATGTTTGCATGTTCATATCATGTATCACTACCTTGTTTCTCCATGAATTCTTCAATTTCATACATATTTTGTGATAATAAATTCTTAAGTATGTTGCATAATTCATAATTACTGTGTACACACCATATTACGCTATGATAAATCTTTTTAAAAAACACAAGTTGTGTATGCTCTTATTTTTTTGGCAATATCATGCATTTCATAATTATCATGACTATATTTAAACATAAAATGAATGTTTTCTACTCATAACATCTGTCATGCCATTCTATGATGGATATCGTAATGACAAAAATCATGTATGCATGTCATTTCACCCATTTCAAGTCTTTATGTACTGTATTGTTCACTTTATAATTCCAGGATTTTTTTGTCTTAAATCACTCAAACATACATTTAAAAATTTCTTTTTGGTGTCTTAAAAACTTTGCATACAAGTTGGAAATCATTTTGGATGAAAATGGGATCAAAAAAATCATCGCAAGGGAGAATAGCACCAATGCGAACACGACATGCCATTGTGCATGTAATATCACCTGTATTGGTCTTGCCGTGAACATGACACATTCATTATGTAAGTGACAGAGGGTTCTCTAGCCCTATCAGGCTTTGTCACGTGCATGACTCATTTGTTGCACGTACAATAGAACCTCATTTTATTCTAACTCTTATGTTTTTAACACATTTTTCATTTAGAAAACATAACCAAACTAGATTCAAACTTTGCTAAATCATTTTTTGGATCCAAAACACTTTAAAACCAATATAAAAATGCACCAATTACATTCCTACTCAATGTGATTCATTCATCATGCTCCATTTATGCTAAATTCCACCATATTACCTTTAAAAGTATGCATTTCTCACTCTTAAATTCAAATCCAATCAAGCTTAACTTATGTCATAATTTATGCAACATTTCACTTTCCATAACATATCATCAATCTTAAAGCAACTACCACACGACAATGCCTCTCATAAGGTCACAACAATGCACATCTTACGTTTATCATCAATCCCTGCATTAATTAATCCCATATATCGAAATGATCAAGATAACATTTAAAAAAATTAAAAACATACAATGTCACATGGAACTCATAAAAAGACTTTATATGCCAAAGTGTACATACCTTCTTTTTGTTTTTATAATAAAGCCATAAAAACCTCTCTTTGAAGCTTGCTTAAGCTCCACCATTTGCTTGGGTGTTATTGCTTTCTACTCTATAGGTGTCCTAAGACATCAAGATACTTCATTTTAACTTTTGTTTCACATGATAAATATAAAAATTCATTCTTGAGTGAAAACCCGAGGTTCTTTAGTTCAATGTTTCTTTTTTATGCTTTAAACTTTATCAAAGCTCTTTCTTTTCTAACTATATGGCTTAATTGATAGTTTAATCAACTAAAAAAAACCACTCTTTCAACATGAAAACCCTAACTTTTGATTAAAGGGTCTTATACCTATGAAAATGGTATTAAAAATGAAGATAAAGAGAAGAAGAAGATGAAGGAAACAACCAACCCAAAACTTGTGAATTTGAAAATAGGTCTCTCTATTTCCAACTTTTCCTCATTTTTTTCTTTTTCAAAATTTTCTCTTTAAAGCTTTTATTCTTCTTCTCTTTGTTTTCCAATGAAAATATGAAGTTTTAATGGATTTTGGCTAGGGTTTATGGTAAGATAGGAAAGAAATGGGGATGGAGAGTTGAGAGGAAGAAATGGTGTGATGAATGGAGGAAGAGTGAGTGAGATATGCAGAAAAAAGAAGATGAGGAAGAGAATGGGTCCCTTTTATACTTCCATGTAAAATTATCATTTTTATGACACTCTTTTACACTCCTACATAATGGTCAGGTAAGTTGATGTCACTGTCTACTCATTTGGTCAAACTTGTATAATAATATTAATTATACCTATAAATGTATATATCATCATATATATATATATATATATATATATATATATATATATATATATATATATATATATATATATATATATATGCATAGGGAAAATTTATAATTTACATATTTATAATTTTGCAGAACTTTATATAACCAGAACAAGTCATAAAATTTTATAAATTATTTATATACATATATATAAGTGATACAAAAAGAAATCAATTCTATCCGAGTGGCAGCCACTACTACTTTGCTCCATAAGTAGGGTCCACTGGTCTAGCGGCTATCTCAGCTAACTTACCGCTCTTGGCCCTTATCTTGATACTTGCATGAGAGAAAAATAAACTCTGACACTGAGTTTAAGCTCAGTGGTGCAAATCTTATAGTATTAGTCATTCAAAATATAACTTGAAATGATAATTTATTTTAATAAGATTTCACAATAAGAAACCATTATAAATAACAATTTTTTTTATAATATCGAATCAACCGATTTTACATGTACATATAACATAGAATCATTTATATTTCAAAATCATTTCAACAATGACATCAAAAATTATAAAAAATTTGCCAAAGAAAAATCATATTCATTCACTTAGTAAATCTTTCCTCATACCCATATATTAAGACACCATAGACTTTCTCCTAGGGGATCACGGGGGTATTAAATAATAAAGGCGCCAATCACATGGTTAAAGACATTCACATGACCAAAGTCTATTTCACATGGCTCAAAACTATCACAAAACCAAAGATAATTTAACATAGCCAAAGATGTTCACATGGCCGAAGAATAATCACCCTATTGGCATGCCAACAAAATCCTAGTTCACGTCTAGGCTAATATAGGGCAAAAATCAGAAAATCTCAAAAATCATTTTAAATAGTTACAAATTTCAATAATCATTTCATAACACATTTTCATTTCGTAACAGAAGATATATTTAATTTAATAATAAAATTAAATAAGTATATGGCAATTACTATAAGAGTTTGTACAAACCTAATTAGTCATTTCTCATGTTCATCTGCCCTCTTCCTTTATCCAGCACAAGCGCTGGTGTCATGGGTATGCCTAATAGAATATAGATAATTATCAGATGTTCAGAGGTATAATAATTCTTTTAATAATTGAAAGTCTATCCCATTTCTTTTTATAAAATTCAGTGTCTCTTATGACAATTGTATTTCTTTTTAATATGAATTCCGCATGGCTAACATCTTACCCAAATTTTAATAATGTATCACATTTTTTCGAGATAAGATAATTGTTTATGAATTACAATTCAGTTAGCATCTCAATGACTTTATGGGTTTAAATATATTATTGGACTCTTATGTGCCTTAGTCATAAATGCATCTCATTATCATTCCATTAGTCCAATCCATATGCATTGAGTTAACACTTTAATTGGTTTAAAATCACTACTAATAATTAATAGTCTTGGTCCAACTTAACTTATTTATCCATCTTTCCATATCTTTCTATTTAATTATTTTATTTAACCAATTATATCATGATTAAATTAATTAACTCAGTAACTACTCAAACTATAACCTAATTAAAAGTTGAATCTTGGGTCCAATCTTCCTTTTTCACCTTTCTGCCATAAGAGAAATTCTTTAATTTAAGTTCAACTTTGGTTCTCTATTTTGCTCATGGCCTCCTTTTACATTTCTTATGTCTCAGTTCTTTTCAAGTCCAATTTTGGTTTATTTTGGATCCAATCAATAATCGCCACAATTTTGTTTTCGTGCCCTATTCGTCAGTTCTAGCACTTACTTATTTTACTTATAGCTCTCAGTTCTATAGGTAAGTCCAGATTTAAAATTCACTTAATTAAAATCTCAACTTAATTACCTTGGTTGATTAACTGAAGTTTAGTTTAATTCAATTTTCTTTGGTCTAATTTTCGGTCCAAACCTCTCAACCTTTATCTTGTTGTCTTGGCCTAACTCAATTTATACCTTCATTAAATTCATTCCCAACAATACATCAAGAAAAAATAACAAGGAATAAATTAGGATAATCACCAATTCAATGAATATGAATGAGGGACTTGGGGAAAAAGTAAAAAGGAGATTTAACACTTATGGGTTTGAAGTAATAAATCAAGAAACAAAAAAGAAATAAAAAATTGAGAAAAAGAAATCTTGGCCTTTACCTAATAGAAATTAAAAGCTTCCAAATTTGTATGCCTAAGCTTGATATCTCCCAAACCTGTGGCCTCATAACTTTTTCCTTTTCCTTTTCTTTGCCTAAAATGTTAGAGAGGTGCCCTAAAGGCAATAACCTTAGGCATTTAATGTACTCATTTATTATTAATAAAAGGCATTTTCATTATATTGGCGTTCATACATATATGAATATTATTTAGATCTTAGACCATTTAATGAAGTCCTTGTTATGTAACACGCCATGAAGGAAATCATGATGGTGATATTCATATGGATATCTATTTAATGTCAGTGGTAGTCTCATCATAACAATGGTGCAAGTATCCTTAGATTTGAGATACTTAAGGTTATCTTGGATATTGAATCCTATACTTTGATTTCATTCCTTATTGCTTATCAGAGGTCGCTCATAGGGTGGTGATTGGGTATAACATGAGGTATTTGAAGGTAGTTGAGTAGTCAATATATAATTCACTACTCTTGATAGAAGGAGAGTATACCTATGGCCTCTTGTAGAGATCATTATTTTAAAATTCTTAGTTGAAGTGGACATGTCTTGAAGAAGGTATTTAAGGACATATCTAATAAAGTAATAAGTCTCATAGATAATAACTAATATCATTTGGACTAGATGTGATGTATTTAGTCTAGTAGGAGTTGACACACAATCCGTCCTCTGAACCAAATGAGGTATAGTTTGCTGAAAAGATGAATTGCACGATAATTGTCTACAGAATGGTTTATAGTCAGACCACTAACATTTCGATCAATTGGGGATCATAATGTGTTGTTAGATATTGCTCATAATTTGCTTTAAATCATGTGATGATTTGAGGTGCCAACATAACTGGAAATCTAATAGGTTACACACACAAAAGAAATAAAGGAAATATGAAATGGATTTTGGATTGGATCCAAAAATATGAGAGAGAAAGTTTCGCAAAAGAGTTTCGCATATTTTGAAAAATGGGGTTGCGTGTCATTTAAGAGAAAGGGTTTCGCGTTCAACAAGTTCAAAATGACAAAAGCTGCTCTATGCGCATAGTTTCAAGTAGTGCACCTTTCTGTCACATGTTCAATGGCATCGTTGAACATATAATAGTGAGCTATCAGGCTTCACACGTGTAGGTAACCCTACTAGTTGTCGCGCATGAGATAACCCTTTGCATGCGCGACACTGTTCGATTTTTCTAAGTTTTTCTTTCTAAATGGAAGGCAAGCGTGGGGATTTAAGTGTCCAACCACATTAATGATTAGTGGACATATAAATACCCTTTAAAGGGCTCAGAAAGTACGTTGCCTCATTAGAGAAATAAAAAATTATCTCTCTTCCATCTCTCTCAAAAGTTGAATCACCATTGCTAGCACCTTGGTGCTTTGACTACCCATCTCCTTCGAGGTTGTTTCCTTCACTCCTTATTTCGTGTGGATTACTATTAAAGACAATCCAACATTGGATTATTGTAGTTTACAATAACCCAACTAAGAAGGAAGGCTCATAACTTAGAAGATTGAAAAACTACAAACAAAGGTAATCAACTTCTTCCATATTGATGGTATGATCCGATTTTAATGTACATAAGGCATTCCATGCCTTTTGGGTTCAATTAATTTTAAATTTCCATTCTGCCATATATGAGATATGTGTTTAGAACCCAACATAATCTTCAACATAAAAAGTTTCATCCCTCCTGCTCACACCTTAAATTCAAGCTTTAGCTAACCATATCGTTTTTCTCTCTTCATAATACTTATTTTGGTCAAGATAGATTTGAGTTGAAAATTATGCTCTTTCTTCAAACTTTCTTATCCTTACCACTACTTAGTGTTTGGTTAACAAAAAAAGGAAGAAATTTTGAAATAAAAAAGATTATGTGATTTGACTTATGAAGGAGATAGTGTACAACAATGGGAAAAGAAATGAAAAATTAAAGAATGAAGATAACCTTTCTTAGTCTCACTATTTCGGTCAACAAAGGAGGAAGATAACTTTGGTCTTTTATCTTTTATTTATCTTTGTTTTTATATGGTAGATTAACATATCATTAGTGTGCGTGAAGCACACATAGGCATCATGCAAGCCTCCATTAGCATAATTAATCCTATTTTATTACTAATTCATCACAGTTTAGGTTAATCAAGCCAAATCTGCATATTTTATTTTCTTCAATTTGAAGCCCTAAACGACTTAATCATTGGCAATTAAATATGCCAACATTCATAAAATAATTTACTCTACAAAGTAATACTTTGATTTTGCAATTGCGACACTAGAGCAAAAATTGCATTTCCTGATATTTTTGCTGAACTGCAACTCAAATTTTATTTCTTTGATTTTGTGCCCTATAACATTGCAGTTTTGACATGAAATTATACTAGCAAGTCTATCTCCATATTTTCTACGTCCTAATGTCCTCTGTTCACGATTCGCTAATAGTAAAAATACAGTCAGACCATATTTACCTCAATTTTCGTGAAAAATTCAATATTACTTATTCGAAATCAATTTTCTCAGTTAAAATTATCCAAATTTAGACTCTGGTCATACTAGATCTATTCTGATCATGAATGCATTCATTTTTTTCTCTCGTTACATGTATTGGCTGGGGCCTAAATTAGCGGATGTGACAACTCTCTCCCCTTTAAAAGATTTCAACCATGAAATCATATTTGATTAGTTGTCATGGAATATGTGTGGATACTGGCTTCGCATGACTTCTTCACTTTCCTATGTCACCTCTTCGACTGAATGGCTATGCCAAAGAACTTTCATTAGAGGCAGTTGTTTGTTTATAAGTTGTTTCACCTCTCTTGCTAGAATGGCTACTGGTTCTTCTTCATATGTTAAATTTGGTTGTATCTCTATATTTTCTACCTGAGATCAAACCTGTACCTTATGAGCTAGACACATGAAACACATTATGAATTCTATCTAATTCTAAAGGTAAAGCTAATCTATATGCCACTGGACCCACTTATTCCCACACTTCATAAGGGCCAATGAATCTTGGACTCAATTTGTAACATCCTCGACTTCCCACATACGCATTTCTCTATGCATTTCATTTGGACATATGCATTTGCATATATTTCACTTGAACATGTGCATTTTATATGTATTTTTATAGGGACAAGTTCACGACACGCACTAGCTATGTGTCTGAGTACTTTGCAATTATGTTGAATTGCACATGTCCATTTTATAATTTAGTTAAGGATGACTAAATTATAATTTAGTTAAGAATAATGAAAAGAAACAAAAGAAAAAAAAAACGGAATGAAAAAGAAAAAAAAGGAAAAAAAAAACAAAAGGGAGAAGATGACAAAAGTGAGGAGGTGGGAGGTGGACCTTATCTTCCTCCTCACCATTCTACCTCCTTCACTCCAATTTCGTTTCTTCTTATTCTTCCACCATTTTAGCCTTATTTTCTTCCTTATTTCACTTAAGTTTTTCATCAAATCCATCCCTTTCAAGTTAGTCCTTGGTAAGTAATATTTTCTCCATTGTTCTAGTGTTGTTTGAACTGTTAGGGTTATGTTGCATCAGTGTTTTTGCACTCTGATTTGGATGACCTTATGAACCTAATTTGAAGAAGTTTTGAACATAAAATTTGTTCATTTATACTTCCATGGCAAATTATAGCCATTTGATTGCATTTAATGCAGAAATAGTCGTTGCACCAACTCTTATTTTCACGTCTGACGTGTTTCTCTTTCCTCTTTCACTGTTGTGAATATGATTGTCACGGTCGTGACTGTTCTTCCAAGTCGTGACTTGAGTGGTGACTTTGACCGTGAAGCATTCTGGAAGGATTTCAAGTGTTTGATCACAAGCGTGACATTATATCTTCACGGGCGTGAACATCTTTCCTAGCCATGGTCCAAGTCCGCCGTGAAGCTCTCCGGAGGAATTTGTCATGTCTTATCATGGGCGTGATGTTTATTCACGGGCGTGACTAATATGATCATTCACAATTGCTATCATTCTTCATGTTAGCATCAAAATGACAGAAATACCCCTCAAGGTTCAACAATCTCCCCCTTTTTTATGGTGACAAATAATCTAGCAATATGTGCTTTTGAGAAGTCTCCCCCTCAAAAGATGCTTAAGATAAAAAAATTACTGAAGTGCAAGAATTGTAAAGAATGATGAAGTGTATCATCAAAATATGCTTCCTAGTTTTAGGTATATGCAAGTTATATGCAGGTATATCCAATGTATACCAAAATTTTTCCTTAAAACAAGTTAAGTATATGCTAAGTATATTTAAGGTATATTCAAAGTATATCAAGTGCATATTCATTCATGTAACTTACATCAAGGTATATGCAAAGTATACTTAAGGTATATTTAAGGTATATGAGCTCATTTGCATACTTGCATATTCATTTGATTCAAATAAGTATTGCATTTAACTTTTAAATATAATATATTGTTAGGTTCTCCCCCTTTTGTCATCAACAAAAAGAATAACAAAAAGATAAAACATAATGGAAAACAAAAGCAGTTATATTAATATAAAAAGACAAATACAAGGATTTGAAAAGAAATTGAAATTCCTACATCAAACAAGCTAGAAAATAACATAGCTAACATATAGTCTAGCCGGACATCCTATCTCTAAGGCGAGCTACTTCCGCCTCGAGGCTTTCCATGCTAGACTACATGAAATCCTTGAGGTTCTCTAACCTCTCATCCATCGAAGCCTGCAATTGCTCAAATCGTGGTGCCAAGAGGTTAGCCACTTACTGAGCCAAGTTTGGTGTGGAGGCAGAGGATTGTCCAATTTCCTGCTCAACCTCTAGAGGTGCCACCTCAAATCAAACTCGCTTCCTCTGCTGGATTCCTTGGAGGCCAGCTTTGAAGTCATTCGAGTCATTGTCCTCCCAAATAATCTCACCAGTAGTGTTGGTGAAGCGGTAGTAGATGTTGTTCTCAAATACTATATGAACAGTCTCTCCCATTTTGATAAAAGACTCGACATCTAGTCGGTCTCGAGGATGTGCTGGTATGAGGTTGAAGTGGTGCTCCTCTAGCTTCAAGTACCCCAGCTTGATAGCAAGGTGAGTCACGTACCCACCAATCAGAATGTCTCCGGAGGGCTTGGTGGCAATTGACAAAAGATGGTTTGCAAACCATTGAGATAAAGCCACTGTTAGGCCTCTTCGGGCCATCTCTAAGAGAAAGAGCTCTGACTTCCTAATTGATCCATTGTTGTCTCTTCTGGCAAAAATGCTATAGGTTAGAAACCTGTGCAAGTACTTGTGCACTAGGGATCGAAGGTGGGTGCTTTTCATCTTCTTGATGTCCTAGCTGCAGTCAAGCCCGAAGTGAGTCCATGCCTAAGTAGCATAGAACTCCACCACACTCTCATTCAGGATACCATCAGAGGGAAGGTTGAACATGTCACCAAACTTTGTGGCATAGAGGGTGTTTGGATGCTTGCAAATTTGGAATTTCACCGTGCTGGTAGGAGAGACTTGCAGAGTGCTTAAGAACTCTAGAGTTGGCTCCCTCAGCATTGGTTGATGGATATCAATGAAATATTTTGGATGACAAGCCTGGAGTTATTCCGTCATGCTTGTCTCGAGTCCAAGTGTTCTGATGGTTTGCCACTCAAATGATCGAGAGAAAAGGAGTGGTCTTTTCTTGAGAACTGAGTATCTTAGATGACAATGCTCCAGAATAATATTTAGAAGACAGTCCGTGTACCTTCTTGAGAACTGAGTATCGTGTTCATGGTTTGCTGAAGAGACGTTTTACCTGTGAAGAGAGAGGTGAAATTATTTATGGTTGTGAAAATTAAAGGTAATGGGCGTGAATGATAAATTATCATGGTAGTGACAAACGAGTCACGGGCGTGAATTACAATTTTCACTACTGGTGATCGTGAAATAGAGCGTGACACAAAGCGTGAATGCTTCTGTCAGTTTTTGGTGGAATTATTCACGGGCGTGAACAAAGGGTTTCACAGGGGTGATAGAAAAAGGTTATGGTCGTGAAACATAATCTTCACTGCCTTTAGTCGTGAAGGATGTCATGAAGAAAGTCATGAAAGCTACTGGAGCTTTTGGCGATTTTGATCACGGCCGTGAATATATGTCACGGGCGTGAATTGCCTAAAATCTTCATTAAATAAAACTAAGTCTAAAACAAGATTAAAGCATTTCTAAAGAGCTTCTTTCCCCTGTAACATATATTTCTATCAAATTAGCTACCTCATATCTAAAAAGATGAGACAAAAACACAACATTATCAATCAAGGTTTGACAATTTTGGCATTCATAAAGATAATCCATCAATCATACCAAGCTCTCTTCTTATGAAATTAAATCTTTCCTCATTTAGAGACTTAGTGAAGATATCTGCCAATTGATTGTCTGCGCTTATAAATTCCAATACAACATCTCCATATTGAACATGATCTCTAATAAAATGATGTCTTGTGTCAATATGCTTACTTATAGAGTGTTGAATGGGATTCTTAGATAGATTTATAGCACATGTATTGTCACATCTAATAGGTAATAGGTATATGGTTCATACTATGACCATAATCCTTAAGTTGTTGTTTCATCCAAACAATTTGTGTATAACAACATCTTGCTGCCACATACTCTGCTTCAGCAGTGGATAGAGCAACTGAAACTTGTTTCTTGCTAAACCAAGAAACTAAACATTCTCCAATAAAGTGACAAGTACATGAAGTACTTTTTCTATCTAAAAGACTTCCAGCATAGTCAACATCTGAATATCCTATAATGTAAAAGGATGAAATTCTAGGATACCACAAACCTAGATGCAATGAGCCATGTAAATATTTAAAAATTCTCTTTACTGCATTTAAATGAGACTTTTTAGGACATGATTGAAAGCGAGCACATAAGCATACACTATACATTATGTCGGGTTTAGAGGTAGTAAGATATAAAAGTGATCCGATCATACCTCTATAGAGCTTTTCATTAATGCTCTTACCATTTTCATCCTTGTCCAAATTTGTTGAAGCGCTCATTGGAGTTTTGGCATTCTTTCATCCTTCCATTCCAAATTTCTTAAGTAAGTATTTGGCATATTTGGATTGCTTGATGAATATGCCCTCATTGCCTTGTTTTATTTGTAGACCGAGGAAGAATTTTAGCTCACCCATCATGCTCATTTCGAATTCACTAGTCATACACTTAGCAAATTCTTGACAAAGCAATTCATTAGTAGACCCAAATATGATATCATCAATATAAATTTGAACAATTAGAGTATCATGCTTATGTTTTTTAATGAATAATGTAGTGTCAACATTCCCCTTTGTAAAATTATTTTCTAAGAGAAAAGAACTTAGTCTTTCACACCAAGCTCTTGGGGCTTGTTTCAAACCATATAAAGCTTTTGAAAGTTTAAATAGATGGTTGGGAAAAACATAGCTTTCAAAACCCGGTGGTTGTTCTATATAAACTTTGTTGCCCAGATATTAAACCAAGAAGAGAGGTTGAATTGGATTTCAAAAATAAAACTATAAGGTGCGGAAATAAAAGATTAATTTTAGAAGGGATAGAGAGAATTTGACACAAGGATTTTTATAGATGTTCGGGTGTTAACAAACCCTACTTCTCTCCCCAATCGCAATTGGGAGTTTCACTAACACACTAAGTGTTACAAATTGAGTTTTACAAGCTCACTCCCAACTATGGTGTTTCTCACAATGGCTCACACCTAACCTAGAAATCCCTTGTGTTTTAATGGCTCACACAATAACCAATTCCTTGTGTTTTACAGGCTCACACAAACAACCTTCACTTTGTATTTTTTACAGGCTCACACAAACAACCTTTCAATTTGTGTTTTAGAGGCTCACACAACTAACCCTTACAAGTGTTCTACTCTTAACCCAGAAATACCCAAAGCTCACTTGAGTAAAGATTACAGAGAGAACCACTTACAAATCTTAATTGCTCAATAAATGAAGAGCAAAAAGATTTTTACAGAGAATAGATTTTGTTCTCAAAGTATGAATGTACAAATAGCTTGTAATAAGAATTAAATTCGAAGTATATGCTATTCTATTGTTATTTTCTTCATTCTCTTGTTCTGAATGCATAAATGACTTCCATTTATACTCTCATGGCTGAAAATAGCCGTTGGAGTGCATTAAATACGAAACTAGCCGTTGTACCAACCAAATAATCGCGCCTGACATTTTTCTCTTTCATTGTTCACGGACGTGACTATGTTTGTCACAGGAGTGAGATTTCTTCCCAAGCCGTGACTGAAGTGGTGACCTTGGTCATGAAGCTCTCTGGAATGTTTTGACATATAGAGTCACGATCGTGACATACTCATTCACAGGCGTGACAAACTTCCCAGCCGTGATCCAAATGGTGACTTTGGTCGTGAAGCTCTCTGGAATGTTTTGACATATAGAGTCACGGTCTTGACATACTTATTCACGGGCGTGACAAACTTCCCAGCCGTGATCCAAGTGGTGACTTTGGTCATGAAGCTCCTGGATGAAAATGCATGAACATTCACGGGGGTGACTGAAATGCCCACTTCACGGTTTGTTTTTCCTTCATGGCCGTGAACTTCAAATGTTGGTTTTGGTAACTGTTAGCTCCTTTCACGGGAGTGACTCATAGAGTAACAGCGGTGAACATACTACTTCTTGAATTTTGTCTTTCAATGATTATTCTTCCAATATCTATTCTTGCTATTTTAATCCATGTCCTGTATTATAGACTTAGAAAACAAGCATGTTAAATACAATATTGCTATTTTATTTGTTATCATCAAAATGACAGAAATACCCCTCAAGGTTTAACAAACTTCTTCTTCTATAAAACCATTTAAAAAGGCACTTTTTACATCCATTTGAAAGAGTTTGAAATTCATATGGCATGCATATGCTAAAAGTATTCTTATAGCTCCTAATGTAGCTACAGGAGCATAGGTCTCATCATAATCTATTTCTTCTTCCTGATTATATCCTTTTGCAGCCAACCTAGCCTTATTCCTAGTTATTGAACCTTGTTCATCTAGTTTATTTCTAAATACCCATTTGCTTCCTATGATTTGATGTTCATTGGGTCTAGGTACTAAGGTCCATACCTTACTTCTCTCAAATTGGTTGAGTTCCTCTTGCATGGAAATCACCCAACTTTCATCATTAAGAGCCTCATCAATATTTTTAGGCTCAATTTGAGAAACAAAAGCAAGGTCAGAAACTAAATGTTTAAGATAAGATCGAGTACTTACTCCCCTTGTAGGATCACCAATGATTTGCTCTTTGGGGTGATCTTTTGTCAATCTTCATTCCTTTGGGAGCTCTTGCATGTTTTCCTCTTGAGCTTGAGGTATAGAATCATCTTAATGTGAATCTTCTTGATCATTTTATTCTCTTCCATTTTCAAGATCAAGTCTTTCCATGGTACCTACAACATCATCAAGAACACTACCTTTCACAAGATCAAGTCTACTAGATTCATCAAAAACAACATGCATAGATTCTTCAACAGTTAATGACTTTTTATTAAATACTTTATATGTTTTGCTAGTTGTAGAGTATCCTAAAAAGATACCCTCATCAAATTTAGAGGCAAATTTTCCAAGGTTGTCCTTGGTATTCAATATGAAGCACTTGCATCCAAATACTCTAAAGTATGATATCAAGGGCTATCTTCCATTCCATAGCTCAAATGAAGTTTTGTTTAAGAGAGGTCTTTTAAAAACTCGATTTGAAATATAATAAGCAGTATTTGTGGCTTCTGCCCAAAAGAAATTGCTAAACCATACTCATTGAGCATTGTTCTAGCCATTTCAATTAAAGTTTGATTTTTCCTTTCAACTACCCCACTTTGTTGAGGTGTCCTAGGAGATGAAAAATTCTGCAAAATGCCATTTTCAAGACAAAAATTTTCAAATTTTTCATTTTCAAATTCTTTGCCATGGTCACTTCTTATTTTTGAAATACAATATCCTTTTTCATTTTGAACTCTTTTAGCAAAATTTCTGAAAGTTTCAAAGGCATCACTCTTTTGAGCTAAGAAAATTACCCAAGTAAATCTAGAGTAATCATCTACGATGACAAAGGCATAATGTTTACCTCCTAAGCTTGCAATTCTAGTAGGTACAAATAAATCTAGATGTAGGAGTTGTAGAGGTTTTGAGGTATTTACAATGTTTTTGGATTTGAAGGATGACTTGTGTTGTTTTCCTCTTTGGCAAGGTTCACATGTCTTGTCTTTTTCAAATTTGACTTTTGGCAGTCCCTGTACCAACTCTCCTATGCTGAGGCTTTGAATTAAATTCATGCTTGCATGACCAAGCCTTCTATGCCACAACCAAGATTCATCACTAGTAGTCACAAGACACTTAGTGGAATGGTTAGATATTTTGTTTAAGTCTATTATGTAGGTATTGACATCTTTATTTCCTTTAAATATCTCTTGGCCATTAAAAGAGGTTACAAGACATTCGTTGGAAGTAAAGATTACTTTATTTCCTTTATCACATAATTGACTTACACTTAACAAGTTATGTTTCAAGCCATCAACAAGTAAGACATCTTTAATAAAATTATTACCATTAATACCAATAGAGCCAATGCCAATTACCTTACCCTTAGTATTGTTTCCAAAGGTAACTTTACCTCCATCAATACTTTTGATTTCATTGAAAAGTTCTTTATCTCTTATCACATGCCTTTAGCATCCACTATCTACTAGCCAAGCATTTTTGTTTATTATGGACTTAAGGTAGACCTATAGAATCACAATTCAAGTATGGTTTTTAGGTACCCAAATGAGCTTAGGTCCTTAGGGGTTAGCACATGAAGGTTCCCAATGAGCCTTCCTTATTTAGCAATGTTTATTTATGTGACCAAATTTCATACAATAATTACATTGTTTAGGTCTAAAAGTGCTTTTTGGTCTTACAATGCTTTTGAAAGCCATATTTCTATTAGACTGAGTTTGACAACAATGGCATGCACAATCATGATGAATTGGTGCTTTTCTAGGTACATTCTTCTTATACATAAAGGCATGATTAGCCTTTTTAGGTCTTTTTCTTAGGCTTACCAATCCTTGATTATTTCTCTTATGTATAAAGGATTTAGTGTACTTTGTGCTCTTAGCCCTTAAGGCTGTTACAGCAAATGTAGAGATGTGAGATTCACTTGACTTAACAAAAGTAGTCTTGTGAGAATATGATGATGTACCCTTAAATCCTAAACCATGTCTAATTAAGGGTGGTCTTTGAGACACAATGAGAGTATATAAACTCTCCTTTCCTTTGTGAAATTTTGAAATGGAGTTTCTAAGTTCCTCAATTTCATTTTTCAAAGTATTGTTTTCTTTAAGAAAGGATTTGGTTGAGGGTCTTGAAAAGTATTCATCTAAAGACTTTTGAAGAGATTCATTAGATGATTTAAACTTAAGGTTCTCCTTTTCTAAAGCATCCATTTTGATTTTCAAATTAAAAATGTTATTCTTATAAGTATTGAATTTACTTCTATTTTTCTCTGGTTTTAGATTCAATACTTCTATTAGGCTACGCTCATCATCATCATTTTCACTATTACTATCATTATCACTACTATCATTATTGAAAGAGTATGAGTGAAGTGATCCTACCTTATCCGAGACGTAATCCTCTATAGCCATGAAGCATAGGTTGACCTCTTCACTTTCATTGTCATCTTTTTCACTTGAAGAGCTTTCGTCATCCCATGTGGCTTTGTGACCTTTCTCCCCGTTGTCTCTTTGATATTTGCTCTTGTGCTTCTTGAGCCTTGGAAATTTCGGTTTAATATGCCTTTTCTTCCTACATTCATAGCACTTTACCTCTTCTTTACTTCTTTGTGCATCATTAGAAGTCTGTTTGAGGTTTCTTTGCCTAAATTTTCTAGAATTGTTCATTCTCTTCTCAATAATCCTTTTCAGCCTCCTTGAGAGCATAACAATGTCCTCATTTGCATCATCACTCTTTTCTTCATCATCTTCAACTTCCTCTTAAGATTTTGAAGTAGAGGCTTTTAGTGCTAGAGGATTTCTTTTTTTTTTCTGGCTCTGCTTCAAGCTCTCTATCTCTTTTCACTACCATCTCATGTGTAAAAAGTTTGTCAATAAGCACATCAGTATTTATGATGCCCATGTCTTCATTTCTGCTCATTTTCACATTTCACATTTCTGCATATTCACATTTCTGCTCATCTGTGCAATGTAGCTGATCAAAGACTTTCTCTGCCCGTTCTGGCCAAAACTCTGCCACTGAGGGGTCATCTTCCCGTTTACCGTAGAAGTCGGGTGCCCCTAGCTTCCTCATTCTCTCAAATTATAGCCTAGATGAGGATGGATGTGATGCTCTTTGTAGCAAATCTATCATGTTCCTCATAAGCTCTGTTTGTCCTATGCTAGTAATAAACTACTCTTGAGATGAGCTAGCACCAGATCTCGATGCAGTAGCTCGGTGAAAACATGGTCATGATAAAGCCTTTGTCCTTGTAGGCTCATTACTTTCGGCTTCTTCAGCCACCACTTAACGTGATCCTGAAGCCATCGCTTACCTATATAGTAAAGTAACGGCCCCAATCAGAAAGCAGCAACTTTAATACTTAATTGTGGGTACACACATGTCATAATTATTTTTGAACACCATTTTAAAATCCCAAAACCACCCAAACTGGGCTCTGATACCAAAATCTATAACACCCCCTAACCCCCTGTCACACATGCCCGGATGAGGGAGTGCTACGCTGACTTCATCGGTTAAAATATCATTTTTAAATTATGTATAAATGAAAATCACTTGTATATTTTTTTTATTTACTATTTATTTACTTTGTAGTGTAAAGAAATCAAAGTAAGAAAACACAATACATTTTATAAAGTATTATTTAAAAACGTTATGTTATTATACAACCATTATAAAATAAAGTTCAACCTAAAATATACAAAAGATGTGTGACCCACAATTTGAAACAAGCTACTCTACTGGATCAGGCCACTAGTATCTTTGTCTACTTATTCTTTGTTATACCTGCGTGAGAGAAACTCTCATGCTAAACTCTAGGCTTAGTGGTGCATATAAACAAGGCAATAAACTATTTTATGCAACATGCATTGTCATATATCAACTCATACTCAATCATCTTCTCATGTAAATATACATATCATGGTATTATAGCATGTATAAACATCAAATTATATTCTTTTATCTCATACTTGTTTACTTTATTAAAACATCATTATATAACACATCATAATTATTACAAGTCATTATTCCTTTTATTTTACTTAACTTTTTTATGCCCACAACACCCAATCATATTTTCATGCAAACATACATTTCATAAATTTTATTCTTTTATATCTCATATTTATTTTAATTTATCAAATAATTATTATTCATAGCCTTTTATTGCCCATAACACCTATAAACTTCTGACTAGGACAACAGAGTTGTCATCCAGGCACTTAAAAGTGTCACCCGGGCAATATGATTTGCGCATATAAGTGTCATTACCGACTTCATAATAGTGTCATTACTAGCTTCATAATAATGTCATATCCGCATCGATAGTAGTGCCATACCCCACATCGATAATAGTGTCATACCCGGCATCAATAATAGTGTCATACCCGGCATCGTTAATCATACCATTAATGGATTTACTCATAATCCCCCTGCTTCGCATGCCAAACTATTCCAAGTCTAGTTCTAGTTAGGTGTTCTATGACTTACACAATCTCATTAAAATTCATAGCAATTAAATTCACACTTTTCATGTATTTAAAGACTCAAATAATCACATAATCACTCAGTTAAAATAATATTTGAATAATATAATAAGGTTCACATCATTTTACTTTTTAAATTCCTCAACTCATATGTTGTCCTGTCACTGGTAGATTCCATTCTCTGTCTTATACCTTAATTTTGGTCTTGTTACAATTTGAATTTAGTTACAAGGTCTTATTAACAAATTTAGTTTTGGATATTAGCTTTAATATTCAACTTGAATCACTTAATTCTGAGTTATGTATCAAAAGATATGATAAAATGAACACTAACTGATCACTAACAATTCTGTCAAAAAATTTCTAGACAAATTTTAAGTACGAACTTTATGAATTTTTCTAGACAATTACAGACATATTAAGATGTTATAGTCTAAATAACAGTTATATTCCTATGCCTTATCTTTCAAACCAAATAAAGAACATACAAATCCGAACTCCAGAACTCAAGTTATAATAGTTTAAGTACTTACTGCTCATCTATTCCAACAAAGAACACACATAATTACCACCTTCAATTTTTACCAAAATTAATCCTAAGTCTAGTAAACATACTTCCCCAAGATTTCTATTACAAAATACTATTAATTTAGAATTATTAACATTTCAAACATTCAAATCATGCAACTCAAATATAAATCATAGGCTATTGCCTTAAGTTATGCACAAACCTCTACTTTTCCCTTTTCTTTCTCTTTACTTCTCTTTCTCTTTTCCTTTGCTCCTTTGAGCTAGCTCATTGTCAATTTGTGTTCCTAAAACATAAAAGAGATCATTAAATAAACTTTAACCTCTCTCTCTCTCTTTTTGCTTTCTCAAACTTTCTTGAGTTTGGTTGTGCAAGAAAATTGCTCTCTTTCTCTCTTTTCTCACTTTCTCTCACTAGAATGAAGCTTTGGCTATGGAAGAACTTGTGGAATGTGAGGCTGGTTTAGGAAGGCAGAAATTCTCAATGCAAAGGGATAAGGAAGGAAGAAGAAGCATTTAAAATAATGAAGACAAACTTAATTAATTATGGGACACCTAAGCCCATATGATTTTAATGTCTAATTATGGATTCATGCATGTTAATTGCCCACTTAATGCATGCCACTTGGTGTGGCCAGCCCACTCCATGTTTAATATCTCAATCATGCATTTAATTAATGGTTTTCCCAACTAATCCTCAAATTTTAAGTAAATTGTAAATTGACCACTAAATTTTTCAAAATTTGCAAGTTAGTCTCTAACCGTAATTTAACATCTTTAACGATTTTAAACATTTTATTAGCTATTTTCCATAATTATTTGTCATTATTTTAATTATTTTTTGATCAAAATCCTAATTTAGACTCTAGTCATACCGATGCATCAATTTAATGACACACACGACTCGAGCCTAAATTTGCTAATATAACACTCACCTTACCTAATCAGTGGTCAAGCAAAAGGATGTTACGATACCTCCTCTCAAAAGCACATTGAAAAGATTTACATATTTATTCTTTTTTCAAATCACATTCCAATGCATTCATGATCAAAATTAGTTTTGTAAAACATATTAAAGGAAAGCTACTTACATTCTACATGTATAAAAATTAGGTTATACGAAAGTACTACTCAACCATTTCCAAAAGAACATGATCCTTTATAAATACAAAATGTGGTATCAAAGAAAACAAAAATACAAAATGTGAAAACCTACAATGAGCACTATAATACTACATTGACTTCAGGATTCCACTAGCTTCAGCTTTATCTACAACTTTTAATTCTCTATATTTGCGCGAGAAAAACATAATCTCCCACACTAAGTACTAAACTTAGTGGTGCATGCTAAGAGGCAATAAACTATAGGGCAATCATAAGACATGCATTATTGTATATGCAAGAATTCATACACAAATTATTAACATAAATTCTAAAAGAGCATATCTTGTTATATCAAATATATCATCATTTAGTTATATGCATTTCTTTTACACAATTACATTTATTTCATCATTTTCATTTCTCATGCCATTGTTTAATACTATCACATAATTTTCATACTTTATTTCAGTTGTTTCCCATTTTCTTTTATACAACACTGATTTTCATTGGTACCATATTCATTATTCATATTTATATGCCCAAGATGTCCAGACCAGACACTAGGAGATAAAAAGGGGCATATGTGAATGAGCGTCATATAATATGGGACAGTGAATATCCATAGTAAAGTGCAATAAATTGTCTACATGCGTTATACTCCTATAGGCATTAACTTTATAGTATGTCATCCTTAATTGGCATGCTAATATGTCTACCCACTCTAGTCTATGTTAGACAAATTTATATGGGCTTAATTAATTTTCATCTTCCTTATTGCCATTATTCATTCTTGGTACAACCACATAACTTTACTTTTTTCCATGCCATAATCATTTATGCTTTTCTTTAGTTCATGTTTTCTACTCATCTCATGCCTTTATACACTCAGCATACCATATCTATAAACTTGTATCAATTTGACAACCAAATAGTTAATATATAAATTTCACTTTCAAAACAGAGCATTCACAGTCGTGATACATATGTTCAGGTTCGTGACCAAGCTGTTTCATGACCGTGCGAAAATATCCTGAACCCGTGAACAACACTAAGGGGGATGTTTGATATTGTTGTTAGCTGTTCAAAAAGCATGTTTATAATTTTTTTAATTTAATTGACTAATTTTTTTTAATTTTTTATAAACTACTTTTCTCAAACCTGCTTCTCTCAAAAGCAGTTTTTAAAATTCAAAAAATTTAAAAATAATTTTTTTTCTCCAAAAGTGTTTGTGGCAAACACAATGCCAAACGGATCCTGAAGTTGTTTCACAGCCATGACAAATCCTTCACACTCATGATTCAACTTCACACCCATGATACTCTATTTGTTCTAAATCGAGAATGAATATGGAATGAATAGTACCCTTTTCCAATCAAAGTTCACGCCTGTGAAAAACCATTTTTCCAATCCAAATTCATCCTAAGGCACATCAAACCAATTCAAACTATTTCAAACATCACTCAAACACATAACATACCTATCTAAAGTTTCAATTCACATATAATTCCACAATTTCAACCATTTAATCATTCCAAGGTAAACTAATTACACAAATATAACAATTAATTCATTAATTTAACATCAATCCCTAATCTTCATTCTCAAACTCAATATCTCATGCAATTGCAAAACTTAATACGTTCAAGTCATTATTTGATATGCCATTTCACTCAAACATGCAAAATCACAACAAAAATTATAGGTTATTGGCCTAATAGCATGCACGCACCTCTTTCTTCACTTTTGGCTCTTTAAGCCTCTTTCTCTTTTCCCTTATTCTTCCTTGCCTCTTGCTCTTGTTTCTCTCCCAAATGAACACCTATCACAAGCAAAAAATCATCAAAACCCTTTTTCTTACTTAAGTCTTAACCATCACTTAATTTTCTCTCTCCTCAACTCAAAACTCTAAATTGTCTCTCTTCACCAATCTTAGAGCTTTGCCACACCAGTCATTCTTTTCTAAACCTCTCTTCTTTTAGAGGTCTCTAAACAGTGTTAAGACCCTTTTCCACCTTCAAAACCTATCAAAACCTCTCTTCCAACAAAAACCACAATTCACAAACATAAACTCTAAAAAAGCTTAAAACTCATTTTTCCAATAGAAAGAAATATAGAGATGTGCAATAACTACTAACTTTTTCATTTTTCTCCTCCTATGGAGGAACCATGAAAATTTTCTCACTTTTTTTCCAAGTTTTTCCCTCTCTTTAGTCTTTTTTTAGCTTCCTTTAGGTCTCTTGTGCATGAACATCACTTTTCCTAGCTTATTATCTCACCAACATCACTTTCTTTCTCTAACTCAAGGTTTGGTTATGGAGGTTTATGGAAAAAATGTGGGGTTGTTTCAAGTGCAAAAAATGGAGTGAAAATGAAGAAGGAAGAAAAAAAAAAAAGAAGGAAAGGAAAGTCTCATAATGTGTCCCACATAATTTGCCCAATACTAAGATTTTTGTCACATTAACATGTTAATTTTCCCTTAATTCTAATTCTCCTCTCTTTATATATACACGGTTGGCTACTCCATAATTATTTTTTTTCCTTTTTTACATTTTATCAATAAATATCCAATTTGGTCTCCTAATTTTTTTCAATTTTGCATTTTTGCTCCAAACTTTTTGAACTTTTGTACACAAGTCCTTTATCATATTCTATCATTTTTCCAATCATAATTCACCATATTAAACACTTCCAGAAATTATTTAACAATATTTTATCTTTCCCTAATTTAAAATTTGAATTTAGACTTCGGTTGGTCTAGAGATAACAATTAGACTCATTCTCGCGGTGCTCTAACCCAACTCCATCCTAAACGGGGTTGATTTTTTTATCATTTTTATGCCTTGTCCTAACCCTTCTTCAATCCCGAAATTTTTTATGGCAGGGATGGTATGTACATCCCCTACCCTGATATGTTATATATATTTATATATATAATCATTATTATTTATATTTTAACATAATTAATATTTTTTTAAAATAATAAAATAAAAATATAACATTCATTTAAAGTAAAAAATATTTTTTATTTAAATAATTAAGTAATTAATTATAATTAAAAATAATTTTAATATTAAAATAAATTAAAAAATTTACATAAAAATCAGGGATTTCCATCCCCACGGGGTGAAGGGATGAAGATCCATAATTGGTAAACTCTACTCCAAACTCTTTCGTTGTTATTTCTAGATCGGTCCAACACTCCGAATTTACGACACACGCAACTCGGAACCTAAATTAGTAAATATGACAGCTAACGTTTTTTAAATAATCCAACTACTACATAGGAGTAGCGTTGTCACGTTTTTGCACCGTATGCAATTTTAAGAAAAAAATAGTCTAGGTATTATTTTAAAAATTCTGAAGAACATGATATAATTGTTAAAATGCCAATACTTTGGATTTTTTTTGTAATTAATCATGCTAATAAATAAATGGGGAGTGAAATTGAATCAATGAGTTTTAAGAGACATGTGAGCGGACTTGTACATACCATGTGCCGCTCCTAAAAATAATTGAATTATCCTAATTTGATTGTACTTTGAATGAGGTTGAGTTTGAAAACAATGGCTAGTTTTTAATTGAAAAACAAATTAGCTTTAATTTAATGATATTGGTATAATAACAAGCAGGGCATGGATGTCTCAAATCCTATCTCTAATCAGACAATTACAACAAATCCTTATAAGAAAGAAAGCTCATGTCATGGATTCATGGCGTCCATCAGCAACCCACATGCCTTCAGCCGTTGAAACACCATGTCCCAAAAGGCATAACCTATTTTTTTTGGGTACCAGACAAGAACCCAAGTTTTAACTCTCTATCCATTTAAGAATCCTTACAAAACAACAAATTATGTTGCGCGAGTGTGGGGACCATTTTTAACTTTCGTGTCTGGAGGATAAATTTCTTTAGCTTTTTCAGTGCTCTCTCTATTGCTAGCAAGCAATTGACTATTTGCTCCTCTTTTATTAGTCTATTCATTAAGACTCTGCCATCATCTATGTATGTATTCTGTTTGAGTGCGCAATATGAGCCTTTTTTCTCTTTCTTTGGAGTGCGTGAAGTACCCACCTCCTCATTTTTGGCAATTTTAATTCTTTAAATTGCTTGCGTGAACCGAATGAGGAGGCCATTATTGTTCTTGAGTCTATTTTGCGCCAGATATGGCCGTGTCTTCTTGCTTTTGCCATTCTCAAATCTCCTTCAAGGTATGCCTATTCTTTGCCTTTAATTTCAGTTTATGGGCATGGTGGTGTAATTTGTTAATGGGTTAATTTATATTGTTTACCTAATCATTTTTTTTTTCTCTATATATGTGCACAAATCCAAAATCACTTCTTTTGGGGAAGTTTCAATTGGGTTATAAATGGGAATTTGGATTTCATTGTAAATACTGCTGTTTTACCTTTTGTTTAAGGGATTAATATTATGGGTTACTATCATGTGGGAGAAATTTTTTTTGGAATTTGGTTGTTATCAAGTGAACTGTTCGCAGATTTTTACTTATGGGTTTGGATTACCGCTAGAGTGGTCTTCAATAGTGAATTGAATACCAATATTATGGGTTATTATTATATGGGAGAAAAGATTTTTGGAATTTGGTTGTTATCAAGTGAACTGTTTGCAGATTTTTATTGATGGGTTTGGATTACCACTAGAGTGGTCTTCAATAGTGAATTCAATACCTTAGTTTATGCTTTATAAGCTTGAGGGCTTTTCTCAAAATTTAAATTTGATTTCTTATAGATTGATTACTCCAGAAGGATTATAAGATCTCGCCAAACTGTTGAGAAGATTGGTCAAAATTACTCCTTTTCTCTCAAAAAGAATAGCACTGAAGTTGCAAGTGTAGGAGCTGACTTTCTTGATAACTGGAGTTTTCTGGGAGGTTCGAGAATTGTAATTCAACCAAAATTTGCAAGATTTATTGTCAGTAGAAAACGCTCTGGGGTATATGCATCATGTAATTCCTCTACATTTGGTTCAATTCTTATTTAGATTTCAATGCAATTCTTTTCATTTTTATCCATAATTCCAGAAGCATTCTTTTTATTTTTTTCCCCTCTAAATCATCTGTTGCTTTTTCTAGCAAGGTCTAGGAATTTGTTATGTCTTGCTTCAATATTTGTGCTGAAGTTGCAATTTTCAAAAGCACTGCAGTTTCAATTTCTTCTGATATGAGAGTTAGCTGTTGTTATGAACTATTCAATTTTTTGTTTATGAACTGTTAAGGCTAGCTAAATAATCCAAGTGAACCAGTTGACTGAATCAATATTATTCTTTCTGTGTCATATCAATGTTTAGTTGATCTTACTTCCAATTCTCTATTCTTCTTCTGTTGAATGTTATAGAGGATCGAATTTTCTATTGTAGTGATCCATTAACACCAATTATAGTCATTATCTTGGATCCTTGATTTATATTGTTTTCGGAGAAAAAGGCTTCTTATGTAATAAACAACTAAAGACTAGAGATGTTCTTTTCTTTCAAAACATTATCTTATTAGGAACTTGTAGTTGTTTTTTTATTGTTTGATCATTGCTTTGCACCGCAGGGTTGACAAATACACAAATTGCAGGCTATGTGTTCACTTTGGGAACTGCAGCTGTTCTCCCATTTTATACCCTCATGGTCATGGCTCCTAAATCGGATCTGGTATGCTTTCTGGATTTGTTTGGGAATTCCAACTCATTCTCTATTCATTTTGCTAACTCTTTTAAGTATTTGTTAGGAGATGTATTATTTTCATGAATTTGGTAAAGCAAACCCAAGTTTACCATCAAATTTTTTCTTGCATTGGGTTATTAGTGCTAATGTGGGATGCTTTATTTACAAATAGGGACATTATTTTCTATACATAACTAGTAATAATTTTCTAGTTGTTCTGATTGTCCTGTTCAATCGTGATATCACATGTAAGTAGTAATTTAACTGCCTTTTCTATGAAGTTTCCCTTATTCTCTAATAATATTGTTCATAAGTAGTAGTAGTGGTGTTGAGTGGTTTCTATAATTCTGAATATAAGGGTCAAGGTTTCTGAATTTTGGACTCGTAACTATCCGAGTCATACCTTATTTTCAAGTAATGGGATTTACTGACTTGATTGTTGATGATGCAGACTAGGAAGTCTATGGAGAGTAGCATACCATACGTTGTGCTAGGACTTCTTTATGCATATTTGCTATACCTCTCCTGGACACCTGACACGATCCGGCTGATGTTTGCAAGTAAATACTGGTTACCAGAGGTGCATAGTGAACATAAATTAATATGATGTCATCTTCCTGAATTCGTAAGCAAATATTATGCTTATTTATTTGTGAATTGTGATCAAATATCGGTTGATTCAATTGTATGCAGTTGCCTGGTATTGCTAAGATGTTCTCCAGTGAAATGACATTAGCTTCAGCTTGGATTCACTTATTAGCTGTTGATCTCTTTGCTGCGAGGTATCGGTCACCTGCCATTTCCCTTTGTCTCCTCCATCTTCCATCTCTGCCTTTCTGTTCTTAACAGTTTCTGCCTTATGGGTATTTATTCAGGCAAGTGTATCATGATGGATTGGAAAATGAGATCGAGACTCGACATTCTGTTTCTCTCTGTCTGCTCTTTTGCCCCATTGGAATAGTTACTCATTTCATCACTAAAGCACTAACAGGAAGTGATGCAAGTACTAGACATGGCTTATAAATGGATCTTTTATTTAAGCAGCAACAGTTGAACTGAATTTATGTTAGCAGAATTTGCAATCATCAACCATTTATTGAACCAAATTGAACACATTGATTACAAGCCCTCAACTTTTTCAATCTCTTCATCATTGTATTGTATTACTTGAATTTTGTTTTTTCTTTTATCTTATTGGACAAACAAACACACTTCGCCAAAAGTCATATCATCACTGACTAATTTCTCATATTTTTCAAAAACTTTGAAGATATTAAAAAAAAAATTCAGACTTTTTGATTCAGTTTAAAATTTTGATCTATCTTTTCACTTTTTTAATTATATTATTATTATATAGGACATGCACATTCGACTTTTTCATCATAATATATTGCCACTTTTTACGTGATGAGACATATCATACCATAGAGAGAGCATATGTCCCATACAATAATTTATAAAAAAAATAATATTTTTAAAAAAAATAATTGAAAAGAAATTTATAAATATTTGAAAATTTAAATTAGTGGATTGGCCACAGGCTGGGTCTAAAACTTGGTTTGTCTTGTCCAAGTTCGTTAATTAAAAAGTGGGCTCGTCGCGACCAAAGGTTCGAGAAAATAATTATATAAAAATCAATGAACATTTTATTAAAAAATATTATAAAAATAGACCATAAAATTTTTACAATAATATTAAAATTAATTACATATAAAAATAATCTAATATATAGAAAAAATATTGTAAAGATAAACAATCAAAAACTAAAATAATCTGAAATATGCTAAAAAGAAATAATTATATATGAATATTAATTGATGGGGGACTAGTCAAGTACAAACGTAACACATCTAAGCCCGCTTTAATAAATCGAACTCTCTTCAGATCCGGGGCGAGTCCAGCGTAAACTAGGATGGCCAGACCTACGTGCACTAAATGAAGACAACTTTTCATTTGTATCACATGATTGATACTTTATAAATTAAATCATTGATAAATTTGTAATATATAAAATTTAATTTTTATTTCAGGTACATGAAACTTATAATTAATTAAGAATTAATTACTACCAGAGAAATTTGATATGTGCTAATTATACTATTTTTTTCTCTTTATTTTATCATATTATACTAATAAAACAAAAAAAATTATTTTATAGTAATTTTTTCTAATAAAGAAAAATTATTATTTATCTCTGAAATTTGATATATTCCAGTAGTATTTTTTTGAATTTTTTAAATTTATACTATTTATCCCTAAAGTTAAGGAAAGTTTTAAAATTTTTTAATTATCTAGCTCATTCATTAACAATAAAACCATTAAAATTGACAAAATGACTATATAGTATAATAAAAATAAAATTGCTGGAATAAATAGTATAATTATAAAACCGTGCTAATATATAATATCAAACTTCAAAGAATAAACAGTAATTAACCCATTAATTATTTTATAAACTCGATATAGATATACTAAAAGCTTCTAGGAACGAATGGTAGATTCACGTGATTAAGGTAGATTCGCGTGATTAAGGATGTCTAATCATTCAAAGGTTTCTATATATATATATATCAAGTTTGTTTCAGCTCTCCGTTGAGTGTTTCCTCATCTTTCAGATTTCCTTCCAATATATGAACAATCCTTTCGAATGGAAAATTCAATTTTTTTTTTCTCTTAGCCAACTGGATAATGTTAGTGATATTAGATACAAATAAAGGAAAACAAAAAAACCCACTGTAAAGATACCACGTTTAGTGCTTTTTAAAATAATTGACTTCTAATTCTATTATTCTAACATTGCTTATTTACTTGAGAAATACTCTTCTATGGAAGATAATTAAAATTGATAAAATTAATCAACAGAAGATTAACGAATGCGACACCTAAGAGAGAATGAAAGCCCAGGTTAGATGGTTTTGGGCAAATTTCTAAATATCAAGGTTAAAGTGGTTCAAAAAAATCAACCATTTAAAAAATGAATTTACAGGATTTATGTACAATTCACTGCAAATAGCAATCAGCCACTAAACAGATTATGCATGCGAAAATATTCTAATTATAGGCTTCTTGTTTCCTCCCAATATTCAGTTGTGTGCTTCTTTTTGCCTCATAAAGGAGAGTGAAATTTTAAAATTGGAAACAATTGACCGGCTGTTGACACCTGCTCAAAGTGTCGCGTATATGAGCCAACTTTGCGAGAGAGACATACGTTCCTCAAGTTGGAAGCGAGGACATCTGCATTTGCTCTTCCAACATGCCGTTTGATGGATCTGGATGCTGCAACGAACTCTTTATACTTCGATCCAGAGAAGTTGCCTCATGAATGCCTACAGAAATTGTACACATCATACGTCAAATAAAAACGGACAACGAGGGTACCCGAGACATCAATTGGACATTACCTATCAAGAAATGAACATGTAAGGGCATAATCTTCATGTTCTTCCCACCACATCAATGACCACATTTTGCTCTTATTGCATTATCTACGCATTTTAATGTTTTTCAATTTCTTTTTTTATGTCATGTACCAGTAAGGCCTACCAAATGTCGAAGGATTGAATTTTTGACCAGCAAAAACATTGAAGACACCTACCAAACGTCAACTTGACCAGCAAGGGCTCACATGACCCATATTTTGAAATCACATTACTGGTTATTTGCAACTTGAGTTCTTACACGCTAGGTATTCATTCAAAAAACTTTTGCTGAGGGATTTGAGTATTAGAATAGGTTCCAATTGAAGTTGACAGACATTGCCATCTTATTTTTTACAACTCTATTCTGGTTAGAAAGAGAAAAACAAAACAAAACAAAAGGGAACCTTCCTATCTTTGAAAGCCCTAATTAATATAAAAAAGAGAAAAAAGAAAGAAAAAAAATAGAGTATATTAAAAGAACACAACTAAAATGACTAACTATTTCTCACCATATCCAACAAAAATAACCTACAGCATCTTGCTAAATCAAAATGACCACTGACAACCACATCAAGGTCAATGCTTAATAACCCGAGTTCTATACCAAGCTACCAATAGCAGGTAGCATCTTCTCAACCTATGCTAAATAATACATCTGTAGAAAATGCTATAGACAGATATGATACATTTCCTTCTGGTGCTTTTAACTTTCCCTTTGATAAGTTACAAATATTTAGATAACAGGTTGGTTTCTAAATCATACAGAAATTTTGTCAGTGATGGTTTGAGACAAAGTAAATATATTCTTAATTCTGTGGATGTACAAGAACTATTTATATTAGAAATTGTTGAAAGAATTTGCACTCTAAAGGTAAGTCAGCTGGTCTGACAAGAGTAAACAAAGAGGCTCCTTTCTACACTGTTAAGCAACCAAATTTCTAGAAACTTAAAAAACAATACAAATAAGCACACGAAGATACACAAACAGTTGAAATGAAAAAATTTCTATACGTACCAAAGCCCAAAATTAAGGAGCAAATAATGAATCCTGGTAGAGAGAAGTCCATTTGATAGATGATCTCCATGATAATGATGCATCCCCCAGCTACCATCAGGTGCCTTGGAGAAGAGAAAACCATGTGCAATCTACAATCAGGCCAAGTTAATTTCATCATTAATTAATTTTCTAAGGATTTCTCGCAATCACAAAAGCCTTCTAAAATATTGATGCAATTTTAATAGATAATAGTTGAGGGGAATATTCACAAATGCTATATATCAGAAAAGAGAAACTGAGACCCTCATAATAGGTAAGAATGCAGTCAACATTAATTCCATTCATGTTAATAAAACTCATGACAGTAATGGAGTGGAACCCTTGTGTATAATGCCCATGTTGTAAGACTGATGCAATGAAGCTGCTAGAAAAGTATAAGCAGAATACAAAAATTTTAACAATGGCTGATGCTGTTTCGTGCACATTCCTCATAAATATTGTAAGAAAATGAAAATCCAATTCAATGTTTATGAGAAAATATGTTAAAAAAATGAAGGGATAGTTCCAATGAATGAGGCTTCCTGTGATGAGAGCTCTTGGAAGGTAATTGCACCAATTCCACATTTTCCAAGAATAAATTGCAAAGCAATGCAACCAATAAAGAGAAATAGCCATGCAAGCAATAAAATGATATAGCCAGTACTATGTTCCAGCACCCTTTCTATGCTTTATCATAGGAAATTCAGAAACGACATCATCACAACATGTTGCAAAGCAAATAAAAAAAATTGGCAGATTGTAACACATGCATGCTTGATAGTAAACCATCATTTGACCACATAAGGTAGATGCTACACATGTAGATGAAAATTCTTATCAAGGATAGTTCAAGATTATACAAGCAAAAGCAATATCAAATGTTCAGATAACTATGCATATCCTATTGAGGATTGTTGAGATATTGATGCATGATTCTAGGCTAAGTTCTAGGCTAAGAATCAGTATGTTGCTGTAAACATATTATTCTACTTTCTTATTTGTATTACTTCTTTATTTGTATTTGATTTTACTTCCTATTTTGTATCCTACATCTAGTATATATACTCATTAGCTTAAGAGAATAATCAAGCTGTGTAATTCAAACTTCACTCTCTTTTTTCTTCTTCTTTCTTCTCTTCTTTTCCTAAATTTCTCATGGTATCAGAGCCATAGAGTTTCTGTCCCGTTACTGTTCCCCATTACTGTTCACGATCCATTTTTGTCCAACCATCTTCTTGCCTCACAGCCACTATCCCTAGAAGCGACAGACACCGACTAGCAGATTGGAAAATTTTCATCACCAAACGACCGTGCGTGAGTCCACACGGGCCGTCACAAAGTTTTGCCGGTCATACACGCGCCTGCGCATAAGCACTATTCCGGCCACCTTTTTGGCCGCACTTCCTACAGCAGACTCACCCAGTCATTCCGATTCCATCAGTGCCATTGGTTTTCTGTTCTGACCTCTCTGATATTCCAGCACTCAAAGGCAGCCCCATTCTTCCCGGTTTTCTCTAGTTCTTCAACATGTCTGACATCTTAGGTTCTCTAAAACTTTTTATTTCATCTATTTCTAGTCATCCAACAATCACTACAGTTAAACTACAAGGTAGTGATAATTATGTTTCATGGACAGCATATATTGAGTTGTGGTTTATGAGTCAAGAATATAGTGATCACGTAGAAAGAATTGCTAGTGATATTGATGACAAGAATAGGGTTACATGGATTAAGATTGATGCACAATTATGTAGTTTGTTGTGGCATTCTTTGAATCCAAAATTATTGACTCTTTTTCAATCTTGCAAAACATGCTACAAAATTAGGACAAAGGCAAAAACACTGTATACTAATGATATTCAATGTATTTATAAAATTGTGTCTGACTTTGTCCATTTACAGCAAAATTTTCAAGATATGTCTAGCTACTTGGGACAAGTTGAAACTTTGAAAGATGAATTTAATTCTCTCATACCATTTTCTAAAAGTATTACTGAACATGAAAATCAGAGAGACAAATTCTTTATGGTATTAGCCTTGATAGGGCTTCAAGGAGATTTGGCTTCAATACGAGATCAAATTCTTTTCAGTCCAGTCATTGCTACTCTCGATGAAGTGTTTACTCGGTTACTTCGCATCTACTCCACTAAGCCTAAAATTGAGTCATTTGTACTAGCTATAAAAAGAAATAACCATCAAGGAGATAATTGAAAATGGAAAGGGAAATGATCCAAATTTCATAGTACTCATTGTGATAAGGGAGGTCATACTCGTGACACTTGTTGAGCCCTTCATAGTCGACCTCCAAAGAATAATCAGAATAATCGATTTACTGCTCATATGGCTCAGTCTCAAGAAGATGGGATTCTTCCTTTGCCAACTACTCAAGCTCGGAGATATAATTCAGTTATATTGACTGTGGCTGATTATACTGATTATTTGTAGTATCAAACATCAAAACAGCAATCATCTTCCATGGTTTTTGTTGCTCAACCGAGTAATTCATTTGCTTGTCTAACTCGAATTTCACCTAGTAAATTTTGGATCTTTGATTATGGTGCTTCCGATCATATATCTGGTAATAAAAACTTTTTCTCTACTCTACACTCTCCATCCATTCTACAATCACCTTAGCTAATGGATCACAAACATTGATTAAAGGGGTAGGAGAAAATAATTCTCTCTCTTCTATTCCCTTAGTCTCTGTTTTATATGCTCCAGAATGTCCTTACAATTTGATATCCATTAGTAAAATATCTAAACAACTTAATTGTAGAGTAATATTTGATTCCAATTATGTTTCTGTGCAGGACCGAAGTACAGGGAAGATGATTGGCGAAGGTCATGAGTCAAATGGATTATATTATCTTTCCTGCCCTGCCACTACCTTTATTTTTACTCCTTCAATTGATCTTCTTCATAATCGTCTGGGTAATCCTAGTCTCACCAAATTTCAAAAAATGGTTCCTGGTCTTTCGACATTGTCTTCTATTGAGTGCGAGTCTTGTCAGCTTAGAAAACATACTCATAGTTTTTTTCCTAAGCGATTGAATAATAGAGTTTTATCTATGTTTAATATTGTTCACTCAGATATATGGGGTCCAATTCGTATTGGTACAAACTTGGATTTTCATTATTTTGTTACTTTTATTGATGATTGTTCTTGTTATACTTGGTTGTTTCTAATAAAATATAGATCTGAGTTGTTTACTATTTTCAAAAACTTTTATGCTGAAATTCAAAATCAATTTGGTGTCTCTATTAAAATTTTGCGTAGCGATAATACACAAAAATATATGTCTCATCCCTTTCAGGAATTCATGACATCTCAGGGAATCATTCACCAATCATCTTGTGCTTATACCCCTCAACAAAATGGAGTAGCTGAACGGAAAAATAGACATCTCATTGAAACAACCCGAACCATGCTCATTCATCATAATGTTCCACTTTGATTTTTGGGGGATGTTGTCTTAACTGCATGCTATCTAATTAATCGGATGCCCTCCTCAATTTTGCAAAACCAGAATCCTCATTTTATTTTGTTCCCAAGTCAACCCTCTTACCATCTCTCTGCTCGTGTTTTTGGGTGTACTTGTTTTATCCATAATCATACCCCTGGTAAAGATAAACTTCATCCCAAATCTATTAAATGTGTCTTCTTAGGGTATTCTTGCCTACAAAAGGGTTACAAATGCTATGATTCAACAACTAACAAATACTTTATCTCAGCAGATGTAACCTTTTTTGAGACATCCCCTTATTTTTCACCAATCACAGACCAACGATGTATAATAGAAGCTCTTCCAGTTTCCATTTTTCCAATTTCTATCACACCATCACCATCACCAAAACCATTAGTTGTCGTTGGATTTATATAGTGAAAATTGACCCTGATGGTAAAATCGATCGCTTGAAAGCTCGTTTGGTTGCTAAAGGGTACACTCAGGTTTCTGGCCTTAATTATGGGGATACATTTTCTCCAGTTGCCAAGATTGCCTCTGTTCGACTTCTTATTTCTCTTGCTGCTATGCATCATTGGAGTATTCATCAACTGAACATTAAAAATGTCTTCTTACATGGAGAATTGACAGAAGAAGTTTATATAGAGTAACTACCAGGTTTTGTTGCTCAGGGGGAGTTTGGGTTGGTTTGTCGACTGCGAAAGTCTCTTTATGATTTGAAACAATCTCCAAGGGCATGGTTTGGACAATTTAATACTATTGTTCAAAACTTTGGAATGCGTAGAAGCGAAGCAGATCACTCAGTGTTTCATCATCATACAATTCATGGTAAATGTATTTACTTAGTAGTATATGTGGATGACATTGTTATAATAGGAGATGATCATGAAGGAATCTCTCAACTCAAGCAACATCTCTGCAATTATTTTCAAACTAAAGACTTGGGGAGATTGAAATATTTTTTGGGCATTGAGGTGGCACAATCAAATACAAGCATTGCCATTTCACAAAGAAAATATGCCTTAGATATTTTGGAAGAGACAGGAATGTTGGATTGCAAACCTGTGGAAACCCATATGGATCCAAATGTTAAACTTGTCCCACGACAGGGAGAGCCATTGAGAGATCCTGGACAGTATCGAAGATTGGTGGGAAAACTCAATTATCTTACTATCACTCGCCCCAGATATTTCATTTACAGTAAGTGTGGTCAGCCAATTCCTTCAAGCCCTATGTGACAGTCATTGGGATGCAGTAATACGCATCCTTAGATATATCAAAGGATCTCCAGGACAGAGTTTGTTGTATGAAGACAGAAGGCATACACAGATCATTGGGTATTCAGATGCTGATTGAGGAGGTTCTCCTTTAGATAGACAATCCACTTCGGGATATTGTGTCCTAATTGTAGGAAATATAATATCATGGAAAAGAAAAAAGCAAGATGTTGTAGCAAGATCAAGTGCAGAAGCATAATATCGAGTCATGGCCTTAGTTACTTGTGAACTTGTTTGGTTAAAACAATTACTTGAAGAATTAAGGTGTGAAGATGTTAGTCCAATGAAATTGATTTGTGATAATCAAGCAGCACTACACATTGCTTCAAATCCGATCTTCCATGAAAGAACAAAACACATTGAGATAGATTGTCATTTTGTCAAACAGAAGATTGAATCTAGATGCATTGTTACGAACTTTGTGAATTCGAATGATCAATTGGCAGACATTCTCACTAAAGCTCTAAGAAGACCACGAATTGAATATATATGTAACAAGCTAAAAGCATATGATATATACACTCCAGCTTGTGGGGAGTGTTGAGATATTGATGCATGATTCTAGGCTAAGTTTTAGGCTAAGAATTAGTATGTTGCTGTAAATATATTATTCTACTTCCTTATTTATATTTGATTTTATTTCCTATTTTGTATCCTACATCTAGTATATATACCCATTAACTTGAGGGAATAATCAACCTGTGTAATTCAGACTTCACTCTCTTTTTTCTTATTCTTTCTCCTCTTCTTTCCCTAAATTTCTCAAGGATCATTGAGAAAAGTGATAATAGAAAAGCACAGAGACTAGATAAGCACTAACAGGGATAATGAATGTTTGTTTCAGTGTACAAGTCACAAGAAGTAATTCATCAATAAATTACTCTAGCATGAGTGAGTCAAATAGCCAAGAGCATTCAGGTGGCTATAAAGAAAATTTACCTCTCCTCTGCAATGCTGTCGACATAAAATATCAAGATAACTCCAAAAAGAACAGTGCTCAGAAAAGCCCAAGCTGAAAAGGGTAGCACTACTCGGTTACTAGAATTTGATCCCTGAAATTCTCCAACAAAAATTTATTTTCAATCATACCAAAGCCTAGAGAGATTAAGGCTTTATTTGTTTCCGGAAAATATTTTATCTTATTTTCCAACGTTTAGTTTACCTCCAGAAAATAAATCAAAGGAAAATATTTTCCAAGTAAATGGAAAATATTTCAAAAAAAAGGGAAATACTTCTCATTCTAAGAACGGGAAGTTATTTTTCAAGATTTATCAGATGTAAAAAAAAAGTACCACTTCATTTTTTTTATTTGTTAAAATTTTTGTAGTGTTGCAACCAAACATAGGAAAATATTATATTTTTTTGAAAAATATTTTCCAAATATATTATTTTCCAAAAACAAACGGAGCCTAATCAAAGAAATAATTATCCAACACATCTGAATATTAGACTTACAATAATAAGGTCCCACATGGCAACAGGAAACAGAAAACATGTTGCAGAAGCAATAGTGATGGCATTAAGTCTTCTTTTTAGTTGATTCTGAAAACAAAGAATGGCTACAATAAATAACAAAATGTAAAAGAAACTAATTATACTAGAAGAATACAATATTTGATTCAAATTCTTTTCCAAAAAGAGAAGGAAACTACTGTAAGCATGGACAAATATCAATACCTTGAGTGAAACACGCCGTGCAATCACCCTTCTTAAAGCTGATAAAATTCCTGCAAGGATTGGAACTACCATTCTTGTCATACTCAAAACTTCTTCTGTGTGATCTTCTGTATCTCCGGTATCTTGGAGTGGTACTTTTCATATTAAGTTAACAAGCGGTGCTCTTGAGAATTCTCATGCCATGACATAAGAAAAAATTGAAAGAAATAATAAAATAAAGAACAAAAAACAAGCGAAATTGCTCATTTCAAGATAACTTCACGAGGATATAAAATGGTGAATGTGTAGCCATTGCCCACCCTTGAGATAACAAGTAGAAAGATGCCAACATTGCAATTAGACCACATACCTAGAAGAAGAAGAAGCATCCACTGAATAAGTAAACAAAAACGATTATTATTTATTATATTATATGTTAAAACCATTTATAGCAATGCTTAACACTAAAGAACCACTTTAGCATTTATGCTAGGCATCAAACAGCAGTTCATGAAGGAAAGATATTATTAATGCTTTTGGAGTTTTGAAAGACACATAAAAGCCATGAATTTCACATCAATCACATTTGATGCATGTCAAGCGTAAAATTTTATCTTCTTTTTTTTTTAACTGAAAAATATTATACTTGCTTTATAAGAGTTTAAGTTTACCTTTTTCCAGAGATGGCTTCTGCGACCATATAGTGCAGCAGATAACACTCCAAGAATGGCACCAGAATACTCCGCTAATATAGCTCTGAAGTCAGAAAAAACACTAAATACAATTTGTATGACTATGAATAAAATGCAGAATGGAAAACATAAAATAACTTGTTCACCAAGTCAAAGACGAGCATAGAAATTCTGACATTAACCCGTGCAGAAATGCCAGCAAGTGGAAGAGACCATGCAGCAGGAAAATAATGGGATAAACAACTTAAGCTCATACATTTTTGGTTTGGCCAGCAATAGCTTTGAAAATTGTTGTGATGTAGATGGAATAATTTGAGAAAGGGGCACAACTTTCATGACTATCAACATAAACCAAGTTCTAGATGTAATATCAATTGCTTTCACTATAACCTCAAGGACAAGAGAATCAAAAGTCCCAAATTCAAAACAATGGAACAACACATAACAAAATGTAGGTGTCTATGTATTTTCTAAAATTTTGAGAAGGGATTATGGTGTTTTGAAATAAGTATCAAGTGCGGCTTGTAAGCTTTTCTCTCTCCTCTCTTTCTCCTCAGCTACAAAGGTGTTTTTTTTTTGTGGTTCTACTCTATTTGCTGCAATGCTTCAAGTCTTCAATTTTTCTTTCCCATTCTAAGTTCTTTTACCATCAGACTGAAACTCTTCCAAAGCAGTCTCTCAATGCAAGAACCTTGAAACCTTGCATTCAGGCTTTAGAAAGTCAGACTGTAACGTCTTTCATTTTACAAAGCCCAGCTACCACAAAAGGACATATGGGCAGATGGCCAAAAAACAGTCCTAATTCAAAAGAATAGACTTAATGTCATGTTAAAAAAACCACAATATAAGACATGTCCATCCCATTCCAGCCAAATACCTTTTGAGGAGAAAAGGATCAATTATCCAGCTCAAGAGTTCTAAAAGATCCATATCACCATACCAAGAACCCATTATTGTGAACATGGAACAGGGCTTAACCTCATTACAAAGCGCTAAAGTTGTAGATCATATTTGCCACATAATGCATTAGGAAAAGATCCCCACCAATTCGCCATATAATTTATA
Source organism: Triadica sebifera (assembly GCA_023653625.1). NCBI lineage: Eukaryota > Viridiplantae > Streptophyta > Magnoliopsida > Malpighiales > Euphorbiaceae > Triadica > Triadica sebifera. The sequence continues at coordinate 9,972,810 of CM042905.1, forward strand.
CATACAAATCATTTAATGTTACGGCTAGGATTAGGCAGCTTTCCTATTTTTAATATTTCCAAGTTTAAGATTTCCTAGGTTCCTATTTATCAAGATTCCTTAAATCTTAGCCTTCCTATTTTATTATAATCTCTAGTTTTCCTATTTTATTGAATCTTTAGATTTCTTATTTTCAAGGATTGTGAAGAAACCAGGGCTGGTTATTTTATTAATTTCTGAAATTAATATTTACAACCTACATTACATACTTACATACACATTCTGTACACTAGAAAAGGAAATTTCTATGACTGAAATTTCCATAACTGATTTCCTAGACTTTAGGGTCAGATTATTGACCCTAATTCTTTTCTAAAAAATCTGATTCACATAAGATTCTCACACTCCCTCTCAAGCTGGTAAATATAGATCTTCCATTCCCAGCTTGCTAATATTTTCATGAAACGCATTACTGCACAGCTCTCTTGTTAGCAGATCTGCTAATTGATGTCATGTAAGAACATATGGAATACAAATCAAGTCCTAGGGTGGCAGCAAGTAGTTCCAAAAATTCAAATGCATGTTCTGCTGCATCTTCTCTGTTAAAGAATAACCAAGTCAATGAAATAAAAGGTGGTTCTTTGTTAGGATTTGTCCAAGATATAGATACTGGTTTTCACATTTATGATGAACCTTATTCGGCTAGGAATCAATGCAAGAAGTTATTTTGGCTAGGAGTAATGGAATATGATGGTGGCACAACAACTCAAGAAGAACTGGAGCTTGAGGAAAAACTCTTTCTTCCAGAAAGGGAGTAATGTTACAGTTAAGGTTAAGCAACTTTCCTATTATTAATATTTCCTAGTTTAAGATTTCCTAGGCTCTTATTTTATTAGGATTTCTTAAATCTTAGCTTTCCTCTTTTATCGTAATCTCTAATTTACTATTTTATTGAATCTCTAGCTTTCCTATTTTCTAGGCTTGCATCCTCTATTTAAAAAGACAGAATTTAATCAATAAAGATAAGTCAGAAGTTTTATAAAATTAAGAGACTTCAGTCTCTCTCTAACGAGTCCTAAGGTTCAGGTTCTCTTTGATGAATCCGATCGCCGGTGACATGATCCAAGAGCATGAATAATGTTATGGGTAGGGTTAGGTTGCTTTCCTATTTTTAATATTTCCTAGTTTAAGATTTCCTAGGTTCTTATTTCATTAGGATTCCTTAAATCTTAGCTTTCCTATTTTATTGTAATCTCTAGTTATCTAATTTTATTGAATCTCTAGCTTTCTTATTTTCTAGGCTTTTAAACTCTATTTACAGAGACAGAATTTAATTAATAAAGATAAGTCAGAAGTTTTATAAAATTAAGAGATTCTGGTCTCTCTGTAACGAGTCCTAAGGTCATGATTCCCTTTGATGAATCTGTTCGCCGGTGACGTGATCCGGAAACATAACATTTAAGTGTAAGATATACCTTTTTGAATTAAGTCAAAATCCTTAGTAGTGAAGCCATCAATTGAGAGGGGAAAGAGTGGTGAAATCCTTATGCTAGCTGTAGCTTTAGCATGTCTGCCTTCCCAAAAACTCACACCCCTCTCTCAACCTAAAGAACCCATTCCAATACCAGTTGTTTTGTACAATAAACAATTAGAACTGCATGATCTGAGCCTAAATTTATATCTAAATGAATATTTTTCAAGATCCTGTTTTTTTGCTGCTTCTACTAATTTAGCATAAAGCTTTTGAAAAATGAGTTATCCCTGGGTAACAAAAATAAATTCAATGACTAAAGCACAGAAACATGATGCATATTGGCAGAGAACATGTAGAAGGAACGAATGGATAACCAAAATGCTAATAAGACTGTATTACTCAGCTTCACAAAATTCCAATAGGCTACAGTGAGCCTGTGTTAACCTTAGATTATATTATTATACTAAAAATCTATATTTGCTTTCTCAGAGCCCTTTAAATCAGGCATTATGTCTGCCCACAATTTTTCTTCAATGATAAGTATTTAATATCACTCTTACTGACTGTTTATATGTCAAATTGCGAAACATGAATCTCTTAGATCCCATCCTAAGCCTAGCAATAAATAAATAAATAAAGGGAATATACAAATAAAATTGGACATGCACTAGGAAACTCATGAATATAAATACAATATTCTTGAAGCAGTACAAACCTACCTAACTGGTCCACAAGACTTTAGGCCCTTTCCCCACAAGATGAAATACGAAGCTGTTATGGCACCATTGATGATTGATGGCACTACCTGAACAACAATAAACACCAAGAAGTAAAGAATTGCAGGATACTAACTAAAATATTTCCCTTTCCTTTGAAACATAAAAAAAAATTAAAAAAAAATCCTAATTAACCTGTTGACTAGAGAGAGGTCTCCCCTTCCAAGGCTTTTGCAAAGCTAAAAACAGGATGGATGATGGAACCAGACAACTGAAGATAAAAAGTACAACTGAAGCACCAGTTTGAGACAAATAGCGATACATGGAGTAAACTGACCACATTCTTAAAAAAATTCCAAAAATATGAATTATTTGCAAAGGAGTGTGCCTGTGCATAAAAAACCAGAATCGTCATTATAGATCAGTTTTGCTTTATTAAGGGCAACCAAAATCGAAAAGTCATGTTGTGCAAGCAGGTGTACAGCATAGGAATGTAACAATGCCATTTCAACATGTTTTTCTTGACTAACTAAAGGTTGTAAACAGTGAGCAAATAATTAGACTAAAGAGTAAAAGTTTTAGGATAAAACAGGATTCAGAGTTGAATATTAAATTAATACACTTCAAAGAAATTGAACTCAAGATCCTTTCAACCACAACAGATTTAACAATTATGCACAGTATTGATCAGTGTGCAAATTGCCAACAAATCATTTAAGCAAGTAAAAAGCAGCCCTTTGTCTGTGGCACCTTCAGCATTACATACCAAAAGTTAGCTGCAAATATGAACTGTCAACAAAGACTTTCTGTAAGCATTTCCCTAACTTAGTGCAGCTAGTATCAGCTCAGTGAAGCCAATATAAATCGATTTTAGACTTCATTTGTATATTTATATATTATAAACCAAACCCAAAGATTGTCTCATTTTCCTTTCCCTGGATTTCCTTAACACCCTAACGGTAAACGAAAGCAATGTTCAAACAAATCCCCCATCAAAACATTCAAGCAAACACTTGCAAGATTAGCTACTCATTTGAGAAAGAAGAAAAAGAATTGCACAATTTAAAAAAAAAAATCATTCTGCTTTCACATTTTCTTTCAGATAAGCCAAGAAAATGTAGCAAACGAAAATAACGATAAACAAACAAGAAATTCATAGACATTATTTTACTTAAACTGAATCAGACAGTTAGGGTTGGGGTTTTGGACTAAAATGAGTTACCTGAAATGAGGAGATCCTCGATCATCACTAATTTGATTTGGGGACATCATTTTTCTTTTTCTAATTAACTTCAGAAAATGGGAATCGAATGTGGAGATCTCTGCAGCTGACTTGCTCTGTAATGTAACGTAGAAATTTGAGGCAAAAACCGCTTCATTAAAAAATTTTAAAATCGTAGATTAATGGCCGATAATCAGTTTATTATGATTAGTTCTTTTGATGATTCAGTATTATTATACAAGGCTACGTCACCGAAGAAAACAAGATGAACTCACTGAGTCACTGTCACTGACTCGAGGCTGGATTTAAGGACTCAGGTCCATATATATATATATATATATATATATATATATATATATATATATATATATATATATTTATTTATTTATTCCCTCAAGTTGAGTTTCATTTAATTTTTACCATTTATTATTAATAAATGGTTTAGATTAAATTCTACAATTAAGGGGAGATTATTTATTTTAAAAAAATAAATTTTTAACATTTAATTTTGATGATTTATCAATAACGAATTATGAAAATATTAATTAAATAAACATAATTTATCATATTTAACTCAAATGGAGGAATTTTAATCCATATATTTTTCAAAAAAATATAAAAAATTATACACATTATATTTTTCCATTCAAACTTATTAAGTGATTTTGGATTTATTTACTAATAATAATTTAAATAAAGCTCAAATTAGATTTTTTTCCCAATATCCAAAGGATTCTTTTTCTTTTTCTTTTTTTTTTTTTTTGTCAAACCTATATACCAAGAGAGAGAGAATTACATTAGTGGGAATGTAATCCTAGATATCTTTGCCCTTCTCTCCAGAGAAATCTAGCCACTGTGTATTTGTGATAATGTGGTAGTTAAGTATAAACTAGAAAGCCAGTGAATTTTAGTTATATTGAAAATTTATGAAAAATTAAATAAAAAAGTAAACAATAAATATGTAAAGATTAATAAAAAGCCATTTGTATCTAAATTTTGGGATATACATTTGAAGCATGTGTATAAGGAAGCCAATTTAATTATTGATTTCAGAACATGCCTTATTTGTGACATGATAATACTCCTCATGGCAAGGACAGATTTAAATTTTATTTTTAGAGGAGGCAAATATATAGATATTAAATTAAAAATTATATAAATACATCTGAGGTATAAAAAAATATAAATTTTTAAATACTCATATATATTTTGGTATAAAAAACTACACATTCATAATAATATAAATTTTAAATTATTACAATTGTTCTTCGAACTCATATTTTCATACATTTGTATAATTTTTTTCATTGTCAATCGGAGCAAAACGCTATACATATAAATAATTTTTCTAGAGATTAAAAATGTACTAGAAAATATTTTACTTGCTCCTATTGCCACCATCCTAATTTGTCCGAGGATAATTCTCACTTTATTACTGTTTAGAAAATAATTTATAGGTTTATGATACTTTCCAAATAAATTCCTAGTTTGTGGTGCTTTTCAGTTAACTAGGGGGTTTGAATATTTATGCGCCAATTGGTGTTGTGTGCCACTTGAAATGGTGCACTGAAAGTCTTTAGATCACTTTAAATCTATGAGTCAATCCAACTAGCTTACAGAATATGACAGGAGCCGCTCTTGATATGACAGGCGTGCAGCTTTAGTGTGAATATCAAATTTATTCTCATGAATTGACGGCCTCCTCCCCTCAAGTGATGCAGTTTTAGAGTCAAGTTGCTCCCTTGAATTGAAGGTTGCTGCACCAAAATATAAGGAGCTCCTTAACCAACATTTCTCTAGTTCGTTTCAGTAAATTTTCACTCTCTCTTTTTTGTTCACCCAACAACTTCTACTGTTTTCTTTCTTTCCTTCTTTCTTTATTTTTTTTCGTTCTAGCAATCTCATTTAAAAAATATCAGTTATAGTACTAAATATTTCTATCCAGCATTCTCATTTGAAATATTGTTTTTCTCTTGAGGATCTACAAGAGGTAACATATTTTCTATTGTTTTGCTATTTTTTATTAGATTGATTATTTATGTAAAAAAAATGGTATCTAGAAAAAATTTGAAAATTAAATATAGTAAACAAATTTTAAAATAAATTTGTAGGTAGATAATTTTTGAAAAATCAAATTTTTAGGAGATTAAAATTGAAAATTAAATTTTTATGTCTATTATGAAAATCATCAAATATTATATGTTTTTTTATGAAAATGAGATAATAATTTTTTTAGTCAAAATTTATTATATAATTTGAAAAATAATTATTCTTATATCAAATAATTTTTGTAGGAGATTGTTTGTGGTTGTGTGAGAAAGGTTGGAAAAGAAAAGAATTTTAGCAATAAAGGTTAGTAATTTTAAAAACATATTTTTGGCATGTGTTTATTATTTCTTGTTAGTTAATTATTTCATAAACATAAAATTTGTTGTGGCGATTAAGCATAGTAATTGAGGTATTTAATAGACTTTGATTAAGAATAGAAATACAAAAGATTTTATTGTCATCGTAGGAAATCTATTATTGAAAAACAACAAATTATGAAGATTACATAAGAAGATGAAAAACAACAAATAGCATAGTAAATTCACCAATTAGCCCCAAAAATAATAAAGCAAGAAATTTATCTATAATTTATATTATCCAGATTTGTTGAGGCCTTTAAGAGGCTTTGATGAAAAATTAACACAGTTACGGAGATTATATATAAAGGGATGATTTTTCATGATTAGAGTTATAAATTCTCTAATTTTCCTTATGAAAAAAAAAAGTGCAGCAGAAAAGCTTATTTATAATTTTATTATCAAGATTAATTTAGATATTTATGAGAAAATTACATATAAATAAAAATAAAATAAAAGATGTATATAAAATAAAAATTTTGGGCACAAATTAAAGAAAGTTACAAAATACAGAAAGCAAATAATATTTTATATTTTTTCTTCAATATTTGCACTTTGTTGTATGATGAGAAAAATCCAAAAATATATGTGGATCAAAACCCTCTTTCTACCAAATTTTCCTTTTCCATTTTCCCCTCTTTCTTCAATAATAATAATAATAATAATAATAATAATAATAATAATAATAATTATTATTATTATTATTATTATTATTATTATTATTATTCATGTAGAAAATCATGTAGAAAAAGTATTTGGTAGTAGTAGTATAAATTATTTAATTTTGATGATTAAGTTAATTAATAATGATTAAAAGTTGTATTGGTAGTAATAAAACAATGTAGAAATAGTATGTAGTAGTAATTATTTAAATTTTATTATGATTATTAAATTAGGTAAAATGACATTAAAAATAATAATAATAATAATAATAATAATAAATATTTTTTTTATAAATATTTAGATAAATAAAATTAAGAAATTTATAATAAAATTAATTAATGATGTTTTAGTAGTTGTAGTGGTAGTAATAAAAATGTAGAAATAGTATATATTAGTAATTATTTAATTTTAATTATTATTAATTTTTTGAATATTATGACATTATAAAATAAAACAAATTAATGATTATAATACTAATATGGTGAAATTTAACTTTTTGAACAATGAAGATAATATATTGCCTTCAATACCGCTTATGACTATTCAATAGGATGGTGAGATAATTCAGACTTAAGTTTGTACTACTTTTGTGAATGGAAATGCTAAAATTGCTACTATGGATAAAGAATTATGCATGAATGTTTTGTTATATAGGATTAAAATAATATTGATAGTAATGCAATTATCACAAAAAAAAATTGTTTAGAATCCCAATGTATAATCAATGAGGTAATTTATTTTTTTTCGTTTATTCAAATATAGGGGATAAAATGAAATTGCATTGATGTATCAAATCATTAACTAATTTTTTGGTTTAGAATTTATTGAATTCTTTGTTGAGTATTCTTTTGGTGCGACCATTGAACAACATAATATTAGAGAGAGTTTTTTTTAAGATTGGAGGGTCTAGTCATCATGGAGATGGTGACAATAAAGGTGAAAGGAATATCTCAATGGAACACATAAAAATTAATGAGTCTGAGGATTATGATGATGAGGAAGATGATAATGATATTGATGAGAATGAAAACGGGAAAAATAACATTGATATTGATAAGGATGATAAAAAAAAACTATTCTGATGAGGATGAAGATGAAGATGGATAAGAAAATGAATATGATCAATTGATTGAAAGTACTTAAAGAGCTGAATATATGGTTGATATGGATCATTGGTCATGTTTGACTAGCTATGACTTTAATGAAATGGAAATGAACAAAAATCAATCTAATGCATGTATAATTTTGGATTCTTCAAAGGAGTTTCACAAAAATCAATATGATGCATGTATAATGTAACGTCACACCTTATGCATTTCAGTAAAACCTATTCCTGTATCAAATAATCACACATAGCATGATGGAAAGACAAAATATCTTGTTAACAGTGATAGTAAATTTTTTTCTTTTTTATATCCTGTAATATCATTCCATGACTTTGCAAGTCTCATATCATGTAATATCATTCAATGACTTTGCAAGTCAACACTAAAGTTTTCACCACAATATAATATATCACATATATTAAAACTTAAACTTTACGTCTAAAGGATTACGAGTTGCTTCCATTCATACATTTTAAAACTAATCTAGAGTGACTATACATATTCAAACATATAAATCCAAAATATAGATGACATGTTTTCATGCTCGTGTGGAATGCAAGGAGAGAGAATGATGAGGCTCAGCCAGTGACTTGTGCTCCATGTCTTTTATACGCTACTCAAAATGAGCTATCACTTTTCTTTACCTGAAAAATAATGCAAATTGATGAGTTGCGGCTCAGTGAGAATAACCATCAAATGAGCTATAAAGTAACAAACAACTCATAGTAATAAATCTCAAATCCAATGCATATCATGTATTTCATTCCATTCATCAGTATCATATAAATATCAATAAAGTTGAAACATATAATCATTACTCTTTACGTATGCAAATGTTTTGCTTATTTCATTTTGTTGTAACCAAGTTAAATAGACATTGCGTCGGGTTTCCATGTGAACATTTGCATTTGCTAGCTAACTTGATCATTTATTTCATTTGCACATTTGTTAGGTCACATGTCTCTTCTTATGCTTTACAATATCGATTAACTAGTCACGTCTTTTAAGTCCATATGCATATGTACTTGTACTTAAGTATTCATCAACCATTGCATCTTTATCATATGTACCATACAAATATCTCATATATACCTCATATGTCACGCATATACCTTGCATATACTATACATATACCATGTATATATATAACATATGTCAAACATATACCTCACACATACCACAAGTATACCACTTATATGTACCACAAACGTCACAAATTATCCATCATCATATTATCAATGAAATATCATGACAATCATATGAATCACATAGCAAGCAACATTCATATGCACTAAAGAATTCAATTGATAATTAGACTCACTTTTCTCCTTTGATTCCGACTCCTAACTTATTTTCTATCCGCTCCTTGTGGGTCTCCAATATGTTGTGAGCCTAATATGAAAACATAATCGATTAACTCATGATTAAGGAGACTTAATGTGGTCTAAACAAATTAATATGCATTGTTTATATCAATAGTTAAGATTTTTCCTATGAGATAGTGTGACCTTATGGGACTGTTTAGCCTATAACTTTTTATATACTTGACCAATTAATATTATTATTATTTCTAATTCAAATTGACATATAATTATATAACATATTAAAATTTCAGACCAATTGGATCATTGTACAATATTTGATGGAATTTCTAAATGTGTTCTGTTTTCTGCCCTTTGGCAGTTTTAGGGTACTAATTTTGGTACATTTCAATGAAACTTTACAGAAACTTATATGGGTTCAAATGAAACATTTTTTATGTTTACAACTTTTATCAATTATATCTCTAAGGTCTTAAAATTATAAAAATCATTTCACTGGTCCAGAATAGAATTGGCTTCAGGACCAGTATGAATTCCAAAGGCCATAACTTATTCTATAAATAACATATTAAGCTGGAATTAGTACCCAAATATATCTAAGACATATACCTATAACTTTTATGTTTTGATAATTTATAGAATAAATCTCTAAGGAGCTCAAATTATCCAACCAAGTTGCTAGATCTGTCAGGGCACTAAGCATGCAGTTTAAACCATGGAACAGTCATGGTTCTATTGACCATAACTCAAAATATACAAGACATATGATCCTACAGATGCATAAAACATATATATACAATTTTTATATTTTTATATACTTCAAATAATGGCTTTTAATATTCAAAACTAACAAATACAGTGGCTAACTTACTTAGGGTTCACATCCGGACCAGTTTCAGTAGAGAGCATATCTCATTCTATACAACACATCTTGCAAAAATATTTACATATCCATAAATATAAGATATAAAGGAACAAATTTTGTGTTTTAAGCTTTTCTAGATTCGATCTCTAAGATCATCAAAACTATGACACAAAATACTGTCTATTTATGAACCCTAAACACCATAATCAAGCTTAACACAAAAATAAATGTTTACTCATTTATAATCACTCTTGGATAATCTTGTTGCTACAATTTTTGGAGTGAAAGAGAGAAGAAAAAATGGCTGGAACTTCAAAGAAAATGGATTGAAGAAATGAAGCAAAGAAGAAGAAGAAGATAAGGAAAGAAAAGGAAGATAATGGCAGCCTAATAGGTTAAAAGCCACCACCACCATTTGCTTTCCCTTTTCCATCCGTCCCTTTTTATTTTTTTCCTTTTTTTCTGAATTTTATTTATTTATTATTTTTTAATTATTCTTATTATTATTACAGAAATCAACACAATATGTAATTTAATCTTAATCTAGTCATTTTGCATACTTTAATTTGGTCACCTTATTTCATTTATTTCTAATACTTTTTATTCTTATTTAGATTATAAATACACATGTGTGACTCGATACAATTGCAATGTATTAAAACACGTAGCTAGTGCGTGTCATGGACTTGTTCCTACGAAAATACATATGAAATGCACATGTTCAATTGAATTATATGCAAGATGCATATGTTCAAATGAAATGTATGTGAGAAAGGTTGAGGATGTTACATACTCAGTCTCTAAGTTCTCCCCAACCAGTGACGTAGTGCATATATATGAATGTATTGATCATGGATCTATCAAAGCATAAATATCTGAGCCAAATAAAGAAAATGTACCAACAATGATGTTTGGAGGGTCCTGCTTATCCCTAGCTTTTAAGGCATATGTCCTAGCTGGTGTCATAATGCTTCCCTCTAGCCTATTCACAGTCTCTAACCCAACCTGCACAGATCATGTCCTGTCTTCTCTCATGTGGCCTTTACTTCTGCCTCAAGCAGGTACAAATCCATGAGTTAGTGTTGGTCTTACCTTAATAGATTCCATGCATTGGCTCCGATATAGGCAATCCCTCCTCAAATGACCTGTCACTCTACACTGGTAACAGACTCTAGCTCTTACAACACTGTTGGCATAAGGTGTATGTGATAGATCTTCCCCTACTAGAGTTAGAGCACTAGCAAATGAAGGTATTGTACCTGCGAATTGGCCCCACCTGCTAATTACACTCTGCCCCCGAGTCCTAGTTTATAATCTAACTTCAAAAGATTTGGTCTTCTTACTCATAGAAACCCTACACCTAATCGTTGAAAAGACATTTTGCCATGACTTTGAGCTGTTATCTTCATCTCCTCGGCCTTTGTTTCTTCTACACTCTCTGCAGCTTTCACCAATTTTGTGAAATCCGAGTTGTAGTTACTCAGCCTCTAATAGATGTCCTTAGCCCGCTCTCAAACCATCGACACCTATCAATCTCATCCTTAATAATCCGTTCGGCGTACTTACTCAACTAATTGTACTCCTTTTCATATTCATTTTTTGCCAAATTATTCTATCTCGGATCTAAGAATTTCTGCTTCTTCTTGTCTGCATACTCTCAAGGAATATACTTCTCTTTCAACTACTTCAAGAAAAAGTCCTAGATGGGAGCAAATGGAGTCTGAGGCCTCTTCTTCACTATCTTTCACCAATCATATGCCTTTTCCTACAACAAAGCTACTGTATATTTGTACTTCTGCCCTGGTGTGCAATCCATATCTTCAAAAACTCGTTTGATTCTCTAGAGCAAATTCTTTGTTGCTGCAGCATCATCCTCTTTGCAACTATAAAAGGTAATGGCTCCTAACTTACGGAGCTTGTCAAACCTCAACTCTATAATAGCAGGCTTGGCAAATCCACATAGAATCTCCGCCATATCCTTGAGTAATCTTTTTCTATCTCGTCCTGTAGGTGAAACTTGTCTGTCTTTCCCACTGAAAGATGCATTACCCCTAGTTGTCTGCTATCGTTGGGGATGATACAAAATATCCATACAAAATAGCTCATATGAATCAAGGGTCTCATCCCTTAATCGTCACACTCTCAACCTTCATTCCTCTAAAAAACCAGAATAGTGACCCACATTAGGAAGCGACAATAGTAGTTACTTATGCTTATGAAATACTTAAAAACTAATGAATATGCATGTACAAATATTTTCCTATTTTTACCCATTTTTTTGTCCTAGAATCGTCTAAATCTCGCTCTGATACCAATAAAATTATAATACCCCATATCATTCCATATATGTCATCGTTTACGGTCATATAAGGAATACTACTAGATATAAATATAATAACGTAAAAAGAATATATGTAAAAATATTATATTATATTATATTATATTGACAAAAAAATATTTTGTTGTTACTCTCACCATTCTCATCCCATATATTTAATTTACAATACATGCTCATGCATCATAGTTTGTATACATTAAAATACAATAAGTGAAATATATAAAATACATGTAATAAAACACACCTTTATCGGGTGACTACCACTGTTACTTGACTCTATCGATAGAGTCCGTTAATTCCAGCAACGACTTCTACGTACATACTTATCACCGTTTAGCTCTACTAAAACCTATGTAAAAGAAGACAAACTCTCACATTGAGTATAAAATGTAGCGGCAAAAAAACTTATAATGAAGGTCAATTTAAATGCGAAAATACATTAAAAATTTATGGAGTCCCATGGAAAAAAAAAATCTTTTTCCATAAATCAAAACCACCAATAAATTTTGTTGTCTTTTATACTAAAATTAAAGTTGTCCACAGGTCGGTTGGGCTCATGGAACCGTCCTGGTCCAATCTGAACTAAGCCGGTTCCAGGCCTAGCCCAATAGGGGAAGGCTCCAGTCCGGGTCCTTTCCCCAAGAATCAGAACTATCAGTTCTGATCGTGGTTTTGAACCAAATGTATACGATCAGATAAGGAATGTTACTAGATATAAATATAATAACGTAAAAAGAATACATGTAAAAATATTAAATTTTATTATATTAACAGAAAATATATTGTTGTTATTCACACCATTCTCATCCCATATATTTAATTTACAATACATGTTCGTACATCATTGTTTGTATACATTAGAATACAATAAGTGAAATACATAAAATACATATAATAAAATCCACCTTTCTCGACTGACTGCCACTGTTGCTTTACTCTATCGATAGAGTCCGCTAATTCCAACAACGGCTTCTATGTACATACTTATCATCGCTTAGCTCTGCTAAAACCTATGTGAAATAAGACAAACTTCCACACTGAATATAAAACTTAGTGGTGCAAAAACTTATCATGAATGTCAATTTAAATGCGAAAATATATTAAAAATTTATGGAGTTCCAGGGAGAAAAAATTATTTTTCCATAAATCAAAACCACAAATAAAATTTTATTGTCTTTTATACTAAAATTAAGGTTGGCCACAAGCCAGTTGGGCTCGTGGAACAGGCTTGGTCCTAACCGGACTAGGCCGGTTCCAAACCCTTTCCTCAGGAACCGGAACTGTCGGTTCTAACCATGATTCAGAACCGTAAAAAAAATAGAGCAACGGTCGACAGTTGCTCTCCCTCCCTTCCCCCACTCACACACACAACACACACATCACTATTTTTAAAATATATTAATTAAAATAAAAAAAAATTAGAATAAAAAAATAAAAATACCCCTTATAACAGAAAAATAATAGCTATATTTTATGAGTATTATCGTAATTTAAATTTTCATATTTTTCTCTATAAATACCAAATTTATTTCAATATTTTTTATTTTCTACACAATGTCATTCTCAATTTTTCTTATTTTCTCTCTAATTCAATCCCAATTATCTCTACATATATTCCTAATTTCTCTCTGATTACACTCTCAATTATTGTTTCTCTCTAATTTCTTCCTAATTGTACCTCAACATAATCTCAATTTTTTTTTCAATTCTTTCTAATTCTCAGTTTTTTCTTAATCTTACAATTCTTTTTTCATTATATTTTTCTACACTTTCTTTCAATATTCTCCAATTTTTTTTCACAAAATTTAATCATAAATAATGACAAGTCATAGTAGAAGGAGCAAATTTTTTGATAAAAATATTGTTGATTTGGAAAATTTTATTGAAAATTTAGATGAGAAGGGGGAATTCGAAATTCCAACTAAAAAAAAGCCAAAGAAATAAGGGTGATAAACAACTAGGCCTTGTGGCGGCATCATTTAAAGCAAAAATTCGAACATCTGATGTTTTTCAAATTCATTTCAATTTTTTTTTAAAATGATGGGTCATTTGATGTTGTGTGCAATTATTGTACACAAACATACAAATTTAAAATTAAAGATGGCTATGTCACATTTCGAAAGTACTTACAAAACAAACATGCTAGTCAATTTAGAATAGAAAAAAGATAAAGTAAAATTTCCGACTATGCAACATCTTACTCTACTTCTCAATTATTTCAACATAATGATAAAAAAAATTGACAAAAATGAAAAGTATGGAACATTTATCTTTTAGTTTTGGTGAAAAATAGATTTTGTTATTATTGTCAAAATGTATTAAATTCATCTGCTAAACATATACCTAGAAATACCTTTAAACGTGTTTTATATAATTTATATAAAAAAATAAAAAATTGCTCAAAATATTTTCTTCTTTGAATGAACGTATTTGTATTTATAGTGATATTTGGAGTGATCATTGACAAATGCATTCTTACATGAGTATTACATGTCATTGGGTTGATGGTGAATGATAATTACAAACAAAAATATTTGCATTTAGAGTTTTTGATAATCGACATACTGCTAATAATATTTTTAACATAATAAAAAATATTTTGGAAAAATATGACGTAGTTCATAAAAATTTTTCAATTATTTTTAATAATGCGACGACAAATACCGTTTTAATTCAAGACTTTCAAACATTATGTCACCTAACATTGGAGGTATATTTTTTCATGTTAGATGTAAATGTCATGTGTTATATTTATATGTTCAAAATGGTTTAAAATCTTTAAATTATATAATTGTTCCAATTAAAGTAGCAATTTTATTTTTATGATCACAACCATAAACAATGAAATTATATGATCGATTTTGTTATGAAAATGGAAAAAAACCTAAAAGATTTTAAAAAGATGTTCCTATTTATTGGAATTCAATATAAGAATTTCTCAATGAGTCAGATGAATATAGAGAATTATTGTGCACATTTTATTTCTAATAATGTATTCACAACATTAGGATGTTTATCAACGTTTAGATATTTTAAAATTTTTTAATGATACAACATATATTTTAAGTGGTATTTATTATCCAACATGTCATTTACTATTGTGTGAATGTATTAATATTGTTGATACATTTCAATATTATATTAATAATCATATTTTGTATAATTATATTTATATGATGAAAAATAAATTGTTGAATTATTTTAAATTTATTCATTTGATTAATATTATATATTGTTGTTGTCCAGATAATGAACCAAGAAGGGAGTTTGAATTGGATATTAAAAAAAATTTCTTAACTTTAAGTGTGAAATAAAATTAAATAGAATAAGGATGAAGAGATATCACCCGAGAAATTTATAGAGGTTTGGATATTAACAAACCCTACTCCTCTCCCCAATCTCAATTGGGAGTTTCACTAACACACTAAGTATTATAATGGAGTTTTACATGTTCACTTCCAACTATGGTGTTTCTATAAATGGCTAACATCTAACCCAGAAAATTTTCTTGTGTTTTAATAACTCGCACAATAAACCAATTCTTTGTGTTTTATGGTTCACACAAATAACCCTTACAAGTGTTTCATTCTTAACCCAATATACCCAAACTCACTTGAGTAATTGATTACAATGAACACATTCACCAACCTATATGCTCATAATTTATGAACAAATAGGTTTGCACAGAGAATAAAAGTTTTATTGAAAGTAATTAATGCACAATGGCTACAACAAGATTTTGATTCGAAAGTAATTGTTGTTCTCTTGTTTAGGATTTATAAATGACTTGCATTTATACTTCCTCAACGAATTATATTTGTTTGGATGCATTTAATGCAAAAATATCTGTTGAACCAACTCTTAATTTCGCGTCTGACATGTTTCTCTTTCCTCATTCATGATCGTGAATACGTATGTCACGGTCGTGAATGTTCTTCCAAGTTATGGCTCAGATGGTGACTCTAGCCATGAAGCATTCTGGAAGAATTTGAAGTGTTTGATCAAGGGCGTGACTTTATACTTTCATGGGCGTGAATATCCTTCCAAGACGTGGTATAAGTGGTGACTCTGGTCGTGAAGCTCTCTGGAAGAATTTGACATATTATCTCACGGGCGTGACTATCTTTCACTGGGGAGATTTGATCATTCACGGTTGGTATGATCCTTCATGGCCGTGAACTTTAAATGTTGGAGAGTTGGTGCTAAGCTATATCATGGGCATGACATAATCAGTCACGGGCGTGAACATGCTATTTTTTCTTATTTGACCTTCAAAGCTTGTCTTTCGTTCTTGCATCATATTTCATATCCTGTTCAACAAACTTAGAACACAAACATTGTTAAATACATTATTGTTATTTTATTTGTTAGCATCAAAATGACAGGAATACCCCTCAAGGTTCAACAATCTCCCCCTTTTTGATGGTGACAAATAATCTAGCAATATGTGTTTTTGAGAAGTCTCCCCCTCAAAAGATGCTTAAGAAAAAAAATAATAAAGTGCAAGAATTGAGTGACGTATAACATGAATCTTTGCTTGCTAGTTAGGTATATGCAAAGTATATTCAAAGTATATCAAATTATTTGCTTTTAACTAGTTAAGTATATGCAAAGTATATTCAAAGTATATCAAATTGTTTGCTTTTAACTAGTTAAGTATATTCAAAGTATATCAACACATTTGCATTCATATATTTGCATATTCATATATTGCTAGGTTCTCCCCCTTTTGTCATCAACAAAAATGAACCATAAAGAGAAAATGATGTAATTATATTAATACCAAATAGAGGAAGTACAAAGTTTGGAAAAGTAAATTAAAGTCCTACACTCACAATACTGGAAACTAGTAAACAAAATGAAAGAAAAACTAGAACTCTAACTAGGCTTGAAACCGAAAAATCCACCTTTAAGGTGTGCTACTTCTGCCTCGAGGCTATCCATGCGAGACTCCATGAAATATTTGATGTTTTCCAACCTCTCATCTATGGAAGCCTGCAATAGGTCAAAGCGAGGTGCTAAAAGATCAGCTACCTGCTGTGCCAAGTTAGGTGCAGAGGCCGAGGTTTGACCAACCTCTTGCTCAACCTCTGGGGTCGCCGTCTCGACTTAGACTCATTTTCTTTGCTGGATTCCTTGGAGGCCAGCTTTGAATTCATCTGAATCCTAGTCTTCCCAATCAATTTCACCAGCTGGAGTGGTGAAGCGATAATAAATATTATTCTTATGGATTACTTGAACAGCTGCTCCTATTTTTATAAAAGACTTGACATTTAGCCGGTCCCGAGGATGTGTGGGTATGAGGTTGAAATTGTGCTCATTGAGCTTTAGATACCCAAGCTCAATTGCAAGGTGAGTCACGTACCCACCAATCAAGATATCTCCCAGTGGCTTTGTTGCAATAGAGAGAAGATGATTTGCAAACCATTGAGACAGGGTCACTGTTAGACCTCTTTGTACCATCTCTAGGAGGAAAAGCTCAGATTTACGGATTGCACCATTGCTATCGCCTCTTGCAAAGATACTATAAGTCAGAAACCTATGTAAATATTTATGCACTAGAGACCGAAGATGGGTGATTTTAGTCTTTTTTACATCCCAGCTACAATCTAATCCAAAATGAGTCAATGTCGGACTGACATAGAATTCCACCTTACTCTCATTGAGGATACCATCTGAGGAAAGTTTGAAGATTGCACCAAACTCCACTGCTGTGAGAGTGTTCGGATGCTTACAAAGTTGGAATTTGATTGTTCTAGTGGGAGAGACTTGCAAAGTGCTAAGGAACTTGAGAGTTGGTTCCCTTAGCGTTGGCTGATGAATATCCACAACTCCTTGAGATGACAAGCTTGTAGTTGTTCTGTCATGCTTGTCTCAAGAATGATAGTCTTAACAACATTCCACTCGAAGGAAAATGATGAAAGCAAGGGTCTTTTCTTAAAAATGACATATCTCGGATGACAATACTCTAGAATGATGTTGAAAAGGTAGTCTGTGTAACGTCTCAGAGCATGAGATTTCTTCCTTGTGCCTTTTAATGAGTTGAGTTCCATTGATGATTTGAGAACGAGTTTTTGGAGAGTGAGTTTCTGACAGGGATTTTGAGGATAACCTTGTGATGTTGTGATTTTTAAAGAAAGAAATGAGTTTTGAAGGTTTTTATAGATGGAAAAGGATATGAGGGGGCTATAATCTATAAGAAGTATTGAATGAGAGTGTTAAATGAGAGAATTTGTAGAGTTTGAAATGAGAGAAAAAGGCAGAAAACTGTTTTATAGCCGATATAGTCACGATCGTGAATAGTAAGTCACTGGCGTGAAATGTCATGGTCATGGTTTGTTGAAGAGGTGCTCTAGTTATGATGAAGGATATGAAACGATTCACGGTCGTTACATTTAAAAGTCACGGGGGTTACTTGTGAATTTTCACGGTGGTGACAAAATGAGTCATGGTCGTGAAGTACAATCTTCACTACTTGTGACTGTGAA
Organism: Triadica sebifera; assembly: GCA_023653625.1. Taxonomy (NCBI): domain Eukaryota; kingdom Viridiplantae; phylum Streptophyta; class Magnoliopsida; order Malpighiales; family Euphorbiaceae; genus Triadica; species Triadica sebifera. The sequence goes on from CM042905.1 coordinate 9,991,388, forward strand.
ACAACGCGTGAAACAAAGCGTCAACGGGTATGTAACTATTTGGTGTTAAAGTTCACGGTCATGAAGAAGTGTCACAATCATGAACAAAGAGTTTCACGGGAGTGAAAGAAAAGAGTTATGAGCATGAAACATAGTATTCACTACCTTCAGCCGTGAAGTATGTCGTGAAGTAAGGCGCGAAAGCTACTAGAACTTTTGGCGATTATGATCACAGCCGTGAATATATGTCACGGGAGTGAATTATCTTAAACCTTCAATAAATAAAACTAAGTCTAAAACAAAACTAAAGATTTCTAAGGTGTTTTTATCCCTTATAACATATATTTCCATCAAGTTAGCCACTTCATACCTTAATAGATTAGACAATAAAAGACAACATAAGAAAGAAATTAACATTCAAGGTTCGACAAATTTGACAATCATACTTAAGATAACGTTAATCCATCAATCATACCAAGCTCTCTTCTTATAAAGTTAAATCTTTCTTCATTAAGAGACTTAGTGAATATATCTGCCAATTGATTGTCTGTATTGATAAATTCCAATACAACATCTTCATATTGAACATGATCTCTAAGAAAATGATGTTTTATGTCAATATGTTTACTTCTAGAGTGTTGAATGAGATTCTTAGATAGGTTTATGACACTTGTATTGTCACATTTGATACGTATATGGTCCAAACTATGACCATAATTTCTATAATTATTTTAATCCATTTTCTTTTATTTTCCATCATCAATTTCACCAAAATAATATTTAATAATTTTCAATAAATTTTTTAATAATTAGACTAAAAATCCAAAAAATTCACCAAAAAATCTATTAATTATTTCTTCCACACCAAAAATTGTTTTCCACTTCTAAATATTTACTTTCCACTTTATCATCATTTTAAGGCACAAATCCTTTAAAATAATCTCTCAAAAATTTGGCCTTAATTATAAAACATTTCTAAAAATTCCACAAATTTCTAAAAATAATTATCATCCATTTTTCATCATATCAATCATCATCAAACCTCATTCTACTCAATTTCCATTTTTATCTAATTTCTTCAAATTTTCTCCACCAAACCCTAATTCTCCATATTTCTAATCCACAACAAAATTCACAAAAATCTTAAAATCAACCTAAATCCATAGAAATTTGAAAAAAAAATGAAAAAAAAAATCTCATCTCAAATTTTATTAAAAGTTTAGGCCAGTAAAAATTTCCCGCCAAAATTTTTTTCTCTGCCTTCCAAATTAATTATCCTTGCTCCTAAGGCTTGAACAATAAAAATCTTGTGGAAGAACGATGAAGAAACCAAAGAGAATTGAAGGAGCTTTGGTGGTTGGCCAAAATGAGAAAGAAGATAGAGAATTTTTTTTTTGTATGAGAATGTTGAATAATTGGTCATTTTTTACTTTTATAGCCAAATTAAGGACTAATTATTTTTTATTAACCTTAATCCTTCTCCTATAGGTCAATTAAATTAATCAAGATGATATTTTTATTTTTATCCAATTTAATTCAAAAAAAAACCTTGACTTTAAACTTTTTCCATAAAACTTTCCAATTTTTCAATTTAGTATGTGAATAAATTTATTTTCTTAAATTTTATGTCCTAAATGACCTTATCTTCATAGAGTTCCCCCTCTATCAGCTCAACAAAAATATTCCAAACTTGGAAATACTTTCTAAAAACACCATAAAATCATAATTTTGGCAAAAAATATACCTAGAAAAAGTTTTTTTAGTTGACATAAACTAAACAATATCCCATCCATCTTTGCCTCATGGGGTCTCCCGTTTTCTTCTCGATGATGTGGACAACGTTGCCTTCATCGTATACTTAGTTTTCGCTCAACTTTTTTTAATTGTGTTTCTTTTCTTTTAAAAAAATAATATAAAAAGTAAAAAGCCATTTATTGTCAAAGTAAATTACTTACTTTGTAAATTTGTAATAAGAACAAATTATCAGTCAAGTGAAATTTAATTATTAATAAGGGAAACTCTAACCCCATAATCCAAATTTTTTGAGAGCCAAAAAGAAGAAAAAAAAAAAAAGAAAAAGCATTTGAATTTGTAGATAACCAATTTAAGCACAGTTTTAAAGCTGCAGAACGAAAACAGGTGGTACATTTGAACAATGTAGGGGAAACTAAGATGAGACAGACAGACAAACATATAGATGATAGCTTTTGCTTTGAGCGAATTTTGATTGAATGGCTCAATGCATTCTCATTTTGATTTGCTTGAATATGTAGCTGAATATACAGTAATTAAAGGTTGATTTATCTTTACCTACAACTATACAATCTACTTATGGAAAGCGAATAAGAATACAATATGAATAGGTTGTACAAAATAAATGTTGGCTATATACGACAACATCTCCCATCAAATTGATGTTGGTTGATCAAGAAGCATCAATTTGACAATAATAAATTGATGGCGTTGTCGAGTAAGAGACTTGGAAAACACATCAGCAATTTACAAAGTTGTGGAAACATATGGAAGATAAGTAACTTGAATAGATACAACATCTCGAATATAATGACAGTCAACTTCAATATGCTTGGTGTGCTTATGGTATACTAGATTAGTAGCAATTTGAATAGCATTGGTATTATTTACATGTAGAGGAGTGGGATCAGATTGAGGAAATACAATCTTAGCCAACAATCCTCGAAACCAAGTAATCTCAAAGCAAGTAGCAGACATAGCCAATATTTAGATTCAGTAGAAGATTTAGAGGCTTGATCTTGTTTCTTACTCTTCCGCGATATCAAATAATTCCCAAGAAACATACACCAATCAGTAATAGAGCAACGAGTATTGGGGTAACAAGCCTAATCTGCATCGCTAAAAGCAGTAAGATGCAGAGAAGGACAAGCAGAAAAAAATAAACCACGACTTGGAGTACCTCAAAGATATCTTATGATAATAAACCATGATACGACGAACTGCAACTAGGTGAAGATGATGGGGAGATTGCATAAACTGACTAACTTGTTGGATAACAAAAGAGATGTCAGGTTTGGTAATAGTTAAGAAATTTAAGCTGCCCACTAATTGTTGATATAAAGATGGATCAAAAATAAGGTATCCCTCATCTGAGTGATACTTGACATTCACTTCTAGAGGAGTGTCAACCAATAAAGAATCCTGAAGACCAACCAGTGCAACTAAATCTTGAGTATATTTATGTTGATTAAGAAATATACCTAAAAAGTTGGATTGAACTTCCAAACCCCAAAAAATATGTAAGGTCACCAAGATCCTTCATATGAAAGGACTTTCAAAGATATTGTTGAAGCTAAGTAATCAATGAAAAATTTGTTCCTGTTATAACTATGTCATCAACATATACCAAAAGAAGGACAATTCCAGTTGATGTTTTATAAAGGAATAGAAAAGAGTCATATTGAATTTGCATGAACTGAAACTGTAGCAAAGTAGATATAAACTTCTCAAACCATGCACAGAGAGCTTGTTTTAAATCATATAATAAGCGATTCAACTTACAAACTTCCAAGGTAAAAGAGAAAAACATACTAGGAGTGGGGTCATGTAGATATCCTCTTTGAGATCACCATAGAGAAAGACATTTTTGACATTCATTTGTTTCAATGACCAACCTTGTGAAACACAATGGAAATAATTGTTCACACAGTAGTCATTTTAGTGACAAGAGTATATGTCTCCTCATAGTCCACCCCATACTCTTGTCGATTATCAAGAGCAACCAACCTAACCTTATAACGCTCTAGAGTCCTAACAGAGTGAAGTTTCACTAAGTAAACCCATTTACACCCAATAGGTTTAACTTTGGGTGGGCATGGAACAATATCCATGTATGATTATCCTGAAAAGCTCAAAGTTCTTCTTGTATTGTTTGTTGCCAACAATCATGTTGAACTGCCTATGAGTAAGAAGATGGAACCAAAAAAGAGGATAAAGCAGCACAAAATAATGTATGATAGGAGCCTTTCCAATTAGGAGGATGAGAGATTCTAGTGGTGCGTCTAAGATAGTCGAAGTAGGATTTGGTGATGGATCTGGAGTTGGAAAAGGCAGTGTTGAATGATGTCTTTTATACACATATCTAGGCTTGAATCAGATAGGGGAAGAAGATGGTTCATCAAAGCTAGGAAGAATAGCAACATCTGACAAAGACTGATTACAAGTTGGAAAGAAAAACTGATTTTCAAAGAAAACAACATTGCTAGAAACACAAAGATTCTTAAAAGAAGAATCATAACAAATAAAAACTTTATGATTGGTAATATATCCCATAAATGCACATTTAATAGATTGAGTAGAGAGTTTATGACATTTGAGAGGAGGCAAATGAACGAAACAAACATACCAAATGTATGCAAATGCCTATATTGAGGATGTTATTGATAAAGACAAATATAAGGAGACTCAAGGTGTAGAGTTTGAAAAGGTAGTCTATTAGTAAGGTAAACTACTATAGATAAAGCTTCCACCCAAAAATGAGGAGGACACAGAAGACTCAAGTATCAAAGTACGAGCAACTTCTAAAAGATGACGATTTTTTCTTTCCGTCACACCATTTTGTTAAGGGGTGTGTGGACAAGAACATTATGAGAGAATACCTTTATCATTCAAAAAATCATGAAATGCATGAGACATGTGTTCTCCACCAGAATCAAATCAAAGAACTTTGATGACATTAGAAAATTGAGTTTCAACATGCACAACAAAATTCTTGAAGATCGAAAAAACATCAAATTTGGAATGAAGAAAATAAATCCAAGTAAATCGACTATAGTCGTTAATAAATGTCACAAAAATACTTATAATGTGCATGAGAAATAACAAGAGGAATCCCCCATACATCACTATGAATAAATATCGAAGCATTTAGATACACAACTACTAGTAAAAGGAAAAGGAAGAATTTTACTTTTTCCCAATCTACATGTCGAACAATCAAAATAAATGCTTGAAGACTTATCATTAAGACTTAATAAACCATAATTCAATAAATAAAACAATATAGTAGAATTGGGGTGTCCTAAATGTTTATGCCACACCTCATTTTTATTAAGAATAGCATAACATGCTAATGGACATAGTACTAGGAATGAAAATATGCAGAGGAAATAAATGTTCAACCTTAGGCCCCATTCGATTCCTAATCCTGCACATAACCATCACGAGAAAACTTGAAATTATAGTTATATTCCACTAATTGACCAACTGAAAAAATATTATCAGAAAGTCCAGATGATATAAAAGCATTATTAAAAACTAGAGTAATGTCACCAATAACAGTAATGGGCAAATAATTTCCATTTGCAACTTGAATATTTTCTGAACCATGATAGGATCGAACATTTTGTAGCAAATGAACAGAACTAGTCATGCGATTTGATGCAGCAGAATCAACAAGCCAAGATGGAGATAAAAAAAAATGATTAGTATCTTGGAATTTTGAAATTGAAAAGGTTGAAACTATTATTTGTTGCACCATTTCAGGAGTCAGAATAGTGGATTGAGCTTCTGATTTACTACTGACATAATTAAGGGCCCAGTTTGAATCTGATCCATAAATCTTTCTCAGTGATGAAGTCATATAATTCCAATGCTGACTTTTGCATAGATTTATTCTTTATGTACTTAACCACCAATCGATACTTAAAATCCTTTCACCGCATCTCAACAGTTTTTAGTACAATATTTTTCTTATAATTCGGAATGTTGAACTCTTTCTGAAAAATAATATTTTAGATAAATTATTTTTAATTCTTTTTTTATCAAATTTGTTAATAAATTTTAAGGAAAGTTACCTTGATATCTTCCCAAATTGTATTTTTAAGACCCTTATTGACCAGATCCCAGCTTTTTATTGTGATGTTCACATGGAAACATGCTACAAGGCCAACGTAGGAACTAAAAATGTCGGTATATGTTCCTATTGGGCGATCAAACTCATTGAAACCTATTGTCTTTTGTTCATTCCCTTTCTTCTTCAATTTTTTGCACGTGATAGCCCCCTTAGTTTTCTTTTTTGTCATGATACTTGATGGCTCAGAATCTGGTTGTTCATTCGACATGATTTCCTGTAACATAAGCATAACAAAGAAACATGTTAGTATAATCCATAAAAATAAGACTTTATTTCAAAAGGAAATAAAAACAATAGATTTATTTGATAAACAATAACAAAAGTTGGTAATATGAGTATAAACCACATTAATCATATTACATATTTCTAAATAAACTTACACTAAACATATATGCATCAATTATTGACGATTTTCAATCCATAAGCCTTCATTATGAGCATCACGCTTGTAATTTGAATCTAAAATATCTTTCCCAACTGGCATAGGTAACCCGATAGAAAATGAGGGAGTCTCATCAAACTGATCATATTTTTCCTCATCTACCAAATCATCGATACCAACAATACGCCTCTTACCTTGAATAACAATAGACCCTTACTATCATCAGGGTCAACAATATAAAATGCTTGTTTAGCCTGTGAAGCAAGAATAAATGGATCATCTTGATAACCCAATCGGCTAAAATCGACCAAAGTGATTCCTAACTCATCCACTCGAACACCGCGTCGGTTTTTAATCCATTTACATCGGAAGAGAGGAATCATAAACTTCCTGTGATCAAGCTCCCAAATGTCTTCAACTACACCATAATATGACATCGTAACATCTATTGGCATAGTGTCTTTAGCACTAGAAATTTCTCGTGATGAAGCTATCAAAGTAACTCCACTATTTTTCATTGTGCTTTTATCATCCTGATGTTTAGTGTAAAAGGTATATCCGTTGATGTCATATCCTTCACAAGAACATGTATTCAACCCAGGGCCATAGGCTAACCATTTTATGGTATCAGTTACTTCTTCTGGCACTTGTGATAACTGACGCATCACTCGATCTTTAAACCATCCAATAAAAGAACCATTATGTTCATTTGTCAACCATATTTCACCTTTGGATGGATTTAGACGCCTTAAAATGGACATGTGCTCTTCTAAATATGGATGAACTTGTGTAAGGTGGTGCAACACAAGGAGATGTGCTTTTTCACGTATCTGAGCACCGGGTAATACCATTTTAAATCCAATTGTTCCTTTAGCTCCAAGTCTTCCTTCGTGATGAGACTTAGGAATGCCAATAGGTTCAACACCTGATAAGTAGTATGTGCAAAATTCAATACCCTCCTCAACCGAATAACCTTCAATAATACTACCTTTAGGTCGATATCGGTTCCTCACATACCCTTTTAAGATACCCATGAATCTCTCAAAAGGATACATATATCTCAAATACACCGGACCGCACAATTTAATTTCTCTCACAACATGAACAACCAAATGAACCATTATGTCAAAAAAGGAAGGTGGAAAATACATTTCAATTTGACATACAGTAACAACAATATTGGCTTGCAACTCATCCAAATTCTCTGGATCAACGAACTTATAACAAATTGTGTTGAAAAAAAAAACAAAGTCTTGTAATAACATTCCTCACATGATTTGGTAGTATGCCTCGAATTGCTATTGGTAAAAATTGTTGCATTAAAACATGACAATCATGAGACTTCATACCTATCAACTTCAATTCTTTCATTGACACAAGACTTTTTTATATTTGATGAAAATCCATATGGAACTTTAACACCAAAAAGACACTCACAAAAGTTTGTTTTCTCTTTTTTAGACAACGTATAACAAGCTGGGAGAAGATATGTTTGTTTCCTTATATCTTGAGCCGCTAATTCCATCCGTATGCCCATATCTAACATGTCCTTTCTTACTTTGATACCATTTTTTTTCCTGGTATATTCAACAATGTCCCTATTATAGCATCACAAACATTTTTCTCCACATGCATAACATCAATACAATGATGAACCGGTAAGTATTCCCAATATGGAAGATCCTAGAATATAGATCTCTTTTTCTAAGGATTCTTTTGAGTAGGTTTAAAAGGTTTACCAAATGCATTATCAATATCTCTAACTCGTTCAAAAACCTTATTTCCTATTAACGAAAAACGAGCTACTCGCATTTCGGTATATCCATTGAAAGACTTTTTCTTCTTACGATAAGGGTGATTAAGAGGGAGAAATGTCTGATGACTCATATAAATATTTTTTTGGCTATGATTTAAATGTTGGTCCATTGTGTTGTCCTCACAAATCAGACACACTTTTGCTCCTTTCATGGTGTACCCAGATAAGTTACCATAAGCCAGAAAATCATTTATAGTGCAAAATATCATGACATATAAGGTAAACATGCTTTCATTATATGCATCACACACCGGCATACCTTCATCCCATAATAGTTTCAAATCATCAATAAGTGGTGCAAGGTAAACATCAATATTATTTCCCGGTTGTTTAGGCCCTGATATCAACAACGACAACATAATATACTTACGCTTCATAGTCAGCCAATGAGGCAGATTGTAAACCGCAAAAAGAACTGGCCACGTGCTATATTTACTACTGAGTGTGCCATGGGGGTTGATTCCATCCGTACAAAGTCCAAGCCTCAGATTTCTAACTTCACCACTAAATTTTGGGAACGTTCTATCAATTGTTCTCCACTGAAGAGAATCTGTAGGATGTCTCAGTTTTCCATCATGTTTTTTGCCTTCTGCATGCCACCTTAAGTTTTTTGCATCTTTTACATTTGCAAACAAGTGTTTGAATCTTGGTATTAGAGGTAAATACCATAATACTTTAGCTGGAGGCCCTTTTTTATCCTTAGAAGAAACTTTTCCAAGTTTGTAGTGTGACGTTCCACACCTTGGACACTCATGCAAGTCCTTATATTCATTTTGGTATAATACACAATCATTTTGACATGCATGTATCTTCTTATATTCCATACCCATGAGACACAACATTTTCTTAGCCTCATTTGTAGATGTGGGAAGCTCATTTCTCTCTTGAAGCATGTCTTGCAACAGTTCTAATAGTGCTGTGAAACTCTTATCACTCCATCCATTTTTTGCTTTCATGTTACAGAGTTTAAAAATGGCTGAAAATTTTGTGAAATTACTACAACCGGGATACAAAAGGTTTATCAACATCGTTTTAACAATCTCTGAAGGTATTCCGACCTCTCCATAAAATGTTTCGTATCATCCATCATCTCGTCTACACGATCATTCTCTTCATTATCAATGTTATTTTCTCCTTGCTGATCAAATTCATTATTATTAGAACGTGTCCCAGTTAAAACACTCTCACCATGCCATATCCATCGTGTGTAACCTTCCTTAAAACCACGCCTTATTATATGATATTTCACTATATGAACATCTCGAAATTTTTTCATATTCTTACAATCAACACAAGGACATACAATCATTTCTTCTCTTTCCCTTCTTTGCTTTTTCTCTGCAATTCTAACAAATTCCGCAACTCCATTCAAATATTCAAATGTAGTGCGTCTACCATACATCCAACTTCGATCTATATCTAACCACACAAAAAAGGTTCAATATATATAAGCCTCATTGCTTTTTAATTAGGAGAAACATTATATATAATATTCTTAAACATCTAATGAGTAAATCTTGAATGGGTATTTAGGCTAATTAAAATTTTCATATTTTTTATGTTCTCAATGCCAAGGGTTCAATTAAATTTAAGTTGAAAGCAAATACTATATCAAAAAACCAATGATTTCCAATTATTGATTTTGTAATTTAATTAATTTAATTAATATGATATAATGCTATAATATGATAAGCTTTAACCTATTATAGGTAGCAATATCAGGTATAAATTCCTTGTCCAACATCTCATCTACCAAAATTTCCCCTTTCTTTGTTTTGCCCTCTCTTGTGTATCCATATACCAAAGTATAATATGTCATCTTAACCCCTTCCTCAAACTTCCTTTCTCTAAAGAACCCCTTAATCAAAGTATTAAAACTAACCACATTAGGACTGCATCCTTTCTCCCTCATCTCCCTAAACAATTCCAATGCCAACTCATGTTTATTATTCTTGCAATAGCTACTAATCAAGATATTGAAAATAAACATATCAAGCCTAACTCTATCCTTCAACATCCTATCATAAATTCCCATAGCCCTATCATGTTGGCCATATTTTTTGTACACATGAATTAAAACATTATAAACAGTTGCATTAGGCCTTCCGTCTATCAATTTCCTCATTCAAATTTAAATTCAATGATTTGTGCATTGGAGACCATGTCTAGGTATATTCTTTTAATATTTTGGAACAGGAAGATAACAATTTATTGGAGTGGACATACAAAAGTTGAGATTTAAGAATGGAAGCGGTGGCAGTGAGATTCTTTCTCATGTTCCACGTGCAATCACATGTTTATGTCACAAGCACTAGTCACTAGTCAAAATGATCAGTTTTGTTGGATTTATAGGGTTGAATATTCATACAAGTCCTAGAAACTTCTACATTAATTTTTATGTGCTTTTTTTTCCTTTACAAATAGTCTATAGATTGAAACTTTTATAGAGAAGTTAAGCTCGTTTGTCATTGGATACAAAGCTTTACTTTTTATATTTTTTAACTCCGTATACATACATGCCAAATATTAGGTAAGTGATATCCCAAAATAAAGGGCCTATGGAGTGTCATTAACTTGACGTATTCAATGAATTTTTGCTAACTGGGATTACATCTCTGTTTTTCCATTTGCCATTACTCACACTTCTTTTTCATATCTCTATTTTTTTTCACAAATTCAGATAAACAACAACAACAGAAATGATAATGCGAGAAAATATGTAGATTCAAAGATGGGAAGGATAATCCTCCACCATATGAGCAAGCAAATTCATAGCCCTAAACCACCAACAAACCACTAAGGCTAACATCATTCATGAACCAAGTTCTCTAGCTAGTTTCATATCTACCCAAATTAAGACTGCTTTTTTGAGTCTCAATGTTGCAAATTGACTCTCATAGCCTTTCATCCATAAGTTTCAACATCTCAAAAACCAAATTATCATCCAAATTCACAAACCCATCGAAAGACATTAGTTTTGGGAATGAAATATCAACTAGTCGTGTAGTTTTAGATGTTGGAATACGGTGGGCAGATTATACCCACTAAAGATAGTAATATTATAATAAAACACCAAGGCGGATAAAAGAGAAAGAATACACAAACTTATTATAGAATAAAATTTTCTAGCCATAAATATCAAGTTATGGATAATTTCAAGTTATGGTTACTACATATATTATGATTATCCATTTTTTTTACAGAAGGGGAGAGAGAGGGAAATTATTGACTGAAAATTTTGCTAACTTAGTTATGGTTACACCAAAGGAACAACATATGCAAAATAAGCACTTTATCACATAAATATTTTGTCAAAAACTTTGCATACTAAAATAAAAGATACAAAACAAAAATTACCTAAAAATGGCTCAACACTTGTGATCTTCTTTTCAGTACAAACAAAACATCCAATCTCTTCACCCCAATACCATCGGCGAGCACATCTCTAGTGTGGGAGAAACGATGGTCGAGCTCGATTTGTTGAGACGAAATGTATGAGAGAGTTTCAGAGTAACGCGATTTGTTGTAGACGAAATGTCATAGTACTATAAGACGCCCGTTTTTTGTTTTTAAAAAACTTATATGCGTCTATCTTAAATAATAATAGACACCTATTATAATAGCACATGCGTCTGTCATTACATAAAGACAGACGCTTAAAACTTTATATATATGTCATTTATAATAACAGACGCATATAACTAACATATAACTTGACATATTTACAACAATGTCACTGTCTATTATATAGCATATGCGTCTGTCATTAATTAAATACATATGCTTATAATATTTTTATGCGTCTTGCATTAGATAAAAATAGACGCCTATTATATCTTTATTTAATATGTAATATATAAAATTAAACTTAATTATCCGCATAATAATAATAATAATAATTACAAATACAAACATATAATTAAATAGACAACCTTTAATATTTGTTATATATATATATATAACTATAAATAATAAAAAATTAAATTAATATTAATTAATTAATTCATCATATATATTATTAGTTAATCAAGCCTGACATATATTTAATTAATTAATTTAAATATTATTTGGTTAAATATCAGTTTGTCTTTTTTAATTCAATTTTTTAATTACCACTCTTACTTTCCAAATTAATTAATTTATTGTAGACGAAATGCATGTATATATAGTAATGTTAGAGACGACAGATGAAAATGTTCGTGTTTTGGTTTTTTAAAAATTTATAGGTGTATGTCTTAAAGTATAACAGACGTCTATTATATAGAATATACATATGTCATTTAATAAAAACAGATGTCTAAAATTTTATATGACTGACATTTATATTAATAGACGCATATAACAAGCATATAATCTGATATATTTATAAAAATATCACCGCCTCCATTTTAAGCGTCTGTCATTTCCACAATAGACATATATAACATTTCATTTAAAGTTGTTATTGTAATAGTGTATACTTACAGATATATGGGCAGATTTTTTTTTTTTTTGGGTCAACATGAAAATACAGATAGTTAATCATTATTATAGTTGGGTCATTAAATTAGATTCTGGAAACTGTACGAATCCATATGCAGTTTTGCTTGGACACCAAAACAACAAAAAAAGTTATACATGTGCAAATATCTAACTAAAATTGAGCGTATAAATAAATAAATAGGATGACAAAAATAAATAAATAAAATTATACAATATATGCAAAATGTAAAAGCAATAGTGCATAAATACTCTTGCGGACAGGGTCAACATTAAATATATGTATTGAACACTAAAACCCCAATTTACTTCGGTCACATAAAAAAACAAATTTGAAGGCCTCAAAAAACTGAACAAAATAACCATGAATATATATTTTTCTTTTGTATAGTTTTTCTGGACCTTTCTGTGAAGTAATATTGAAAAATATCACTAGCATGTCTGCTGCATAAATAGAGACATATATAGATGATTTGTAGAGAGGAAAAAAAAAGGTAGTAAAGATAGGGAGCATATTCATGTGGTGTGTAGCAATAAGAAAGAGTAATGGCCAAAAAATTCAGTCAAACGGACCATGTTGATTGGTAGCAATTCAGCTCTCCATATCTATCTCTCAACCATTTTTGCATCTCCTGTGTCCCAACTGAATTTGTTGCCTGCAAAACCATTAACCCTAACCAATTATTCTAGTTTAAAAATCTTCTACAGTTACGGGAGGATTTAGGTCATGGGATCACTTGCTCCCATTGCCTCACATAAATTTCAAAAATTATATTGTTTTTGTTGTTGCCTTCTAATCCTTAGTTACTTATGTATCATGACTCAGTATTCATACAGAATTTGTAAATTGGTCCTCCCCACATATTATATTCCAGATTCACCCCTATGTATGTATACAATTAGGTAATTTAAATTAATTTTTGTAGGAGTATAACTTAAATTTGAATTCATAACTGCTTATAATCTTATAGCAAGAAGATTTTCTAATATTTTAATTTAATGCAGACAACTAATAGACATGTTTTGGTGACAAGTCTTGCTCGCTCATAATAGACATGTTTTGGTGGTAGAAGGCTTGCTAAAAAAGTGATGTTTCTTTAATTTGTTGTTCTTTCCCTTTTGTTTTTATAATAAACAATATTATCTGCTTAATAAAGAAATCTGTTATAACATATCTTGTAACTGGTTAGGCAAACAAAATAAGACAGCCTAGTGAGGACTAAAGATTTTTGTTGTGTATTTTCTTTTTAATTTGAATTTTGAAAAATAGCCTGAAAGGGTACTGGAAAAACACCTGAGCCTTTTTTGAAGATTCTGTTTCCAAATTGAGGTCATAAGAACAACTTGCTGCTGCAAGCTCCATAGAAAGGAACTGAAATTTGAGATGGAAAAACTAAATTAATATGCACACTTCTATATAAATAGAGTTTATGCAACAGGATATTAATAGCAAGTGTAAAATTGTTACCATATTAACTATAAATACATATGTTCAAAATGTTACAATAATTTTTTTTGGTACAAGAGGTATAACTGGAGATTCAAATTGAATACTTCACAGTCCTGGTTAACAAACCAATATATCATTAAGTAAAGTTTATTGATATAATAATTATAATAGTGAAATCAGATGTAGCAACTGTTTTAATTCACTATCACAGGCCAATGAAAATAATTTTAATACATATATTATAACAATTTTATACCGCTGTCGTAGGTTATTTTTGTAGTTTGTGGAAAATTTTGCAATTTATACATATATAATGCTGAAGATTTTGTGATGTTAGTCTTTACCTCAACCTGATTCTGCAATGAATGGACATAATTGATTATCTCCTCAAGCATTACAGCCATTCCCATTGACTGTGAATTCACAAACCCATTTCAAGATTTATTTATAATCACAAAATCAATTTAAGAAATAATTATATGCAGATTTTCTACGTAAAATCTTATTTTTTTTGGGTTTAATTATTACCTTGTGGCATCCAGGAACAAGGTCTTGTAAACCTCTCAACTTGTTATTAATCTTATCTCTTCTTACCTGACAAACAACTAATTAGTAATGTTAATTACAGCTCAATTCTTGGTTTATTAATTAATTAAGTAATCAGAAAATCAAGATAGGTAAATGAAGAAATTAAAAAATCACCCTTTCTGCTATACTGTGACTGTCAGTAGCTTGGCCTCTTTTAGCTCTAACATGAATAACTTGGTCTGCTTTTTGAACTTGTTTCTCTTTGTTCTTCCCTTTCTTACCTCTGCCTATATTCTGCAAAATAATAAGATGGGCTTTAAGATCAAACCAGAGAATGAAATTGAGAAAAGAAAAGTTGAAGAATTAACAGAAAGAGACTCTCACATTGTTTCTCTTTGTAGTAGTAATATTAGAAGCTGCAGGAGAAATGTTCTTTGAACTGCTAGCGGAAGGTAGCTCTAATTTTCTCTTTTTGTTGTCAGGAAAAACTGGAGGAGAATTCAAGATTATTTCCTGAGGATTGAAAGTAGATAGATTATTAATGGTATTATGGGCATAGATTGATGGAAATTGAGGTTGATGGTGGGCCAAGAAAGAGTCTAACGAAAAGAAATTCTCCATGATGCTTGGATTTAGCTCCTTCAACATACCAATCTCTATGTAAGATTGATCAGAAGGTCTATGCCTCTGCATATTTATCCAATAGTGTAGGACCAAGATTTATAAGGTATTATATAATAAATGTATGTTATTATTATTATATCAAGTTTAAGTTTTATTAATTAATAAATAGTAGATATTGGTTATATCAAATTTGTGGGTATCAATGTGTAATAGTGTTTTGCTTTATAGTTAAGCAAGTAAATATAGTGGAAGTGGAAATTGCATTTTCTCAAGTTGAACTTCTTTGGTAAGTCCATGTACAATTTAAAGGATATATATTATCCAATAGTGTAGGACTAAGATTTATAAAAGAAAAAATTACAAGACCCAATAATAAACATTTTACATAAGAAAGGTTTCTACAAAAATAACCTACATATCAGCACAGTACCTGTTTCGTTTTGTCAAACCAAAATTGTTACATTTGCTTTCGGTGTTGTAGATTATTACAACAATTTAAGTATTTTATTACAACAATTAGAATTTAAAATTGTTATTCTATGTTGCTAATAATTTGTTACATATATACCTCTTTGCGCAGTAGTACGAAGAATATAAAAAGTATACAAAAAAACAGTTATAGAAAGAAAAAATTTCTCACCAATTAATTAGATTATTAATTAAGTTAATCCAATATCTCCAATATTGTTCTTTATTTTAAAGAGCAACTTTGGTAGAAATAAAAAGTATATTTAAATATAGAAAGTAAATCTTTTTTTACAAATTCAATAGACTCTTTACATTTTTATTTTTCATTTTACTTTATTCTATACAAATTAATATTTATCAAAAGAAAAAAGTAAATGACTTTTATTATAAGAAAGAGAAAAATATTTTTAGAGAAATGCACTAATAAAAATATAGAACATATATAAAAACTAGAAATATATTAATTACAATTAGAATATAAAGTGAAGTTTGACTTTCTTGATATAAAGAGTCAAACTCACTCTCTACTCTAAATTTTAAAGATAGAAAATCTATTAAATATTTTTTAATGAAATAACTCTTTAAAATAAAGAGCATAATTCAAATAAAAAAATCTATTGGAGATGCTCTTAATGTTGAATACTAAACGTAATTAATTAGAATATGAAGACAATTAATAATGGTTCTGACGGTCTTTAGAATTTGAAATTAATGATGGTTGTCTTCTCAATTTGAAATGAAGGACATGGGTATATATCCTTAGAGTTAAGATTTCGAGAGATTGTTTAAAGAATTTATTTCAAGGGATTGTTCAAATAATTTATATCTTTTTTGCAAGAGCTTTATGTTAAGAAAATTATTAAGTGATTTCATACTTAAGATTGTAACCCTATTTATATTTTTATTTCAAAAGGTGAAGCTTTAAGCTAAAGATTGTATTTGAAAACTCTACCAAAGAAGGAACAAATGAGAAAAATTATTTACTTAGTTATAGTTGGAAGTCTCATATACAGAATGATGTGCACAAGATCTGATATTTGTTATACAGTTGGAATGGTAAATAAATGTAAATTTGACATTGGATAAGTACATTTGAAAACTATAAAAGAATCTTATCATATCTCAAAAGAATAGTTGGTTACTTGTTGTGTTATCAAATGGATGATTTGCATTTGACAGGTTACACAGATGCTGACTAGGGAGAAGATTTAGATGAGAGAAAATTTACCTCTAGATTTATTTTTTTACTCAACGGTGGTGTCATATCATGAAATGGTAAGAAACAATCTTATATAGTTTTATCCATAATGGAGGTCGAGTTTATAGCATCTTCAACCACAATGCAAGAAGTTGTTTAGTTAAAATGGTTCGTGATACATTTAAGAGTTAATAGTGTTATTGTCAATCCAATAGTAGTAAATTGTGATAGTTAAGCAGTAATAGCATATACTAAAGATATCTCGTTCCATGGCAAAATAAATCATATAGATATCAAATACAATTTTATAAAAGATATGATTACATGTAAAGAAGTGAATGTGAAATTCATATATACACATGGTATGGAAACAACTTTATTCACAAAGCCTATACCAAGAGATGTATACAATAGACATGTGAAATCAATTGGGCTTTGTAGATGTTGAACGTACTTATATATTGTAATTTTCCAAATGATGTTCACTAGTTATATTACCATTAATGAAATTTTCATTTTTCCTAAAGTTACATTTGTTGTGTGTGTATATATATATATAGAGAGAGAGAGAGACAATAGACAAATAGAGAAAGAGAGACTTTCAATGATTTTAGTTATATGTATAACCATTTAATATTAAATAACATTAAATATTCATAATTATTGTAAAATTAATTAGAATAGTTAAATTTTTATCTAACGATAGAAAAAATAGTAGTCATTAGGGGTTTATCGAGTCGATATAATGACAGACTTGAATTCAATTTGATTAAAAAACTCAAAACTCGATCTTGACTTGAATTCAATCAAAATTTTTTTAATTATTCAAAACTCAACTCGAAAAAAATTCAAGTTCAACTCGATAAAATTTGAATCAACTAAAGAATTTTATAAATAGTCTACTTAATTTGACTCGACTTGAATTAATTTAACTTAATTAAACTCGAATATATTTAAAAATTAATAATCTAAAGTAATTTGATAAATAATAAAAAGAACAACTACTCGATTAAGTTAATGAGTCTTTCGAGTTGGATATTATGATATTTGAACTCAATTTGATTAACTCCGAGTCAAATTCAAATAATTTATGAGTCGAGTTTGAGTAATTCGTGAGTAGTTTGACTCGTTTACATCCCAATACCTATAGATCCATAGATGTGTAACTATTAATATATATATATATATATATATATATATATATTTACATTTAGAGAAAGCATGTCAAATAGATATAAAATTAGCCTTCTCACACAAGTAATTTTTTTTATTATTTAGTATAAACAAGGATGAGACAATTTTAAACTATTTATTTTAGTATAATCAAGTCCCAAGCTTAAAATAATTGCATAAGACCTCTATTTTGAAATGATAAATTAAGTCATAATAAAGTATTGAGTTTTATGACTATAAGTGATTAATTTATTAATTATCATCTTATCCATTTTTATGTTGCATTAGAGTTCTGATGAATTGAAAGAGTAGATGAGTGAACTCAAGTTGGATATTAGTATGTCATAACTATAATTTGTATAATATTTATAAAAATTTATAGTTATATACTCCAAGAAAAGGGAGAGAAAATATTATAATATGTGATTCATACAAGATGTGCATATCTTGACCGCAAAGATGATACAAGTAAAGAACTCAACTTATTATGGTGTGAGACCCGAAGATAAAAGATTTATCTCATCATGTATCTTTAAAACTCTAATTTGTTTCTTATAACTTTGATTTGATATTTGCTATCTTAGGATATTATCAAATGATCATAAATGATTCAATTTAATGAGATATTTTTGAAAAAGTGAATTGAATTAAATATTTGGTAATTGATAAAAGAGAAAAATCATTATTTAAGTTGAATTTAATGTGTATTCATTGGTTGATTAATTATGTTTGTCTATGTAACAAAACATAATTGTGTGTAGACTAAATTTGACTAAATGAGATCATATTAGAGATATAAATATGGTATGTGATCTATAATATAATATACTAAACATTCTCTAAGTTTCATTACTCGAAAAGTAATACAATCCTAATATATATATAGCAAAAGTCCCTTCGACTTATATATGGTCAATAGCCTATTAATGTATGAGTCTTATAGAGAATTAAAGTGAGAGTTATAAGAGTGAAAAATGTTAGATCTCGATGAGTCACCCATAATGGAATCCAATCTGTTGCCCAGATAATGAACCAAGAAGGGGAGTTGAATTGGATATTAAAAAGTTTATTAACTTTTAAGTGCGGAATAAAAAGTTAAATAGAGTAGAGATAGAGAGATATCACACAAAAAAATTATAGAGGTTCGAGTATTAATAAACTCTACTCATCTTTCTAATCTCAATTGGGAGTTTCACTAACACACTAAATATTACAATTGAGTTTTACAAGTTCATTTCCAACTATGGTGTTTCAATCAATGGCTCACACCTAACCCAAAAATTTCCTTGTATTTTAATGGCTCACACAATAAATCAATTCTTTGTATTTTATGGCTCACACAAATAACCCTCACTTATGGCTCACACAATAACTCTTACAAGTGTTTTACTCTTAACCCAATATACCCAAACTCACTTGAATAGTAGATTATAAAGAGAAACACTCACTAACCTATAATGCTTAAAATTTATGAGCAAATAGATTTTTACAAAGAATGAGAGTTTTGTTGGAAATAATTAATGTGCAATGGCTACAACAAGATTTTGATTTGAAGTAATTGTTTGTTCTCTTGTTTTGGATTCATAAATGACTTGCATTTATACTTCCTTAGCGAATTATAGCTGTTTGGATGCATTTAATGTGACAATAGTCATTGAACCAACTCTTAATTTCAAGCCTGACATATTTCTTTTTCCTCATTCACGGTCGTGAATATGTGTGTCACGGTTGTGAATGTTCTTCCAAGCCGTGGCTCAGGTGGTGACTCTGACCGTAAAGCATTATGGAAGAATTTGAAGTGTTTGATCATGGGTGTGACTTTATACTTTCATGGGTGTGAATATCCTTCCAAGTTGTGGTCCAAGTGGTGACTCTGGCCGTGAAACCCTCTAGAATAATTTGACATGCTATCTCACGGACGAGACTGATTTGATCATTCAAGTTGATATAATCCTTCATGGCTGTAAATTTTAAATGTTGGAGAGTTTACGCTAAGCTATATTACGGGCATGACATAATCAGTCACGGGCGTGAATATGCTATTTCTTCATATTTTGACTTTTAAAGGTAGTCTTTCATTATTTCATCATATTCCATACCATGTTCAATAAACTTAGAATACAAGTATTGTTAAATACATTATTGCTATTTTATTTGTTAGCATCAAAATGATGGGAATACCCCTCAAGGTTCAACAATCTCCCCCTTTTTGATGGTGACAAATAATCTAGCAATATGTGCTTTTGAGAAGTCTCCCCCTCAAAAGAAGCTTAAGACAAAAAATAATAGAGTGCAAGAATTGAGGAAGTATAGTATGGATCTTTGCTTGCAAGTTTAGGTATATGCAAGGTATATTCAAAGTATATCAAATTGTTTGCTTTTAACTAGTTAAGTATATGCAAAGTATATCCAATGTATATAAAATTGTTTGCTTTTAACTAGTTAAGTATATACAAAGTATATACAAAGTATATCCAATGTATATCAAATTGTTTGCTTTTAAGTATATGCAAAGTATATGTAAAGTGTATCTCAACACTATACTCAAAGTATATCAATACATTTGCATTCATGTACTTGCATATTCATTTATATTGCTAGGTTTTCCCCCCTTTTGTCATCAACAAAAAGAACATAAAAAATAAATTATAAGGCAAAAAACGATGCAATTAGATTAATACCAAATGGAGGAAGTACAAAGTTTAGAAAAGTAAATTAAAATCCTACATTCACAATACTAGAAACTAGTAAACAAAAATAAATAAATTAAAAAAATTAAAAACTCTAACTAGACTTGGAGCCAGACAACCCATTTCTAAGGCATACTACTTCCGCCTCGAGGCTATCCATTCGAGACTCCATGAAAACTTTGAGATTTTCCAACCTCTCATCAATTGAAGCCTACAGTAGGTCAAAGCGAGGTGTTAAAAGATCAGCCACCTGCTGAGCCAAGTTAGGTGCGGAGGCCGAAGATTGACCAACTTTCTGCTCAACCTCTAGTTCGTCGTCTCGACTCAGACTCTTTTTCTTTGTTGGATTCCTTGGAGGCCAGCTTTGAATTCATTTGAATCCTCGTCTTCCCAAACAATTTCACCAGCTGGAGTGGTGAAGCGGTAATAGATATTATTCTCACGAATTATGCGAACCGCTACTCCCATTTTTATAAAACACTCAATATCTAGCCGGTCTCGAGGATGTGCTGGTATAAGGTTGAAGTTGTGCTCTTCTAGCTTTAGATACCCAAGCTCAATTGCAAGATGTGTCACGTACCCACCAATCAAAATATCTCCCGATGGCTTCGTTGCAATTGAGAGAATATGGTTTGTAAACCATCGAGACAGGGCCACCGTTAGACCTCTTCGAGCCATCTCTAGGAGGAAAAACTTGAATTTACGAATTGCACCATTGCTATCCCCTCTTGCAAAGATACTATAGGTCAAAAACCTATGTAAATATTTTTGCCCTGGAGACCGAAGATGAATACTTTTTGTCTTCTTCACGTCCTAGCTATAGTCTAGTCTGAAATGAGTCAATGCCGGATTGACATAGAATTCCACCTCACTCTCATTGAGGATACCATCTAAGGGAAATTTGAAGATGTCACCAAACTCCGCTGCTGTTAAAGTGTTCGGATGCTTGCAAAGTTGAAATTTTACTGTGCCGATGGGAGAGACTTGCAAGGTGCTAAGGAACTCGAGAGTTGGTTCCCTTAGCGTTGGTTGATGGATATCTACAAACTCCTTGAGATGACAAGCTTGTAGTTGTTCCGTCATGCTTGTCTCAAGATCGACGGTCCTGACAGCATGCCATTCGAAGGATCGTGAAAAAAGTAATGGTCTTTTCTTAAAAACGACATATCTCGAATGACAATGCTCCGGAATGATGTTGAGAAGGTAGTCCGTGTACCGTCTTGGAGCATGAGATTTCTTTTTTGTGTCTTTTGAGGGGCTAGGTTCCATTGTTGATTTGAGAATGAGTTTTTGAAGAGAGATTTTTTGATAGGGATTTTGAAGAATACCTTGTGATGTTGTGATTTTTTACAAAAGAAAGAGTTTTTAAAGGTTTTTATAGATGAAAAAGGCTATTAGGGGGCCAAAATCTATGAGAAGTATTGAATGTGGTGATAAATGAGAAAATTTGTAGAGTTAGAAATGAGAGAAAAATGACAGAAAACATTTTATAGCTGACATAGTCACGGTTGTGAATGATAAGTCATGGGTGTGAAATGTCGTGGTCACGGTTTGTTGAAAAGGCGCTCTACCCGTGATGAATGATATGAAACAATTCACGGTCGTGACATTTAATTGTCACGGGGTGAATACTAAATTTTCATGGTGGTGAAAAAATGAGTCACGGTCGTGAAGTACAATCTTCACTACTTGTGATCGTGAGACAGAGTGGTGACATTTAATGTTCACGGTCGTGAATAAGTGTTATGGTTGCGAACAAAGAGTTTCACGAGAGTGAAAGAAAAAATTTATGGGTGTGAAACATAGTCTTCACTGCCTTCAGCCGTGAAGCATGTTGTGAAGCAAGGCATGAAAGCTACTGGAGCTTTTGGTGATTATGATCACGGTCGTGAATATATGTCACGGACGTGAATTGCCTAAAATTCTCATTAAATAAAACTAAGTCTAAAACAAGACTAAAAGATTTCTAAGATGTTTCTATCCCTTATAACATATATTTCCATCAAGTTTTACCACTTCATACCTTAAAAGATGAGACAATAACATAAGATAGAAATTAACATTCAAGGTTCGACAAATTTGACAATCATACATAAGATAAGGTTAATCCATCAATCATACCAATCTCTCTTCTTATGAAGTTAAATCTTTCTTCATTAAGAGACTTAGTGAAAATATCTGACAATTGATTGTCTGTATTGATAAATTCCAATACAATATCTCCATATTGAACATAATCTCTAAGAAAATGATGTCTTATGTCAAAATGCTTACTTCTATAGTATTGAATGAGAATCTTAGATAGGTTTATAGCACTTGTATTGTCACATCTGATAGGTATATGGTCCAAACTATGACCATAATCCTTAAGTTGTTGTTTCATCCATAATATTTGAGTACAACAACATCCTACTGCCACATACTCCACTTTAGCGGTAGAAAGAGCAACTGAAACTTGTTTCTTACTAAACCAAGAAACTAAGCATTCACCAATAAAGTGACAAGTGCCTGAAGTACTTTTTATATCCAAGAGACTTCCAGCGTAATCAGCATCTGAATATCCTACGATATGAAAGGATGAATTTCTAGGATACCATAAACCTAGATGCAATGAGCCATGTAAATATTTTAAGATTCTTTTCATAGCATTCAAATGTGATTATTTAGGACATGATTGAAAGCGAGCACATAAGCATACACTATACATTATATCAAGCCTAGAGGCAGTAAGATATAAGAGTGATCCGATCATACCTCTATAGTGCTTTTCATTAATGCTCTTACCCTTTTCATCTTTGTCCAATTTTGTTGATGTGCTCATTAGAGTCTTGGTATTTTTACATCATTCCATTCCAAATTTCTTGATTAAGTCTTTGGCATATTTGGATTGGTTGATGAATATGTCCTCATTGCTTTGTTTTATTTGTAGACCGAGGAAGAACTTGATCTCACCCATCATGCTCATTTCAAATTCCCTAGTCATACACTTAGCAAATTCTTGGCAAAACAATTCATTCGTAGACTCAAATATGATATCATCAACATAAATTTAAACAATTAGAATATCATGCTTATTTTAATAAACAAAGTAGTGTCAATATTTCCCTTTGAAAAACTATTTTCTAAAAGAAAATAACTTAGTCTTTCATACCAAGCTCTTGGGGCTTGTTTCAAACCATACAAAACTTATGAAAGTTTAAATACATGGTTAGGCATATTATGACTTTCAAAACCTGGTGGTTGTTCTACATAAACTTCTTCTTCTATAAAACCATTTAAGAAAGCACTTTTGACATCCATTTGAAAGAGTTTGAAATTCATATAGCATGCATATGCTAAAAGTATTCTTATGACTTCTAATCTAACTACCGGAGCATAGGTCTTATCATAATCTATTCCTTCTTCTTGATTATATCCCTTTGCAACTAACCTAGCCTTATTCCTAATTATTGAACCTTGTTCATCTAGTTTATTTCTAAATACCCATTTACATTCAATGCTTTGATACTCATTGGGTCTAGGAACTAAGGTTCATAACTTACTTCTCTCAAATTGGTTGAGTTCCTCTTTCATAGAAATCATCCAACTTTCATCATTAAGAGCCTCATCAATATTTTTAGGCTCAATTTGAGAGACAAAGGCAAGATTAGAATCTAAAGGTTTGAGATGAGATCTAGTATTTACTCCCATTGTAGGATCACCAATGATTTGCTCCATGTGGTGATCTTTTGTCATTCTCCATTCCTTTCAGAGCTCATGCTTGTTTTTCTCTTGAGCTTGAGGTAGAGAGTCATCTTGATGTGAATTTTCTTGATCATTTTCTCCTTTTTCATTTTCAAGATCAAAATTTTCCATTGTACCTACAACATCATCAAGAACACTACATTTCATAAGATCAAACTTACTAGATTCATCAAAAACAACATGCATAGATTCTTCAACAACTAATAACTTTTTATTAAAGACTCTATAAGCTTTGTCAGTGGTGGAGTATCCTAAAAATATACCCTCATCAGATTTAGAGGCAAATTTTCCAAGGTTGTCCTTGGTATTCAATATGAAACACTTACATTCAAATACTCTAAAGTATGATATGATGGACTTTTTTCATTCCATAACTCAAAAGAAGTTTTGTTTAAGGGTGGTCTTTTGAAAACTCGATTTGAAATATAACATGTAGTATTTGTAGCTTCGGCCCAAAAGTAAGTTGGTAATCCATATTCATTGAGCATTGTTTGAGCCATTTCAATTAAAGTTCGATTTTTTCTTTCAACCACCTCATTTTGTTGAGGTGTCCTAGGAGATGAAACATTTTATGAAATGCCATGTTTTAGACAAAAATTTTCAAAGTTTTCATTTTCAAATTATTTGCCATGATCGTTTCTTATTTTTGAAATACAATATCCTTTTTCATTTTGAACTCTCTTAGCAAAGTTTTTAAAAGATTCAAAAGCATCACACTTTTGAGCTAAGAAAATTACCCAAGTGAATCTAGAGTAGTCATCGACGATGACAAAACATAGTGTTTACCTCCTAAGCTTGCAACTCTAGTAGGTCCAAAAAGATCTAGATGTAAAAGTTGTAGAGGTTTTGAGGTACTTACAATGTTTTGAATTTGAATGAGGAATTTTGTTGTTTTTCTCTTTGGTAAGATTCACATGTCTTGTCTTTTTCAAATTTGACTTTTGGTAGTCCCTTTATCAGCTCTCCTTTGCTGAGGCTTTGAATTAAATTCATGCTTGCATGACCAAGCCTTCTATGTCACAACCAAGATTCATCACTAGTAGTCACAAGACACTTAGAGGAAACATTATATATTTTGTGTAAGTCTATTATGTAGGTATTGACATCTCTACTTCCTTTAAATATCTCTTGGTCATTAATAGAGGTTACAAAACATTTGTTAGAAATAAAAATTACTTGGTTTCCCTTATCATATAATTGATTTACACTTAACAAATTATGTTTCAAACCATCAACAAGTAAGACATCTTCAATGAAAGTAGTATTATTAATACTAATAGAGTCAATGTCAATTATCTTACCCTTAGCATTGTTTCCAAAAGTTACTTTACCTCTATTAATACTTTTAATGTCATTGAATAGTTCTTTGTCTCCGATCATATACTGTCATATCCTCTAATTTAGACTAAAGTCACGCGAGTTGTTAAATCGACTCGTCGGTTTGACCAAAGTCTAAATTTGGATTTTTATCGAAAAATAATTAAAATAATGGAAATTAAGTATGGAAAATACTTAATAAAGTGTTTAAAATATTTAAAGATGTTAAATTTTGATACAGGATTAAATTGCAAATTTTGAAAAGTTTAGAGGTCAATTTGCGATTTATTAAAAATTGGAGGATTTATTAGGATAATCATAAATTAAATGCATGAATTGGGACATAAAATGAATATGGAGGCTGGCCACACCAAGTGGCAAATTTTAAGAAGGAAATTGACATGCATGAATGAGATATTCAATGTATATAAGCTTAGGTATCCCATAATTGATTAAGTTTGTCATTTTCTCTTAATTGCCTCTCTTCTTCCTTATCACTTAAACATCTTGAATACTTTTATCTTCCCCTCAAACCAGCCCACATTTCTTGAAGCATAACCCACCAAATGGCAAAGTTTAATAAGCTAATTAAGATACATGCATTTAACCTTAATGAAGGTTTCTAGATTGAGCTTAGGTGTCCCCCCATCATAATGACTTTTGTCATTTTGTTCTTGATTGCTTCCTCCTCTTCCTTATCCATTTTTCATTGAGGAAAATGATGTTCTCCACACCAGCCACGTTTTTCCCTTAGACAGCCATAACCAAACCTTGTTCTAAGAAGAGAAAGTGAGAAAAAGAGAGAGAAAGGCATGGGAAATTCCATTTTTATGCCTAAGGAAGCTTAGGAGAGTAAGGAAAAAGAGAAAAAATAGGGTTTATGAAGTTTTAATAATCTGATTTTAAATTTTAGGAACTCAAGTTAACAAGAAACTAGATCAAGAAAGCAAAGGAAAGGAGAAAGAGAAGTAAAGAGAAAGAAAAGAGAAAAAGAGAGGTTTGTGCATAACCTAAGGCAATAGCCTATTTTAATTTTTTTAATTACATAAATTAATTATTTTGTATGTTTATAATTCTGAATTAATATTATTTATGATGAAAAATCTTGGGGATACATGTTTGGTAGACTTAGGATTTATTTTGATAAAAATTGAAGATAGTTCATTTATGTATTCTATGCTGGAAATGGATGAGCAGTAAGCACTTAAACTGCTATAACTTAATTTCTGGAACTCAATTTTGCATGTTATTTGTTGGGTTTAAAAGATAATACATGGACCTATAACTTTCATTTAGACCATAAATCCTGAATATGATTGTAATTGTCTAGAAAAATTCATAAAGTTCGAACATCGAATCTATCCAGAAATTTTGGGCAGAATTGTTAGTAATGAGCAGTAAGTACTTAAACTGTTATAACTTGAGTTATGGAGCTTGAATTTGTGTGTTCTTTATTTGGTTTGAAATCTAAGACATAGAGATATCATTTTTATTTAGACCATAACATCTGAATATGTTTGTAATTGGCCATAAAAATTTATAAAGTTCAGACTTAGAATCTGTCCAGAAACTTCTGGGCAGAATTGCTAGTGACCAGTCAGTGTTCATTTTATCATATTTTTTGATACATAACTCATAATTAAGTGATTCAATTTGAATATTAAATCTAAGATTCATATGTAACATTTTTATGAAGATTATGTAACTAAATTCAAAATGGAACATGACCAAAATTAAGGTTCAAAACAGAGAACAGAATCTGCCAGTGACAGGGCAGCATGTGAATTGAGGAATGAAATGAGTAAAATGATGAGAAATTTGTTATATTATATAAATATTATTTTAATTGAATGATTATGTGATTATTTTGAGATATTACATGCATGAAAAGTATGAAATTAATTGTTATGAATTTTAATGAAATTGTATAAGCCCTAAAACACCTAACTAGAACCAACTAAGACAAGGGCTTAGTGTGGGAGTTTATCTCGCGCAGGTATAGCAAAGAGTAAGTAGACAGTAGTAGATAAAGCTAACGATGACCTGATCCGTAAAACAACATATTTCAACCATTGTGGGTCACACAACTTTTATATATTATATTGTAAATTTTATTTTGTAGTATTTGTAAAATAAACAGTATATTTTGTAAAGAACATATTACTATATAAAAAGGTAGTTTAAATTTTATGTTAGATTTCTTTTATAAGGAAAAGTAAACAAATAGTAAATAAAGAAAAAAAATATACGAGTGATTTTCCTTTATAGATAATTTATGCAATGATATTTTAACCGACGAAGTCAGCGTAGCACACCCTCATCCGGGCACGAGCTACTGGGGTGAGGAAGTGTTACATATATCTTGAGCATTCACTATCTACTAGCCAAACATTTTATTTTATTGTGGACTTGAGGCATACCTATAGAATCACAATTCAAGTATTATTTTTAGGTACCCAAATGAGCTTGGGTCATTGAGGGTTAACATATGAAGGTTCCCAATGAGTCTTCCTTATCCAACAATATTTATTGATATGAACAAATTTCATACAATAATTACATTGTTTAGCTCTAAATATATTTTTTGGTCTTACCATGCTTTTAACCACCATTTTCCTATTAGGTAGAGTTTGTGAGCAGTGGCATACACATGCATGATGACTTGGTACTTTCATAGGTGCATGCTTCTTATACATAAAGGCATGATTGGCCTTTTGAGGTTTCCTTCTTAGGCTTACCAACCCTTGATCATTCCTTTTATGTATAGAGGGTTTAGTGTATGTTGTGCACTTAGCCCTTGGGGCTGTTACTTCTAATGTGGAGATGTGGGGTTCACTTGACTTAACATAAATGGTCTTATGAGATGAAGATGATATTCCCTTAAATCCTAGACCATGTCTTATTAAAGGTGGTCTTTGAGACACAATGAGAGTATCTAAACTCTCATTGCCTTTATGAAATTTTGAAATGGAGTTTCTAAGTTTCTCAACTTCATTTTTCAATACAATGTTTTCTTTAAGTAAGGATTTAGTTAAGGGTCTTGAGGAGTACTCATTTAATAATTTTTGAAGAGATTCATTAGAAGATTTAAGCTCAAGATTTTCCTTTTCTAAGACTTCTATTTTATTTTTCAAACTTGAAATGTTATTTTTATAAGTATTGAATTTACATCTATATTTTTCTAATTCTAGATTCAATATTTCTATTAAACTTTGCTCATCATCATCATCTTCACTATCACTATTATTATCACTACTATCATTATTGAATAAGTATGAGTAAAGTGATCCTACCTTATCCGAGACATGATCCTCTATAGCCATGAAGCATAGGTTGATCTCTTCACTTTCATTGTCATTTTTTTCACTTGAAAAGCTTTCGTCATCCCATGTGGCTTTGTGACCTTTCTCCCCATTGTCTTTTTGGTATTTGCTCTTGTGTTTCTTGAGCCTTGGACATTCTAGTTTGATATATCCCTTCTTCCCACACTCATAACACTTTACCTCATTTTTATTCCTTTGAGAGTCATTTGAGGAGTGTTTGAGATTTATTTGCTTGAATTTTTGAGAGTTTCTCATTCTCTTTTCAATTATTCTTTTCAATCTTCTCGAGAGCATTGCAATGTCATCATTTGCATCATCACTCTTTTCTTCATCATCTTCAACTTCTTCTTGAGATTTTGAAGTAAAGGCTTTTAGTACTAGAGGCTTTCTTTTTTCTGGCTCGGCTTCAAGTTCTCTATCTCTCTTTATTGTCATTTCATGTGTTAGAAGTTTGCCAATAAGCACATCGGTATTCATGATGCTCATGTTTTCGTTGGCTTCTTCTATACCAGCAACTCTTGAACCATAATCTTTGAGAGGAAGGCTTCTCAGAATTTTATTGTTTACATCTTCCAAGATCAAGTGTTTCCCAAGCTTTCTCATGTCGCTAATGATGGCTAGAAGAAGGTTTGTCATATTGGTGATTGACTCATTAGATTTCTTCTTGAAGAGTTCGTACCCTGAAGTGAGAAGTTGAATCTTTTTGGATTTAACTTGCTTTGTTCCTTCATGATAATTTTCCAATGTTTTCCACATGCTATATGCGGTTGGGCAGTGTTGTATTCTGCCACATTCTTCAATGGATAGTGAGCTTGAGAGAATTGTCATTGTCTTTTTGTTTTTGAAATTTGCTCTACATTGAGGCTCTGTCCAATCATCTCTTGACAGGATTTCTTCTTCACCATCAACTCCTCTTCTGGTTGGTGGTGTCCATTCTTTCCGAACGCTATCCCAAACTTCAATTCCCTCACTATCGAGATATGTCTCCATCCGGAACTTCCAATGAGCGTAATTTGCTACATCAAAGTAAGGCTTAAGACTTTGGAATCCTTCATTGGCCATTTCTTGATCTTTGATAGCGCTTTCTAGGCTTTGATGCTAGACTAAGCTCTGATACCAATTGTTGCTCAGATAATGAACCAAGAAGGGGGGTTGAATTAGATATTAAAAAGTTTCTTAACTTTTAAGTACGGAATAAAAATTTAAATACAGTAGGGATAGAGAGATATCACACAAGAAAATTATAGAGGTTCGAGTATTAATAAACCCTACTCCTCTTTTCAATCTCAATTGGGAGTTTCACTAACACATTAAGTGTTACAATGGAGTTTTACAAGCTCACTCCCAACTTGGTGTTTCAATCAATGACTCACAATAAACCAATTTCTTGTGTTTTATGGCTCACACAAATAACTCTTACAAGTGTTTTACTCTTAACCCAATATATCCAACTCACTTGAGTAGTAGATTACAAAGAGAAACACTCAACAACCTATAATGCTCAGAATTTATGAGCAAATAGATTTTTACAGAGAATAAGAGTTTTGTTGGAAATAATTAATGCACAATGGCTACAACAAGATTTTGATTCGAAGTAATTGTTTGTTCTCATGTTTTGGATTCATAAATGACTTGCATTTATACTTCATTAGCGAATTATAGTCGTTTGGATGCATTTAATGCTAAAATAGCCGTTGAACCAACTCTTAATTTTGCACCTGACATGTTTCTCTTTTTTCATTCACAGTCGTGAATATGTGTGTCACGGTCGTGAATGGTTTTCCAAGCCGTGGCTCAGGTGGTGACTCTGGCCGTGAAGCATTCTGGAAGAATTTGAAGTGTTTGATTATAGGCGTGACTTTATACTTTCACGGGCATGAATATCCTTCCAAGCCGTGGTCCAAATGGTGACTCTGACCGTGAAGCCCTCTGGAAGAATTTGACATGCTATCTCACGGGTGTGACTATCTTTCACAGGCGAGACTGATTTGATCATTCACGGTTACTATGATCCTTCATGGCTGTGAATTTTAAATGCTGGAGAGTTGACGTTAAGCTATATTACGAGCATGACATAATCAGTCACGGGCGTGAATATGTTATTTCTTCATATTTTGACTTTTAAAGGTAGTCTTTCATTATTTCATCATATTTTATACCATGTTCAATAAACTTAAAATACAAGTATTGTTAAATATATTATTGTTATTTTATTTGTTAGCATAAAAATAACGGAAATACTTCTCAATGTTCAACACAATCCATTTGATAATTTAAATTAAATATAATATTAATTAATTGAATAAATAGTTACCACAATTTTACTTATCTGGTAAGTGGTAGCAATTAAAAAAAAAAAGATACTACAAATACTATTCAGAAAAAAAAAAAAACGTTCTCATTCTCACCACTCTGTCTCTCTCTGCAATTTTACAAAAACATCATTTTGGGAAAAAAAAAAAGATGATTTAATATTTGTCTTGAAGCTTTTGGATTTTTACAATGAGATATTTAGGTCAAAACAATATTTTATATAGTTCATTATTTATATAATGTGATTGTATTATTTACATTGATATTACTTAAATATATGATTTGCAGGTGATTTCTATAAGTACCTCCACGATGAAAAGTAAAATGTTGAAAAATAACCTTTTTCCTAATTCACTGCAGAAGCACAAATTAACCGCCACTGTGTCAGAATTAACGGCAAAGTTACCGGGATAAAATGGTAAATAAAAGATGAAAAGGATAACTGAGATTTGGGCCACTTGGCTAGTGGGTAAGCTAGCTGAGCTTGATGCCAGTAGCCATGGCTGCTTCTCCCCTCTCTCTGTTTCAGTTTCAGCCAAACCTTTCATCCCGTAAAATGACAACAAAGTCCCTTGCTGTTCTCAATAAATCCCAGAAAATGCGTGTTCCCTACCAGTTGAAGCAAGGGCAGACCCGTCTTTTCCACGAGCTTCCTTCTGGGCAGAACATGGAGGTGATTGAGCAGAAGGGCATTGTAAATCATATAGATTCATATAAGAGAAGCAGTGAAAACCCACCTTTAATATTCGTTCATGGAAGCTACCATGCCGCTTGGTGCTGGGCTGAGCACTGGCTACCTTTCTTTTCAAGCTCTGGCTACGATTGCTATGCCCTTAGCTTGTTGGGTCAGGTCATTTCTCCAATTTAGTAATATTCTCTCCATTGCATTTGTAGTTTTATGTAAATATCTTGCTGAATAATGGTTCAATTATCATTTGCAATCATGATCACGACGTTAATTTGCTCCATTTTCTTATTTTAGCCTTGAGTCTTCTGGTACTGGTAAACTGATCTTAATTGAATCATTCAATAGGAACCCTTTTTTTTTTTCAAAAATATGAATGAGGGATAAGATTTTGGTAGAATATTATTTCTAGTTGTTTTTCTCTCTTTTTTTTTTTATTATTAATTGCTTTGCCGGATTGTTGAGAAAAGAAGAGAAATCTAAAAATATTAGCAATTTTTAGTCTTTTTCCTTCTTTAATCAGATTTCTAGAAAGTAAATAATTATGCATTTAAATAGGACTATATGATTGGGAAGTCTCAAAGAGTATAAACCTGAACAATATGAAATCTTAGATCGAAATTAAAGCAGTAAACTATTGTATAGACCTGAACAATATGAAATCTTATGATTGAAATTAAAGCAGAAAACCATGTTTTGTTTTCTCACTTTATGGTGGGTAGAAAACACTGTTGAAAAGAATAAAATGGGTAGAAAACAGGGTCAATTTCCTCAGTGGGCTTCGGGGATGTGCTACTTTCATTTGCTGATCCTATATTCTTATTTTTTAGTGTCTAGCTTTGGACAACAGCTTTTGCGAAAAATTTCTTCTGTATAGGAAGATCTAGATAAAATGCAGTATAATTTCCGAATTGTTTGACAGTTAGATTTTCTTCTTGCAGTTTCGTACTGACATGCATGATCAGCATGATTGTAAAATGAATTTATTTTAGGTCTTTTTCTTTTATAATTTCGTCTACTTCTTTGAAGAAATGTTTTATTGGTTTGGAAGATAAGCCAATCTTTCCATTAAATTTCAATAAAACAAAATAAGTGTCTTCATTTCCCTGCTTCATTGATAATTTTGTTTTTGGTATACTTGGTTATCTTGCCTTTTCTAGCAACTTTGCACGTGGCAGAAACACCTTATTCTGATCATTGACATGTAAAGGTCTTTAATTCTGTGCTGGTGCCATAATGCAGTAGCTTGAGTACTGGAATTAAGTGAACTATAAATATGTCACATATTCTGCATTACTTGTCAATTGCATACAGGGTGAAAGTGATGGACTTGCCGGTTCTGTTACTGGTTCTCTACAGGTATTCTATCTCTCTGCTAGAAGATACTCCTTTTAGTGGCTCATGTTAGTTGTTTTTCCTTCTTCTTTTCTATGTTTCTAGATATAGATTTCCATAAAAATACAAATGCTCAAAATTTTCTTATTTCCTGTTCACTATTGAATTCTGCAGTAGACACATGCAGGTGATATTGCTGACTTCATCCAGAAAAAAGTCAAGCAGCCACCGGTATTGCTTGGACATTCATTTGGAGGGTTAATTATTCAGTACTACCTTGCAAGTATAAGGAATGTAAAATTTATAGGTAATCTTCGACTTCCTATGTTTAGGTAACTACATACACTAGTTGACTAGTACAAAAAAAAACTCACATCCTTCATTACAGGGTGAAATAATCATAACTTAAATGCGCTGGATCACTATCTCATTTGATCACGTGATTGAAAACCTACAAACTGTTATCTATATTTCAATCTTTATGCAGAAAAAGCCACTCCTGAAGGATTCATATATGATATGCAATTATGCAGATCTTATTCATTGTTATAAATGCAGAACCTATTTTTGTATCCTTTTGTTTAAAGCTTGAGCTTTTAGGATGAATGAGCATTTAATATTCATCAAAGTAATTCCTTTGCCTTTTCACTGCTTTGAAAACATACTGCTTCATGTTATACTGGCTTTATTCTTATTCTCATTGAGCTCAATTCCAGAAATGAAGAAGCTTTTTCCTGATCTTGCTGGGGCTGTGCTAGTCTGTTCTGTACCTCCTTCGGGCAATAGGTAACTTCACATGGTATCTATAGATATACTGTTCCTTCAGTTGAGTTGTATCTTGCTTGAACTAAAATTTGCTTCCCTTTATGCAGTGGGTTAGTGTGGCGATATCTCTTTTCCAAGCCTATTGCTGCTTTTAAGGTGCTTTATATTCTTAGGAAGAATTATAAATCTTGGAACCTGGATAGGAAAACCTAGATTAAGTACTTTTGTGATTTTCACTTTATCATTCACCTAAAGTACATTATTAGTTTCTGACGCCAGATTTCTGAAATGCATACTATTCTTAAAACTAGCTGCATATATATTCCATGTCTCTTTAGGTTGATCGTTATCTTTTTTAAATCAAGCTTCTATATGCTTTCTTTGATCTGTAAATTTATTACAGAATTTGTAAACCTTCCATGGTCATAAAGAAAATGTATTATCTTTTAATAGATTTCTCAATTTTCTTCCTTCGCATTTTGATCAATAATCTTTCTTCTCTTGTTCACACTGAAAAAGCTCTCTCCTTTGGATTGAATTATGAGCAGGTGACACGTAGCTTGGCAGCTAAAGCTTTTCAAACTGACCTCTCTCTTTGTAAGGAAACTTTTTTCACATCAACAATGGAAGATCATCTAGTGATGCGGTTTGTTCACAGACCCTTTTACTATGTTTACAAGCATTTGAGCTTATGATGTTGTTTGAAATGATAAACGGAAATGAGCAATGCATTTAGGCAGTAAAGGTTGTGTATCATTTAATTGATTTAAGTATGTTTTGGCCTAATAAAGTGTGTTTTCATCTAATAATCGAGTAATATATTTTTCTGCAAGCAAATATGCATGCCAAAACTGAACTCATTCCATCAGATTTTCAGTTAATTTCAACTTAGAGATTTTGAAAGTACTTTTATGCTTATGACATGGTCAGAGCAGGAAGCTATATGAAATCAGTTAATCTGAATATGTCTTAACTGCTTTAATAAGGTCAATTTATAGGAATTTTCTGGTGAAAGTTGTGTCACTATATTCTTAT
Organism: Triadica sebifera; assembly: GCA_023653625.1. Classification (NCBI taxonomy): domain Eukaryota; kingdom Viridiplantae; phylum Streptophyta; class Magnoliopsida; order Malpighiales; family Euphorbiaceae; genus Triadica; species Triadica sebifera. The sequence continues at coordinate 10,026,579 of CM042905.1, forward strand.
CAAGACTTCCTGTGTTCCTCCATAGACTTCTCCAATTATTAAGAAGGTTCAGCTTTTAACCCAAGAAATATGTACATATTGAAGAAACATGCATACATCAATAACTCTGATGAAGTTTACAGCATTTCTAGACTGTAATTTAGTATTCTGGTTCATTTTTTCCTTGTTATATGCTAGATCACATTGCCATGTGAATATTTTTTTTGACACCATGTGAATTCAAACTATGAAAATAGATTTCCGAAATGCTAAGAGATAGTTGCACTGACACGCTATCCCAGTCGAGCAGCTTGTACTCCATGATGCTGGAATACCCATTTAATCAATCCTACATTACCAACTTCTTTTTGAGTGCACAAGATTGTGACTTGTGCATCTGTTATTCTTTCTTTTTTCACTGTGTGATACTGTTGGCTCTGTAGCTAGCCAACCCCAAAATCATCGAAGCAGTCCCTTTCACGGAGAGAATGTGCCAAGTAATGACTGAAATTCACTTAAATTCCTACTCAATAAGGAGAATCTACACAATGGATGTTTTAGGTCCACCCTTCAAACATGCCTACATGATGTCGATCCTTATAACTGTTAAGACCCTATTCATTTCTGAATCTTATTTTTGTTGAACTCAAACCTTTAATTTGACTATCTTTCATTTAACATCGAATATCATATTTGGTACAAAAGAATTGCCGGATTCAGTCAAATACTGACTCCTATATAGCTTGCCCAGCATTTTTTGTTTAAATTTTGCTTAATTATGGTAAATGAAGTAAAATTGTGTCCTGAGATATGTTCTAAACCCTCACATTTATTTGACTAAATGCTGAAAGGCTTGTCTCTTTTGTCTGGGTGCTTCCATCCTTGTTTCTTTCAGTTACCAGGAGCTAATGAGAGAGAGTTCAAGATTGCCATTGTTTGATCTACGGAAGCTAAATGCATCACTTCCAGTTCCTTCTGTGCCAAAATCTTCCATCGATGTCCTTGTTGTGGGTGCAAGCAATGACTTCATAGTGGTAATATTCATATCTAACTTCTGCAATTCTTAACTAAAATTCCTTTCCTATGTTGATTCCCATTATCCATTTCATTCATGCATTTAGCTTTCCTGATAACAAAGTTTTAAATTTTATGAAAAGTTATTCATTGGATAACCTTAAATGGTTTGAAGGAAGATATGTATAATTTCCCTTCCCTAACTACCAAAATTATAGAAAATGGTTGAAAACCTCAAACTTCAAATGGAAGCTTAGGATGTACGCAAAAACTGATGGATGTACCTGAAATTCAAAAGGAAATTAGGCCAGTAGTTAATCTTAAGTCCTCGATTTTTCTACTTTTCTTCCATGTAAATTCTCTTTCTCCTTCTTTTGTTTGGTCTTTCTGATTAATTAATTTAATCAGATGTACTCTCTTTAATAGTATCCAAATTCCATCAACTGTGGGTTAAAACTCGATACCCACAAATTACAAATATTATTCTTTCTGAAAGGTTATTTGTTTCGCATCATATTCCTTATTATTCGATAGTATTTTTCCCACCCATATGTATCGGAGAATGCATTTTCCATCTGTATTCATCTCCAAGTTGTCATAATCCACATCCCACATAACTAGAGCTGCATACAAGCAAGAACAGCACCAACACCAGTAGGGTTTCTACTGTCGTAGGCAGTCCCTTGAATCCCCTTTAGATGGTTCTACTTTACCCTACAATTGATTCAGGAAAATATATCCTCTGCTTCAATTTCTATGCACATCTTGCCATAGGGAGCATGAACCCATTTCTGTCATATTGTCTTGTCATCGGTAACTGGGGCATACAGTTTATTGGTAATTTTTCTGTTCTTTTTTCTTGTTTAACCAAAACGGCAGCTCCAAACGTACAGGTATGATATAATCGCATCTTCCATTCCCAAAAGACCACTATAAGTCCCATATATTAGTGCCTCTTTTGTTTTGCTTTTACCATTTTTTCCAAGTTGAATGTTGATTGGCCTAAAAACTTTTCAGGATGCAGAAGGAGTTGATGAAACAGGAAGATTTTACGGTGTATCAGCAATCTCTGTTGAAGGGGTAGCTCACGACATGATGTTAGATTGTTCGTGGGAAAAAGGCGCAGAAGTTATCTTGTCATGGTTAAATGGTTTGAGCAGATAGGGGTTCAATGTCACTGCAAAGAATGTCACCATGCTTGTTACTTGCATAGGATTGTGGGCTGATGAGCATTACAGTTTTTAAGTTATTGATTTGCTGTGCCTAAAATGTTGGATGAAGCAAGATGAATTGCTGTATGGTTACGAGAGTAGAACACTAGGAAGATCGATATATCTTGTAAATTCTACCTAATTATGTTCATTAATTTAATGTTGAGATTATGCCAGACTTCTCTAATTAGAATGGAGCATTGTTTGCCCCTGCTGAATCAGAGCTTACTGTAAGAGATTTTGCCATCAAAACTTGTCAAAAAAAAAAAAGGGAATTACTGAATTAGCCATTTAGCCTAACACTTAAATGCTAAACTTGCAACTTATATAGTTTTAATATATTTCATTAAGAATAATAAAACAATCATTCTAGAGGAAAAAATAAAATATTAAGTACATGTACGTCTAGGCCTTTCAATGATTTTTTTAGTTGGGTTGATTTTATATCATGCTATTTTCTTTTGAATAGAAAAATATTATATGAAAAATTAGAAAAAAAAAAGTCAATTAACTAAAATATAATATAGAATCTACTGGGGAACAGACAGATGAAAGATTTGTAAGTTTAAACTAAATACAATGGTACATTCGAATAAATTAGTTAACTCTTTCGAATAAAATTTAGAAATTTGATATCAACCTTTTTCCAGTTTTGCTTCAAATAAATATTATTAGAATAGTTATTTCCATTACATATTATATGAATTTCGCCTGATATATAATTTCACTTTTCAATTTTGTAAACAACACAACATCATTCAACTTAAAAATTATTTTATTGCACCTCTAGAGCTGGCATGAATGGCACACTCGTACCCCTGTTTTAACATAATTAAAATAAATGTGAATTTCACGGGTCCTCCATAGCCCCCGAGACAACGAGTAAAAAATGTAACTGGACGGTTCATTAAATACCTATTTTAAAAAAAGTAACTTATTATTATTTTTAAATAAATAAATTAAAACTTTCCATTCCATCCCACCCACTCCTCTCAACTCCATTTCTCTTCTCTCTTTTCACGAAAGCATTAGAGTATCACGTCCCTGTAATTATTTTGTAATCGCAAAATGTAATTTTTACTATCATATCAATAAAATTTCAATTACAATTTTAAATATATTTTTATCCTTACAATTGATATCAATTTTCAATTTGTGAAACTCAGTTAATATTCTAATATATTTTATTCACTTTTAACAATTAAAATATTATTTTTTTATTGTTAAATAATTTACTTTTTATTGATAAAATTAATTTATATTAAAATTAATAAATTGCATAGAAAAATTAATTATGAAACTTTAAAAAAATTTAAAAAAAAAAGCATTTAAAATTACATAGAAAATTACAATAAAACTTAAATAAAATTCAACATTAAAAATTCAGATAAAAAAATACTACATTAATTATCATTTTTCTCTTCTCCAAAACGATTTCAAACCTCTTCAACTAGATTAGCTTGTAGTTGTTGATTAATTGACTTATTATGAATTCGTACATGATTTCGAACATACTCACAAGAAGTCGGGTTTGAGAAATTTTAGGTATAGATACATTAAAACTCACTTTATCATCTATATAAATAAATTATTAGCATGTGAATCTCATTCATCATCCACAACCATATTGTGCATGATTATACATGTTATCATAATTTCTCCAATTATCTCCTTATAACACATGCGTGAAGGGTGACTGATGATAGCAAACTGTGCTTGGAGCACTCTGAATGCTCTCTTGATATCTTTTCGAGCACCATCTTATTTTTTCGTAAATAATTTGTATTTTGTTCCTTAAGTTAATGGGATAGACTTTACAAAGGTAGCCCAAATATGGTATATTTACAAAGAAGTTAACTTGAGATGTTTTCCCTTCTAAGACCTCACAGAAGAGTGCAGATCGGTCTAACACATTGATGTCATTCAATGTACCTGGAAGACCAAAAAATGTCATATTCATAAATCTTATGAAACAATAGCTTCAAGCATAATGGTTAGACTTTTATAATCCCTTCTAGTATATTGGTCATGCGATGCTACTGAACAATTTTTTTATTCATAATGCATACAATCGATACTCCCTATCATACCTAGAAAACCACGTGACTCTCCCATGTAGAGTAATCATTTAATATCGCATTTGGCCTTCTTAAGTACTCATCCCCGAATATGTCAATAATAGATCGTACAAATATCTATATGTACTGTATTGCAACTATTTCGTTTATTCAAAGATATCCATCAATGGCATCTACAACAATACCATATGACACTTTTGTAAGGGTGATGGGGCTACTTCGGCTAGTTGCGTCTCTCTTAATTTGAATGTACGGATCATGGTTTGTAACACTTTTAACCATACGAAGAAATATGTCTTTTCACATTTGAAACCTACGTTGAAAAATATGTTGTCATTGTATGTTGGATTGTTAGAGAAAAAGTCATTGTACAAATGATCATGTGCAATTTCACGACCTTATTCAATAGATGATCTTAATTTCTTTCTACGTTGAAAGGAAGAGGCTTCATCTGCTATTTATTCACTTTGTAATTCTATCTATTGATGGACAAGCTTAGAGTAGCTATCATCTATAAGCCATTGGATAATATATTTTTCAGAGAATGAATTATCAATATTACATGTTGAATTAATGGAAAAAGATGAAGAAGACGAGTGACTCTTTGAATCGGACTAATTATAAGATTTAAGAATTTAAAGCTTAATGCTTGGAAGTTTGATATTAGGCTACATTTACAAATAGATTTATAGAAAAAAACTATTCTTATATGAATTATTGAGTAAAGTGTTAGTTGACTAGTCATTATCGTGATAGTTCTCACATGACTCTTTAATACTATCATGTGACTCTTCATACTTGAATAATTGAGTATAGTGTTAAATGACTTGTTATATTGAACTTCACTTTTCCCATAAATTATTCTAATGTGAATTATTGAGTAGAGTGTCAGTTATCTAGTCATTACCATGATAGTTCTCACATATTTTTTAATGCTCCCATGTGACTTTTTAGACTTGAATTATTGAGTATAATGTCAAATGACTTGTCATATTGAACTTCACTTTTTCCACAAACTATTCCCATATGTATTATTAAGTAGAGTGTGAGCTAACTAGTCATTATAGTGATAGTTCTCACATGTCTCTTTAATGTTCCCATATGACTCTTCATACTTGAATAACTGAGATAGTGTAAGATGATTTGTCATATTGGACTTAAATTTTTCAACAAATTATTCTCATGTGAATTATTGAGTAAAGTGTCAGTATACTAGTTATTATCATAATAGTTCTCACATGTCATTTTAATGTTCTCATATGACTCTTCAAACTTGAATTATTGAGTACAGTGTCAGATGACTTGTCATATTAGACTTCACTATTCCCACAACTATTCCTATGTAAATTATTAAGCAATAGTGACAACTGATAAGTTATTATCATGATAGGTCTCACTTGTCAAATTATTCACACATGACTTTTTAACCTTTAATTATATTTTACTACTCCCATATGACTCTTTGGCATCAAATTATTAAGTAAAGTATGAAAATGGCTTATAAATACTCTCATCCATTACATTTCTTAAAATTTTTCCAATCCATTGTCCAACTATCTACAATTTCAAGTCAAAATACTTATCCAATGGATCCTACATGTCCTTTCATCAATTCCATGTTCAATTTCTCCTAAGGTTCATTTAATAATCTTGATGATGATACCCAAAATACATCATTCCCCTAAAATACAATCCCCCTTTTTGGTCCATTGTCATCTCCATACTTTTTTAGTATGGAAAATTTCCATAATAATCCTATGTTCCTAAATCCTAGCTTCCCATGTTATCCATCAGATTACTCATAAAGTGGAGGATGTAATAGTTTTTCTCAACCATCATCAAACCCGTCACCATTTATTCTTACTAGTCCCGTAATTGACATACAAGATTCTCAGTATCCTGAGTATTCCACTCAAAATATGTCTATACAAGAGCAAACACCAGGGAGTGTCAAAGAAAGAGCTCATTGGTTGGTTTAAGATAATATTTTGCTATATAGCTCATGACTCAATATTAGCAAAGTTGTGGAAATCAAAATTGATCAATCGTCTAAATCTTTTTGGGAGAAATATAGTAAGAGTACTCAAGCACCAAGGAAAATACAAGCATTGATGAATCGTTGAGGTAGACTAAACCATGTAGTATCAAAGTTTGTTGGCTACTATGAGGAAATCCATCTCGAATGAAAAGTGGATTAAATGAGGAGAATACTAAGAACATAACATTGGAGTTGTATTGGATGATAGAAATTGAACGTTTTAATTTTACATGTTTGGGTTGCTTTACGGGATGAAGAGAAATGGACCATTCGTGTAGGGAGGACCAAAAAAGTCAATAAAATTGAAGAAAAAGGGTCAAAGAGAACCAAGAAAACTGAATTTGGCCAATATACCTCATCCTCCTCGAATGCAAGCAATCTAAATATAGGAGATCCTGAGACAATGCATACTTTTCGTTCCCTTAAAAGGAAAGCTTTGAATGCGGAAGAAAAACAAAAATTTGTGTCAACAAAATTATTGGAAAACATTTAGCAAGCAATGGACTGGCAGTTTACCCTTGAGATGGGAAAAATTGAAGTTATGAAACAGTACAATGTACAATGCAACTTTGGATATGAGAATAAAGTTAAAAGAGGAACAAGAGAGGAACAAGACAATAATGCAAGAAAAAAAGGTTAACATTCCAATTAATGAAAGTAAATTCATCAACCTTGATAGATGAATAAAATAGATTGCAATGGTGGCAAGTCCATAAGTTTTTCAATAAATGTTGATGTTATTATGTAATTCAACTTTATAGTTTGTTATTATATAGTGTATTATTATTATTATTATTATTATTATTATTATTATTATTATTATTATTATTATTATTATTATTATTATTATTATATGAAATTAAGTTAATAAAATTAATTATATTACTAATTTTCTATATTAATTAAATTTAGTTTTATATTAATTATATTAATAATTATATTTATATTATTAAATAAAAATAATTTTATACTTTATATCTTGAAATTAAGTTAATCAAATTAATTATATTATTAATTTTTATGTTAATTAACTTTAATTTTATATTAATTATATTAATAATTATATTTGTATTATTAAATATAATTAATTTTATACTTTATATTAAAATATCTACTTAATTAATTAATTATATATCTATCTTAAATTTTTCTTCTATTTCTTTTATTTTCTTTTGAATATCTGATGAATTTATTTTTTTCATCTAATTTTCTTATTTTTATTTCGTTTGATAATTGTTTTAAATGTTGTTTTTTATGTTTTATTATGTTGATTTTTTGAATATTATTATCTTGTAACCAATTTATATATTTTGTTTTAATGGGAAATGAAAACTCAAAAATAACTTCTTTTCCTAAAATATTTGTACTTATACCTTTTTCTGATACTGTAAAAGGATATATCATAGTTATAAAAGGTGTTCCTAGTATTATATTCATATTTAAATTTTTTACTAATATAAAATTTGTCTTAAAACAATATCCTTGATTACATATGTTAACATTAGATAATTTATAATTTACTATTAGCCTAGAACCACTTGCAGTATGTAATATTTCTGATGTTTTCTCATAATACTTAGTAGGTATAAGTCATTCCTGAATACAGTTCTGATCAGCATCACTATCTATTAAGACTGTAGTAGTTAAATGTGTATCATTTATGATTAAATTTATTTTAACATATCACTTTTGATAATTTATTTTTTGTATACTGTTTATATAATCAGTTGAATCATTTGACTCCATTTCTTGATGTTTTAATACTTTCTCTAAATCTCTGGCTAAATTTTCTCTTTCTAATTTATTAACCTTTTCTTTTAAAGTATTAATTTCTTCTTTTAATTCTAATTTAATATTTTTAACTTCTTCCTGTAAATCTTCTATTTTAATAATTTTATTTGGTTGCTTGAATCTATTACAGATTTCTTGAAAATTATAAGGTCTAAATTCTTTTGGTTTAGAAGTAGTTCCTATTATATCTTTTAACTTTAATAAATACTCTTTCTTGATTTCTGAATCATCTATTTTTTCTATAATATCTAATAAAAATTCATTTTCAGTATTTATCATATTTGTACTATTACAATTACAAGGACCTAAACAATCACAATCATTTTCGCTAGTAGATTCTGAATCAAATTCTTCATTTATAATATTTAAATCATTTTCTGAGTAATATGATAATTCTTCTTCAGATTTGTTAGATTCTTCTTCATTTATAATTATTTTTAAAATTTTATCTTTTAATTCCTCTGATCGCTCTAATTCATTAATTCTTTGTTTAACCCTACAATTTCTTGCATAATGACCAATTTTTCCACATTTATATCAAATTACAATATCTTTTTGTTTTGAATTATTTTTCTTTATTGATTTTTGTTCATTAGACGATGGTTTGGACTTATAAGTTTTATTCTGACTTGTTTGTTTGGGCCTAGAATAATATTTCCTTTTATTGGGCCTATAATGATTTTTTTTTGTCTCATATATTTTTTAGACCTAGATGATGGAGCCCTAATAGTTTCATAACCATAGTATTGACAGAAATTTCCTAATTCTTTTCTAGTAGAGGTTGATTCTCGTTTTAATTTTGCTTTTAGTTTTAGATATGAACAAATAACTAATTCTTCATTATTTATAATATTAATTATATTTCCATAAGTTAAAGTATCATATGGTATGAAACCCCTATTTTTATTTTTTAATTTAGTCCTAATTCTTTCAGCAAATAGTTTAGGAAGTCCTACAATAAATCTTTCTTTCCAATATTCATTATAATAGTCTGGCCTAGTAAAAACTTTAGTTAAAAATACATCCTTATACCATCTAAAATCTTGTAATTTTGGACAAGTTAAATTTAATAGAATTTCTGAATTTTGTTCTTGATATTGAGTAGGATCTCCTATAAAATATTTCATAATAGTATATATTAAAGTATTTATCGTATCATCTATTTGAGTCCAAACTTGAGTATTATCTTCTGTTTTAATAACAGTCTTTTTAGCTGTTAATATAGTTTCCTTATTTATAGGTGTCATATAGTAATCTTACCACCCCTTTAATTGACCAGTGAATCCAGAAATGATCATGTAAGCAATAGCTTGTTCATCATTATTATTAGCCCTATAAGCACTAACTGTCATTGACATTTCTTGCAAAATGCCTAAAATATGATATTTTGTTAATTCATCTACATTTCATTCGTTAATTGATTAACCATCATATCTTGCTTGAATTGCTTGTCCTTTTTCTTCTATTTGAGTATCTAGTGGGGTAGGTTTAGGATAATAATTTTTTGTTTCTGAAGTATACGTTCTAGAAGAACTTCCATAATGTATTTTGTTAATATTTGTTTTTTCTTGAAATTGGTTTTCTATGTTTTCTATTTCATCATCTGTATTGAATGTTTATGTTATAACAACTATATATTTATGTTTTGATGTTCCTGATTCTATATCTTTTATTATTATAGGTTTTTCAGGTTTTTTAGGAATTTCTAATTTTTTTAATTGATTTTCTATTCTTCTTAATAAAGCTTGTTGAGTATTTAATTTTACATCAGAATTGGAGAAAATTCAAAGGGTTTAAATAATGGTTTTTCTGGTGATAATTCTATAGCTCTAGGTTTTTGTAATTCTGGTTGAACTAAAGATTCTATCCTATCTAATTGTTGTGCCATAGTTGACAGTATTTTGTTTGAATAATTATGTTGTAATTGAACATCTTTAATTTCTTCTAAAACAGATTCTGGTTCATTTTTTGATGATAATTCTACCATTTTTAAAGGTAATGCCATATATTTATTATTATCATGAGTAAATACTATCTTTTCTAAAGGATGATGAGTTGATATTCTAGTTTCATTTTCTGTTGTTAACCATGTTCGAGCAATTTTTGTATGAACATTAATAGTAGAAAATGGATAATCTATATTATTATTTTGACAGTATATTTCAAACCATTCAAATAGAGGTATATTAATTTTTTATTCTTCCATATCATTATACCATTTTGTTTTAAAGTTTTCTAATTCTTCTTTTGAAAATTTATTAAAATACCAAATTCTTTTTAATCTGTTATGTTCTGATTGTAAATCTTTCCTTAAAAATTCTTTATCTATTTTAAATTTTTCCATTTAATTTATTTGAGAAAAATTTTCCATTTGAGACCTAGTAGGTGATAATGAATCATCCGATTTATTATCTAGAATATAAATAGGTTTTGGAATTGTTTTATTAAAATCTACATCTTTAAGTTTTAAATCTTTATTAGATATATTTCTAAGTATAGAACTAGTAGAGGGTCTGTTATTTGAATATATTGAAACTTTTGAAGAAAATGATTGATCTGGTAAAAATGATATTTTTTCAGATCCATCATTCCTCTCAATTATACTGGAAGTGTGATTATTTATATCCACCTTTTGAGGTTCTGATACTTCAGCTAATTCTCATGTTCCTGACCGAGTAATTTCATTCCATTTTAATCTTTTAGGTATCTGAATATTATAGTGCATTATATTACCTTCAAAAACCAGGGTTTTGTCTTTTAATAAGCTATTTCTAGCTCTGGGATTTAAAGTAGTAGACATAACTTTGTAATAAATTCTATAAATTATAGCTATTGCTCGTGTATTTTGTTTAAAATCTAAATTTTTTGTTTTAACTGTTAAACTTAAAGTATCAAATATATTAGGATCAAATAAACTTAATGAAAAGTTTGGTAGCAATTAAAATATACAGGGCCATTAGCTAAATTTGTTTCTGCCATAGCTAAAAGTGAATTTGAAAAACTTATATGTCTAGCGTTTCTAAGGCACATGAGTACTGGAATATCTAAACCTAATCTGAATAAAGGTTTAATTGCTATTTGAACTAATCCCAAATGAATAAATTTATATTTCTTTTTATATTCTTTAATAGATTGTTCTGCCAATAACTGGATAGTTTCTAAATCTTCATTTAAAGCTATAGTTTGTTCGGTTGTTTTGATTGAATAATCTTGCATAAATTCAAAAGATCTAATTTTATAAAATGTTTTTATATCTTTTTTAGGTATAGTCCAGTCCAATAACTGACTTTCAATATATGTTATATTTACTTTTGTTGAATTTATATAATTTATATAATCTAAATTATTTTGATTGCTAAATTGTCCAATTTTAGGTTCTTTAACTGATAATATCTTAGCCAATTTATCCATTAATCAAATTTAATCTTGTTAACCTTCATTAAATTTTTGTTTATTTTAGTTTTCTTAAACTATCACGGGACCACCATGTGTATCGGAACCACCTAACGTCATCTCGGCTTTTCTCGACTGACCAACGCCACTTATGGATCTTATTATTATTAGAGTTGCTCAAAGTACAAGTGAATTAATAATAAAAGCTTTAGTCAATAAAATACATAATTTAAAACAAACTGATAAATTAAATACAACATCATATATATATTAATTAAAGTTACTTCTATTAAAATACAATAAGCTAAGAGACAGCATAATAAATATTCAGACATATTAATCAGTATTCTTAGAGGTTCGTGGCATTGTGCAGGCAGTACAAGGCTTAATGCCTACTTCACCTGTTAATGATTTACTGTAACCCTTTCGAATTACACTTTAACAGATTGCAACCAGCCAGTTTCCAGCCTATAAACCTCACTTGAATAACTTTAATGATTAAAATTCCTAATAAATACTTCAACACAGTAGATCATATTATTAATAAAAGTTATTCTCCTATGATACTCTTGACAATCACAAGACAGATTCATATTTGCTACATGTTCATAACGATGAATTCTTATGAGATTATTTTTAAAATAATATAAAACACGTTTGAGTGCAATTAAATCTGTTAAATCTTGAAAATTTAAGAGAGAGAGAGCAGAAATGAAACTTTCCAGAAAATCATTCATTTTGAATTAAAATGAAATACCTTTATTAAATTCTGTTTCTGATGATAATACAGAAAGATCTTGAGTAGAATGATGACACTCTTTTGAAAATATGAGTTGAAGGTATAGGGTCTTGGAGCATAAGGACGTTGATATTACAAGAGGAGTTTTTGATTTCTTTTCTCTATTTTTTTTATTATGAGTATTGTCCTCTACTTTCAAAATGAAAACATTAGGTATTTATAAGAAAAATAGAAGTCTCTGGAAATGAATTATTGTTGATGAAGATGGCCGACAGGTCTTGATAATAGCTGGTGAAGATTTCTTCTTGATAAGGTTTGGTGATTGCACTTATTTTTGTCTGCTGAGCTATTTGTCTTCTTATAATAATTTGAGTAGAAAATGGCCGACATATGATGATAAGGTTAGGTGCAGATACTTTTTTTTTTGAATTATTACATCATGCTGATGTTTTATTACATTAGATTGAATAAAATTACATAATTATTTACAATTCAAAATTATAATCTGGCTCTTGTGAATCTGGACTAAAAATTGGATTCCTGTCTTTTAATCCGCTAGTGTTGTTAACTTCACTGGAGTAGACGTTGAGTATATCTTGAAGTTCATTTGGATTAGAAGCTGTTGCAAGTCTTTTTAATATCTCTTCTTTTGATTTTTTAAATTCTTTTGAAATTCCTTTTTCTTCAATTGTTTGTTTTGTTTGAGAAAAATATTGAATAACTGCATCTATGTCTGCTTGATTATTATTGAAGTTGTCCCACCACTTGGTTCGGAATTCCCTATATAAAGTAGGGAGTTTTGTTTCTGATCCTTCATCAAGATAGTAGGTCCAGGTGGTGATCTATGGAACTCTGAAAGTTATAGTAAAGTTGACTAGAAGTCTATTTACACTTTTCTCATGAGGAAAATACCTTGAATATTGATCATAACCAATAGCAACATCTTGAGAAAAATTTTCAACTAAATTACCAAAATATGAAAACCAAATATAAAACCAATTTGGTAATTCAGCTGTAAATTTGTTTGAAAAATAGAAAAATCAAGAATGATTATAATTTCTTAAATAAAAAGTTTTGTACCAAGCTATTTTATAATTATAATAATTATAGGTAGTTGAAACAAAATTATTTGAAAATCTTTTGTTGGTATGAATCTGCTGATTCCACCTTGCGGAAGATAAAACATCTAAAATATTTATTTTTGAATAAGCAATTTTTTATGGATCAATTTTGTCAAAATTATGTTCAAATTCAACTGATCCTGAATCAATTAAAATATTTTGATAATATTATCTTGTTTTTGAAAAGTCAGATTTAGGAAAATGAAAACCTTTTGGAAATAAAAATGATATTAGTTTAAAAAAACCTTCTGAAACTAAAGAAACTTCTTCATTATCAAGAGTTTTGACAAATAATCTGGTTTGATGAAGCACATAACCAGAATTTGCTCTTTGCGGGTTTTGACTAGATGAGGGTTTTGATGGGCTTGGAGTAGATGAGCTTGGGCTTGATGGTCTTAATAAAGCTAAGGTAAAGAATGACCTTATTTGACTAGATGGACTTCTGGGCCTTATAGGGTAAAATGAGTTTTGATTTATTAATGGTACTAATCTTGAAGTAGATGGGCTTGATGATGATGGGCTATTATGCTTATTATAAGTAGCTCTTGTAAGAATCTACTGATTAGAATTATTCTGTTGATTATTCATTTTCCCTGTAGAAATTCACGGGATAAAAAATCAGGAAGAGAGTTATTCTCTTCTTTGATAAATTCGATATCAAAATCAAAATTGTTTAATAAAGCTTGTCATCTAGCAAAAATTTATTTTGAAACCAAATTTTGAACATCCTTTTTTAAAACATATTTCACAGCTAAACAATCGATTCGTAATATAAATTTCTTATATATAAATCATCTTCAAATTTTTTGATGCATAAAACAATACTTAAAATTTTCTTTTTTATAGTGGAATAATTTACCTGAGTATTATTCCAATATCCTGAATAATATCTAATTAAACTTTCTTTATTATTATATTTTTGTTTAAGTATTCCTCCAAAGTCTTTATCACTAGCATTTATTTCTACAATAAGAAATGCATCTGGATGAGGTAAACTTAAGCAAGGTAAATTTTTAACCCTAGACTTTATTTCTTTAACTATATTAGTATGTTCTTCTGACCATGGTTTAGATTTTTTCTTTAACCTATCATATAAAGGTTTACATAGTATTCCTAAATCTTTAAAAAATTCATGAATATAGTTTAAACATTCTAAAAATCTTTGCAATTATTTTTTATCCTTAATTTCATCGAAAAATTTACTGAAAAATTCTAAGTTTCTAATAATAGGTCTAATTGTACCTTGAAATATATCATGTCCTAGAAATCAAACTTTTGTCTGGAACAATTTCATCTTAGATTCAGATACTGTCATTCCATTTGAATGTATAACTTTATAAAATCTTTCTAGATGTTGTTTATGTTGATTAATAGAGTTTGAGAATACTAAAACATCATCAATATAAACAATTGAAAAAGAACTAATTGGTCTAATAATATCATTCATAATATTCTGGAATTTTGATGGAGCATTTTTTAATCCAAATGACATTACGTTCCATTCATAATGTCCAAATGGTACATTAAATCCTGTTTTATACTTATCTTCTTCTGAAATATGTATTTGCCAAAATCCTGATTTCATATCAAATTTGGAAAATATATTTGCCTCATATAATTTTTTTAATAAATCTTTTTTTATTTGGAATTGGATATCTAATCCATTGTAATACTTTATTTAAAGGTTTATAATTAATTACTAATCTTAGAGTACCCCTTTCTATCTCTGCTGCATTCATAACATAAAATGCAGAACATGACCATGAAGATTTATAATCCCTAATTAATCATTTTTTCTTTAAATCTGATATTTCTAATTGACAAGTTTTTTCTAAATCTTGATTCATATGTATAGCTTTTGATTTTGTTGGTATTTTTGATTCATTAAAATCTTTTATATATGGTAAATTTACTATATGTTGTTTTCTATTCCAAAAGACATTAGGAATAGATGCACAGATATCTATCTTAAATTTTTCTTTTATTTATTTTATTTCATTTTGAATATCTGATGAATTTATTTTTTCATCTAATTTTCTTATTTTTATTTCGTTTGATAATTGTTTTAAATGTTGTTTTTTATGTTTTATTATGTTGATTTTTTGAATATTATTATCTTGTAACCAATTTATATATTTTGTTTTAATGGGAAATGAAAACTCAAAAATAACTTCTTTTCCTAAAATATTTGTACTTATACCTTTTTCTGATACTGTAAAAGGATATATCATAGTTATAAAAGGTGTTCCTAGTATTATATTCATATTTAAATTTTTTACTAATATAAAATTTGTCTTAAAACAATATCCTTGATTACATATGTTAACATTAGATAATTTATAATTTACTATTAGCCTAGAACCACTTGCAGTATGTAATATTTCTGATGTTTTCTCATAATACTTAGTAGGTATAAGTCATTCCTGAATACAGTTCTGATCAGCATCACTATCTATTAAGACTGTAGTAGTTAAATGTGTATCATTTATGATTAAATTTATTTTAACATATCACTTTTGATAATTTATTTTTTGTATGCTGTTTATATAATCAGTTGAATCATTTGACTCCATTTCTTGATGTTTTAATACTTTCTCTAAATCTCTGGCTAAATTTTCTCTTTCTAATTTATTAACCTTTTCTTTTAAAGTATTAATTTCTTCTTTTAATTCTAATTTAATATTTTTAACTTCTTCCTGTAAATCTTCTATTTTAATAATTTTATCTGGTTGCTTGAATCTATTACAGATTTCTTGAAAATTATAAGGTCTAAATTCTTTTAGTTTATTATTATTATTATTATTATTATTATTATTATTATTATTATTATTATTATTATTATTATTATTATTATTATTATTATTATTATTATTATTATTATTATTATTAACTTTGTAATTAAAATATAAATTAAGTTAATAAAATTAATTATATTACTAATTTTCTATATTAATTAAATTTAGTTTTATATTAATTATATTAATAATTATATTAACTTAATTTTGTACTTTATATCTTGAAATTAAATTAATTAAATTAATTATATTATTAATTTTTATGTTAATTAACTTTAATTTTATATTAATTATATTAATAATTATATCTGTATTATTAAATATAATTAATTTAATACTTTTTATTAAAATATCTACTTAATTAATTAATTATATTATATTAACTATCAATTACATATTAATTAATTTTAAATATATCAATTAATAAAAAATATGATTTATTTATTTTATTTAAATTATTATAAAATAATACAAGTGTGACCCACAAATTTTTTTTATTCATATGAAATTTTTTCTTTTCTTTCAATACTTGAAAACTTGAAAATTAGTAAACTGCCAACACATTCATGCAATTAGGTAATTGTAATTGCACTTGCAAGTTGATGCAAGTACTCTTAGTCTCCACTTGGTTAAGTTGTTACACTCACCTTTTTCTAGTCTAACAAACTAAAAGTTGAATTGACTATTAAATTAATTCAATTTTTAGCAATATAACAATTAAAAAAAACCAATAGGTTGAAATTTAAACCATAAGTTTTTAAAATTTGTTCTAAAAGTTAGTTTTTTTAAGAAAAACTGGAATTTTTAGCTTTTTATGTCAAAAACTAACTTTTAACTATTGTATACATGAGATAATTTTTTGTTTTTTTATTTGTATTTAGATTAATTTATAATAATTTTTATTGGATTAAAAAATTGTATCTTCTATTATATTTTTGTATTTGGTTAATTATTTTTTATATTATATATGTTATCCATTATGAACAAATAAAAAGTTAATTTATATATAATGTTAATAATATAAAAAAATTATTAATAATTATTTTATAAATTATAAATAATTTCCAACTGTTGAATTAACAAACACTTTAAAACTAATTATAAAAATTGACTGCTACAGCTGACCTCTGATAATTGCTTGGCACTGTTAACCACTAATATCTAATCGTCATTATTAGCTGTTAATAACTTATCACCACTATTAAATGTCCACTATTAAACTGAATATACCCTATTTTTTTACACGAAAATTTAATTTTTAGGTCTCCAATTCTCGGTCTTCTTCTTCATCTTCCTCTTTTCTTTTTGCCATAAAACTCTTTATGGGTACTAAAAATAAGTCTCAAGTTTATAACTTATTTGACGACTTGGTATAATTGTTCAATAATCAATTTCAATTACTCAATTATTGCTGGAAAAGAGAAAATTCCTTGAAGAGATAATAAAGATCACATCTCACAAGCTAGTCCAAAGTTTCTTGAAAATTTTATTTCTTTTTGAACTTTAAAGATCAGGAATATTCGATATTGTCTAGATTTTGGGGGTTTTTAAAACCTTTTGATTGTCTTTATGATACTCTATATAGATGAAAGATGCTTTGGTAGATAAAGATATGGCTTGCTTGCTTAAGATTGTAAAATCTGATTTGATGATATATTGAACTAAAGCACAAAGAGCTTTTCTTCACAAATTGAAATTAGGTCTTTTTTTTAGTGTTTTTCTTTATGTCATCTTCTTGTAATCCATGCTCTAAGAGAGTACACTCTTATAGCTTTAAAACATAAGAAGAATTGTAAGATTTTAAAGGTGGAAGAAAATAAGAAGGAAAAAAAAAGGCAAATTCATTTGGTTTATTTGACATAATAGTTAACTCCATGAGCCCACAAATTTTTTTCTCAATCACATGCTACTTGGTAGAAAAGCAATGCAAATGTGTTGTTTATGACAATTTTAGAATTGTAATAAATCATTTCTTAAGTTGAAGTGTACAATTGATAGTTTTTTACAAAAAAAAAAATTAAAGGGTGAAATTATATAATAGACCAATTGTTTTCTTTCAATTACTTTTTTTTTACTATTAAAAAAGCATTTTTATTAACTAATAATTTTTTTTAATGATACTGGTATAGTGACAAGAGCTGTGTGATCTCAAATTTAAATCTCTAGTCATACCATTTATACCAAAATAAGAAGCATTTTTATTAATATAATTGTTATAAATACATATAGCAGGTATGGTAACTAATACAAGGTGACTCCTAGGCACTCAAAGGGTCTGCCTTTTAGCTATCTTCTTTGGTATCTCAATGGCATCTATTCAGAGGTCTTATAGATCTAACAATGATTATTTAAGAAAAGAAACCATATGAGTATTGAAAAAATTTAGGACTAAGGAAGAAATAAGTTTTAGAAAGTTATATAAGTAAGAGCGCATAAAAAATTTATTTTCCAAATGTTCTACCTCTTTACAAATAAAGAGTGTTCTTATATAGAATGCTTTTGAGAAACAAACAAACTAAAATTATTAAAGTAAAGATGCTAAAGATATTTAGTTTTACAAAGCAAAGTTTAATTATTACAAAGATACACACTGATAATTAAAAAGTAAATAGTACAAAGATATTACTTTAATATTTATTACGAATTGATTTATGACTTGGAGAGAGGTTCATTTCTCTATCATCATCTAAATCATCATTAAGTGAAGTGGAAGACCCTGTATCGTGATCATGAGATGGTGACATCTGTTCTCTAGAAACAATTGTTTCACATATCTCTTTTTCTCTTCTTAGATCGTCCATGTAATTGGATGTAATAGCTTTCCAATGAGCATCTTCTTCATATTTGAGTCATATTTCCCGAGAAATATATTGATTCCTTGCTACTATGAATCTTTGGAATTCTCTGACTTTCAAAGATTGAAAGTTACAATTTTTTCAGAGAGAGTATGAAAAGTTTCATAGACTTCAAAAGTTGAATAGTGTTAATCCCAATGCAAAAATGATAATAGAGTGGATTTTTTTGTCTGGATTTTGATGTCCTAATTTTTTTGGAGAAGCCAAAAGAAAGTGTGTTGCTAAACAGCCAGGGGTTCAAACCATCCTAAAAATTTCTTTATATTCTTTGACAATGTGTTGGTTGCAATAGAATTATACTATCGTATTGGGAAAAATTTAAATGTCATATAATACATGACAAACATTTACCATAACATATTTTAAGTATTCGTTAGAAAGAGAAGATTTTTGAAAATATCCACAAAAAGATAGTCTGGGTGGAAAGTTTCTAGTTTGACAAGAGTATTACCATACTTTAATAGTGCATTCAGCTGACAATCCACAATCAAACTTTTTCATTGTTCCTTATTCATTACTTTTATTGAAGCTGGAGGGTTGGAGAGAAGTTAGACCTGACCATTAAGATTAAAGGAATTATCTCAGTTGAAGTGAGAAGACTTAATTGCTTTGATGATAATCTTAATAGAAAATATGGAATCAAGTTTTTATCTCCTTTTATATGCTTAACTGTGAAATTGTATTTTGAAAACCAATCATTCCATCTCGATAATTGAGTATGTGGCACTTGCTTCTACTTAAAGTTTAGAATCTTTGGGAATGATGAACAATCCATCAGAATTGTAAAGTAATGACCAATCAGATGAAAGCTCAACTTTTTTGATGTTATACTTTATTGGCAATATTTCTTTGAAAATTGAATGATAATGACATTTTGAGTCTTTGAAGTGATCACTTGCATAAGCACATATTTGTCTATTTCCATTATTTTCTTCCAAATGAATTGCTCTCCAATATTCATCACTAGCATATGTCTTAAGAATTCGTTTTTCTTTTGTCAATATGTGCAAAGGGGGGAAGATCTTTGCATATTTCTTTTATCTTTTTTACAATTATTGTCTGCTCTTGTGACAATGGGGAACATTCTTTTTCAATAATTGTCGTAATGGCTGAACTACTTTAGAAAAATGAGCAATAAAGTCTCTAACATATTTTGCAATTCCAAAGAACTGTTGAATTTGCTTTACGGTCAACTCATTGTCAGGAAACATTAATAATTCAAATCCAATATGTGGACATAGTTGGTATGCATCATCTTTAAATTTCATCCCCATTAAATTTTATCTCTTCTTTTGCTATGTGCGTTTTCTTTTCAGAAAGCATGACATCATGTTGGATTATTAATTCAACAAATTACTTTAATAAATACTTATGACTGTCGGCATCATTTGAGAAAAGTAAAATATAATCTATGTAGATTAGTGTCAAAGACAAGATTAGTTTGTAGATCTGAATCATAACTTTTAAAAAAGTGATGAGGCTACTTTCAAATTAAATGTCATCACCATCCACTGGTAATGAACATTAGGAATGTATAAGGTTGTTTTATGGTGATCATCAGGATGTATTCCTAGTTGGCAAAATCCTGATTTCAAATCAAACCTTGAAAAGATTTTTGCCTCATTTAGGAATGAATATAATGATGAAATTTTGGTTGAGAAAATTTATCAACTTTCAAAAAGTAATTAAGAGATTTTTAATCAATGACAAACCTTTTCTTTTCTCTTACTTGTTCAAAATGTTTGTTCACATAAAATGCTTGATAAGCCCAATTTGATTTTGTCATTTCAATTAGACCTTGTTGTAACAACTAAGAATATTCTTGGATAGTCATTGATAAATTATTTGGATTCATTACAGGATGAGTTGTTTTTATGGAATTTGTATCTTCATTTTGATTAAATGACAATGAAATATAAAACTTTGATAGCTTGACATTTTTTTGAGAAACTCAACATGGCTATCTGCATAATTTTATTGAATGATCTGGGTTTGGATGTCATAGAATTGGTCAAATATAGAAGCCATAAACAGTTTTGGAGTGGATGTATATGACAAGAACCATTTTTTAGATTTTAAACCCTGAGCAGTGATGAATAAGTGAGACAATTGACTAACGATATCAAAACCAATGAAAATATCTTTCTCGGGGAGATATGAACCCATAAATTTGGTCCTATAAAACAGTTTGGAAGGAATTGAATTTTTATGGATTTTTTTATAATTCAATATGTTGAAAATAATTCACCATTTGTTGCTTTGAAAAATTCCTTATGGGCTTTTTCAGAAGTAGTCTAGAAAGAGTTTTAAATTTGTAATGGTTTTATGGGCACCAATATCAATAAAAGTTATGACTTTAATGAGCCGATCATATTTTTCTATGAACAGTTGTATAAGACAATAAGGAACTGTTTGTATTTTTAGATATTTGGTTATTGTAATTTGTTGGACTAGATCTGAGGTTATTTCTATAACAGAAAAATATTCTTTCTTAAAATATGAGGAGAAAGACATAACTTTTATTCCTATGAGAGAATCTGTAATGATTTCATCATCAATAGAGAACAATGATTCTATATCAGCATCTTCAAGATCCATATCATTTTGATGTTCCAATTGTTGAACTAACTGATCTACCTGCTTAGGCATATTTAGACATTTCTTCGCAAAATGATACTTTTCCCACAAAGATAACATCGATAAGATTTTTGAACATTCGATGCTTCTTCCTAAAGTATTTGAATTTTTTTCTTTTTATGATTTTTATGTGAAGAACTACTTTTGAATTTGTATTTCTCGTAATGATTACCTTTTTTGCATTGTTTGCAATCTCAATTTTTTAATCTGAATATTTGATAGTGAGATCGAGTCTGCTACTCATAGGCTCAAGACTTTTGTTAACATTTTCTAATAAATTTATGCTAAAGAGAAGTCTTTGAAAGATTTTACTTGTTTTATGAAATAACGAAAAGTTGCATTCCCAAGTTCCTGTGGGACTAAATTGACAAATTGTTACTTTAGATTTATATCACCAAAACCAATTTGATAACATCGACTTGAAGCTCGCATATAATGTTTGTCCAAATCCTTTCTTTTAAGAGAAAAATATTTTAGTTGGAAGAATTCATCTCTATCTATTTTTAGTGAATCTTCAGAAGTTCCAATGAACTTAACTTCAATGTAAGACAAACATTATCTATTTGCCAATTAAAGATAGATTCTATAACTGTAATTTCTCGTGGCATGCCATAAGCATTAGGACTAAGTGATTTGACCCATGGAATTTTCTTAACTTGCAGATTTGGATCTATGGTCTCCTGTAGATGAGGAAAATGGTGTTTCTGAGATTAGAACATGCATATTGCTGAAATAA
Source organism: Triadica sebifera (assembly GCA_023653625.1). Lineage (NCBI taxonomy): Eukaryota > Viridiplantae > Streptophyta > Magnoliopsida > Malpighiales > Euphorbiaceae > Triadica > Triadica sebifera. Next base: position 10,048,966 of record CM042905.1, read on the forward strand.
GAGTTGGATCAGGATTTACTGATAAGATCTTACTAATAGCTAGATAGGTGCAAGGCTTTTGAAACCCTATATTATTGTTGCACATATTTTTTGATTAATTCTAATCATTTTTTTAAGATCGAAAGGGGTGGTGATGAAAGAGGATTGAATTTTGGCAACTTTATATTTGGTTCATCCCACTGTGGTAAAGATGAAGTAGACATCTTTGATCTGAATGATTCTAGTTCAAAAAAGTTGACTATGTAATCATACTTTCCTGATGGCTGACCAAGTAATCCAACAAAAGGATCGTTATCATCAAAGCAACATTTCATATTCTTTTCAAAAGAATTCTTCTTTTTTCGCTTTCTTCTAGTTTGAGAGTCATCTTCACAATATTCATAATAAGCATTTTCTCTTGCAATCTTCACAATCACAATCGATATCAAGTATTTGTGGTTTTCTTGATACATAACATAGATTGGCTTTCCAGTTGAATTAAAATCAGTGACTGAAAGAGTTTTTTCAACTTAATATGGCTCAATCATAAATTGAGTTTATGAATATTGGAGTACTGGAGCTTAGTTATGTAGATTGAAAAATTTGGTCTCAACAGTACCATCCGCCTTTTTTAGGAACTATAATTTCTGATGTTGAACAGATTGAGCATTACTCTGATTTTTTTTTTTTTATAGTTTGTTACCTATGTCTCTAGTAACAATTTAAAAAGTTCAACTCGAGATATTTGTCTGCGTACCTGTACATAGGTGGGAATCTTCTGTGCATCTGCAACTATTAGCAAGACACCATTGGGTACCAGAACAACTAAATATGTGGCATGATTTTGAACCATATATATTAGTTGATGATAGAGTGTTGCAATTGTGGCTATCATAACTTGTAGAGCACCAATGATTTGAACTTGTACTTTCAAAACTAAAAGCATGTATGAATCATCCAATGAGAGATTAAAATTTGTAAAAAAAGTGAACACCACCGTACCAATATTGAGTGTTGTTTCTAAAGTACCAATAACAACATGTTGATACTGTAAATACTTGATATCCAGCAAAGCTATTCTAGCAAAATCAGGAAGATATTTTCTCCCATGATAAGAAAGTGTTAGTTTGATAACTCCAAAATAAATATGAGAATAATCATAACGTTTCTAGATTGTCGAAATTCTGGTGAAATTTTCAAGGAGACAAACTGTTATTCTCCTGTAACTTTAATGGTGCAATGATCAAAAGATGAAGATCGAATATTCTCCTTTACAAGTTTAGAGGTTCTTTTGACCAGTGATTTTATGTTGGTTTTCCAAGAATATATGGACTAGTTATCAATATCATATTAACAGAGACAAAAATTTCAATAATCGAGATTATTTGTCCATCTGGAATATATTGTAATTCATAGGAAAAATCTAAACGACTACTAGTGGAAGTTCTGGAATAAGAGAAACAAGAATAATGAAAGAGAGTAATGAGAGTAGTAATAAAAGATAAATGTGTTGAGTTGGTTTCCATGAAATAGAGAGATCCTTAATCATTCATTAGTTTAGATACATGCCTAATATACATTTTCTTAAAAAATAACTAAGACTCTGATATCACAACGACCCTTGTTGTCTACTATTAAGGCATTAATATAGATAACAGGTATACTAGCTAACACACGATCACTCTTAGACACAAAAAAAACATGTCTTTTAGCTATAAGCTTTGGTGTTTCAATAACATTTATCCAAAAGCCTTGTAACATCACAAAATAATGAAATCTCAAATATAAATTTCACATACATCTATTACTTTTTGTACATGAGTGTGTATCAATCCAAACTCAATTCAGTAATCTGAATTCAAACAATTCAAGATGAAAATTATAAATTAATTTTCTAATTCAAACCGAATCAAAGTAGCTAAAATTTCAATTCAAATTAAAATTAATTTTTGAGTTAATCAAAAAAATTTCCATCCGAATCTTAACGTGACAATAATTTCTTTTGAAATTTAATCCGAATCTAATCTAAACAAATCATACTAAAAAATAATTTTAGTTCAGTTTTCAATTTTTTTTTCCAGCTTTTGCACATTCCTATTCTACGTGGGGATTGATATATGTTTTGATGGAATTACTACTATCAGGCTTTAAAATAAAACAAAACAGATATTGTTTACCACTGTTCCTACAACCAAACAAGTACTTTTGCCACTTAACCCGAGTAGATCAACGGATCAGATAAAATCTCTTCAATCAATCTCCACCGTCAAAAAATAGGGCAAACTACAACCCTAATCCCGCGACAATATTAAAAACCCTCGCAGTCCTCTTTCATAAACTCTCCTCATCCAAGCGCGACATCTGTGGCAAGCGGCTAGGCTCTACACCTTCGTTTGCCTCTCTTTCGTTGCCCCTGCTGCCTGGTAAGCACGTTCCGAAGCTACTCTTTTGTATATTCCTTTATGCCGCCATGGATATTCCCTTCACTCTGGTTTAGTTCAGTTTTTTTTTCTCTATTTTCTTAATCTTGGTCTCTTTAGGCAAAATGAGCAAATGGGTTGTTCTATGTTACGATTTTGTTTGTTGGGTTCTCTTTCTTCTACCTTAATTTCCCTTCTTAATCAGATCGAATTTGTTATGGATTAGCCTCATCTGTGTCTAAAACTTTATATTAGAGTCAAAGCTAAAGCTTTTATTTTTTTAATGTTATTGTTTATGTATTTAGTTTTGCCTCTTGCTGAATTTCGATCTGGTTGATTTGTGAAAATCAGAGTAGATAAACTGGAATTTTATTTATTTATTTTGAATACAAAATATTATTATGTTGTTTTGTTTCGAACTTAGATGCAATTACTTGCATGTTATGCCATTAGATGTTTTCGCATAGATGAAATGATTTGAGTTCTGCCCTTGGGTTCAAGGAATAGTGTTTCCTAGATTTTTGGAATGGCTTATTATTTAAACAATAGTTGCAAATGTATGGATAAGTTTTATGTAGCTTAGTCATGATTGTCATTTTCTCAGTGTGCATTGTACAGTGTACATAGACTTGCCAATTTTTGGTTCAATCCTTGGTGGCAGTTATGACAAAATAGTTATTAGTGATTATTAGGTTAATGCCTTTGTTCTGAGGCTTTAAAATATTGGTCTTTGATCTAGCTATGGGATTTGATTCTTGATGAACCAGTCAGGAAATGATAGTTATTTATTTATGAATAATAGGATATTAGGGTTGAATATAAGATTGTGACAATGCATTAAATGAATGTCAAATTAATAGTTTATTGCTAGTGCAATTGTCTTTTATGATTGTTATCCCCTCTTACAAAGTTTAATGCACCGTTTAACATATTGACTCTGATCTCATGCTGTTACTTGCTAGATTTGCCAAGATGTACACTACATGGAAGAAGATCCGAAAAGACAAGGATGCTGAACCCTCTGAATTTGAAGAGTCTGTTGCACAGGTTGGTTCACCAAAGCTATTTCAATTAGTGCTCCTCATGATGTCAAGCAGTTTAGTGCGTTGAAGTAAATCAGTAAATGTTTGTGCTCTGCAGGCAATATTTGATCTTGAGAATACTAACCAGGAGCTGAAAAGTGATTTGAAAGATCTGTACATTAATTCAGCAGTGTATGTATATAACTTCATGCATCTTTTATTTTTTATTGTCTTTTGTATTCTTCAATTTTCTGTTATCCATCTGGTTCTAAATGAAACCTTGTATTTTTGCAGTCAAATTGATGTGTCTGGCAATCGCAAAGCTGTTGTTATTTATGTTCCCTACAGATTGAGGAAGGCTTACCGAAAGATTCATCTTCGTGTTGTTAGGGAGTTGGAGAAAAAATTTAGTGGGAAGGTAACTTTATAGATGTTATGTGAAAGTGCTTTAAGAAGTGTTACATTGCTACAATTCTTTTTATGTCATTGTCCATATGCTAGTCTAATCATCATGCATGATTGCATGTTGTGTTATATGCTAAATATATGTTGCAGGCTTGAGTATCCAAATCTAGGAATGGATGCCATCATTTGGTGCCTCCGTTTTTTTTGTTCGTGAACTTATATGGTCTTTATATTGGATGTGTCCGCTTTCGTCAACATGGAAGCTGATGTTTGATTTGTATTGATCTCTGGATTCTGTTTCATTTGCTCTAATTGGTTGGCAGGATGTTGTGCTAGTTGCCACCCGAAGGATCTTGCGTCCACCAAAGAAAGGTTCAGCTGTTCAGCGTCCACGAACCCGTACCCTCACAGCTGTGCATGATGCCATGCTTGAGGATGTAGTGTATCCTGCTGAGATTGTAGGGAAACGTGTCAGATACAGAATTGATGGATCCAAAATTATCAAGGTAGCTTTAATGCTGGAATAATGCAAGAGCTTTTTAACTAGAATGTGTTCGATATTATTGTAATCTGTCCTATCCATCAATCCTAAGGTGTTTTACTTTATTTTTTGGGTTAGATTTTCTTGGATCCCAAGGAGCGGAACAACACCGAGTACAAGCTGGAGACATATGCTGGAGTTTACCGAAAGCTTACTGGGAAGGACGTAGTTTTTGAATATCCCATAACGGAAGCCTGAAAATCTGTTAGAGGTTTTGTCCTGTTTTCTAGAGTTCTATAATTGCGGCAGATAGGTTTCAATCTGAAATTATGATTATTGAATTTGGTTATATGTGTTATTTTGCATGGGATGACTTTTTTATTTTTTAAATGCACTTCAAATCCATTGTTGAGGTTGTAGAACATGCTACAATTTTAAAAGAAAGTAAGGTTTGCTTATTGAAGGGATAATGTTGAAATCCTGATAATATTTTCATTTACTAGGCGTGGCATGATAATCAAATATGATTTTATTCTTCGGCTCGTTCGAGAGTGCTGCAAGTCCAGGATTCTGTTCAGAAAATATTTTCTTTGTTCTCTTCGATTATGCTTTTGCTTGTTGTATTCATTTGTGTTGTCAGCACCGGACTTTGGTTGCCGGTATTGAAAAATGATATAATTGTGGATCATCTAGATTTGCATGTGGGCCATTATTGTTATATTATCCTGGAGGTCTATAATTATTTGTTGCAGTAGAAATCAATATATGAAAATTCCCCAGTAAGAAAATGAACTTCTCTTAGTTCATTTATGTGCGAAACATCTGAAAAAGGAAGAAACAATAAGAACGGCTATGACAATTTTAGAAATACAATAAATCATTTTTTAAGTTCAAGTGTATATAACTGGCAGTTTTTTACAAAATTTAAGGGGTGAGATTATATATTAGACCAATTGATTTCTTTCAATCATTTTTTTTTTTGAAATGCTATTAAGAAAACCATTTTTATTGCCCAATAAATTTTAGTTTAATTATACTACTGTTCTGATGAACAGAAGATTTTTGGTTTAGTTCGAATTTCCAGTTGAATATGTTTTAAACATTTTTATTAAATAGAATTGCAATCTTTATCAAAATGATCTAATCTCATATATAGAGTTCAGAGAAGTCTATCATTTTTGCGAGTGTATCAGTCAAAGCCTCAATTCAATAATCCGAATTCAAACAAAAAATAAGAAATTAATTTTCTAATTCAAACCGAATCAGAGTTACTAAAATTTCAATTCGAACTTGACAATAATTTCTTTTGAAATACTATCCGAATCTAATAATCTAAACAAATCAAACTAAAATAATTTTAGTTCAGTTTTCATTTTTTTTCAGCTTTTCCACATCCCTATATGTTTTGATGGAACTACTACTATCAGGCTTTAAAATAAAACAAAACAGGTATTGTTTACCACCGTTCCTACAACCAAACAGGTACTTTGGCCACTTAACCCGAGTAGGTCAATGGATCAGATAAATTCTCTTCAATCAATCTCCACCGTCAAAAAATAGGGCAAACTACAACCCTAATCCCGCAACCATATTAAATACCATCGCCTTCAACTTTCATAATCTCTCCTCCTTCAAGCGCGGCATCTGTGGCAAGCGGCTAGGCTGTACACCTTATTTTGCTTCTCTTTCGTTGCTTCTGCTGCTTGGTAAGCACATTCCGAAACTACTCTCTTTTATATTCCTCTATACCGCCATAGATATTGCCTTCACTTTGGTTTAGTTCAGTTTTTTTTTCTCTATTTTCTTAGTCTTGGTCTCTTGAGGCAAAATGAGCAAATGGGTTGTTCTATATTACGTTTTTGTTTGTTGGGTAGTTCAGTTTGTTGACTCTGATCTCTTGCTGTTGCTAGATTTGCCAAGATGTACACTACATGGAAGAAGATCCGAAAAGACAAGGATGCTGAACCCACTGAATTTGAAGAGTCTGTTGCACAGGTTGGTTCACCAAAGCTATTTCAATTAGTGTACCTCATGATCTCAAGCAGTTTAGTGCGTTGAAGTAAATCAGTAAATGTTTGTGCTCTGCAGGCAATATTTGATCTCGAAAATACCAACCAGGAGCTGAAAAGTGATTTGAAAGATCTGTACATTAATTCAGCAGTGTATATATATAACTTCACGCTTCTTTTATTTGGCATTGTCTTTTGTTTTCTTCAATTTTCTGTCATCCTTCTGGTTCTAAATGAAACCTCGTATTTTTGCAGTCAAATTGATGTGTCTGGAAATCGCAAAGCTGTTGTTATTTATGTTCCCTACAGATTGAGGAAGGCTTACCGAAAGATTCATCTCCGCCTTGTTAGGGAGTTGGAGAAAAAATTTAGTGGGAAGGTAACATTATAGATGTTAGATGAAAGTGCTTTAAGAAGAAGTGTTACATTGCTACAATTCTTTTTATATCATCGTCCATATGCCAGTTTAATCATCACGCATGGTTGCTTGGTTTGTTATAGGCTTTAGTATTCAAATGTAGGAATGGATGCCATCATTTGGTGCCTGCATTTTTTGTTTGTTTGTGAACTTATATGGTCTTTATATTGGATGTGTCTGCTGTGGTCAACATGGAAGCTGATGTTTGATTTTTTATTGATCTCTGGATCCTGTTTCATTTGCTCTAATTGATTGGCAGGATGTTGTGCTAGTTGCCACCCGAAGGATCTTGCGTCCACCAAAGAAAGGTTCAGCTGTTCAGCGTCCACGAACCCGTACCCTCACAGCTGTCCATGACGCCATGCTTGAGGATGTAGTGTATCCTGCTGAGATTGTAGGGAAACGCGTCAGATACAGAATTGATGGATCCAAAATTATTAAGGTAGTTTTAATACTTGGGAATGATGCAAGAGCATTTTGACTAGAATATGTTCGATATTATTGTAATCTGTCCAATCCGTCAATCCATCAATCCTAAGATTTTATGCTTTATTTTTTGGGTTAGATTTTCTTGGATCCCAAGGAGCAGAACAACACTGAGTACAAGCTGGAGACATTCGCTGGAGTTTACAGAAAGCTTACTGGGAAGGACGTAGTTTTTGAATATCCCATAACGGAAGCCTGAAAATCTGTAAGAGGTTTTGTCCCTGTTTTCTAGAGCTCTATAATTGCAGCAGATAGGTTTCATTCTGAATTTTTTTTTTTTAATGCACTTCAAATCCTTTGGATTGTTGAGTTGTAGAACATGCTACAATTTTAAAAGAAAGTAAGGTTTGCTTATTGAAGGGATGTTGTTGAAATCCTGATAATATTTTCATTTACTACGCCTGGCATGATAATCAAATATGATTCTATGCGTTTGCTCGTTTGAGAGGGCTGCAAGTCCATTTGCTTGTTGTAGGGCGTTGGTTGACAGTATTGAAAAATGATATAATTGTGGATAATCCTCAATTTCCATGTGGGCCATTATTGTTATATTATCCTGGAGGTCTATAATTATTTGTTGCAGTAGAAATCAATATATAAAAATTCCCCAATAAGAAAATCAACATCTCTTATTTAATTTATATTCGAAACATCTGAAAAAGAAACAATAAGAACGGTTATGAATGGATATAAAAAAAATGTTAAAATATTTAGGTTAATGAAATTCTCATTTGCATTTGCCCCATTGTTCATCTAACTGTATTTCAGCCATAACTTGATTTCAAGTCTATTGATTTCAATTTCCTTTGTGAAAAGGGGATCATTGTTAATTTCCTTTGTGAAAAGGGGATAATTGTTAATCGTTTCTTACATTAGACACATTCCGCATAAATGTGACAACTATGCCTGGGTCTCAAAGTTTAAAAATAATTTAGGATTTATAAAATTTTCAATCACTTCTTTAAAGCCCGTAATTAAATATGATACGATATTTCCCATTAGTAGGATCTCAAATAGATTAAGTTCATTTTATTTAATATGTCCATATGATTTGTTAATTTTTTTTATTATGCCTTTATTTATTATCTTTTTTTTATCAATAAATATAATTTAGCATTTTTTATTTAATTTTAATCTGTTCTTAATTAATATGGGATTGGAAATATATTAAAACATGCGTCCGTCGTGAGTATAATTTGAATTTTTGCCTCCCGTGCACTTGAAAATTAAAATACTTAAAATCCTTAAATCCCATCATAGAGCCTGATGATTAACCGAAGGTCCATTTAATGATTTTGATCCGCCAATAAAACCTTGCAAATTATATCATGGTTCTATATTTACTGTGCATTTTGGTCTCAATTTCAAAATGATGAGTTAAATAATTTGAACGAATTCACTATGCAACAGAAACAATTATTATATCATTGTTTTTCTTCATTGTCATCTTCTTTTTCTTCAAAGAAAAAAAATTGTTGTTATATAGCAAAACTATTTTAATGAGAAATTTTCAATTTGCATATTTGATTTTATTTTTATATTTGATTTTATTTTTAGTATTTTTGAATGTTTTAGTTATTGTTATTATTATTTGTGAAATAAAATAGTTGAAAATAAAGATATTTAAATTAAAATTTAGTAATATAGAGAAAATAAAATTGTTATAAGTTAAAAGACTATGAATTTGGTATTGTAGGTGATAAATCTAGTAAGTTAAAACGATGAATATGGAAAATTTAAATAATGAATCTGTAGTTTTAAAATGATGAATCTGTAAATTTAAAACGATGAATCTCTAAGTAGCTAGTTGTAAATGATGAATCTGTAAGTTTAAAATGGTGAACCTGTAAGTTTAAAATGATGAATCTGCAAATTATAATCTATGAATCTGTAGTTTATAAATGATGAATCTGTAATTTCTAAATAATGAATTTTTATGTTTAAAATGATGAATCTGTAAGTTCTAAAAGATAAATCTCTAAGTTCTAAACGATAAATCTATATTTTCAAAGAATGAATCTACAAATTCAAAAATACAACATACAAGTTGCAAATAATGAATTTATAAGTGATAAAGTAATAAGTTGTAAATGATAAATTTCTAAACTTGCAAGTTCAAAACGATAAACTTGTAAATGATAAATTTATAATTTATAAACGATAAATCTGTAACTTTTAAATAATAAATTTTTAAGTTATAACTGATAAATTTATAAATTCAAAAATAATGAACATGTAAATTATAACTGAAAAATATATTTTATATTCATTAGTTTATCAAAATTAAATTCCGGAAAATGAACATTTTTTTACTCCACGTATGAAAAAAAGAGATTCATAATGTAACATGGATTTAGTTTCATAGTATAACAATTTATGCAGAAAATTGATATTCAAAGGTAACAAAAACCCAAATTAAAGAAAAAGTAGGCGATCTAGGAAACTTGTATGCGATTGATGTAAAACCAATGAGAAAAATTGAGTATCATTGAAGAGTGCATAACTTTTCCAGAATTGCATAGGCAACTAATCTAAATTATTTTAAGAGTATTGAAGGCCTGACAATTTTTTATTCAACTCCAAAAATTTGAATTGAATCATTTAAATTTTAGCTTTTGAAAGTGTGACTAACTTGATGATTCGTCCGAAATCTATTCACTCAATCCAGATGCCTGGTCTAATTTTTAAGAAATAGACAACTAATGATTTTACACTTATTTATTTTCTAAAAACAGTATTCTATCCTGCACTCATTTGTTTATTGCTCACCTAATAGTCTACTAAACACAGTTAACTATTTTTACAAAATCTGGCTCGTATGGAACAATGTTACTGTTACATATACATGAAAAATGGCTAATTGACAAATTTCCTAAAAGAAGCAAAATTTATATCTAACGGCTACTAAAGATATTTTGGCTATAAATACAAGTTTAAAATTGAGTTTTTATGAGGGAAAAATTGGAAGTTATTTTCATCAGATACTTGGGCTAAAACTAAAAAAGCAAAAAAATAAAAAAAATAAAAAAAACAATGCATTGTGCTTCATAGATTATCCATCTTACTCAAATGTTCAAACATTTTTCCATAAACATTAACCCAGTATTTGGGTAGAAGTAAAATATAATAGGATGAAAAATAAGAGTGTAAAATAAGAAAAAAAAAATTCATACTTTACTCTGAAAAGAAAAAGAAAATAAAAAGATGTAAAATAAATCTTATTTTTTTCTCTTTACTTTTTTTTACAAAATGAAGAGAAAATACGAGAGATTAGAAAAAAAATGTCATTGTTACTAATAAAATTATTTTTTTATCTTTAGTTATTTAAAATGATGGACAAAATAATAAATATATAATTATACAACTTTGTTATGATTTCACAATAAGGAAAAGTAAGTATTATTTTTCTTTCTCAATTGTTATATTACTTTAATCCAAATATAAGGAAGAAAAATAAAGGCAATTATCCATCTGGTCATGTAAGGAGAGAGAGAGCAAGTGGAAGCTTGAAAACTTGCTTGAGCAATTGGTCAACACCCTGCTGAGAGAGCTATTGTTAAGTTTGCAAGTTGAGCTTGGAATTTAAAATTTTGTACAGTGAAAATAGTAAGGGTAGATCTAAGCGCTTAGAATGCTAAGACTAATTGGCTTAACTCTTAATCCAGTTAAAAGAGATATTAATGGAGAGCAATGTTTTGAATCCCATGTCGGTAAAACCAAAAAAAAAAAAAAATAAAGAATAGGCATCTTGTTTTGTCAATCAATTTAAATAAAAAAAATCCTTTTTAGAATAAAATCGTTTGAGATTATTTGCAAAAACAGTTTTTAAAATTCAAAAAAATGAAAAATAATTTTTTTTCTCTAAAATCGTTTTTTTTAAAATATAATGTCAAATAGACACTAAATCAACCGGAGATAGACAGACTATGACTTGATAGACTCTTTTGATGAACTCAATTTATTTTAAAAATTGGGATATATTAATTACAAATTTTAAAGCATATCAGAAAATAAAAATTCAACTTAAATATAAAATTGCACGTACAACAAAAATGCATTCACGAGAACTTAAAATAACCATTTTCATACATGCTATTGTCCATTAGTTTAAATGTTCAAATTTAACTCAAAAATAAAATAAAAAGAAAAAATTATAATACCATAAGAAGAGAAAGATGGTGTGAATAATGAGTTTTGTGAAATTAGGGCAACAAAAAATAAAAAGAAAAAATTATAATTTTTTTTGAATTTTCAATAAATTACTGTTAGAAACAAAATTTTAAAAAACTAACAGTTTATTTCTTTAATGTTTGAGATAATACTCATTTATTTAATATTTTATGGATTTCAAATATTGCAATATAACATACTACATGATTTTTGTATGTTTGAAATATTTTTTATGTGAATTTTTTTAACATTTTATATATATTGTAATGACATTTTATAAGAGTTTAAAGTTTTTTTTATTAGCAATTATTGTAATTGTAGAACAATTAATACATTTAAGTAACAACTATCCTAATTGTTATTTTAAATAATATTTTTATCAAATAATAGGAAGTAGATTGTTAGTTTTTTAAAAATTTATTTTTTGATTGTAATTTATTAAATTTCAGGAGAATTTTTTGTAATTTGTTTGAGTTAAAATGATTGAATGGGTTATATATCATGTGATTAACCGATAATTGACATATAAACTTGGGTACAAGTATATTTCTTGAAAATATTAAAAATTACTAATCAAAGTGCTTATTCATCTATTTATGCTAACCGATTTAAACTCAATTCCATTTCTTCTAATTACTTTAAACCATATATAACCAAATATAGTGCATACTCTATTATAAATTTTGTTTAGCGGTGACGGCTGTCAATAATGTCAACAGCTAAAAATTAGCCACTAACAATATGTTTGTTTTCTCGTAAGATCTTTTTTTTTTAATTAATTAATTAAAAAGAGAGAAAATATTAAAATAAAAAAGAAAAATATTTTAATATTCTTAGCATTCCTCATTTTGCAAAGAATGATAATGTCAAAATTTTATTTTGAATTTGGTATTCGTTGGTAATAGATAACCAATTAGAAGTTCGGAACTTTCGAATCAAACTAAAAGCCCTAAACTTCATGACGATAATGCAAGTTAACCATAAAAACCCTCTCAAAAGCCAGGCCACCATCTTCTCCAAAATTACGACCAATAATGACGGAATCAATTTGCAGAACCTTACGAGATGGATCCTTGGAAGGAGAGCTTTCGCCATCTCTCACTATCAAAGATACGTCTGCTTCACCGTTTGGGTTTGATGTATTCGTTCACGTGCTCTCCCAGCTCTCGTCCTTCACTCTAGCAGGGAAATCCCAGTTCCGGTTAGTAAAACCATAATTCATTTTCATTCCTTTCTCCCTTGAAAAAAATGCCTTCTAATGTTAGATTATTTAATTCTTGATACAGTGGGATTGTGATTGTTGCGTTTACACGGAGCCCATCGTTTTGTGTGGACTTGTTGAAAAGAAGAGGAATTGATGTTGCTTCCTCTCAAAAATGGTAAAGATTTTTTTTTTTTGAAAATTTTAACTCTAAAATATGGTTGTTGTTAAAATGAGGGGAAGGAATTGGAAAGTCTGTCTCCATGATGTTATTTTCAGCATTTTATTATTTTTCATTGAATGTAACCTACTCCATTTTTTAGTTTACATTGGTAATGGAATGTCTGAATTAAGTATTTAAATAAATACTACTGGAATGAGTCTCTCTATTGTTTACTGAATCTTTAGTTTATCTTTTCTGTAAACTAGCAATGAGTAGCTTAATTGAGTTGTGGATATTTGTTATTGAATATCTCTTACTGTGTGTATTCGCAGAATCTGTGAATTTTATATTACTTTGCTGTCTTTCATAGGATTCAAATTTTAGATTGTTATACGGATCCTCTTGGTTGGAAGGATAAGCTTGTGGAGGTTGGAGATACAATGAAAATTTCCTATGAAACTTCTGGTCTGGCTCACCTTTGTAAGGATGTGAAGGATTTGGACAAATTGTACCATTTGATTCTGGATTTGGGGAAAGGTAATGTCTATGTGGATGTCTGTAGCTCACTTTTATTAGTGAAATGTGTGAGAAAATGAATGGGTTTTCATGTATTTATGTATGACACATACTTTTTGTGTTATTCCTTATGATCTCATGGCTGGTTGTTGTGTTCGCAGGACTAGTTGGAAAAGGCAAAGTTCGTTTCTCTGTAGCCATAGACTCGGTAATTCTGCAACAATGCAATACTTGGTTCTGAATATCTAATAAAAAACATCAATATTCTCATTATTTTATAATGCTTGAAGTAGGCATTATATGAAGTTTAAATGAAGTTCAAGCTAGCCAGCTGGTATTATAGATGTGAATTTTTGTGAAATTTTGCTTTGTAGTCACATTCCTGATTCTTATTGACTTTAGGGTGTTATGCGTGGAAGCTTCCTTATGTACCAAACTTGCCCCAGGAACGGTTGTAATAGAAATTCTTTTTCTTAAGGTAGCTGTAGGAAGGTTCCTGCCAATGCCAATATGTGTCCACAAACCTTATGAGTGGGCATAATTACCTAATATGCTTGTTGTATACTGTCCTACATTAGGATTAAAAGCTTTATAAGAACCTTTTTATATGCTAAATGGATGCATATAATTGATTTCTTTGTGTTTTCTTCTCCTCATGATGTAAATTTGGAAAGTATCTTCAGAAGATGTTAAAAGAATACTTCTAGAACTCTCCTTATAGACAAGCTGGCTAGCCTTTACATGCTTACATTCCATATTTTCAGAGAATCTGTTGACTGATATTTTGAGCTATATTCCCCAGTTGAAATATAATTAGCTTTGGGATGAAATATGCATGCATTTTTCTAGATGGGAGTGCTAGGAAGCTTCCTCTCTTTGCCTATATGTGCCCAAAGATGCTATGAGGAAAGGGATTTGGGAGAAAGTTGGGCATCATATGCGTTGCTTGCATGTTGTAGTATATCCTACATTAAGATTGAGTGCTTTATGGAAAATTTCCTATATGCTGAAGCTGATGTATGTGATAGCTTCCTTTGTGTTTTGTACTACTCATGGAAGAATTGAGATCTCCTAGCATCATCTGGAGATGGTAAAGAATACTTCTATAGGTCTTCTCATAGACTAGCTGGCAGACTTCACATGATTAGATGGCATTTAGAAGCTCAAAATATTTTGATTGATATTTTCAGGCTGTATTTGTCAATTTAATGCTGTAAAGGACATCCCAGGACAAAGAAATGAGTTGGCTATCCTTTTAGAATTTCACAAGGCTTCATTTTAACAATGCTGCAAACATCCATTTTGCAAAATTACATTTTATTGTGCTGGAAACATGACTTTCTCCAACTTTTTTTTTGTTTTCAATAAATAGTCCAAAAACGTAGAATAATGAGATGTAAACTTTCTGATGGTTTCTGATATACAACTCAACATGGCATACATATCGATTTGTTTATTTAATTGTTTGAGGGGACATGTTAATGTAGTTAAATAGCAAGTCAAGATCCAGAAAGACAGTATCAGTTAGTTTTTTTTTTTGAGGGGATATATTAATGTAGTTAAATTGTATGTCAAGATCCTACGTTAGTATTTTAATGTGATATAACATTCTGAATATGCATCTCAACAATTGTTTTAGTTTTTCATCATAACTGGACTTGGGTGCTTAATGCATTTGATCAAGCAGAAACCTTTTTCTTTTCGTGGTTGTATATTTTTTTGTTTCTCTAAAAATATCTGGTTAAGCTAACTTTCTTCTTTTTGCAAAGATATATATTGTATCTAGATGTTTGTACTCACAGGAGCACATTATGCCAACAATGCTCACCAACTTTGCAGCATTTTATGTAGAAAGAACTTGCAGGGATTTTGCCACTAGGAAAAAAAATGAAAAGAAAACTAGTATGATTTAGGATAATTTGTCAACATTGAGAATGCTATTACTTGACAGCAATGTTAATTGATGGATCTTATTAGTGTTGGAATTTTTTTTATGACTTCAAACTGATGGCAATTGACAATTACTTGCACTCCTAAAGAAATAGTCCTTGCTTTGTAAATTATGGAGAATAAGAAAACTAACCACTGCTGAATTTATTTACCTCTCAGAAATTTTTGTTAGGTTTTTGTCATTTTTTCCTGCTTGGAGAATTCTCAAATTTTTTTAATATATATATATATATATATCTAATGCCATCTAATAGATTTTTCATGATTTTAACCAGGTAAATGAAATGTTAAGATTTGCATCTGTGTCAAAAGTTGCAGGACTTATAAGCAATCTTCGCACCCATGGTAGGCATGTCTACTAAGTTTTCAGACTCTTAACTGTTGGCAGAAAGTCAGATTTTTTTCTCCTTTGGTATTTTCTGCTGCTTTCTTGGTTGCAGATACAAAGTATACTACTTTTGATGTTATAATACATTTTTCTTTTTCGAGGTTTTTGGTTGATGGTTTATAACTACGAGTTGAAACTCTTGGGATTGCACATAGTGGAGTATGTGAGGATGCTGTTTATGAGAAATATGCTGGCATAATACATAAATACACCCCTTGAGGTTGCTCAAAAATGTAGTATGCATATCTCAACTTTGAAAATCACCTATTGCACAGCTCAAGTTGAACCTTATCGAGCTCGAGGTTAATACTGTTTGGTTCATCAGCTCGTGAATATGTTCGTTTACGAGCTCGCGAACATGTTCGTTTAAAAAGCTCGCGAACATGTTCGTTTAAAAATTCGCGAACATGTTTATTTAAAAGCTCGCGAACATGTTCGTTTAAAAGGTTACGAACGTGTTCATTTAGGGCTCATTTATGTTATATTTTGCTATCGAGCTCAAACTTTTGTTATTATTAGTTAACGATCCGAACTCGAGCTTTTGTCATTATTAGTTAACGAACGGAATTCAAACTTTTATCATTATTAATTAACGAGCCGAACTCGAACTTTTGTCATTATTAATTACTGAGTCAAACTCGAACTTTTGTCACAATTAGTTAACGAGCCGAACTCGAGCTAAGTTTATTAAGTATAATAAATGGATTTTTTACGAGTCACGCTCGAGCCGCTTATGAACTTGATAATTTTCAAACGAGCTGAGCTCGAACTCAAATATAAAAGCTCAAATCGAGCTCGAGCTCAAATATAAAAGCTCAAATCGAGCTCGAACTCACTAATATTCGGCTTGGTTCGGTTCGTTTATAACCTTAATATTCACGCCCCTGTGGGGACATGTGGCAGAGAATAATAAGAGGAATGGGACATGCACTGTAAAAAAAATCTTACTCTCTTCCATGTGTCTCCATAAGGGTGCGAATGTTACACTTTTTACATGTTGAAGTGTGCAATTGAAGACTTTCAAAGTTGAGATATGCATACGGCATTTCTGAGCAACCTCATGGGGTGTATTTATGTATTATGCCAAAATATGCTTAAAGTTAACTTTTAATGCTGCAGTTTTCACATTTATTTTATCGCAGTTGCAGATCAAATTTCATGCATCTATTTTTTCGTTTCTGCAGATCAAGTTTCATCCATCTATTGGTTGCTACATTCAGACCTTCACGAAGTGAGGGTGACATCTATTCTTGAATATGTGTCATCTATGGTGGCCAGTGTAGAACTACTAAATCGATCTACTAATGGACAGAGATGGGATTCAGAAAGACTCTCTCCATCTGATCTGAATTTTGGGAAAGGAAAGCTTAATGCCAGATTCAAGCGGCGAAATGGGCGTGTTAGAGTGATGGTAAATCCCCCCTTCCATTTCTTCCTTCTTGCATTCAACCCAATTGTTTAAAACGAACTTCTTTAACAATCTTCTTTTCAATTATGCTTTTAGTTTGAAGAATTTGATATTGGGCACTCAGGCATCAATTTTACATCTGTTTCATCTGAAGAGGGAATAATCAATCAAGGACTTCTGCCTAAGGTTGGTTATTCCTTGTTTTGCAATCTCCACTTGCCTCGCCCTCTGACAGAACATGAATCCACATGCATAAAGCCTAATTATCCATCCAAGGATGATTGTCACTGTTCCTCAACCAAAATACATGCTTTAACACAAGCACGAAATGCATAGATATTTGTAGTAGCTCAAGAAAAACAGAAGCGACAAAGTAGTTATTTGTGATTTTGTTTATTCATTTCATTGGAATTGCTGCTTTTGAACAGGTGCAGTTTAGCCTACAGCTGTCAGAGAAGGAGCGGGCTGAAAGGGCTAAAGTTGTACTCCCTTTTGAGCACCAAGGTGGAAAAAATAAGAAACATATATGTTTTCCTTTTTTTCCTGGTCAACAGATATTCTTAATCTTTAACTTTGTAAAGACTATCATTGATTTTATCTTTCTTGTGTGCTAAAAACCTTGCTTGTGCTTGCTATAGGAAATGGTAAACCCATACAAATTTATGATGGTCGAAGATCACTCACAGAGAACAAAAATGAAGGAACATTTTCTTCCACTGAGAATCTGCAAACAAATGAGGCCTCTGTTGAGGGCGAGATAATATATTTTCGTGATTCAGATGATGAGAAACCAGATTCTGATGAGGATCCAGATGATGATTTGGATATATAATGTGTGAGCACGTGATGATTATGAATTAGCGGTAGACTCCCAAACTTTTCAAGGTACAGCCTCTCACTTTTTTTGATCAGAATTTGCATATACCTCGGGCTTGAAAAACCAGTTGTACTGAAAAATCATATTACTATACATCTAGATCATTGACAGTGAATCATAGAGATTGAAGATCCTACAGTCCAACATCCTGATGAGTCTCTGCAAACTATCCCTTTAAAGCCGAAAATCTTTTATTTCTGTAATCGTACTACATCAAACGAACCCAATGAATATTTGGTTTTGAGAGGAATGTTCTCATATTTCCTTTAGCCTTGCACTAATCTCTTGAATCAGATACCGAGTATAGTTTCGTCTAGAACAACGCTTTCTTTTGCCCATTTCAACCAATGGATACAATTTCTACTAGAATGCAAGTAATATCATGAAACCTGGCATGGGATATGAATGCTTGAGTTTTAGTTTTTTTTTTTATATTAGCTTCACAATCCATTTGATGACAAACACTTGTATTGTTTTTCTATTTGTGCTTCACAATACGATTGCTATATGTCATGAAACAAATGGAGAAGGCAAAAAAGATAGTAGGCACATCTCTACATGCTCTCAGTATCACAATAAATGCAGCTTGATAAATGTTGACTTCTTTCAAGGCACATCTTTTTTGTGCTTGCAAGTTGTAACTATCCAATTAATTTTCAGAACTATTACTTCTGATATTGTTTTACCGGTAATAATTTCTGTATACCTATTATAGATCTTCACCCTTTTAGATGGATAAATTTTTGGCATATTATTAACCCAAGAGATACGATTATGCACTATAGTTAGCTCAGCTCTAATTGAGTAATTCCAATAATTCTTAATATATAATTGTTGCCATTATATCACCAAATCTCTCTCTCTTTTATTTTTTTTTCTTTTTGGGTATAAATATAAGTAATGTATCTATTTCGTGAAGGACTAGGGAAGGATTTCTTTATCATGGCAATGAGTTGTTGCTCTTGAAGTGGCAAGTGGCCCAAATATGGCTTTAGTTGATTGTATTCCTATAGATAGGGTTAATTCTATTCAATTTTAATTGAAAAATCAAAATGGAGTCTACTTGTTTTGTTGATTCATTATTTTTTCTCGATTAAATTATTAGATTGATTCCATGTTATTTCTTTTATTTCTAAATAAATGTCATTTTGGATTAGAGTTTTTATTCTAAAATATTTAACTTAATTATTATTATTTTTTTATCTATTTTACTTTTAATTAAAACTCATTCTTCCATATAAAAGTAGTAATTATATATTTAAGAGTAATATAATATTTTACCTATATCTTAAATATATTTTTTATTTCTTAATTGTAAAAAAATTTTAAACAATATATATCGAACTCTAGACTCTACGAAATTTTTCATTGGACTTTTTTTAACTCTTAATTTGAAATTGATTTAGTTTATTTTAATAATATAATTTGACATGAATTTAGCTGTGGTTGGCTGTTAGTTATACATACATTTTCACAATAAATTGTCGCAGCTAATTATTGTCGAAAAAATTCATAATAATTGTGATAGCAATTACGAGGAAGAAAATTTCAATTCAAAATGAAAGGTCTCATTGCACTTTTATTGCATGAATGGGGACTAACAGTGGTTTTGTTTTGTTTTATTTATTTTTTTAAAGGGTAATTACTTAAAAAATCCGTTTGAAATTGTCTAAGTGTGAAATATTTAGATATTGCGATGACGAGTTACTAATACCAATATGCGGAATTATTAAGAAGAAATGCACTGTAAGTGGCAATTATTGAAAGCTAAGAAGTGTGGATTGGGATTAATTCTCGTCTTTAAAAAGATTTGATGGAATATAAATTTTGGATATACCAAGCAATTTGTGATCTGATATGAATATTCATCCGATAAAAATTCAGTTTGAAATTTTATGAAATTTAAATGGGTTTACTCGAAATCAATTTAAATTTTGGGTGAAAGGTGAATGGGTTTACTCGAAATTAACTTGAATAGCTAAGGGGGTCTTGCCCTCCTATTTTCTTTCCTCAGATTAACTGATATAATAATTTAAAGTTTAAAATTTTCCCCCTTATTTAATATAAAATCTATTCCAAATTATATATTTCATTCAAATAAATCCCTTTAAAGTGATTTTATTGAAATTCTTGTCTTTTTTTACTCAAACAACTTGCAATATGGTGCATAAAGTTAAAATTGTGCTATAAAAAAATTATAATAAACAACTAGTATATATCTTTATCTAATGATTTATGTACAAATATAATTTTTTTTATATATATGAATGCATTAATTCATCTAGTCATATTAATTGTTTGTATGATTTTATCCTTGCTAGAATTTCAAAATTTATAAAAAATGTTATATTTTTATTATCTTCTTGTATTTGCATTAGTTTTTATTAATGTTAGGATTTACTTATTACGAATAGTAAAGTATGATTTGCCAAAGTGAAATGAACTTTTAAAAGTTAAAACAGTTTTCACATTTTTTGGTGAAAGATGTGATTCTCCTAAAACAAGTGTGTCATGTTGGTGAATTTGTAGGTCAATTAGCCATAAATCCCTTTTGGTGAATTTGATGAAATGTGCAATTATGCATTGAGGGGTCAGTGACCTTTATTCTACACACTTAAATGTGAAAACTATATAAAATTATTAACCTTTTCTTAGGAAATATATAAGTGGTGGATTACTTCTCTTTTCTTGCTAATAGATTTATTAATGAACAAGTTGAACAGAAGAGGTTGAAATTCCCCCCATAGACAACTAAAAATATTGAACATTCCCTTATCTCTTCAAGCACTAAAATTATACTTTGGTCTGCAGCACTTAATTTACTCGCTAGGCAGATGCATGACATACATAGTAGATATATATATATATATATATATATTGCTGTTTTTCCAACTGTTAATTAGAAAAAAAAAAGATTTTTCTTGCCTGCATGGAAAAATTAATGGATTAATTTGGTTGTGTCAATGCTTTTGAAGTTCTTGCCCTGCCCAGGTTTGTGAAATAGATCATTCTTGTCTTGAAACCTTTATAGGCTGGACTTGCCCTCCTCCTGGAGATTTCGCTTAATTGTGATGGGGGGCATTGAGAAGAAGCATCTCCTTCGCCACTGTTGGAGGTGTCTTAACGTGATGCTATGGGTAGTTGCAGTTGGCACCGTTGCAGCTTTTACTGGTAAACTAAAATAGATTGTCTAAAATCTGAATAAATCTGTTTCTGTTTTCTCTTAAGATTATATATAAACTGATAAAATATTAAAAATGAGATAAAAAAAAAGGTCTAACATAATATATACATGATTTTTGCCTAAAAAAAAAAAACTCCTATGGTCTAATACAATCCATTTCCTTTTCTAAGTTATTAACGTACAATTTTATTTTTATTATTTGATAAGAATTTAATATAAAAATTATTATTATTCGGAGAACTCTATACAATACAATCAAAAATTTGAATAGTAAGAAAGCAAAAAATAGAATATTAGAGTATGATTTGTCTTTTCTTAATGTATCATGTCCTAAAAATAGAATACTAGAGAATGATTTGTCTTTTCTTAATGGATCATGTCACCGTCCAGGAGACACTTTTTAAAAGAGAATTCATTCTTGTAATAACAATTTCGAAAATATTCCTAACCGTTGAAAAGAAAATAAAAAATCTTAGGTTAGGCATTCTGATTTGTGATCTTATAGGCTTTATTGATCTAAAAAATCTAATATTTTTTTTTTGAACCAGTTCGGTTAATGAAATGGAAAAGGTAGATAATCAAAAAGTTAGAGATTCAATAGAGTTAAAATCAGATTTGTCAAAATGAAATTCTTTCAAAATATAACATTTAACATGTTTTATGCACAATAGTAATTATATGTTAAAAATATTAAATATTTAAATTTAAAGTAATACACAAATATATTTAAAAATACTTTCAAGTATAATAATATCTATATTTATATATATTATTTTCTTTATTTGTATATTCTTTCATTTTTATAAAATTATAATAAATAATAATTTTTAAATAATAATATTCATACATTTCTCTCGTAAAATATTTTTTTATAAAAATAAAATAACTTTAAAATAATTTATGTGAAAATTTTATCATAATTTATATTAATAATAAAAACACAAAAAATTAAATTCAACTTTATCAATTATATATATATTTCTTGAATAATGTGAATATTTTTATGAATGATTAAAATTAATGCATGCATAACCACATATTGATAATAGATGTTCATAATTTAAATTAATATATATTCACATTCAAAAATATTCTCAAATATAATAATGTCTATATTTATATTTATATTTTAATTGAAAAAATTGTCATAATTCATAATGAAAATATATTTAATTAAATGTCAATATATTTACAGTAAATTTGTTTCATGGACAATAATATGTTTAAAATACTAATATCCATAATTAATATATAACCATATTTAAGAATATTCTCAAATATAATATTGTATATATATTTTTATTATTTTAATAATAATAAAATTGAATAATTTATATACTTTTAATTTTTAAAGATGAAGATAAACTAAAATTTTAAAAAATTATATTACAATATTATTTCTAAATTAAAATAATAGTTTTTGATAGAAATAAAAATAATTTTAAAACTAATTTATATAATAACTTTATCATAATGAATATTAATAATAAAAACACAAATAATTAAATTTATTAGCAATTGTATATGTTCTTTAACTTTGTAAATTGATAAATACAATATATTTAGTTTTGTAAAAAATAGAGCATGTAAATGGAAAGTGGATTGGTGGTTGAAGTGAGAAAACTCATCCTTGGTGAGCCAAGTTCGTAATTAGTGCATGCACACTATTTTGTATAATTTCCAGCAACTTTTTAATCGGTCCAACTGACCAAACCGTGATTGATTCAAGCAGGTTATGGTTCAATCATATGGGTGATTAGTTTTGATGCTAGGTAAAATATACGAGATGCTAACCAGCCTGATTTTCTAACCGATTTATGGATTTATCGGTTGAATTAATTGATCTGGACCGATTTTAACAACACAAAAAAAACACTTTTTTTTTTTGCTGAATAACCAAAAAAACACATATCAATAACAACTGGAGTAAATTTTATATATTTCAAGTCAAATAAGATGAATAAGGATGGATCTAAATACAATAACAACTTTAATTATAACTTCCAAGCACTGTTGATCGCACATATGCTAGAAAATCTTTCGTTTTTTCCTCTTTGTGAAATTCTACAAATTGATTAGAGTATTTTAGATATTTTAAAATTGTTAATATATATTAATTATATTACAATATATGGGCAACAGTTTTAAATTTGATTCGTTATGATAAAATGCTCCAGTAATTATAATCTATTAATATATATACAACGGAGTTCAACTTTTACTATTCATTACCGTTATTTTAACAGTAAACTGATAAAATTGGTCTTGTGAGAAAATGACGTCATGCTAATGGTTAATTTCATATAACACCATCAACAAAACGACAACATTTGTAGCTTCTCTACCAAACACGCTCCTCCAAAACGGCTCCATTTTCATCAGTTTGTAACTTCTTTAGCGAACACATCCCATCCATGGCCCCGTTTTCATTGCCTATTTTTCCTACCGGTACAGAAGCAGAGACTGGAAAAGTGGATGTAGGAGTAGAAACATGTGTTTTATCGGAGGCGAATGTGGGAGCAGTGACTGGTACTGGTGACGGCAGAGATCTTCGTGGTGAGATTCAGTTGCAGAATAATATAAATTTTCAACTGCATGAGCTGGAAAAAACACGATTATTTTTTTCAACTGAAGCTCCCAATGAGTTGTGTGTTTGAGCATTAAAAATATCTATCGAAATTAGTACAAGTGATGTAACTTAAAATAAAACTCTCTGAGTGCACGAACCCATGCAGTATGACAAGAAATTTATAAGGTCGATCTCTCAAACACAACTTAAATTTCTAATTAATTAACAGATTATCAATGAATAAAAAATTAAATCATAAGTACTCTAAACCTATTATAGCGAATTATGAAATTAAACTAATTAAATTAAAATTATAAAAACAAAAAAAATAATTAAATTTAACGAATTAAAACTAATGAGACTAACAAATATTTAGCTCGTCTCCCCATTTTATAATTTATTTATAGTTCAATTAAGTACAATGACGCAAGTTTTCAATGGTTTTTGCCTTAGTTCATCAATTATCTAAACTAATAACGTAATTAATGTAACATCATTGATTTTTTCCATATGCATTTCTGCAGCATCTCATTTGTGCATATGCATTTTTGCATATATATATATATCACTTGAACACATGCATAATATGCATTTTTTTTATTTAAATATATTCATGACATACAATTAGTTTATTTTCAAATATTTTACAATTTTATTGAAATGCGTATGTTTGTTTTATAATATAGATGAAAATGACATGAAATTAATATTTAAGTGAATAAAGAGACTAGATTGAATTATAAAAATTTGACATGATTAATTTAATTAAATTAAAATAAGTGATTAAATTATATATTTATTTATTATTGGTTAGTGAAATTGGGTAAATGTATATATGTATACATGAATGTATGTATATGTATGTATGTATGTATGATGATAATAAAAAAATAAAAATAAAAATAAAAATAATTAAAAAAAAAGAAAGCATTCAGAAAAAAGAAAAAAGAAAAAGAAAAAGAAAAAGGAAAAAAAAAAGAGAGTGGACAACAATGAAGAAGAAAGAAATCAAATGAGTTAGGTGAGTTTTAACCTATTAGACTCAATTATCTTCCTTTTCTTTTCTTATCTTTTTCTGCTTCTTTTCTTCATTTCTTCAACCTATTTTCTCTCAAGTTCCAGCAACAGCCACAAATTCTTCATTATTTCACTTGGTTTTTGAGGCAAATTGATCCCTTGAAATTTCGTTCTTGGTAAGTAATCAATTCTTATTGCTATAAGGTTGATTTGAGTTACTAAGGTTCATTAATAGGTACTGCTTTGAACTCCGATTTTGATATCCATAGAAATTGATTCTGGAAAATATTAAAATATAAAATTTGTTCCTTTATGTCTTAAATTTATATATATGTAAATATGTTTGCAAGATGTGTTGTATAGAATGAGATATCCTCTTCGTACTGAAACTGGTCTGGATGAGAACCTTAAGTAAGTTAGCTACTGTGTTTATTAGTTTTGGGTATGTTAAAATCAATATTGGAAGTAACTCCAAACATAAAAGTTGTAGATATATGTGTTTTGGATCTTTAAACCAAGTTTCAGATTCATAGGTCTTGTACGTTTTGAGTTATTTTGAATGGAACTATGACTGTTTCATGATTTGAACTGCCTACTGAGTGCCCTGTACAGGTCCCGAAACTTGTTTAATTATTTTTAGCTTCTTAAAAATCGATTCTGTAAATGATCAAAATATGAAAGTTATAGCTATATGTCTTAGAGAAATTTTGGTACTAATTTTAGCTTAATATATTATGTAAAGAATAAGTTATGACCTTTGTAATTCATACTGGTCCGGAAGCCAATTCTATTATGGACCAGTAAAATATTTGTTATAATTTGAAGACCTTAGAGACATAATTGATAAAAGTTGTAAACATGAAAAATGTTCCATATGAACCCATATAAGTTTCTGTAAATTTTGATTAAAAGAGGACATACAGAATATAAGTTATGATGAACCCAAATGAGTACCCAGAAACTGCCTAAGGGCAGAAAACAAAGTAGAAATCAGAACACGATTATAAATTCCACCAAAAATTTACAGTAATCCAATTGGTCTGAAATTGTAACATGTTATATATAAAGATGTTAAGTTTAATTAGGAATAAGAATCAGATTAATTGGTCAAATACAGAAAAAGTTATAGTCAAAACAGTCCCATAAGGTCACACTGCCTCATAGGAAAAATTTTAATTATTGATATGAATAATGTATATTAATTTGTTTAAGCCACATTAAGTTTCTCTAGTCATAAATTAATCAATTATATTTTAATATTAGGCTCAAGACAAATTGGAGATATACAAGAAGGGGGTAGACAATAAGTTAAGGGTTGGAATCAAAGGAAAAAGATGAGTATAATTATCAATTGAATTCTTTAGTGCATATGAATGTTGCTTGCTATGTGATTTATATGATTGTGATGATTTTTCCTTGAAAATATGATGTTGAATAATTTGTAATATTTGTGGTACATATAAGTTTGTGTACTTTGGTATATTGGAGGTATATGTTTGACATATGATATATATACATGGTATATGTATAGTATATGCAAGGTATATGTGTTGACATATAAGGTATATATGTGGTATATGTATGGTATATGTGTTGACATATAAGGTATATATGTGGTATATGTATGGTATATGAGTTGCATATGAAGTATATATGTGGTATATGTATGGTATATGAGTTGCATATGAAGTATATATGTGGTATATGTATGATATATGTGTTGCATATGAAGTATATATGTGGTATATGTATGATATATGTGTTGATATATAAGGTATATATGTGGTATATGTATGGTATATATGATAAGATACAATGGTTGATGAATATGTAAGTACAAGTGCATATGCATAATGACTTAAAAGGCGTTGTGACTAGTCAATCGACATTGCAAAGCAAAAGAAGAGGCCTATGGCCCAATAAATGTACAAGGCAAAAGAAGAGGCCTATGACCCAACAAATGTGCAAAACAAAAGAAGAGGCCTATGGCCCAACAAATGTGCAAATGAAACAAATGATCAAGCTAGCTAGCAAATGCAAATGCAAATGTTCACATGAAAACCCGAGGCAATGTTCGTTTAACCTGGTCACAACAAAATAAAATGTACAAGCATAAGCATAAGCATAAGTAAATAACAATTATTGAATACTTGATTTTATCTATATTTATATGTTATTAACTGATGAAATGGAGTATAAAGTATGCATTAATTATACTTGTTGTTTGCTATTATGAAATGTTTGGTGCTTTAGAACTCATTTGATGATTATTCTCATTGAGTTGCAACTCACCAAATTGCATCATTTTTCAGGTAGAGAAGATTAGTAGTTCATATTGAGGTGCATATATAAGTCATGGATCAAAGGTCACCGGCCGAGCCTCATCACTCTCTCTCCTTGCATTCCACATAAGCATAAGAACATATCATTTATATTTGGGGATTGAATACTTGCATATTTACTAAATTTTTAAACGTAATGTTTAAGTTATTAATATATGTGATGTTATGAGCTATAATTAAAGCTTTCGTATTGATTGTGAAATTATTGTTGATAATATGAGATGAGTTAAAAAAAAATAATTTTACTCTCGCTGTAAACATGAATTTTATTTAATCTTGTTTCATACGTGATAATACAATATAAAGACAATATATATGGTATATAGATGTATAAGATGTATAAGATGTTAGGTGTTACAATTAATATCCAATCTAATTTTTAGATTAAATTAAATATGATGTTTCTAATAATTTAAACCTAACATGTTCACTCCAAATTAAATAAAAGGCGAACAATCAATCATTCAATTTGAAACTATGTAGGCACAATTGAAATTTGAAGAAAATTCATACTTCATTAATAATAAATAGAAAGTTTATACAAATTGGGTTAGCTTACTAAGCACCTAATTGAATCTAGCCTAACATTGCTACTATCAAGATCAAGCCAATGACAAATCCTAAACTAAACATGTTATAGCATATAAGAATGTAAAACTAGAAACTAAAGCTCATTCGAACTTGATAATCTTGAGCCCCTTCGAATGGTTGATCTCCACTCCCTAAAACTTTAAGCTTTCCAACTCTCCAATGGTGGATAAGCTTTCCATATAAAGTACTTCTGCTGAAACCAAATGGTAAAGGTGGCCTACAAATTCTCTTTAGTTTTCAAGTCTCAAAAGTTGCATAAAAGTCTAAAGTATCTCCCTAATTCTAAAGGAACTAAATTTATACTTCAAAGAGTTTTATATGTGTATGTGTCATTAGTTTAGGAAAAATTATGTAGCCTGAATTGATAAATAAAATTAGTTTTATTAGTACTTACACATCCAGTAGCTAACAACATTGAATATGTGCCCATCTACATTATACTATAACATCTAATTGATCTTGAATTTCTATTTTAATGGATATTCATATTTTGTTAGAGCTTAGTATAGAGTTTGTTTTTTATTACCATAAATATATAAATTTTAAAATGATATTTAATTACTAATATCTAGAAATTAATGTGTATATGAGTATAAAAAATATGTATTTTTGTATGTTCATGTGACAGTTTTTAAAAATATAAAATAGTTTTTCTTTTTTAAAAAATAAAAAATTAAAAGTATAAAATGACACCAAACGTATTCTAAATTTGTGCATATCTTGAATTATAAGTTCAGTAATACTACATAACCCAACTTATTTTATAACATCTTGTTCCACCTGCATTAAAATACTAGTACTTTAATGCAAGTTGAGCAATACAAGTAGGTGGATTGGTAAATAGAAGTACTTTAATACATGTTGGATAGAAACTTGCATTTTTCTTATAAGTTATATGTAACATCCCCTCACCCTATCCAATGAGCATTCGGATAAAGAAATGTCACAATACTTTATATCAAAAAATAATTATTTAATATTGAAAACCAGAATATTTTTTTAAAACACATTTCCAAGCACAATAATTTCAATATGATTCAAAACACTGTGATAAATAAAATCCATAAACATTTTATTATTACAAAAGAAATATGTAACAGAAGTTTTTTTAAAGTATGTTACAAAAGTTATGCTGCATTACAAATACAAAATATGAGAATATAGAAAAATATAGAGAAATCCAAATGTGAAACCCACTTTATGATCTCACTACTGCTTTACTAGATCAGGGATTCTATAAGCTTTATCTATTACTTTTATCTGTTATCTACAATCTCACTTCGTTGTATCTGTATGAGAGAAACTTTAACGCTAAACTTTAGATTTAGTGGTGCATACAGAAAGACAATATACCATATTATGCAACGCACATACATACAAATGTATCATATAATCCATTTTATATAATAACCATCATTTTTCTCATTCATCTATATGCACATGAACTAATTTATACTTAAATTATATTAAATATGCGCTATAATAAAGTATTAACTTAACATATTATATACTACATGTCAGGTATATATATGATATAGTAAATAATTAGTATATTACTATAAATGCGGTATATGTAACATTATTCTTTTTACTTTCTTATTATTTTGCTATGCCAAATACCTAGTCTAAATATTAGAAGACAGTAAAGAGAAATAAATATATAAGCACGATGAGACAATGTATGTCCAAATACAATGGGTAGTAAACCGACTAGGGACGTTAAACACCTACGGGCACTACGGCCTACGAGCACGAAACCTTTAGGCTTTATAGCCTATCGTTTCTAATTAGCATGCTAACCTATTTACCCATTCTAGTATAGATTAGAAACATAATATTAACTCAATATTTTTTAATTTCTAATAAATTAATATGGTACAACCATTGTCTCTTATATTTCATAACATAGTCAATATATTTTTATTTTTAATTATTCCATGCTATAACCATTTTTTTTGCTATATCATAATATGTTCAAAATAATATTAATTTAACTCATTTTCAAATTATCATAAGTAGTTTTGATACAACTATAATAATATTTTATTTATTTCTTAAAATTACCAAATATGCATCTCAAGATAAAAATCATGTTCCTATTCTTCATTTCAAGTACATATAACTCTAATTACTATTTTTCATAATTTCACATATTAACTTTTAAGCAATTAGATACATTTAAATCACATATTTAGCATACTAAATAATTTAGTCAAGAAAGTTTATAATTAATTTATAGGTTATTGCCTAAAAGTATATACATATTTTTTTTCTTTAGACTTTTTAAGCTTCCTTTGCTTTTCCTTTATTTTCCCTTCTATTACTTATTTACCTTCAATTTGAGCACATAGAATATACAAAAATTCCATAAATATGTGAACTCCTGCTCATACTCTGAAATTAACATACTCCTTTGCTTCAAATTCAGAAACTCTATCTTCTTGTTGTATGTATAGATTGGAGGTATGTACTGCTCCTTGAACTTCTCCAGAAAATACTCCTAAGTGAATGGATCAAGTGCCTCATAACTTTGTGACACTAATTGCCACCAATCATATGCATTCTTATACATAAGAGATAATGCATACTCATACTTCTGGTCATTTGTACAATGTATCTGATAAAAAACTCTTTATGCCCTCTCTAGCCAGAATTCTACCACTGAGGGATCATCCTCCCTTCTGCCATAAAAATCTGGAGTCCCAAACTTCCGCAACCTCTCAAACTGTAATATAGGTGGGGTAGGCTATGCATTGGCTATTCATTCCTCTGTAATTACTCAACTACATTTCTCAGAAGCTCAATCTGTTCAGCACCAGCACTCGACTAACCACGTGATGAAGTGGGGCCAGTTCTAGATGCAACAACTCAATGACGATTAGGTTGCAATGATACCTCAGTCTCTATAAGCTTGTTACTCTCAACCTGTTCACTAACAATCTGCTGGGATACATAATCTATAACCAACCTATATTATAAAAAGTAGTGGTCCTAATAAGTGAGCAACAACTTATATATACAAATGTGGACACACATATGATATGCAAAACTTAATATTTTCAAAACTCATTTTAAAATACCAAAATTGCCCAAATCGGGCTCGGATACCAAAAACTATGTAACACCCCCTCACCTTACCCAACGAGCAGTCGAATAAAGGAATGTCACAATACTTTCTATCGAAAATAATGATTTAATATTGAAAACTATAATATTTTTTAAAAACATATTTCCAAACACAATAATTACAATATGGTTCATAACACTGTGATAAATAAAAATCGATAAATATTTTATTATTACAAAAGAAATATGTAACAAAAGCTTTTTTAAAGCACATTCCAAAAGTTACGTTGTATTGCAAATACAAAATATGAGAAGATAGAAAAATATAAAGAAATTCAAATGTGAAATTCACTTTATGATTTCATTGTTGATTTACTGGATCAAGATTCTCCAAGCTTTATCTACTATCTAAAATCTCACTTCGTTGTATCTGCACAACATAAACACTCACACTCTAAGCTCTAGGCTTAGTGGTGCTTACAGAAAAATAATGTACTATATTATGCTACATACATACAAATATACATACAATATAATCCATTTTATACAATAACCATCATATTCTCATTCATCTATATGCACATGAACTAATTTATAGCTTAAGTATATTAAATGTGCACTATAATAAAATATTAACTTAACATATGATATACTACATGTTAGGTATATATCAAATATACATATAGTATACAAGAAGTATATCACTATATATTATATATATGGTACATGTAATGTGTACATATGGTATATAATTAGTATATAACTATATATATTATATAGGGCATATGTCAGGTATACATATAGTATACAATCAGTATATCACTATATATTATATATATGGTTTATGTAAGCTATACTTATGATATATAATTAGTATATTACTATATATGCAGTATATATAACATTATTCTTTTTACTTATTTTTTTGTTGTGCCAAACACCCAGTCTAAACATTAGAAGATAATAAAGAGAAGCAAATATATAGGTGTTATGGGACAATGTATATCCAAATAAAACGGTCAGTAAACTGCCTACGAGCGTTAAATGCCTATGGGCACTGTGGCCTACTGATACTATGGTCTACAGGCACGAAGCTTACGGGCTTTATAGCCTATCGTCTCTAATTGACATGTCAATCTGTCTACCCATTCTAGTATAGTTTAGACACATAATATTAACTCAATAATTTTTTTTTATTTTTTTATAAATGAATATGGTACAACCACTGTATATTATCTTTCATAACACAGTCAGTATAATTTTTTATTTTTAGTTATTCCATGCTATAACCATTCTTTTGCTTTATCATAATACGCTCAAAATAATTTCAATTTAAGTCATTTTTAAATTATCATAAGTAGTTTTGGTACAACCATAATATTTTTTCTTATTTCTTAAAATTATCAAATATGCATCTCAAGTTAAAAATCATGTTTCAATTCTTCATTTCAAATACATATAATTCTAATTACTATTTTCCATAATTTCACATATCAACTTTTAAATTCACCTTATTATTTTTTTTAAACTCTAAATTCATACAAATTAAGCAATTAGATGCATTTAAATCACATATTTAGCATACTAAATAATTTAGTCATGAAAGTGTACAATTAATTTATAGGCTATTGCCTAAAAGTATGCACATACCTTATTTATTTATTTATTTATTTTCTTTAGGCTTTTTAAGATTCCTTTATTTTTCTCCTTTATTACTTGTTTACCTTCAATTTGTGCACCTAAAATATACAAAAATTCCATTAAATATCATTTCTCATTATTATATCTCTAATTTCTATTTTCTCTCTCTACAACCTATAAACTCTCTCTCTTCCAAATCAATCTCTAAATGACTTAAAACACTATTTTTCTTTAGAGGAAGTTGTAGAGATGAAGAAAAATATCCTATCTTCACCATTTTTATTTCATGCCCGGCCCAAAGAGAGTTTTTGTCTCTTCCTTTCATGCTTATTTTCCATTTTTAAGCATTCCAATAGCTTCCTCAAGTTTTTCTATTCATAAAAATGCATTTTTCTTTTTTTTTTCCCTCTCTTTTTCTCACTTTCTCTCTCTAATTCAAACTTGACTATGGAGCTTTAATGGAGAAACGTTGGGGTTGGTTAAGAATGCAGAAAAATAAGGATAAAGGTGATGATAAGGGGATAAGAAGAATAAAATAAAGGAAGGAAAACGAAAAGTTTTGATATGAGATCCATTTTTGTCCACAATTAAGATATTTTTGACTAATTCACATCCTAATCTCTTTTTATATGATATGGTTGGCCAAAATTATCATTTTATGTTACATTTGTATATTTAATTATTAAATATTCCAATTATTTCTCTAATTTTTGATAAATTATAAATTTACTCCAAAATTTTTTAAAATTTGCATTTAGGTCCATTACCATAATTTAACGTCTTTCACCCATAAAATATTTTATTGAGAATTTTTCATAATTATTTATTACTATTTTTATTTTTATTCAATCAAAATATGAATTTAGACTCTCGTTGAACAAATGCGTCGATTTAGCGATACTTGAGGCCTAAATTAGCAGATATGACATTCTCTTTTCCTTAAAATAATTTTTTTTCTTGAGATTTTTTTGCTTATTTTGTACTAAACAATTGTAGATATTGTCTTCTCATGACTTATTTGGTTTCCAATGTGGCTTCTTCTATAGAATGATTCCACCATAATACTTTGACTAGAGGAACTCTTTTGTTCTATAGAACATTCTTTTTACGTGCCAGAATAGCTATTGGTTCCTCTTTGTATGTTAGATTTGTCTGCATTTCTATATCTTCAGATGAAATAATATGCATAGAGTCTGATCTATATCTTCTTAGGATTGAAATATGAAACACGTTATGAATCTTATTCAGCTCTGGTGGTAAAGCTAGTCGATACACCACTAGTCTAATTCTCTCTAATATCTCATAAGGGCCAATGAATCTCATACCTAACTTCTCTTTCTTGCCAAATCTTAACATTTTCTTCTAAGGTGAAACCTTTAAAAATACTTTATCACCAACTGCATATTCAATGTCTCGCCTCTTAAGATCCATATAAGATTTCTGTCGATGTCAATAGCTTTCAACCTTTCTTTAATCACTTTAACTTTTTTCTCTATATATTCGGCCCTACTAACTTCTTCTCATTCAACTTAGTCCAACAAACCGGTGTCCTACACTTTCTTCTGTTCAATGCCTCATAAGGAGTCATACCAATGCTTGTATGATGATTGTTATTGTAGGCAAACTTCATAAGAGGCAAGTACCGATCCTAACTTCCTTCAAACTTAAGCACAAAGCTTCTCATCATGTCCTCTAGTAATTGGATTACCTGCTCTGATTGTCCGTCAATCTATGGATGAAACGTCGTGCTAAATCTGAGTCAGATTTTCAAAGCTTACTGTAAACTCTTCCAAAACTATGAAGTAAATCTAAAGTCTCTGTCAAATATAATGGACAATGGAACTTCATGTAACCTCACAATCTCATTTACATAGATCTTGGCCAGCTTATTCAACAAATAGTCCATTCTAACTGGTATAAAGTGTGTTGACTTTGTTCATCGATCTACTATCACCCGCACTATGTCATGCTTTCTTTGAGTCACTAGCAAGCTTGAAACAAAATCCATTGTGACTCTTTCCCATTTCCATTCTAGTATGGATATTGTTTGCAACAATCTTGTGGGCAACTAATGTTCAACTTTCACTTGTTGACATGTCAGACATTTGGTAATGTGCTCTGTAATCTTGGTACATCTAATTTCTACTTGGATGCATAGTATACACTGTCTTATGCACTTCTTTGAAGATGTCTTGCTTCAATTTTTCTACAATGAGAACATAAATCATATTCTTGAAATATACTATGCCATCTTCTATCAATAAAAATTTAAGACTCTCTTCCTTTTTCACAGCTTCAGCTATCTTTATCAACTTTTCATCTTGCTTATGAGCATTTTTAATCCTCTGCATTAGAGTGAATTGTACTCTCATTTTAGTTAAAATCTTCCTGCTCAGTGCATCTGCAACTATATTATCTTTTCCTGGCTAATAGTCAATCACACAGTTATAGTCTTTGATAAACTCTAACCATTTTTTTTCCTCAGATTTAACTCATTTTATGAGGAAAGATATTTAAGGATTTTGTGATCTGTATAAATATAACATCTCTCCCCGAATAGGTAATGTCTCCATATTTTCAAGGCAAAAACTATTGCTGCTAGTTCTAAATCATACGTCAGGTAATTGAGCTCATGTGGCTTCAACTATCTGAAGGCATATGCAATCACCTTCCCTTCTTACATTAGAATATAACCCAACCCATTATGACTAATGTCACTATATACTATAAAGTCCTTCCCTGGGTAGGCTGAGTCAACACTAACACTTCTGTCAACATTGCTTTAAGTTGATTGAAGCTCATCTAACATCTGTCTGTCCTTTCAAAATGGACATCTTTCTAAAGCAATATTGTCAATAGAGTTGTAATAGAGGAGAAACCTTTCACAAATTTTGTAGTATCCAGCTAAACCAATGAAACTTCTCACTTCTATCATGTTCCAATGTGGTTTCTAATTAAGAATAGTCTCAATTTTTCTATGGTTAACTCAAATACCTTTAACTGAAACTATATAACCCGGGAAGATGACTTTCTCAAGCCAAAACTCACACTTCGATAACTTAGCAAAAAGTTGTTTCTCCCTCAATATTTGTAGCACGATTCTAAAATGTTAATCATGTTCTTGTAGAAAGGGTCTGAACACCCGATTCAGTAGGTCCATAATGTTGCTGGCACATTTGTCAAGCCAAAAGGCATACACATAAACTCATAATGGCCATACCGAGTCTTAAATGTTGTCTTAATTACATCTAATTCTTGGATCTTTAACTGATGGTATCTTGATCGAAGATCTATCTTAGAAAATACACCTGCTCATTTTAGTCAATCAAATAGGTCATCAATCTTGGGTAGTGGACACTTATTCTTGATAGTCACCCTGTTAAGTTGTCTGTAGTCAATGTAAATACTTAAGGTGCCATCTTTCTTCTTCACAAATAGAACAGGAGCACCCCATGGAAAAACACTAGATCAAATAAAACTCTTATCAAGCAGATCTTGTAAATGCACTTTCAAATCGTTTAACTCAGTAGGTGTCATCCTGTAAGGTGTAATAGAGATAGGAGCAGTGTTAGGTACCAAATAGATAACAAACTCTATCTCTTGATCCAATGGTAACCTTAGTAGCTCATCTGAAAATACATATGGAAACTCATATACATTAGGAATGTCAACTAGTTTCAGACTAATTTTCTTCTTATCTACCACATATGTTAAATATGTTTCACATCCCTTACTGATGAGTTTCTTTGCTTTCAACATTGATATCACATTATTAGGATGTCCTTTGATCTCACCCATCACAATTATCTCATTATGTTCTAAAGTTTGATAATCATCTGTCTCTTTCAAAATATACTACTACTACTCCATGACGAGCTAACCAATTTATTTCTAAGATAATATCAAGCTTATGGAATGGTAACTCTATCAAATCTGTCGAGAATTATCTGCCTTGTATCTCAATTGGGATACTCCTAAACACCTTGCTAACCTTCACCCTATGCCCTAACGGGTTATTCATAAAGATATCATATTATAAAGCCTATGGCTCTAAACTCTTTCGACTGGGTGAAGGTGTGCATATGTGAGAATATGTCAATTCTGGATCTATCAATGCATGAATGTCAAAGACAAAAAGGAGAAATTTACCTATATCACGTCGGGTGCATCATGATCTTTCCAAGCGCGTATGGAATATGCTCTACTTGGCATGACTCAACTACCTTTTGGCCTCTCAATTGTTTCTTACTGGATCCTACTCGACCTCCTCTACTTTGACCTCAATGTTGTCCTTTGTTCTGACTAGAACCCTGTATCTGTATCAGCTCAGTGCTCCCAAAAACTCTATCATACTTTAAAAAAAGCAATCTCTCCTTTAATGATATTTGGAGTTGCATCTCAAACAAGATTTTGTCATCAACCAACACTTACCAATATTTGTACAACCATAATGTTGACACAAAGGTAAAGGTGGTAGTGACTTGTGCGACATTGGTGTTGGTGTACTAGCTGCCGAAGTAATAGATCTCATGGGTTGTCCTCACTTGAAAGATGAAAATTTATTGGAACTCCCAACTTAAAACTTGCCACTAGTGGATCTCACTCTCTTGTTATTGGATGGTCCTACACTGGCTTGTGGCATGGGTCTCCTAAAACCCTTATCCTGTGATGGATGTTGGACCTCCAAAAGTCTCTCAACTGTCTTGGAAAATGCTAACGAGCTAGGGAAGTCCATCAACGGTAGAGTTGAGACTTGCAGCTTAATGGGATCTTTCAACCCATCCTCAAATTGTCTGCACTTGTCAGCCTCGGTGGATATAATCCCACTGGCGTACTTGCATAAATGTGTGAACTCCTGCTCATACTCAAAAACTGGCATACTCTCTTGCTTCAAATTCAAAAACTCTCTCTTATTGTCGTATGTATAGATCGGAGGTATGTACTGCTCCTTAAACTTCTCCAGAAAATACTTTTAGGTGAGTGGATCTAGTGCCTCAGAACTTTATGATGCTAATCGCCACTAATCATATTCATTCTC
Organism: Triadica sebifera; assembly: GCA_023653625.1. Classification (NCBI taxonomy): domain Eukaryota; kingdom Viridiplantae; phylum Streptophyta; class Magnoliopsida; order Malpighiales; family Euphorbiaceae; genus Triadica; species Triadica sebifera. The sequence goes on from CM042905.1 coordinate 10,086,307, forward strand.
ATACAAAAATGCATACTCGTACTTCTGGTCATTTGTGCAATGCATTTGATAAAAAAAAACTCTTTCTGCCCTTTCTAGCCAGAATTCTGCTACTGAGGGATCATCCTCCCTTCTGACATAAAAATATGGAGCCCCAAACTTCTGCACCCTCTCAAACTGTAATACAGGTGGGGATGGCTAAGCATTCCTCTCTAATAGCTCAACTACATTAATCAGGAGCTCAATCTGTTCAGCACTAGCACTTGACTAACCACGTGATGAAGTGGTGCCAGATCTAGATGCAACAGCTCGACAATGATTAGGTTGCAATGATACCTTAGTCTCTATAGGCTTGTTACTCTCAGTTCGTTCACCGATAATCTACCGGGATCCAGAATCCATAACCTACCTATATCATAAAAAGTAGTGGTCCTAATCAATGAGCAATAACTTATATATACAAATGTGGACAGACACATGATATGCAATGCTCAAGATTTTCAAAACTCATTTTAAAATTCCAAAATCGCACAAACTAGACTTTGATACCAAAAACCATGTAACACCCTCTCACCCTACCCAGCGAGCAGTTGGATAAAGGAATGTCACACTACTTTCTATCAAAAAATAATTATTTAATATTAAAAACTAGAATATTTTTTTAAAATATATTTCCAAACACAATAATTACAATATGGTTCATAATAATGTGATAAATAAAATCAATAAACGTTTTATTATTACAAAAGAAATATGTAAAAAAGGCATTTTTAATTCACGTTACAAAAGTTACGCTGCATTGCAAATGCAAAATATGAGAATATAGAAAAATATAGAGAAATCTAAATGTGAAACCCATTTTATGATTCTATTGATGCTTTACTAAATCAAAATTTCACAATCTTTATCTACTACTTTTATCTACTGTCTACAATCTCACTTCATTGTATATGCACGAAATAAAAACTTACATGTTAAGCTCTAAGCTTAGTGATACTTACAGAAAGACAATATACTATACTATACTACATACATATGTACAATATAATCCATTTTATATAATAAACATCATTATCCTCATTCATCTACATGCATATGAACTAATTTATAGTTTAAGTATATTAAATGTGCGCTATAATAAAATATTAACTTAACATATTATATACTACATGTCAGGTATATGTCAAATATACATATAGTATGCAAAAAGTATATCACTATATACTATATATATGGTATATGTAATATATACATATGATATATAATTAGTATATTACTATATATATAGGGCATAAGTCAGGTATACATATGGTGTACAATCAGTATATCAGTATATATTATTATATATATGGTATATGTAAGGTATACATATGACATATAATTAGTATATATGCAGTATATATAATATTATTTTTTTTACTTATTATTTTGCTTTGCCAAACACCCAGCCCATATATTAGAAGACAGTAAAGAGAAATAAATATATTACGTTATGAGACAATATATGTCCAAATATAACTGACAGTAAACTGCCTAAGATGGTTAAATACCTACGAACACTATGACCTACGGGCACGAAATTTACGGATTTTACAGCTGATTAATATTTCAATCTATCTACCCATTCTAGTCTAGGTTATAAACATAATATTAACTCAATATTTTTTTTAATTTCTTATGAATTAATATGGTATAACCATTGTCTCTTATCTTTTATAACATAGTCAATATATTTTTATTTTTAATTATTCCATGTTATAACTATTTTTTTTGCTCTATCATAATATGCTCAAAATATTATTACTTTAACTCATTTTCAAATTATCATATGTAGTTTTGGTACAACCATAATAATTTTTTTATTTCTTAAAATTATCAAATATGCATCTCAAGTTAAAAATCATGTTCCTATTCTTCATTTCAAGTACATATAACTCTAATTACCATTTTCCATAATTTCATATATCAACTTTTAAATCATATTTAACCTTAAATTCACCTTATTATTTTTTTAAACTCCAAATTCATGCAAATTAAGCAATTAGATGTATTTAAATCACATATTTAGCATACTAAATAATTTAATCATGAAATTGCATAACAAATTTATAGGTTATTGCCTAAAATATGCACGTACCTTATTTATTTATTTATTTTCTTTAGGCTTTTTAATCTTCCTTTTCTTTTCTTTTGTTTTTCTCCTATATTACTTGTTTACCTTCAATTTGAGCACCTAAAATACACAAAAATTCCATTAAATATCATTTCTCATTATTATATCTCTAATCCCTATTTTCTCTCTCTTCTAAATCAAGCCCTAAATAAGCTTAAAATACCATTTCCTTTAGAGATGAAGAAAAATATCCCACTTTCACCATTTTTCTTTTATGCCCGGCCTAAAGAGAGTTTCTCTCTCTTCTTTTCATGCTTATTTTCCATTTTTAGGCCTTCCAAATATGGGACCCCATTTTGTCCATAATTATGATATTTTTGACTAATTCACGTCATAATATCTTTTTATATGATGTGACCAGCCAAAATTATCATTTTATGTCCCATTTGCATTTAGGTCTATTATTGTAATTTAACTTCTTTATGCCTATAAAATGGTTTATTGAGTATTTTTTATTATTTTTTATTACTATTTTTATTTTTATTCGGTCAAAATCTGAATTTGGATTCCGGTCGATTCAATCCGTTGATTTAACGACACATTTGACTCGAGACCTAAATTAGTATATATGACGTTTTAGAAATAAAAGATCAAAAACTAAAAATAAAATTATTTTCTTCCTATTAGATTGTTATTAGCACTTAATGATAATGTTTTTAATTAAAAAATAGAGATATTACCAAAAAACAAATTATACTATTTACTTTTTGTAAAGCCTGCAGAGGTTTATGTTCATTAATATTTTTGTTTTAAAAAGAATAAAAAAGAAAAATTATATTTAAAAGAGTTTATATTTACAATATATTCACTATAAAATCGAAACCTTTATTAATTTTTAATCCTATTTTACTAAATAGGATAATATGTAATGTTTCAAGTTTCCCTTTCTGTTTCTTTTCAAAATTTTATCAATATTTATATTTTTTGTTGAACTCTTTATAATTGTTGTGTAAAACTACTTATAATTAAGTTATGTATTTATACTAATGACTTGCATTTATCATGAATCAATAACTACTTGAACTATTAACTTAAAATTTTATTATAATTTTTTTTATAAAGTAAAATGATGACTATATATTTTTTAATTATATTTTTTATGAGGTTATGTTATATATGTTATTTCTGTATTTGTCCTATTTACTTGCTCAATTTTTCTCTCTCAAGTCTTGACGTAACGCAAGGGCTACCTGAAAGTAAATATAGTGATTGTTAATTCTTTGCCATAGGCCAATGGCAATATCTAGGGCAGTGCGTTAAATCTATATATAAAAGGAGTTAGCTAATGAACTTTATTCTTCACATAAATCTGAAAACTACATAAAATTATGAACCGTTTCTAACGAATAAATAGGCGGTTTACTTCACTTTCTTGGCAATAGATTTATTAACGAACAAGTTGAAGATCAGATGTTGAAATTTAATTCCCCACCAGACAAATAAAATCTTGGATATTAGACTGCCTCTTCAATGAAACAATTAGATAGTCCATGGCCAAGAGCATATATCTAACTTCAGCATGGCCTAGAATTTTTAGCTAGGGCTGGCAGATGCCTGCCATAGTAATTTATTGAATCACTCAACTTATAAACTATAACTTGTAAATTTGGTAAATAGAGGAGCTATTCATTGGTTTTTGGTTGATGTATCTAAGATGCACAAATTAAGAAGTTGAATTCCACAAATTGAAGGTGAGCCAAAACAAAGAAAACAATCAGGAGATCTAGAACTAATCTCAAAATTCCCTATGCCCTCTCGTTTGTACATATTTGCGCAATGAAAAGAACGAGAAACAAATAAAAAAGAAAATTAAAACGAGGGTGGAAAAAAATCAAGAAATATATTTGGTTATAAATATAACAAAATTATCAAAATTGTTACAATGAAATGTCTTCTAAGGGAAAAATAGAAGAATATGACTGAGCATTGAAAATTTCCCATGGCTTTGAGCAACTTCCTCTCCGCCTACTCACCACAATCTACAGTCAACCAGACAATTAGTAGACAAACCAATTACTCAATGGACTGCCTTTTGTCTTTCAGATGCATCTTCAATCTCAACCTGATGGATGAAAAAAAAAAAAAAAAGACAAATTTGTATCATTCGAACTTTAAGTATAGGGGCATGCCATTGCAAGCCTAATATTATAACTACTGTAATCCTCACCTCAACAAGGACCCTTGCTTTCTTCTTCAATTTAGCACCAGTTTCATCTTTGGCAAGCTTTCTTGAAGCCAAATCAGATTCTCTTCTCACTCTCTTGCGATCAACTTTTTCTGTCTCTCCATCATCATCCACGCCAACTGTATAAGCATCCAGAGGACACTCTGTGAGTACTCATGTCTACAAAAGGAATACATTGCAATGACAGTACACTATTATCATGCAGTGCAGTACAAAATTCTTCACAAGTAAACAGACAGAACATCTTAGTATTCTAGGGTACCATCTCCCCACCCTCTTTCTTTTCCCTCTTCTCCACTTTCTCCCACCTTTCTATAGGCATGAAATACCAATTTGGAAAAAAGCAACAAGTCACGTGCCTTAATTGACCCTCAAGGCATAAACATCTAACAAACGTTAATAGACAGGATTTTAATGGACTCGTGCATATTGCTCATCTCAAAACTCTCCAAATCAAACATCCACCAACGTACTTACCATTATCTTCATCCAATGTATGCGACTTATTGATTCCAAGGCCACCAAAATCTTCAATATCATCTTCCTCTTCAAGATCATCATAGCCCTCAACATATTCTACCTCTGGTTCCTGCTTCTCCATTTGCAAACACATATTTCAACAATCAAATTATATCTTCTATCATAAAATAATGTTCAATTTTGATGATTTGCCATGATGATTTGCATGGACGGCCAACCAATAGAATCTTAAGGGAAAGAAAAAAAATGTTGAACACAAGCAAAAAATATATAAACAAATAAAAAGGATATTGCTAAATGAGGGATTAAGTTAGCATTTAGATGCAAATAGGGTTTGATCATACCTATATAAACCACAGAAATGCTGCAGTGTGGTATAAATCAAATCCAAAGCAGGCACTAACTTTCAGAGCAAATGGAGAAGGTTCCAGTTTCCCTCAAAGGCTTCCAGCATTCCACGCTAAAACATTTACTTATTAATTAGATTAATGGAAAATCTGAGAGCCTTTTGAGACAAATTGAAAGCTTACTCCCTGTGATTATATATTTTTAATTGTGACATTAAAAGATCATTAGATAGTATTTTTCTCTGCTTTGCCAATATCATCACTAATCTTTGCAGGTACTTTATAATTAATTAATCTGCTCTTTTTTAGTTATATATATAAATTTTTCTCTACAAGCCACGTACAGCTAGTTCTTTGTACCCTATTTTACATATCAGAAGTTTCTTTGTTTGTACCCTAAATTATATCTTGGTACGCAATACCACTGAAACAAGAATAGAATTAACAGTTACTAGAGAATTTTAAAAATTTTAGTGTCTCCACCTCCTAGAAGATAACATAACGATCATTAATATCAAAGAGAGAGACTCGTATTTCTTAAAGAACTACCTCGTCTTCTTCTTCTTCTTCACCAGCAACCTGCAGTTCATCCAAGTCAAGCAGTTCATCGTATTTATCAGCAGGATAATTATATATGTCACCATAAACTCCTTTCTTGAGGCGCTCTAGCAATTCTTTTTCGATACTCTGCAGGAAAAAGAATTAACAGTATGTTGAGAGCAACAACCAAAACAAAATATAGTATAAATAAATACCGATAGCATAAGGTGGGAGTAAAACCTTATCTAGCAAGGCTGCCTTCTCAGCCTTTTCCTCTCTTCTAGCCTCTCTTTTAATTTGCTTCCTTGGCATTGTCATTAGTTTTTCCCTGTAAAAAACCCAAGGTCAATATGATAGTCACTAACAAAGCTGGGAAGGACAAAGAGTTGCAGTCCAGCATAGTAAAATAAGTATCTATCTGCAGATGCATAGTTCAGTATATCTAATGCCGAGCTTGAACTAGGCATGACTTTCTAAACTTCACAAGTCTAACCATGCCCAGCTTCAACTTCAACCCAAGCTTCAATCTGACACAATTCTCACTATGCTTGTCTAATTCATCATGTATATCAAGCAATGCCTGCAAGATTTCACACCTAGCTCAAGCTTTAATTGCTTAATTTTATTAATATTATGCTCAAGCTCGAACATGACTCATCTATTAAACAGTAAACATCAAATTCATGGGTACTTACAATACAATGGACAGAGAAGCAAACCTACAAAGTAGTTAGGAGATAGAAGTTAATTAAAATATAAAACTTGTAACTAGGTAAGAGTAGGAGGAGGAGGAGCTGCCTTAGAAGTTCTAGTCTACATTTATTATCATCTGGCACTTTTAAAAACTCATGGTATTGAATTTCTATCATATGAATCATTCCTGACCTTGTTGGGCATAAATTATTGAAGCTGATAACCCCAAAAAAATGGAGAGCAAAAACACATACATTTAAATGTGACAAGGTCAACTGTTGAATGTTACACAGCAGGAACCTTAAGTAGAAATTGCTGCTGGCAATAACACAAAACAGACATTAGAAGGGGCAGGACCACCAACTCTGTTGCCATCTTTCATGGACTACAGGACTATTTAACTTTGATATAAGAATTGTGTAACTAACTTGTTGCTAGAAAGTCCAAAATAAATATACACCACAGCTAAAAAGCTGTGCAATATGATCTATTATCTTTAGAACATAATTCCCGTCAAACACAAAACTGACGCTAGAAATAAGAAAAAATACAGCACATCAAGGGGCTAACCTTGTCTTCAGAGCAAGTTTTCTCATTCGAATTCGCATCTGAGTCATTTTGGTTAGCCGTTGCTTTACTTTATGTACCAGAAGCTTAGGCCAATATATCTGTCAATGGAAAGAGGAATAATAAAATAAAATAAAATGCATACACAAAGAACACACTTTTCAGGACTAAAATTAGAACAACAAAGTATAGTCAGATAAAAGTCAATCAGCTAATCTTCCATACCAGATGTTTGTCAATAATCTCGATAGCCTTTTCATAATTTCTGGGCAGCTTAATTCTTTCCCACAATTCATTTGGCTTATGAGCCCTTTCTATAGTCTTCATATACAAGTAGAATACTCCTGCAGAGAATCAGTACAACCAAATTCCCATATTAGATTATCAACCAATAATTTGCACACACACGTGGGTATAACATAATGCATCTATAAACTCCACAAGAAGCCAGCTAGGCAGTGAATTTCTAAAGACAAAAGAATATCCAAAAATATTAACATAAAGCAAAAACAAAAACAGGAAAAAGGAATGAAAAGGCACGTTAAAATTACCATCATGGTCACGAATAGTGGCGTATCGGCTGTTAGCTAGAGGACAAGAGCTTCTATTACAAATCCCCGTCACGTTGTATGGGTTTCTACAAAAATTCCCGGTGGTGATTCTGGAAAACCCACAAAAATCAATCAGATCCCATCCCATCCCCAAAAAATCAAAACCAAAGAAATGATATACAATTAAGAATACTATCTTTGGAGAGATCGAATTACTTTGCCATGAAACTGCAGTGGTTGTGCCTGATAACCTGCCATATAACTTCATCGTGCTGCATCCTTAAGTTGGATAGTTAAAATCCTCGCCTTCTCTTCTTTTTCTTCTTACAAAATTGCTAGGCTAAGTTTCGTGTCATAATCTTCAGTAAAAGGGCCGTTGCTACGTGTTATTTAGCTAATTGAAGCAAACAAAACAAATTGGATAATCGGGCCTAATATCTTGTCATTTGATTACTAACAAAAATATATAATTTATGACTTTATATCAATAGTATACACAATGAATGCTAGCAACTATAGTCCCTGAAATTTTAAAAGAAAAAAAAAGTTCCTAAACCAAAATAACCATATTTCATCGTTCAGTATTTTTAAATTATAACTAGACAACTTTAGGCTGTTACTATTTACTTTGATGACTTGGTTTTCGAGCATGTGGAATTCTTTATTATGTTGATTTAATTCTTTCAATTAATTCATGTCTATTAATGAAGGTTAAATGGCGTTGAGCTTGGATTGGATGCGATGAATTTTAATTAAGTTCTTCTGACTGCAGGGCCCTGATTTTGCTTATTCAGTTTGCAACCTCAGTTGAGGTTCAGTCAAACTTCAAATGGAATTGGATTATAGCTTCTCAAAGCCAGCTGGCTTCCTATTTCTTTGTCTGTTCTACTTGTAAAGGCTTTTAGCTTAAATTTTTGGGCCAATCATTTCTCCCTTAAATATCAGTTCTGACAGCCTGTTATGAAGTGAACTTTATGGAAAGACAAGTGCATGCTTCAGAAGTCAGAAAATTAGATTCATATAAATGCATGGTCATATATCTTGAACCACAATGAAAGTTCTGATTAAATGCTTTTTCTTCTCCCTGTATTTGAGAACAAGGCTTTGTTTAAGTAACATAATCAATGTGCTCATGTTGCACTTTCCTTTCTAGAAAGAGAAATCAGGTCTTTGTTTGAAGTCAGTTTCATTATTTGGCAAGTCTCTTCTTCATTAAACCATCTTTTCTGGTTGATCAGTTGTGTGGTAATTGAAGATGGCAAAGTCATTGCTTCTGGAAGAAATCAAACCACGGAGACAAGAAATGTAAATTCTTCAATGCATTATTTCTTCCCTTGGTTAACTCTTCTTACATTATTTTAGTAATATTCTATAATTTACTGAACTATATTGTTTAACTTTGTGCATATGCTCATGAAAATTTTCCTTTTCACAGAATTTCTGAATCTATGTGAGCTAGTGATACCTTGAATTTCAATAGCTACTTGAACATTTATCACTAATTTCACCTTTGTTCTAGGGGCAACTCAATAACACTGCTTGTAAAATTGCATCAAAATTTGAAATAATACCGCAATGCATCAATAGAATTCAATGGAATTGGTTATTATATTTTTACTCTCTAAGCACTATGTTGTTAATGATTTCTTTAGTTTTTCCTTTATGCTGATGGTAATGTATGTTTGGCTTTATAGCTCTGACGCCTCACAGACCAGTGAATTTTCAGACATCAAATCACTAAAATCATGAATTGACTTGCATATTTAGGGGTTGGAATGATAACGAATCTTCATTATGAGAGAGATTTAGGCAGAGGATGCATGAAGTCAAAGTCAGAGGTATTATTTTAAGTTCTTTTTAAAAGAATTGAACAATTCTAAGATATTTAGATTTTGCCACACATTTTTCTTTTCACTGGTAGTTTATTAATAATGAATAGGCAAATCTGATTCCTTTTTTTTAAAATCTATGTGGTACTTTGAAAAAAAGAAGATTATTTTTCTGATTGTATTTTATCATTTTTATGTGAAATTAGAGAACTACCCCTACTTCATCAATACTGTCACTATTTTCTCAAGGCCTACTGATCTGGAAAAAAAAATTCCGAACATTGCATGCACTATTTTCTTAATCAAATTTTGTAGTTTGTGTTATATATATATATATATATATATATATATATATATGTATGGTTTTTTGCTGAATATCTTAAACTTTGGGAATTAGAATAACTTTGATCGTATTTAAAATTGATTTAATGGACATATGCTGCCTTTTCCAGTATTAACTATAAAATGGTTCATTAACTACTCATATCAGAACTAGACACATATCAGATGATCCAGTTTAACTTAATATATATCTTCGCATTGACTAGAGTAAAACAACCACACTTTCACATAACAATGCAGAAAATTGTTCACACACTCAGATATACTCATCATAATTAAATCAGCACAAAAATTCTGAATGATAATTACACATGTCAGCATGTATATTACCTTAAACAGACTTTACACAGAGTGGGACGCATACGAGGGTACAGCAAAGCAGCTTCAATCTGCAATAGATGAGTAAAAATAAAATATTTCAAATAGCAGATTCACCAAAAATAAGAAAAAAGAAAAAAGAAAAGTTACATTCAGCATTCCATATTCAATTGTCCTTTAATCAACTAATCTCGCCTTTGCATGTTCATTTGCACAGTTTAAGTAGCCAAATTATTTGCATATATTGCAGTTCTTACTTCTTGCATTTTTATTTGCATAACTTGTTCAAGATGAAGCATACCTTAGGCAGCTGCTCAAGATGAAGAAAACCAGTCTGCAGCTATAGCAGAAGTTTCAACCACAGCAGATGAAGAAAACCAACATCAAAAACAAGAAAAAGAAGCAGCAAAAGCAGCAGCCGAAAATTTTATTAAAATTGAATCAATAAAAAAAGCTCAAAGAGGCGACAAAGAAGCAAAACAACAACAAGAGCAGCAGCTATTTCTATTGCACTTATTATATTTACAAGGAAGAAATACAAGAAAAATCATATGAAGAATAGATCCAATACAACTACTCTCGTCTTGCTTTAGGGAGATTAGATCCAATATTCAGGTCAGATCAATTAGGTTAGACGATTTTCTTTGTTATTTGTTTAAAAATTTTGGACTTTTCGTGCCTATCAGATTGACAAGAAGGCTCAAACGACTTTTCATTGTCTAAATACCAAAGCATCTAAAAAACAACCGATTATAGAATATATATATATATATATATATATATATATATATATATATATATAAATATTATCATATTATGCATCAATTATAATTTAAATTTTCACAGTCCGAACAATACATAGCATAAGGAAATAGCAATCTGAAAATGATCGAGCTCCATCTCTTGCAGAAAATGAAAATTAAGAAAGACAGAATAGAACTTCACTCTGTTTCTTCAATATTTTCTGCCAATTTATACATGAAATATTCAAAAAAGAACATCAAAATGATTAATCCAAATCAAACATCTGAATCCATTCTTCACAGTTTATAGTGATCAAACACCAAAAAGAAAAGGAAAAAAAAACGCCATCGCATTAGCTACAAATCTAAAAATCTGACTCAGGCCTGGCAAGAATTTATCACCAGAACATCTCACCTTGCGATTTTGCAGCCAGAGTTCGAACTTCAGATATGGAGAAGAAGAGAGGGTGGAGAAGAGGGCGACTACGGCTGCTACTGCGGAGGACGGTTGCGGTTGCGGTTGCGGTTGCGGCTGCGGCTGCGGCTGCGGCTGCTAATGGAGAGAAGCGGGAAGTATGGAGAAAAAGAGGGCGGCTGAGGGTTTAAGTATAGGGTTTTTTATTTTTATTTTTATTATTTTTTACACACAGAATCATTTCATTTAACAAAAGGAATACAAGAAAGGATCTCATTAAAACCTTAAAGGTAACCTTCCAAGGAAAAAAAGGCAAAAATTAGAACAACAATCCTGAAAACTTTTTCGATTATTTAAAATAACCTAATTATAAAAGGCAATTTTTTTATATTTTAAAAATAAATATAAATACAATAAAATTATCAAATTATCCTTATTCTTATAAAATTAAAATAGCCAAAATAATATCATTTTTCCTAAAAAGATCTAAAAAAATAAAAACGACGTTATTTTGATATTAAATGTCTTTACTCGTTGACTCACATATTTCAAAACGTCTTTACCGCTTCAACTTATTCACGACCTCTTCAATTTCAAACTTTTCTACTCACGGAGTTCATTTCATTAATTTGTATAACTTTCATTGCAAGTTTTTACAATTTTTTCCATTGCAAAATATTCCCAGAATGACCGTTGTTGATAGAATACTCAATCTACGACAATGAAGGTAGTGAAAAATATGGAAACCAACGTTGCTCTTTTTAAAGAAGTCTCAGACTCTCAAAAGTCATTTTTATATTCTACTCTCATGGATGAAAAAGTATATTCGACTAATTATTCTTCAACCAAAAACAAAAATATGATAAGGGTGTGTATTGAAAACTTCTCGACAATAGAGTTTAGTACGATAGATTTTAGTAGATTAAATTAGAGTTTGAAGCATTTTAGTAAAATATTATCCTGCATCATTCTAATCTAGACTATAGACAGAGTATAGTTTATTTATCCTTTATTAGTTTAGATTTGATGTATATTAGGGCTAGGTTTTGTTGTATTATTAATCCTAACCTTCAAATGAATATCAATTAGGATTTTTAATGTGAAGTATTGTTTGACATTTTATGATTCATTGATCTTAAATGTGAATTATTGTATGTCATTTTATGAATAATTTTCAATAATTACACTAGAATATCCATTTTTAGTTTGAGAAAATGTTAAGTCCGACAGTGGAGGGGGAGAGACGGTAGAGATTAGGCAAATGAAAAATGAATGCTAACAAGTACATTGTTATGCTTTATTGATTTTTAATGTGAATTATTGCATGATATTTTATGAATGTTTTTTTAGAATTTCCTTAGGATATCTATTTTTTATTTGATAATGTCAATCTCAACTGGAGAGTTTATAGAAATGTTTAGTCTGATCATGGGGGGTAGAGATGGTCGATATTAGTGATCTTATGAAAACGCATGTTGACATATATATACTTATTATTGATTAATCCTTAATGTGAATTATTGCATAATATTTTTTGAATAATTTTCTAGAATAACTTTTGGATATTTATTTTTGTTTTGTTAATGTTAATCTTGACTATAAATTTATGGAGTTTTTCTTTCCAACCATTTATGGGGTAGAGATAGTTGAGATTGTTGATCTTATGATTGATATTCTTTATTTTACTAACTAATAATTTTGTTTATCTTTATTTGAGATTGATGAGATTCCAAGATTGCAAACGAAAGTGCTAGAAAAAGATTTCGTGTCCCTTAATTTTACAATAAGGTCTGCCTTTGAGGATTATCAATCTCTGATGAAAAAAGGGTTGATTGAGGACATTGATGCCTTAGAGGATTTGAAGAAAGATATATTTAGAGCATACTTTGATATAATTGACTATCATCACTCATCTACCATCATATGACAATTGCTTTCCAGGGAGGCTTCTTTTAATAGGGAATGGGAGTTATGGTTCAATATTAATGGTCTTCATATCAGATACTTTGTCAAGGAGTTTGCTATCATCATAGGGTTGTGGTGCTCGCACTTGACTGAGAATTGATGTGATTACCTTGTGTTGAACCTTGAGGGGTATTTCCGTCATTTTGATGCTAACAAATAAAATAGCAATAATGTATTTAACATACTTGTTTTCTAAGTCTATTGAACAGGATATGGAATATGATAGCAAGAATGGAGAATGGAAGATTAATCTTAAAAAGATAAAATTGAAGAAATAGCATGTTCACGTCTGTGACCTTATGTGTCACGCCTGTGATGAAGCTTAACGCCAACAACCCAATATTTAAAGTTCACGGCCATGAAGAATGATAGCAACCATGAATGAACATTTCAGTCATGCCCATGAATAAATGTCACACCCGTGAGAAGACATGACAAATTCTTCCAGATAGCTTCATGACTAAAGTCACAACTTGGACCATGGCTTAGAAGGATGTCACACCCATGAAGATAAAATGTCACATCCGTGAAAAAAATACTTCAAAACCTTCCAGAATGCTTCACGGCCAAGGTTACCACTCAAGTCACGACTTGGAAGAACAGTCACGACCATGAAAGATGAAAGAGAAACATGTCAGACGCGATTATAAGAGTTGGTGCAACGACTAGTTTCATATTAAATGCATTCTAACGACTATAATTTGCTATGGAAGTATAAATGCAAGTCATATATGCATCCAGAAAATAAGAGAATAAGTAGAACAAGAGAACAAGAGAATAGCAAATATTTTGAATCAAAATCTTGTTGTAAGCCATTTTGTGCATTTGATATTTATTCTCTGTGAAAATCTTTTTGCTCATCATTTATTGAGCAATATAGATATGTAAGTGTTTCTCTCTATAATCGTCTACTCAAGTGAGTTTTGGGTATTTCTGGGTTAAGAGTAGAACACTTGTAAGGGTTAGTTGTGTGAGCCTCTAAAACACAAAGAAATGTTATTTGTGTGAGCCTTTAAAACACAAGGTAAAGGTTATTTGTGTGAGCCTATAAAACACAAGGAATTGGTTATTGTGTGAGCCATCAAAACACAAGGAATTTCTGGGTTAGGTGTCAACCATTGTTAGAAACACTATAGTTGGGAGTGAGCTTGTAAAACTCCATTGTAACACTTAGTGTGTTAGTGAAACTCCCAATTGAGATTGGGGAGAGGTGTAGGGTTTGTTAACACCCGAACCTCTATAAAAATCCTTGTGTCACATTTTTCTATCCCTACTAAACTTAACTTTTCTTTTTGCACTTAAAAGTTAAATTTTTAATATCCAATTCAACCCCCTTCTTGGTTCAATATCTGGGCAACAATTGGTGAGCTAAATCTAGCATCGAAGCCTAAACAGCACTAGTAAAGATCAAGATATGGCCAATAAAGGATTCCAAAGTCTCAAATCTTACTTTGATGGAGCAAATTATGCTCATTGGAAGTTTCAGATGAAGACATATCTGGATAGTGAAGGAATTGAAGTCTATGATAGTATTCGAAAAGAATGGATACTACCAACCAGAAGAAATCTTATCAAGAGATGATTGGACAGAGCCTCAAAGAAGAGCAAACTTCAAAAACAAGAAGGCAATGACAATTCTCTCAAGCTCATTATCCATTGAAGAATGTGGCAGAATACAACACTGCCCAACAGCTTACAGCATGTGGAAAACATTGGAAAACTATCATAAAGGAACGAAGCAAGTTAAATCCAAGAAGATTCAACTTCTTACTTCAGAATATGAGCTCTTCAAGATGAAATCCAATGAGTCAATCACTGACATGACCAACCGTCTTCTAGCTATCATAAATGGAATGAGAAAACTTTGGAAGCATCTGAGTTTGGAAGATGTAAATAACAAAATCTTGAGAAGTCTTCCTCTCAAAGATTACTGTTCAAGAGTTGCCGGTATAGAAGAAGCAAATGAAGACATGAGCATCATGAATACTGATGTGCTTATTGGCAAACTTCTCACACATGAAATGATAGTGAAAAGAGATAGAGAGCTTGAAGCAGAGCTAGAAAAAAGAAAGCCTCTAGCACTAAAAGCCTCTACTTCAAAATCTCAAGAAGAAGTTGAAGATGATGAAGAAATGAGTGATGATGAGAATGAGGACATTGCTATGCTCTCAAGAAGGTTGAAAAGAGTCATTGAAAAGAAAATGAGCAACTCTAGAAAATTCAGGCAAAGAAACCTCAAACAGATTTCTAATGATGCACAAAGAAGTAAAGAAGAGGTAAAGTGCTATGAATGTGGAAAAAAAGGGCATATTAAACCGAATGTCTAAGGCTCAAGAAGCATAAGAGCAAATACCAAAGAGACAATGGGGAGAAAGGTCACAAAGTCACATGGGATGACGAAAGCTCTTCAAGTGAAAAAGATGACAATGAAAGCGAATAGGTCAACCTATGCTTCATGGCTATAGAGGATCACGTCTCTGATAAGGTAAGATCACTACACTCATATTCTTTCAATAATGATAGTAGTGATAATGATAGTAATAGTGATGATGATGATAATGATTATGAACAAAGCCTAATAGAAGAATTGAATCTAGAATTAGAAAAATATATGAGTAAATTCAATACTTATAAGAATAACATTTCTAATTTAAAAAACAAAATGGATGTTTTAGAAAAGGATAACTTTAAGCTTAAATCATCTAATGAATATCTTCAAAAGTCATTAGATGAATACTCTTCAAGACCCTCAATTAAATCCTTGCTTAAAGAGAATAATACTTTAAAAAATGAAGTTGAGGAACTTAGAAACTCCATTTCAAAATTCACAAAGGAAAAGAGAGCTTAGATACTCTCATTGTGTCTCAAAGACCACCTTTAATTAGAAACGGTTTAGGATTTAAGGACACATCATCATCTTCTCATAAAACTATTTTTGTTAAGTCAAGTGAAACTCACATCTCCACACTTGCTGGAATAGCACCAAGGAATAAGTACACTAAACCTTTTATACATAAAAGGAATAATCAAGAATTGGTAAGCCTAAGAAAGAAACCTCAAAAGACTAATCATGCCTTTATGTATAAGAAGCATGCATCTAGAAAAAACACCAATTAATCATGATTGTGCATGTCATTGTTCTCAAACTCAGTCTAATAGAATTATGGCATTCAAAAACATTGTTATACCAAAAAACAATTTTAGACCTAAACAGTGTAATTATTGTATGAAAATTAGTCACATAAATAAACATTGTTGGATAAGGAAGGCTCATTGGGAACCTTTTTGTGCTAACCCCCAAGGACCCAAGCTCATTTGGGCACCTAAAAATCATACTTGAATTGTGATTCTATAGGTATGCCTCAAGTCCACAATAAACAAAAATGCTTGGTTAGTAGACAGTGGATGCTCAAGGTATATGACAGGAGACAAAAAACTCTTCAATGAAATCAAAAGTATTGATGGAGGTAAAGTTACCTTTGGAAACAATGCTAAGGGTAAGGTAATTGGCATTGGCTCTATTGGTATTAATGGTACTATTTTATTAAAGATGTCTTATTTGTTGATGGCTTGAAACATAACTTGTTGAATGTTAGTCAATTATGTGATAAAGGAAACAAAGTAACCTTTACTTCCAACGAATGTCTTATAACCTCTATTGATGGTCAAGAGATATTTACAGGAAATAGAGATGTCAACACTTACATAATAGACTTACACGAAATATCTAACCATTTTTCTAAGTGTCTTGTGTCTACTAGTGATGAATCTTGGCTATGGCATAGAAAGCTTGGTCATGCGAACATAGACTTAATTCAAAGCTTCAGCACAGGAGAACTAGTAAAGGGACTGCCAAAAGTCAAATTTGAAACAGACAAGACATGTGAACCTTGCCAAAGAGGGAAGCAACACAAGTCATCATTCAAATCCAAAAACATAGTAAGTACCTCAAAACCTCTACAACTCCTGCATCTAGATTTATTTGGACCTACTAGAATTGCAAGCTTAGGAGGTAAACATTATGCCTTTGTCATCGTAGATGATTACTCTAGATTTACTTGGATAATTTTCTTAGCTCAAAAAAGTGATGCTTTTGAAAATTTCAAAAACTTTGCTAAAAGAGTTCAAAATGAAAAAGGATATTGCATTTCAAAAATAAGAAGTGACCATGGCAAAGAATTTGAAAATGAAAACTTTGAAAGTTTTTGTCTTGAATATGGCATTTCGCAGAATTTTTCATCTCCTAGGACACCTCAACAAAATGGGGTAGTTGAAAGAAAAAATCGAACTTTAATTGAAATGGCTAGAACAATGCTCAATGAGTATGGTTTACTAACTTACTTTTGGGAAGAAGCCACAAATACTGCTTGTTATATTTCGAATCGAGTTTTCAAAAGACCTCTTCTAAACAAAATCTCATTTGAGCTATGGAATGGAAGAAAGCCCTTGATATCATACTTTAGAGTATTTGGATGCAAGTGTTTCATATTGAATACCAAGGACAACCTTGGAAAATTTGCCTCTAAATCTGATGAAGGTATCTTTTTAGGATACTCTACAACTAGCAAAGCATATAGAGTATTTAATAAAAGGTCATTAACTGTTGAAGAATCTATGCATGTTGTTTTTAATGAATCTAGTAGACTTGATCTTGTGAAAGGTAGTGCTCTTGATGATATTGTAGGTACCATGGAAAGACTTGATCTTGAAAATGGAAAGGAAGAAAATGATCAAGAAAATTCACATCAAGATGATTCTCTACCTTAAGCTCAAGAGGAAAACATGCAAGAGCTTTCCAAGGAATGGAGATTGACAAAAGATCACCCCAAAGAGCAAATCATTGGTGATCCTTCAAGGGGAGTAATTATTAGATCTCATTTCAAACATTTAGCCTCTGATCTTGCTTTTATTTCTCAAATTGAGCCTAAAAATTTGGATGAGGCTCTTAATGATGAAAGTTGGGTGATTGCAATGCAAAAGGAACTCAACCAATTTGAGAGAAGTAAGGTATGAACCTTAGTACCTAGACCCAAGGATCATCAAATTATAGGTAGCAAATGGGTGTTTAGAAATAAACTAGATGAACAAGGTTCAATAACTAGGAATAATGTTAGATTAGTTGCAAAAGGGTATAATCAGGAAGAAGGAATAAATTATGATGCGACCTATGCTCCTGTAGCTAGATTAGAAGCCATAAGAATACTTTTAGCATATGCATGCCACATGAATTTCAAACTCTTTCAAATGGATATAAAAAGTGCATTTTTAAATGGTTATATGGAAAAAGAAGTTTATGTAGAACAAACCCCAGGTTTTGAAAGCTATGATTTGCCAAATCATGTTTTTAAACTTTCAAAAGCTTTATATGGTTTAAAACAAGCCCCAAGAGCTTGGTATGAAAGACTAAGTTCTTTTCTTTTAGAAAATAGCTTTACAAAGGGGAATGTTGACACTACATTATTCAGTAAAAAGCATAAGCATGATATTCTAATTGTTCAAATTTATGTTGATGATATCATATTTGGGTCTACCAATGAATTGCTTTGTCAAGAATTTGCTAAGTGTATGACTAGGGAATTCAAAATGAGCATGATGGGTGAGCTTAAATATTTCCTTGGTCTACAAATAAAACAAGGCAATGAGAGCATATTCATCAAGCAATTCAAATATGCCAAAGACTTAAGAAATTTGGAATGGAAGGATGCAAAAATGCCAAGACTCCAATGAGCACATCAACAAAATTGGACAAAGATGAAAAGGGTAAGAGCATTAATGAGAAGCTCTATAGAGGTATGATCAGATCACTTTTATATCTTACAGCTTCTAAACCTGACATAATGTATAGTGTATGCTTATGTGCACGATTTCAATCATGTCCAAAAGATTCTCATTTAAATGCAGTAAAAAGAATTCTAAAATATTTACATATAGGTTTGTGGTATCCTAGAAATTCATCCTTTTACATTGTAGGATATTCAGATGCTGATTATGCTGGTAGTCTTTTAGATAGAAAAAGTACTTCAGGTACTTGTCACTTTATTGAAGAGTGTTTAGTTTCTTGGTTTAGCAAGAAACAAGTTTCAGTTGCTCTTTCTACTGCTGAAGCGGAGTATGTAGCAGCAGGATGTTGTTGTACACAAATCCTTTGGATGAAACAACAACTTAAGGATTATGGTCATAGTATGAACCATATACCTATTAGATGTGACAACACAAGTGCTATAAATCTATCAAAGAATCTCATTCAACATTCTAGAAGTAAGCATATTAACATTAGACACCATTTTATTAGAGATCATGTTAAATATGGAGATGTTGTATTGGAATTTATAAGCACAGATAATCAATTGGCAAATATCTTCACTAAGTCTCTAAATGAGGAAAGATTTAATTTCATAAGAAGAGAGCTTGGTATGATTAATGGATTAACTTTGTGATTGCCAAATTTCCAAACCTTAATTGATAATCTTGTTTTTATCTCATCTTACTAGATATAAGGTAGCTAATTTGATGGAAATATATGTTATAAGGGATGGAATCTCCCTATAAATGCTTTAGTCTTATTTTAGACTTAATTTTATTTAAAGAGAATTTTAGGTCATTCACGCCTGTGACATATGTTCACGACCATGAACTAAATCGCCAAAAGAATCAGTAGCTTTCACGACTTGCTTCACGACATGATTCACGGCTTAAAGTAGTGAAGACTATGTTTCACGACTACAACCTTTTTCATTCACCCCCGTGACACTTTTTCACGACCGTGAACATTTCCACCAAAAACTTACAGAAGCATTCACGCTTTGTGTCACGCTTTGGTTCACGATCACAAATAGTGAAGTTTAACACTTCATGCCCGTGACTCATTTTTCACCATCGTGATTGTTCATCATTCATGCCTATGACCTTTAAATGTCATGACCGTGATCAATTTCATGCATTTCTTCACGGATAGAGCATCTCTTCAGCAAACCGTGAACACGACACTTCACACCCGTGAAGATGTACGCTATATAACGATTCTGCCGTTATTTCTCCCATTCCAACTCTCTAACTTCTCTCAACTTCTCTCATTTATCCATTGAATGTCATTTTGAAGATTTCGGCCCCCTAGCCACTAATTTCATCTATAAATATCTTCAAAGACCTCTTCCATCATCAAAAATCATATCTCCTTAAGGTTTACTCAAAATTTCTGTCAAATTTTTTCACTCTTCAAAAGTTTTATTCTTTCAATCAAGATGGAAATCGGTTCCTCCAAGGGTACTAGGAAGAAATCTCATGCTCCAAGAAGGTACACAGATTACCTTATAAACATCATTCCAGAGCATTGCCATCCTAGATACTCAGTGCTCAAGAAAAGGCAACTCCTTTCCTCAAGATCATTTGAGTGGCAAACCATTCGTACATTAGGCCTTAAGACAACCATGACAGAACAACTCTAGGCAATCAACTCTAAGGGAGCCAACCTTAGAGTTTCAGAGCATTTTGCAAGTATCTCATACTGGCACGGTGAAGTTCCAATTATGCAAGCATCCGAACACCCTCTCTGCCACAGAGTTTGGAGATTTGTTCAACCTTCCCTCTGATGGCATCCTAAATGACAGTGAAGTGGAGTTCTATGCTACTCAGGTATGGACTCACTTCGGTCTTGATTTCAGCTAGACATCAAAAAGACGAAGAGCACTCACCTTCGATCCCCAGTGCACAAGTAACCTATAACATCTTTGTCAGAGGAGACAACAATGGCACAATCAGAAAGTCATAGCTCTTTCTCCTGGAGATGGCCCGAAAAGGCCTCACAGTGGCTCTATCTCGATGGTTTGCGAATCATCTCTTGTCAATTGCCACCAAGCCTTCCGGAGACATTCTGATTGGTGGGTATGTGACTCACATTGCCTTGAAGCTCGGATACTTGAAGCTGGATGAACATCACTCCAACCTCATCCCAGGGCATCTTCGAGACCGACTGGACTTCGAGTCTTTCATCAAGATGGGAGTGGTTGTTCGAATAGTGTTTGAGAACAACATCTACTACCACTTCACCAACACTGTTGGTGAAATCATTTGGGAAGACAATGACTCGGAGGATTTCAAACCTGGCCTCCAAGGAATCCAATAGAGGAAGAGGGCTCGAGTTAAGGTGGCACCTCTAGAGGTTGAGCAGGAAATCGGACAATCCTCTGCCTTCACACCAAACTTGGCTCAACAAGTGGTTGACCTCTTGGCACTATGGTTTGAGCAGTTGTAGGCTTCGATGGATGAGAGGTTAGAGAACCTCAAGGATTTCATAGAGTCTTGGATGGACAGCCTCGAAGCGGAAGTTGCTCGTCTTAGAGATAGGATGTCCGGCTAGATATTAGGCTAAATGTTATCTTTTGTTTCTAGCTTGTTTGTTGTAGGAAATTCTAATTTCCTTTCAGAATTTTTAATCTCTTTTGTACTTTTCTTTCTTAATTAATATATTTGCTTTTGTTTTCCATTATGTTTTATCTTTTTGATATTCTTTTTGTTGATGACAAAAGGGGGAAAACCTAGCAATATATTGTTTAAAGATAAGTGCAATACTTAATTTTGCATCAAAATGAATATGCAAGTATGCAAATGAGCTTTATACACCTTAAATATATCTTAAGTATACTTTGCATATACCTTGATGAATATATCTTAAGTATACTTTGCATATACTTTGATGCAAGATACATAAATGAATATGCACTTGATATACTCTGAATATACCTTAAATATACTTTAAGCCTTAAAATTTTTTTTGATATACATTGGATATACTTTGCATATAACTTGCATATACTTAAAACTAGGAAGTATATTTTGATGCTACACTTCATCATTCATTACAATTCTTGCACTTCAGCATTCTTTATCCTAATCATCTTTTGAGGGGGAGACTTCTCAAAAGCACATATTGCTAGATTATTTGTCACAATCAAAAAGGGGGAGATTGTTGAGCCTTGAGGGGTATTTCCGTCATTTTGATGCTAACAAATAAAATAACAATAATGTATTTAACATAATTTTTTTCTAAGTCTATTGAACAGGGTATGAAATATGATAGCAAGAATGGAGAATGGAAGATTAATCTTAAAAAGATAAAATTCAAGAAATAGCATGTTCACGCCCGTGACCTTATGTGTCACGCCCGTGATGAAGTTTAGCGCCAACAATCCAACATTTAAAGTTCACGGCCATGAAGAATGATAGCAATCATGAATGAACATTTCAGTCATGCCCGTGAATAAATGTCACGTTCGTGAGAAGACATGAAAAATTCTTCCAGAGAGATTCACGACCAAAGTCACCACTTGGACCACGGCTTGGAAGGATGTCACGCCCGTGAAGATAAAATGTCACCCCCGTGAAAAAAATACTTCAAAACCTTCCAGAATGCTTCACGGCCAAGGTTATCACTCAAGTCATGACTTGGAAGAACAGTTACGACCGTGACACACATAGTCACGACCATGAAAGATGAAAGAGAAACATGTCAGGCACGATTATAAGGGTTGGTGCAACATCTAATTTCATATTAAATGCATTCTATCTGCTATAATTTGCTATGGAAGTATAAATGTAAGTTATTTATGCATCCAGAATAAGGAGAGAATAAGAGAACAAGAGAATAACAAATATTTTGAATCAAAATCTTGTTGTAAGCCATTTTGTGCATTTGATATTTATTCTCTGTCAAAATCTTTTTGCTCATCATTTATTGAGCAATATAGATTTGTAAGTGTTTCTCTCTGTAATCGTCTACTCAAGTGAGTTTTGCGTATTTATAGTTTAAAAGTAGAACACTTGTAAGAGTTAGTTGTGTGAGCCTCTAAAACACAAAGAAAGGTTATTTGTGTGAGCCTTTAAAACACAAGGTAAAGGTTATTTGTGTGAGCCTATAAAACACAAGGAATTGGTTATTTTGTGAGCCATCAAAACACAAGGGATTTCTGGGTTAGGTGTCAACCATTGTTAGAAACACCATAGTTGGGAGTGAGCTTGTAAAACTCCATTGTAACATTTAGTGTGTTAGTGAAAATCACAATTGAGATTGAGGAGAGGAGTAGGGTTTGTTAACACCCGAACCTCTAAAAATCCTTGTGTCACATTTTTCTATCTCTACTAAACTTAACTTTTCTTTCCGCACTTAAAAGTTAAATTTTTAATATCCAATTCAATCCCCCTTCTTGGTTCAATATCTAGGCAACACCCTGTGTACAATAAGGATGCGACTAAGAACTTCATGAAAACAAATTTTCTATATTAGAAGAGACGATAATTAACATCGCTATATTGGCAAAAAGGTTTAAGGAGCTTTATAAAAAACAACAACAAGAAAGGCAAAAGGCCAGAGAGACAGGGTAAAAAATGAAGCACTATAAAAAGAAGAAGGTGTAAATTGACTCTAGAAGAGAAGTAATTATTAAACTAGTGTAGATATTATTTATTTAGATGGACCTACACGTAAAGGACAAAAAAAAGACATTATTATATAATGGAATTTTGGAATTTTGTAGGACTTTGAATCTTTTAGAGTTTTTCCTTGGGGCACATGGTCCTTTTGGTATTCAATAAGGCAGTTCTGGAAAGATCTGAATTATAAGATGAAGGAGTTGAAGACAGATCTATAAAGATCCAAAACATATACTTATGTGGATTTCATTCTTCCTTTGTCCGTGAGTCTATACTCTACAAACATTAGTTAACATCTTGTATATGAAAATCTTGTAAATTAACTTTTTTTTTTTATAATTCTATAGATTTTGGTATACGAATGCATATTGGCAATGGTCGAGCAGTATGCACAGAGGAGGATTATTTCTCATGACCAACTAATCCCTCACTTATATAGGTGGAGGACAATGTTTGTCAAGAAATGATGAAACATCATGAGGTCTTTGAGGTCTTCAAAGGGGCCAAAGTAAGTATATCGCATAATTTAAATTTATAATTATGAATCGTGTTCTCTTTGTTTTAAAATAGTCATTTGTTGGCATCTCTTAAATACATTTACAGAGGGTGAAAAACATCTTGATAGAAAATGAAAATGAGGTGGTCATGGATTGGATGAAAATTTTTTAGCACCAGAAACAACCTCTAATAAGGAGTTCAACACTTACATCAGTAAGTTGGAAATGGGGTATTTCATTAATTAGGAGGATGTTGGTGATAAGGAGAGTGAAGAGTCAAACCCACCTTTGAAAACAGATATTGAAGGTGAAGTTAAGGTCCTCCCAGATTTGAAGAATGATGGTGCTGCAAAAGGACACATCCCTCCACATGCAAAAAAAGATAGATGAAAGCTTGAAGAAAGAAATAAAAGCACTTGTTGAAGACTATGTGGAGCATATTGTGCTAAGACAAACTACAGAACTAAGCTGTCAGATTGCATCACTTAACCAACTTATTCAGAAGGTACATTCTTTGGTTCTCAGTTAAAAACCAAAGTGTCCTTTGCAGCACTTACATGACCTTGTTTTGGATGACAAGGTACACTTTATTGAAATTTATCCATCTTACACAGATTTTTAATGTGAAATTGTATGCATCGACCGTAAAGGATAGAATAATGTTCATCCCGACCATAAAACATAGAGATGGCCGAGATTCGTTACTCAAACCAACTTTATAAGAAGAATTTTTTCAATGATTGATCTTTATAATTGCTTAAACTTAGCATGCTTAATATTTTTCTTCTACTCATTAATAAATTTTTTTCATTCTTTTTTTAGGTCAAATATTGAGTTGGATGGTGAAGAAAAGATCGAGAAAGATGCTAGGACTGACAATCATGATTGTTAATTAGTGGTATGTACCCTATCTAACTTTTGCTATTGAATTTGGTGCTTAAGATATTTAATATTTTTATTTTACACTCTAATGAAAATTGTTTAATGCATTTTTTTAGATCAATCAGCTAGTGGATGTGGTAGTTCTTAACGTGGCCATTGTTGGAGAAAATATGGATACTAAGGAGGTGGAGGATAAGACTGAGAAGAATTGGCCTAAAACTGTTGAAAAGACTATAGAGAAGGATAAGACTAAAAAGAATTTGTCTGAGATTGTTGAAAAGACTATAGAGAAGGATGTGGCTGAGAAGAATGATGATGGGGTTCAAGATGGGGTTGAAAAAGATAAGCATATTGTTGGGGCTAAGAAGAATGTGGAGCCAATTGACCCTATGAATAATGACTTGAAAGATTGTCTTGAGAATGCTTCTGTTAAGATCATAGAGGGTGAGAAACTTATACGTCGGGATGAGAGAAAAAGACATGTCAGTAAATTTATGGGCTCACTTTGGACTCAACATCACATGTTACCGAAGAAGAAAATTAAAACTCATGATCAATAAAGTTATAGCATATTGAAAGTACTCAATGCATCTGAATTGAAAAATTGCCCATAAGTTCATAAAAAACAAGGTCAAAGCTTAGTTGTCAATCAAGACTAACATATATGAAAAGGTTGAAATGAGCGGAAAATTTTACTAATGCCCGGTAATTGGCTGGAGACTAGGGTAAGTCAAAATTGTTTTCCTAAATTTAAGTTTATTATTATCTTTTTGCAATATGTAATAATAAAATTGACTTATTATTCTTTTTTTTATAACACTTTGAAGAATACTTGTACCTATTAAGGAGGCTTCACAACAAATATTCATATTCTATGAGCCAAGATGCTTTGATATTGAATGAGAACTTTAGTCAATTGGTGGCATGTAGCTTCCATAAAAACCCTCACAATATCAGTAATAGCCTCTTGAATTACATTAGCAAAGACAGTAAACACTCATATGAGAGACAGTGGAAGAACATCAAGTATGTGTACCTGCTGCATAACATAGAAAATAAATTGGGTAATGGTGAGAGCATATTTTGATACCGGATGTCTAGTGGTCTTTGACTCATTGAAAAATCTTTTTCACTGATGAAGCCCTAGCCAAAGACATGCAGTCTCTCCATAAGCAATCCCAATTTTGGTAAGAATTGAAAATCTTGGTCCCTATAATTATCAAGCCAAACCAGTACGGGATATTGAGAGACCATTTGATGTTTCATAACAGATGAATGGTTGCACTAAAGTTCATAGAGATGTACATTCATCAATTGGGTTTTAGCAGCCTAGAGGGTTTAAAAATAGAACAAATGAACAAAACAAGGCAGGAGATGACCTTCTGTATATGTGATGACCTCGAGCTTAATAATCCATTGAAGAAAAAAACTCTTCTAGCCTAGCTACTTATAATTTCTCCTATCTAAATACCCTTCACAGACTGTCTTCATCCAAAAGCAACAAGTCATTTAACATTTTCCAACATATACCATTTGCAGAATGTCTTCATCAGATTAGTCCTCATCTTCCACACCTTCAATACTCACACACTATTTGACCACTTTAAGTACTTTTTTTTTTCATTTTTTCTATCTTTTAGTTAATATCATGTGAAATCAATCTTCTTATTAATATAATTTACTAATTATTTGTTTGGTGACATTTTTTTTTTGCACTTGCTAATTAAGTATTATTTGAGGATATCTTAAAAAATAATTATTTAAATATTTTTGCACATTTCCTGACTGTAGTGAGAATGTGTACCAACCACTAACATCATTATCCCAACTATCAATTTCACATCCTGACAATATTTTTGCTATATCTGGATCATCGGATTACCCAAATTCGACCGTTGTTCATTTAAGATTAAAGTTTATTTGGGATTTTGCTTTAATAAAATGGTATTATTTTATGAAATTGGGGTTTTTAGACCTAAAACTTGCATTTTTTAGAATTGAACCCATAAAATATTTAATTTTATCATCAATTGAATATAATTAATACAAATTTAAATTTGTAATTCATGCAAGGCAAAAGTTGATCTTATCATATTGAATTATGGTTTATAGTGTTTGATTTGAAGTTTTTGGATTTAGAACATGTATTTTTCAAAATTGACCCAATAAAACATATAATTTTATCTTCAATAGAATATAATTAAGGCTAATTTGAATTCATGATTCATGCAAAACAAAGGTTGATCTTATCATATTGAATTAGGTTTATAGTACCCAAAATTGGGATTTTCAGACATTAAACTTGAAATTTTAGAATTGAACCTGAAAAACATCTTATTTTAACCTTATTGATGCTAATTACGTCCTATTTGAGGAAATCTTCAACAAATAATTCTTTGTATTTTTTGATCCCGCTATATCCTAGTTATCAGTTTAACGTCCTGACTGTAGTTCTTCAGTGTCCTGATAGTCGAAATTCATTTACCCGATTATCATTCCTTTGCTACCAAAGTTTATTAGAGATTTTGTTTCAAGAAAATGAGATTGTTTTATGCAGAGCATATTATTTTGAACATATTTAGGGATTATTATTTCAATTTATGGTTTCTAATTATGTAGTCCAAGAATTGGTGGCATAACATGTATGTTTCGCTTGGTATGTAGGAATTTAGTTTTATGAAATTGAGGTTTTTGGACCTAGAACTTGCATTTTTCAGAATTGAACCCACAAAACATCTAATTTTATCATCAATTGAATATAATCAAGACTAATTTGAACTCGTGATTCACACAAGGCAAGAGTTGATCTTATCATATTGAATTAGGATTTATAGTGCCTGAAATTAGGATTTTTGGATATAGAACTTGAATTTTTCATAATTGAACCCATAAAACATCTTATTAACCCTTATTAATGCTAATTAAGTCTTATTTGATGCAATTTTTGACAAAACAATTACTTCATTTTTTATCATGACTCGACCGTAGTGAGACTCTATGCCGGCCATTAGCATAATTATCTCGGTTGTCAGTTTAACATCTAACTATAGTTCTTAATGTCTCCATTATTGGAATTTATTTACTCGATTGTCGTTCCTTTGCTACCAAAGTATATTAGGGTTTTGTTTCAAGAAAATGAGATTATTTTAAGTAGAATATATTATTTTGAACAAATTTGAAGATTATCCTTTCAATTTACGGTCTTTAAATATGTAGCCCATGAATTGGTGGTATAACATTTACATTTCATTTAGTATGTAGGAATTTAGTTTTATGAAAATGGGGTTTTTTGGACTTAGAACTTGCATTTTTCGGAATTAAACCCACAAAACATCTAATTTTATTATCAATTGAATATAATCAAGACCAATTTGAATTCATGATTCATGCAAGACAATAGTTGATCTTATCATATTGAATTAGGGTTTACAGTGCCCGATTTGGGATTTTTTGACCTAGAACATGAATTTTTCAATATTGATCCTACAAAATATCTATTTTTTTAATTGTTAATTGAATATAATGAAGGCTAATTTGAATTTGTGATTCACGTAAGGCAAATATTGATCTTATCATGTTGAATTAGGGTTTATAGTGCCTAAGTTAGGTTTTTGAACCTATAATTATTACATATTCTTAAAACCAAAGGCATGTAAACCAAACCCAAAAATCCTATGACATAATAAAAAAAATACATAATATGCTATAAATGTAAACACACCCCAAACTGGGTGCACTCTAACTGATCTCTGAGGGCTTGTGACTTTTCTAGTCAACTTTTGTCTACTGACTTTGAAATTGCGTGCAGGAAACCCACATGTTAAGTAAACTAATGCTTAGTGGTACATATGTGTATAAAAATTCTACAGTTAAAAATAATGTCATATAATGTTATGCCATTCGCCTCATGATCATTCCTAGAATCATATATTCTATGTCAATTCCAAGACTAGAAAATAGGGTATATAACTCATAACCATTTATCTTTTAATTTATTACATCATATGCTATTACCAGCATTATCTCCCATTTATGCATTCTCATTCTAATACATAAATGTCAAATCATATATTCCACATGTTATTTTTCATGTAAACATATATATCATAATATGCATTTAACAAACCATCAATT
Organism: Triadica sebifera; assembly: GCA_023653625.1. Lineage (NCBI taxonomy): Eukaryota > Viridiplantae > Streptophyta > Magnoliopsida > Malpighiales > Euphorbiaceae > Triadica > Triadica sebifera. The sequence continues at coordinate 10,115,372 of CM042905.1, forward strand.
AAGATCATAAACCAAAATATACATATAATACATTCATCATGCTTCACAGGTGTGAAGGCATGAACTACTTACTCACGGTCTTGAAGGTATATTTTATGGTACCTATGAACCATCATATGAAGGAAACAGAGCATTCACGGGTGTGAATTACCTATTCACGACTGTGAGACCTCGTCATCACGACTTTCCAATCGTGACACAAAATCGTGAAATTCTAGGTTCAAGCAGGTTCATTAGCCTCGATATTTACGGCCATAACATACTTGTTTATAGGCATGAATTATGCATTTCTAGCAATCCGAAAACATAGCATTGATGCATTTCATGCAAAATCTCTAAAGATTGAACAATGTCAATCACTCCTATCAACAATTTCATACTTATACTATGTCTACAACATGTTTAAACAACATTTAGATCATTAAATCTATTTCTAGGTCATGTTAAACTATAACATACCACATATATCATTTTAACACTTAAACCCCATTTCTCCATGTTATTTATCATCCATAATATGCCTTTATCATTTCATTCACATTTACAACATATAAAATAAATAAATATGCATGGAAAACAAATTAATATGCCCATATATAGTAACCTTTTACCAAAATGGAGCCTTAACTAACTTTTCAAGTTTGTTTTCCTTTTTGTGATGTATTCATCTGCTCACTAGCCTAACCTATCATCATAAGAACATTCCTATTAGAACCACATAAGCATAAATGACCTAAAACAACCCTAAAAACTGAGTTCTACTTCAATATTGGCAACTCACTCAAATTTCCATATTTTTCAAGCTTTTTAAGCTTTGACAATGGTGTTTTAGGGTTAGAAGGAATGAAGAAGATGACCACGAAGTCTCTAGGTGTGTCAGAAGGTGATCTGGGGTGGTAGAGATGACTTAAAGCAAGATATGATGCATAACAAAGAGAAAAAATGTGACTACTCATGGCTAACCGACCTGAGTTCACAGGCATGACACTTGACTTTATGAGCATGAAACGCTTCATGGGTGTGAATGTCCTATCTTTTCAAAACAATCCCGCCATGTTCAAAACTATACCATTTTAAACCATAACATGACTTTTCATGGGCGTGAATAACTATTCATAGGTGTGAAAGCTTTCATTTTTTTACAAATTTAAACTTTAACTTTAACATACCTTAATCCTAATATTTTCCTCTCTAAACACATAACTCATAGGCCATTCTTTACAAGCATTACATGCCCCAACTTCATCATAGAACTGGTTGAATTTTGAAATTTTGTAGGCATTTACAACTTCGTAAAAAAACTGAGTAACATATTTCATCCTCACATTTGCTTTCACATTTTGAAAAATATGCCACATATAGTATTTGTGATTAGCTACCCTATAGTGATTTCTAAGCCCATTGGCGATGCTCTAATGTCCATCCGAAATAAAAACCAAATCATCTTTGTCCGGTATGAGCTCCCTTATATTCCTAAAGAACTAACATCATGAATCGTTATTCTTTGAGTCCACTATAGCCCAGCTAATGGATATTGATGGAAGTCACCATAGTGGATTGTTGCAATGAGTAAAACTCATTTGTACCTTCCCTTTAAAATGATTTAGTCAACTGCAATTACCTTTCTCAATGTGGAAAATCCTTTAATGCATGTGTTATATGCCACAAATAAGTATTTAAATCTTCCCTCTTCATTTACTTCCAAACTTGTAACAACTTTGTCAATGTTTGCCTTATGCACCATTCATAGGTATGTCGGTAGTAGACTGTAGCTTGCCTTTGGAGATTTGATGAAACTTTCACAGACATATCTTCTCCTCAACCAAACCTTACGATATAGGAATACTTTTGTTTTACATCAGGGTCATTATTGCTTTGGGCCTTATTAGGTCTCTTTGACCACCAAAATGAGATAACACCACCTTTCCGACATACCTCATAGTTGTTTGGTTGTGATATCTCTTATGACTACCAATTGAGCAAGTGTGAATGTTATTATATGTTAACATCTGAAAGCTCATTGAGTTCTTAATCAATGACGCTCACACCTTCCACTTGCATGTCAGGTTCTTGCATTTTAAGACATATCTATCCTTTTCATATTTAACAGTGTGAAACCATGAGGGGTATTTCTGTCATTTTGATGATAACAAATAAAATCACAATATTGTATTCAACATACTTGTTTTCTAAGTCTATTAAACAAGATATGGAATACAATAGCAATAATGAAGAATGGAAGATTAATCATTGAATGATAAAATTAAGGAAGTAGCACGTTCACGCCCATGACTCTATGAGTCACGCCCGTGAAAAAGCTAACCGTCAATAAAACCAACATTTGAAGTTCACGGCCATGAAGGAAGACAACCAACCGTGAAATGCATATTTAAGTCACGCCCATGAACCTTCTTGACAAATTCATCCAGAGAGCTTCACGACCAAAGTCACCACTTGGATCACGGCTGGAAAGTTTGTCACGCCTGTGAATATATATGTCACGCCCGTGACCCAATGTTTCAAAACCTTTCAGAATGCTTCACGACCAAGGTCACCACTTCAGTCACGGCTTGGAAGAACAGTCACGCCCATGACAAACATAGTCATGCCCGTGAAAGATAAAAGAGAAAATATCAGGCGCGATTATTTGGGTTGGTGCAATGGCTAGTTTCGTATTAAATGCATTATAACGGCTATAATTCGCCATTGGAGTATAAATGCAAGTCATTTATGCATTCAGTACAAGAGGATAGCAAATACTTGAATCAAAATCTTATTACAAGCTATTTATACATTTAATACTTTCATAACAAATATCTATTCTCTGTGAAAATCTTTTTTCTCATCATTTATTATGCAATAAAGATTTGTAAGTATTTCTCTCTGTAATAATTTATTGCTCAAGTGAGTTTTGGATATTTCTGGGTTGAGAGTAGAACACTTGTAAGGGTTAGTTATGTGAGCCTTTAAAACACAAAGAAAGGTTATTTGTGTGAGCCTGTAAAACACAAGATAAAAGTTATTTGTGTGAGCCTGTAAAATACAAGTTAAAGGTTGTTTGTGTGAGCCTGTAAAAAACAAGGAATTGGTTATTGTGTGAGCTATTAAAACACAAGGGATTTCTGGGTTAAGTGTGAGCTATTGTGAGAAACACCATAATTGGGAGTGAGCTTGTAAAACTCCATTGTAACACTTAGTGTGTTAGTGAAACTCCCAATTGCAATTGGGGAGAGGATTAGGGTTTGTTAACACCCGAACCTCTATAAAAATCCTTGTGTCAAATTTTTCTATCCCTCATAAACTTAATTTTTTATTTCCACACTTTAAAGTTAAATTTTTAAAACTCTAATTCAACCCTCCTTCTTGGGTTAATATCTGGGCAACAATTGGTATCAGAGCTTTGTCTAGCATCTAAGCCTAAAAAGCGCTAGTAAAGATTAAGATATGACCAGTGAAGGATTCCAAAGTCTCAAACCTTACTTTGATGGAGCAAATTATACCCATTGGAAGTTTCGGATGGAGACATACCTGGATAGTGAAGGAATTGAAGTCTGGGATAGTGTACGAAAAGAATGGACACCACCAACCAGAAGAAGAGCTGATGGTGAAGAAGAAATCTTATCAAGATATGATTGGACAGAGCCTCAAAGAAAAGCAAATTTTAAAAATAAGAAGGCAATGACAATCCTCTCAAGCTTATTATCTATTAAAGAATGTGGAAGAATACAACACTGCCCAATAGCCTACAGCATATGGAAGACATTGGAAAATTATCATGAAGGAATTAAGCAAGTCAAATCCAAGAAGATTCAACTTCTTACCTCAGAATATGAGCTTTTCAAGATGAAATCCAATGAGTCAATCACTGACATGACCAACCGTCTTCTAGCTATTATAAATGGAATGAGGAAACTTGGGAAGTATCTGAGCTTGGAAGATGTAAACAACAAAATCCTGAGAAGTCTTCCTCTTAAAAACTATGGCTCAAGAGTTGCTGGCATAGAAGAAGCAAATGAAGACATGAGTATCATAAATACTGATGTGCTTATTGGCAAACTTCTCACACATGAAATGGCAGTGAAAAGAGATAGAGAGCTTGAAACAGAGCCAGAGAAAAGAAAGCCTTTAGCACTCAAAGCCTCTACTTCAAAATCTCAAGAAGAAAGTGAAGATGATGAAAAAATGAGTGATGATGAAAATGAGGATGTTGTTATGCTTTCAAAAATACTGAAAAGAATCATTGAGAAGAAAATGAGCAACTCCAGAAAATTGAGGCAAAGAAACCTCAAACAAACTTCTATTGATGCACAAAGAAGTAAGGAAGAGGTAAAGTGCTATGAGTATGGAAAGAAAGGACATATCAAACCAGAATGTACAAGGCTCAAGAAGCATAAGAGCAAATACCAAAAAAAACAATGGGGAGAAAGGTCACAAAGCCACATGGGATGACGAAAGCTCTTTAAGTGAAAGAGATGATAATAAAAGCGAAGAGGTCAACCTATGCTTTATGGCTATTGAGGATCACGTCTCGAATAAGGTAAGATCACTACACTCATACTCTTTAAATAATGATAGTATTGATAATGATAATGATAGTAATAGTGATGATGATGATGATGAGCAAATCATTATAGAAAAATTAAATTTAGAACTAGAGAAATATATGAGTATATTCAGTACTTATAGGAATAACATTTCAAATTTGACAAACAAAATGGATGCTTTTGAAAAGGAGAATCTTAAGCTAAAATCATCTAATGAATCTCTTCAAAAGTCATTAGATGAATATTCATCAAGACCCTCAACTGTTTTCTTGCTTAAAGAAAATAACACTTTGAAAAATGAAGTTGAGGAACTTAGAAATTCCATTTCTAAATTTCACAAAGGAAAAGAGAGTTTAGATACTCTCATTGTGTCTCAAAGACCACCTTTAATTAGACATGGACTAGGATTTAAGGACACATCATCATCTTTTCACAAAACCATTTTTGTTAAGTCTAGTATACCTCACATCTCCACAATTATTGGAACAACACCAAGGAATAAGTATATTAAACCTTCTATACATAAAAAGAATAATCATGTCTTTATGTATAAGAAGCATGCATCTAAAAAAACATCAATTAATCATGATTGTGCATGTCATTGTTCTCAAAATCAGTTAAATAAAAATATGGCATTCAAATATATTGTAAGACCAAAAAACAATGTTAGACCTAAACAGTGTAATTATTGTATGAAGATTGGTCATATAAATAAACATTGTTGGATAAGGAAGGCTCATTGGGAACATTCATGTGCTAACCCCCAAGGACCCAAGCTCATTTGGGTACCTAAAAATCATACTTGAACTATGATTCTATAGGTATGCCTCAAGTCCACAATAAATAAAAATGCTTGGCTAGTAGACAGTGGATGCTCAAGGCATATGACAGGAGATAAAAAACTCTTCAATGAAATCAAAAGTATTGATGGAGGTAAAGTTACCTTTGGAAACAATGCTAAGGGTAAGGTAATTGACATTGGTTCTATTGGTATTTATGGTACTACCTTTATTAAAGATGTCTTACTTGTTGATGGCCTAAAACATAACTTGTTAAGTGTTAGTCAATTATGTGATAAAGAAAACAAAGTAATCTTTACTTCAAATGAATTTCTTGTAACCTCTATCGATGGTCAAGAAATATTTAAAGGAAATAGAGATGTCAACACATACATAATAGACTTACGTGAATTATCTAACCATTCCTCTAAGTGTCTTGTGACTACTAGTGATGAATCTTGGCTGTGGCATAGAAGGCTTGGTCATGCTAACATGGACTTAATACAAAGCCTCAGCACAAGAGAACTAGTAAAAGGACTGCCAAGAGTCAAATTTGAAAAAGACAAGACATGTGAACCTTGCCAAAGAGGGAAGCAACACAAGTCATCCTTCAAAGCAAAAAACATAGTAAGTACCTCAAAACCTCTTCAACTCTTGCATTTAGACTTATTTGGACCTATTAAAATTGCTAGCTTAAGAGGTAAACATTATGCCTTTGTCATCGTAGATGATTACTCTAGATTTACTTGGATAATTTTCTTAACTCAAAAGAGTGATGCTTTTGAAAATTTCAAAAACTTTGCTAAAAGAGTTCAAAATGAAAAATGATATTGTATTTCAAAGATAAGAAGTGACCATGGCAAATAATTTGAAAATGAAAACTTTGAAAGTTTTTGTCTTGAACATGGCATTTCACAGAATTTCTCATCTCCTAGAACACCTCAACAAAATGGGGTAGTTGAAATGAAAAATCGAACTTTAATTGAAATGGCTAGAACAATGCTCAATGAGTATGATTTACCAACTTACTTTTGGGCAGAAGCCACAAACACTGCATGTTATATTTCAAATCGAGTTTTCAAAAGACCTCTTTTAAACAAAACCTTATTTGAGCTATGGAATGGAAGAAAGCCCTTGATATCATACTTTAAAGTATTTGGATGCAAGTGCTTCATATTGAATACCAAGGACAACCTTGGAAAATTTGCCTATAAATCTGATGAAGGTATCTTTTTAGGATACTCTACAACTAGCAAAGCATATAGAGTATTTAATAAAAGATCATTAACTGTTGAAGAATCTATGCATGTTGTTTTTAATGAATCTATGGAAAGACTTGGTCTTGGAAATGGAAAAGAAGAAAATGATCAAAAAGATTCATATCAAGATGATTCTCTACCTTGAGCTCAAGAAGAAAATGGGCAAGAACTCCCAAAAGAATGGAAAATGACAAAAGATCATCCAAAAGAGCAAATCGTTAGTGATCTCTCAAGGGGAGTAAGTACTAGATCTCATTTCAAACATTTAGCCATTGACCTTGCTTTTATTTCTCAAATTGAGCCTAAAAATGTTGATGAAGCTCTTAATGATGAAAGTTGGGTAATTTCCATGCAAGAGGAATTCAACCAATTTGAGAGAAGTAAGGTATGGACCTTAGTACCTAGACCCAAGGATCATCAAATTATAGGTAGCAAATGGGTATTTAGAAATAAACTAGATGAACAAGGTTCAATAACTAGGAATAAGGCTAGATTAGTTGCAAAAGGATATAATCAGGAAGAAGGAATAGATTATGATGAGACCTATGCACCTGTAGCTAGATTAGAAGCCATAAGAATACTTTTAGCATATGCATGTCACATGAATTTCAAACTCTTTCAAATGGATGTGAAAAGTGCATTTCTAAATGGTTATGTAGAAGAAGAAGTTTATGTAGAACAACCACCAGGCTTTGAAAGCTATGATTTTCCAAATCATGTTTTTAAACTTTCAAAAGCTTTACATGGTTTGAAACAAGCCCCAAAAGCTTGGTATGAAAGACTAAGTTCTTTTCTCTTAGAAAATAACTTTACAAAGGGGAATATTGACACCACATTATTTATTAAAAAGAATAAACATGATATACTAATTGTTCAAATTTATGTTGATGATATAATATTTGGTTCTACTAATTAATTGCTTTGTCAAGAATTTGCTAAGTGTATGACTAGGGAATTTGAAATGAGCATGATGGGAGAGCTGAAATATTTCCTTGGTCTACAAATAAAACAAAGCAATGAGGGCATATTCATTAACCAATCCAAATATGCCAAAGATTTAATTAAAAAATTTGGAATGGAAGGATGCAAGAATGTCAAGACTCCTATGAGCATATCAACAAAATTGGACAAGGATGAAAAGGGTAAGAGCATTAATGAAAAGCTCTATAAAGGTATGATCAGATCACTTTTATATCTTACTGATTCTAGACCTGACATAATGTATAATGTTTGCTTGTGTGCATGATTTCAATCATGTCCAAAAGAATCTCATTTACATGCAGTAAAAATAATTCTAAGATATTTACATGGATCATTGCATCTAGGTTTGTGGTATCCTAGAAACTCATCTTTTTATATTGTAGGATATTCAGATGCAGACTATGCTGGTAGTCTTTTAGATAGAAAAAATACTTAAGGTACTTGTCACTTTATTGGAGAGTGCTTAGTTTCTTGGTTTAGTAAGAAACAAGTTTCAGTTGCTCTTTCAACTACTGAAGCAGAGTATGTAGCAGCAGGATGTTGTTGTACTCAAATCCTGTGGATGAAACAACAACTTAAGGACTATGGTTATGATATGAACCATATACCTATTAAATGTGACAATACAAGTGCTATAAATCTTTCAAAGAATCCCATTCAACACTCTAGAAGTAAGCATATTGACATTAGACACCACTTTATTAGAGATCATATTCAATATAGAGATGTTGCATTAGAATTTATATGCACATAATCAATTGGCATACATATTCACTAAGTCTCTAAATGAGGAAAGATTTAATTTCATTAGAAGAGAACTTGGTATGATTGATGGATTAACCTTGTGATTGCCAAATTATCAAATCTTATGTGATAATCTTATTTTTTGTATCATATTACTAAATATAAGGTAGTAAAATTGATGAAAATTTTATGTTATAAGGGATAGAATCTTCATAGAAATGATTTAGTCTTGTTTTAGGGCTTAATTTTATTTGATGGAAATTTTAGGCAATTCATGCCTGTGACATATGTTCACGCCCGTGAATTAAATAGCCAATAGATCCAGTAGCTTTTACAACTTGATTCATGACATCGTTCACGACTTCAAGTAGTGAAGCTTATGTTCATGACATCATTCACACCCGTGAAAAGCCTTGTTCACGCCCATGACGAATTTTTCACGCCCGTGAACATTTTCACCTATAACTCACAAAGACGTTCACGCCTTGAGTCATGCTTTGTTTCACGGGCGTAAGTAGTGAAATTCAACACTTCACGTCCGTGACTCATCTTTCACCACCGTGATAGTTCATCATTCATGCCCGTGACATTCAAATGTCACGACCGTGAACCTCTTCACGCCTTTATTCACGGGTAGAGCACCCCTTCAGCAAACCATGAACACGACTCTTCACGACTGTGAACACATATTTCATGCCCGTGAATGCATCGGGAATATAACAAATCTGTCAGTTATTCTTCACATTTCAACCATTCAACTCCTTAAAACCGCTCTCATTTACACACATTCAATGATATATTGAAGATTTCGGCCCCCAAGTCACAAACTTCTCCTATAAATACCATCAAAAGTCCCTTCCATCATCAAAAATTATCTTTCTTTAGGGTTTCCTCAAAATTTCTGTCAAATTTTTCCAAACTCTACAAAGTTCATTTCTTCAATCCAAATGGAAACCGACTCATCAAAGGGTACTAGAAAGAAATCTCATGCTCCCAGGAGGTACTCAGACTACCTAATGAGCCGAATCCCTGAGCACTGCCATCCTAGGTACTAAACCCTGAAGAAAAGGCCTCTCATTTCATCAAGATCTTTTGAGTGGCAAACCATACGCACTCTCGGGCTTGAGATGGCGATGACAGAGCAACTCCAGGCCTGTCATTTGAAGGAGTTCATGGACATTCATCAGCCCACTTTAAGAGAGCCAACCTTGGAGTTCTTGAGCACTTTACAAGTGTCTCCCACTGGAGTGGCGAAATTCCAACTCTGCAGCAATCCAAACACTCTCATTGCCATAGAATTTGGGGACTTATTCAATCTACCCTCGAAAGGCATTCTCAATGACAACGAAGTGAAGTTCTTCGCAACTCGAGCATGGACTTATTTTGGCATGAATTGCAGTTGGGATGTCAAGAAGACCAAGAGCACTCATCTTCGGTCCCCAGTGCGCAAATATTTGCATAGGTTTCTAAGCTATAGCATATTTGCTCGGGGAGACAGCAATGGCACCATTCAGAAGTCTGAACTATTTCTCTTTGAGATGGCTCAACGAGGTCTCACAGTGGCTCTTTCTCGATGGTTTGCGAACCATCTTCTGTCTATTGCCCCCAAGCCCTCCGAAGATATACTCATTGGTGGATATGTGACCCATATGGCCTTGAAGCTTGGATATTTGAAGCTGGATGACCATCACTTCAATCTCATCTCAGGGCATCCTCGAAATCGATTGGATGTCGAGTCCTTCATTAAGATGGGAACGACTGTTAGAATTGTTCATGAGAATAATATTTACTATCGCTTCATAGACACTGCTGGTGAAATTATATGGGAAGATAATGATTCGAAGGACTTCAAAGCCGGTCTCCAAGGAATCCAGCAGAGGCAAAGGGCTCAGGTTGAGGAGGCACCTCCAGCGGATGAGCAGGACATCTGGCAATCCTCGGTTTCCACACCAAATTTGACGCAGCAGGTGGCTGACCTTCTAGCACCACGATTTAAGCAGCTGCAGGCTTCCATGGATGAGAGGTTGGAGAACCTCAAGGACTTCATGGAGTCTATGATGGACAGCCTTGAGGCTGAAGTTGCTTGTCTTAGGGATAGGATGTCCGGTTAAGTGTTAGGCTAGATGGTGGCCTTAATATGCTTGTTTCTTATTTGTTTACTTTGTTTGTGAGTTTTTAGGAAATTTTAAATTTCTTTTCTGACTTTTATTTACTTTGGTTTGTACTTCTCTTTCAATATTAATATAATTGCTTTGTTCTTCTATTATGATTAATCTTTATTCTTTTTGTTGATGACAAAAGGGGGAGAAACTAGCAATATATTAAGATAAGTTTAAAAGCAATACTTAATTTTGAATCAAAAATAAGAACCTACAAATACATTGAGTTAAGTAGGGAGACATTAGCAATATTTTGAGTTTAAAAGCAATACTTAAAATTTGATTCAAAATAAATATTCAAGTATGCAAATTGAGCTTTATACAGCTTAAATATATCTTAAGTATACTTTGCATATACCTAAATGCAAGTTACATAAATGAATATGCACTTGATATACTCTAAATATACCTTACATATACTTCATGACTTAAAGAGAATTTTGGTATATATTGGATATACTTTGCATATAACTTGCAGATACTTAAAACTAGAAAGTTTATTTCAATGCTACGTCATTCTTTACAATTCTTACATTTCATCAATTTTTATCCTAAGTATATTTTGAGGGGGAGACTTCTCAAAAGCACATATTGCTAGATTATTTGTCACCATCAAAAAGGGGGAGATTGTGAAAACTTGAGGGGTATTTCAGTCATTTTGATGATAACAAATAAAATAGCAATATTGTATTTAACATACTTGTTTTCTAAGTCTATTAAACAGGATATGGAATACAATAGCAAGAATGAAGAATGAAAGATTAATCCTTGAATGATAAAATTAAGGAAGTAACATGTTCACGCCCATGACTATATGAGTCACGCCCGTGAAAAAGCTAACCGTCAACAAAACCAACATTTGAAGTTCACGGCCATGAAGGAAGACAACCAACCGTGAAATGCACATTTAAGTCACGCCTGTGAACCTTCTTGACAAATTCATCCAGAGAGCTTCACGACCAAAGTCACCACTTGGATCACGACTGGGAAGTTTGTCACACCCGTGAATATATATGTCACGCCTGTGACCCAATGTTTCAAAACCTTCCAGAATGCTTCACGACCAAGGTCACCACTTCAGTCACGGCTTGGAAGAATAGTCACGCCCGTGACAAACATAGTCACGCCCGTGAAAGATGAAAAAGAAAAATGTCAGGCGCGATTATTTGGGTTGGTGCAACGGCTAGTTTCATATTAAATGCATTCTAACGGCTATAATTCGCCATAGGAGTATAAATGCAAGTCATTTATGCATTCAGTACAAGAGGATAGCAAATATTTTGAATCAAAATCTTATTACAAGCTATTTGTACATTTAATACTTTCATAACAAATATCTATTCTCTGTGAAAATATTGTTGCTCATCATTTATTGAGCAATAAAGATTTGTAAGTGTTTCTCTCTGTAATTATTTATTGCTCAAGTGAGTTTTGGGTATTTCTGGGTTAAGAGTAGAACACTTGTAAAGGTTAGTTGTGTGAGGCTTTAAAACACAAATGTTCTACTTTGTTTGTGTGAGGCTGTAAAACACAAGATAAAAGTTGTTTGTGTGAGCCTGTAAAACACAAGATAAAGGTTGTTTGTGTGAGCCTGTAAAACACAAGGAATTGGTTATTGTGTGAGCCATTAAAACACAAGGGATTTCTGGGTTAGGTGTGAGCCATTGTGAGAAACACCATAGTTGCGAGTGAGCTTGTAAAACTCCATTGTAACACTTAGTGTGTTAGTGAAACTCCCAATTGTGATTGGGGAGAGGAGTAGGGTTTGTTAACACCCAAACCTCTATAAAAATCCTTGTGTCAAATTTCTCTATCCCTCCTAAACTTAATTTTTTTATTTCCGCTCTTTAAAGTTAAATTTTTAAAACTCCAATTCAACCCCCCTTCTTGGCTTAATATCTGGGCAACAAACAGTTTTTGTCTCAAAGTTCCCTTGGAGGGCAACATCTTTTAGCTTTATTTTGACCTCCTCTTTGTTAGCAAATTCTTAACCAAATTGTCAAATCTGACCCATCTTAAAAAGAATTGTCTCCTTCAAGTGCAATCAACCTATCGCCTTGACCTAATTCATCATCATCATTTTAATCAAAACGATCAAAATTTACATCTAATGGCTTATGGACCACATCCAATGTATTAAGTCTACCAATTTCTTGCACCAGCACCTCTGTAAACACATCCATATGTTTTGATGGAGTCCGATTAGACCTTTGAAAATCTACATTTTGACCATCATCCATTGCTGAGTGAGCAAAAGCAACACCAACTTCTTCATATGCTGTAACGTCACACCTTATGCATTTCAGTAAAACCTTTCCCTGTATCAAGTAGTCACACATAACATACTGGAAAAGCAAAATACCCTGTTAACATTGGTAATAAATTTTTTTTTTCATATCATATCCTGTAAAATCAACTAATGACTTTGCAAGTCTCATATCCTGTAATATTACTCAATGACTTTTCAAGTCAACTTTAAAAACCACAATAAGATATATCACATATAAACCGTTTACATATCCATAAATATAAGACATAAAGGAACAACTTTGGTGGTTTAAACTTTTCTAGAATCAATTTCTATGTGCATCAAAATCGGATTGCAAATCAGTGCCTATTAATGAACCTAAGCAACTCAAATCAACCCTATAGCAATAAGAATTGATTACTTACCAAGAACGACCTTATAAGGGATCAATATGCTTCAAACACCAAGTGAAATAAGGAAGAATTGAGTTCTAGAATGGAGGAATATGAAGAAGAAAACGGGCTGGAGAAGAAGGCAGAAATGGGAAGATAAAGCTAACTTTTTGTTCTTTGTCTTTTTATCTTTTTCTCATCTCTTTTCTCCTTTCTCTTCTCTTTTATCTTCTCTTCTCTTTTATTCCTCTTTTGTTTCATTTTCATTTTATTTTATTTATATTATTATTATTATTATTTACATATATATATAATTCAACTAATTGACACAATAGTAAAACTTAATCATTTGGCCCGATTTAACTAAATTAACAATGTAAAATATTTACTAATCTTAATCTAATCATTTTGCTTACATTAATTTGGTCACCTTATTCAATTTATTTCTAATGCTTTGTTATCCTCATTTAGGTTATAATTACACACGTGCGACTCGACACAATTTCTAAATAGTAGGACACGTAGCTAGTGAGTGTCATGAACTTGTTTCTAAGAAAATATGTATGAAATACACGTGTTCAATTGGATTATATGGAAGATGCACATGTTAAAATGAAATGCATGTGGGTATGCATGTGGGGAAGGTCAAGGATGTTACATATGCAGAACCATTGTCATTGATAATATTGCATTTGAAGTGATCATCACGAACTTCAAGTTGATCATTTTTTAAATCTTTAGGTCCTTCATCAACTGCCTCTTTTTTTTATTTCCAGATATAACAAACAATCCTCTGACTCTGTCTTTAAAAAAACTTAAACACAACTAATCCTATCAATTAAAAATGCAGCATCCAGCCTCTAAAGTGTGGAGCTTGGAATCTCACTCTTAAAATATGCTCATTACAGATAACACCAAATACATTATATATGCTTTCTATGAATGTCTAGTAGGTCAAATCGAAGTCATCCATTTCAATGCATTGGATGTTCTCATTTCGTTCGCACCATTTATAAAAGCCATTCCCATATTTAGATTTCCTTATCCATTCTTCACCCAAAACAAAATAAACATTCTTTGGTTCCATAACTGAAACAAAAGAAACACAAAAAATATTGATAAATACATAATAAATCATCAGTATGAATAGTTAATGTACAACAATGAGTCAATAAAGTCAATATTATAAGTCTCGATCCTAACTTAACCATATGGATATTGGGTCGAGAGTAGTGTTATGCATTCATAGAACTATCCCAACCAATTTTGACTGTATAAGTAAATGATTAAGGTCCTGGTCGAAAAAAATCCACGTTTTGGATTTAATAGAGAAACTGCTGAAATTATGCATTTGTATTCTAAAATATTCTTAATGAATCTTTACACCTATATACTGAAGTGCATTGCATTTAGAATTTGGATTAAAATTTATATAACTCATATTTGCATTGTATACTCATTTGAATTACGAAGCTTAATAACAATACCGAAAATCTCAAAATGCATATCAAAAAGTCAAAAAATTTGGGCTTTGGAAAGTTGAATCTATGCAATTAGTTGAAAAGTTTTTATTTTTAAAGATGAATCTCTATAAGACAACATTTTTTTGGTGCAGGAGGGAGAAAGAGCAAAAGAGGAATATTTAATATTTTCATTTATTTTTTCTTCTTATGCAGATAAGGGTATTATTGGTATTATAAAAATATCATTAAAAGAGAGGGTTATATTTCTAAAAACAAAACCTTTGACATAAATTTTCTAATTATAAACCTTTTTAAGAAGTCTCCGAAAAAAGAGTACCCTGACATATCAATAGAAAGAAGATTATAAAAGCCAACTTGGACTCTCATCCCTCAGTCAAACCATTCCACTAACTAAAGAAACTCCATCTCTTTCAATGTCATCTACCACTTTGTTTGCACCACGAGGAATAACAAAGATCTTGGTGACTTCACACTATCAGCATAGTACATTAATATCAGCTAAGATAACCCTAATGTCTACAGTAATATCACCATCTCCAATCATACTAGCAACTATCTTGGAATCAGTTTCAACAATCAGGGTTTCAATCCTAATATCAACAATAAGAAGTAAACCATCATGTATAGCAATTGCTTCTGCTATAATCATAGAGCTGCATATATCTAAATTTCCTGTTTTAGCCGTTAAACATTCACCTTTATCATTTCGTATGATTGCACCAATGCCACCAATTACAATTTGGATATTCATGGAAGCATCAACATTTAGTTTAAAGTATCAAACATTTGGCTTGCTTCATTTGTCACAATTTGCTTCGCTTTGTGATGATGTAACAAGATCTTGATTTGAGTTGAATTAAAAGCCTATAGATATGATTTCACCATATCATAAAAACCTTGAGGTTTATCCACACTCCATCCATGAATCATGTCATTTCACTAACACCAAAAAAACCAGAGGCACACATAAAACAAATTAAAGCTATCTGCATCGATGACTTTGCAAATTTTGATCAAATTATCAAGCATAGATGGAGAATTAAAATTTTCTACTTGTTATGTATAAGGGGAATACCTCTATGCTTTTTTTAAAGATATAACATTGGAGGAGAGCATGTATTGTATATTCGCTTCCAAAACCACACCTTAAGCAAAAGGATTTAGAAGGTACATGATGAGATCTTAAATTTTTAATCGTGGTAATCAGATCTTCGCAAACCTTCCATATGAAAACTCTTATCTTAGGTGGTATTTTAAGGCTCTACATTCATTCCACCATTTTTTAAGAACTATTGAGGTAGACTATGCGCTCTTAACCGAATAATAGCCCCTAGTTTTATAATGCCAACACCATTTATCTCTAATAGTGTATCAAGGTTGAGGGATCTTCAAACTAATCTCAGTCTTATGAGGAAGGAAGTAGTCTTTTACTAAAGTGTAGTTCTAATTTCCATTCTCATTCAATAAAGAGCTAACTACAAAGTTAGAAAGAAGAGTAGTCGGGGAAGATATAGTGAAAGAGGTAGGGTTAGGAATCCATTTGTCACCATATTCTTTTTCTTAAACCTTTACAAAGAAGTTCCTTATCCCAAATAATGCTATGCCATATAAGAAAAAAAAAGTATTTTCCAAATTAGCATCTAGAAATGAATTGTGAAGGAAATGAAATATCTAGCTTTGAAAATTCTGCTTACCAAGGAATCAGGTCTATCTATCATTCTTCATGCTTGCTTTCCAAGTAAAGCTTGACTGAACATCTACCTTTCCCTAAAACTTATATCACTAGCAGTTTTTGCCTTGCAAAATTTTTCCCAAGCCTTCTAGTGCATTTTATGTCTACCATCATTCTCTCCCTACCAAAAATTAACAGTATGTCTTTCCACATATGCTATATTTATCTATCTCCATCGTGTTTAGACTAGATGAGAGAGCAAACGTTTTAAAAATGATAAACTTTGTTGAAACCTTTACATAGTCAGCAAGTATCCTTCTAAAGGTTCTACACCCATTTTCTTAAGTTGAGCCAAAAATAAGACTATCATCTGTAAAGAAGAAATGTGTAACAGGATGGAAAAATCTTAAAATTCTAACTCCATTCAGTAGACCCACATTACGAGTTAAGGATAACATGTCAAACAAATTTTGAGCACATATTAGAAAACAATAGGGGGATAAAAGGTCTCCTTATCTAAGTCTCTACTCGGATTAATTCTTCCACATTGATTCTCATTGATAAGAAAAGAGTAATAAACTGAAGAAATGTACCTCATTATAATTTGCACCCTTTTTATTACAAAACCCCAATCTACTCATACATTGTTCAACAAAATACCACTCCACCCTATCATAAGCCCTATTCATGTTAAGTTTTAAGGCATAACATCCATTTGCACCCCTTTTGGAGCACCTGATTCATTTCTACTTGACAAGGTTACTCGAAGAAAATAAATTTGAGAAATAACTAGAGATTATTGAGTTAATAATGTTTTGAGATGTTACCCATTCACCATTATTGTTTCTGATTCCATTCACTATTTTGTAATTTTAAATTACTATTAAAGTATTTGGGATTGTCGTTGGGTTTTAAAAAAATAGGTTTAAATTTTTTTGATTTAATTGATTGATTTTTTAATTTTTTTATAAACTATTTTTCTTAAAACAATTGTTTCTAAAAAAAGATTTATTTATCTGCTTCTATCTAAAATCAACTTTCAAAATTCAAAAAATTTTAAATTATTTTTTTTGAAAAGTATTTTTCCAAACGTAATGTCAAATGGATAAGTATTTTAAATTTTATATGGAATATTCTCTTATTTAACACCCCTCACCCCAGCCTTAAGTGCCTAGATATGAGAGTGCTACACAGACTTCTTCAAATAATTATTTTAATAAATATTAGAAAGTCATATATTATTATTATTATTATTATTATTATTATTATTATTATTATTATTATTATTACTCAAAGCTCAAAGATATAAAAGAGTTAATATATATTTTATTATATAAGATAATATTTACAAACTTTAGGTTAATTACAAAACCATATAAGATAATTTATAAATCCAAAATAAAGAAATATAAATACAAAATATAAAAGAATTGTGACCAATGGTTTTCACTATCAACTGCTTTACTGGATTAGGCCACAACTAGCCTTATCTACAAGCTTCAGCTACTTTTTTAAATCTTCACGGAAAGAAACTCTCACGTTAAGCTCTAAGCTTAGTGTTGCATAAAAATAAGATAATATATTATATCATGTTGTTCATAATATATAAAAATTCATGCAATATGTTTTATCATGATTTTATGGTGCATATTTTTCATACAAGTTATTATCTAATTGTTCAATATATATATAATTCATATATTTTTATCTCATATTCATTTTACTTTATCATGAGCTCTTTTAATTTAATTAACTCATTTATGCTCATAACACTTAGAAACCACTATAAGGATAATGGGGTTGTCATCCAGACATTTATGAGTGTCACTCGGACATTTATGGTATGCGCATACAAGTGTCATCACTGATATATATATATATATATATATATATATATATATATATATATATATATATATATATATATATATATATATATATATATATATATATATATATAGGTGTTATCACCAATATTATCACCAATATTAATAATAATACCATTAGTGGCTTTAATTACAGTATCATCACCGGCTTCATTAATCGTGTCGTCATAAGCATTAATAATCCCCTTGATTGACATGCCAAACTATCCAAAATTCTAGTTCTAAGTTAGGTGTTCTATGATTTAATTAATGTCATTAAATTTCATAACTCTTAAATTCATATATTTCACACATATAATAACTCAATGAAAGTATTCTTTGTATAATATAACAAGATTCACATTATAAAAATTAACCTAATATAACTTAAATATTTAAATTTTATTATTTTCAGTTTGTCCTGTTTCAGGCAGAA
Source organism: Triadica sebifera (assembly GCA_023653625.1). Lineage (NCBI taxonomy): Eukaryota > Viridiplantae > Streptophyta > Magnoliopsida > Malpighiales > Euphorbiaceae > Triadica > Triadica sebifera. The sequence goes on from CM042905.1 coordinate 10,133,935, forward strand.
TTCGTGTTCTGTTTGGTCCTATTACAGTCTGAATTAAATTACAGAGTTTTCTTATGAATTTTAGACATGAATTTTAGCTTTAATATGTAACTTGAATCACTAAATTAAGAGTTATGTAGAAAAAAATATGATTAATTGAGCAATAATTGGTCACTAACAATTTTGCCCAAAATTTTCTAAACAGATTTTAGATCTGAAATATATGTATTTTTGGGCAAATACAAACATATTTAGATTTTATAGTCTGAGTAAAAGTTAAATACCTATGTTTTAGCTTTCAAACCCAATCAAGAATACATTAATCCAAATTCTAGAGCTTAATTTATGATAATATATGTGCTTACTACTCCATAGATTCCAGCACTGCACACACACAATCACATAATTTAATTTTTACCAAATATACTTATAAGTCTAGCAAACATGCATACCCAAACTTTTATCACCAAATAATATTAATTTACATGCCAAATGCTCAAATCATGCAACTTAAAAATAAAACATAAGCTATTGCCTTAAATTATGCACAAACCTCTTATTTTTCTCCTTCATTTTCTCTAGGTAGCTTTCTTTTTGCCTTTGTTTCTTTGAGCTCCTTCTTTGTCACTTTGAACTCCTAAAATACACAAAATCATCATCAAAACCTTACCTTATCAAAGCTCTTATGAAACCCTAAACTATATTTCTACATAATCAAGCTCTAAATGAGCTCAAAACCATGTTTTCCTTTGATGAAAGTTAAAGAGGAGAAGGAGAGCTTCTTACCTACACTCTTTCTTTTACTCTATCACAACTATGAAGATTTCTCTCTCCTCAAAACTTGCTTATTTTTCTTCCTTCTTGCTCTCCTTAGCTTTCTTTGGTCTTGTTGTGCATGAAAATCAATTTACCTTGCCTTTCTCTCTTTTTTCTCTTCCTTTCTCTCTCTAGCATAAGCTCTTAGCTATGGAGGATGATGAGGGTGGTGTGGAATGGTTTAAAATGCAGAAAAATAAGTTAAGAAATGTGATAAGGGAGAAGAAAAAAAGAAAGAAGAAGAAACTCAAAAGTTCACATGTGGGACCCACACTTTTCACTATAAACTTGATATTAGACCAATTAATATTTTAATCTCCTCTTTATGTTATGTTGGCCGGCCATCTATTATCTTTGTATCCAAAAATTATGTTTAATTAATAAATACGTCATATAATCTTCCAATTTTTAATAAATTGCAAATTGACCCCAAAACTTATCAAATTTTGCAATTTAGTCCTTTATCGTAAATCAACTTCTTTAAGCTTTCTAAATACTTTATTAGGCATATATCATAATAATTAATCAGTATCTTGATTAATTTTGATCAAAATCTGAATTTAGACTCTAGTTGGTTCAACACATCAATTTAACGACACGTGCGACTTGGTGCCTAAATTAACGAATATGACATCTTTTATGTTTAGGATTTATAATTTATAATTATTTTTCTAAGTATTTTAAATTTTATATGAAATATATAGTTAATGTGATTTAAAAAATAGATTTTAGTGGTCAATAAGACATTGAATATAAATTGTATGTAGTTGAATTAGATATATATAGAACAAATGATTATATATATATATATATAATATTTTAATAGTTACTGTATTATTTACTCATCTCTGAGTATTATTTTTCAACCATTAATGGTCCTAATTAATTCTACAATAATTATAATAATTTAATGTTATAACTGTTAGAAATATAATGTAGTGATATTGTTAAACCAGTATAAGGTGAAAAAAAGAAAGAATCTGAGACCTGTGTTCCACACAGTATCCTTAAGACAAATTCATCCCCTACCACTAGTGTTTAGGCTCAATGACGTTTGTCTACCAAGATATGACAAATAAAAAAAGAAAGGTTGAACACACAATAAATGCTCACAATGAACTAAATATATGTTTCTCCATCATAGAAGGAAAAGGAAGAAAAAAAGAAAAGAAAAAGTCATATCAACATAAATAGATACATTTATTTATACTAGAGCAGAGGAGAGATGAATTAATTGTGATTTAATTTTCATTATGACTGTAATTTAATCAAAATTAAATTTATAACTTCAGTCAATTCAATCATGTAACTTAGGAAATTGCATAAGCTCAAAAGTCAAATTTTAGAAAAAAACCTGGCATGCGCATGACACAATGTCACAAGTGCAATAGCCCATACTAGCTACCTTACTATCACGGGTGTGACAAAACGTTGCACCTACGATAGTTCTCCATAGCTCATTATTGCGAGTGCACCACTACATTGCTCTTGAGATAATGGCATGCAACCTTCTGTCATAGACATGACCAAACATCATGATCGTGACAACTCCTACGCCTTTAAGGCACAAATGATGCACTTTAATTTTCCAAAAAAAAATGTAAAAGTTGGGTTTATTTGTACCATGGTATCGTCTACATGAATAAAAATTAGATGAAAAAATAAGATGAACAAAACCTTAATATGTGATAGGGTTTGGGAATTGAAACTTGCATAAGATAGGTAGATGTTACCTTTTAAACCTTCCCTTATAAAAATATATTTATTTACTTGTTGACCAGTTGACATGATGTCATTGAACTATTTAGTTACTTGAGTAAATAATGATATATTCCACATATGAATCTCTCTTGATACAATTCAGTTCTCATTGTTATGTTCATTTTGGCTCTGAACATCTATCTGGTTTTGTGAGAGTTTTAGAGAATTGAGCTTCACACAAAACTCCTTTGAAGTGGTCCCACTTCTCTCTCATATAGGTGATATTTTACTCATAAGTATCATTAAAAGTATAACTTAACCTTACTTCACTAATATCACGGGTTTAACTATCAGAATGATCTCACCACGTTTTTACAATTAGGTTGTCCCATTGAACCTAGATCTTAGGATCTCCAGTCAACTAGGTTGGATTTTTCTTTGTATCTACTTGTTACTATCTTACGGGTTTAAGTCTCATTCCTCTCGATGATTTATCTACTAACTCTCTATTTAACCATTTGGTTACGAATCCGCAATGTTATCCTTTGATTTTACATAATCAACAACGATAATCCCAGTTGAGAGCAGTTGCCTTATGGTATTATGCCTACGATGAATATGTCTAGACTTACCATTATGCATATTACTTTGTGCTCTTCCAATTGCAGATTGACTATCACAATGTATGCAAATTTGTGGCACGAGACTTTGCCATTTTCGAATATCTTTTAAAAAATGGCATAGCCATTCAACTTCTTTAGCGGATTTATCTAATGCATTATACTCAGATTCCATTATGGATCTAGCTATAATTATTTGTTTAGAAGATTTTCAAGCCACAACTGCACCAACTAGTGTGAACATATAACCACCAGTAGATTTTGAATCATTTACATTAGAAATCTAGTTTGCATAACTATATCCTTTTAAGACAGTTGGATATCTAGTATAATGTAGTCTATGCTCACGAGTATACTTTAAGTACCTTAGTACTCTTACAATTTCTTTCCAATTATCAATTCATGGATTACTCATATATCGACTCAGTTTGCTCACTGCATAAGCAATATTTGGTCTTGTACAACTCATTAAGTACATGAGACTGCTAATTACATGCGCATATTCTATTTGAGACACACTTTCTCCTATATTCTTACATAGATGGAGATTCAAATCTAATAGGGTTCTAGCAATACTTGTATCATTCTTATTAAATTTACCAAGTATCTTATCCACACAGTGTGTTTGACTTTACATATGTCCATATGATATTTTTGAGATTTTTATTCCTAGAATCACATCTACTAGTCCCATATCTTTCATGTCAAACCTTAAGTTTAACATATCCTTGGTAGATTTGATCATCTTGTTATTACTACCAATAATGAGCATGTCATCAACATACAGACACAATATGACAAAACCATCACTAGTGTCTTTGACATAAACACATTTATCACACTCATTGATTTTAAAACTATTAGATAGCATTACACTATCAAATTTTTTATGTCATTGCTTTGACGCTTGTTTAAATTCATATAGAGATTTAATCAATTTACAAACTTTCTTTTCTTCTCCTAGGACAATAAAGCCTTTAGGTTGTATCATGTAGATTTCCTCATCTAAATCCCATTTAGAAAAGCAATCTTTACATCCATTTGATGTATTTCAAGATTGTGCAATGCGACAATAATAATCATTCTAATAGAATTTATTCTAGTTATAGGAGAATATGTATCAAAATAATCTAGGTTTTTCTTTCATCTGTAACCTCTAATCACAAGCCTAGCTTTATATTTATTAATTGAACCATATGCCTTCATCTTCATTTTGAAGATCCACTGGGATTCTAGCGGTTTACATCCTTGAAGTAAATCCACTAGTTTCCATGTATGATTATACATAATAGAGTCAATTTCACTCTTAATGACCTTTTTTCACATAAGACCTTCTAAAGAGTTTACAGCCTCAATGTAAGTTTGAGATTTTGCCTTTACCATGTAAGTCAAAAAATTTGGTCCAAAAGATTTTTCTATCCTTGCTCTTTTACTTCGCTGAAGCTCTATTTCAGCTGGCTCAACTTCAAAATCAAATTCTTCTTTTTAAACTTGATCTTGATCTTGACTATATTTAGTAATAGTCTTAAGAGTTCATTTGAATACATTCGCCTCTTCCGAAGTTTTACAAGGAAATATATGTTCAACAGGAATTTTCGATCTATGCACAAGAAACCAATAAACACTACTATTATATGCATAACCAATGAAAACACAATCAATTGATTTGGGTTTATTCTTGATTTCTTTGGTATTGGAACAACCATTTTAATATGACACATCCACACTCGCAAATATTTATAGGAAGGTTTTCTTTCTTTCCATAATTCAAAAGGTATTTTATCTTGTTTACTTTGAGGCACCTTATTTAAAAAGTAATTAGCCAACAAAATGGCTTCCTCCACATGTTTTGAGGCATCTCTGAACTTATTAGTATTGTAACACCCCCTTACCCCACTGTAGTTCAGCAAGGTAAGTGAGCATTACCCGTCTTATTGTTTTATAAAATTAATGAAGTGAAGTAAATTTTTTTTTTTACCAAAATATTACATATACCCAAAATAAAATTATTACAAACACAAATATTCAAAATTTTATTTATTTATAAAATACAATAATTTACATTGAAGCTATATCTCACATTATAATTCACATTTTTAATACACATTATATGAAATAAAACTATAATCTAGTTTACAAAGTTTTTGATAAAATATACCAAAAAGAAACCAAAGCTTTTAGTTGCTTCCTTCTAGGTACTCTTCTTCTTCTGACAATTCTACTATCTACGGCTACCCTTCTAAAACCTACGCGAGAGGAAACCACCCGCGCTAAGCTACTAGCTTAGTGGTGCTTCAATAATAAAAATTTTACATACATATATATTTTCTTATATATTAATTAATTATTTCATAAATAAATCATAAAATATGAAAATTATATAAAAACAAATAAATTTCATTAAATATTCAACATTTAAAAATTTTAATTCATATAACATTTATCAAAATGACATACATAAATATTATTATTATTTTTTTTTCTTATGCTTATAACACCTATAACCGAACTAACTAATAGGAATAATGAGGTTATCATTACCGGCTTTCATAATAGTGTGTCGAATGCTTTTATAATAATATCATTACCTGCTTTTGTAATATTGTCATTACCGGCTTAATAATTTTGCGCTGAGCACATTTATAAATTGTTGTTACCGGCTTTTATAATTGGCACCGAATGCCTTATATCCCCTGATTGGCATGCCAAACTATTCACTATTCTAGTTCTAGATTATGTGTCATAGGGCTTAACCATTTTTAGTATAATTCACATTATTTTCAAAAATGTCAATATTACTCAATTATTATAATTATGCTTATTTATTTTTGTTTTTTTATTCCTATTATTATTGCACTAAAATCTCACACATAAATAATTTGTTAAACATTTATAATTACAATTAAAGTAAATATTCACATTAATTATTACATATAATTATCACAACACATGTAAAAGCCCAATATTTAATATTTTTACCTATGACAGATTTCAGACATGTTTTTAGGCTTCTTTTTTAGCCCATTTATAATTCGAATTGGAAGTTCTAGTCTTTTAATAATTTTTAGCTTATTGTATTAGCTTTCAGATACATTAAAAATCACTCGAATCTCAGTTTTCTATCAAAAGTTATGATCAATTAAATACTGCATTATCACATAAATATTTGTCCAGAATTTTCTGGGCAGATTCTAGGTTTGAACTTCATACATTTTTCTGGGCAAATCTAGACATAGTTAGATTTGATGGTCTAAATTAAAATTAAAGCAATGTGTCTTAGCTTTCATTTTCAATAAAGAACATACAAAACGGAATTCCATAACTCAAGTTATACTCAAAATAGTCAAGACTGTTTCAGAATCCCTACAGTAGGGTCATCAATCCACTTTTCAACCACATTCATCATTTGCATTCATTTTGCTACTACAATTTTCAGATTTTAACTACATTCATATGTCTCAATTATTTTACACCATTTGATCCCATTGCCATATGAAATATCAAAAGCCACAACAAATCACATAACATATCACAAACACAAACACAAACATATCAAACCTTAATATATAATTCCATACATATTAACAACATATAAGATTTTTATCAATGAAGCACATACCTAATCAGCCTTGGTTTTTCCCTTAATCCTTTTTTCTCTTCCCTTATTAGCTAGTTTTCTCCTTACCTTTGTCACCCTCATGAGGGCCTCTCACTTGTTCATTTGATTTTCCTACACAAACATACCATATCTCAATTCCAATATCCATTTTCGATGTTTTTCATGTCTACATAATATTCTAATACTCCTAATATATTTTATACCTTAATTGAGCTAAAATGTACTAAGGTTAAACTTTCCTCTTAATATGTCATAGCTGCCCAAAAACTATATCCTAGTTCTCAATTCATTTTCTTCAATTCAACACTCAAATCATAGTTAATTTATCACCAATTGTTGTGCTTCTATGCTAATTTCAATTTTTCCCAAATTTCTTTAATTATGGCAGCCCCTCATTCATCCATTAACATCATATTTTCTTTAGTTTTTATGTCATAAAACAATTAACTAACATCAATTATCATTAATTTAAAGTTTAACTACACTTTCATCAACTAATCACAAACTTAAATTTCTAAGTTCAATCTTGCAACATAACCTATATCTATCAAACCTAATCACATCTATCATCCTTAAAGGTCTCAAATGGAAGGAAAAATGTTAAATTTAAGAAGAATAAACTCACCTTAAGATCTTTCTAAGTGGACCGAAATTATGTCCCAACTCTTCGCCCTTTTTCTTCTTCTTTCTTTTTTCCTTCTTGCTCTTTTGCTCCTTTTATGGCAAGAACTCCTTTATTCCAAATTTTCCTCTCTCAAAACTATTTTTTTCTCACTTTTTCAAGGTGTGTCTGAAGCAAAAATAGAGGTTTTGGGTAAGGAAGGGGGACGACAAAGAGAGGAGAAAAGATGAAAATGAATATGGCTTATGGAAAAATGTAGAATTTTGTTCTTCTTTTTGATTTTTTATACCTTGATTAAGGTGTGGGTCCCACTAATTAAAATTAATCATAATCCTTATTGTTAATTAAGTTAATTAATATTGATTAACATTTAAACTTTGAGAAATTCCATATTTACCACATCTCCCTCCATATTCACACTTTTTCCTCCAACAATTGCCATAATACCAATTTTGTCCATAGGCAATTTTATTTTTTTCTAATTCTAGCACTAATATTTTTAATTTCCAAATAATAATGTCCTTGATTATTTTCTCTTATTATTAGTCATTTTTTTTATGGGTTCAAATTTAGAATCCAATTGAACTCGCGCGCCTCATTACGGTCACGCGTAATCGAGGCCTAAATCACTGGATGTTACAAGTATTGCATTCATAATTTCTTTTAAGGTACAATTATTTCTTTTAGCCACATTATTTGACTGAGGAGAATAAAGTGCAATGGTTTTGTCTATAATTCCATGTACACAAAATTCTCCAAATGGTGCTTCATATTCACCACCACATTCATTTCTCAATACTTTACTTTTCTATCGAGTTGATTTGCAACTTCAATTTTATAGAGTTTAAATTTCTCTATAGCCCCATCCTTGCTTTTAAGTAAATACATAAAACAGTATTGTATGCAATCATCAATAAATGTGATAAAATATTTGTTACACCTCTTGTTTAAACAAATTTTAAATCACATACATCACTGTGCATTAGATCAAGTGGTTCAATTTTTCTTTCAATTGTTTGAAAAGATGACCTAGTTCATTTTGCCTTAATGCAAAGTTCACATTTATATTTTTAATCTATATGGAAATTAGGTATATGGTCTAAGTTAATTAGCCTTCTCAAGGTATTGTAATTAACATGTCCTAGTCTACCATGTCATAAATTAGAAGACTCAAGCAAATAAGCAGAAGAGGTACTTCCATTAACTCGTTTCACAACAGTTATATTAAGTTTAAAAAGTCCATCAAGAGCATACCCTCTGCCCATATACATTCCACCCTTAGATAAAACAACTTTTTTTGACTCAAAAACCATACAAAAATTGTGTTTGTTTATCAAAGAACCTAACACCAAATTCTTATGAATATTAGGCACAAACAAGATAATTAAAAGTCATCTTCAGCACCACTTCTCCTTCACCAAGAACTTTAGAAGTGGCAAAATTTCCGATATACAATTCTTCTCTGCTATTTGGTTTGAAGGTAGAGAACATCTCACATTTTGAGTAAATGTGTCTTATGACACTAGTATCAATCAACCATTCTTTTGGAATAAACCCAACCAGGTTCACTTATGATATGACCATAACAAGAATAATATCAAAGACCTCTTGAGTAATATTCTATAAGAAATTGACTTCATTGCTATTCTTTTTCTTTGGGAGCCTGCAATCAAAATCCTTATGACCCATCTTGTGACAATTGAAGCACTTACCTCCGAATTTCTTCTTAAAAACTCCTCCTTTAGGTCCCCATTTTGGACTTTTTGGTTTTCTTCCTCATGGAATTTTGTCCATGTTCAATAATGTTTGCCTTTGCCTTAGAAGAATACAATCTCTTCTTTTCTTTTTCTGAGCTTTTGTTGTCTTTCTCAATTCGAAGTCTAACAATTAGCTCTTCAATGTTTATTTTCTTTCGTTTATGCTTAAGATAGTTTTTGAAATCCTTCAAGTCAGAGGGTAATTTTTCAATATTAATAGCCACTTGGAAGGTTTCACTCAAATTCATTCATTTTGCATGAATATCATGAAGAATAACTTGAATCTTTTGCACTTGACTCACCATAATTTTGGAATCCACCATTTTATAGTCAAAAAAATGACCCACTGTAAATATTTTGGCACCGACATCCTCAGATTTGTATTTTTGGTCCAATAATTTCCATAACTATTTGACAGTCTTTATCCCATTATACACATTATACAGTGAATCATACAGTCCACTCATGACATAATTTTGACACAGAAAAATGGAATGATGCCAACTATCATAGGCCTCATTTGAAGATCTTGCTCATCCTCATTCAGAGTAGGAGCATCATTAGTCAAAAACCGTGCAAGGTTTAAGATGGTCAAATAAAATAGCCTTTTTTGCTGCCACTTCTTAAAGTTCAAACCATTGAACTTTTCTGATTTCTTCCCATAAATCACATGCACTATGACAGGTACAACATGAGAGACAACTTATGCAGCAGTAGCTGATGGCCCTTGGGAACCATCCCGAACATTGGTAGCAATTACTGTGTTCTTCATTTCTGGACCAAACAACAGAAATATTAAATTTCAACAAAGATAAATACTATGATTAACAAGTTTCGAATTGTCCAAAGATTGTTAGAAATATAACATGGTGATATTATTAATTTAGTATAAAAAATTTGTCAAAAAAAGGAAGAATCTAAGGCTTGCATTTTATACAATGCCTTTAAAATAAAATCGCTCCCTACCACTGGTATTTAGGCTCAATGGCATTTGTCTTCCAAGATACAACAGATAAGAGAGAAAAAATTGAATACATAACAAATGCTCACAACAAAATAAATATATATTTCTCTATCACAGAAGAAAAAGGAAGAAAAAAAGAAAACAATTTCTCACGAGTAGAAAAAAATCATATCAACATAAATAGATATATCTATTTATACTAGAGGAGAGGAAAGAGAAATTAATTGTGATATAATCTTCATTATGACTGCAATTTAATTAAAATTAAGTCTATAACTTTAGTGCATTCAATTTTGTAACTCAATAAACTACATAAGCCCAAAAGTCGAATTCTAGAAAAAAGCCTAGTGCGCGTGTGACACAATGTCACAAGCACGATACCCTATACTGGCTACCTTATTGTCGAAGCTGTGATAGTTCTCCATAGCTCACTATCATAGGCACGCCACTATGTCTATCACGTGATAGTAACATGCAACCTTTTTTCACAAACATAACCAAACATCACGATCGTGACAGCTCACCCGCCTCTAAAGCATAAGTGAAACACTTTAATTTTCTAGAAAAAAAAATGTAAAAGTTAGGTTGGCCTGGACTATGGTCTTTCGGCTCAATTTCATCTGTGCAGATCGTGTGCCCATGCATTGACATCAGTTTGATCTATGGATTTGCACTCTCCTTCTCCTATGCGCACGCGAGAGAGTCTTCTAAGCTACTTACTTAATATTGAGAGGATAACCCTTACTATATAAACTCTTCCTCCAACTTTCCATTTTTTTCTAGGTGGGATTCTCCACTTATGAATTTATTTCTTCTTAGCAAAGAGCTTATTTTAAGTTTCAATTTCTTATTCACACATTCACAATTTTAAGCATATGAATATCATAATTCATAATATTCATGTCAAAAAATATATATCCGGGTCATCCTCCCTAATCGACATCCACCTGGATATTACTCTCAAAATGACTCATTAATCACAAATTTTCAGCAATAATATTTAATGTTATTTAACACTAAGATTTATGATAGTTACTTACATAACTGTAACCATTGAATATATATATATATATATATATATATATATATATATATATATATATATATATATATATATATATATATATATCAACCTAGCTGAATTTATGTGTTATTTTTAGCAAGTCTTTAATTTATTTTCCCGTATATCTCTTAATTTTGATCTCATTAATATATAAAAATGATTGATGATTATACTTTATAAATTTTGTTCTTAAAAAACTGCGTTTAAGGTTTAGACTTGCGACATTAACATATATGATTTATCAAAGTATGTTCAATATCTTTATGATCATTATTCACGAAATCATTTTTTTTTTTGCACAATTAAGCAGTTGATGTAAAAGGGCTAGATAAATATTAGTGTGTTTCTTAGGACCAATTGCATACTTTATAGTTGACTTATAATTAATATTTAGATATTTGATTCAACATTAGTATATTTATGAGTGAATTTTTTCAAAGTAATTATGGAGAATTAAGACTAGAAAATTAAATATTTTTTTGTTAATGGTTTTTCTCTTATAATGGGATTAAATTGAAAAGGAACTCAAATATTATGAATTTTTTAATATAATTTTCTTTATAAATTAATTTATTTATTAGTTATAATGTCGAATATTGATGGTTTATAATTAAATCTCAGCGTACAAATAAAGATGATTTATCATTGATAAAAAATATATATTGAGAAAAAATCACATTTGAAATATGCCATGAACCCATATATAACTATAAATATCAAACTCCACACAATTAAGAGCACGAATGAGAAACAAGTAAACATAAATTGAATAAATCAGAATAAGTGACTAGCTAGGAATTATTTAAGTTTAATATATTATAATTATTTTGATAAAAAAATATACAATATAATTAAAATAAATAATAAATTAGATTGATTTATTATATAATTATAATATACTTAATTACAAATTAGCTTACTTTGTAAGAAATCGCACATAAATTGGTTTACCAAATCATAATATTGATACATAATTTAGATTTATTACATAATATAATTAGAATAAATTATAAATACTAAAAATATAATTAGTGATAAAAAAAGTTAGAGTAGAAAATAAAAACTAGTAATATCTTATAAATATTTTTTGTTTACTTAATAAAAAAGATAGTTAATTTTTTTGATTGTTAGCTTATTTTAAACTTATTTTAAGGTTACATGTTCAATTTTCTACACTAAAATTATAAAATTTTATCATATAAATTTTTTTTAATTTTTTAATTTTATTATTATTATAAATGTCACATTAAATTTTTAACTAATAAATAAATTTATAATTTTAATTTTATGGATTAAAGTGTATATAATTATAACTTTAAATTATATTATATTTATATAATAAAAGTATAAAAATTATAAAAAAAATTATATTATTATTATATATAAATTATTTCATAATTAATTATAAATATTTAAATATCGGTTCATTTGGTATAATTCAATTCCAAAATAGTTTGGTACAATTCAATATAGTTCTTGGTTTGAATATTAATACAAGAACCAGATCCGATAAAATTAAAGTCAACAATGCAATTTAGTTTGGATCTAGTAAAAAAATCAACGGCATAGTTCGATTTTGAATTTTTTTTCTCGGTTCGGAAAAATTTAGACTCCATATACAACCCTAATTATAAGACGATTATTATTTATTTTAAATCATAATGCAAGTTATTACAACTATAGAATGTATTCCAATTATAATATTATCATGTATACTAATATATCGTATGCTTTTAAATAATCGTCATTGTGTAATAGCCGTTATTTAAAGGAAAATTACTCTTTCGTGATTGTTCCATCCGTTGTATAAAGACATTTTTTTTGAAAGAAAACAACTGTAATGACGTTATATAACAGGTAAAGGTTGTTATCACTATCATACCCGCTAATTTAGGCCCCGAGTCGCGCATGTCATAAAACTAATGTGTTGAACCGACCGGCATCTAAATTCGGATTTTTACCAAAATTAATCAAGATAATGATTAATAATTATGATATATGCCTAACAAAGTGTTTATAAAGCTTCAAGAAGTTGATTTACGGTAAAAGACTAAATTGCATAATTTGATAAATTTTGGAGTCAATTTGTAATTTACTAAAATTTTGAGGATTTAATGAGATATTTGCTATTTAAAATATTAAATTGGACATCAAATAGGTATGTTGGACGGCCACTTCATGACTAACAAGATTAATATGATAATTAAGCTAAGTATCAAAGTATATGGTCAAAATTAGTGGGTCCCACATGAGGACTTTTGTTTCTCTTCTTCTTTCTTCCTTTTCTTCTTCTCCTTATTTCTTTTCTTCTTTCTTTTCTACTCAAGAACATCTCCACGCCACCCTCACCATCCTCCATAGCTAAGAGCTTATATTAGAGAAAGAAAGGAAGAGAAAAAGGGAGAGAAAGACAAGGAAATTTGATTTTCATGCACAATAAGACAAGGAAGAGAAAAGGGAGAGAAAGACAAGAAAATTTGATTTTCATGCACAACAAGACAAGGAAGAGAAAAGGGAGAGAAAGACAAGGAAATTTGATTTTCATGCACAACAAGACCTAGGGAAGCTAAGGAGAGAAAGAAGGAAGAAAAATAAGCAAGTTTTGAGGAGAGAGAAATCTCCATAGTTGTGATCAAGTAGAAGAAATAGTATGATTTTGAGCTCATTTAAAGCTTGATTATGTAGAGAGAGAGTTTAGGGTTTCATGAGAGAGAGTTTATGGTTTTATGAGAGTTTTGATAAGGTGAGGTTTTGATGATGTTTTTGTGTGTTTCAGGAGCTCAAAGTGACAAAGAAGGAGCTCAAAGAAACAAAGAAAAAGAGAAAGCTACCTAGAGAAGGTGAAGGAGATTAAGAAGAAGTTTGTGCATAAATTAAGAAAATAGCCTATATTTTATTTTCAAGTTACATGATTTGAGCATTTGATATGTAAATTAACATTATTTTGTGATAAAATTCTAGGTATGCATGTTTGTTATATTTAGGACTATATTTAGTAAAAATTAAATTAGGTGATTGTGTGTGTGTAATGCTGAAATTTATAGAGTAGTAAGCACATATATTGCTATAACTTAAGCTATATAATTCAGATTAATGTGTTCTTAGTTGAGTTTGAAAGTAAGACATAGGACTTTAACGTTTATTCGGACTATAAATTATAAATATGTCTATATTTGTCCAAAAAAATACATATATTTCGGACCTAGAATCTGTCTAGAAAAATTTAGGCAAAATGTTTTTGTGACTAGATAGTGTTCAATTAAGTTGCATATTTAAGCTAAGATTTAGGTCTAAAATTCATAAAAAGACTTTGTAATTTAATTCAAACTGTAATATAACCCAAATTGAGATAAAAAAAAAAAAATAGAATACAAATTCTGCTTGAAACAGGGTAGATTGAAAAAATGAAATTTAAATATTTAAGTTATATTAGGTTAATTGTTATAATGTGAATTTTACCCAAATGGAAGCTGTTCTAACAAATGGAGTTGAGTCCGTATAGCCCTAAAAATAATAATATTAATTTAATATTCTAATATTATATTCTAATTAACTATTCTAATTATATTATAATATTATATTCTAATTAGAATAGTTAATTTAATATTCGAGGTATATGAAAATCAAATGAGTTATTAGACTCATAAAAATGATATGCAAATAAAATTATAGTTGAGTATTTTATGATTAAGATAATAAAAAATAAAGGAATATATACTTTTATTTTTTTATAGTTATGAATTTTAAAAACATTAATTAAGCCTTAGAATACCGATTTTAAAGCTAGAATTTTGGATAGTTTGGCATGTCAATCAGGAGGATTGTTAATCCTTATAATGACACGATTAATAAAGCCGGTAATGACATTATAATTAAAATCAGTAATGATATTATTATTAATGTCGGTGATAGCACATACACACACACACAGATATATATATATATATATATATATATATATATATATATATATATATATGTATGTATGTCAGTGATGACACTTGTATGCGCATACCATAAATGCCCAGGTGACATTCCTAAATGCCTGAATGACAATCCTGTTATCCTTGTTAGTAGTTCTTAGGTGTTATGGGCATAAATGAATTAATGAAATTAAAAGAGTTCATGATAAAGAAAAATGAATATAAGAAAAATATTTGAATTGGTATATATATATATATATATATATATATATATATATATATATATATATATATATATATATATATATATATATATATATATATGCTAATTAACAATGAGACAATAAATTGTATGAAAAATGTTCACCATAAAAGCATGTTAAAGCATATTACATGAATTTTTATATGTTATGAACAACATGAAATAATATATTTCCTTTATCTTTATGCACTACTAAGCTTAGAGCTTAGTGTGAGAGTTTCCTTCCATGCAAATTTAGAAATGTAACTGAAAATTGTAGATAAAGCTAGTTGTGGCCTAATCTAGTAAAATAGTCAACAGTGAAAACCGTGGGTCACAACACTTTTATATTTGGTATTTATATTTCTTTATTTTGGATGTATAAATTATCTTTCATGGTTTTGTATTTATTATAATAATGATTTGAAGAAGTTGGTGTAGCGCTTCCTTATCTAGGCACTTGAGGCTGGGGTGAGGGGGTGTTACAGTTTTTGGTATCAGAACCCGGTTTGGGCAGTTTTGGGATTTAAAAAATACTTTTCAAAAATATTTATCACATGTGAGTACCCACATTTGGATATATATAAGTTGATGCTTACTTATTAGGGTCATTGTCTTATGATATAGGTAGGTTATGGCTTCTGAATCACGACAGATAGTGGCTGAAGAGGCTGAAAGTAATGAGTCTACAGAGACAAAGGCTTCATCGCGACCAAGTCATCATAGAGCTGCTGCATCGAGATCTAGTGCCAACTCATCACGTGAACAGTCTATTGCTAGTTCAGGACATACATATCTTTAAGAAACATGTTATATCTACTATAAAGAGCATCACATCTAGTTTCATCTGGGTTACAATTTGAGAGACTGAGGAAGTTAGGGGCACCCGATTTCTATGGTAAACGGGAAGATGATCCTTCCATGGCAGAGTTCTGGTTAAAGCATGCTGAGAGGGTTTTTGATCAACTGCACTGCACAGATGAGCAGAAATATGAGTATGCAATATCTTTGCTACAGGAGCATGCTTATGATTGGTGGAAGTCAGAGTCACAAAACTCGGAAGCACCCAACCTTATGACATGGGAGTTCTTTCTAGAGAAGTTTAAGGAGCGGTATATTCCTCCTATTTATACAGATGACAAGAAGAAAGAGTTTATAACGCTGAAACAAGGAAACATGTCAGCAACAGAATATGAGAGGGAATTGACACATTTATACAAGTATGCTGAGGGCATTGTATCCAAAGAAATTGATAAATTTCGATGTTTTGAAGATGGGTTGAGGGATTCGATCAAGCCATAGGTCTCAGCTTTATATGTGGTGAGCTTCCCCAGTTTACTAGCATCTACTAGAACAGTTGAAAGAGTCTTGGCGACACAGCAGCCAATGCAGGTTAGTGAGGTTAGTAGACCTGCACCAAAGCTAAGTGGGGGACAATCAAGTGGCAAGAGAGCCAAATCTTTTAGTGGTCAATTTTAGGCAGAGGGTTCTAGCATACCTCTTTCTTATAAGCGGGGATAACTCGCAAGATCTATTTCATCAATAACCAGTACACCAACACAGGCATCCCGCAGATCTACCCCTCTACCAGTGTGTCATCATTGTGGTCATCTTCACCCAGAAGAGTGTTGGTGGATGACAGGAGCGTGCTTGAGATGCGACTACAAGGACCATCTGAGAAGAGATTGTCCATTGCTACAGTTTGGCAAAGGTTGATGGAGTGTTGAGTCAGTACCGATACAAACTATAGGACAAGGTAGAGTCAAGGCCAAGGGCAAGGTTGAGGAGGCCGAACAGGGCCAATCCAGTTTAGGTCAGACATAGTGGAGAGGTCGAAAGCAATAGAGCTACTTCAGCAAGAGCTTATGCCATGCGAGGCCGAAAGGAGCAGGATGCACCTGATGTCATAGTGGGTAAATTCCTTCTCTTTGGCTCTTATATACATGCATTGATAGATCTGGAGTCGATGGATTCATACATATGCACACCACCACCGGGTTGAGAAGGTTTAAAAATAGAGACTCTAGAATATGAGATTCTTGTGACTAACCCTCTAGGGCACGATGTGCAGGTTAGTAAAGTTTTTTGAGATTGCCCAATCAAAATTCAAGACAAGCAATTTCCAGCTGGTCTGATAGAGCTACCATTCCATGAGTTCGATGTGATCTTAAGAATGGATTGACTAGCTCGTCATGGAGTGATAGTAGATTGTGGAAGAAGCCAGATGAGGATTAGAGTTCCAGATTTAGAGGAAGAGATAGTGGTGATGGGTGATAATAGAAAATATCCAAATAATATGATATTGATGCTAAAAGATCAGAAACTCATCAATAGGGGATGTGAGGCTTACCTAGCGTATGTGATTGATACAAGAAAGAATAGTTCGATGTTGGCCGACATCCCAACATTTAGTGAGTTTCCAGATATGTTTCCTAAGGAGTTTCCAGGGTTACCACCTGACCGAGAGATAGAGTTTGCTATCGAGTTAATGCCTGACACCGCTCTTATATCTATTACACCATACTGGATGACACCTATGGAGTTGAAAGAGTTGAAGGTGCAGTTGCAAGAATTGTTAAATAAGGAATTTATATGACCCAGTGTATCACCATGGGGTTCTCTAGTGTTGTTTATAAAAAAGAAAGATGGCACCTTACGGTTGTGTATCGATTTATTAAGAATAAGTATCCATTACCTAGGATTGATGACCTTTTTGATCAACTGAAAAGTGCAAGTATATTTTCAAATATAGATCTTCGATCAAGGTATCATCAACTGAAGATCAAGGAGTTAGATATACCGATGATGGCGTTCAGGACTCGTTATGGTCATTATGAGTTCCTGGTGATGCCATTTGGTTTGACAAATGCACTAGTAGTGTTTATGGACCTGATGAACCAAGTGTTCAAGCCATATCTTGATCAATTTGTAGTTGTGTTCATTGATGATATTCTGGTATACTCTAAAGACAAAGAAGAGCATGATCAGCATCTCATAATAGTATTGCAGACCTTGAGGGAGAAACAATTGTATGCAAAGCTATCTAAGTGTGAGTTTTGGCTGGAAGCAGTTAGTTTTCTGGGTCATGTGGCATTAGCAAAGGGTATTCAAGTTGATCCTGGTAAGATTGAAGCTATTCTTAATTGGAAACCACCTCATAATGTGACCGAAATGAGGAGTTTCTTTGGATTAACCGGATATTATATGAGGTTCGTGAAAGGATTTTCATCCATAGTGACTCCTTTGACCCGATTATTACGGAATTGAATGGACGGACAAGTGTCAGGCTAGTTTTGATAGGCTCAAGGCAACATTGACTGAAGCACCAGCCTTGACTCAACCTACTTTAGGAAAAGATTATATTGTGTACATTGATGCAAGTAATAATGGGCTAGGTTATGTTCTTATGCAAGAGGGAAAAGTGATTGCATATTCCTCCAGACATCTCAAGCTTCACGAGCTTAACTACCTGACGCATGATTTAGAGCTTGCAGCAATAGTTTTTGCTTTTAAGATCTGGAGACATTATCTGTATGGAGAAAGGTGCTACATTTATATGGACCATAAGAGTCTTAAATACCTGTCTTCACAAAAAGAGTTGAACCTGAGGCAACGAAGATGGTTGGAGTTGATTAAAGACTATAATTGACTACCATCCAGGAAAAGCCAATGTGGTGGCTGATGCCTTAAGCAGAAAAATGTTAGCTAAGTTGCAAGTGGAGTCTAGGATTAAAGCAGTTCAGAGGCAAAATGAAAAGCTAGTAAAGATATTCGAAGCCGTGAAAAATGGACAAAAGTCAAAATTTTCTTTAATAGATGATGGTACTATGTATTCAAGAACCGAATTTGTGTACTGAGTATAGAAGAGTTGAAGTCGGAGATTTTAAAGGAAGTTCATGAAACGGTTTATACTATACATCTAGGTGGAAACAAAATGTACCAAGCTTTAAAAGCATAGTACTGGTGGTCAGGGATGAAGAAGGATATCACTGAGTATGTTGCTAAGTGTCTAACCTGTCAACAAGTGAAAGCTGAAAATCAATTACCCACAGGATTATTACAACTGATTACCATACCATAATGGAAGTGGGAAAGAGTCACGATGGATTTTGTGTCCAGTTTATTAGTAACTCAGAGGAAGCATGACGTAGTGTGGGTGATAGTGGATCGACTAACGAAATCAACACATTTCCTACCAGTCCAGATGGACTATACTTTGAACAAGCTGGCTGATATTTATGTGAATGAGATAGTGAGACTTCACATAGTGCCTATATCTATTATCTTTGACAAAGATCCCAGATTTATATCGTAGTTCTGGAAGAGCTTACAATAGACTTTGGGAACTCAATTTAGTTTCAGCACGACCTTTTATCCACAGACGAATGGACAATTAGAACGAGTCATTCAATTATTAAAAGACATGATGAGAAACTGTGTGCTCAATTTTAAGAGAAGTTGGGATCAATATTTATTTCTTATGGAATTTTCCTATAATAATAGTCATCAGACAAGCATTGGCATTATGTTGGCCGGCCACTTCATGACTAACAAGATTAATATGATAATTAAGCTAAACATCAAAGTATATAGTCAAAATTAGTGGGTCCCACATGAGGACTTTTGTTTCTCTTCTTCTTCTCCTTATTTCTTTTCTTCTTTCTTTTTTGCTCAAGAACATCTCCAAGCCACCCTCACCATCCTCCATAGCCAATAGCTTATGCTAGAGAGAGAAAAGGGAGAGAAAGACAAGGAAAATTGATTTTCATGCACAACAAGACCTAATGAAGCTAAGGAGAGCAAGAAGGAAGAAAAATAAGCACGTTTTGAGGAGAGAGAAATCTCCATTGTTGTGATCAATTAGAAGAAAAAGTATAGGTAAAAAGCTCTCCTTCTCCTCTTCAACTTTCATCAAAGGAAAACATGATTTTGAACTCATTTAGAGTTTGATTATGTAGAGAAAGAGTTTAGCGTTTCATGAGAGTTTTGATAAGGTAATGTTTTGATGATGATTTTGTGTGTTTTAGGAGCTCAAAGTGACAAATAAGGAGCTCAAGGAAACAAATGAAAAGAGAAAGCTACCTAGAGAAAGTGAAGGAGATTAAGAAGAAGTTTATGCATAAATTAAGAAAATAGCCTATATTTTATTTTCAAGTTACATGATTTGAGCATTTGACATGTAAATAAACATTATTTTGTGATAAAATTCTGGGTATCCATATTTGCTAGATTTAGGAGTATATTTGGTAAAAATTAAATTAAGTAATTGTATGTGTGTAATGCAGAAATTTATGGAACAGTAAGCATATATATTGCTATAACTTGAACTATATAATTCGGATTAATGTATTCTTACTTGGGTTTGAAAGCTAAAATATAAGACTTTAACTTTTATTCAGACCATAAAATTTAAATATATCTGTATTTGTCTAGAAAAATACATATATTTCGGACCTAGAATCTATCCAGAAAAATCTGGGCAAAATATTTTGTGACCAGTTAATGTTCAATTAATCATATCTTTTTCTATATAACTCCAAATTTAGTGATTCAATTTATGTATTAAAGTTAAGATTCAGGTCTAAAATTCAGAAAAGACTGTAATTTACTTCAGACTATAATGGGACCAAAATTGAGATCAAAAATAGAATATGAATTTTGCCTGAAACAGGGTAGATTGAAAAAAATAAAATTTAAATATTTAAGTTATATTAGGTTAATTGTCATGATATGAATTTTACCCAAATGAGGTATATGAGAAATCAAATGAGTTATTAGACTCATAAAAATGATATGTAAATAAAATCATAGTTGAGTATTTTATGATTAAGATAATAAAAGATAAATGAATATATATTTTTATTTTCTTATAGTTATGAATTTTAAAAACATTAATTAAGTCCTAGAAAACTTAGCTTAGAACTAGAATTTTGGATAGTTTGGCATGCCAATCAGGGGGATTATTAATGCTTATAATGACACGATTAATAAAGCCGGTGATGATACTATAATTAAAGGCAGTAATGACATTATTATTAATGCCGGTGGTGACACCTATATATATATGTCAGTGATGACACTTGTTTACGCATAGTATAAATGTCCGGGTGACACTCATAAATGCCTGGATGACAACCCCGTTATCATTGTTAGTGGTTCATAGGTGTTATGAGCATAAATGAGTTAATGAAATTAAAAGAGTTCATGATAAAGAAAAATGAATATAAGAAAAATATTTGAATTGGTACATATATATATATATATATATGCTAGTGAATAATAAGATAATAAATTGTATGAAAAATATTCACTATAAAAGCATGATAAAACATATTGCATAAATTTTTATATATTATGAACAACATGATATAGTATATTGCATTTATCTTTATGCACCACTAATCTTAGAACTTAGAGTGAGAGTTTCATTTCATACAAATTTAGAAATGTAGCTGAAAATTGTAGATAAAACTAGCTGTGACTGAATTCTGTAAAGCAGTCAACGGTGAAAACTGTAGGTCACAATATTTTTGTATTTTGTATTTATATTTCTTTATTTTGTATTTATATTTCTTTATTTTGGATGTATAAATTATCTTCCATGGTTTTGTAATTAACCTGAAGTTTTGTAAATATTATTTTATGTAAATAAAACATACATTATCTCTTGTATATCTTTGAGTTTTGAGTTAAAAAATGTATGATTTTTTAGCATTTATTAGAATAATGATTTGAAAAAGTCGATGTAGCGCTTCCTTATCCAGACACTTAAAGCTGAGGTGCGAAGTTGTTACAATTACGTTGTTAGCCTTTGCATAACGGTCTACACATGCATTATTTGTCCAACTTTGTGTGTATTCAGCCAATTATTGTCATTTTTTTAGTTTTTCGAAAGAATAGAAATAGCTTAAGTTTGTACAAAAATACAAAAAAAAAATGTAATGAAGAAATCAAATGGTTGAAATCAAGGAAAAGTTGAAGAAATAAAAAAGATTAGGTAAAATTTATTTGAGACCGTGAGTTCTTTGTTCAACTATCATCCACCATCACAATAAGATTATGAGGTACAAAAAGATCAAAACTATCAAGCTTAAGCCAACAAGAAGATTATTAAAATCTTTCTAGACACTCTCTTTCTTGGTAGTATGTTAAATGATGTAAAATTTTCAAATATCTATTGTGTTTATGTTAACTATAATACTTAGTGGAATAATGATTTAAATCTTCAAACTAAATGTGTTTTTCTTTTAAATTTATATTAATTAGATATTTATATTTCTCAATTTTAGTTAACTTCTTTAAAATATATTAATTCTCTGAGTTTTGTAATTTTTACAAAAAAATTTATACCACGATAATCGTTACTGTTAACATTATACCCGTTTAGTATCTTTTTCCATTATACGCAATCACGTTCACGATTACAGTCGTTAACGCAATTTAAATCCATATTATATCCATCTTGTGCTCAACTGCTTATAAAACTTATTACATTGTTAGGTATCTGTATAAATACAAATAAAAAAATGGAATTATAATTACTTTCAAATCAATTGAGTTTGCATCTGAATCATTAATCCCATCATAAACTGCTATGTAACCCCGAATAAAAAGGCTAAAAGAATGAAGTCATTTACAACACAAGAATAGAATCAAATGACAATGCTTCAAAGTTGAAGCAAAAAGCCAAAGATGAGGCAAATTCTGAACATCAACAAATATTTGATGCCAATGTCTGAACTTGAAAACACAGAGAAATACATTAATGCCCCTCAAATTGAAAGACATCTTTTTTGTGGCAAATCCAGACATAGTTTCAACTTTCAATTGGGCATTCAAATTCTTCCAGTTTGAATCCTAAAGCATTTTAAATTTTGAAGCAGTGTTTCCCATGAATATGACTCACAAATGTAATGTCTAAAGATCTCAGTATTTGCAAATAGAAAAAGTACAATAACTATAAATTTTTACCTTTTCATAAAAAGTCAATTTTTAGTACAAATTCTAAAAATTGACAGAACTACTAACTTTTATTTTTTATTAACCAAACAACTAATTCAATTTTTAGCTGTCTAAAAACCAAAAAAGTGAACTAATCAAATATTTAATTAAACTTTTAATTTATTAGACCGATAAAAATTGAGAGAAAAAACTGAATGGACACTAAAATGCACAAAGAAACAAAAGAAATAAATAAATAGGAGAAAGGACTATGGTCGATTGAGTTAAAAAAAGAAAAAATATCTTTTTTATTTTATGAATTTTAACGTTATTTTGTAATTAGTCCTCAACTATTTTTTCATATTGAATTTGCTAACTAATTTTGTTTTCCTAATATTAAATTCTTATTTAATATATTTTTTATAATAATAAATTTCAATCTTTTTTTCTATTTTTTTGTTATTCAATCCTTTTTTTATATGCTTTTGTCTTTGTGTAGAAAACTAAATCAATTTTCTTTGTATCCCTCCAATTTTGTGGGATGCTTTTTAAATAATGTTTCATTTGCTTTAATAGCTGTGTTAATAGTGGTGGAGCTTGACTTCAAATTTTGAAATGTCAAACTAAAAGTATCCAGACAGTAACAATTTTCAATTAAAAAATTATCAATAAACAAAACATCATTTTTATGTTATTAACAAAGTTCAACAAAAAAAAAAAGCAGAAAAAATAATTCTAGACAACTTACAAATTAATAAATAAAATACATAAAAAATATTTCTCATCATTTTTAATTATATTATATATAAGAATGTTTAAAAATTTGGAAGGATTATGACCCTTTCATGCCCTCACTAAGCTTTATCCCTGTGTGTTAATGACTGCAACTTCATAATTGTTTCATGTTCGACAGATACTAATTTCATAATGTTGATTATTATATTAGAATAAACTATGATTCCATAATGTTGGATCATGATTATTATATTAAAATAATATAAATGTAATTGGTGTTAGTTAATTGTTACTTGTTAAAATAAAACTATATTACGTCGACAATAAATAAAGAAATAATATAAATGAACTTTCAAATTTGAATTTATTTCAAATAAAAATTACAAAATCTAAGTGTTACATAATTAATATTTTATATTATGGTAAGGTGTAAAAATGACCTTATTGACGGCTTTCAAGCGCACCTCTACCTTTAATAATTTTGACGTATTATACCTCTAATCTTAGAAAAAGGCTCGATTTTTTTTTTTAACTCCATTAAATTTTGATTATTAATTCAATTCTATTTTTGATAATTTTGCCTACATTTAGTTTAATGATAATAATCAATTGTCGATCATTAGTGATAATAGTCAACTGTCAACGATTAATAGTGACAGTCGGTCATATCAATCAATAATTTAGAAACAAATTTTTAAAAAATTAACAGTTTATCATTTCTATCGTTTGAGATAAATCTCATTCATTTAATACTGTATGAATTTCAATCATTATAGTACAATATACCATATAAATTTTTTAAAAATTCATATACCGTCTAATGACATTTTACAAGAGTTTAGAATTTCTGATCATTTTTAACGACTGTAACTATAAGACAACCAGTACATTCAATATCCAATTTTTCTAATTGTTATCTCAAATAACATTTTTATTAAAAAAATAATACATAAACTATTAGTTTTTTAAAAATTTATTTCTGATTGTAATTTATTAAAACTTCAAAAGATTTTATGTAATTTATTCAATTAGTTTTAAAGTGTTTAGTAAATTAACAGTTAAAAATTAATTATAATTTATAAAATAATTAGTAATAATATTTATATTATATTATTAATATAATACATATACTAACTTTTTTTGTCATAATGCAAATCATATATAATATAAAAAAACTAAACATAAAATTGTAATGAAAAATATATTTTTTTAACTATTAAAAAATATTATAAATCAATAAGAGTACAAACAAAAAATAAAAAATAATTTATATATTAAATATCTAAAAACTAACTTTAGATTTTAACTTTTCCAAAAGGCTGATCTTTAATATAAATATTAATGCTTATGTTTTTGGTTTACTAAACCCCTAATAAAACTTTTGTTAACTTTTGTTTTGTTGATTGACTGAAAATTGAATTAACCAAATAAATAATTTAGCTTTTAATTTCTTAGACAGTCAAAATAGACACTAATTTTTTTTTATTACTTTATTAACTCTTTTTTTCCTTTGAAGCAAAAAAGTGTTTCTAAATTAGGGCTCCAAGTTCAATTTTTCTCTTAATGTTGTTTTTTTTAATAAATTATGGCACTAAAATGACTAAAAATTTTAAAAATTATATTTTTATAATTAAAATATTCAATTATATATTAATATTTTTAAATATATGTATAAGTTTATATATTTTTTATTAAAATTAATTATATTAATATATATGAATAAAGATTAGCAAATTAATGATATATATTAATATATATGAATAAAGATTATCACGGACTCATACACGTGTGCATATATATGTATACTATTGTAAAAAAATATTGTATACTTATGAAATATTAACTTTAATTGTTTGTAGTTATGTATATATATATATAAACATGTTAAACGGTTACACAATACGTTTAAATGACACATATATACATATATGTATATATATTTATAAATGTGTAAAACAATTATACGACATAAAATGACACTAAAAATGATAAAATACAATCAGAAAAATAATCTTTTTTTGTCAAAATACCAAATGGATTTTTTTATTAAAAAACAAAATCAGAATTGCCTCTTCATTATTGAAAAGAAAAATGTATGGAAAAATCTAAATCTCCTATAATTTTTCAATTCTTTTAAAAAACACTTAAAATAATACCTTTGACTTCGACTTCATGCATCCTCTGCCTAAATCTCACTCATAATGAAGATTCATTAATTCCAACCCCTAAATATGCAAGTCAATTCGCGATTTTAGTGATTTGATGGCTGTAAATTCACTGCTCTGTGAGGCTTTGGAGCTGTAAAAGCAAACATACATTACTATCAGCATAAAGGAAAAACTAAAGAAATCATTAACGACATAGTGCTTAGAGAGTAAAAATATAATAACGCAATTCCATTGAATTCTATCCGGTCAAATCCCATGTTTGGAAAGTCAAACATAGCAAGAACTCATTTCTTAGAAGTTAAAAAAGAAAAAGGATGACGACAGTTTTGAAAGAAAAGAAATCATGCCAAAATTAGCATGATTTTGTAACAATTCAAAATGAGCTCCATCGCCCATATTAACAATTGAAAATACTTAAAATAAATTTGTTTCTTTGCAACTAAGGGTAACATAGAAAAGTTAAGACACTCATTTTACTTTTCAATTGTTCCAAACAATATTTATTCAAATGAATTTTATCGCCTAAAATTCAAAAAATTTATTCCAAATACATGAATTTTATTATAAAATATACCAATTGGATTCTTCTAATTGAAATGAATTGAATTCAATCATAACAATCATTACAAACAAAGCCTAAAAGAAATTACGAGATTTCTTATTTCAGCCTACAAGGCAGTAGGCAGTTGCAATCAAACCGAAGCAAGGAATTTGATGCACTAATACATTCGAGAATTGTCTAAGTGTTTATATGTATATGCGTATGTGTACAAATAGTTCCAGGAAATACATGTTATATGAAACATTAGCATTTATGGATAGTATGTGCTATTTTAAACAATTTCACTTGATGGCCTTGTATACCTTTATGAAGTCTACAATTCTTTCCTTTTCTGTAATTCGTTTACTATCCAAAAAGCATTTTCTAAGATGCGTTTCTTAATTTCATCAGCGACTGAAATTATTACTTTCAATTTTCCATGTGATTCTTCTTTTTCTTTTTCAAAAATGGAATAGAAATTTCCCTGACTACTCTGGAACAAAACTTATATGATGAACTTACCATTAGGGTTTCCTTGTTCATAGAAACATCGTAAAAGAGAGACGGCTTCAGGTGCCATTATTCCCCCTGTACATTTGAAACCCTTTCCTTGCGCAACTTCCCCACTATCAACATATACATGACATGTTAGAAATCTCAAAAATTGCACAATGTTCAATCCACGATATATATTGAATAATCTCTCTAAAAAGTAAAAGCATGTTTCAGAGCAATCAAGCTAATATGCAATTATGCATCATCAACTCCGCCAGGAGAAATTCATCAGCAAGATATACTATTTTCTTTCTCTCATAACAATCGTAAAGCAGGGAAATGATTTATAGATTGCAATGGCTTATGATAAAACTTTTGAGCAAATAAGTGCGTAATTGTAGCCACCGAAGATACAGTACATTTTGTACAAGTCACAAACGCATTATGAGATCCAGAATGAAACAAGTCACTGGCTTAATTTTCAGAAAGTTCAAGGGCCATTCCCTTAATTTTGTTCAAATTAACCAAACAACAATGTTTTTATATCCTCAGTAAATGCCAATGTTATATCATAATGCGTTTGTGACTCATTTGAACAACAATTTCCTTCTTAGTCTTCAAAATCTGACAACAGTCCACAATGTTATATCCAAAAGCAAAATTTAACTACTGCCATGAACTACAACGAGAAGGAACAAAAAATGAACCTATTAGGTAGTTGAAAGTTGCTCAAATGCAACGACAATATTGATCCACAGCCTCCAAATTTATCATTTCCACACCCATAGAATACATCCTTTATACCTAAGCAAGAGAAGAACTGAACTGTCAAAAATCAGATTAAATTAATATATAAAAATAAAAGATATCAAACAAGTAGTAGGAACTATCATTTGAAAACAAGAGGATACCAAGAATAGACAAAGATGCAGCACACATTATACATGGTTCACATGTAACATAAAGCGTGCATTTTGAAAAATTTTCAGCAACTTCTGGCACTGAGAGTCCTTTTTTTTGCCACTGCTCAAGAAGATCATCTATTGCTTCCATCTCTGCATGTCTTGTAGCCTGCCAGAAGAAGATAAAGTAGAAACTCAAAAGTTGTAAAGCTCAGAAAGCAATGTATTATTTGATTATCTTACTAATGCAGTATTGATGACTTACATCATGGTATTATTTGATAATCATATTTAAAATTTTGATGCAATTTTACAAGCAGTGTTACTGAGTTGCCTCAGAACATAGGTGAAATTAGTGATAAATGTTCAAGTAGCTCTTGAAATTCAAGGTATCACACTAGCTCACATAGATTCGGAGATTCTGTGAAAAGGAAAACTTTCATGTGCATATGCACAAACTTAAACAATATAGTTCCGTGAAAGCTCCAGATAATGAAACAAATTATAGAGTATTATTAAACAATGTAAGAAGAGTTAACCAAGGGAAGAAATGATGCATTGAAGAACTTGCATTTCTTGTCTCTGTGGTTCGATTTCTTCCAGAAGCAATGACTTTCCCATCTTCAACTACCACACAACTGGTCAACCAAAAAAGTTGGTTTAATGAAGAAGAGTCTTGCCAAATAATAAAACTGACTTCAAGCAAAGACCTGATTTCTCTTTCTAGAAAGGAAAGTGCAACATGACACATTGATTAGGTTAATTAAACAAAGCCTTGTTCATAAATGCAGGGAGCAGTAAAGCATTTAATCAGAACTTTCATTGTGGTTCAAGATATATGACCATATATTTATATGAATCTAATTTTCTGACTTCTAAAGCATGCATTTATCTTCCCATAAAGCTCACTTCATAACAGATGGTCAGCACTGATATTTAAGGGAGAAATGATTGGCTCAAAAATTAAGCTAAAAGCCTTTACAAGTAGAACAGACAAAGAAACAAGAAGCCAGCAAGCTTTGAGAAGCTGTAATCCAATTCCATTTGAAGTTAGACTAGGCCTCAACTAAGGTTGCAAACTGAATAAGCAAAATCAGCGCCCTGAGGTCAGAAGAACTTAATTAAAATTCATCACATGCAATCCTGGCTCAACTCCATTTAACCTTCATTAATAGACATGAATTAATTGAAAAAATTAAATCAATATAGTAAACAATTCCACAAGATAGAACTCAGAAACCAAGTCATCAAAGTAAAATAGTCACAGCTAAAGGTGTCCAGTTATAACTAAAAAACTGAATGATGAAATTTGGTTTTTTTTTTTTAAAAGTTTATGTACTATAGTTGCTAGCGATCATTGTGTACATTATTGATATAAAGTCGTAAATTATATACTTTTGTTAGTAATCAAATGACAAGATATTAGGTCCAATTATCCAATTTGTTTTGTTTGCTTCAATTAGCTAAATAACACCTAGCAACGGCCCTTTAATCAAAGATTATGATACAAAACTAGCGTAGCAATTTTGATGGAATGAGAATTCCAGGTTTATATACAAGGTTGCTTAATAGAACAGGGAGTGCACTTTTTTGTTCTCTTTTTACTGAATAGGTGAAACTTTGGCCTAATGACTCAAATAGCAAATGATTTTCCCTTATTTGTTAGTATATGAGTCAACTATGGCTAGGACTAGATTAGCCTAGAGAAGGAAAGGGTCCATGCTCTAAAACTACTCATGTTTATGTATTTTAAACTCAAGGAATATAAGGGTTTAAACGGCAACCATGTGAACAAACTCTTGCTATTTTTTGAATTAAAATAAATGCCACACCAATGATTTGGGAGCACTGGCATCCACCTTCCCTAGGCCAAAATATGGCATGATAGACACATACTTTAAAGCGTATGTATATAAGAATTCATACCAAAAAGAAGCCATAATTGAAAATTCAACTCATCGTAAATTGTCCAACAATTAGAAGGCCAACCCCTGTTTCCTTCTACATTACAGTAGCTTCTAATTTTGTAATGATAATAATTTAATACAGCTGCAGAAAGAGCTTACCCTACTGGTACTTCAAGACAGTCCAAGGCCTGTTTTGCCTGCCATATGTAAAACAGTAATCTATTAAAATGGAAACAACTCTAAAAGCCAGCAGAAATATTTAAATTAAACACATATAACAGAATCAACATAGTATTTCACTTTCTTTAAGCAAAATTTTGAGCATGCCAGGAGTAGCTAATAGCACTTAGAAATGAACATCCAACTTATAAAAACCAAGCATCATAGTCACACCCAAGCTTGGCCCCGAGTAATGTGGAGGAAAAATATTTCTGTTAATGTTCATCCAACCTTCAGATGAAGGTTAACTAAATCTTCTTGTCCAATTCACAAATAATCATCTTAATACACTTTGTATTTTAAAAAATTACAAATGAAATAACTTCTCAGATTCCAGAATCTCAAAAAACAGTCTGTTAATGATGATTACTACAAATGAGGATGTATACAACAGCTAAACACTTAACCAGTCACCAAACAGAATTTGATCATTAACAATAATTTATGATCAGGATATAGATGCTTTTTTTTTTGCTTATTAAAGCTTCCAACATGTGGAATCCAATCAAAAAGGAGAACCTTTAATAATTCACTCTGTACTCACTCAAAAAGGCTACTGCTATAATCAGGTAAAGATATTGACTTTAACAGTATGCTTTAACAAATTAACAGCAAAAAGAACATTGAGATATAAACTTCTACAGAATGATCATCACAATAACCATCTGCATGATAGAATCACTATGCACATGTTAAATATTATACATGCATGACAATTAGGTTTACCTGTAAATATATGCTTAGAGGCCAAAGATAAACATCATGAGTAGCTTATAGGTAGAGCAGCCATAAATGTTGGCCAATATAAAGAACGCAAAACTTAATCCATTCCATCTCGCAGTCAAAATACAGTTATGCCTGATTTAGAACAGTTTGCAGTGATGTATTCTATGTATTTAATTGGATTACAAAAAAGTTAAAGAAGACACCTTTGACACAACTGATACATCATGAGGGTGCACGTAAGTGCATGTTGAGAGAGTGAAAAGGCACTTATGAAGATTGATTTTAGCTATACATTAGAAAAGTTTAACTCAAAGTCAAAATTTCAGCATTGAATTTGAAGATACATAAAGAAGATTAAAGAGGAAAAATGCAATAAGCATAAGCAAAAGCCAAATGGGATGAAAACAAATACAATAAGCATCTTTAACTCCCTTTTGTTCATTGATTTTTTTTTTAATAGAAATTAATTGAATTTTATCACAAGAATTATTCCAAATGAAGATTTAATCTATGCATTACCTGTTCTAGTGCAAGCTCCATGAATGCATGATTCTCAGAAGAACACGCTTCCCCTTGAGATTCCATCTATAATATAGCAAAAACTAAATAACTAAATAGAGGAAAAGTTTGTAATAGAAGAGCTTTTACATTAAAAGAAGTATTGCATTATAGCAATCTCGTTATTTTATAGCATGCTGTGCATTATTGTGCAAAATGGAAACAGCAAATTCTCAAATAAAAGAATTTAACAATAGCCATTTTGAGCTTTGGTCTATTAAAAAATACAAAATCACAAATTTAGTGATTTTTATTACACTACAAATAAAAATTCATGATTCACAATTACACATTCACAAATTCACAGTAGGACCAGTGACACCCGGTCTGTAAACCAAAAAAAAAGGGCAAATTATAATCTTCAGAATTCACAATCAAAAATGTCCAATCAAAACTTCACAGTAGGACCAGCGATCTTCACAAATTCACAGTAGGACCAGTAATTTCATAATTCACAATTACAAATCCAATTATAATCTTTCACAAAAATTCAAGCAATGGATTTTAGACTTGTAATCTTCCAAGCAAATGAAGGAGAGTAGAAGGAATTAAAATTCAAACAAACTTAACCTTCCCGTGATGAATAGGAGAGGACTGA
This sequence comes from Triadica sebifera, assembly GCA_023653625.1. Classification (NCBI taxonomy): domain Eukaryota; kingdom Viridiplantae; phylum Streptophyta; class Magnoliopsida; order Malpighiales; family Euphorbiaceae; genus Triadica; species Triadica sebifera. Next base: position 10,166,030 of record CM042905.1, read on the forward strand.
TTCGACTGAAGAAGCGCCAGAGACGGACTACGCCACGTGGGTGGGAGGGGAGCGCCTGCGACGTTGCTAGGCGATGCGTGGGGCGGCGACGACGCAGTCGACGTGAGTCCGTGATCAGAGAGTCGAGAGGCACTGATGAGACGGAAACTAAAATGGGCAAAAGTTGGTGAAGAAACGAATCAAAGAAGACAGCGTTTCACTAATTCGGTTAATTTCCTTTTTTTTTAACCAAATCGAATAGAAAATCAAAATTTAAGCAACCTATTTAACCAGTTACCGAACACAAGGGTGTCACAAATAATTATTTTTTATTTTTATTTTTTAATTTTCAAAGAAAAAGAAAATTTTTCATTTTCATAGAAAATTTATAAAACACGTTTATTGATTTGACAATTGTATTCTATTTTTTGAAAAAAAAAATGTGTTTAATTGTTTTCATGTAAAATGACCGAAAAGAGACATTGTAAAATAAAGTTATGAACACAGCAACACCACAACCCAAAGGAGGAAAGCTCATTTGGCATGTTTACACCAGAAAGAATAAAGGTACATGTGAAATAGTGGAAGAAGGGGTAGCTACTATGTGAGATAGCAAAATTTGTTATAAAATACTAGTGAGGTGAGTAAGAGATATGTTGGTTATTTTGGAATCTTTTACATTTTGCTTTTAGGTTGGAGACTCGCTATGTATTCTTTGCATAATATATTCTTTTCTTCTTTCTTCCATTTTATATCTACCTTTGTAAATGCATTAGAAGCAGACTTGACATTTGAGAATGAAAATATAAATTATCTTTTATTTGTTCTATTTTGATTATTGATACTAAGTATTGTTGTGTTGATATTTTCTTAGCTTGTTATTTTTTTATTAACTAGTCCAACCTGACGAATTTGCAATGGAAAAGAATGACATAATTGTGGAGACCAAAACTCAGACACATCTAGATGCCTAGGAGGAGCAGTTGCTAAGTATTACAAGGCAACTAAAGTCTATGCGTCAACAAATCTCCATTACCCCAATAGAACCAAGACCATTTTCAAAAGAGTCAAAAAATATTTCAGGGATTGGTCATGAACTGGATAAAAAGGTTAGTGAAACAACCTACTGTGGAAGAGGATAAAGATACCATTGAGCAATCCATTACAAGGAGTTATCGAGCAATTTATACCTAGGCAAATGGGTTGTAATATTGGGTATCCATAGCTAGTTTATAGGAAATCCATTGTTAGTGATGAACTGACTCATGCCTACAAGAATAGACAAATTTCCTTCATTTTCTAGTACTGACCCGAGGGACTGGATAACAAGGGTTGAGACATTTTTCAAATCCACAACATACCAGAACATCATTGGGTCCCAATGGCACATATGTGTATGGAGGGGGTGGCGGTGCATTAGTTTACCATCGTCTGAGAGTTGAATTGTCATCTGAACTGGGATTCAAGAGTAAGCTATTGAACTGATTTGGAGGAACAACCAGCTATAGTATGTATGAGCAATTGGTCGCTCTTTATTAATGGGGCTCCATGGATGAATATATAAATGAGTTTGAATCAATAGCTTCAATGATACTGTGGGAATCGAAGGCCTTGTATTTAGGGTATTTCATGAATGGGTTGAAGGATGAGCTCATTTGAATGCCATGAATGTTGCTCACAATGTTGAGTTGCTTTGGGGAAGAAGATGGGATCAGTGATAGGGAGGCACATCAGGCATGAAGGACGGAAAGAGATGAGTCAGGCACTTTATGGCTCTCAAATGAAGTAGATGGGCTTGGGTTATTGGCCTACTACTTGGAATTATAATACTAGCCCACGAATTACAAATCAAGGCCCAGACCCAACTAAAATAAACACTCAAAACTTAGCTCACAATCAGCCTCAAGCCTCACAAAACAAAAACATTCAACACCTCTCAAGAGCATAATTAGAATATCGAAGAAATAAAAGGCTTTATTTTAAATATGGTCAAAATTTCAGCCCTCAAAAATAGTCTATTTGGTCAGTTTTGAGTTATACTCCTCAGTGATGATGAAATCGTTAATGAATGTGGAAAAATTATTCAAGCTGAAATAGAACTCTCTGGAGTGACTGAGATGGAGGAAGATGAGTGTCAATTACTGGAATTTATGAGTCTTTCTGTGGCTTCTTCAAACAGCCCCAAAACTTTCAAGTTGAGTGGAGAATTATTGGGAATCCCGATTATGGTGCTAATTGACAGTGGAGCTTCCCATAATTTTATTTCTCATGAGTTGGTTTCTGCTCTGGGCCTACTTACATAGTCAATTCTATTATTAAACATCAAAATGGATGATGGGCACCACATATGGGTATTAGAATGTTGCAACGACCTTAATCTGACATTGGGTGATTTTTCATGTAAGCTATTTGCTATGGATTCCAATTTGGGAAATTTAGATCAAATACAACCATTTTATCTTGCTTAAGCACTCGTATACAGCCCACATTATTGTTGAAATTTTTGTGAATGAGGATGTGGGCCCTCATGAGTTTTCTAAGTCCATCCTAAGTAATCATTACCCCCTCTTTATTTGCAAGTGTTGGTAAGAGATATTAAAAATGCAGGCCACTTTGTCATATTTGTTAATTTAGGTATCGCGTCGCATGTGTCGTAAAGTTAACACATTTAATTGATTAGAATCTAAATTCGAATTTTGATGGAAATTAATCAAAGTGATGATTAATTATGATGATATATGCCCAATAAAGTATTTAAAAGACTTAAAAATGTTAAAAACAATAAATTATTAAATTGCAAAATTTGATAAATTTTGAAGTCAATTTGCAATTTACCAAAAATTGAAGGATTATATAGGATGTTGTTAATTAAACATAATTTTTGGACATGATTATATATATTGGTTGAGTATTAAAAGAAAAAGAGTGAGATTAACATGTTAATTATGCTAAGTATCAAGTTTTGGTCAAGATAGTGGGACACATAATAAGACTTTTGATTTCTTTTCTTCTTTTCTTCTTTTCTTCTTTTTTCTCATTATATTTGGTCTTCTTTTTCTGGTTCTAGAACTAGTCACGCCGGCCTCTTATAAATTCCATAGCCAAGAACTTCTTCAAGAGAGAGAAAGAAAGAGAAAATATAGAAAAGAACAAGATAAAGTGATTTTCCTGCATAACAAAGCTTGTAAAAGCTAAGGAGAGCAAAAAGGAAGGCAAACAAGCGAATTTTGAGGAGAGAGAAATCTCCAAGGTGGTGATCAAGAAGAGAAAAGAGTAAAGGTAAAAAGCTCTTCATCTCCTCTTTTATCTTTTCTTAAGGAAGTTCTAATTTTGAGCTTTTATAGAGCTTATGAAGGATGAGACAGAGAGAAATAGTTTAAGATTTCATTAAGGTTTTGGAAGCTTGATAAATTTAGAGTTTTGATGGTTATCTTATGATGTTGTAGAAGTTCCAAGTGGCAAGGAACAAGTTCAAGGTAGTAAAGGAAAAAAGAAAGCTACCTATAACAAGTGAATGAGAAAAAATTAAGGTTTGTGTATAATTTAAGGCAATAGCCTATAATTTGCTTGTAAGTGGCATGATATGCATGTATAATATGTTAGTTAATGAAGAAGTTCGATTGATTATGATTTATAGTATGAAACCATAGGTTTAAATACAAGGAAATAAGATTTCATGATATGTGATTCAAGTAATGCATATTAGAGAATCCAATGTTGATTAAAGGAATTTATATGAATTAAAATATGATAAGTTAAGTAAAAGACTTTAGAAATGCATAATAGGGTATTGGTATGGTGTTAGGAAGCTTGAAATGGGAAAGGAATATGAATATGCAGATTTCCAGCTGAAAGTCATAGGCGTGATGATTTGGTCATGGACGTGAATTTTGCTTGGAAATGGGATAAAAATGCTTACGGTTTGAGTCATGGTTTAGACCACAGGCGTGAACATATCGACCACGATCGTGAAACTAATTGTTCATAGGTGTGAATAAGGAATCACAACTGCGAATGCTCTATTTCCATTAAATGTGTTATTGATATGCAATAAAGTGATTCGAGTAGTAAAGATCAAGAGATATTAGATGCTCAATGATATGAATGTTTATGCGTTTAAACAACGATGAATGAGATGTTGCTTGATATATTATGCGATTTGAATATTCATGAATGAAAAGAAAAGATATGTCATTAATCTTTGAAACGAATATTCTCATTACTCTAATCTAGGACTAGAAATATGATATATGATATGTTATTATGGGAGCGAACGATATCGTAAAATATAAGAAGTATTCTTCAGTCAATGTGACTTTAGCTCTGGGAGTGTCATTGGCTTGAGATGCTCAGTTAAGCATATATAGATAGTGGACAATGTGGTTTTAGCTCTAGGAGTGTCTTTGATCCGGTGATTCATATATAATAATATATTACTCAATCAATGAGACTTTAGCTCTAGGAGTGTCATTGATTTGAGAAGCTCAAATGAGTCAGATAGTGGACAGGGTGACTTTAGCTTTGGGAGCGTTCTTGATCCATAACCCATATCCATTTAGTCTAGTTTAGAGTGATATGGGTGAACCACTAGAGTTTAAGTTGAAAGATAATATACGATATGATAAAAATAATGTAGTATATTAAAGAAATGAAATGTATAATTTATGATTGAAGATAAACAATGTATAACTTTGTATATATATATATATATATATATATATATATATATATATATATATATATATATATATATATATATATATATATATATATATATATATATATAATGCTCATAATTAGTAGGAAATAGAGTTATGAGGAATGGAATTGCATGAAAAGATGTTTGCGCATAAAATGACATATGATAATACTTGTTACATGATATAGTATATTGTCTTATTATATGCACCACTAAGCATAGAGGTTAACGTAAGAGTTTATCTCGCGCAGATATAGCAAGGTAGCCAAAGTTTGTTGATAAATCTAGCATTGACCCTAGTTAAGTAAAACAACTGATCTTGAAATCGTGGGTCACAATTTTTTGAACTTTTGTATTTCATATTATATACTTATGGATTTGTAAAATTAACTTTATAGTTTTGTAATACTATATTATGTAAATAAATTGTACAATATTTTTCTCTTACATTTCTTGGGTGAAAAAAATATATATCTGCACTGTGTTTCAATATTTATCGAGTAACGATTTGAAGAAGTGGACGTAGTGCTCTTTTATCCAGACATGTGCTACTAGGATGAGGGGGTGTTACAACACTGAACTATATATGAGTTCCTCTTATCATCCTGTGAGGTAATTAATCAATGCCTAAAAGCTAATTTGTGTTGTTTTGCAATCGAAAACCTTGACAATGGCACTTTGGCTACCTTGGGTTGAGTTATGGTATAACACCAACTTTCATATTTCCACGAGCACTACACCTTTTGAAACAGTTTATGAGCAAAAGCCTTCTTTTGTTGTTCAATATCTTTCTGAGTGAGATTAAGGTTAAGGCAGTGGCCCAAGAATTATAGGATATAGATAAAGCTATAAGGCAATTGAAGTATCATCTAACCCGAACTCAAACTGTTATAAAGAAGCTAATAGATTCTCGCTAAATAGATGTTCATTTTAATACAGGGATTGGGTTTATCTGAAGCTCTACCCCCACACCCACAGACAATAATTAATGGCTCAACAACTTAACCAGAAACTTGATCCAAAATATTATGGGTCTTTTCAAATTGAAGAAAATATTGGACTTGTGGCCTGTAGATTGAAACTTTTTGCAACTTCTGAGGCACATCTCATGTTTGATGTCTTCTTATTAAAGCAAGTTGTAGTCTCCAATTGTCCAAACTAATTTGCCCAAAGAATTACTTTAGAAGAAGTGGATCTCTTATAGCCTCATATGGTCTTGGCTACTCGGACTGTCCAACAACTTGGAAAACCTGTCACACAATGACATATTTAGTGCTAGGGAAAACCAGTCAAAGAATTAACTTGGAAAGAAGAGTTACTCATCATAAGTAGATTTTCGGCTTTCAATCTTGAGGACAAGACTGCATTTGATAGAGGGGGATAGTGATAGAAAAAGGGTCATTGTAGAGTAAAGTTATGACAACAACATCAACACATTCCAAATGAGGAAAGCCCATTTGGCATGTTTACACTAGAAAGAAAAAATGTACACATGGAATGGTGGGAGAAAGGTAGCTGTTATGTGAGGTAACATAGTTTATTATAAAAGATTAATGAGATGAATAGGAGATAAGTTGATTATTTTGGAATCTTTTAGATCTCTACTTTTTGACTAGAGATTAGGGAGAGTTTCCCTGGGCTATGTACTCTTTACACAATAATTTCTTTCTTTCTTTCTTCCATTTTGTCTCTACTTTGTAAATGCATTAGAAGTAAACTTGGCATTTGAGATTGAAAATATAGATTATCCTTTCACTAGTACAAAATAGTGTTATATGTGTCTGTTATTTTACATTTTATGCGTCTGTCAAATAGTAGACACATATATAGGAGACGTATATGATATAAATTTTATGTGTATGTCATTTTGACAGACGCAAATAATCAATTATACACATCTGTCGTTTAATAATAGTAGACGCATATAATAGTTATACACTAATAGCAGACGTGTATAATAGTTATACGCCTCTGTCATTTATTAATAGCAGACGCGTATAACCTTGATTATATGCGTCTGTCGTTTACTAAATGACAGACACATATAATCAAGGTTATACGCGTCTGCTATTAATAAACGACAGACGTGTCTGCTATTATTAAACGACAGACGCGTATTTGCTTTTTTTAAAAAACAAATTAGGTTCATATATATTATAATGCTACCATTCATATATATATAACCTGCGCACTTCAAAATTCATAATAATCCGGCTTCAATAAGTCACAATAGGCATCCAACATTCAACTCACAAAACTCAATAATCAAGAATTCATAGGACAACACAAACTAAAAAAATTAAATAAATTAAAGCAATAGCATCATGCCTAAAATAATTCACATTAAATAATTAATCTACAAGTTATTCAAAATTCTTTAATTTAAAATTGTATTTCTCATTAATATAAAATATTTTACAAAAGTAAATAAAAAGATTACATACACTCTCTCATAAAGTAATTTGACCACATATGCCGAATTTCATCTATTTGATCTTGACTATATGATCATTTTTCAAAAATCTACAAGACAAATAAACAGATAATAGAAAATATGTTAGAAATGAAAAAATTAATAGCTAGTTATGTATCATACTTGTAATATAAACTGACTAGTATTTGAAAGAACGTACCTTAAGCAATGTTGTATCACTGTTATGATATACGACAATTTTGTAAATATACCTCATGATGTAATATCCGCATTCAACACCTCCTTGTTGTTGAGGGCACTTAAAATAGAAAAAACAACAAAGGCCCATGCTAAATAAATGATTATAAAATCATAAAAACTTTAATTTAACTAGTAATTCAGAATATAAAATTCTCACTGAAATGTCATTCCATTTTAACCTGACACCTTTATTTTTTCCACCTTCTATAGCATAAGTTCTATAGGCTCTGAAAAATACATGTATATCAAAATCGGCATTAATATTGAAAATGCTACAAACATCGTAGAAACTATTAGCTAGTAGTATTATAACTTACAGGTTAATATGAGGTTTCAGACTTATATCGCGGCTACCATGAGATAGGGGATCCATGAAAAATGTCTCACTCCGTTCACAGCAAAATACAATCAACATCCAATGGTTACTATAGATATACAAATATGTTAGAAGTTAGTAAAAATGTTGAGAATAAAAATTATGCAAACATGAATGTAAATATTTCTTACTTCTCGAAATATGGTAGTAGAATGAAATATTTATCTCTTTGTTCCTTCAAAGCTTCTATAATATATCATTCTGCTGAGTTAGTCTCTGTTAACATCAAACGAAGCATTGTTGGACAAAGAAATTCGATCGACGATATGAAGAATGTATCGCACAAGTTATGAAGGTACCTGCATGCATGAATCACAATACATACATAAGTATTATTTTTTTATTTTTTAAATCAATCTTATAATATTAGTAATAAATAGTATAATTTTACATCATAAATATTCGAATGATGGAGACATCAAGCCATTCCATGGAGATGAGTTAATCGATATCTTCCATACCAACATGAATCATCTGATTATCTATTGGATACTTAAACACTGTAATGTCTGCAGGAACTTCAAAAATATACCCAGTAGGCAATTTAGCAATCATCTCATGCATCAACCTCATGTCACCACTCAAAGTTACCAAAATGTTCTCATTAACTAAAGGCTCATGTTGCTTTGTAGCTAATTCTTTCGATAAACCGCTACCTTGTTTATTCTTTGAAGCCTTCTTTAATGGCTTGGATTTAAGTTCCTATCAATTAATAATAAATTATGATATATTATGATATATGAAATGCGATAATCTATATTTTATTATTTTATAAGTTTAGAAATTATTACCTCTCCAAGAACCACAAGATGTTGTGGCCATTGAACAAAGCTACCTTCTGCTTTCCCAACTGTAGTTAAGTATTCAGTAGGCACAGGAAGTTCGACTTCATGACAACCAGATAATACTTCATCTACAGATACCTTGACGTGATTGGGCATAATAGGTCGATTGTGCACTATAGCATCAATAAGGGATGGATAGATCGATTGTGCACCATAGCATCAATAAGACCATTGAACAAAGCTTTTTCAATTTTTTGCATGTGGTAGCTCCCCTAGTTTTCCTTTTTGTCATGATACTTGATGGCTCAGAATATGGTTGTTCATTGGACATGATTTCCTGTAACATAAGCATAACAAAAAAATATGTTAGTATAATCCACAATAATAATACTTTATTTTAAAGGGAAATAAAAACAATAGATTTATATGATAAACAATAACAAAACTAGTAATTATGAGTATAAACCACATTAATCATAATACACATTTATAAATAAACTTACAAGAAACATATATGCATCAATTATTGTCCTTTTTCAATCCATATGCCTTTGGTATGATCATCACACATGTAATTTGAATCTAAAATATATTCCTCAACTGGCATTGGTAACCCGATAGAAAACGGGGGAGTCTCATCAAACTGATCATATTCTTCCTCATCTACCACATCATCGATACCAACAATACGCCTCTTACCTTGAAGAACAATAGACCACTTACTATCGTCAGGGTCAATAATATAAAATACTTGTTTAGCCTGTGAAGCAAGAATGAATGGATCATCTTGATAACCCAATCGGCTAAAATCAACCAAAGTGATCCCTAACTCATCCACTCGAACACCGCGTCGATTTTCAATCCATTTACATTGAAAGAGAGGAATCATAAATTCCCTGTAATCAAGTTCCCAAATGTCTTCAACTACACCATAATATGACATCGTAGCATCTATTGGCATGGTGTCTTTAGCACTAGAAAATTCTCGTGATGAAGCTATCAAAGTAACTCCACTATTTTGCATTGTGCTTTTGTCATCCTGACGTTTAGTGTAAAAGGTATATCTGTTGATGTCATATCCTTCATAAGACCTTATATTCAACCTAGGGCCATAGGCTAACCATTTTATGGTTTTAGTTACATCTTTTGGCACTTTTGATAACTGACGTATCACTCGGTCTTTAAACCATCCAATAAAAGAACTATTATGTTCATTTGTCAACCATATTTCACCTTTGGATTGATTTAGATGCCTTAAAATGGACATGTGCTCTTCTAAATATGGATGAACTTGTGTAAGGTGGTGCAACACAATGAGATGTGCTTTCTCACGTATCTGAGCACCGGGTAATACCATTTTAAATCCAATTGTTCCTTTACCTCCAAGTCTTCCCTCGTGATGAGACTTAGGAATGCCAATAGGTTCAACACCTGATAATTAGTCTGTGCAAAATTCAATACCCTCCTCAACCGAGTAACCTTCATTAATACTACCTTTAGGTCGATATTGGTTCCTCACATACCCTTTTAAGATACCCATGAATCTCTCAAAAGGATACATATATCTCAAATACATTGGACCGCACAATTTAATCTCTCTAACAAGATGAACAACCAAATTCACCATTATGTCAAAAAAGGAAGGTGGAAAATACATTTCAAATTGACATAGAGTAACAACAATATTGGCTTACAACTTATCCAAATTATCTGGATCAATGACCTTACAACAAATTACATTGAAGAAAAAACAAAGTCTTGTGATAACATTCCTCTCGGTAGTATTCCTCGAATTGCTATCGGTAAAAATTGTTGCATCAAAACATGACAATCATGAGACTTCATACCTATCAACTTTAATTCTTTCATTGACACAAGACTTTTAATATTTGATAAAAATCCATATGGAACTTTAACACCATAAAGACACTCACAAAAGCTTGTTTTCTCTTTTCTAGACAACGTATAACAAGCTGGGGGAAGATATGTTCGTTTCCTTGTATCTTGAAGCGCTAACTCCATTCGTATGCCCATTTCTAACATGTCCTTTCTTACTTTGATACCATCTTTTGTTTTTCCCGGTATATTCAACAATGTCCCTATTATAGCATCACAAACATTTTTCTCCACGTGCATAACATCAATACAATGATGAACCGGTAAGTATTCCCAATATGGAAGATCCTAGAATATAGATCTCTTTTTCCAAGGACCCTTTTGAGCAGGTTTAAAAGGTTTACCAAATGCATTATCAATTTCTTTAACTCGTTCAAAAACCTCATTTCCTGTTAATGGCAAATGAGCTACTCGCATTTCGGTATATCCATTGAAAGACTTTTTCTTCTTACGATAAGGGTGATTATGAGGGAGAAATGTTTGATGACTCATATAAATATTTTTCTGGCTATGATTTAAGCGTTGGTCCATTGTGTTGTCCTCACAAATCGGACACGCTTTTGCTCCTTTCACGGTGTACCCAGATAAGTTACCATAAGCCGGAAAATCATTTATAGTGCAAAATATCATGACATGTAAGGTAAACATGCTTTCACTGTATGCATCATACATCGGCACACCTTCATCCCACAATAGTTTCAAATCATCAATAAGTGGTGCAAGGTAAACATCAATATCATTTCTCAGTTGTTTAGGCCCTGATATCAACAACGACAACATAATATACTTACGCTTCATAGTCAGCCAATGAGGCAGATTGTAAACCGCAAGAAGAACTGGCCACGTGCTATGTTTACTATTGAGTGTGCCATGGGGGTTGATTCCATCCGTACAAAGTCCAAGCCTCAGACTCCTAACTTCACCACTAAATTCTGGGAACGTTCTATCAATTGTTCTCCATTAAGGAGAATCTGCATGATGTCTAAGTTTTCCATCATGTTTTCTTCCTTCTGCATGCCACCTTAAGTTTTTTGCATCTTTTGCATTTGCAAACAGGCGTTTGAATCTTGGTATTATAGGAAAATACCATAATACTTTAGCTAAAGGCCCTTTTTTATCCTCAGAAGAAACTTTCTCATGTTTCTAATGTGATGCTCCACACCTTGGACACTCATGCAAGTCCTTATATTCATTTCGGTATAATACACAATCATTTGGACATGCGTGTATCTTCTTATATTCCATACCCATGGGACACAATATTTTCTTAGTCTCATATGTAGATGTGGGAAGCTCATTTCCCTCTGGAAGCATGTCTTGCAACAATTCTAATAGTGCCGTGAAACTCTTATCACTCCATCCATTTTTGCTTTCATGTTACAGAGTTTAAAAACGGCTGACAATTTTGTGAAATTACTGCAACCGGGATACAAAGGTTTATCAGCATCGTTTAACAATCTCTGAAGGTATTTCGGCCTTTCCACAAAATGTTCTGTATCATCTATCATCTCATTTACACGATCATTCTCTTCATCATCAATGTTATTTTCTCCTTGCTGATCAAATTCATTATTATTAGAACGTGTCCCAGTTAAAACACTCTCACCATGCCATAACCACCGCGTATAACCTTCCTTAAAACCACTTCTTATTATATGAGATTTTACTATATGAACATCTTGAAACTTTTTTATGTTCTTACAATCAACACAAGGACATACAATCATTTCTTCTCTTTCCCTTATTTGTTTTTCCTCCGCAATTCTAATAAATTCCGCAACTCCATTCAAATATTCAAGTGTAGTGCGTCTACCATACATCCAACTTCAATCCATATCTAACCACACAAAAAAAGGTTCAATATATATAAGTCTTATTGTTTTTTAATCAAGAGAAACATTATATATAATATCCTTAAACATCTAATGATCAGTAAATCTTGAATGGGTATTGATGATTTTGAATCCATTGTTGATTGAAAATATCGATTTCATATCATTGCTAAACTGTTAATGCAACTATCTGGAAACATACTATATATATATATATATATATAGTTGGAAAATTTATATACACATGAAATTCAAGTAGGAATTATGCAACCATAATGACTAAAATCAATAGAAGGTTGATGATATTAAGATGAGGAAAATATACCTTGAGTGTTCTTGTATTTCAGTACGGAAAACTTGATGTGAGGAATGAAGCCTGGTCCGAGATCAAAATCTATCATATTATCAAGTGAGGATCAAGATTAAAATTCATAAAATGGCATTGGGCACTCCCAAAATCAAAGCTGTCAACCATAATAGATATAAGTTGCAAGCACATACAATGTGGCTATTTGTAAGAAACCAACGTTGAATGAAATCTTTCTTGTTAGCTGGTTGTAGGACAAGTCCCTATCAATAGAAAGTATATTTAGTAAAAATTCAATCAATTTCAGTTTGCTGAGTTGGATGAAGCACATACAAGACTTGGAAGGAAGTTGTGTTGCCTATATTTTGTGGAATACTCCCAGTTAAGCTGTTGTTTCTCACATCACTACAGTGATAATAAGAATCAGACTAAATAGGCAAACACGTAGCAAAATGATGACTAAAATAATTAAGCACTCACAAAATCTAGAATTTGGTACTGAAAACTTACAAATAGCACAGCCCAGTCAGCTGACACAAATCTGGAGAACATATTTTGGCTCAGGCTAAGGAGGAAAGCACAAAGATGCTTAGCAAATTCATGACACCACATGAAATATTATGACCCAAATTAGGAACCAAAAATGAAACTGATTCAGCAAATTTGCATTTTTAAGTTTAGATAAATATGGTTAATAAATATATTGATAAGGAAAATGATTCAAACTGGAGTTATTCCATGGAGATCCCAATTATAAACACTTTTACTATTTTCACCTTTTCTAAAGGACTCAACCAAGCTGAAATGATACTAATATAATTTAGATATCGCTAATGGCAGTTTAATATCTGCATTACTAATGAAAAGTAAAGTATAAACTCCATAAATAATAAATGGAAGGACTGACTCTCATGGACCGTGACAGAAAACCAAACAAGCCAAATTCCAGCAATGACAATTCTGAAAATATTGAACCTGCTTAAGATCAGGTTGTATTATCACTGTCAATGCTGAATTACTGAATTGCTTCTTCTTAGCTGACTCAGAGTTCTGTAGCAAAAAGGACATATTATAAATATACGCACACAAATTGAGGAACATGCTTCATTGGGATATACACGTTCGCTAGAAGTAGAACAATGACATTTTTCTACATAAACCTTACTAGTAGCAAAGACAAAACTTTTAAAAAATCAATATCAAGTAGGCCATGCCTACAAGTCAAAAAAATAGAAAGTAGAACATAAAGAATGTTTGTGCAGGATAGAATTAAAGATTTCTTGAGACTAACAAATACTCCACACAGATCAAAGATTGCTTCTATGGCAAAAAAATGTATTTTAATAGCGTTTGTTTACCAAGTACACCAGGCCCAACCAGTGTTGTCAAAGGAGCAAGGGCTTGGTTCTTTTGGCTTGTAGAAAACAACCGACAAGTGAAAGACAAGATCAGGGAAGAACTGAAATCAATCTTACCAACAAGAAATGAATTTTCAGATAAGCCACAGTTCTTCGAGCCCAAAAAGCTAAACAAGTTGGAGTATCTACAAGCAACAATATGTGAATCGTTGAGGTTGTATCCTGTAGTGATGTACGAGCGCAAAGAAGCTTTAGAGCCAGAGGTATTAATAAGGCATATATATATATATATATATATATATATATATATATATATATATATATATATATATATATATATATATATATTTGGTACTGAAAACTGTGAAGATATTTCTTATTAATTGAATAAAATGAGTCTTGTGATTTAACTCATTTCAAAAGTTAGCTTAAAAAGGAGAATGGTCAAACTATTACAAAGAACATTTGAATTAAAACCAATGATACAGTTTCTATATGAAGCCAAATTCTAATACCACAGCTATATTATGGATTGCTTGGCATACAACTATGCTAAGCTGATGCAGCTTGCTAGCAGGCTGCAAACCTATATCAGTATATTAGTATATGCTACAAATTTTTTCTCCTGAAGTTTGCAATAGCTAGGCCATTATCTGCCAATTAAATTTCCTTTATCACAGTATATATATGTATGGTGGTTAGTCATGTTAAACATGTAAAAAACATTTCATTAGTTAATTAATACAGCTAGCTACATCATCAATTCCCTAGTTTTTTTTAGGGACATGGATTCAAGATTCTTAGTTCGATTTCAATTCTTAACATTAGTATTGTTTGACCTAAAAGAAGCTTCAATGTTGAATTTTTTTATTAATACAACACATTACTTTCTCCAATATTTTATGAGGGTATCCTTAATGTGGCTTGGTTATGTAGAAAGGATAAGGTAAAGCTAGCAAATTCAGTGAGTAGAGTTTCATATATATACAAGAGCAGAAGTACTATAATTTATTGGAAACAAAAGAGAAGATCCCTAGAATCTTTATATAATTATATATCTATAAGAAAAATCTTCTGACATTTTTATGTATAAAGCCATCATGTAATGAATAGCAATAACAGGAGACACTAATATGTCCACTTCTTGAAAAAAAGGTCTGAACTGACATCAAACCCTTCTTGGTGATAATATCATCTTTACGTTCCTCTCCCTCTTCCTTTTCTCTCTATTTTAATTAGCTGATATGAGATATCTTAATATTAATTAGGCTAGCATGCTGAATAGAGATATATTGGTTTATTTGTTTAGTATGAGATTACATTTTATCATATAGTTTATTATTCCTATATAATATTAAATTTTCATATATATATATATATATATATATATATATATATATATATATATATATATATATATATATATATATATATATATATATGAAATGTGATTGACATGTCAATAATAGTAATCTCCATAATAGGACAGAGAGAGTATATAGGAAAAAGGCACAACTGAAAGTGATAAAAATTAAAACTCCATAATAATAGCTATAAAAAACAACACTCTTAAACTCTGGACTAGGAACATTAACCGATATATATGATGCATATCAGCCCCTCCCTTACATGTTCACCACTTAAATTAACATCCTTATCCTGAAAGGTCAGAGAAAGTTTATCAATAATTGAAGCTATTTTAATAAGCAATATGTGGATAATACTGCTTGTGAATCATTGTTGATAACAATCAGAGAAATATTTTTCTGATATATGCTATCTTTGTTCCTATTTATTTTTAACACTTTGGAACTTCTATGAATCTATTATCCTTTTCTTTTATTTTCTTTTCTCAGTTCATAATAACAATTGCATGCATGAGAACTTAATATGCTGGGAAACAAAGGACAACAACTTCAAATAAAGAGAGAGAGAGTAAAAGGTCAGGTGATGTGGGAGGAAGTGGGATATATGAAGACTAGCATTTTAGTGTGTGTTCAGTTCAGGGTAGGAGAACACATATTTGAGCATGCAAAAACCAACTTATAAGAAAGAACTAGAGTCCCAAGTCATTGCACACAAAAAAGTAATGGAATCCAGCAAGAGGCACTTAAAATGAAAGTGTTGCCATTGTAATATCAAAGGGGGAAAGAAAGGGGGTGCAAAACCAAGAGAATTCACAGTACAAAGCCATTGTAATTTGTTTTGGCAAAACATGCAAAAAAAATGCGGTGACAATTCAAAGCACAAAATAATTTGATTTGTAATGGAGAAATTTCACAGCCATGTTTGGAAGAGTAAGAAAATTCAAGACTATATTGTTTGCAGCAAACAGATGAAATCCTCTGGTGCTTACAAATGAATAACATTATTTAAATTTTTTGAATAATTAGTCAAATCACCAAGCAAATGTTTATCTGAGTACAACTGAACATAACTAGTGATTTTACCGAAAATAGAAGATATCTTGCATAATTGCATTCACAAATTTGGTCAAAGGGAAACAGTTGGGAGAAGAAAAAATTATAAGATAAACTATAAGAATTTTGTATTTAATCAAATCAGGAAAAGCTAGGGAGCAAAAGCAATGATGATAAAACAAGAAACATTAACCATAATGACTTCGAAAAACTTGTAAAGTGATGCTGAAAAGAAAAAAAAATCATCAAAACTCATATCATCGAAAGCAAAAGAAAGAAGCAGAAATATCCAACAACCCATATCATTAAAAACCAGAAGAGTAAATAATAAACACAAAATTAAAATTAAAATTATAAGGTTTTAAATTTTTGCGTACCCTTTTCTCTTAGAATGTCAGATTGGACTCCCCCCCTCTCCACATCCCATTTAACAAGCTTGATCTATTGATGAGACGAAATGTATGAGAGAGTTTCAGATGAGTATAATTTGTTGCAGACGATAAACACTGTGTAAAGAAGCTCGTTTTTAGGTTTTTAAAAAATTTATATGCGTCTGTCTTAAATAATAACTGATGTCTATTATAACATCATATGCGTCTGTTATTATTTAAGACAGACGCCTAACATTTATGTGTCTGTCATTTATAATGACAGACGCATATTCTTTTATAGTTATATGTGTCTGTCAATATAAATGACAGACGCATATTTTGTTGTCTAAAACTTTAAATGGAGGCGGTAGTAATTTTGTAAATATTTTAGTTGTTATATGCATCTGTCATTTATAATGACAGACACATATAATTATTTATATGCGTCTGTTATTTATAATGACAGACGCCTAAATTTTATATGACTGACATTTGTAAATGACAAACGCATATAACAAGTAAAATATTTACAAAATTGCCACCGCATCCATTTTAAACGTCTGCAATTTAGACAACAGATATATATAACCTTTAACTTAAAGTATTTATTGTACTCGTGTTTCTTTGTTCTGTTTTGATTCTTGATACTTAGTATTGTTGTATTGATATTTCCTTAGCTTATTGTTGTTTCTATTATAAAACTTATTTTTCAGTTTTGAAAACTGAAAAAAGTTTAGTTGTTATTATATAAAAAAAAATATATTTGAAAGCATTCAAGATATAATAACAACTTGATCACTTCCCCTGGAGCATATATATTTGGATCATTTGTTGCTGAAGCTAATAGCTGATATAGATTCCTACAAATAAAAAAAATTCCAGCAAGAAATGTAATGAGGAAAGCTCACCTCTTGATAGCATGAAACAAGGTTGAGAGCCACGCAAGGTTATAGAACACTATTTGGAAATATAATATTATTTTAACTGTTAAAAAATGTTTAAAAAAATTAAATGCAAAATCAGTATAGCATGTGACACATAAAGCAATAAGCTGGATCTGAGTTCAATGTTACACCACTAAAGATTAAAAAAATTAAGACAACCTAGGCTTTGATTGATATGTTCCTTATGCAAATTAGACATGGTAAATCCCTACTTATAGCATATAATAAAAATCTTAAGCAATGAATTTTGTTTTGAGTCTCCATCGATGCACTAAGAAGAATGAAAAAAATGGTATGCTTAAATCCTAATCCCACCAAGTTTAACAAATTTCAATTATAGAAATTCTCACATTCCCATGATCTGCCCAATTTTCCACCATTGAGAGATCTTCTTATCTTCTCCAACAATAGCCACAACTAAATCTGCAAAAGACGAAACCCAGATGCTGAAAGAGAGTCGATGACTAAATCTGCAAAGTTAACAAACTTACCTTTAAAGTGCTCAACCAATGAACTGGAGAGGACTGAAGGAGAGCCGACAACGACGCAACGTGGGAAGTAGAGGAGGACCGCGGACCCAGTCACAGTGACGAGAGTCAGAGGCATGAATAAAAAAAATTGAAAAAATGCTTAAGTGAAAATGTGTGTTTTCAAAGTAAAAACATAGTAAAAACATTGTGTTTTCACGTTATATTTTAATGAAGAAAATTTTAGAAAATTTTAGAAAACAATAAAAAGATGTTCTACACTTTTCTTTTAAAATTGTAAAAATAGTGAAAACGGTTTTCAATTGAGATTTTGGGGAAAATGTTTGAAGTAAATACAAAATTCTACTTTTATTTTCATTTTGAATTTTTTTTTCTCCGAGAGACTCCTAGAATTCTGACTAATCCGGTTTGAGTCGGATTGGATCATGATGGTGTAAAACTTTCCCAGCACAGATTTTTTCCATTCACATAACTCAAATTTTAGACTTTACTTGAGGGGAACAAGTGTCGAACCATTTAAACAAACCTGTATTGGTCATTTTAAATTTTTTAGAAAATTAGAGTAATTTTCTCCAAATAAACACACCCTAAATATCTTATAATAATTTAACTCGGTTAATTTAGTTAAAATCTATTTACACTCACCGGTCACCCTATTAATGTCCATTGATATGATGACTAAGATTTTGAGACTAGTCACATTCTTTGTAATGAAAAAAAAAATTATTATTATTATTATTATTATTATTATTATTATTAAAAAAATTAACTGATATTATTTAAATTTTATATTTTTATTAATATATTTCTGCATTAACAAAAGCATAGAAAGAAATTAAGAAAAATTTAAATAAAAATATAATAAAAAATTAACTAATCAGTTATATTCTTAAAAAGAAAAATGAACTATAATACAGGAAAATAAAAACGAAAAATGAGCTTTTTTTTATTGACAGATGGATTAGTATGTTATTTGTTTTAATAATTAATATTTAGTATAAACATATAATATAAAATGTATAATATATAAAATAAAAAGTTACGATATAATATAGCACATACTAATTAAACAAATTTAGTTCAGAACATAATTTGTATTAATATACATAAATTAATGTATATATTTCAAAGTACAAAGTATATACATATAGAAATATAACGCAGTAAGTATAAATTAGAGAATATGATTAGTTTATCATATTATTTCAATTATAAATATTAGTTATGGTTCATGTTTAATAATAAATAAAAGTTAGTAGCACTAGTTAGGCAAATGTATAGCTAAACATTACTAGATATAATTATAAGACTAATTATTATTTATTATTAAATCATAATACTAGTTATTACAACTTTAGAATGTATTCCAATTATATATATATATATAAAAAAGAGTTGTACTTACATTCAAATCAATTGAGTTTGCATCTGAATCATTGATACCTAATTCAATCATAAACTGCAATGTAGCCCCGAATAATAAGGGCTGAAAGAATGAAGCCATTTACAGAATCAAATGACAATGTTTCAAAGTTGAAGCAAAAAGCCGAAAGAGGAGGCAAATTCTGAACATCAACAAATATTTGACCCTAAGTCTGAACCTGAAAAGGCAGAGACAGACAGATACAAAGTTTAGAGATCTATTTCAGTCTCTAACTTAAACATTAATGCTCCTCAAATTAATTCCTTGCAGTTGTGGAAGCAGATTGTACCTCAAGAGTCAAGATAAGATCACAAGTCCAATATATATGGATCCACCTAAAAAAATAAATGATATCATTCCCCTGCAAGAAAAGTCACAATTTCTAAGTATGTTCAGAAACAAAAATTTAAATAATCCATACATCTCATATCATTCCCCAGCAAGTAAAATCACAGTTTACAGTAGGAAAAAGAAAATGTAAATGAAGAATCATTAAAACCTCACCAAATGACTCCCCAACCAACACCAGTACAAGGACAGGGGCAAACTTCTGCAAATTTCTCAGCATCACTAGAATGCACCCTTCGAGATATTAGATCATCATAAATATCTGCAATTATTTGCAATCAGATATCAGAAACTTTGATTATAGGTGAAAGAAAATGTAAAGGAAGAATGAAGAATTCATACCATAAACTGAAAACAAGCTGTTCATTACTCCTGCAATTGACAGAATCAATATTAGTTATATCTCATTTTAGTTAATCTTAACAGTCAAATCGTTACAGAAGCAAGATAAGAATTAAATAGTAAATATGGTGCAATAAGTATATATACCAATGAACAGAATGACATAACGAAGAATCCGAACTTTTGTTGTTTCTTGCAATAGCCAAACAACAGCAAGGAAAATAATAAATCCTGAGAATTGGATTTGTAGATAGCAAAAATGTGAACATTGAAATCTATAAAAGTCATCAAAAGAACAAAAATTTATGGCAAATTATGTATTGCTTACCAATACAAAGACCTCGAAGTGTCCACTGTTGAAAAATAACGTGTAGTGAGTACGATTACAGAACTTTAAAGCTTAAGGAACTCCGTTCAATGAATATCAATAAACCAATAAAGAGTATGCTATGTGGAAAACTGAAATAGAATTACACATTTATGCTGTCTTACATTTTTAGCAACAAAGAGCACGATTAACAGAGCAACACCTAAACATCCGGCTGCTATTCTTGCTGTAATGAGATTTGTGGATGCAAGTATCAAAGCCATCCCCCAAAAAGATGAACCAAGATCTAGATACATAGGGCAATTACACATTTAAAATGCCATCGAGAAGATGCATAGCACGTGTCTATGAAAAGACATCATTTGAATACAAAAGCAGAATGGAATTTTAGTTGTGTTTATTATGGGGAAATAACAAAATCAAATTCATCATAGTTCCCATATGACATCTCAAATACACAGAAATATGCAACAATGACACATCCAAAAGAATGTCTTGCACAAAATTCAACATAAATAACGAGCTTCACAATAATCCAGCTTGCCTTGGCCCTTGCCCATAGTACATACTGAATATACAAAAGCATTATTGACTGAGGCAGGATTAGAGCAGGTCTCAAGGTTTAGACAAAGCCAAGAAATAAATATAGGCTTCCCCATAGAAGGGGAAGAAGAGCCAGTCAATAGATAAATGTTATGAAAAAATTATATAATAACAGGTACACACACCACATATTATTTTCTCCATCTATCATGGATTGCCAAGTCAGCATGTCTCTGTCTAGCCTCATCCCATATCCATGTAACTTAACATTTATACTAGCAAAAAAATAAAAAGATACTGTAATTAGGAATCAAGTTTCCAGGTCAGAAGAGAATTACATCCAGCAGGCAAGATAAGCCAATAAACACCTCCACGTGTTTGCGTCACCCCACCTTCATTTGCATGTACCTGAATCCCTTCAACCTGCAATTTACAGTGTAAGAAAATAACTGCAGCTGAGCTTTATCCAGCAAGAGATCAAGAGACCACTAAACATGAATTAGCATACAAAGAAGTATCATGTCTTAGTTTAGAATATATATTGAGAGTTTGAAACAAATGCCAATTCTATCCTCTTGCCTAGTTAGACAGCATTCATCATCAGAAGGAACAGAGAGCATACAAATAAACGTTCAGAAGTCAATATGAAGATTTTAGAATCAGGAAGCATTAAATCACTGGATTTTTCATGTACAATTAGTTATACCTGTGAAGAAGCTAGCCCCGAATTTCAAAAAATAAAATTCTGAACTAAGCATTGGCATTTAAACTTTTCTATCCAGTGATGCAATTTTTTTTAATTAATTCTTTTTACAGAAAATAATAGAGCTAAAGGCAAGTTTATTATTCACATTTGAGAGAATCTAATTAGTTTTACTAAATAACAACACGAGGGAAAAAAACTAACTGGCACATGCAACAAGATCGTGCATTTCCCTCACATGCATCAAGGCATATCACATGTTCAATGTCATGTGATGTCAATTTCCCAGTTATTAACTAACGCCTGATAATGAAAAATGACACAATAAAGTATCACATATTTGATCCTGAAGCAGCAGTACAACTAGTTATGTCCCTGCTAAATAGCTCATAGGATATAAGCATATAAATCAGGTTTGCATTAGATAGTGCCTTAGACAATGACAAGGAAGAAACTTCGATGCCTTCCATAATCTTCAAGGAGTCAAATTTCAGGATTTCCCATTTTTGTGATTGAAGGGAAAAGTGATAAACAAGGTGCTTAGCACGCCTCTAATTTTGGCTGCCCCACTTGTGAGCATATTTCAAAGTGAATTTACATTTTTAGAGTATATTTTATAATGAGAGCCAGTCATATGTAGTTTATTAGAAATAAGCTTAAACAATCAATCAAATTTGACAGAAGCTCTTATTTCCATTCAAATTTTCTTATCATATATTACATTAGGAATTTATGCAACCAAGTGGCAACCAAATTGAAAGCGTGGAAAATCTCAATCCTATCAATGAAATGCAAGAAGGGAGAGCTTCTTACATGACCACATGTGAGTTTACAAGCAAGTGCATGACTTGCTTCATGCAAAAATACAGTGATGAGCTTAAAAGGCGTCATTAGAAATGTCCTCCATAGCTATGAAAATAAGAAAGATAAAAATAAAAGGCATCATTAGTAAACGTTAGAGCACAAGTTATTGAAACTAAATCCTAGCAAAACCAAACATGCATTAATTGCGTGCCTTTAAGATTTCAAAGCTAAACTTGCACAATCTTAATTTTTAAATCCAGCAATGTAAACCCTTCATTTAGCAATGGGATTAAACCGAGTTGAATCACAGTCGCCATCATTCTCACCTCAGAACCTCGATACAAGTTATAGTCTACCTTTTAAGTTCTACTCTAACTTCCTCAATAAATCATAAGCAAGGAAAATTACATAATACTCCAGAACATCTGGGCTTGGTAAAATTCACACTACAATGACCTAGTACTTCATGAGATAGAAGCTATATGCTACCTGAATGCTAAATAATTATCTATTTCAGACTGCTGCCAGCACAAGAAGCACTCATTGCTTTAATATTTGACTTTAACTCCAATTTGCCCAGAATCCTCCTCCTTACCTCATAATCATTGAACTTTACTTTATCATAATTTTTTTCATTTATGCTCACCTGTAATTCCATCTTTTTCAACCCTTAGTGACCCAGTTGAACACATCCCTCAATGGAACCCGCAATGAAATAATAGTAAAGCTTAAAAGAACTGATTAGTACTAATTGTTATATCATAAATCTGCCGAGAAATAAAACCCAATAAAACAAAATACTCAATAGAAAAGAGTTCGACTTTGTTGACTTAAATCTTCAAAAACACAAAAACCAAAAAATGAAAAAGGAGAGAGAAAAGATTATTTATATACCGCGAGGATAACAAGAGAGAATACACCGATGGTGACTAGGAAGACGACCTGGTCATGATGGCAGCAATTCTTCAGTTCCCAATTCGGCATATCTCAGGTTTTGAGTTTAACTTGGTTTGGCTGTTTGGGATGAAAGAAAATATGAGAAAAAAACTGAACAGAGAAAACCTGGAGACAAAAAGTGATTTTCTTTTTAAAAAAAAATTCAGTATATTTGTGTTTTGTTGAACGACTGATGAGGCAATGCCAACAGAGAATTTGGGTGTGAACCGCGAAGATGTCAGAGAAAGGAAAAGCCAATAGCGTGTGAGAATATTCAAATTCAAGAATAAATTTTTTATTTTAAGATGATTTGAATCACAAAAAGCTGTGTTTTTTTTTGGAGTTTGTCTTTTTGAAATCTTTCTACAGCTTTTTAAGAAGCAATGCCCAATTGGGAGTCACCATCTCAGCTGATGATCTCCACTAAACTTTTCTTTTTATAATTACAATAATAACAAAGCAACGCTATGTTTCAAATAATTATTTATAAAATTATATTAGTTTGTTTATAATAGTTTGTTTGATTCTGACGTGACCATTAGTTGTCAATTATTTTAATGACTGGTTAACTATTAATAATTAACTATTATTCATAATTAATTTTAAAATTTTTGATAATTTAGTAAAAATTAATTATAATATATAAAATAATTATTAATAATTATATTATAGTATTAATGTGATATATATATATATATTAATTTTGTTTATTTTTAATGTATATCATATATAATATAAAAAATAATTAATTAAACTAAAAATATAACATAAAATATAATTTTTAATTAATAAAAAGTATTATAAATTGATCTAAGAATAATAACTATAAATTTCAGTTTTTTATAATTAGTACAAATTTTAAAAGCTGACAAATAAAATTTTCAATCGCTAATAAATTAAAATTTTAACTATACAACTTTTAGTTTATTAAACCATTAAAAACTAATAGAAAAAATAAAAACCAAACAAACATTAAAATGCACACAAAAACAAAATAAATAAATAAATAAATAGGAGAATTGACTATGGTTCATTGAGTAAAAAACAAGAACAAAGAAAGCATAATTTCTCCTAAACATTAACGTTATTTTAATTAATTCTCAACTATTTTTTTTTATATTGAACTGATATTTTTGTTAATATTAAATTCTTATTTAATATAATAATGCATTTCAAACTTAATAGTTTTTTTTTTCTATTTTTTTCCTATTAAATCCTTTTTTTATTGTTTTTATTCTATGCATAATATCTTTGTGTAGAAAGTATATCAATTTTATTTGTATTTCTCTAATTTGTTTTAAGGGAAACAAAAAGAACAAAACTAAATCACTATTCTTCTAGGTTGTGTCATGTCACTGGTATAATCAATTAGAAAAATACTAGCCCTTAGGAGAGGGAGATTCATGGCAACACAACTGCTCTTCTTGATTAAAGGTCAAATTGGCTAAGAAGTCAGTATGTGAGTAATTTAGACCTCTTATTCTCGATTAAGGAGTCTAATACAGGTAATAATGTGCATATTATGCTTGGAAGAAGACTAATTAGAATAAAAAAATCTTACCAACACTGTTGTTGTCCACTTGAACAAAAACTCTCCTCCAACCTTTCTTCCACGTATGTTGTAAGCCCAGATAAAGTTTCTATAATTCTATCCAAAAAGAAGAGCAAGTACCCAGCTTAGTTGTGAAACCTCAAACCTCATAGCCACTTCTCACACCCATCCTGAAAAATACCACCTGTCATGGCTAATAAAATACTTCAACGAAAAAGCCCTGCCCATGTTCATCGCCACAAAACCATTTTGTGGAGATGTCCAACTAATCATCCCATCAATTCTTTGAGAACCAACCTCTCCCATTTTCGAATGGGTCTCAAAAGCCAATATATTTGATTTCACAAAGTTATAGATAATACTACTATCTGAAGTTCTCTTCTGGGTGAACATTTTTTCATTTCTCCATGTGTAACCAAAAAATTAACTTCTATTCCAGACTAGACCTGCCCCTGAACAAGTTCTACAAATTATGAGCCAACCACTCTTGGAAATTTAAGGAGAAAAATACACGATGATGAGCATGGAATAGAAGGTTACACCCCACTGCCTTCACCGATCGATAATCCCAAAGAACACGAAGAATGTTTTCTACTTCAACATGACAAATATCACAGGTCTCATTAGTCCTAAGGTGGTGACGACATCTTTCCTGATTAGTCAACACTCGACCATGTAAACAAAGCCATGAAAAGGTTTTGATAAGGTGAGCCCTTGCCATTGCCAAATCAATTTTTAAAGGATACAAAGATCACCAAAAAAAAAAAGGCTCAAGAGGATAATCATAAACTAAGACAATAGAAAAATTTCCATTAGTAGAGGGATCCTAAACCCAAACATCATTCCCTGCATCCTCTTGAGGAATACAACATATGTCCAACATCTACATAACATTAAAAGGCAAAAAATCCTAAAGAAAATATGTCCTCCAAGAATTATTGCAAACCACTTCTTTAATTGACCAATTATTGGAGATACTGGGCAAAACTCTAACTACATGGTTAATCAATACCGATTCACCCAGTCAGTTCTTGTACCAAAAAGAAACTGTATGTCCATGACCAACCATCCAGCTAAAATTACTGTTAACAAGTGGCCGCCAAGAATTAACCATTCCATGCTAGAGAGAGGAGTCTTACGAATTTGAAACAAGAAAAACGTAACTCATGTTAGTTTTACAATATTTGCTCTTAAGAATCTTCAACCAAAAAGACTCTGGTTCAACAAAAAAATACCACATCAACTTTGCCATATAATCTTGATTTAATATCTCTAGTTTTTTTTATACTCAGCCTTCCATTTTTTAAACTGACAAATTCTCTCTTAGCTAATAAGACGAATAGCTTTATCTGGACCATCCGACCCCCAAATGAATCATCTGCATAAAGAATTGATATTTTATATAACATATTTAGGAATTAAGATCGTTTGCATCGCATAAGAAGGAACGACCATAAGAATAGAGTTCACTAGCGTGACTCTTCCAGCAAAAGAGAGGATATTCGTTTTACAATTGCTGAGCTTTTTCTTCGCTCTCTCATCCAGATAACTAAAATATTTTTGACCAACACTGATATGAAGCATATGAACCCCAAGATACTAATCGAGATCCATTGAGTACTTGAAATCCGAATTAAAGACAATCTCAGTAATTTTTTTACTACTAACATTCTTAAAGGTACAAAATGAAGTATCTAACTTGTTAATTTTCTGCCCTAAACAAACAAAATAAATCTTCCAAAACCTCTTGTACCACATAAATCTGGTTAATAGAAGCCTCAACAAAAATAACAAGATCAACTATAAAGAAAAGGTGAGCTAAAAGGCATCCATTTTTGCTTAAACAGATAGGATTCCAAATGCCACCATCCACTACTTTTCTAATCCCTTAAGAGAGTCACTCCATAAATAAAACAAAAATATATAGGGAAAAAGGGTCCCTTTGACGAAGTCATCTACTAGGCTTGAAACAATTCAAAAGAGCCTCATTCTAAATGATACTAGTAGACTTGCTCCTGAATAAAACATGAATAAAAAAAAATATTAATTAATGTATCATAGATAAAATCCCACCCGAGTTTATCATAGGCCTTTTCAAAATCGATCTTTATCATGACCCATTCTTTTTTTTCCTATTTTTTATGCATAGAATAAGTTACATCTTGGACGACCATAATATTATCAATAATTTGTTTATTTGAAATAAAGCTAGCTTGAGTTAAGTCAACCAAAGTACTCAAACTAGCTTAATTCTATTAGTCACTACCTTCATAAACACCTTATGGACAACTAAAAGAAGACTGATAAAGCATAAATCCATTATAGAAGACGAATTGTTTTTCTTAGGAATGAGAGTAATGATAGTCTTGCAAAGCTTACTAAGAATATCATCTCCATTCAAACATTTTTGCACAAAATCAATAAGAGATTTTTTCACATATCCCAATTAGATTGAAAAAATAATCTACATAACCCATAATGCCAAACGCCTTAAATGGCTTATTCCCAAACAAAGTTGATTTTAACTCATCTTCAATGACTAGCTTTAACAACCTATTAGCATACTCAGAAGGCAAAGTAGAAAATATATCTCCGACCGGATAGATATGTAACACCCCTTTACATAATAAGGAATCTTCCCAATTATATGAAAGAATATTACAATGCATGAGACAAAAATATCTTCAATTTAAAATCCATTTTTGCTTCATGGCCATGATCACTTGAATAAAAACATAAAGTAAAGAATAGCATTGAAAATTAAAATTTCAAATCTCGATAAAATAATTAGGCTAACATTTGCCCAAAAGTTTATAAAATTATATGATTAGTTAAAAGGTTACGTGTCCTTACAAAATCTTAAAAGCATGTATACAAGTAACTAATTTCATTCCCAAAAATAAAAAAGAAACAAAAAGTAGTATATCACCAACCCCTAAAATATTTTGTCCTTTGCTCTTCTTTTGGACGTCTTCTGTATCCAGCTCTATGCACAACTCCAACCTGTGTGTGAGAGAAAAATTACCCGCACGCTAAGTTTATCTCACTTAGTGGTACATAACAATATATTAAGTATAATAAGAGTGTATGCATGACTAATTTATTACTCATGCCAATTATATGTATGCATGAATATGTGAGTCTCATCACATACTTTATATATACCTCATTGTACAAACCATGCCATAATTTATAAAACATTTCTCATTTTCATTCTCATATTTACATCCCAAATATAAAACTTGCATCTCAGACAACCATACAAGGTTCATAACAATTTATTACTTAACATCATTGCACACTAATTATAGACATGACTAAAATGGATAAGGGCAGCTTACGACTCTCACCAAAGCCATTTAGGACACATGCTTGAGGAAAAAGACAATATGCTTACATTTGTCTCCAAGAGGGCTCAACGGAGCTTTACCCTTAAAAAATAGGTCTTATTCCTATATTGGTCAAACTAGGCCTCATAATACCATAAAACCCTTAATGTCATATCATCTCTCTTAGCTATAGTCCTAGTCCGAGTATTGGGCATAATAAATCTCATATTTCTAATTTTAAGCATCATAATTTTCTCATAATTTGTCAATCACATATATTTAAATTCTAAATTGCATTATCTTGCAATTACAACTCAATCGTATATCAATCTCATTAAAACCAATCAGGGTTTATTTAAACATAAATTACAAAAATAAGCATACAGGTCATTCATGGTTGTGAAGCATTTGATGACACTTTTTGTGAATGAGTTTGTCCAAAATTACCACATGTTTCATGCTTATGAACCCTGAAAATTCTATAAAAATATGCTTGAAACATCATATTTGCCATTCCACATGCGAATCCTAAGGTTTACCAATGTAAACCACACTACCAACATTCATACAAGCATGGAATCCATCATTTAACTTACCAGTTACATAATTTCATACATTAAAATATATTCAATACTATAATCATGCCCAAAATCATCTATTAAATACATTATTCAACTTGTTTTCATACCAACATTCACATTTATACTCCAAATAACATTTATTACACAATATGCATTTATGGCATATCTCAAACCTCAAAAAAGCATCATTTATTACCCAACCATATTGCATATTATACTCATATTCATTTAATCATCTCAACAACATGCATTTTTACATTCAAAACACATAAATGCATTAATTATATTTAGAATGTGGTTATGTACAAATCTCACTCATAAAAAGAGCCTCAAGATCTCCTTTATCTTTTCTTTCAAGTTCTTTCCCTCTCTTGAGGGGGGAGTTTCCTCTCCAACAATAGTTCCTAACACATAATAACAACAAAACAATATTAAAAATCAAGTTTTCCTAAAGGTTCCACATTCTCTTACCAAACATATAACAAAAAAAGGGTTTTCCTAACCCAAATTCTAGGTTAAACTTACCCAACCTCAAATCTATGAAAAAGACATGATCAATGTAAGATTGAGAGGAAGGAAAGAGCTACTTACTTAAATCCAAATGTTACAATTCTTGAGGTCTCAAAATCCCCGCTCCAAGCTCCACTTTACTTATCTCCGAGTTATACTTTTAGCTAATCTTCTTTTCTCATTGATTTCCCACTAGATTATTTGTTTTCCACTTGATTTTAGTGGGTTTTGAGTGAATGGATATGTAGAAGGGTCTCTAGTCTCTTGAGAGGAGAAGGAAATTAAGATTTGTTATATCAAAATGGAGAAAGATGAAGGGTTGTTCATTTTTATAATCCATGATTCACGACTATGAGTCATCATTTATGAGAGTGAATCAAGCCGTTACTCAAACTTTAAAGTGTGAATCACTCGATTTACGGTCGTAACCAATACTTCACTAGCGTGAATCACCTACAGATTCATTTCATTTTTCATTTTGAACTTTCTCCCCAAAGAATTAACCCCTAACCCAAACACTTATTAATCAACAACCTCTCAACCATATAAACATCTAGACCTTATATTACGGGCATAATAGTTTTTCCCCACTCAAGAAAAATTTATCCTCAAAATTTTACTTGATTATTCATCTGAAAACAGTTGTGGGTATTAAGCATACATAATTTCTTTATTCTCCCAAATGGCTTATTTCGAAGTGTGGTTCCTCCATAACACTTTCACTAAAGCCATTATTTTACTTATCAATTATTTTTTTTCTCATGCTAAGATCTCTACTGGTCCCTCATCATATGTCAAGTCAGGTTGTACGTATTGTATTCCTCAAAATCACATATGCAAGGTCCGACCTATATCTTCGAAGCATTGAGACATGAAAAACATTGTGAATCTTTGCCAACTCTAGGGGTAATGCAAGCCTATATGCAACTGGCCTAACCTTTTTAAGAATTTCATACGGTCCAATAAATCGAGGACTTAGTTTTCCTTTCTTGCCAAATCGAAAAATCTTCTTCCATGGAGATACCTTGAGGAATAACTTATTGCCCATATTGTACTCGATATCCCTTCTCTTCAAGTTTGAATAATACTTTTGTTGATCTGATGCAACCTTCAATCTATCTATGATGATTCTAACCTTTTCTTTTGTATTTTGCATTAACTTAGGTACTATAAGTTTCCTTTCGTCGAGCTCCATCCAATAGAGAGGTGTTCGACACTTTCTACCATAAAGTGCCTCATAGGGTACCATGCCAATGATGAATTGATGATTGTTGTTATAAGAAAACTCCATAAGAGGTAAGTACTTCTCCCAACTTCCTTCAACTCGAGAACACAACACCTGATCATGTTCTCCATATCTGAATGACTTTCTCTAATTAACCATTTTTCTGGGGATGGAAGGCCATATTGAAATAAATTTTTGTGCCCAAGGTCTTTTGGAGGCTATTCCAAAATTGCAATGCAAACCTAGGATTTATGTCTGATATGATAAAAAAGGGCACCCCGTGCAACCTAACTATCTCGCTCAGGTATAGCTCAGCCAACTTGCTTAAGGAGTAATCTCTTATGATAGGTAGAAAGTTAGTTGATTTGGTTAACCAGTCCACAATGACCCACACAACATCACACTTCCTAGGAGTCAAAGGTAAGCCAATTATGAAGTCTATTATAATTCTCTCCCATTTCCACTTTGAAATGGTAGTCGACTGTAGCAAACTCGAGAGCATTTGATGTTCTGTCTTAATCTGCTGATAAGTTAGGCACCTAATAGTAAACTCTATGATGTCCCTCTTCATTCGTGGCCACCAGTACCTCTCTCTTAAATCCTGATACATCTTTTTTCTTTTCAGATGTATGGCATACTTGGAAGCATGGGCCTTTATCATGATCCCCTCTTTCAACTCTTCCACACTAGGTACACACAACTTATTCTGGAAATATAAGTTTTCATTTGCCCCCTAGAAACTATTTCTACAATCTCTATCAACTTCGGGTCCTCCTGTTGAGCATCATTCACCTATTGATTCAATGTCAATCGAATATGAAACTCTACTAAGGAATTCTTACTTAATGCATCTGCTGCCATATTAGCCTTGCCTAGATGATAATCAACGATGTAATTATAATTCTTGATCAATTCCAACCATCTTCATTGCCTGAGATTTAAACTCTCT
Organism: Triadica sebifera; assembly: GCA_023653625.1. Lineage (NCBI taxonomy): Eukaryota > Viridiplantae > Streptophyta > Magnoliopsida > Malpighiales > Euphorbiaceae > Triadica > Triadica sebifera. The sequence goes on from CM042905.1 coordinate 10,197,732, forward strand.
CTGTGTAGAAAAATATTTTAAACTCTTATGGTTAGTGTAGATGTAACATTTCTCCTCATAAAGGTAGTGTCGCCATATTTTCAAGGCAAACACTATTGCTACCAAATCCAAATCATGGATAGAATAATTGTTCTCATATGGTTTAAGCCGCTTCAAAGCATATGCCACAACCTTTTCATCATGCACTAAGACACAACCCAACTTGTTGTGTTAAGCATCATTGTAAATGACATAACTAATCTCTATCATAGATTAGTTATGTCAAAACCGGAGCCTCTATCAACATATGCTTGAGTCTATCAAAACTAACTTGACACTTTTCATCCCATTCATAGTTCACATCCTTTCTCAACAACTGCATTAACAGAGAAAAAATAATATAAGAACATTTCATAAATCTTCTATAATACCCTGCTAGGTTTGGAAAGCTTCTGATTTTTGCTGCATTCCTAAGTTGATGTTGATTTATAATTACATCTATCTTACTATGATCCACTATAATACCCTCTATCAACACAATTTGTCTAAGAAAAGCAATTTCCTTAAGCCAGAACTCACACCTGGAGAGTTTGACATACAACTAGTGCTCTTAAAGAATCTGTAAAATAATTCTCAAATGTTAGTTGTGTTCCTTTCTACCCTTAGAATATACCTACATGTCATTGATAAAACTACCATAAATTGATCTAAGTACAACTTGAAAACTGATTCATTAAATCCATGAATGTTGTATGAGCATTAGTTAGCCCAAAAGGCATAACCAAAAACTCATAATAGGCATATCTGGTTCTAAAAGAAGTTCCGACCATAGGTCAATTTTAGAAAACACACCAGCTATTTTCAATTGATCAAAAAGATCATCAATCCATGATAACAAATAATTGTTCTTTATAGTCACTTTGTTCGGCTACTTGTAGTCTATGCACAATCTCATAGACCCATCATTCTTCTTAACAAAAAGGATTGGCGCACCTCAAGGATAAGCACTCGACCTGATGAAACCCTTGTCCAATAATTCTTGTAACTGTTCTTTCAATTCTCTTATATCTAAAAGTGTCATTCTATATGGAGCTGCTAAAATGGGAGCAGTACCTAACATGAGCTCTATGAAGAACTCTACCTCTCTATTTGGTAGAAACTCTGGAAAATCCTCCAAAAATGCCTCTGGATATTCATTCATTGTCAGAATGCCTTTTAAGTTCATACTCTCTTTTCTCATATCGATCATATGAGTTAGATAAGCTTCACATCCTTTATGAATCATTCGACATGCCTTCATTATAGAAATAATTCTTAATTGCTATTAAAACCTCTCATATGAACTACCACTACTTCCCCTATCAAAGCTTTCAAACTAACAACCTTTTTCTTGTAATCAATTATTGTATTATGTTGAGAGAGTCAATCCATACCCAGTATGTCATCATACTCATAGAATGGTAGTTCAATCAAGTCCATAGGAAATTCTTTTCCTTAGACCATAATAGGAAAATCTCTATGTACACGATTTACCACTGCACTATGCCCCAAAGAATTAGTGACCTTTATCTCAAAGTCTAGCTTCTTTATTAGCATATCATATTATTTGACTAAGTCGGTACATATATAAGAATATGTGGAATCCAGATCTATCAAATAAAACATTTCAGAGTTAAAGAGCATAAATGTACTAACAACCATATCGGTGGCACCCTAGTTCTCATGGGCTCTCATAACATAAGCCCTAGCTGGTGTTTGGTTGGATCCTGACTTATTTACTATCTCAGAAGTTGTCAGCCTATGTCCCCCTCTGCCATTCCTAACATATCTTTGACTCCTGCCCTGAGTCAGAACTGATGCATGTGTCTATGTTGAGGTTTTACTAGTCTGAAAGGGGCAATCTCTCCTGTAGTGGTCTTTAGAACCATATCTGAAATAAGCCCATGAATGTCCCCAACACTTCCTTTTGTGTCTCCTACCATAAGATGAACATTGGCTCTCCCTGAGTCTAGCTATTGGCAGTAGTAAAGGTTGCTTTAGAAGATAATGTCCACCTGATAGGTGCTGACTGGTTTCGACCCTGATGCGGTCCCCTAGGCTGGAACTACTCTAAATCCGTGTGAGCCTTCTTGTTCAAAGAATATGTGGCACTAAAAGAGGGCTTCATGTGGCCCCTCCTTGATGGTTCACTAGGCCTCTTCATGCTTTTCATTTTCTCCACATTGATCGCTAAAGATAACAATTTGGAGAAGTCCTAATATTGGTGGGAAACCACATGGAATCCAATATCCTGGTCAAGTCCATCCTTAAAATGGTGGCATTTATCTGCCTCATCTATAATCATCTCGACTGCATACCTACTCAGCCTGGTAAATTTCTGCTCATACTTAGTCACTGTTAGACTTGGCGATAGAGTGGAAAATCTCCATTCTCCATGGAGATTTGCTTTGAAGTGAGTGGGGATTCCTTGTTTCACCAACCCATAGAGATGGGGGATGGGGGGATTTCTTCCTCGTTGAGTGGGGTAAGACATCAAGAATTATAATAAATTATATAAATTTATTATATATAGCTAATTTCTTTATTTTTTAAATAAAAATTAATGTTATATGTTTGTTTATGTTTGTGTGGATTATTAAATTTATCTATAAAAATTAATGTTATATAAAGCTATTTTCAAGTATGAGTGCATAAACATAATAAAGTAAAAAATGGAAAAAATATATAATAGAATAATTAGGTAGCTACTAGAATAAATAAAAAGATTAGTATTTATATATATTATTATATATTAAAAATATTAATAGAAATTATTTATAAAATAAAGATGGATAATAATGAAATTGATATAAAGAAGAAAAATATAAGAAAGTAAAGATATATTCTAAATAGCTACTAAACAATTACCTAAACAAACAAACCCTAAAAATCACATTCACACCCACATACCCATGACATAACACAACCATCCCTCTCTTCTTCTTTTGACCACAACCACGATTCACATCCACTGACCCACAATAGCCTTCACGACCCGACAGTCATCTCATTGCCAACTAGCCCCAAGCCTATTGCTAGTTGACAACATTTATGACGGCATAACCATTGATAGCCGACAACACCCATGCCGATAACCCTTTTTCCTTATCACTAATCACTAGTATTTAATTTATATTTCCTTATGTAACTCTCTTTACCTTCTCATATATACTATGATATACAATTAGATAAGAAATGCTATAAAGTGTATTAATAACTATTTTAATAATATATGTATATATATGTGTGTGTGCGTGTGTGTGTGTGTGTCAACATGAAAAAAATATAAGTAAAATAATATACTACATTAAGAAAAATAAACTTGTGTTCTCTCACTATTGTCATCTCATACATTTAATTTACAGTACATATCAATACATAATAACTTATATACATTAAAATACATCAAGCAAAATATAAAAAGTACATAACAAAATCCACCCTTGTGGGGTGATTGCCACTGCTTCTTGAGTTTATGAATAGAGCCCACTAGTTTCAACGATGGCTTCTATATACACACTCATCGCTTTTTCACACTGCTAAAATCTATGAGAGAAAAAACAAACTCTCGCACTGAGTATAAAGTTTAGTGGTGCAAAAACTCATAATAATGGTCATTTTGAATGAGCATATGTTTTCACCCAATAACTAATTTTTTCTTGCTCCAAACACTTGAATAATTGTAAATTTGATGGAAGAAAAATGAAAATAGAGCTTGAATCCTCAAGTATGGTGGTCAGTCATTTGTAGAAAAAGAAGGATATTTTTTTTCTTTTGATTTTTGTAGATATTTGTAAGGAATTATGAAAATTCCCTTTATATACTCCAATTAAAATTAATTAATCTAAATTAATCCTTTAATCTCACACCCATTGGCCATTAGGCACATTAATTAGGTACTAATTTCCACAAGTAGCCCAATCATCTCCTTATTAATTTTAATTTCTCTTAATTCCAACCAATCACAATTGTTTCTTCAAATTAATTCATGATTTAATTTAATTCTTCAAAATATGAATCCAAACAACTTAATTCCATAAAATTTAATATAGCAAAAATTATAATATAATTTTCTCTTCAAAACAGTCACTTCAATTTCATGAAACAACATTCGGTGCGAAAATCGCATTTTTATGGTGTAGTCATTTTCCTTAATCAGATCCATAAAAATTCATTAGTTGTCCAATTTTTAATTTTTTAGTTGTAAAAATTTTAGAATTAAGTTATGATCACATCGGCACCATTGCGATTGTGAACTATATCTCTAATGCCCGATAAGAAAATCGGACTGTGAACTCACACTGAGGATCGTATTTTCGCAGCTCTTCTTAAACCTAAGAATCTTGCCTCAAAATTATTCCCACTATCTGAATTTAACATTCTATACATATCAGTATATTTAATTCAACATTCTGTCATCGGCCAGAAATCACACATTTCTAGTCTAGTATGTTGCCTCGATTTGTGTGTCAAACACAAAATCGCAATGGTATGACTAATTAACTTCATTTTTCATTCCAAATATGTGAGTACCCATATTAAATAATATTTCCTTGCTTAAAATATCTATATTAGACTCTGATCATAACATTCCTATCCATTTAGTGCAACGACTATAGAACTCGCATATAACGATCAGACCCTAAATCGCGGACATGACACCTTGTGTAAATGCTATTAGATCTTCTTATTTCTTGTTTTTTCTTTGTTATTTTTTTTGGTCCCTCTTCTTGGTTTTGGTTTTCATTCAATTTAGTCCATTTATTAGTGAATTGAATTGTAGTTTCTTGCTTTTTTATTCATATAAGTAATTTCAATAAATTTATAGGAATTGAGTGGTACTATGAATGCATTATTTTTTTTTATGTTTTTTTGTCTCAATTTTTATGAGGTTTTTTAGTAATTTTTGGCTCTTGATTCCATTATTTATGATCGTTCTCTTCTATAAATACATAATAAAGAGGAAATCATAATCAACAATGGCAATGAAAATGATGAACTAATATGGGATTTTTCTTATCTAAACTGGTCATAGTAAGAGGTTAGGTGGAGTGTTATGTAATTATTTACATTCCATAAAGTTCCAAGTCAATGACTCATCTTTGTTTTATGGACAAGTTATTATCAAGAAGTATCTTCCTACAATTAATATAGAGACTGATTTATAAAAATATTTATCCTAATCCTTTTTTTGAATATATGCACTAATATAGGGTCATTTGTAACATTCACTCAGTTAATCATGATTAAATTCCAATTAAACAGGCGAATGCTACATATTACCGCTTTGAAAAACCTATGCAAATTAAAAACTCTTTTTCTTTCCTTCGTAAAACTTATTTCAATTCATATCAAATCATTTTTATCAAAACATCACAAAAAATCTATTACCAAAGTGTAAATCTTGATCCTATATGATCATTTTCTTATAAACAAACTTGGCCTTAACTAGACCAATGTTTATAAAATTACATCATTTAAAATTAAATACATATTTAATTCCATAATAAGGTTTATACAAAACATAAACCCCAAAACCATGTCATGTACAAAATATTAAAAGATGACATGTAACACTGAGTCTCATGATATGGGCACTTCTTCTTTGCAAGTCAACTACTACTATCCCTTAGGCTCCAACCTGTGTGTAGGAAACCCACATACTAAGCTACTGAAAGTTTAATAGCATGTATATGTATAAAAATTCAAACATGTAACCATACAAGTTATATCTAGAGGTGTAAACGAGTCAAACTACTCGTGAGCTACTCGAGCTCTATTCATAAAATATTCGAATTCGACTTAGAGTTAATCGAGTCAAGCTCGAGCTTGAGTAGTATATCAAGTTGAGTTTAAGTATCAAAATACCCAACTCGTAAGGTCGCGAGATTAGTTGAGTAGTTGTTTTATTATTATTTATTAAATTACTTTTATACTCTTAGTATTTAAATATATTCGAGCTTAATCGAGTTGAGTTGAACCAAGTACACTTTTTGTTAATTTTTTTAGTTGACGAGCTTTATCGAGTTAAGTTCGAATAGATTAAATATTTTTTGAGTCAAGTTTTGAACAATAGATTAAAAAAGCTCGATTAAGTTCAAGTCGAGTTTGAGCTTCGAGTTTTTTAATCGAGTCGAGCTTGAGTCTAACATTGTATCGACTTGACTCGATTACATCCCTAGTTATATCATGGCATATTATGCATATTCATGTTATACTATCATACCATAAATAACTATCGTAATGCATGACGATGTAAGCATCTTATCTTTTATTATTTTCATATCAACAAATCATACCTCAATATTCATACACATTAAGCATTCATGATGATGTAAGCGTCTTATCTTTTATTATTTTCATATCAACAAATCATACCTCAATATTCATACACATTAAGCATTCTTGAGTAAAAGGTTTCCATTCAAATTACCTTACTTTTTCTCATTTTTCTTTTCTCATAACTTACCATTATCTATTAACCATTTCATTTTTTAACTGTTTTACCCAAAATTCTAAGTCAAACTATCAGGATGTGTAAGTGTGCTCGAACTTGGGCTTCAGCCTCCCTGTCCACTAACTATAAAAGTGCTCGTCCGAGCTCCTCAAGTCAAAGACACTCTCACCTAAGCTTCAGCCACCTTGATTGAGTATAACTAGAAATAAAGGCATTTTTACCTGAGCTTTAGCCATATTGTCCTTATAATCGCATGGACCCGAGAAACACGAGCGCTCTAACTTGAGCTTCTACTACTTTATTCTCAAAATCATATATTCTATGGTATTGTAACCTTTCAACGGCATGTCATTTATCCTAGACCAAGTCCTATATTAGAGAAAAGGGCATTTAACTTCCTTTATGTCATTTTCTTTTTAAAATCGTTATCACATATAACCATGCTCTTAAGCATTTATCATTCATGAATTCCTCATATTTTATCCCATAACATTTCCCATATCAATATGTTCTTCACAAATAATTATATACATACTAGATTTCATACTTATTCATATAACATACTTGTGCATGACCTTCATATTAAAAAAAAATAGCATGTGTCATTTTAATAGACTTTACGGGCATGAACTTTATGTTCATGGCCATGAAGGTTCCAGTCACGAGCACCTTTACCTGTGAACCAAACTATGACCGTTTGCATGAAAGCTTCAGTCCACAAAAAAAATACATTCATGACTGTGACTATATGTTCACGGGTGTGAAATTGCACATTCATTACTATGGATCAAACCATGAAAACTGAAGGTTAAAACTGAGTATAAATATTCACGGCAGTGACTATATCTTCACGTGTGTGAACCCATCCATTCACGACTTCCTTAGCCATGATACAAGGTGTGAAAACTTCTATCCTTCTGGGCATTTTCTGGTTCATATTTCACTAGCATGACTTCCTTTGACACTGGCATGAAACATGTTTGTGTGCAATATTCACGACTGTGACTACCGTGTCACAAGTATGAATTTATGGGTTTCCAAAACAAAAAATAGAGCATTATCAATCTATATGCAAATGTCTTTAAGATTGACCAATATCAATCACTTCTATCAACATTCAACAACATAACATGCTAACATCATGCATTTAACATCTTTTAAACCCATATAAACATAAGTTATGCAAGAAGTTCCCTTGAACATCATAGACCTCATAACACATTTCATAGTGTTTTTAGCAATTATGTCACCTAATCATCATGCATTTACATTTCCAAAACTCTTTCATGTTCTTTATCATGTTTACAAATAAACTTATGGCATAAAACATAGCGACACATAAACATTTGGAGTTAATATGCATATACAAACCTTTAATAATGAAGCCTAAAACCTTCAAGCTCTTTAAACTTGCTTAGCCCCTTGATGATCCTCACCTCTGCCTCTAGCTCCTATCAACAAGAAAGCATATTCCTTAGATCTTTAAACCAAAAAACAGATACAAACCACCTACACTTGAGCTTAGGTTCAAACACAACTCACCCTTTGTTCAAGCATAACCTCACCACTTAGATCTATGAAAACTTGGGAAAAAGAGAGAAAAAAAGAAGAAAAAGAAGAAAAAGAAGATGAAAGTGAGAGGTCTGGTTTGAGAGGAGGAGTTTTAGGGGACATATGGTGGCTATAGATAGCAGAAGAAGACATGAAAGAGAGAGAAAATTGCAAGATCTACTCACCTACCTTGATGACCATTGTTCACGGGTATAAACACTCTCCTGTAACAGTTGTGATAAACCTTTCAAGGAAAAAACCTAATATATGACATTCACAAGTGTGAAATCCCATTCACGGGCGTGAACAACCTTCAAAACTATGTTGTTTTAAAACACAACACTCTCACGGGCATGAACATCCATTCATAGATGTGAAAGTGCTTTCTAACTATATCTATGTCTTAATCTATACACACTCACTCACCTCAACCCTACCAACTTATTGACCCTAAACATCGAGTGTTACACCATTAGTAATTGCCACATTTATAATTGTCCGATAGGCGAATGCTAACTGTTATCGAAGATGACTAGGGAGAGATGGACAATAGTATATGGGAATGGATTAGCATTCATGTTCACTTATTAACTTGTTATGAATGTTACTGTTGATTTCTTGAAATTCTAAAATGTTTGGTATTTCTTTGAGAAAGGGGAAATTTAATAGGAACACCAATAGAGATAGAGATGTAATTTTTGTTGTTGTACTGCACTAGTCAAAAGTCAAAACACTGAGATGCTCTAAAATGTTCTATAGTGCCAATTATTTTTTATTTTACTCTAGCTATTTGTGATGGGTTTTTGCAGCCTATTGAGAGTCTGACAATGAGATTGGATTTTTCTTTGCCTAAGTTAATTCTTTTGTCTTTTTTGATTCTATGAAATAATCAATGGATTGACATTAATGTTTGTTATGTCATATTATACTTTATTGAGTTAAAGAAATGGTATTCTTTACCAAGTACCTGATAATGATATGATTTGCTGTTGTTTAAAATTTTGCTTAAGTTAATTATTATTCTTATTTGAGGCTTTAAGTTAATATGCTTTGTGCATTATGCAAGCAACAAAAATGAAGCCTTTTTTTTTTATTTCTAACCTTGGTTAGAATCATATTACAAAGATGATTTCTTCAGTGTTAATGATGGTGAGAAAATTTGAAAATTGTTTGAGCTTAGTTGTCTGTTAGCTTGCTATAGACCTATAGTTTACCATTTGAATTCCTTAGTTTCATTTTGTATATGTCCTATAATTATTGCAATTCATTAAACTTTGAACTATTTATGTCTTACTTTTGAGTTACGCTTGAGTGTTATGCATACTATACTACTGTGTATACTCTAGAATGTGACTAATCATGGCTTTAGTTGTATTCTTCACACTCTACAAATTTTTATACGCCACTTTTAGTTGTTTATTGTGTTTAAGTGTGAAAAATGTTAACATATGTTAATTTGGTGTTTTTTTCTCCAATTAAGCAGAATTAACTCTAATTAGCCTATGTTAATTATTTATTATTTTTTAAATTAAAAAAAAAAGTTCAAGAATGGGGAATGGGGATCCCTATAAGGATGGGGACGGGGACAAATTTGTCATCATTAGTATGATGAGGATAGGAATGGGGATTGCCCATTACAACAGGGATGGGGATCATCGTTCTTACCCCACCTCGCTTTGTTGCCAAGCCTAGTCATTGTTTGACCCCTCTACCTCAGATTAAGAAATTCTCGCTTTTTTCCATTTGACATAAACACGCAACACATACCTTTTTTGTAACACCTTCTAATGTAGCTGAGAAAACCTCTAAGCTATACCGACGGATGCTACAGGTTGTTTTGCAGAAAACTAATTAAATTAAAACTTTTCATATTTAAAACATGTTTACATATATTACATTTCCAATTACCATATCAATTACTAGATATTAACATTACATTATATTAGTTTTAAGTGGCCCAATGCTTTTTAAACACAAGTTTCTGCCCTATAACTCTAAACTTGACTATCTGGATGCGGGACATGAGATATGAGCTTTACAATCGGAGCTTAAGCCATTCGACTCATAACCTGTAACAACTCATTCAAGCCCCTCAAGTCAATAACGCTCAACAACCCGAACTTAAGCCATATTGATTGAGAATAATATAGCATGCTAGCAAATCTAGGATCAAGTGCGCCCATATACTGATCTTTAACCACTTATCCTTGTATGATATTAAAGTAACTCATATGGTACCATTCACCTCCCTCAATGGTATATCATCTATCATATGACAAGTCCAAAACTAGAGAACTGAGCATTTAACTTAGAACCATTTGTCTGTCAATTCATTTTGTCACATGCTATTACCAACATTATATTCCATTTATGCATTCTCATACCAACACATAAATGTCAAATCGTATATTCATATATTCCACATGTTATTTTCTATGTATACATACATCCCATAACATGTATTTAACAAACCATTCATTAAGATTGTAAACCAAAATGTACATATAATACATTCATCTTGCTTTATGGGCGTGAACTACTTATTCACAGCTGTGAAGGTATATTTTCACGGGTACCTTACCCGTGAATCATTAAGAGAAAAAAATGGAGCATTCACGGGTTTGAATTACTTATTCACAACTGTGACACCACATCGTCATGGCTTTCCAACCATGACACCAAACCGTGAAATTCTAGATTCAAGCAAGTTCATCAACCTCGACATTCATGACCATGACACCCTTGTTCACGGGCATGAATCATACATTTCCAGCAACTTGAAATAGAGCAAACATGCATTTTATGCAAAATCTCTAAAGATCAACCAATGCTAATCCCTCATTTCAAACTTTCACTTATATACTATGTCTACAACATGTTTAACTAACATTTAGATCATTAAATCCATTTCTAAGTCCTTTTAAACCATAACATATTATATAAGTCATTTTAACACTTAAAACCCTTTTCTATGTTAGTTATCAACCATAACATGCCTTATTCATTTCATCCACATTTACAATATACAAAAAATACCAAGATGCATGATAAACTAATTAATATACTCATATATACATACCTTTCACCAAAATGGAGCCTTAACTAACTTTACAGGCTTTTCAAACTTGTTTTCCCCTTTGTGATATGTTTCTTTGCTCACTAGCTCAACCTGTAATCACAAAATGTTCCTATGAAAACCTTATAACCATAAACGAGCTAAAAAAAAAATCCTAAGAACCGAGTTTTACCTCTATCTTGGAAAAACTTTATCAAACCTCCATATTTCTCATGCTTTCAAGCTTCAACAATAGTGTTTTAGGGTTAGGAGAAGTGCAGAAGTTGACTAAGAGATCTCTAAGTGTATTAGAGGGTGCTTTAGGGAGGTGGAAATGATTTTAAAGCAAGATAAGATGCATAGGAAAGAGAAAAGTGCGGCTGCTCCTGGCTAACCAATCTGCGTTCACGACCGTGACAATTAATTTCATAGGTGTGAAATGCCATTCACGTTCATGATAATCCTTCACTGGTGTGAATGTTTTCTCTTCTCAAAACGATCCTACTATGTCCAAAACTATATCGTTTGAACTATAGCACAACTTTTTACGGGCGTGAATAACCATTTATGGATGTAAAAGGCTTTCCATTTTACAAATTTAATTTAAACTTTAACATACCTTAACCCCAATCTTTTTCTCTCCAAACATATAACTCATAGGCCCTACTTTATAGGCATTACAATTCTCCCTCCTTCAAAATAAATTCGTTCTAAAATTTACCTATTGTGTCAAATGGAAACAACTGAGTATACTGAACTATCATCACATCCTCAGTTTCCCATATCGCCTTTTCGGTAATGAAATTTTACCATAACACTTTGACTAGTGCTATTTGCTTGTTCCTCAATTCCTTGACTTCCTAAGCCAAAATCTCGACTGATTCTTCCTCATATGACAAGTCTATTCTAACCTCAATGATTTTGACTTGAATGATGTTAGAAAGATCAGATATGTACCTCCTCAACATAGATACATTAAAATAATTATGTATTCTACTTAATTCTACTGGTAATACTAGGCTATAAGCAACTGGTTCGATTCTTTTAAGGATTTCATAAGATCCAATGAATCAAGGACTTAATTTTCCATTCTTTCTGAACCGAAGAACTTTCTTCCATTGAGAGACTTTAAAAAACACTTTGTCTCCCACCATGTACTCAATATTTCTCCTCTTGAGATCTGCACATGACCTTTGTCTATTTGAAATTGTCTTTAATCGATTCTGAATAATCTTTACTTTCGGTTTTGTCTATTGTTCTAATTCTGGCCCCACTAGCTTTCTCTTGCTAAGTTTGATCCAACATAATGGTGTTTGATACTTTCTATAAAACCCCTTTACCCCAGCAACTAGGGGCCAAATAAAGGGATGCTATGCTCATTTTTTAGATAAAATATTTATAAATCAAGGTAAATTGAATATAGGTAACTTATATGATAATATATTATTTATTTATTTATTTATCTTTCATATATATATATATATATATATTATTTATTTTCTAAAATCAAACATATAATAACATTATGATAAAAGATAAATACATGATTTATTTACAAAATGTTAATCCTTACTTAAAAACTGAGTTTAGTTACATACATAATAAAAGAAAATACATAGAAAGGTAAATAAAAATACATAATCCACGGTGTCAGGATAGAGCTACTGTACTGGATTAGATCTCTGTTAGTTTTGTTTTTCTACTATCTTCTGACTATTTTTCGTTATATCTGCACGAGAGGAACTCCCACACTAAGCAGTAGGCTTAGTGGTGCATATAAATAATACAATATGCTATATTCATGCAATATGCACTTATCTACCAGCATATATATATATATATATATATATATATATATACCTCTATCATATGATTATTTAACACAAGTGCATTATTATTATTTTTCTCCATACATATATAAACCTCCTTTACACACCTCATGTCACTACCTTACACTTGCACTATGATATATTAGTTTGATTAACACACACATCAACAATTATCAATTATAATTTATATAAGAATATTGTGTCATTGTTAAAATGCTTATGCCCATAATACCTAAAAATCAATAGTAAGGATAATGAGGTTGGTCATCTAGGCATAATAAAATTATTATCCGGGCATAGTGGTATGTGCATACAAGTGCCATTATCGGCATAAATATATGTGATATCACTAACATAAATATGAGTGTCATTACAGCATAAATATCAATGCCATCACTGGAATGAATATGAGTGTCATCATCGATATAAATATGATTTCCATCATGGTATAAATATGACCCCTGATTGACATCCTAAATTATCTAAGACTCTAGTTCAAGACTAGGTATTCTAGGGCTTACTTTTGTTATTATAAAATTTGTAACTATTTTACTTCAAATATTTCATGGATCTAATGATTCGATTAATCGTATAATTACTCAATAAAAATATTATTTTCTTAATATTAGAAGGTCCAATGTAATTTACACATTAAATTACTCAATTTATATTCTACCATACTTTTGGCAGATTCTATGCTTTGTGTTGGATCTCAATTTTAGGCCTGTTACCATCCAAATTAAATTTAATGGTCTTCTTAAAAATTATATATCTGGATCCTATAGTTAATATTCAATTTGAATCACTTAATTTGAAGCTATTTAGAAAAAGTTATAATTATTTGATCACTAACTGGTTAATAACAATTTATCCTAGAATTTTCTAGAAATTATTCTAGTCTAATGTTTGTGCTCAATTTAAGCATAGTTAAGTTCTGAATTAGGTTTATGTTCTCATGAATTTTTTAGCTATATGTCTTACCTTTAAAATCCAATAAAGAACACAATAATATGAGTTACAGAGCTTAAGTTATAAAAATATATATATGGATTGCTCCATAATTCCAGCAAAGAACACACAATCAGCATAACTCAATTTTTACCAAATATCATCCTAACTCTAGCAAACATGCCTCTTTAGAATTTTAACACAAAATACTACTACTTTAAAATCATTTACATACCAAATACTCAAATAATACAATTTAATGATAAAATATAGGTTATTGCCTTAAGTTATGCATTTACTTTTTTTTTTCTTTCTCTTTGTTTTTTTTTTATATCTCTTTCTCATTTCTTTTATTTTTCTCTCTTCTTGATTACCAAAAATATGCAAGAAACTCATCAAATACCTTTTTTCTATCATATATCTCTAGACCCCATTTTCACCCTCTACAACCCCTAAAATCTCTCTCTTCAAGACCAAGCTCCAAATGAGCTTAAAACCCCATCTTTCTTTAGAGAAATTTAAATAGAAGATGAAAAATAATTTACCTCAAGTTTTTTCATTCTATAGATGAAACTTTTTGGATTTATCTCTTATATTTTCTTGCTTATTTCACCTTCTTTTTTCTTCCTTAAACTTTCTCAAGCTTTTCTATGCATAAAATTTTACTTTTTCATGCATTTCTTACTCTTTTCCTCACTTTCTCTCTCTAGAACAAGGTTTGGCTATGGTGGAAAGATGGAGGAACGTGGAAGATGGTTTAAATACAGAAAATTCTAGATTAAAAGTGATAAGGAAGAAAAAGAAAAAGACAAATTAAAAATGGGTCCCATTTTCATATAAATATCTAGATATTTATATGTTAATTTACATCTTAATGCATGACACTTGGTGTGACTGGTCATCACATGTATAATGTGCCCAAATTATATTCTTAATTCGTAATTATCCCATTTAGTCCTCAAAATTTCAGTAAATGATAAATTGACCCCAAAACTTTTCAAAATTTGCAATTTAGTCATTTACTGTAATCCAATATCTTTAAACATTTTAAACACTTAATTAAGTATTTTTCATAATTATTTTCTAGTCAAAATTTGAATTTAGACTCTGATCGGTTCAACGCATTGGCTTAGCGACACGCGTGACTCAGGGCCTAAATTAGCAAATATGACATTCTCTCTTCCTGAAAATAAATTTTGTTATCAAAACTCACCTGTTTATTTTGTACTAAATAATTGTGGATACTGCATCCTCATGATCTCTTTGCTTTCCCATGTGACTTATTTATAACATGATTTTGCCACAGTACTTTAACTAAAGAAACACTCTTGTTTCGTAGGACTTTCTCTTCATGTGCTAAGATAGCTGCTGGTTCCTCTTCATATGTTAAATTTTTCTATACCTCTATCTTCTTAGCTGGAATAATATGGGTTGGGTCCAAACGATACCTCCTTAGCTGGCCCAATTCTATCTAGCTCTGGCGGAAGAGCTAATCGATATGCTACTGGCCCAGTTTTTTCCAAGGTCTCATAAGGACCAATGAATCTCGAGCTTAATTTTCCTTTCCTACCAAATCTCAGCACTTTCTTGCAAAGCGAAACCTTTAGAAATACTTTGATACCCACAACATATTCTATGTCTCTCCTTTTTAGGTTGGCATATGATTTTTGTTGATCTTGATCTGCCTTCAGTATTTCTTTGATAATTCTAAATTTTCTTTTGTTTATTGCATTAACTCTGGCTCTATCAATTTTTTCTCACTTAATTTGTTCCAAAAAATTGGTGTCTTGCACTTTATTCCATACAATGCCTCATACAGAGCCATACCTATACTCATCTAATGACTATTGTTGTAGGCAAACTCTATAAGAGGTAGATATCGATCCCAACTTCTTTCAAACTCAAGCACACAACTTCTTATTATATCCTATAACAACTAAATTATTTGTTTAGATTGTCCATCTGTCTGTGGATGGAAAGCAGTGGTAAAACTGAGTCGGGCTCCTAAAGTATGTTGTAAGTACTTCTAAAACTGTGAAGTAAATTTGGGATCTTTATCAGAAATTATGGACATTGACACTCTATGCAGTTTCAAACCTTATTTACATAGATCTTAGCCAGCTTATTCAACGAATAATCCATTTGAACTAGTAGGAAATGAGCTGACTTTGTCAATCGATCTACTATCACCCACAGTGCATCATGCTTTTTCTGAGTCACTAGCAAACTTGAAACAAAATCCATAATGACTCTCTCCCACTTCAATTCTGGTATGGGTATTGGTTGCAGCAATCCTGTAGGCAATGGATGTTCAATTTTCACTTGTTGATAGGTCAGACACTTAGCAACATACTCTATAATATCTTTCTTCATTCCTGGCCACCAATACTTAACTTTCAAATCTTGATACATCATGTTTCTACCTGGATGCATAGTATACGTTGTCTCATGAGCTTCCTTCAAGATGTATTGCTTTAATTTTTCTACACTTGGCACACAAACTATATTTTTGAAGTATACTGTGCCATCTTTAGTCAATAAAAACTCAGGTTTCCTTCCTTTTTCACTGCCTCAACTATCTTTACTAGCTTTTCATCTTGCTGTTGGGCATCTTTGATCCTTTGCATCAAGGTAGATTGTACTAGCATTTAAGCTAAAATCTTCCTACTTAGTGTATCTGTAACCATATTTGCTTTTCCTGGTTGATAGTCGATTACACAGTTCTAATCTTTGATTAACTGAAGCCATCTTTTTTTGCCTCAAATTTAGCTCTTTCTGTGAGAGAAGATACTTAAGACTCTTATGATCAGTATAAATATAACATCTTTCCCCATATAGAAAATATCTTTAGATATTCAAAGCAAACACTATAGTAGCTAACTCCAAGTCATGTGTTGGATAATTAAGCTCATGAGGCTAAAGCTATCTGGAAGCATAAATAATCATTTATCCTTTCGTATAAGGACATAACCCAATCCATTATGACTAGCATCACTGTACACTACAAAGTCCTTTCCAGGTGTGGGGTAAGTCAACACTGGTGCTTCAGTTAGCGTTGCCTTTATTCGATCAAATCTTACTTGTCATTTAACATTCCATTCAAAACAGACATCTTTTTGCAACAATCGAGTCAATGGAGTCGTTATGGATGAAAAACCTTTCATGAACCTCCTGTAGTATCCAACTAACCTAAGGAAACTCCTAACTTCTATCATATTATGAGGTAGGTTTCAGTTAATAATAGCTTGAATCTTGCTAGCATCAACTCAAATACCTTCAGCTAAAACTATATGACCCAGAAAACTAACTGCCTTAAGCCAAAACTCGCACTTTGATAACTTTGCATACAATTGCTATTCCTGCAGTGTTTTTAGTACTATTATGAGGTGTTGATCATGTTCTTCTTTATCTCGAGAATACGCAAGAATATTGTTAAACTACTATAGATTGATCAAGATATGGCCTAAACACTCGATTCATCATATCCATAAAAGTTGCTAGTGCATTCGTTAAACCAAATGGCATAACTAAGAATTCATAATGACTATAACGAGTCTAGAATGTCATCTTAGGTACATCTCACTCCTTGATCTTTAGTTGATGATAGCCTGACCGAAGATCTATCTTTGAAAATATGCCTACACCTTTTAGCTGATCAAATAAATAATCGATCTTTCGTAGTGAGTACTTATTCTTGATAGTCGCCCTATTAAGCTGCCCATAATCAATACAAAGACATAGGGTCCATCTTTCTTTTTCATGAATAACACTGGAGCACTCCACAGTGATACACTAGGACATATAAAAGCCTTATCTAACAAATCTTGCAAATGCACCTTCAACTCTTTCAACTCCACAGGTATCATTCCGTATAGTGTAATAGAAATAGAAGCAGTGATAGGTACCAAATCAATAGCAAAATCGATCTCTTGATCCAGTGGTAACCCTGGCAATTCTTTGGGAAACACATAAGGAAATTCATAAATGTTAGGAATTTGAGGCAACTTTGGACTGTCTTTTTTCGTATTAGTCACATAAGCCAAATAAGCTTCACATCCCTTACTAATGAGTTTTTGAGCTTTTAGCATTATGGATATCCTCTGTTCTCACCCATCATCACTATCACTTCTTGTTCTAAAATTCTAATAATCATCTGCCTTTTTCCACAATTTATTATTACTCTATGACGAGCTAGTTAATTCATTCCTAAGATCACATCAAAATTTGTGGAATGGTAGCTCTATCAGGTCTGCTGGGAACTATCTGCCTTGTAATTCGATTGGACAACTTTTAAACAACTTGCTAACCCTCACACTGTGCCCTAACGGGTTAGTCACAAGAATCTCAAATCCTAAAACCTCTGGTTCTAAACCTTCTTAACCCGATGGTGGTGTGCATATGTATGAATACATCGATTCCGGATCTATTAGTGCATGAATATCAAAGCTAAAAAGAAGGAATTTACCTACTATGATGTCTAGTGCATCATGCTCCTCTCGGCCTCGCTAAAAAGAGGAGGAGCTCTACTACCTTTTGGTCTATCCACAGTCTCTGATATGAACTGGTTAGACCCTGCTCGACCTCCTTTGTAACACCCTTATAACAATCATTCTATATGTACATTACGTAAGCTTATGCAATTATAGCCGATGTATGCAAAAAAAAATTTTAACTTAATTTAATTGCCATAATATTATTAGCACTTTATTAATCATTTTTATTTCCCAAAAATTTCGGCATCATAACAACTATAAATTAACTACTCCACCTGCGCTGCAAACAATTCACAGCCCATTTTTGGCCACAACAATACAAATAAAATACAAAATATTCTCCATACACATATAATAATTTATAAATATCCTTTATCAGAATATATACAAAATTTCATTTCTACAACTCCATATCCATATATATATATATATATATATATATATATATATATACTTAATAATAACCTACTATTATTTTATTCTTCCGTCTGCTCCCAAAATTTACATGCTTACTCATGTGCATTTTCCTTTACTATCTGCACGCAGTCAAATAACTAAGTGCTAAGCATTAAAATACCCAGTGGTGATGACTAATCTAAGAATTTCCACTGACTTATATTTTTATACATATATGCAATATTATATTTACTGCACTATTCAAATTTTCTCTTTAATTAATTTATCATTTGTTTTATCAATACTTTACTATTATTTACCCTTATTTCACTATTTAATATCTTAATTCAATTAACAATTTTTTTCAATTAATTTTATAGTTTTTTTTTTCAATTTACTCCTAAACTTTCATTTTCTTTCAATTTAATCATTTTTCACTTAACTTGTTTAATTAACCATTCTTTTCTTGCTTTTTTTTTCTTTTTAATTTTTGTTTAGCTATAAATTTCATTTTGGTTCCTAAATTTCTAATTATTTACAATCATGTCACTAACTATTTTATTTTTCATTT
The DNA here is from genome assembly GCA_023653625.1 of Triadica sebifera. Lineage (NCBI taxonomy): Eukaryota > Viridiplantae > Streptophyta > Magnoliopsida > Malpighiales > Euphorbiaceae > Triadica > Triadica sebifera. The sequence continues at coordinate 10,217,050 of CM042905.1, forward strand.
ATTTTCCTTTTAACTACATAACTTAACATTTTCCTTCCACTTAAAGTTTATTTTTCAATTTTACTATTTTTTCCATATTAATCACTTTTATCATTATTATTATTATACCATTTTTATCACTTTTATCATATTAATCATACTTATCACATATATCATATTTATCATAATTTTCACTTATATGATTTTTACCATATTTATCACTTTTTATCATTTTTCTCATATTTTTTACTTTATTTATTTTTATATATTTTTCACTTTTATTTTTTTTTATATTTTTCATATTTATTTCTTTTATTCACATTTGCCCCTAGTTTCAATCCAACAGAAAATCTTCAGACTATATACATGGAATGTGGACCCTAAAAGTCTACTACATTGAAGAGTGACCCCGACGGACCACCCGAGCACTGCACTGTACACTGATCACTGAATCACTATCATTAAAGTAGACCGTCATTGACCTATATAAAAAATTCGTCATCACCTGCACCGAGGTAATGGTGTCCCTATGGCTAGCCAATTATATCCTGGACTAGATTTAACCATAAAAAATTTACTAAGGGTAATATTTTATTCCTTTGATTCAATTTCCATTAAATTTATAAATTTCATTTATTTTACATTCTTAATTACCTAACATTTTATTCATCTATAACAATTTTATCTCTACCATAATCTTTTCCACACTTTCGATTCTAATATATCAATATTTCATTATGAATAATCAATTAAGTCATTAAGCTCAGTAAACACATTTTATTCATTATTTTTCATTTCATGCATAAAATAATCTATAATTAGAAAAATATTTCAATGTATATTTTAAAAATTTGCAATCAATTTCTACACACTCAATATCATGTTTCTTACATTTTATGACTTAATTTTCATTTAATTACCAAGAAAAATAATAATTTTTCTTCTTCATATTTCAACCCACATTAAATTTTCATCACTAAAATTTTTCTTTCACCTTATAAATATTCATTTCACTAATTTATACATTCATTATCTCATATGTGTTATAATACTACACTAAAATGTAATTATGCCTTAATATGCATTTTTTTCCATGATATGGTCATATTTTCAAAGTTCCACTAAATACTTTTTTTAATTGAATTTAACCATTCTAATCCACTTTTTATAATCTCTTAATCATGTTTTAAGCATCAATTATCAATTACATGCAAAACAGACAAAATTCCTAATTTCCATAACCCTAATTCATAATTTAACAATGGAAATAAGTAGATTTTGAAATAACTAACCTTATTTTTTTCCTTTGGCCTTCCTAGGCTTCATTTTCCTTAGCCTTTTCCTCGGAAGCACATTCACTTCTTTGTGCACCTACCACGACCAAAATTCACACTCAATTAATCCACCATTATTTTGCTTTTCTAACTCAATTTAACTTACAATAGAGTTTTACAAGCTCACTCCCAACTATGGTATTTCTATCAATGGATCACACCTAACCCATAAATCCTTTGTGTTTTAATGGCTCACGGAATAAACCAATTCCTTGTATTTTAATGGCTCACACAAATAACCCTTACAAGTGTTCTACTCTTAACCCAATATACCCAAACTCACTTGAGTAGTAGATTACAAAGAAAAACACTCACAAATCTATAATGCTTAGAAATTATGAGAAAAAAGATTTTTACAAAGAATTAAAGTTTTGTTGAAAGTAATTAATGCACAAATGGCTACAACAAGATTTTGATTTGAAGTAATTGCTATTCTTTTATTTTGGATGCTTAAATGACTTGCATTTATACTTCCTTGGCGAATTATAGCCTTTTGGTTGCATTTAATGGGAAAATAATCGTTGCACCAACTCTTAATTTTGTGCCTGACATGTTTCTCTTTCCTCATTCACGATCGTGAATATGTGTGTCACGGTCGTAAATGTTCTTCCAGGCCATGATCCAAGTGGTGACTCTGATCGTGAAGCATTCTGAAAGGAATTGAAGTGTTTGATCATAGGCGTAACTTTATTCTTTCACGGGCTTGAATATCATTCCAAGCCATGGTCCAAGTGGTGACTCTGGCCGTGAAGTCTCTAGAGGAATTTGACATGTTTTCTCACGGGCGTGACTATCTTTCACAGGTATGATTGATATGATCATTCACGGTTGCTATGATCCTTCACGGCTGTGAACTTTAAATATTGGATAGTTGGTACTAAGCTACATCACGGGCGTGACATAATCAGTCACGGGCATGAACATGCTATTTCTTCATTTTTTTGACTTTCAAAGTTAGTTTTCCATTTTTGCATCATGTTCCATACCCTATTCAATAAACTTAAAACAAGTATGTTAAATACATTATTGCTATTTTATTTGTTAGCATCAAAATGATGGAAATATCCATCAAGGTTAAACAAGTGGCCTACGATATGTCCGTATCGATGCACTTGCTGCCGAAGAAGTAGATATCACAAGTTGTCTCTGCCTGAAAGAAGAAGGCCTACTAGTAATCCCAATCTTAAATCAGCCACCAAAAAGTCTTGCCCTTTTAGTGCCAAATGGTCCTCCACTCGGTTGTGGCATGGGTCTCTTGAACCCTCTATCTTGTGTTGGCTGTTGAGCTGATAAAACTCTTTTAACTGGTGTGGCAAATGCTAACAAACTCGAAAAGTTCTTCAGACATAGGGCTAAGACCTGTAGCTTGATCGGATCTCTCAACTCATCCTCGAATTGTTGACATTTATCAGCTTGAGTGGATACAATGCCACCAACATACTTACACAAGTGTGTGAATTCTCGCTCATACACTGATATTGACATGTTCCCTTATTTTAAAGTTAAGAATTTCCTCTTCTTGTCATCCATATAAATAGGTGGAATATATTGCTCATTGAACTTCTCCAGGAAAAACTCCCAAGTCAATTGATTAAGTGCCTCCGAACTCTATGACACTGACCGCCACTAATCATAGGTGTTATCATGCAACAAAGACACTATATACTTATATTTTTTCTCTTCAGTATAACAAGCTGGCCAAAGACTCTATCTGCCCACTCTAACCAGAACTCAGTTATAGGGGGGTCATCTTCCCCTTTACCATAGAAATTTGGCACCCCTAGCTTTCTTAATCTCTTAAACTATAATTTCAATGGGGCAGACATTGCATTCCTCTCTAGTAGCTCTACTACATTCCTTAAAATTTTTGTCTTTCCAACACTAGAATGACCGTATGATAAACTGGCACTGAATCTAAATGTAGCAGATAAGTAACGACTTCATCGTGATGAAGTCTTTGTCTTTATGGGCTCATTACTCTCTACTTGTTAAGCGATAATCCTGTGATCCAGAGCCATAATGTACCTATACCATAAAAATAACGGCCCTAATCAGTACGCAATAGCTCGTATATATACAAATGTAGGTGTTACCCAGATATTAAGCCAAGAAGGGGGGTTGAATTGGAATTTTAAAAATTTAACTTTAAAGTGCGGAAATAAAGAGTTAAGTTTAGGAGGGATAGAGAAATTTGACACAAGGATTTTTATAGAGGTTCAGGTGTTAACAAACCCTACTCCTCTCCCCAATCGCAATTGGGAGTTTCACTAACACACGAAGTGTTACAATGGAGTTTTACAGGCTCACTCCCAACTATGGTGTTTCTCACAATGGCACACACCTAACCCAGAAATCCCTTGTGTTTTAATGGCTCACACAATAACTAATTCCTTGTGTTTTACAGGCTCACACAAATAACCTTTACCTTGTGTTTTACAGGCTCACACAAACAACCTTTCTTTGTGTTTTAAAGGCTCACATAACTAACCCTTACAAGTGTTCTACTCTTAACCCAGAAATACCCAAAAAGTCACTTGAGTAATAAATGATTACAGAGAGAAACTCTTACAAATTTTTATTGCTCAATAAATGATGAGCAAAAAGATTTTCACAAAGAATAGATATTTGTTATGAAAGTATTAAATGTACAAATAGCTGATAATAAGATTTTGATTCAAAGTATTAGCTATCCTCTTGTACTGAATGCATAAATGACTTGCATTTATATTCTCATGGCGAATTATAACCGTTAGAATGCATTTAATACGAAACTAGCCTGTTGCCCAGATATTAAGCCAAGAAGGGGTTGAATTGGAGTTTTAAAAATTTAACTTTAAAGTGCAGTAATAAAAAGTTAAGTTTAGGAGGGATAGAGAAATTTGACATAAGGAGTTTTATAGAGGTTCGGGTGTTAACAAACCCTACTCCTCTCCCCAATCGCAATTGGGAGTTTAACTAATACACTAAGTGTTACAATGGAGTTTTACAAGCTCACTCCCAACTATGGTGTTTCTCACAATGGCTCACACCTAACCCAGAAATCCTTTGTATTTTAATGGCTCACACAATAACCAATTCCTTGTGTTTTACAGGCTCACGCAAACAACCTTTACCTTGTGTTTTACAGGCTCACACAAACAACCTTTATCTTGTGTTTTACAGGCTCACACAAACAACCTTTATCTTGTGTTTTACAAGCTCACACAAACAACCTTTATCTTGTGTTTTACAGGCTCACACAAACAACCTTTACAAGTGTTTTACTCTTAACCCAGAAATACCCAAAACTCACTTGAGTAATAAATGATTACAGAGAGAAACACTTAAAAATCTTTATTACTCAATAAATGATGAGCAAAAATATTTCACAGAGAATAGATATTTGTTTTGAAAGTATTAAATGTACAAATAGCTTACAATAAGATTTTGATTCAAAGTATTAGCTATCCTCTTGTACTGAATGCATAAATAACTTGCATTTATACTCCCATGGCGAATTATAGCTGTTAGAATGCATTTAATACGAAACTAGCCATTGCACCAACCCAAATAATCGCACCTGACATTTTTCTCTTTCATCTTTCACGGGTGTGACTATGTTTGTCACGGCATGACTGTTCTTCCAAGCCGTGACTGAAGTGGTGACCTTGGTCGTGAAGTATTCTGGAAGGTTTTGAAATATTGGGTCACGGGCGTGACATATATCTTCACGGGCGTGACAAACTTCCAAGCTGTGATCCAAGTGGTGACTTTGGTCATGAAGCTCTCTGGATGAATTTGTCATGAAGATTTATGGGCGTGACTTAAATGTGCATTTCACAGTTTGTTGTCTTCCTTCATGGCCGTGAACTTCAAATGTTGGTTTTTGTTGACGGTTAGCTTCTTCACGGGCATGACACATAGGGTCACGAGCGTGAACATGCTACTTCTTTTATTTTATCTTTCAAGGATTAATCTTCCATTCTCCATTCTTGCTATTTTATTCCATACCCTGTTTAATAGACTTAAAAAAATAAGCATGTTAAATTCATTATTGCTATTTTATTTGTTATCATCAAAATGATGGAAATACCCCTCAAAGTTTAACAATCTCTCCCTTTTTGATGGTGACAAATAATCTAGCAATATGTGCTTTTGAGAAATCTCCTCCTCAAAAGATACTTAGGATAAAAATTGATAAAATGCTGGAATTGTAAAGAATGATGAAGTGTAGCATTGAAATAAACTTTCTAGTTTTAAGTATATGCAAGTTATATGCAAAGTATATCCAATATATACCAAAATTCTCTTTAAGTCATGAAGTATATGTAAGGTATATTTAGAGTATATCAAGTACATATTCATTTATGTAACTTGCATCAAGGTATATGCAAAGTATACTTAAGATATGTATAAAGCTCAATTGCATACTTGCATATTAATTTTGAATCAAATTTTAAGTATTGCACTTAAACTCAAAATATTGCTATTTTCTCCCTACTTAACTCAATATATTTGTAGGTTCTTCATTTTGATTCAAAATTAAGTATTGCTTGCATTTATCTTAATATATTGCTAATTTCTCCCCCTTTTGTCATCAACAAAAAGAATATAAAGATAAACCACAATGGAAAAACAAAGCAAATATATTAGATTATAAAGAGTGAAAAACAATCAAAGGTAATGAAAATATAGAAAGGAAATTTAAAATTTCCTACGCATAAATAAAACAAGCAAACAAAAGAAACAAATAAGCATATCAAGGCTACCATCTAGCCTAACATCTATCCAGACAACTTGTCCCTAAGATGAGCAACTTCAGCCTCAAGGCTATCCATCCTAGACTCCATGAAGTCTTTGAGGTTCTCCAACCTCTCATCCATGAAAGCCTGCAGCTGCTCAAATCGTGGTGCTATGAGGTTAACCATCTGCTGTGCCAAATTCAGTGTGGAAGCCGAGGATTGTCCGATGTCCTGCTCAGCCGCTGGAGGTGCCTCCTCAACCCGAGCCCTTTTCCTCTATTGGATTCTTTGGAGGCCATCTTTGAAGTACTCTGAGTCATTGTCTTCCCATATGATTTTGCCAGCAGTGTCAGTGAAGCGGTAGTAAATGTTGTTCTCATGGACAATTCGAACAGTCGCTCCCATCTTAATGAAGGACTCTACATCCAATCGATCTCGAGGATGCCCTGGGATGAGATTAAAGTGATGGTCATCCAGCTTTAGATATCCAAGCTTCAAGGCCATGTGGGTTACATACCCACCAATAAGTATGTCTCCGGATAGGAGATGGTTCGCAAATCATCGAGAAAGTGCCACTATGAGGCCTCTTTGGGCCATCTCAAAGAGAAAGAGCTCAGACTTCCGAATGGTGCCATTGCTGTCTCCTTAGGTAAATATGTTATAGGTTAAAAACCTATGCAGATATTTGTGCAATGGGGACCGGAGATGAGTGCTCTTGGTCTTCTTTACATCCCAGCTGCAATATGTACCAAAGTGAGTCCATGCTCTAGTTGCAAATAACTCCACTTCGCTGTCGTTGAGGATGCCTTTCGAGGGTTGGTTGAATAAGTCCTCGAATTCTGTGGCAGAGAGAGTGTTCACATTGCTACACAGTTGAAATTTCACTACTCCAGTGGGAGACACTTGCAAAGTGCTAAAGAATTCCAAGGTTGGCTCCCTCAAGGTGGGCTAATGAATGTCCACAAACTCCTTTAAATGACAGGCCTGGAGTTGCTCTGTCATTGCTGTCTCAAGCCTGAGAGTGCGCACCGTTTTCCACTCAAAAGATCTTGATGAAATGAGAAGCCTTTTCTTCAGGGTTGAGTACGTAGGATGACAATGCTCCGGGATTCTGTTCATTAGGTAGTCTGAGTACCTCCTAGGAGCATGAGATTTCTTCCTAGTACCCTTTGATGAGCCAGTTTTCATGTTGATTGAAGAAATGAACTTTGAAGAGTTTGGAAAACTTTGACAGAATTTGTGAGGAAACCCTAAGGAAAGATGATTTTTGATGATGGAAGGGATTTTTGATGGTATTTATAGCAGAAATTTGTGACTTGGGGGCCGGAATCTTCAATGTACCATTCAATGTGTGTAAATAAGAGTGGTTTCAAGGAGTTGAAAGGTTGAAATGTGAAGAATAACCGGCAGAATTATTATATAGCCGATGCCTTCACGGGTGTGAATTATGTAGTCACGGGCATGAAGAGCTGTTGAATATCATGGTCGTGAATGATGAACTATTACAGTGGTGAAAGACGAGTCATGGGCATGAAGGGTTGAATTTCACTACTTATGCCCGGTAAACAAAGCCTGACTCAAAGCGTGAATGTCTTTGTGAGTTTTAGGTGAAAATGTTCACGGGCGTGAAAATTTGTCAAGGGCATGAACAAGGCTTTTCACAGGAGTGAATGAAGTCGTGAACATAAGCTCACTATTTGAAGCCGTGAACCATGTCCTGAATCAAGTTGTGAAAGACACTGGTTCTTTTGGCTATCTAATTCACGGGCGTGAACATATGTCACGGGCGTGAATTGCCTAAAATTTCCATCAAATAAAATTAAGTCCTAAAATAAGACTAAATCATTTTTATGAAGATTCTATCCCTTATAACATAAAATTTTCATCAAATTTACTACCTTATATCTAGTGATATGATACAAAAACAAGCTTATCACTTAAGATTTGACAATTTGGCAATCACAAAGTTAATCCATAAATCATACAAAGTTCTCTTATAATGAAATTAAATCTTTCCTCATTTAGAGACTTAGTGAATATATCTGCCAATTGATTTTCTGTGCTTATAAATTCCAATGCAACATCTCCATATTGAACATGATCTCTTATAAAGTGGTGTCTAATGTCAATATGCTTACTTCTAGAATGTTGAATAGGATTCTTTGAAAGATTTATAGCACTTGTATTATCACATTTAATAGGTATATGGTTCATATCATGACCATAGTCCTTAAGTTGTTGTTTCATCCAAAGGATTTGAGTACAACAACATCCTGCTGCTATATACTCTGCTTCAGCAGTTGAAAGAGCAACTGAAATTTGTTTCTTGCTAAAACAAGAAACTAAGCACTCTCCAATAAAGTGACAAGTACCTGAAGTACTTTTTCTATCTAAAAGACTACCAGCATAGTCTGCATCTGAATATCCTACAATATAAAAGGATGAATTTCTAGGATACCACAAACCTATATGCAATGATCCATGTAAATATCTTAGAATTCTTTTTATTGTATGTAAATGAGATTCTTTTAGACATGATTGAAATCATGCACACAAGAAAACACTATACATTATGTCAGGTCTAGAAGCAGTAAGATATAAAACTGATCCGATGATACCTCTATAGAGCTTTTCATTAATGCTCTTACCCTTTTCATTCTTGTCCAATTTTGTTGATGTGCTCATTGGAGTCTTAGCATTCTTGCATCCTTCCATTCCAAATTTCTTAATTAAGTCTTTGGCATATTTGGATTGGTTGATGAATATGCCCTCATTGCCTTGTTTTATTTGTAGACCAAGGAAATATTTAAGCTCTCCCATCATGCTCATTTCAAATTCCCTAGTCATACACTTGGAAAATTCTTGACAAAGCAATTCATTAGTAGAACCAAATATTATATCATCAACATAAATTTGAACATTTAGTATATCATGCTTATACTTTTTAATGAATAAAGTTGTGTCAACATTCCCCTTTGTAAAGTTATTTTCTAAGAGAAAAGAACTTAGTCTTTTATACCAAGCTCTTAGGGCTTGTTTCAAACCATATAAAGCTTTTGAATGTTTAAAAATATGATTTGGCAAATCATAGCTTTCAAAGCCTGGTGGTTGTTCTACATAAACTTCTTCTTCTATATAACCATTTAGAAAGGCACTTTTCACATCCATTTGAAAGAGTTTGAAATTCATGTGACATGCATATGCTAAAAGTATTCTTATGGCTTCTAATCTAGCTACAGGTGCACAAGTCTCATCATAATCTATTCCTTCTTCATGATTATATCCTTTTGCAACTAATCTAGCCTTATTCCTAGTTATTGAACCTTATTCATCTAGTTTATTTTTAAATAGCCATTTGCTACCTATAATTTGATGATCTTTGGGTCTAGGTACTAAGGTCCATACCTTACTTCTCTCAAATTGGTTGAGTTCCTCTTCCATTGCAATCACCTAACTTTCATCATTAAGAGCCTCATCAACATTTTTAGGCTCAATTTGAGAAATAAAAGCAAGGTCAGCGGCTAAATGTTTGAAATGGGATCTAGTACTTACTCCCCTTGAAGGATCACCAATGATTTGCTCCCTTGGATGATCTTTTGTCATTCTCCATTTCTTTGGGAGTTCTTGCCCATTTTCATCTTGAGCTTGAGGATCTTCTTGATCATTTTCTTCGTTTCCATTTCTAAGATCAAGTCTTTCCATAGTTCCTGCAACATCATCAAGAACACTACCTTTCACAAGATCAAGTCTGCTAGATTCATTAAAAACAACATGCATAGATTCTTCAACAGTTAATGATCTTTTGTTAAATACTCTATATGCTTTGCTAGTTGTAGAGTATCCTAAAAAGATACCTTCATCAGATTTAGAGTCAAATTTTCCAAGGTTGTCCTTAGTATTCAATATGAAGCACTTGTATCCAAATACTCTAAAGTATGATATCAAGGGCTTTCTTCCATTCCATAGCTCAAATGAGGTTTTGTTTAAAAGATGTCTTTTGAAAACTCATTTTGAAATATAACATGCAGTGTTTATGGCTTCTGCCCAAAAGTGAGTTGGTAGACCATACTCATTAAGCACTGTTCTAGCGATTTCAATTAAAGTTCGATTTTTCCTTTCAACTACCCCATTTTGTTGAGGTGTCCTAGGAGATGAAAAATTATGTGAAATGCCATGTTCAAGACAAAAACTTTCAAAGTTTACATTTTCAAATTCTTTGACATGGTGACTTATTATCTTTGAAATATAATATCCTTTTTCATTTTGAACTCTTTTAGCAAAGTTTTTGAAATTTTCAAAAGCATCAATCTTTTGAGCTAAGAAAATTACCCAAGTAAATCGAGAGTAATCATTTACGATGACAAAAGCATAATATTTACTTGCTAAGTTAGCAATTCTAGTAGATCCAAATAAGTCTAAATGTAGGAGTTGAAGAGGTTTTGAGGTACTTACTATGTTTTTGGCTTTGAAGGATGACTTGTGTTGCTTCCCTCTTTGGCAAGGTTCACAGGTCTTGTCTTTCTCAAATTTGACTCTTGGCAATCCTTTTACTAGTTCTCCGGTGCTAAGGCTTTGGATTAAGTCCATGTTAGCATGACCAAGCCTTCTATGCCACAGCCAAGATTCATCACTAGTAGTCACAAGATACTTAGAGGAATGGTTAGATAATTCATGTAAGTCTATTATGTATGTGTTGATATCTCTATTTCCTTTAAATATATCTTGATCATCGATAGAGGTTACAAGACATTTATTTGAAGTAAAGATTACTTTGTTTCCTTTATCACATAATTGACTAACACTTAACAAGTTATGTTTCAAGCCATCAACAAGTAAGACATCTTTAATAAAAGTAGTACCATCAATACCAATAGAACCAATGCCAATTACCTTACCCTTAGCATTGTTTCCAAAGGTAACTTTACCTCCATCAATACTTTTGATTTCATAGAATAGTTCTTTGTCTCCTGTCATATGCCTTGAGCATCCACTGTCTACTAGCCAAGCATTTTTGTTTATTGTGGACTTGAGGCATACCTGTAAAATCATAGTTCAAGTATGATTTTTAGGTACCCAAATGAGCTTGGGTCCTTGAGTGTTAGCATATGAAGGTTCTCAATGAGCCTTCCTTATCCAACAATATTTATTTATATGACCAATCTTCATACAATAATTACACTGTTTAGGTCTAACATTGTTTTTTGGTCTTACAATATATTTGAATGTCATATTTCTATTTAACTGATTTTGAGAATATTGGCATGCATAGTCATGATTAATTGATGCTTTTCTAGATACATGTTTCTTATACATAAAGGCATGATTATTCTTTTTATGTATAGAAGGTTTAATATACTTATTCGTTGGTGTTGTTCTAATAATTTTGGAGATGTGAGGTTCACTAGACTTAACAAAAATGGTTTTGTGACAAGATGATGATGTGTCCTTAAATCCTAGACCATGTCTAATTAAAGGTGGTCTTTAAGACATAATGAGAGTATCTAAACTCTTTTTTCCTTTGTGGAATTTTGAAATAGAATTTATAAGTTCCTCAACTTCATTTTTTAAAGTATTATTTTCTTTAAGCAATGAATTAGTTGAGGGTTTGATGAGTGTTCATCTAATGATTTTTGGAGAGATTCATTAGGTGATTTAAGCTTTATGTTCTCCTTTTCTAAAACATCTATTTTGTTTTTTTAATTTAGAGATGTTATTCCTATAAGTACCGAATTTACTCCTATATTTTCTAATTCTAAAATCAATTCTTCTATAAGGCTTTGCTCATCATCATCATCATTACTATCACTATCATTATCATTATCACTACTATCATTATTGAAAGAGTATGAGTGTAGTGATCTTACCTTATCTGAGATGTGATCTTACTTTATGTTCTCCTTTTCAGTCTTCTTGAAAGCATAGCAACGTCCTCTTTTTCATCATCACTCATTTCTTCATCATCTTCACTTTCTTCTTGAGATTTTAAAGTAAAGGCTTTGAGTGCTAAGGGCTTTCTTTTCTCTGGCTCTGCTTCAAGCTCTCTATCTCTTTTTACTGCCATTTCATATGTGAGAAGTTTGCCAATAAGCACATCAGTATTCATGATGCTCATGTCTTCATTTGCTTCTTATATGCTAGCAAATCTTGAGCCATAGTATTTAAGAGGAAGACTTCTCAGGATTTTGTTGTTTACATCTTCCAAGCTCAGATGCTTCCCAAGTTTCCTCATTCCATTTATAATGGCTAGAAGACGGTTGGTCATGTCAGTGATTGACTCATTGGATTTCATCTTGAAGAGTTCATATTCTGAGGTAAGAAGTTGAATCTTCTTGGATTTGACTTGCTTAGTCCCTTAATGATAATTTTCCAATGTCTTCCACGTGCTGTAGGCTGTTGGGCAGTGTTGTATTCTTCCACATTCTTCAATAGATAATGAGCTTGAGAGGATTGTCATTGCCTTCTTGTTTTTGAAATTTGCTCTTTTTTGAAGCTCTGTCCAATCATCTCTAGATAAGATTTCTTCTTCACCATCAGCTCCTCTTTTGGTTGGTGGTGTCCATTCTTTTTGTACACTATCCCAGACTTCAATTCCTTCACTATCCAGGTATGTCTCCATCCGAAACTTCCAATGGGCATAATTTGCTCCATCAAAGTAAGGTTTGAGACTTTGGAATCCTTCACTGGCCATATCTTAATCTTTTCTAGCGCTTTTTAGGCTTAGATGCTAGACAAAGCTCTGATACCAATTGTTGCCAAGATATTAATCCAAGAAGGGGGGTTGAATTGGAGTTTTAAAAATTTAACTTTAAAGTGCAGAAATAAAGAGTTAAGTTTAGGAGGGATAGAGTAATTTGACATAAAGAGTTTTATAGAGGTTCGGGTATTAACAAACCCTACTCCTTTCCCCAATCGCAATTGGGAGTTTCACTAAGTGTTACAATGGAGTTTTACAAGCTCACTCCCAACTATGGTGTTTCTCACAATGGCTCATAGTGGGTACACATATACTTGATATATTTTTAAAACTCCTTTTGAAAACCCAAAACCACCCAAACCGAGCTCTAATACCAAAAACTGTGTAACACCCCCTTACCCCAACAAATAATGCCCGAATAAAGGGATGCTACGCTCGCTCTTCAGATAAAACATTTATAAATTGAGGTAAATTGAACATAGGAAACTTATATGATAATATATTATTTATTTATTTATCTTTCATATATATATATATATATATATATATATATATATACGTAACTCTTTTACTTCAAACATTTCATGGGTCTAATGATTTAATTAATCACATAATTATTCAATAAAAATATCATTTGCGTAATATAAGGATCCAATGTAATTTACACATTAAATTATTAAATTTATATTTTGCCCTGCTTTTGGAAGATTCTATGCTCTGTTTTAGATCTCAATTTTAGGCCTATTACTATCCGAATTAAATTTAATAGTATTCTTAAGAATTATAGGTCTGGATCTTATATTTAATATTCACTTTGAATCACTTATTTTGGAGTTCTTTAGAAAAAGTTATGATTATTTTATCATTAACTCGTTGCTAATAATTTTGTCAAGAATTTTATGAATAGTATTCTGGTCCAACTTTTGTACCCAATTTAAGTATAGTTAAGGTCCGAATTAGGTTTTATGCTCTCATGAAAGTTTTAGATCTATGTATTAGCTTTACAACCTAATAAAGAAAACATTAATATGAGTTTCAAAACTTAAGTTATAGAAATATATGTACAAATTATTCCATAATTCCAGCAAAGAATACACAATCAGCATAACTCAATTTTTGCCAAATATCATCATAAGTCTAGCAAACTTGTATCTTCATAATTTTTACAAAAAATACTGCTATTTTACAATCATTTGTATGCCAAATACTCAAATAATATAATTTATTTATAAAATATAGTATATTGTCTTAAGTTATGCACTTACTTTTTTTCTTTTCTTTCTCTTTGGTCTTTTATATATCTTTCTCCTTTCTTTTATTTTTTTTTCTCTTCTTGAGTACCTAAAATACACAAGAAAATCATCAAATACCTTTCTTCCATCATATATCTCTAACCCCCATTTTATCTATCTTCAAGACCAAGCTCCAAATGAGCTTAAAACTCCATCTTTCTTTAGAGAAAATGAAAGAGAAGATGAAAACACTTTGTCTCAAGCTTTTTCCTTCTATGGCTGAAACTTTTGAAGTTTTTCTCTCCTATTTTCTTGCTTATTTCCTTTTTTTTTTTTTATTTCCCTAAGCTTTCTCAAGCTTTTTCTATGCATGAAAATTTATTTTTTCATGTCTTTCTCACTCTTTTCCTCATTTTCTCTCTTTAAAACAATGTTTGGCTATGGTGGAAAGATGGAAGAATGTGGGAGATGGTTCAAGTGCAAAAAATTCTAGATTAAAAGTGATAAGGAAGAAAAAAGAAGAAAAAGACAAAAATTAAAAATGGGTCATGTTTTCATATAAATATCTAAATATTTATATGCTAATTTGCATCTTAATATATGACACCTGGTGTGGCTGCCCATCACATGTATAATGTTCCCAAATTATGTTCTTAATTGGTAATTATCCTAATTAGTCCTCAAATTTTCGATAAATCATAAATTGATCCAAGACTTTTTAAATTTTACAATTTGGTCACTTACTATAATCTAACATCTTTAAACATTTTAAACACTTAATTAAGTATTTTTAATAATTATTTTCTAGAAAAAAATCCAAATTTAGATTTCGACTGTTTCAACGCATTGGCTTAGCAACACGTTCGACTCGAGGCTTAAATTAGCGGATATGACATCTTCTACCATAATGTATCTCGTAGGGAGCCATCTAAATGCCAACTAATAACTGTTATTATAGGCAAACTCCATTAATGGTAGATATCTCTCCCAACTCCCCTCAAATTCTATAGCACGACTTCTCATCATATCTTCTAATATTTGAATTATCCTTTCTGATTGACCATTCGTTGAAGGATGAAAAGTTGTATTAAAGTTGAGTGTTGTACCCAATGTTTGTTGTAGACACATCCAAAATTGTATATGAACCTCAAATCTCTATCCGATATGATAGAAATTGAAACTCCATGAAGTCTCACCACTTTGTTCACGCACAATTTTGCTAGTTTATTCAACTGATAATCTCTTTTGATAGGTAAGAAGTGAGTTGACTTTGTTAATCTATCTACTATGACTCATATGGCATCATACTTCCTCGGTGTCAAAGGTAAACTAATCACAAAGTCCATTGTGATCCTTTCTCATTTCCATTCTAGAATAGTGATCGGCTATAACAACACTGATTATACTTGATATTCTGCATAAGCATTTTGTAGTGAACTATGTTATCTCTTTCTTCATTCCCGACCACCAATATTTTACCTTCAAATCTTGATACATCTTGTTGCTTTTTAGATGCATCACATATCTAGTCTCATGTGCCTCCTTCAATATCATTCGTCTCAAATATGGTACATTCGGCACATATAACCATCCCTAATAGTACAATTCACTATCTGAATCAATTGAAAACTCAGGTCTCTCTCCCATGGACTAACTCGATCAACTCAACTAATCTGGCATCTTGCCTCTGTGCATCTCTGATATCTCTTAATTTAA
Organism: Triadica sebifera; assembly: GCA_023653625.1. NCBI lineage: Eukaryota > Viridiplantae > Streptophyta > Magnoliopsida > Malpighiales > Euphorbiaceae > Triadica > Triadica sebifera. Next base: position 10,232,726 of record CM042905.1, read on the forward strand.
AGTAGGTCGAATGTGCAACTTTGCCATGACCATTTTACTCAGTGCATCGGCCACAATATTGGCCTTGCCTAGATGGTAATCAATTATACAATTGTAATCCTTGATAAACTCTAACCACCTTATTTGTCTCAAATTCAACTCTTTCTGAGTAGGAAGATAGTTCAAACACTTGTGGTCAGTGTAAATGAAACATTTTTTCCCATATAGATAATGACGTCAAATATTTAATGCAAAACTATAGCTATCAACTCTATATCATGGGTCGGATAATTCTTTCATAAGGTTTCAATTGCCTGGAAGTATATGCAATAACCTTTTCTTCTTATATCAAAACACATCTCAAACCGCTATGAGAAACATCACTATAATCGACATACTCTTTTTTCGGAACTAGCTGAGTCAGAATTGGAGCTTCTGTTAACAAAGTCTTAAGCTAATAAAAATTGTGCTAACATTTGTCTGACCATTAAAACTTCACATTTTTTCTTAACAATCTGGTAAACGGAGAAGCTATCATAGAGAATGCTTTAACAAATCTCCTATAGTAACCTGCTAAACTAAGAAAACTTCTAATCTCTGTCACATTCTTTAGAGGCTTCCAATCCAATATTGCCTCAACCTTAATAGGATCTATTTTAACTTCATCCGCTAATACTACATGTCTGAGGAATGCTACCTTTTCTAGCCAAAACTCACATTTAGAGAGCTTGACATACAACTTCTGATCCCTGAGGACGTGTAAAACTATCTTTAAGTGTTGATCATGTTCTTCTTTATCTTTGAAATAAATCAAGATGTCATTGATGAAAATCACAATGAACTGATCTAAATATGGTCTGAAGATCCGATTTCTCAGATCTATGAAAGCTTCTAGAGCATTGGTTAACCTGAATAGCATAACCAAAAACTCATAGTGGTCATATATAGTCCAGAAATTTGTCTTTATCATATCTTCTGCCTTAACCTTCAACTGATGATACCTTGACCTGAGTTCTATCTTAGAGAAAACTCCTGCATTGATCGAATATATAAACTATCCTTGGTAAAAGATTTTTTTCTTGATAGTAACTTTATTCGACTACTTGTAATCGATGCCTAACCTTATTGATCCATCTTTCTTCATAACAAATAGCATTGGTGCACTCCATGGGGATATGGTGGGCCTGATAAAACCTCTATCTAACAACTTTTGCAACTGTGCCTTTAATTCCTTTAACTCTGAAGGTGCCATTTTGTATGGTACAGCTGATATCGGAGCTGTACCTGGTGCAAGCTCTATAGAGAACTCTATCTCTTTATCCAGAGGTAATCCTGGTAAGTCATCCAGAAATACCTCTGGATATTCCCTCATTGTCTGGAAATCCTGTAGATCTGGTCCTTTCTTTCTCATATCAATCACGTGAGCTAAGTAAGCTCCACACCCCTTTTTAATCATTTTCTGAGCCTTCATCATGGAAATGACTTGGGCTGAATGTGGAAATTTCCCATCTTCCACTGCTATTTCATCTTGTTCTGGGGTCTTAAGAATTAATTTCTTAGACTTGTAATTCATTATTGGCTCATGTCAAGAAAGCCAATCCATGCCTAAAATAACATTGAACTCGTGGAAGGCAACTCAATCCAGTATATAGGAAACTCTCTTCCGTGTACAACTAACAGACAATCCTTATATACTCGATTCACATTCATACTATGATCAAAAGGATTTGTGACTTCAATCTCATATTCTAAGTTCTCTACTTTCATGTTGTGCTGGCTAGGTGTTCTTGTACAAACATATAAATTTATAGATCCAGGATCTATCAAAGCACATAAACATGAGCCATTGAGAGAAAACATACCCACAATAACATCAGTGGCCTCATGATCCTCCTGTGTCCTTATGGCATAAGCTCTCGCCATAGTTCTACTCGGTCCTAGTTTGTTGACCGTCTCTGATGCAGTCTGACTAGGTCTTGACCAATCTCATTGGTGCTGTTGCCAACTCTACACTGGAGTTGATCCCACTATCTGTGTAAGAGTTGTACTACCCAACAACGGAAAATCTCTCATAAGATGATCTCAAGACCCATATCTATAACAAGCCGTAGTGGTTGTCCACACTCGCCCTAATGGCTCTTACAACAAATCACACATATTGGTGCAACTCCTCTCAAGTTATGCAACTCTTACAACAAAGTAGTTTTGGAAAATTGTCCCTCCCAAAGGAATTTGGTAGTGAAAAGCCCTAGATGTTTCCCCTAAACTATGATTGCTTAGAAAAAAAAACCCTTCTTGCCTGAAGGCTATGCCATACTAGCTGATGGCTTCTTGAAAGACTTGTCTGTCTTCTTCCTCTCAACATTGATGGCTGCAGATAGCAACTTCACAAAGTCCTCAATTCGAAGAGCTGTAACCTAATAGCTAATATCCTCACATAAACCATCCTTGAACTGGCGACACACTAGTACAAAAATGACTTATACGCATATGTTATTTTGAATTTTATGTGTCTGTTAAATAACAGACGCTTATGAAGCAGACGTATACGAGTTGGATTTTAGGCGTCTGTCAAAATGACAGACGCATATAATTATTTTATGCGTCTGTTAAAATATAATGACAGACGTATAAAGTATATTTTTAAAAAATGATTATAGGCATCTGTTGTTACAAAACAGCAGACACCTAAAGTCAATTTTTTTGAAAAAAAAATTTATTATAGGCGTCTGTTGTTATAAAACAACAGACACCTATAGTCATTCTTTTAAAAAAAAAATTCACTATAGGTGTCTGTTATTACAAAATAGCAGACACCTATAGTTAATTTTTTTTAAAAATATTATAAATTGACAAATATACAGCAAATCGTAAAAATTACTTAAACTCATAAAAAAAACTAATTGTATAACAAAAAAAACAACTACTAAGTGAAAAAAACTACAACATAAAATTAACAAAAATAAAATAAATAAAAAATAAAAAAGATAAATAAACTTTTTTGCATAAAAAAAGTAGAAAATCAAATACCAATAGTAATAAGGTGGAGAACATACAACTCCTTCGCTAATTGATGGTGAAAATTAGCTTTAACATGTGCAGAACCAACTTATTTTCTTCTTACCAAATGCCTTAGACAACCTCTCAATGCATGAAACCCACTTTCATTTTATAAATCAACAAAAAAATATTTTCTTGTCATTGTCATGGCTACGACATGGAGGCTCAAATTTGAACATGGTAGCCAAAAAATGTAGAAAAAAAGCTAAAGAGAAAAAAAAATACCTTTTCCATGCGTATATATGGCCACCAACGAACAATATAGCTCTTGTCATTATCATCGCCACTAAGACAGGTCCAAAATGTGATGAAGGTATTACAAGCCAACTTTATGTTAAGAGCTGAAGAAGGAGATGGTTGACGCATACAACTAGGTTTCAAGCTCTAAAGTAAAAGAAATAGATATATATAGTTGGGTTTCAAATAAAAGAGCATAGAGAGAAACCGTATTTTTTGGTTTTAAAAAATGAACTATAGGTGTCTGTCATTACTCGTGACAGACACCTATTGTACACTAATATGTGTCTGCTTTTATTAATGCCAGACGCATATGAGTGCAGAGATATTACGTTTCTGTCCTTTTTAACGACAGACACCTAAAGTAAAAGGTATATATGTCTATTTTTTTATTAAGACAGACACCTAAAGTACAAGTTAAATTTTACATGTCTGTCATTTATATTAACAGACGTATATACTAATAAAAATATTTTTCAATAATTATTTCAAAAGATTATTATTTATTAATAAACAATAGGTGTCTGTTGTTTGTTAAGACAGACACTAAAAGTATATCATATGTGTCTATTGTTTATTAAGACAAACACCTAAAATACAAGTTGAATTTTATATGTCTGTCGTTTATATTAACAGACACATATGCTTTGTAATTTTATCATATATTTACAAAAATATCACCGCCACTATTTTATGTGTCTGGTATTTTTACAACAGACACATATAATCTTCGTTTAAAGATATTTTTGTACTAGTGACACTAATCGGCCTCATCCCTAAGAATTTCGGCTACATACTTACTCAACCTGATGAACTCTTGCTTATACTCTGTAGTAGTCATATTTCCCTAATTTAGATCTTATAATTCTCTCTTCTTCTCATTCATATACACTCGTGGCACGTACTTCTTCTTAAACTCTACGACTAAGAAAACCCATATTGGTGGTTGTGGTGTCTATGGCTTCAACATAACTTCCTTCCACCAATCGTATGCATGATTTTGAAGCAAAGAAACTGTATAGCTGCCTTGTGCTCATCGGCACACCCTAGCTCTTTGAAGACTCTTTTGATCTTCTCTAATCAAAACTCAACAGATGTTGGATCATCTTCGCTCTTAATAGCAAAATCAATAACCACATATTTCCTGAACTTATCTATCTATATCAATGGTCTCGGTGGTGAAGGTGGTGGAATTGGAGGTGGTTCTAGCTATGGATCTGCCTGTGGCATATTATATACTAGCTATTGTAGTAAACCTGTTATCAGCTATTTAAATGGTATCTAGCCTTGCTCAACCTGTCCTGCAGTGTGTTGCGAGGGAACTGGTGCCAGGAACATGTATACTAGCAAAACTAGGCTAATCCTGAGACCGAGTATTAGTAGGACTGTTGCTTTTCGCAACATCATGAGGATCTACCTCATCACCCTTCATAAACTCTCACTTACACCTATATGTTAACAGATGAGTAGCCCACGTCAGAGTCAGATGAGACATAATAAATGCATGATTAAAAACCTCTTTACTCCACTTAGGTTCAGAAATTCCTTAACCTAAGCGCTAATACTTATAAATATAATACCCTCCAATGTAGCAAAAAAATCTCTCAACTATACCAACAGATGTTACGGGTTATTTTGCGAAAATCTAATTAAATTAAAAAAATTTATATTTAAAACCTGTTTAACATAATTATGCATTTAGAGCATCAAAATCCATTATAATATTAAAATTTCAATCCAACGATCGATAATAACATAAAATATATTTCCGGCTTTATAAGCTTTATTTTACAAATACATCATAATAAATATCATTACATGTTTTTAAAACCAAGACATGTAAAACAACACCCATAATCCCATGATATAAAAAAAATACATAATATGCCATGAATGTAAATACACCCCAAACTAGGTGCATTCCGACTAATCTTTGGGGGCTTGCGATGCTTCTAGTAAACTCCTATCTACTGGCTCTGAACCTGCATGCAGAAAACTCACATGCTAAGAAAATTAATGCTTAGTCGTACATATGTACATAAAAATTCTACATTCGAATAAATTCATGCAATATCATGTCATTTACGTCATGATCATTCCTAGAATCATACATTCTAGCAAGTTCATGCTTCAATATTGAACCAACATGTATATCTTACCATATACATACTATATTAAATCCATGTATACCATACACATATACATATGTTACATTTCCAATTACCATATCAATTACTTCATATTAACATTACATTATATTAGTTTTAACTGGTCCAAGGCTCTCTAAGTTGTCATTGTTACACATGCTTTTGCCCTAGAACTCTAACTTGACTATTCAGATGTGGGACATTTGATAGGGACACTCATAATTGGAGTTTAAGCCACCCACTCATAACCTATAATAGCTCATCTGAGTCCCTCAAGTCAATAGCATTGAACAACCCGAGCTTAAGTCACATTGACTGAGAATAATATAGCATGCTAGCAAATCCAGGATCAAATGTGCTCATATACCGAGTTTTAACCATTTATTCTTATATCATAATAAAGAAACTTATACAGTATCGTTTACCTCTCTCAATGGTATACCATCTATCCTATGACAAGTCTAAGACTAAAGAACTGGTCATTTAACTCATAACCATTTATCTGTCAAATCATTTTACCACATGTTATTACCAGCATTATATCCCATTTATGCATTTTCATACCAACACATAAATGTCAAATCTTATATTTCACATGTTATTTTCCATATGTACATACATCCCATAACATGTATTTAACAAACCATTAATTAAGATTGAAAACCAAAATGTACATATAATACATTCATCCTGCTTCGTAGGTGTGAACTACTTATTCCTGGTTACCTTATCTGTGAACCATTGCATAAAGGAAACAAAGCATTCACGGCCGTGAATTACTTAATCACGACTGTGACACCACATCATCATGGCTTCCCAATTGTGACACCAAACTGTGAAATTCTGGATTCAACCAAATTCATCAACCTCAACATTCATGACCATGACACCCTTATTCACGGGCATGAATCATACATTTCTAGCAATCCGAAATAGAACAAACATGCATTTCATGTAAAATCTCTAAAGTTCAACCAATGTTAATCCCTCATATCAAACTTTCACTTATATACTATGTCTACAACATGTTTAAACAACATTTAGATCATTAAATCTATTTCTAAGTCCTTTTAAACCATACCATACTATATATGTCATTTTAACACTTTAAACCCCTTTTCCATGTTACTTATCAACCATAACACTCTTTATTTATCTCATCCACATTTACAGCATATAAAAACACATCAAGATGCTTGATAAATGAATTAATATGCCTATATGTACATACCTTTCACCAAAATGGAGCCTTAACTAACTTTACAAGCTTTTCAAGCTTGTTTTCCCCTTTGTGATATGTTCCTTTGCTCACTAGTCGAGCCTATCATCACAAAATATTCCTATCAAAACCTTATAACCATAAACGAGCTAAACAAAACCCTAAGAACAGGCGTGACACTTAACTTCACGGGTGTAAAATGCCATTCATGGTCATAACAATCCTTCATAGGCATGAATAACCATTCGTGGGCATGAAAGGCTTTCCATTTTACAAATTTAAGTAAAATTTTAACACACCTTAACCCCAATCTTTTCCTCTCTAAACACATAACTCATAGGCTCTACTTTATGGATATTACATTTTCTTAAGCTCTACCACGAAGAAATCTTAAGTCAGTGGTTTTGATGTCTATGCATTCAATACTGATTTCCACAAATCCTATGCATCCTTCAAAACTAAAAATACTGCATATCTTGCCTAAAATTTTTTTTCACACTGAAGCTCCTTAAACACTCTTTCTATCTTTTCCAACCAACATTTCATAGTAATGAGATCATCATCGCTCTTGCATAGGAAATTCGTAGCTCCAAATTTTCTCACTTTATACATATGCACTACCGACCGCTGTGAAGGAGGAGGTGGTAGTGGTGCCTATGGCACAACCTGTGTTATCCTCTATATAAGTGCAACCAGTTGTTGCATCATTAGATTCAAAAACTGACTTGCCAACCTTGGAGGTAGAGAAGGTGGTGGAGGAGCACCATTTAGTCCCTGAACACTAGCTTGACTTGGTGGATTTTAAGCCTCATAGTCCATAAGAGTATTGTGAATATTGCAATCATGAGGGTCACCTTCCATGTTCCTTACCTAGACCCACATTTAGTCTCTAAACACTAGCCTGACTCGGTGGATTTTAACTTGCGTGAGAGAGATAAAACACCCACATGCTAAGCTTACTTTGATTAGTGGTATATAACAACATATTAAGTATAATAAGAGTATTTGCATAACCAATTTATTATGCATGCCATATGCATGAACATAATAAATTGCATGAACATATCGGCTTCTATCTTCAAGCTTTGGCCCCCATTAGATCAGAATAAGAGTTGGATTATGATTGGAGTCTACAACAAAAATGGGATGTCACGCGCATGACATGCTTCATCTTTATGTCCAAAAATCTTCTTGCTCACTCCGATTCCTCACTTTCGTGATAAGAAATAGAGATATGTAAGTAATGCACCCCACATCGAATCAACACGCTTGTGACAGATGGTCGAGCTCTAAAATTTATACGCACATGATCAAAGTCTTACGCTAACAATAGAATTGGAAGATTTCTCCTCACAACCAAAAATATGGCCTCATGCATGTGACATATTATCACATGTGTGAGGGCCTCATACTTGCTTCCTCTCTTCACGCGCGTAAGACTTCATGTCCATTTTGCATTTTATCTTCTCTTCCTATAAACACTAAATTAAAGCCACTAAGTACCTAAAATAAGATAAAAACCTACAATAAAATGTGAAATACATTAATAAAAAATATAACAAATAAGAACATATAAAATTTCCCCACACTTAAATATTACTTGTCCTCAAACAGTAACTAAACATAGAGAAATATTCAAAACATGCTCATAGCTAATACACACTAATCTAATCTCTACATCTCTAAATCTCACTAATGCACCAACTTGACTTACAACAAATTAACATAGTTAAATGAAGCTTAAGACCATTAAAATAGTAATTCCATACTCAAAATTAAAAACAATTCAATTCAACCACATCATTGCCTTAACTTATATAGTGAAAATAATTTATTCAAGCTGCTTATCATGAATAGACAAAACTCATATATCAAACCCCCACACTTATTTTTTTTATAAGCCCTTAACTTTACTTATAATTTGATTTTTATATCTTCAAAGTCAACAATTCTTCCCTAAGTCATGGCCTTATTTTTGACTTTTAGTTTCTTTTCTTTTCCTTTGTTTTCTTTCTTTTGGAAAAATACACTACACTCATTTAGGGTGTTTTGCATACTCATATCCTTAGTAGGACAATGGAGTAAATAAGGCAAATGTATTTTATGCTCCATCTTGCTATTTTTTTTATCTATGGAACTTTCTTAAGCTTTTTGTTTTATTTTATAGTGATTAATGACTTAAAATTTAAGTTAATAGCTTTCAATAATTCATTGCTTAAACATATTATTAAAACTAAATAAATGAGACAAATAAATAATTAAATTGGAAGTAATTCTTAAGCATGAAACTAGCATTAGAACTATCCTAAACTTAATCAAACTAAGCAAATTAAATATAAAGTCAAAATCTAGCAGTCTTTCATTAACTTGTTTATGAGAAAATAAAGAAAAAGAAATCACGCATATTAGTTAAAATAAGCTTTTTTTATTTTTTATTTTTTTGAAATTAACAAAATTAATATTTAAATTAACACATAAAATCCCCCAGAAGATATAATTCCTCCCCCACATTTATTATAGATATTGTCCTCAATGGCTCTCAAAAGATTATAAAAGAAATAAGCTAAAGGAAAAGATTACTTCCATGGTATGAAAAATTGCTTTATTGAGATGGAGGAGGAAGGCGCTCTAGAATTTGTCGCAGGAGAAGAGTATGCTGAGCACTAGTATGCTCTAAATGGTCCATCATGTAGTCCATACGATTTAAGCATTGCATAACTTGCAGCACAACTAGTAGGGAAAATTGTATAGGCTCATTTGGCTCTACATCGCCTTCTTGTTGTGAAGGCTCACCCCTATCGCTTGGTAACACTGAATATTGAATAGTATTTCCTTTCTTAATGACAAGGTTAGATCGCTGCAAAGAAATAATATTGAAATTTTCTTGGCTAGGAACTAATGTTAGATTATTATCAGAAATATCAAAAGGACAAAAATGCATAACAAAGGTTGTAATAATATGACCTAAACCGAATGTAGCCCTAGAGGTGTCTGATGGTGTAAAGCATATGTTTAAATATAAATGCAGAAGTGCAAATCTAGTTCTAGAATGCACATACCATAACAAGAATAGTTCAGTTTTAGAAATGAATTCAGTCTAATATAAGTGCTGAGCATATGCCTTTACAATGTCTAAACGATTTAACTATGTTGAACCTTGAGGGGTATTTCCGTCATTTTGATGATAACAAATAAATAGCAATAATTTATTTAACATACTTGTTTTCTAAGTCTATTAAACAGGGTATGGAATAAAATAGCAAGAATGGAGAATGAAAGATTAATCCTTGAAAGATAAAATTAAAGAAGTAGCATGTTCACGCCCGTGACCCTATGTGTCACCCCCTTGAGGAAGCTAACCGCCAACAAATCAACATTTGAAGTTCATGGATATGAAGGAAGACAACAAACCGTGAATTAAATGTCACGCCCGTGAACCTTCATGACAAATTCTTCCAGAGAGCTTCACAATCAAAGTCACCACTTGGATCACGGCTTGGAAGTTTGTCACGCTCTTGAAGATATATGTCATGCCCGTGAACCAATGTTTCAAAACCTTCCAGAATGCTTCACAGCCAAGGTCACCACTTCAGTCACGGCTTGAAAGAACAATCACGACCGTGACAAACATAGTCACGCCCGTGAAAGATGAAAGAGAAAAATGTCAGATGCGATTATTTGGGTTGGTGCAACGGCTAGTTTTGTATTAAATGCATTCTAACGGCTATATTCTCCATGGAAGTATAAATGCAAGTCATTTATACATTCAGCACAAGATGATAGCTAATACTTTGAATCAAAATCTAGTTGTAAGCTATTTGTACATTTAATACTTTCAAAACAAATATCCATTCTCTATGAAAATCTTTTTGCTCAACATTTATTGAGCAATAAAGATTTATAAGTGTCTCTCTCTATAATCATTTATTACTCAAGTGAGTCCTCGGTATTTCTGGGTTAAGAGTAGAACACTTGTAAGGGTTGTTTGTGTGAGCCTGTAAAACACAAGATAAAGGTTGTTTGTGTGAGCCTGTAAAACACAAGATAAAAGTTGTTTGTGTGAGCATGTAAAACACAAGATAAAGGTTGTTTGTGTGAGTCTGTAAAACACAAGGTAAAGGTTGTTTGTGTGAGACTGTAAAACACAAGGAATTGGTTATTGTGTGAGCCACTAAAACATAAGGGATTTTTAGGTTAGGTGTGAGCTATTGTGAGAAACACCATAGTTGGGAGTGTGCTTGTAAAACTCCATTGTAACACTTAGTGTGTTATTGAAACTCCTAATTATGATTGGGGAGAGGAGTAGGGTTTGTTAACACCTGAACCTCTATAAAATCCTTGTGTCAAATTTCTCTATCCCTCCTAAACTTAACTTTTTATTTCTTCACTTTAAAGTTAAATTTTTAAACTCCAATTCAACCCCCCTTCTTAGCTCAATAACTGGGCAATAATTGGTATAAGAGATTTGTCTAGTATCTAAGCCTAAAAAGCACTAGTAAAGATTAAGATATGGCCAATGAAGGATTCCAAAGTCTCAAACCTGACTTTGATGGAGCAAATTATGCCCATTGGAAGTTTTGGATGGAGACATACCTGGATAGTGAAGGTATTGAAGTCTGGGATAGTGTACAAAAAGAATGGACACCACCAACCAGAAGAGGAGCTGATGGTGAAGAAGAAATCTTATTAAGAGATGATTGGACAGAGCCTCAAAGAAGAGGAAATTTCAAAAACAATAAGGCAATGACAATCCTCTCAATCTCATTATCTATTGAAGAATGTGAAAGAATACAACACTGCCCAATAGCCTACAGCATATGGAAGACACTGGAAAATTATCATGAAGGAAGTAAGCAAGTCAAATCCAAGAAGATTCAACTTTTTACCTCAGAATATAAGCTCTTCAAGATGAAATCCAATGAGTCAATCACTGACATGACCAACCGTCTTCTAGCCATTATAAATGGAATGAGGAAACTTGGGAAGCATCTGAGCTTGGAAGATGTAAACAACAAAATCCTGAGAAGTCTTTCTCTTAAAGACTATGACTCGAGGGTTGCTGGCATAGAAGAAGCAAATGAAGACATGAGCATCATGAATACTGATGTGCTTATTGGAAAACTTCTCACACATGAAATGACAGTGAAAAGAGATAGAGAGCTTGAGGCAGAGCTAGAGAAAAGAAAGCCTTTAGCACTCAAAGCCTCTACTTCAAAATCTCAAGAAGAAAGTGAAGATGATGAAGAAATGAGTGATGATGAAAATTAGGATGTTGCTATGCTTTCAAGAAGACTCAAAAGAATCATTGAGAAAAAAATGAGCAACTCCAAAAAATTCAGGCAAATAAACCTCAAACAAACTTCTAATGATGCACAAAGAAGTAAGGAAGAGGTAAAGTGTTATGAGTGTGGAAAGAAAGGGCATATTAAACCAGACTGTCCAAGGCTCAAGAAGCATAATAGCAAATACCAAAGAGACAATAGAGAGAAAGGTCACAAAGCCACATGGGATGACGAAAGCTCTTCAAGTGAAAGAGATGATAATGAAAGCGAAGAGGTCAACCTATGCTTCATGGCTATTGAGGACCACGTCTCGGATAAGGTAAGATCACTACACTCATACTCTTTCAATAATGATAGTAGTGATAATGATAATGATAGTGATGATGATTATGATGATGAGCAAAGCCTTATAGAAGAATTGAATCTAGAATTAGAGAAATATAGAAATAAATTCAGTACTTATAGGAATAACATCTCTAATTTAAAAAAAAAATAGATGTTTTAGAAAAGGAGAACATAAAGCTTAAATCATCTAATGATTCTCTCCAAAGATCATTAGATGAACACTCATCAAAACCCTCAACTAATTCCTTGCTTAAAGAAAATAATACTTTAAAAAATAAAGTTGAGGAACTTAGAAATTCAATTTCAAAATTCCATAAAGGAAAAGAGAGTTTAGATACTCTCATTGTGTCTCAAAGACCACCTTTAATTAGACATGGTCTAGGATTTAAGAACACATCATCATCTTCTCACAAAACCATTTTTGTTAAGTCTAGTGAACCTCACATCTCCACAATTATTAGAACAGCACCAAGGAATAAGTATATTAAACCTTCTATACATAAATAGAATAATCATGCATTTATGTATAAGAAGCATGCATCTAGAAAAACATCAATTAATCATGACTATGCATGCCATTGTTCTCAAAATCAGTTAAATAAAAATATGACATTCAAATATATTGTAAGACCAAAAAATAATGTTAGACCTAAACAGTGTAATTATTATATGAAGATTGGTCATATAAATAAATATTGTTGGATAAGGAATGCTCATTGGGAACCTTCATATGCTAACCCCCAAGGACCCAAGCTCATTTGGGTACCTAAAAATCATACTTGAACTATGATTCTATAGGTATGCCTCAAGTCCACAATAAACAAAAATGCTTGGCTAGTAGACAGTGGATGTTCAAGGCATATGACAGGAGACAAAGAACTCTTTAATGAAATCAAAAGTATTGATGGAGGTAAAGTTACCTTTGGAAATAATGCTAAGGGTAAGGTAATTGGCATTGGTTCTATTGGTATTTATGGTACTACTTTTATTAAACATGTCTTACTTGTAGATGGCTTGAAACATAACTTGTTAAGTGTTAGTCAATTATGTGATAAAGGAAACAAAGTAATCTTTACTTCAAATGAATGTCTTGTAACCTCTATCGATGGTCAAGAGATATTTAAATGAAATAGAGATGTCAACACATACATAATAGACTTACATGAATTATCTAACCATTCCTCTTAGTGTCCTGTGACTACTAGTGATGAATCTTGGCTGTGGCATAGAAGGCTTAGTCATGTTAACATGGACTTAATCCAAAGCCTCAGCATAGGAGAACTAGTAAAGGGACTGCCAAGAGTCAAATTTGAAAAAGACAAGACCTGTGAACCTTGCCAAAGAGGGAAGCAACACAAGTCATCCTTCAAAGCCAAAAACATAGTATATACCTCAAAACCTCTACAACTCCTGCATTTAGATTTATTTGGACCTACTAGAATTGCTAGCTTAGGAGGTAAACATTATGCCTTTGTCATCATAGATGATTACTCTAGATTTACTTGGGTAATTTTCTTAGCTCAAAAGAGTGACACTTTTGAAAATTTCAAAAACTTTGCTAAAAGAGTTCAAAATGAAAAAGGATATTGAATTTCAAAGATAAGAAGTGACCATGGCAAAGAATTTGAAAATGAAAACTTTGAAAGTTTTTGTCTTCAACATGGCATTTCACAGAATTTTTCATCTCCTAGGACACCTCAACAAAATAGGGTAGTTGAAAGGAAAAATTGAACTTTAATTGAAATGGCTAGAACAATGCTTAATAAGTATGGTCTACCAACTTACTTTTGGGTAGAAGCCACAAACACCACTTGTTATATTTCAAATCGAGTTTTTAAAAGACATCTTTTAAACAAGACCTCTTTTAAACAAAACCTCATTTGAGCTATGTAGTGGAAGAAAGCCCTTGATATCATATTTTAGGGTATTTGGATGCAAGTGCTTCATATTGAATACCAAGGCCAACCTTGGAAAATTTGCCTCTAAATCTGATGAAGGTATCTTTTTAGGATACTCTACAACTAGCAAAGTATATAGAGTATTTAATAAAAGATCCTTACTTGTTGAAGAATCTATGCGTGTTGTTTTTAATGAATCTAGCAGACTTGATCTTGTGAAAGGTAGTGTTCTTGATGATGTTGCAGGAACTATGGAAAGACTTGATCTTGTAAATGGAAAAGAAGAAAATGATCAAGATGATTCACATCAAGATGATTCTCTACCTCAAGCTCAAGATGAAAACGAGCAAGAACTCCCAAAGAAATGGAGAATGACAAAAGATCATCTAGAAGCCACAAACACTACTTGTTATATTTCAAATCGAGTTTTTAAAAGACCTCTTTTAAACAAAACCTCATTTGAGCTATGGAATGGAAGAAAGCCCTTGATATCATACTTTAGGGTATTTGGATGCAAGTGCTTCATATTGAATACCAAGGACAACCTTGGAAAATTTGCCTCTAAATCTGATAAAGGTATCTTTTTAGGATACTCTACAACTAGCAAACCATATAGAGTATTTAATAAAAGATCATTAATTGTTGCAAAATCTATGCATGTTGTTTTTAATGAATCTAGCAGACTTGATCTTGTAAAAGGTAGTGTTCTTGATGATGTTGCAGGAACTATGGTAACACTTGATCTTGTAAATGGAAAAGAAGAAAATGATCAAGAAGATTCACATCAAGATGATTCTCTACCTCAAGCTCAAGATGAAAACGGGCAAGAACTCCCAAAGAAATGGAGAATGACAAAAGATCATCCAGAAGCCACAAACACTGCTTATTATATTTCAAATCAAGTTTTTAAAAGACCTCTTTTAAACAAAACCTCATTTGAGCTATGGAATGGAGGAAAGCCCTTGATATCATACTTTAGGGTATTTGGATACAAGTGCTTCATATTGAATACCAAGGACAACCTTGGAAAATTTGCCTCTAAATTTGATGAAGGTATCTTTTTAGGATACTCTACAACTAGCAAAGCATATAAAGTATTTAATAAAAGATCATTAATTGTTGAAAAATCTATGCTTGTTGTTTTTAATGAATCTAGCAGACTTGATCTTGTGAAAGGTAGTGTTCTTGATGATGTTGCAAGAACTATGGAAAGACTTGATCTTGTAAATGGAAAAGAAGAAAATGATCAAGAAGATTCACATCAAGATGATTCTCTACCTCAAGCTCAAGATTAAAACGGGCAAGAACTCCTAAAGAAATGGAGAATGACAAAAGATCATCCAGAAGCCACAAACACTGCTTGTTATATTTCAAATCGAGTTTTTAAAAGACCTCTTTTAAATAAAACCTCATTTGAGCTATGGAATGGAAGAAAGCCCTTGATATCATACTTTAGGGTATTTGGATGCAAGTGCTTCATATTGAATACCAAGGACAACCTTGGAAAATTTGCCTCTAAATCTTATGACGGTATCTTTTTAGGATACTCTACAACTAGCAAAGCATATATAGTATTTAATAAAAGATCATTAATTGTTGAAAAATCTATACATGTTGTTTTTAATGAATCTAGCAGGCTTGATCTTGTGAAAGGTAGTGTTCTTGATGATGTTGCAGGAACTATGGAAAGACTTGATCTTGTAAATGGAAAAGAAGAAAATGATCAAGAAGATTCACATCAAGATGATTCTCTACCTCAAGCTCAAGATGAAAATCGGAAAGAACTCCCAAAGAAATGGAGAATGACAAAAGATCATCCAAGGGAGCAAATCATTGGTGATCCTTCAAGGGGAGTAAGTACTAGATCCCATTTCAAACATTTAGCCACTGACCTTGCTTTTATTTCTCAAATTGAGCCTAAAAATGTTGATGAGGCTCTTAATGATGAAAGTTAGGTGATTGCAATGGAAGAGGAACTCAACCAATTTGAGAGAAGTAAGGTATGGACCTTAGTACCTAGACCCAAAGATCATCAAATTATAGGTAGCAAATGGCTATTTAAAAATAAACTAGATGAATAAGGTTCAATAACTAGGAATAAGGCTAGATTAGTTGCAAAAGGATATAATCATGAAGAAGGAATAGATTATGATGAGACTTGTGCACCTGTAGCTAGATTAGAAGCCATAAGAATACTTTTAGCATATGCATGTCACATGAATTTCAAACTCTTTCAAATGGATGTGAAAAGTGTCTTTCTAAATAGTTATATAGAAGAAGAAGTTTATGTAGAACAACCACTAGGTTTTGAAAGCTATGATTTGCAAAATCATGTTTTTAAACTTTCAAAAGCTTTATATGGTTTGAAACAAACCCCAAGAGCTTGGTATGAAAGACTAAGTTCTTTTCTCTTAGTAAATAACTTCACAAAGGGGAATGTTGACACCACATTATTTATTAAAAAGCATAAGCATGATATTCTAATTGTTCAAATTTATGTTGATGATATCATATTTGGTTCTACTAATGAATTGCTTTGTCAAGAATATGCTAAGTGTATGACTAGGAAATTTGAAATGAGCATGATGGGAGAGCTTAAATATTTCCTTGGTCTATAAATAAAACAAGGCAATGAGGGCATATTCATCAACCAATCCAAATATGCCAAAGATTTAATTAAGAAATTTAGAATGGAAGGATGCAAGAATGCCAAGACTCCAATGAGCACATCAACAAAATTGGATAAGGATGAAAAGGGTAAGAGCATTAATGAAAAGCTCTATAGAGGTATGATCAGATCACTTTTATATCTTACTGCTTCTAGACCTGACATAATGTATAGTGTTTGCTTGTGTGCACGATTTCAATCATGTCCAAAAAAGTCTCATTTACATGCAGTAAAAAGAATTCTAAGATATTTACATGGATCATTGCATCTAGGATTGTGGTATCCTAGAAATTAATCCTTTTATATTGTAGGATTTTCAGATGCAGATTATGCTGGTAGTATTTTAGAGAGCAAAAGTACTTTAGGTACTTGTCACTTTATTGGAGAGTGCTTAGTTTCTTGGTTTAGCAAGAAACAAGTTTCAGTTGCTTAAGCTCTATAGAGGTATGATCAGATCACTTTTATATCTTACTGCTTCTAGACCTGACATAATGTATAGTGTTTGCTTGTGTGCACGATTTCAATCATGTCCAAAAAAGTCTCATTTACATGCAGTAAAAAGAATTCTAAGATATTTACATAGATCATTGCATCTAGGATTGTGGTATCCTAGAAATTAATCCTTTTATATTGTAGGATTTTCAGATGCAGATTATGCTGGTAGTATTTTAGAGAGAAAAAGTACTTCAGGTACTTGTCACTTTATTGGAGAGTGTTTAGTTTCTTGGTTTAGTAAGAAACAAGTTTCAGTTGCTTTTTCAACTGCTGAAGCAGAGTATGTAGCAGTAGGATGTTGTTGTACTCAAATCCTTTGAATGAAACAACAACTTAAGGACTATGGTCATGATATGAACCATATACCTATTAAATGTGACAATACAAGTGTTATAAATCTTTCAAAGAATCTCATTCAACATTCTAGAAGTAAGCATATTGATATTAGACACCACTTTATTAGATATCATATTCAATATGGAGATGTTGAATTGGAATTTATAAGCACAAAAAATCCATTGGCAAATATATTCACTAAGTCTCTAAATGAGGAAAGATTTAATTTCATTAGAAGAGAACTTGGTATGATTGATGGATTAACCTTGTGATTGTCAAATTGTCAAATTTTAAGAGATAATCTTGTTTTTGTATCATCTCACCAGATATAAGGTAGTAAATTTGATGGAAATTTATGTTATAAGGAATAGAATATTCATAAAAATGATTTAGTCTTGTCTTAGGACTTAATTTTATTTGATGAAAATTTTAGGCAATTCATGACGGTGACATAAGTTCACGCCCGTGAATTAAAGAGCCAAAGAGATCCAGTAGCTTTCACGACATGGTTCACGGCTTCAAGTAGTGAAGCCTATGTTCACGACTTCATTCACTCCTGTGAAAAGCCTTGTTCATGCTCATAATGCATTTTTACGCCCGTGTACGTTTTCACCTAAAAATCACAGAGACGTTCACGCTTTGTTTCACGGGCATAAGTAGTGAAATTCAACACTTCACGCCAGTGACTCCATTTTCACCACCATGATAGTTCATCATTCATGCCCATGACATTCAAATGTCACGACTGTGAACCATTTCACACCTTCATTCACGAGTACAGCACCCCTTCAGCAAACCGTAAACACGACACTTCACGCCCGTGACTACATATTTCACATCCGTGAAGGTATCGACTATATAACATTTCTGCCGGTTATTTTTCACATTTCAACCTTCCAACTTCTTGAAACTACTCTCATTTACACATATTGAATGGTACATTGAAGATTCCAGCCCCCTAGTCACAAATTGTTGCTATAAATACCATAAAAAACCCCTTCCATCATCAAAAATCATCTCTCCTTAGGGTTTCCACACAAATTATGTCAAACTTTTTCAAACTCATTCAAAGTTCACCCCTTCAAATTAACATGGAAACCGGCTTATCAAAGGGTACTAGGAAGAAATCTCATGCTCCCAGGAGGTATGCAGACTACCTAATGAACAAAATCCCAGAGCATTGCCATCCTAGGTACTTAACCCTGAAGAAAATGCCTCTCATTTCATCACGATCTTTTGAGTGGCAGACAGTACGCACTCTGGGGCTTGAGATAGCAATTACAGAGCAACTCCAGGCCTATCATTTGAAGGATTTTATGGACATTCATCAGCCCACATTGAGGGAGCCAACCTTGGAATTCTTGAGCACTTTGCAAGTGTGTCCCACTAGTGTAGTGAAATTTCAACTGTGCAGCAATCCGAACACTCTCTCTGCCATAGAATTCAGGGAGTTATTCAACCTACCCTCGGAAGGCATCCTCAACGACAACAAAGTGGAGTTCTATGCAACTCGAGCATGGACTCACTTTGGTACGGATTGCAGCTGGGATGTAAAGAAGACCAAGAGCACTCATCTCTGATCCCCAGTGCACAAATATCTGCATAGGTTTCTAACCTATAGCATATTTGCCCGAGGAGACAGCAATGGCACCATTCGGAAGTCTGAGCTCTTTCTCTTGGAGATGGCCTGAAGAGGCCTCATAGTGGCACTTTCTTGATGGTTTGCGAACCATCTCCTGTCCATTGCCACTAAGCCCTCCGGAGACATACTTATTGATGGGTATGTAACCCACATAGCTTTGAAGCTTGGATATCTGAAGCTGGATGACCATCACTTTAATCTCATTCCAGGGCATTCTTGAGATTGATTGGATGTAGAGTCCTTCATCAAGATAGGAGCTGCTATTTGAATTGTCCATGAGAACAACATCTACTACCGCTTCACAGACACTGCTGGCGAAATCATATGGGAAGACAATGACTCGAAGGACTTCAAAGCGGCCTCCAAGGAATCCAAAAGAGGAAAAGGGCTAGATTTGAGGAGGCACCTCCAGCGGTTGAGCAGGACATCGGACAATCGTCAGCTTCCACACCGATTTTGGCGTAACAGGTGGTTGACCTCCTAGCACCACGATTTGAGCAGCTGCAAGCTTCCATGGATGAGAGTTTGGAAAATCTCAGGGATATGGAGTCTAGGATGGACAGACTCGAGGCTGAAGTTGCTCGTCTTAAGGACATGATGTCCGGTTAGGTGTTAGGCTTGATGTTAGCCTTGCTATATTTGTTTCTTGTTTGTTTATTTTGTTTGTGTGTTTGTAGGAAATGTTACATTTCCTTTCTAAACTTTTAAATTACTTTTGTTTGTACTTCTCTTTCAATATTAATATATTTCCTTTTTTTTCCATTATAGTTTATCTTTATTGGTATTCTTTTGTTGATGACAAAAGGGGGAGAAACTAGCAATATATATTGAGTTAGGTAGGGAGAAACTAGCAATATATTAAGATAATTAAGATAAGTGCAAGCAACACTTCATTCAAAATGCCTTATGCAATTGAGCTTTATACACCTTAAATATATCTTAAGTATACTTTGCATATACCTTGACGCAAGATTACATAAATGAATATGCACTTGATATACTATAAATATACCTTACATATACTTCATGATTAAAAGAGAATTTTGGTATATATTAGATATACTTTGCATATAACTTGCATATACTTAAAACTAGAAAGTTAGTGCTACACTTCATCATTCTTTACAATTCTTGCATTTCATCAATTTTTATCCTAAGCATCTATTGAGGGGGAGACTTCTCAAAAGCACATATTGCTAGATTATTTGTCACCATCAAAAAGGGGGAGATTGTTGAACCTTGAGGGGTATTTCCATCATTTTGATGATAACAAATAAAATAGCAATAATGAATGTAACATACTTGTTTTCTAAGTCTATTAAATAGGGTATGGAATAAAATAGCAAGAATGGAGAATGGAAGATTAATCCTTGAAAGATAAAATTAAAGAAGTAGCATGTTCATGCCCGTGACCCTATGTGTCATGCCCGTGAGGAAGCTAACCGCCAACAAATCAACATTTGAAATTCACGGCCATGAAGGAAGACAACAAATCGTGAATGCACATTTAAGTCATGCCCGTGAATTAAATGTCACGCCCGTGAAGCTTCATGACAAATTCTTCCAGAAAGCTTCACAACCAAAGTCACCACTTGGATCACGGCTTAGAAGTTTGTCATGCCCGTGAAGATATATGTCATGCCCGTGAAGATATATGTCATGCCCGTGACCCAATATTTCAAAACCTTCCAGAATGCTTCACGACCAAGGTCACCACTTCAGTCATGGCTTGGAAGAATAGTCACGACCGTGACAAACATAGTCACGCCCGTGAAAGATGAAAGCGAAAATGTTAGGAGTGATTATTTGGGTTAGTGCAACGGCTAGTTTTGTATTAAATGCATTCTAACGACTATAATTATCCATGGAAGTATAAATGCAAGTCATTTATACATTCAGCACAAGAGTATAGCTAATACTTTGAATCAAAATCTAGTTGTAAGCTATTTGTACATTTAATACTTTCAAAACAAATATCCATTCTCTGTGAAAATCTTTTTGCTCATCATTTATTGAGCAATAAAGATTTTAAGTGTCTCTCTCTATAATTATTTATTACTCAAGTAAGTTTTGGGCAATTTTGGGTTAAGAGTATAACACTTGTAAGGGTTGTTTGTGTGAACCTGTAAAACACAAGATAAAGGTTGTTTGTGTGAGCTCATAAAACACAAGATAAATGTTGTTTGTGTGAACCTATAAAACACAAGGTAAATGTTGTTTGTGTGAGCCTGTAAAACACAAGGAATTGGTTATTGTGTGAGCCATTAAAATACAAGGGATTTCTGGGTTAGGTGTGAGCCATTGTGAGAAACACCATAGTTGGGAGTGAGCTTGTAAAATTCCATTGTAACACTTAGTGTGTTAAGGAAACTCCCAATTGCGATTGGGGAGAGAAGTAGGGTTTGTTAACACCCGAACCTCTGTAAAAATCCTTGTGTCAAATTTCTTTATCCCTCCTAAACTTAACTTTTATTTCTGCACTTTAAAGTTAAATTTTTAAACTCCAATTCAACCCCCCTTCTTTACTCAATATCTGGGCAACAAACTACTCTATAGTATAAAAATTAAAGAATATGAATGTAGTAATAGTTCTAGACATATAATGTTCATATCTTTGTCCTTCTTTAGCAGAATAAATAGGAAAATAGCATCATACCTAAAGGAAATATCTGTTTCTAGAAGTTTTGAAGCTTCCTTGCCACTATCATGTGAAGCATTTTTATCCTCACACTCGTGAAATGGTGGTTTTGGGTCACACTTGTAATGACTCTTCATGCCTCTATGATGAGTTTCTAGTCCTTGCCATCCTTGATTTTGTTAAAAAATGGAAGAGATGAGCTAAAATTTTTATGAGTTTGTGAAATTTGGTGTTAATTTGGACTTCAAATGAGAAATTAAGTGATAACTTGGAGTTAGGGTTTAGAAATAGTTGAGAGAAATGAAGTAGAAGAAGAAATTTTGGAAATGAAAGGCACAATTGTGAGGTAGGGAAGATATCTACACAAATTTTATTCACAACATGAGCAATTAAATGAGAAAAAAAATGAGGTGTCATGCATGTGAGGATTGCCTCACGTCTGTGACACAATATCTTACCTTTTAGGGTGTCATTCACATGAGGACTTATCACGTGTGTGACACCATTCTTCTTTCCAATCATATCTTTAATTCTCGTTTTGATCATTCTAGTATACCTTTTGATATGTCTATATTTAGTATAGTTTTTATTCATATTTTTTGTATTTAATTATAGGTTTTTAACATATTTTGGGTACTTAGTTATGTATTTTGATAATTGCAGGTGAGCAGAAGAAAAATATATAAATGAAGAACCTCATGTGCGTGAGGGAGGAGGGAAATGCAAGGCCTCGCATGCATGACACCTTGTCACACTCATAAGGGTGGTGATGTACTATTAATGAGTTTTTCTTTGTCGTGCACATAAAGCATCAACGCAGGCAGGAAAAATTTCCAACCTATCTTCTTGTCACGGGTGTGCGAATCCAGTGCAAGCACATTGAGGTCAAAGCTCCAATTTATTATTATGAGTGTGTTGAAATATTACGAGCATGATTCAACTGTCCTTACCTATCATGCACCTAACACTTCATCATGGGCATGACGATTAACGAACATGTAGAGTCCTTATTACCATAAAAGTCTGGCTTGTACAATTGGTCCCACATTATGAAAAATTAATTCTAAAGCCTATTTTTAGGGATCTTATTAATGTAATTAGTGGGATATTTTATATTTTTAGACTCCAACTTCAAATAGGGTTCTTTGTAGTATAAATATAGTTTGTTTTTAGAATTAAGTGAGTTTTAATAGAGATACAAGAAGGAGATGTTATGTAAGTCTTAGAGAGGGGGTGGCTGAAGAGAACTTCTAAGCCATATTTCTCTTTCTATTCCAGCAAGTTTATCATCATTTAAGGAAACTAATTTGATACTTGAAGGATTTTTTTGGAGTATAGCTTCAAAGTTCGGGGACCAACCGATCTTGAGTTAGATTTTTCATCAACTTTCAAGGGAGCAACTTAGTCCTTTTATTTTTTTTCTTTGTTGTAACATGTTTAGCATAATATTTGATATTAACATCACCATTGTGGTATTAATGTTAGGCTAACTTTAATTGGGTATTTAGTAGCTAACCCAATTTATGTGAACTTTCTTTTATTATTTATTAAGTATGATTTCTTTTCCAATTTCAATTGTGCTTATTTAATTTTAGATTCAACGATTGATTGGCCACCTTTTGTTTAATTTAGAATGAATATGTTAAGGTTTCATTATTAGAAATACCATCTTTAATTTAGCTTAAAAATTGGGTTGGACATTAGTTACACCATTAGATGGGTAATTGGTGAATTAAGGTGAGAACCATTGAAAACTTACTTCATAAGACTTAATTAAATAAGGGAAGAGATTGCAAATTGGAAAAGACAAGCTAAATACCTGCTCAATCTCATTAGATCTTAATTCATTAGATTTACTTATTATCCTGTTTATTTACTTTCACTTTCATTACTTCAATCAATTCATTAACTCGGTTATAGTGTTTAAGACTTAATTTTCTTGTTCATTGGTAGTCTATAGTTAATTAAGAATTTAAGCCGAACAATTCCTTGAGAAATTGACCTCGAGAGAACTTACCAGTATTATAATTGGCTAGTGCACTTATGAGTACACTTTAAGTTACGTCACTTTTTCTTCTATAAATGCAAACCTAAACACAATGTAAAGTTAAAATTCAAATAGAAACTTAAAAACTGAATCAATAAAAAAGACTAAAATTAAAGCTAATAAACTAAAAATAACAGAAAGAACTTGGATTGTCTCCCAAGAAGCGCCACATTTATTGTCTAGACAATACACTACTGACTGTGGCCCTTTTAAGGTGGATGGAAAATCATTTGAAACTGCTTATCCAATTTTGTACTTTTGACAGCTGCACCATACTCATTAATATTTGAGTTTTCATTAGAGACAAACTTATTAACCATAAACAAGAAAAAACAATGATTTGTAATAGGTAAAGTTGAAAAGTCATATAACTCAATTTCATTAGTCTCATCTAATACTGTCATAGTTAGTTTTCGATGCTTAACATCAATGTGGGTATCTATTGTGGCCATAAAAGGTCTAACAAAAAGTATTACAAAACTTTCTTTTAAGCTTGCATTCTTAGTGTCCATGACCACAAAATCAATAAGCGCTATTAACTTACCGTGTTGAACCATAAGGTTTTCTATTATACTTGAGGGAAATTTTATTGAACCATCGACTAATTGAAGGACAATGTTGGTTGACTTTAATTCTCCTAAACCTAGATGCTTTATAAATTGAGCAGTGCATTAAATTTACACTAGCACCTAAATGTAACATAGTCCTTGCTTTTATTTCTTCTCTCAAGGTAATGTCAACAGTCAAACTACTAGGATCTTTCTTCTTTTTAGGTAATGGTGAATTGAATGTAGGATTTTCCCTTATCCATTTTATGTCTTTAAACTCTTTTTTCACCACTTTTGTTGGTGAAGATATTTTCTTTTCACAATTAATCAAAGCTAAGTCAGTCTCACATTGAGAAAATGTCTTTACCCTTATTATGTTCTATTTGTTTGAGAAATGGTGACTTATAGAGCTCATTGGCTCTGTGTAATTGAGGTGTTGAGACTTCTTTTAGCTTTTCTCCCTGTTTGCTTTAAATTCCCAGTGATTTTAATTCTTGGACTTGTAATTCATGTGTACCTATAAGAGAACAATACTTCATGTCAGTTTCAAAAGTTACTTCATCATTACAAGGGTTACCATTGGTAGTTATAGACTTGGCTTAGTAGCTTCCCCTTTTTATTTTCTTGTATTGCCTCTGCTATTTGTCCAATATGAATTTTTAGTCTTTTAAATGAAACTTCTATTGAATCAAGCCTCTTATCCATCCTTTCTAGCTTGTCTTAAGTTGCTAGTATGAAACTATTCAATATTTCTTTTAGTGATAGTTTTCTAGATGTAATAGTAGGTCCCATTTGGTTTGGATATGGGTATGACTATTGATTTGGAGATTCTTAGTAATGGTACTATTAATTTGGATTTTAGTTTATAAGGACTTGAGGTGGGTTCTGATTAGAATTTCTCCAAGAGAAATAGGGGTGATTTCTCTAATCAGATTATAAGTGTTCGAGTAAAGATTATTTTATTGCCTAGGCTAGAAGGAATTCAAGGCACTTGCTTACTCTACTTCAATTCCTATCAAAGAATCAAAAGAAGAACACATATTAGCTCCATGTCTATAAATACCGCAAATTCCACATACCTTGTTCACAGATGTGTGTCTTTTATTGGTTAGCACTCAGACTTTCTTTGTGAGCTCAACTATTTGTAAAGCCAACTCATTACCACTTGAAACTTCATGTACTATCATTTTCCTTCCTCTCGCATTTTGTTTATTGAGAATTAGCTCCTAGAAGTTCAAATATGTCATACTCTTTGACTATTGTCTTTTCACTCATAGCTCCTCCATCTGAGTTGTCAACCATACATTAATATTTTTGACTCAAACCATCATTGTAGGATTGATTTGTAACTAGAAGAGGCTATCCATGGTGAGGGCACGGAAAAAGAAGCATCTTGAATCTATCCCAAGCTTTATGGAATGTTTCTGAGTCTTTTTTATAAAAAGTAGTGATTTTGGCTCTTAACTCCTTTGCTTTTTTGTGGAAATAGAATTTACCCATGAATTTGTGATATACCTCAATCCAATTATTCAGAGAATCAGGAGGTAAATTCATTAGTTATTCTTTGGCTTTGTCTTTCAAGGTGTAGAAAAAATACCTCATCCTCAAATTAGTCTTCATTAAGTTCGTTCAGTAGGAAAGTATTGATTGTGGCATAAAAATCTCTTATAAAAGTTAGAGGATATTCATTAGTAAACCTATGGAAGGATGAAAGCATGTTCCAGTGTATGTTTTTCAACTCATAATTCCTTGTTGCCTTTCCTAACACTATACACGAGGTAGTGTTGCCAATTACAGGTCTAACATAGTTTTTCATAGATAATTGCCTTTGTGCCACAACTTCTCTTGGTGGAACTGTCATTAGCTTGTTACTGCTTTATCTTTAGAAGGTCTATCTTCTTGTCTCTGAGTTTTATATCTTAGTTCGTAATTCTTTTGAGTTGATGTTTCTTCTGATTTTAGTTGATCACTAGTACCTGGCTAAAACTAGAGTCAATAACTAAATAAAAAGAAAAAAATGAAGAGAATTGAAACAAAATAAATACTTGCAGAAAATTATATGAAATTGTCTAAAAGACAAATGTTGGAAATTAAATTAACTAAAAATCTAATCGAAAATAGTTTCCTTGATAACGACACCAAAAAACTTGATGTAATTCTGCAAATGCACTAGCCAATTATAATATTGGCAAATTACTCATGAGGTCGATCTCTCAAGGAAATATTTACAGGATTAAATTTTTTAATTAAATTTATATTGCAAATGAACTATAAATTAAAATACTAAACACTCTAACTAAGTATGTCAAATTTGATTAACCTAAAATAAGAGAATTAAATAATAACTAGATTGCAATAGAAAGTAAAAGAGAAAATTAATCAGAGAAGTAACAAGAACTTAGCTCACAGCCCACAACCTGCATGCTCTTTAATAATTTAAGTACTAATGAATGTAGATTTTATAGATCTCGCCTTAAAACACCAATTAATCAAACCAATGAATTAACTAGTGTTCAATCCAATTTTCAGGTTAGACTATAGATGATTTGTCTAATAATAAAACCTTAAAATAATTCATTCATTGAAAATATGGAAAGAAAGTCATACAGATAGGGGTTGCTCACTAAACACCTGTTAAAGTGTTTAGCCTAATATCTTAATAACAATGGTCATATCTATTTCGATGACTAAGTTATACTTAAAGAAAATAAACATGAAAAACTTTTTGTAATTCAACAAGGTAAACTATATCTTCTCTCTTTATTTGGCTATATGTCTTTATTTCTCCCCTTTTTTTACATAAAGAAAAACTAGAATTTATAATCTAAAAGTCCTACTTGAATTTTACTTCTAAATATATAAAAAATCCTAATTACAAAATAACTTTTCACAGAGGTGCTCCTCAGATCGGCTTCTATATTCAAGCTTTAGCCCCATTTGATCAAAATAAGAGTTATATTATATTGGAGTATGCCGCAAATGGGGTGTCACATGCGTGACATGCTTCCTCTTTAAGTCCAACAATCTTCTCGCTCGCTCCGATTCTTCACGTTCATAATTGGAGTATGCCGCAAATGGGGTGTCACATGCGTAACATGCTTCCTCTTTAAGTCCAATAATCTTGTCGCTCGCTCCGATTCTCCACGTTCATAATTGGAAATAGAGATATATAAGCGATGCACCTATGTCAAATATGCACGCTTGTGACAAAAGGTTGGACTTTAAAGTCTCCACGCTCGATCTCAAAGTCTTGCATCAGCAACAAAATTTGAAGATTTCTCCTCACAACCAAAAACAAGGCCTTATGTGCGTGACATATTATCACGTGCATGAGGGCTTCATGCTTGCTTCCTCTCTTCGCATGAGGAGCCCTTCACGTGTGTGAGGCTTTATGTCTATTCTGTATTTTATCGTCTCTTCCTGTAATACGAAATTAAAGTCACTAAACACCTAAAATATGATTAAAAAAAACCTACAATTAAATATGTAAAACATTAATAAAAACTCGAACAAATAAGAACATATCACAAACTATATGTAATTTAACCTTAAAATTGAATTGGATACTAGTTAATGTATTGACTTGCTTAATTAGTGAATTTAGGTGATCACCAGAAGAGTTATAATTCATATGCTTATTTGGTAAAAAGGTGAATATAAAATTGAGGAAGCGAAACTAAATACCTATCTCATTTAATTGATATCTTTAGTCTGCAAGTTTTCCTAGCTTTAGTTTAACTTAGTTAGAATCAGAATTAAATCCATAATCCGGTTAAGACTATTTAGGTTTATTTTGTGTATTAATTTGATAATTAATTAGATTAATTAGGAGTTTTAGCTAAACAATTCCTTAAGAAATCGATCTCGGAGGTGTCTTGCCACATTACAATTGGATCAAACACCTATAAGTTTAAATTTGTGAACATCAATTGATCACTTAAAAAAATTAAAAAAAAAATCATTTTGATCTTATTATGGATGACTCACACAAAATTGTTCATTAATTCAATTTAGTATTTCACTATTCCTATTGTGTTAATTATAGTTTTTGGATATTTATATTTAGTTGCATTATACTAATTTAGTTTTTTATATTAATTTTTGATTTGTTTGCTTTTGATTGTATGAAGTTTACTTTACCAAGATTAAGAAATATTTGGCATTTTCAAATTACCAAGATTTCATCTAGTACAATGATTTATTTTTTCTTTTTTTAATCAAAATAAATTTATCACATCAACAATTAAATAGAGAATTTTGTCTTATCAACAAATGGAAAAAAAGGAGGCACGGAGAGGGGGTAAAATAGGGGAATGTTTTTAACCATTTCAAAAATTTAGGGTAATTTGATTTGGAGCCCTAATTTAGAGGCATCTTTGCATTTTTATCTCAAAGTTGATATATCAACAATCAAAAAATGAATTAACGATCAAATTTAACGGAGTTAAATATATTTTTAGTTTTTTTATATATAACTTTAAGTTGAAAAAAATATAAAGGAAAAAATTAAAATTAGGATATAATTTGACAGAATATAAATATAAACATTTATTTACAAGTAAATTCTACTATTAAATTTCATTTACAAATGAATTTAGATTTTGAATTCATTTATTCTAACTATATCATAACATTCAAAAATAGTAATTAATTAATTACTTTTTTTATCTAATTTTATATTCATCTAGATTAATTGTTTTCTAAAATAATCTAATAAAACCTAAATAGTTGTAACACCCACTAATTAGTATAAGTTAGAATAAGTATGTGGTATACATAGGAAATATATGATAGACTATATATATATATATTAAAACACATAGAATAAATGGATAAATTAGAAATTAATATAAATTAAATTGATTGATTGATATGATAAATTTGATTAAATTTGACACATAATTAAATTGTATTTTGGGTAAAAATTAAGGGGATTAGATATAAGTACATGTGTGAATAATAATAATAATAATAATAATAATAAGAAGTAAAAAACAAGAAAAGGAAAAAAACACAGAAAAAAGGAGAAAAATCGGGAAAAAAGGGGGGCTGAAGTCAATTAAGACTTCATTTGCCCCATTTTATCATAACTTCTACACTTTTCTTCTTATCATCATCATCCCTTTCCTTCCTCCCAAAAATAGGCCCAAATCCTCATGGTCTCATACAAGATTTGCATTAAAATCACTCCAAATAAATATGTTTTTGGTAAGTAATATCTTTTCTATTTTTATTGTGTTACTTAGAGCTTTTATGAGTATATTACAACAGTATATTTCGCTCGAATTTTGATTACTTTATGAACTGAATTTGGAGAAGTGTCAAATATAAAACTTGTTCATATATGTGTTGGTTATATGTCTGTCAAATATTTTAAAATTATTTTAAGTATATGAAGAGGAATACGTGCTCGAGTGAGACTACTTCAGGGAGATGTGTCAACAGAATAACCTACGGCTTTTTTGCTTAATTTGATCATCTTAATGGCTGAATCTAAAGTGAATTAAAACATAAAAGTTGTGGAATATGTGTGATACAGGTCTCTGCCAACTTTGGTATAAATATCTCTTGTGTAGGTTGAGTTATAATGAAATTAACTATGACTATTCCCTGATGGAGCTGGTTCTACATACCTGTACAACTCCGTTAATTTTGTCCTCATAATTGGCCTATTTTTAGATCAAATTAGCCAAAGTTCAAAATATAAAAGTTTTATTTCTATATCTTATCTAATTTTTTGTGAAATAATTACGTAAAAATATTTAATTTGTGAGTTATGACATTAACAAGTGAACTAGTTAGGTTGTCATTCTATTCTAAACCAGTTATAAATCCTCTAGTAGTTAAGAACATTAGAGGTCGAATCTGGACATATGGAAAACATAAAAAATGTTTCAAATTAATTTATTTAACTGTATAAAAAATTTCATAATAATTGAATATATATGGTCAAATATATAAAATTTTAAATATACCACCCTAAAACTGTCTAAGGGCAGAAAACAAAGTAACATATAAAATTGCACTAAATATTGTGTAACGATTCAAAATTTCTGAAATTTTAGTATGCTATATTTTTACATGTTAAATTTAATTAAAAATAAGAATTATATAAATTGGATGAGTGTAGAAAAAATTATAGAGCTAAATAAGATATTAAAGAATATATGTAAATATATATGGTTGTTGTGATAGAAAGTTTGTAAAACATATATATAAACATTGAATTATTGATAAAATTTTGTGTGATTATCATAACATGCGACTTAGATTAAGGATTAAATGAAATGAATTTAGTGCTTAATGAAATTTCATGTTAATGCTTGTATAGACATATGGATGGAAAATTGATTGATAAAATATAGAAAATTTTGGTTTAAGATTGTAAATGTGTGTTAAGGGGTGTGAATGTAGAATATGTAAAATAATATATTTTTCAATATGGATTAATATATGATTGATTAAAAATGTGATAATTATTCATGGTAATTATTGAATAATTATGACAATAAAGAGTGAAATTAGAAAGTCATGTATGACATATGTATTTGATATGAAAAGAGAGGTCATATGGCATACTTGGACTCATAAAGATATTATAAATTTTGGTTATGTATTAAAAGATTTGTCGGCTCTGATTGTGTGAAAAACTAATTAAAATATGTCAATATTACTTAAATGGTTATTTATAATGGAATATCATATGATTATATGATTTTAAAGTTTTATAATCATATTTTCATTATAAATGTAAAGGGAACATTGATTCCAGCAAATTAATATATATATATAAAAAAATAAATAATAACCTTAGTTGCCCAGTTTTCAATCTGTAGACTAATTAGGGATAGATGGTGCACCGTTGCGGGGGCATTATGGTACCGATATTGATATGGTTTAGGAACATAGTGGTGTTAGCTCCGAGAATACCCATGTCCTAATTGTATAGAGATGATGTGATTATACTCGGTCATGAGGCTTAAGCTCTGCGAACGCTATTGACTCGAGACTATAGTGCACTATTGCGGGGGCATTACGGTACCGATATTGATATGGTTTAGGAACAAAGTGGTGTTAGCTCCGAGAACACCTATGTCCTAATTGTACACAGATGATGTGATTATACTCGGTCATGAGGCTTAAGCTCCGCGAGCGCTATTGACTTGAGACTATAGTGAGTAAGGTGTTAAACTTTGGCGAGCGGCCCTATTACACGCCCTATATTCGGATAGTACGGGAATGCTATTTTGGCTATTTATATTAAAATATTACATATAAATTAATTAAAAGACATACATGTACACGTTGAGAGATAAATGTGTGAGATAGCATGAATTATAAATATTTATTAAGATAAGTTAAATTTATAATTGAGTTATATATATATTATCAATGAATTTGATAATATTGTATAGTCATGTGTTTGTTTCTGTATAATATATATTGGACTATTGTGAATTGCATTGTGAATTATCTGCTATGCAATTTTGACAATTGTATGTTAAAAGATTTAGGCTTATATAGATTGAAATTTGAGTTAACAAACTAAAATAATTTTAGAGAAATCAATTAAATTAAAATGAGCTATGGAAACTAATTAAATTAAAATAATATGCAAAATAAATTTATTTAAATTACGTCTATATGTGGAAATTTAATAAATAATTTAAAGGACATGTTAAGAAAGGTAATAAAATATAGAAACATGAGATGAGATAGAATGTTTAATATTTTATATATTACATATGGTTGAATATATGAAATTCATGTCTTGATGCAAATATAATGATAATATAATGGAACATAAATTTTATTTTATTATAATATTTTCTAAATATTTATGCAATGATTTATTTAAATTATGTCATAATTTTTATGACTCGTGTTTATGTGACTGCATGGGAAAGCTTAAATGCTTATATGTACCACTAAGCTAGAAAATAGCTTAGCGTGGGTTTTTCCCGCACAAGAGTTGGAGGTTGCAAATAGTAAACTATGAAGTTGATAGAGGAAATACAAGCTCATACTAGAGGAGACGCATCAGGACTGGTTGATGGTCGGATGTATGTATATTTGCATTTTGTTCATTATCATGCATATGGGTTTGATAGACATGTCTGGTATATAGTTAAGAATATGTATTGTATTTTGGTATTATATCTACATAGTTAGATGTGAGGTAAAAACCATTAATTTTGATAGTTATAATGAAGTATAATATTTAAGTAATAGGATGATGTATTTTGATAATTGAATTTGTATGTATATTCAAATAATAAAAAAAATATCAATTAAGTTATTGAATGAAAATTTTAAACTCATATTATTTTCATTTAGCTTGTCGGTGTCATTCTGCTTATGTAATAGGATTATTCCTATTATATAGGCAGGATGTCACATTTGTTGGTATCAGAGCTTAGGTTTAAACATCTGTTGACCTAAGTGGGGAAGGGTTTGTCATGCATACAGACATGTGTCTCATATAACTCTAATATGGGCTATTTCTCTGTCAATTTGTAGGCTTACAGAGAGATGTTTTCGAATGAGCCTGGAATGGTTGAGAATTTTAGTTCTCTTGAAACTGGGTAACCACATCGGTATAGTGCAATGAATGTTGAGGGAATTAGTGCTACTCCTAATCCTTCTCAACCTACATTAACTGCAAAGTATGAGATAAAAAAGATTAGGAGAAAGAAAAGAAGAATATGAGAGTCATCTAAGAAATCTGTTGTTCTAGAGACCCATTTTATTAGAAAGAAAGAATATATACCAAAGTGTGATAGTTGCAACAGACACCATAAAGGAGAATGTTGGCGTGTCACAGATGCTTGCTTTAAATATGGGTACAAGGAACACATATGGAAGGATTGCCCACTTTTGATAAATAGAACTCTTACTCATATGACAAAATCAGTTCCTAATCAACCTCGAGTTCAGACTAGATGAGGACTAGGCCAAACTAGGCAGGTTGTTCCAAAGACAGTGAATAGACCTAGAC
The DNA here is from genome assembly GCA_023653625.1 of Triadica sebifera. Classification (NCBI taxonomy): domain Eukaryota; kingdom Viridiplantae; phylum Streptophyta; class Magnoliopsida; order Malpighiales; family Euphorbiaceae; genus Triadica; species Triadica sebifera. The sequence goes on from CM042905.1 coordinate 10,266,265, forward strand.
CCAGTAGAGTTTCAGCCAGAGCCTATGCCATGAAAGTTAAACAAGATCAGGTAGCAATAGATTTTATTGTTCGTATGTATTCATTGGATGAATCTAACCTTTATATACTCATATATTTGGATTTCACACGTTCATGTATATTTGCACAAGTACATCTAGTTAACAGAGTATGATTGGAGGGGGACTAAAATATGAGATTGAGGTTATAAGTTTTTTAGATCACAATGTGTGGGTAAGTAAAGTAGTTAGAGATTTCCTCTAATAATGTATGGAAAAAATTTATTTTATGTATGATCTAGAGCTGACAACTATAGTTTTTGCATTGAATTTTGGCACCATAATCCTCTTGTAGGGAATTGCTTTTTCTATACGAAAAACAAGAATTTGAAATATTTTCCCCTTTAAGAAGTGTTGAACTTGAGATAGAATAGATATTGTGAGCAGAGAGATTGTGGTAAGGTTGTGTGTTCAACTTACTTTTACCTAGAAAATTAAGGATACTCAAAGATAAGATAATAAGCTTGTTGAGTTAGCTGAGTTGGTTTTTACGGGGGAGAGACCTGAGTTTTTTTAGGTGGATTGTTATATCTAATCTTTATTACAGAACAAAAATGTAAACAGATTACTAGAAATTTTGCGACTAGAATGCCTATTTCTATTGTGTCAATAGAGATACTCTGTTTACATATCAATTATGGGGTAATCTACAAAGAAGTTTAGACTCTAAGCTCAATTTTAGTATAACCTTTCATCCTTAGGTGGATGTATTATGAAGGAGAATGACCCGAGAAAAGCTTAAGGCAACTATAATCAAGTAGAAATCATATTCTAATATTAAGAGATTAGATATTAAGTATGTAAGGGGGATAAAGTTTCTTTTTAAAACTTCACCTTGGAAGAAGTGTTGAGATTTTGAAAAAAAACAACAAAGAGAGAGGACAAGTTAAATCCAAGATTCATTAGACCTTATGAAATTGTAAAGATAGTTATGGCGATGACTAATAGACTCGCTCTGTCATTGGAATTGAGTCAAATACACAATGTTTCCTATGTCTTGATATTGGGAGGATACAGATCAGATTCTTCTCATATTGTACTAGCCGAAAGTATTCAAGTGATACAGGATTTGGCATCTAAAGAGGAAATTAGTTCGCATTTTAACACGAGAGATTAAGGAATCTTAAAATAAGCATGCACCATTAGTGAATGTACTATGAACAAACCACGCAATGAAATGAGCTACTTAAAAAGAGGACAGGTGATTAGAACTCAAGACTCCCCATTTGTTCAATCGCAATGTATCAAGTACGTTTCGAGGACGAAACATCTTAAGGGGGAGAGAATTGTAATGCCCACTAATTAGTATAAGTTAGAATAAATATGTGGTATACATAGAGAACATATGATAGACTATATATATTAAAAAAATGGAATAAATGACTAAATTAGAAATTAAAATAAATTAAATTAATTGACATGATAAATTTGATTAAATTGGACACAAAATTAAATTGTATTTTGGGTAAAAATTAAGGGGATTAGATATAATAATAATAATAATAATAATAATAATAATAATAATAATAATAATAATAATAATAATAATAATAATAATAATAAAGAAAAAACAAATGGAAAAAAAAACACAGCAAAAAAAAAAAGGAGAAAAATCGGGAGAAGGGGGGCTGAAGTCAACTAAGACTTCATTTGCCCCATTTTATCATAACTTCTACACTCTTCTGCTTATTATCATCCATTTCCTTTCTCCCTATAACAGTCCCAATTACTCATGATCTCACTCAAGATTTGCATAAAATTACTCCAAATAAATATGTTATTGGTAAGTAATCTCTTTTCCATTGTTATTGTGTTACTTAGAGCTTTTAGAGGTATATTACAATAATACATTTTGCTATAATTTTGATTATCTTATGAATCTAATTTGGAGAAGTGTTAAGCATAACAATTGTTCATATATGTGTTATTTATATGTATGTCAAATTATATAGAATTATTTTGAGTATATGAAGAGGAATGCTTGTTTGAGTAAGACTGGTTCAGGGAGACATGTCAACAGAATAACCTATAGTTATTTTACTTAATTTGATCATCTTAATGGCTGAATCTAAAGTAACTTAAAAGATAAAAGTTATGGCACTATGTGTGATACAGGTCCCTGGCAAATTAAGCATAAATATCTCTGGTGTAGGTTGAGTTATAGTGAAATTAACTATAGTTATTCCTTGAAGGAGCTAGGTCTACATACCTGTACATCTCTAATAATTTCATCCTCAAATTTGGCCTATTTTTAGATCGAATTAGCCAAGGTTCAAAACATAAAAGTTTTATTTTTATATCTTATCTAAGTTTTTGTGAAAGAATTACCTAAAAATGTTATTTATTTTGTGAGTTATGACCTTAACAAGCAAACTGATCAGGTTATCATTATATTATGAACCAGTTATAAATCCTTTAGTATTTGAGAATCTTAGTGGTTGAATCTGGACATATGGTAAACATTACAATGTTCCAAATTAATTTATCTAACTTTATAAAAATTTTCATAATAATTGAATATATACAGTGAATGTATAAATTTTTAAATATAGCACCCTAAAACTGCCAAAGGGCAGAAAATAGAGTAACATATAAAATTGCACTAAACATTGTGTAATAGTTCAAAATTTTTGAAATTTTAGTATGGTATAGTTATACATGTTAAATTTAATTAAAAATATGAATCATATAAATTGGATGAGTGTAGAAAAAGTAATAGAGCTAATAGTCCTCAAAGCTCATATGACTGTTTAGGAGAAATTTTAGTTATTTATTTAAACTATAATAAAAATAAGTATTTTAACAAGGTATTAATCAATTATATTTTTATATTAGACCTTCAACAAGAGGAATAGCAAAAAAAGTAGACAAGTCCCAAATTTTGGTTTTTGGAAAAGCTCCATTGAGGTTTGTACATATATGCATTTTAGTTTGTCTTTATTGTATGCTTGTGTGTTAATTGAATAAGTTGCATATTTGAATAATATATTAAAATGTATAAATATGAAATGACTGATAAGGGATAAGATGACCTACTAGAAAATATAAATGAGGGAAAAAAATAATATAGGTGGCATATAAAATATGATAAATAAGATGTTAAAGAATATATGTAAATATATATGGTTGTTATGATAAAAGGTTTGTAAAACATATAGACGAACATTGAATTATTGATAAAATATTGTGTGATTATCATAACATGCGACTTATGTTGAGGATTAAATGAAATGAATTGAGTGCTTAATTAATGAATTTTCATATTAATGCATGTATAGATATATGGATGAATAATTGATTGATGAAATGTAGAAAATTTTAGTTTAAGATTGTAAATGTGTGTTAAGGGGTGTGAATATAGAATATGTAACATAATATATTTTTCAATATGGATTAGTATATGATTGATTAAAAATGTGATAATTATTAATGGTAATTATTGAATAATTATGACAATAAAAAGTGAAGTTAGAAAGTAGAGGTTATATGGCATACTTGGACTCATAAATATATTATAAATTTTGGTTATGTATTAAAAGATTTGTTGGCTTTGATTGTATAAAAAAACTAATTAAAGTATGTCAATATTACTTAAATGGTTATATATAATGGAATATCATATGATTATATGATTTTAAAGTTTTATAATCATATTTTCATTATAAATGTAAAGGAAACATTGATTCCAACAAATTAATATATAAAGAAAATAAATAAATAATAACCTTAATTGCCCAGTTCTCAACTTGTGGACTAATTAGGGATAGATGGTGCACCATTGCGAGGGAATTACGGTACCGATATTGATATGGTTTAAGAACAAGGTGGTATTAGCTTCAATAGCACTCCTGTCCTAATTGTACACAAATAATGTCATTATACTCGGTCATGAGGCTTAAGTTCAGCGAACGCTATTGACTTGCAATTATAGTGAGTAGGATACTTAAGCTCTGCAAGCAGTCCTATTACACGCCTATATCCGGATAGTCCGGGAATGAGATTTTGACTATTTATATTAAAATATTATATATAAATTAATTAAAAGATATATATATGTACACGTTGAGAGATAAATGTATGAGATAGTATGAATTATAAATATTTATTAAGGTAAGTTAAATTTCTAATTGAGTTATATATATATATTATCAATGAATTTGGTAATATTGTATAGTCATGTGTTTGTTTATGTATAATGTATGTTGGACTATTGTGAACTACATTATGAATTATCTGCTATGTTGTTTTGACAATTGTATATTAAAATATTTAGCCTTATATAGATTGAAATTTGAGTTAATTAAACTAAAATAATTTTAGAGAAATAAATTAAATTAAAATGAGTTATGGAAAGTAATTAAATTAAAATAATATGTAAAATAAATTTATTTAAATTAAGTCTATATGTGAAAATTTAATAAATAATTTAAAGGACATGATAAGAAAGTTAATAAAATATAGAAACATGAGAGGAGGTAGAATGTTTAATATTTTATATGTTACATATGGTTGAATATATGAAATTCATGTCTCCATGCAAATATAATGATAATATAATGGAATATAAATTTTATTTTATTATAATATTTTCTAAATTTTTATGCAATGATTTATTTTAATTATGTTATAATTTTTATGACTCATATTTGTGTGACTGCATGAGAAAACTTAAATGTTTATATGTACCATTAAGCTATAAATGGCTTAGCATGAGTTTTTCCCGCACGGGAATTGAAGGTGGAGGTTGCAAATAGTAAACTGTGAAGTTGATAGAGAAAGTACAAATTCATACTAAAGGAAATGTGTCAGGATTGGTTGAATGTCGGATGCATGTATATTTTGCATTTTGTTCATTATCATGCATATGGGTTTTATAGACATGTTTGGTATATAGTTAAGAACATATCTTGTATTTTGGTATTATATTTATATAGTTAGATGTGAGGTAAAAACCGTTAATTTTAATAGTTATAATGAAGTATAATATTTAAGTAACAGGATGGTGTATTTTGATAATCGAATTTGTATATATATTCGAATGTTAAAAAAATATCAATTAACTTATTAAATGAAAATTTTAAACTCAGATTAGTTTTATTTACCTTGTCGGTGTCATTCCGCTTATGTAATGAGATTATTCCTATTATATAGATGGGATGTCATAATAGTGTGATAACTTTTTTTTATATATACAAAGGAAGGGGGGCACCCCAAGAAAAAATATAGCTAAATTACAACTCTACGAGTTTGTCTACGCCAGTAAATATTGACTTGATCATTACAAAAGAAGAGAAATTGCTCTATGAGGAGGATAATCCAAAAAAGAAATACCACGAGGATGCGTTAAAGGCCTTATTAGTAGGAAAATTAGCCACTTGGTTGCCTTCTCTATTAATGTGGTTGATCTGGACTTTCCAATTCCTTTTCAACAATTGACAACATTTGAAAATTAAGTTAGAATAGGGACTATGAGACTCAGAATTCGCCCTAATCCAATTAACCACCAATATCAAATCCATTTCAAGAATGATCCTCCAAAAACCCTTCTCCCAACCCATAGATAAACCCTGAGTTACCACCCAAAGCTTAGCTTCAATAGCACTGCAACTACCAATGTTAATGGTAAAACTAGAAATCCACCGACTCAAAGTATCTCTAACAACCCCTTCATCTCCTGCTAAGTTAGAACCTCCCTTCAAACAACCACCCGTATTGAGCAACAACCAATCATTAGAAAGAGGTTTCTAGCCCTCCATAAGAGTATGAACAGGAGATGGGTTTCAAACCAACTAGTTGAAGATGATCAATGGTTGTCTCCATTGGACTAAACGAAAATTGCAACTAATAAATTTTAAATGATAGAGGTTTCTGCTCATTATTGAACACCCAACTATTTCTCCAATTCCAAATATTCCAAATAGTATTAGCAAAAAACTCAGGCCAAGATTTCAGGACAACGACATCGCAATTCCCAAATAAATTATTGTAAATCCACTAATGTAATAGCAACAATTGTTGCACCTGTTTTTCTGAAGAGCTTAGAAAGAAATCCCAAATCAGTACCACCACGGAACAATCACAAAGAAAGTGAATAAAACTCTCATCGCAAGAAGGACAAGATTTACAAACCTATTTTTGTAGTGGAATCAGTTTTGAATTGGCAAACTCAAAATGCACAGGCATAGAACAAAGTGCTATAGAATATTGAAACTAAAGTTGATAAGGTTTCAAACAAAGTTTATGTCCTGGATAATCAGCAGATTGTACAGTATGAAGCACTTATAAGCTATTGAAATAGCTTGAATGCCAACATGTAGATTTAAAAGGTCAGCTAATAGATATGATATCTACCAGGTCATATGATTCAACCTTTGATACTAAAGTTGTCCGTCTCCAAAAGCTAGAAAGAGAAATTGCTTCACTAAAATAAGATCTCAAACAAGATTTTCTCAAAACCTCTTCTTTTTTCTGATGACCCTTTAGGGATGTTCACCTCCTTTCACTTACCTATATCACATCAACCCTTGTACACATCTCCTTCTATTTATCAGCCCTCTCTTGCAGAACTTGAATGTTTTGGCCTTTCTTCTGAGCTTTTTCACAAACAGTTCATAGAACAGCTTAGAATAGGACCAAAACTCATTTCTGTTTCAACCCAAAAAATAGAACAAATACCTATTACTACAAGACATATAACACCTTCCATTGTTCCTTTTGAAATAACCTCCCAACCTGATCAACCAGCTCATGTTCCTCAAACAATTCCCCAGTCCCAAAAATAAAAAAAGATTGCCCACTTTCATATGGTCCAACAACCTAAAAACACTATTACTGCTTTCCTGGAAAAACAAGCTCTTCAAAATATTCCTCACATTGAAAGTCAAGTTTCCAATGTGTCTTACCTTTCTCCTGAAAATTCAGAGTACAAGCTGTCTGATAATGAACTTCATCCAAAATACTTTCCTCCAACACAGTTTATGGCAGATCCTGCTACTTCACAGCAAAGTGGAACTACTCATTAGCAGCTTGGCTATCAAACTGAAAAACCACCAAAGGAAATGGATACAAATGTTCTAGAGTCCAATCCATGAGTTCCTCATATACCTCATAATGGTCCATGGTTTACATTTGATGACATTCCTCTTTATAAATGGAGAGACCGTATCCAAGAATTTTATGTTTGGATAGAAGTTCAACAGAGGCATCCCAATTCCAAATTTCCAGCTATAATCTTAGGATTCACTTTTAGATTCATAGGAACACTGAAAGATTGGTTTGTTCATTTACCTGAAGCAGCTATATTGAGATTCTACCATTCTCAGTCTATAGCAGAAGTTCTTACTGCTCTACATTAGGAATTTGTTGGAAGTACAACATAATATGATGATATGTCCAGAGACGAGTATTTTAAGATGAAATATTGTTCTCTCCTTCGAAAAGACCTTGATCGTCATTCCCAAAGGATGACAAAGAGTTTCTACCTCTTTGGTGGAACTACGGATGCTAACTTGAAGCAAGCTTTTCTGGTGTCTTTTCCAAAAAGTATTTCAAACCATATCCAATTTCAACTTAGAGAGAAGAACATTGACCTTAATTCCCTTAGTCTTGGAGAAATCTACCAACGTATTTTTCTATCGATAGAGAAGATTTGTGCTTAATAGAAAATGGTCCGGGAACTTATGACATTTGACAAGGACTTTTCTTGGAAGATGGCTTGTAAAAGACCTGATTTACAAATAAAATGTAAAGACAAGGCATGTTCATATCCTCCTCGTAAATCCAAAAGGTACCATAAATGGAGCCCTCCAAGTGATTTCCAGCATCAGAGACATAAGAGAAAAAAGTTCAGATTTTTCAGAAGATGCAAACAGAGATTCCAGAAAAATGATCGGTATTATGTTTGTGGAAAGAAATGACATTTTGTAAAGAATTGTTCTAATAAGCCTAAAAATGCTGCAAAAATCATCCAGAAGATTCATCAAGTCTCTCAAGTAAATCTTGATGATGCCGACATAGAATCATTATTTTCACTAGATGATGAATCAGATCCACAGGCATTTTTTGCAGCTGAATTTTCAAATATAGAATCAGAAGCGAATGATGTGATATTGTATGATGAACTACCTTCCCAAAATTCCATATTTTCATACCACTATATTCCTCCTGTTTATCCCATAACCCCCTTTCCTATTGTCAAAAAATCACTTCTTTCTACTGGATTAACACTATCAACACTCCCAACACCAACTGTCTATTTTGCTCAATCAACTCACCCAATTCCACTTATTCCAATATCAATTTTTTCTCATAAGTATGCTAAACTATTCAAGTAATTGAATTCATAGATACTGGTGCCCACAGATTTATAATAAATCCTTCAGTCCTACCTAAAAGATATTGGGTTTAGCATAACCAGCATTTTGAAGCAGCAGATGGAAAATTTTTTACCACCTCACTAAGGACAAGAAACCCCATTAAACTACAAATTTTTCATAACCTTGCCATTTGGACATATGTTCATGGTTCAAAACTTCCTGATAAAGATTTAGTCCTTGGATTTGATATTTATTTTCGTTTAAACAATTTGTTCATTCTACCCACTGGTCTACAATATAAAAAAAATAGCTTTTAACTTTTACCACTATACCCTATTTATTCACCTTACAACCCACCTTACAGTCTCCTTCATTATCACCAAAATTAATACAGGAACTCCATAATTCTTGTTGTGCCCTATCTCATACAGAGTTCTCTCAGAAATATCCTTTCTCACTTTGGACCTAACCATAATTTTTTTTTATCACACTTCCTTTTAAAAATTTTGAAGATCTCAACCCAACAAAAGCATCTCATCCAGGAATGTCCCCCTTAGACATGAGACTTGCAATGCATGAGTGTTCTCAATTATTATCAGAAGTTTTATTCAACTCCCCAAGTCAAATTGGGCATGTCAGACCTTCTATGTGAATAAGAGGTCAGAACAAGTTCATAGGAAGAAAATGCTTGTAATTGACTACAAACGTTTAAATCTTTTTCTAAAATATGACAAATATCCATTGTCAATGATAGACTCAATGTTTCCATTCATGGCTTTAGCTAAGATTTTCTCTAAGTTTGACCTGAAAGCAAGATTTTGACAATTGGAAATTATTCCTAAAGATCATTACACGACGACATTTTACATTCCAAACCATCACTACGAATGGACAATCATGCCATTTGGGTTTAAACTGGCACCGTCCTTGTTTCAAAAGACAATGATCCAGATCTATGAGCCTTTATTACATACGGCTCTTATTTATATTGATGATATACTGTTGTTCAGCCCAAATATCAATTCTCATCATAAGATAGTTAAAAGATTTGTGGATCTCATTAAAGCCCATGGAGTGATGCTCAGCCTAATAAAAATGCAATTGGCCCAAACAACTATTGATTTCTAAGGTATGCAATTTCCAAATGGAACATACAGGCCTCAGCCTCATTTGGCCTAAGAATTATTAAAATTTCCTAATGAAAAGTTGACGGTCAAACAAATTCAACATTTCCTTGGAATAACTAATTATATCAGATAGTTCATATCAAACTACAGTCAGCACGTGAAGCCATTGTATCAACTTTTGAAAAAGCAGCATCTTCATTGGTCGGCCATTTATAGCAAATCTGTCCAAACAATTAAAGTAGTCACTCAAAGCTTGCCACATTTGCAGATTCCCTACACAGGAAAAAGATTATTGCAGACTGATGTGTCAGATGGATATTGGAGAGCTATTCTTTTTGAAATAAATGAAGATAAAAAAGAAGTTTGTGGATATGCAAGTGGTCACTTCAAGGATAGTGAACTTCACTATTATTCAACATTCAAAGAAATCTTAGCCGTAAAATATGGAATCAAAAAATTTGAATTCCATCTGATAGGACACCACTTTGCAGTTGTCATGGATTGTTCGTCATTTTCACATATATTAGACTTCAAGAAGAAGACAATCCCTCATCCACAGCTTTTGAGATGGAAAGAATGGTTCAACAGGTACAGTTTTGATGTGCAGTATATAAAAGGGGATAAAAATCTCATTCCTGATTTCTTATCCCGGCTTTTCAACAAGTTAGTCTTATCTCCTCTTCTAAGGAAATTTTGCTCATTTTTATGGCTTCTAGTTCTAGCTCAAATACTTTAGTTCTCAGTCTTTCAGACTTTCCTTCTAGATGTCCAAAAGGTCCAAACCTCAGTCAAATCCGGAGTTTTGTACAAAACATGTTGTTTACCTGCATGTTCCTTTTCCAAGACAAACTTGGCATTCCCAGAAAGATTGTTTAATGTCCTGCAAAATATCCTTGGGTGATAGTCTACAGACTCTCTACAGAGCCTATGATCTCTATACAACTCTAGTATCTATGGTGTCAATCAAACCTATACTACCATGCTGTTCAAATTCTACTGATAGACTTCCTCCCTTTCATATGCAACCGGAAAAATCTATAATCTCCACAAGTCAAATTTCTTACATGGTTCCAATCGTTAAGCTAATGGAAAAAGCTTTTTGTTGATCATTCCACTCCAAAAGTTCCAGAAGAGATTATTGGAAATTTCATATTCCATCATCCCTATACTCATGTTGCAGGAACCAATACAGTAGTTGCACTCAGTCATCTTAACCTTTGGAGGACTATTCCTTATGAAGATCCCCATGTGCTTAGATGAAGTCAGATTGTCAATCCATCCGAAGCTCAGACGAAAAAATAATTTTTATCACTTGCCTCCAACAAGCTATACATCACTTGGTCCAGACCCATGCAAGAGGATCAATATGATACCTTGACCCCCTATGTTAAAGTCCAAACTCAGAACTGAAGATGAGACTCTAGCAATAATCACACAAGATTCACAAGAAGAATAGCCCAGGCCCATTTCCAGGCCCAGATTCGATTTTGAAGATCCACCACCAGAAAGTATTGAAGATACTGAAGACATTGATGACTTCTAGCTCAAAAGACCCCAATTTAGAAGACTTCAATTTGTCTCCATCACATGAACCAATCCACAAATGATGTTGTTGTCAAAAATTGTTTGCCACTACAATATGCTTTTGTAATAATTCAGCTGATATAATAACAACTGTCTCTACCTGTAGAAAAATGTGTGGTTTGCTTTTGTGTTGTCTCCTTCTTAGTGATCGTATCACTATTAAAAAATCTTATCTTATCTTAAATGTGTTATGATGTAATGTGTCACTTGCACTTAGCCTATATAAGGTGTAGCGTATTGTATCTTGGGATATCTTAAGCTTTTATAATTTTTACCCCATGTGAAATACAAATATGTCTACTTAAACTATTTCTCTCTTCCTCTGGTCCTAGATTATTTCATTACCAAGAATTTCACGATCGAATATCACTCTTTGGATATTTCTGAGAATTCTATAGCTAAAAACAATAACAGGATAAACCCTCTCTAGTGCTAAAAGAGCCTTTAGGGTTAGTCATACATTGGTTTTAAGTTTTCAAGTTTTCAAATATAACAATTAGAAAGACTGTGATTTGCATATATTGATTGTTTTACAGTTACAGTCGTTGGTAATGAGTAGAAGCTATATACTCTTATAAAAGGTCATTAGACTATACATGAAACCCTAAAAAATTCACAAAAGAATATTTCAAATATAGAAAAATTATGTAATATTTTACACTGCAATGTTTAAAATTAATAAAGTATCAAATGAATGGTCATTATCTCAAAAGATATAAGGTAAACTGTTAGTTTTTTAAAAAAAAATTTCTGACTGTAATTTGTTAAAAAAATAATGATTTTGTAACATGTGGACCCCTACTAACGGCCTAAAACATCAATAGTTGGGTAATTAATAGATACTATTTTAAGATCCAAAAAAAACAATTTAGGACAACCCTCAGGGGTGCACAAAATTAGATCAATGCGATCAAATCGAATATTTAGTCGAGATGGTCAGGTTGATTCGGATGCAATTTCTTAAGGGTTTAAATTCAATTGTTCCATTTGAATTGGATATTTTATATTATTTGACTCAAAATGATATTAGTCGACCAATCCGAAGTGTATAAGACTAAAATTTTAATTAGTTCAAATTGGTTCAGATTATAATTATAAGAAGATCTTCGAGTTGTTCAGTGACTGTGCTCGATCAAAGAATTATGGCATTATTTATTAAATAATTTTGGCAAATCATATCTTGAGATCCTTAAATATTTTTTTTTGTCACATTAATCTCTTGAGTAATTTGTATTTTGTGCATCATTATAAGGTAAATTTAAGTGTCATGACTATTTTTATTAAAAAGGGATGCATATCTAAAATATGAATCCTTTTTTTTTTTCCATGATATTAAATGCAAGCTAAGTTAAAAGAATCGAATTAAACTTTTTGAGAGAATTATAATAAAACATAATTGAAAAATGAAAACTTAGTTAGCTTAAATTTGATATGATCTAAACGAAAAAGAATTTTGATTAATCGAACTAAAATTATAATATTAATCTAAAAAAACAAAATACACCAAATTGAATTGTAATCTGTTTGATCTTTTATCGGTTAATTAGCAGCAAAACCCTACTTGCGAAGAAGTATTAAGATGAAAAAAAAAATTATATAATTATATAATTATAATATATAATACAATAAATGACTTTTTACCTAAAAAAAGATTATTTCTTAATATAATCCATATCTTTTGTTTATATCATTGACATTCAATTTAACTTTCCAAATAAGGGCTTGATGTAAAACATAATAACTTTTCAGGATTTTAATATGATAAAATCATCTTCCGGGACTTCATAGCCAAAAACATGAAAAGTTCAAAGGTTTCATATGAAATTGTCAAAATTCTCTAACGTAATAACTGCTCGTTTAGTTACGGATTGCTTAAGCAATATAATTAGTGTTAATACTGAGTTTAATTAAGATATATGATTAGTTAAACTAACCCTTATTTTGTATAAATATTTTAATCTTAATATTAACCAGTTCAAATTTGTACTCTCATATTTATTATGAGAATTTAAGTAATTAGATAAATTAGTAAAATAAATAAATTACTTAAATATTATTTGTCTTATACTAAAATAAGACTATTTTTGGAAAAAAAAAAAAAGACAATAGTAAAACTAATTTTCAATTTTCAATTTTATAAACATAGGGATTAATAATCCCATTAGAAAGAGATTAATAAAGACATGGGGGAGGTGGATATTAGTCGAGACTTATTCCATATATTTAGTAAACTCTTAGAATTACTAACACATACTTAATTTTTTGAACCAAATATAAGTTTAATTACTAATTCTATAGCTTAACTAAACAATTCTATGTACTAAAGAGGCTGTAAAAAGATAATATATTGGTTTTATTGCTTTAATTTAAATAAATATATTTTGGTCTTTAAAATTTATGTATTTGTGTAATTAAAATTTTCAATTGAAATTTATTCAATTGACCATCTTAACTATTAATTTTGAATTAATTTAGTTTCTCATCTAAAAATTTGTTAATTATCATTAATTAGATGTTAAGTGTTTTATAAATAGAAATTAACTAAAAATTTATTCAACTAACTCTCATTAAATAGATGCTAGATGTTTCATAAATAGAGACCTAATTAGATCAAAATTGATAGTTCACAAAGTCAATTAAACCAAATTTAAAA